>JAPDVU010000006.1:109611240-110834990 GCA_026230045.1 Corynorhinus townsendii | reverse complement strand
GCGCGGCCGCCTGCGTTATCTGTGGGCTCAGAACCACGTCAGAAGCCAGATGGCTCCGGGGACGACCCAGGTGGAATGACAGCTGAGGACTGGGTTTGGGAATATGGCTATCATTGAGAAATCCAAGACCTGGCGTGTGGAAGAAATACTCTTGGGTTGTGAGTGGAGCCTTCTAAAGTGACATCTAGTCCACGCCGACCTGGGTTTCCATCTTGATGCACCAAGAAGTAGAGAATATTCCAGAAAGAAAAAAAAAGAAACAAACAAACAAAAGGGAAATATTGACAACCACTGGCCTTCACCTCATGATGCATCGTTAATAACTGTATTGATAGTTCAAACACAAACCCAAGGGATGGATTTGCATTTATTACAAGATCTGACTGGCAAACTGAACACTTTAACTTTGAGGGTTAACAGAATTTTTTAAAAAATCATTCTATCAGTTTGCAGATACTGTTATTTATTGTATTTATGCACGTTCCTGGATTCTTCCAGAAAAAAAAAAATATATATATATATATATAAAGTACAAGTTTAGGGGTGCGCTAGAAAAGGATTTAGTTTGGTATTAAGATTAAGTCTTTCAGGAACAGCTTATCTGGGTGGTTCTTGGCTCAGATTCTCTTACCAGGGTTGTAACCAAGATGTTGGCCAGGACCACAGTCAGCTGAAGCTTGATTAGGGCTGGAGAACCTTCTTCCAAGAATAAAAGAAAAAAATAAAGAGATTAAATCCTATTATAGAAAGAAAACTCTGATCATGAGAGATAATATCTCCATTCCCCTCTCAAATTTACTATAAAAATATAAATTCATTCACAGCTTTAATACCCAGCCTGTAGAGGGGATTGATACTCCTGGAGCAACTTTGGAGCAGATGTTATTTTGATGAGGTGCCATTTGTATTCAAGAACAGCACAAATCTAAACAAATAAATAACCCATTGGTAGTTGCACCAGGCAGAAATAAAAAAGCAAACAAACAAAAACACACTAAAACTTTTCTCCTGGAATAGGATTCAGATATTTAAATGATTTCATTGGATTTTTTTTTTTTTAATGCTACTATAGAGGCTGGCTCCCAACCCCACTGACTGTCTCCATTTCCCACAGCTGCATGGATCTTCTTTGGGGGTATTTTGGGGAAAGCTGCCACTATAAAGACATGCCACTCAGTTGAATTTGGATCCAACCATGTTCCTTGTCAGGCAGAGCTAAGAACTGTGTGTTTTCTGCCATGACTAGCCTGTGTTAGATTACATGGTCCAGAAGTTTGAACCAGAGTTATAATTATGTTTCTAAAATCAAGCCCAAAAGAGCAACCTTGGAAACCTACAAAAAGAAAACAGAGTAGCTAAAAAAACAGTAACTTCAGAAATTGGAAGGCTAAGATTTTCATGTTAGCTGTTTAAGGTCACCACGCTTGTTTGTGGCTCGGTGGGCCATATCAACTAGTAACTACACACATAAACGACATATTATTCATTGAAGTCCTGTGCTGCCCTTCAGCTGTCTCTTTAAACAAAGGGTATGTTTTCTATTTTCTCTCAGATCTCAACTTTAACAGAACAATGTTCTAATCCAAGCTCTATTGTTTTCAGAGATTGCTCAATAACTTCATCTGAAAATGAGGGACACTGAGCATTCCATGAAATAGTGCATGCAGGGGGTGGGCACAAGAGAAGTGAGTGGTCAATAGATGGAAGCCTTCTGTGTCCTTTCACTCCTTGTTGGGACAAACTCCCCAATCACTATACCCTCTTACTGGCCACTGCATTGCCCGTCCAGGCATTGCTGCTTCAGAATCCTTCCTCCTGCCTTCTGAACTCCAAACACCAGTGCCTGTCATTCCTTGTTAGCATTGAAGAAAGTCTCTTAGCCAACCTCGTTCACACTCTGAAGTGCACTGACGGATGCCCATGTATCTGACCAGGGCTAGGGCTGCTCTCTCATTTCTTTCTTTTCTCTCATCACTGCATTGTAAACATACAAGAGTCAGTCATGCATGTCACCAACATGTTCATACCACTTTTACTTGTACTTGTGTAATAAAAAATTAGGTAAACTGATAAGTACAAGGGTAGAAAAAAAGTTGAATGCTTTTGGAAACACTTTAATATTTAAAATTGAATTAGGTATAGATGAGAAAACAGTGAAAGATTGAGGAAAAACTCATAAAAGTCTCTCAAGATTCTGTTCTTAGGTTGGTTAAAAAAACCTGTCCCTTTGCCCGGCCTGTCTGGCTCAGTGGTTGAACAACAACATATGAACCAGGAGGTCACGATTTGATTCCCGTCAGGACACATGCCGGGGTTGAGGGCTCAACCCCCAGTGGGAGGCGTGCAAGAGGTAGCACATCATTGATGTTTCTACCTCTCTCTCCCTCTACCTTCTCTGAAATAATATACATATTAAAAAACTTGCCTTTCTAATTTGAAGAAACTAAAACTGATAATGATAGAAAATGCATTATGATTTTTTTTAAAAGGCCATGTTGCTATAAGCAGCAACCAACCAATGGATGAGTATATGCTTATGTTTTAAGTTAAAAGAAATTATTAAAATTGTGCTTGAACATGTTGTTTTTTTCAAATATATTTTTATTGATTTCAGAGAGGAAGGGAGAGGGAGAGAGAGATAGAAACATCAATGATAAAAGAGAATCATTGATCGGCTGCCTCTTGCACTCCCCCTACTGGGGATTGAACCCACAACCTGGGCCTGTGCCCTGACAGAGAATCGAATGGTGACCTCCTGGTTCATAGGTCCATGCTCAAGCACTGAGCCACACCAGCTGGGCTGCACTTCATGCTTTTATAATTCTCTTCTTTCACTGTCCGCCCCCCCCCCCCCCATTAATCAACCCACTACCTGTTCCAGTTGTACCACTTAAGAGGGTAGATATGTACCATAGCAGACAGGTAACAACAAAATGCATTCTGAGCCTGCTGTTTGAAGCACTTCATTGACAAGTATCACTGCCTGCATTTCTAATTACCAACTCAAATTAAATGTGGTGCAAAGGGTTTATCATTGTTTTTCTACAACTCTACCCTCTACCAATACTGTGTATCCCAGTGGCCACCCCAGTCTTACTGACCTTCCAACCATACTGCCCAACAAAAATATAATATGAGCCATATATGTAATTGTACATTTTCTAGAAGCTATGTTTAAAAAGGAAAAGGTGAAATTAATTTTAATAATAAATTTTGTTTAACTCCAAATATCTCAAATATTATCATTTTAACTTGTAATCAATATAAAATGTATTACTGGAATATTTGTTCATGTTGTCTTTAAAATCTGTTGCATAATTTACATCATAGCATATCAGTACAATTCAGAATTGCCATATCTCAAGTGCTAGTAGCCACACATGACTAATGACAACTGTATTGGACAGCTGACAAATCTTGCTGTTCTTATATTCTTATTTTCTTAAATGATTCCTTCTGCTTTATTTTCAGTTACTAACCAGTTATTTCTTGCCTGAACTGTGCCAACATCCTCCCCTGGAGATTACTCCTCTCCATCACTGGTTAAGACCACCTTCCCTGTCATTCACCTTGATTACATTATCCACCCTCCTGTGATGTCCGTCATTCAGTGGATCAGAACCAGAGCTGTGACCCTCTTCCTTAGGAAATCTTGCTTCTTGTAGCTCCTCCTGCTTCTTTCCCAACTTCACTCTTATCTCTCAAGCTATTACTTCCAATTCCTGCACCATCATCCTCTAAACTACAACCATATTTATGTCTACACTAGAGGCCCAGTGCATGAAATTCGTGCACTGAAGGGTGTCCCTAAGCCCAGCCCGCACCCTCTCCAATCTGGGACCACTCGCTTGCCTGCCAGCCTGATTGCTCCCAACTGCTCCCCTGCCAGCCCAATTGATGCCTAACTGCTCCCCTGCTGGCTCAGTAGCCCCCAGCTGCCCTCCCCTGCCAACCTGATCGCCCACAACTGCCCTCCCCTGCAGGTCATCTTGTGGTGGCCATCTTGTGACAACGTGGGGGTGGCCATCTTGTGACAATGTGGGGGTGGCCATCTTGTGATGATGTGAGGGCAGCACGCAAGGGCACAAGGGCCATCTAGGCTTTTATTAGTATAGATGATCCTTACCTCCTAAGCTGTCTTTCCCCCTCCCAAAACCAACTTTATTCCCATAGACCCTGTTTCTATGCTCCTCTTCTCCACCAGGCAATCTTACTCTCTCCTATTCTTTAAGGTCCTCTTTTTCTTCTTGCATTTCCCCCTTTGCACAATTATCTCCTCTTGAAAAACAAAACAAACAAATTCTCACTTGAATTCACTTTCCCCATTAATTTATCACCCAAACATCTCAACTTTCTCACCTCTCATTCAACTTTTACTCTATAAGTTCTACTCATCTAGGAACACTTAACACTTGTTGACCTTTCTGGGGCTTCCTCAGGGCCCACACTTGGCCTTTTGTTCTGCTCCATCTTCATACTCTGACTCATGGTTTCAATTGTTACCTCTCTGCTCCATGTTCAGAGCTCCCAAGATTCAGAATCTTATATCCATCCCAACCCACTTAGCGACAGAGACCAGCCTGACTTGTGTGTTTGCCTCCACGGCCTCGCACAGTGAGAGGCACAGTCAGAGGTGCTCATTGTGTCTACAGATGAATGAATGAATTAGTAAAATCTGCTTCCAGCTTCCTTCTAACCATGGCACTTAGAATTTCCCGATGTTTTTAATACTCTGCTTATTCAACAAGCTCCTCTGCTCCCACAGTCCCCTGCAGTATCCCTTTCCTCACGTAACCTGACAACCAGTTTCCTCTTCACTCATCAATCACATTTGCCAAGCTGCTTTGCATGTCACATAGTCACTTGCCAAGTTTCTTATTTTATCTGTGTAATTATTCAATGTACTTCTTATTTCTGTCTACATTCTTTTTGTCCGTATTATAATTTTAAATCTACCATGCCACAGATACAATATTCAGAAGAGAAAAGTGGATTTTCTATTATGCTCTTACCTTTAGAAATTAAATTACTGAAATGAAAATCAAATAGCCAATTTCCATTAAATAAACACTTCAGTGAATGATTGGTTTTCCCTTCAGCTGCTGGAAGCTGACCAACACAAATAATGCATAACAACTTTATGATGTAAAATGCTAACGATTTATGGTGCTCAGGAATGTTAAGTATTATGTAGATGTACCAAGAAATATAGGAATTTTACATTATAAACAATAACCATACCTTATCTATTATGTTACTTTTCAGTCTGATATTTCTTGTACCTTTTTAAATCTCAAGTATCCAAGAAAGAAAGCTGTTCACCTCTTTGTTTTATACAACATACAAGACATCAAGGTAAAAGAGTCTTTTATATGTAAAATCTGCTCATTTCCCTGGTTACAAATTTATAAATGTATGTAAACATGTTGTGTCCACACATATGTGTTAAAGAGTCTCTTGCTTTGACCAACACTTTGGAAGCCTCTCTGCTTCTAGGTAGGTTGACCAAGGTCCTGATGAGGTTAAAATTAAGGCTAATTCATTAATTAATTAATGATTCATGTACACAAAATAGTCAATAGAGAATATAAAGTACAACATATGGAATATAGTCAATAATATTGTAATAGCTATGTATAGTGCCAGGTGAGTATGAGAATTATTGGGATATCAATTTGTGAATTATATAATTGTCTAACCACTATGCTATATACCTGAAACTAATATAAAATAATATTGAATGTCAACTGTAATTGAAAAGTAAAAAGTTTTTAAATGATTCATATATCGAGAGGAAAAAAACAAGCAACAAATCTCTTATTCATTACCAAGACTGCACCCTTAACATCAAAGAAGTTTTGTGGATGACAACAACCCCAACCCCATTGAAGGAATGACAGCTAAAATCATCCTAGAGATGGGTAAGTGGTCAATATCATAATTATTTACAAAAAAAAAAAAAGAGGAAAGAACGAGAAATACAACACATTCATTAAGAGGATGCTCAAGCACTATTCATCAATAACTATGAGTTTAACGTAGTACCATTACATAATTATCACTGTTGTGTACTTCAGTGTGGATTGATCAAAGTCTTTGAAGTTAAACCAGGATTCTCCTAAACCTTAAACACAACACTTACTTTGGCCATTTTGTTGAAAAGTAACTCATATGGAGATTTGCTCCAAGTTAATGAAGATGGCCTGATGCGCGCCACACTTGGTTGCTTGATTTTCTCCAGGGTTGTTGGAAGCCAATTCCAGCATGTCAGCAGGGCTGAATCATCTGGAGATGGCTGAGGGCATTTCACCAAACCTGTAAAGGATGCATAAAATGATTGCTTTCTGCCAGACAGCTGAGGGCATCTTAATCTACATGTTATTGCCGCCTCTTGGCCAAACACCTGAACAGCCGTAGGCAAATTCTCCAATCTGACAATGGATTCTGTGTACCAAACCCTCGCCTTTGAAGTGTATATCTACCTTGTCTTAGGACAATTTGTGCTAATAAAAAGCAAGGGGTCCTGAGAAAAGAGAGAATTTGGTTTCTTCAGCCAAACTCCTCTGGCCCCCCAAATGCCTTCCAAAATTATGTTTCATCTCTGGACTCTTATTTAGTTTACACAGAGCACTTCTCCAGATTCCTGAACCCTTCTAGATGCTGGATCAAGACCACCGGCACTACAGGGTCCTGTATCCAGAGATATGTAACTTGGGAGAGGGCAGAATCCAATATACTACTCAGTTGATGAGGGGCCAGGAGGTGCCAGGACTGACCAGAACAATGGATGAATGATTACCCTGACACACGTTTCTGTGAAAGAGAGGCTAAGGGACTGCTTTGCTATAGGAACTAAGCAGCCCTGTTCACCTGCCTCCTTAGGCTTTTATTGTAACAACAGCTTGAACGAAAATCAACCTCTAGATACAATCAGCAGGGTAAGCATCCTTGAGAAAACATCTGCATCTGTAGTGTCTTTCAAACAAGGATGTTTTAAAGTCTAAACATGAAGACTCTAGTAAAATACCCATGGTAGTTGCACAGTAGAGTATTAGTGGGTTAGCCTCAGCTTAGGGGACTACTTTTGTCTTCTCATGAGTGATTTAATGGATTCTCTTTCAGGGTAGGATTTGTGTAAGAGAAGAAAATGGGGCCAGCGGAGAAGGGCGAGAACAAAGAGACAGAGAGAGAAAGGAAGAGGAAAAAATAAGAGGAAGAAAAGAAGAAAGGCATTAGTAAATCAGTAATATCTCTATTCAAGAGCCTTAGGAACTTTATAAATTTCATCTACTTTGGTGTGATAAGTCTGAGAAATTTTCCTTCCTTATAAATGAGTAGTCCTAAATCAAATTGAGGAATCTCTATATCCTATTCAATATGCACAATAGTATAACAAAAAGTAAAATAAAACATAACATTTATAAAATATTTCAGTGTTTACAGAGTGTTTCGCTTGCTGTTTCTAACTTCATTCTTGCAATGACTCCATTTCATTTGCACATTTTACAGAGAATTCACAGAGGTTACATTCCAAAGCAAGGATACATGGGGTCAAAGAGAAATATGATTAACTCAAAGATATGTTTTAGAATTACTCCTTCTAGTTTTTTGGATCTGAGCTAATTCTATTTTAGGAAAACATACTATAAATTGAACATCTTACTAGGAGCCAAGAGTGAATTGAATTTCTATGTCCTCTTCCCATGTGTGAAGAAATTAATAGTCCTGTACCTTTACCAACCGTAAAATGTGATGTCTCTAACAACTATAAAATGTGGTGATGGTGTTCATCAGATTTAACTTAAAATTATATACTCTGCTATTTAAAAACAAGATTCCAAAAATGGGATAAAAAAGATAATATAATAATTTATAAAATGTTGTGCTAGGCCCTACTAACTAGAGGAATGTATTGCTTTATAGGGCTTAATTTTTCCACTAATTGATATACCCATGTTTGGGAATAAAGTTACCAAATGAAAATCAAATGCCACACTCTCATCAAACGTCACAAAGGATGCCTTGTTTTCTTTTTAGCTATGAAATGCTGGCCAACTTATAAATTTAAAAAACTTGTAAATAAATAAGACCTTTACTTATAGTGAGAGTTAAGTTGCACAGAAATCTATGGTGATAATTCTAAATATTATACACATGTGCACAGTACTAAACTAATCTTTCATTGTAATCAATAATCATATCTACTTGGATCTTTAATACCCTGGTCAAAGGCTGGATCACTGCTCATGCCCACTCCTACTCCTCCCCCACGCCCACTGCCAAAAATAATAATAATAAAAAATAATCAGCTTTTCCTCCTAGGCTACTTCATCTCAGAAATGGCCTCATTATGTATTCATTTAATAAAATTTCAATTTACACCCTTGATCTGCCTCCTTTCCTCATGCCCCCATATCAGCACTTTCTATATATATCCCACCACTTATTGCCAAGGCCATTGCCAGTACCCTAATCTAAGCCACCATCCTTTTCTCACTTGGACCATTGCAATCGCTTCCTAACTCATCTCCCTGCTTCTACACTTGCCCCTACAATTTATTATTCACATAGCAGCCCATTTTCAAAATGCAAATCAGATTATCTCACTCCTCTGCTTAAAACTTTCCAGCAGCTTTCCAATGTTCTTGGAACAAAATTCCAACCTTTTACCATGGTTTTCAGTCTTATGAAATCTGTCTCCTGCCTGCCTCTCCCATCTCCTCAAGTACCACTCTCTCAGGCTCTGATGTGCAATAGGCACTCCCAAGTACTATCTTCCTATTCATTTACCTCATCATGCTCATTACAAAATAATGTTTCTTCACTTATGTATCTTTCTTTTCCTTCTAGAAGATAAGCACCTTGAGAACAACCCATAAAAGAGAGTCAATAATTACTTGTTAAAAAAAATTGAGACATATGTCCTAACATTTTAATTTGAGACTATAAGAATTGTATGCCTTTTAACATTTAATTTTTTTAAAAAAAATAACCAATATGTCTCTAAAAGAATATCATTCCTAATAACCTTAATATATTTTCACGAGGCACTGTACTATTGGCTTTAATCTTCCACCTTCTGAACACATTTTATGAATAAGAAGACTAAAATTTAGAGGTTAAATAATGCATACACTATCCTATATAATAAAAGCCTAATATACTAAGTGTCCAGTCATCTGGCTGTCTGTTCAACCAATCTAAGTGTAATATGCACATTTGATATGCTAAGGCTGCTCAACAGCTGGTTATGATGTGCAATGACCACCATGGGCAGACGCTCCGATGGATAGGTTAGCTTGCTGCTGGGGTCCGGCTGATAGGGAATGAGCCCTCTCTTGGTCCCTCCCCCGCCCCAATTGTGCACCGGTGGGGTCCCTCGGCCTGGCCTGCACCCTCTCCCAATCTGGGACCCCTAGGGGGATGTTGGAAAGCCAGTTTTGGCCCGATCCCACGGGCCTCTAGAATATAAATAAGTGATAAAGTCAGAACGATGAAGACACACAGCATTATTTCCATGGTATATTGCAGAGCTTCTAATTCATTCTTAGTCATTCTACAAAGTTTTATTTAGAACCTACTATATGTCAGGTATTTGGTAGTTACTAGGTGGGATGGGTCGGTGAGGAATATAAAATGGACATAGATCCTGCCAAAGAGGAACTCAGAGCTCAGTCTCCAGTGTAGAGACTCAAGGCTGCCTTGTCCAATGACAAGCGTGTCCTCTCGGTAGAACCAATCACCACGCGTAGGAAAACTTATGTCAATTGAGATTTAGCAGAAATGAATTCTGGAAAAAACACACGCTGTTAAAAGTGATTTGGTGAGTATTTTAAAAACTTTGAAAAATATATATACAATAGATGTCCTAGAACTAGATTGGTTAAATAATCAGTTCACAGATTCAGAAGGCACCACACCCCAGCTGCTTGGAAACCCACTTTTGGCGGGAAGTGTTACCAAACACACTGAGTCATTACATCTTCCTGGTTGTGTAAAGAATTTAGGTTCAGCTGCCACACTGCTCAGAATTCTCATGAAGGATTCCTCCAGGTTTCAACATTTTACTTGTTCTGTCTGTTTCCTTGCCTCAGCAACTAGTGTGACTCCTTGATTTGGTTTATAGTTAACATAATACTTTCAGAAACTCTAATAGCCCAGCTACACTCTCTTCTTTAATCTAGTTTCACCTCTTCCTAGGAACTAGTTTCTTAATCTCCTAATCTTGTTCAAGCTGCTTCCCAACCCCTCTGGTATTCATTAGCCATTGAATTCATCCAGCCCTGGATGTCTGTGACTAATCTATGCTTGGCTGGATAGCCAATAGAGGCCAGGGCAACAGCACCACCTGGGAAAGAGACTCAAATGGTTCCTTGAGATGATGGGGATTATTACCTAGAAGAGGAAATAGGGAGCAAGTGAGAATCAATCACAGGTGCTCTGATGGAAAATAAGCCACAAATCCCTATGGTCCTCCATTCTTCCACCTGGGCTTGCCTCTTGTTCATGCCTCACAGCAGGGAAGTTCCCTCGTCTAAAATGCTTCAGAAACAAGCATCAGGAGCCAGATTTATTTCTCCAGCTTCTCTCACCATCGTCCTCATGACTCCCATTCATGCAGTATGTGTGGTATTCCATACTCTCTTACCACCAGTTCTTAGCACAAGCTGTTCCCTTTACTTGAATTACTCTTTCCTTTCTGCTCTCCTCCTTCCATTTCTGAGTAACTTTTGCTGTCAAGGTCTCAGATTAAACATAACTTCCTACAAGAACTTTCCCTAACAGCTTCCATCAAGCAAGAAAGATCCTACTGCTATGTGATCCCAAACTCTCTTGTGCCTCTGTTCCTTCTCAGAGATTTTTAATAATTACCTAATCAACCATAATCTCCCATATACTAGAAACGTTGAGGGCAGTAATCATGTCTCTCACGCCCCCTAGTGTAGCCTAGGGCCTAGTAGAGTTCATACATTGAAACTAAGCAAATATTTCTTTGCTGAATGCATATATAAAGAGAGATCAAGTTATGCTCCTCAGTTAATATCTGATACTCCATCATTTAAGTCGAGCCCCAACAATTCAAAAACAACCGGCTCAAAATCAACATTTATTCAGCTGAACTCCTTTGAGCTTGAGGAAGAACCCATCACCACTGCCTACTTCTGTCGGTTCACATGGAAACACACCTTGTAACCAAAGGGAACCTGGAATATAGCTCTACTGACTTTGAAGTCCTGAGCAAGGGAACCAGTCAAGACTTGCTTTGTTGCAACTAAAATAAACTAAATTCAAAATGGTATAATAAGAAGGAAGAAAAGGGAGAGAGGAAGGACACTTAATTTACATAAAGAGAGCTGGCCTCTTTCCCGGTTCTTCCCAGGACTCTGCCAGCATTAGGAGTCTCCACCTGTCTAGCCATCTACCTAGGTTAACTTTCTTGCCTCAACCTCTGTGTTAGCTTCAATCTATTCAGTGAGAGGAACATTCACAGGGTTTTCTATAGACACTTTCAGCACTCTCTCAATGTTCATACATGAAATCCCAAAGAGCCCTGGCCAGTGTGTCTCAGTTGGCTGGAGTGTTGTCCTATACACTGAAAGGTGGTGGTTCAATTCCTGGTCAGGGCACATATCAGGTTTTGGATTTGATCCCTGGCTGAGGTGCATGTAGGAGACAAACTATTGATGTCTCTCTCTCTCTTCCTCTCTCTTCTCTATCTTTCTCTCTCTTCCTCTCTCTAAAATATCAATAACTTTTTTTTTAATCCCAAAGAAAGATTTTGGGATCAACCTGGCTGACTTGGGACGGGTGTCTATTCTCAGGCTAATCACTGGAGATAAGAAAATGGGGTATTATGATAGATTATACCTAAAATTTGAGATCTAAAAGACAAGAACAAGTAAAATCTCAAACAGAATATCTCTAAAGGCAAGAAACATAGGTAAAGATATATTATTTCATCAAGCACATATTTAATCTATATATTTAAAAACCTAAGTGACTGAATGACCAGTTGCTATGACACGCACTGACCACAAGGGTACAGACACTCAATGCAGGAACTGCCCCTGGTAGTCAGTGTGCTCCCATAGCCAACCTCCCGCAGCTGGCCAACCTCCCTCAGTCCCTCCCTGCCAGGCCGGCCAGCCCCAGTGGCCCTGATTGGGGCGTGCCGGCCAACCCACCTCCCATGGTCCATCCCCCCCGCCAGCCCAATCACCCTGATTGCAGGCCAGGCTGAGGGAGCCCACCCATGCACAAATTTGTGCACTGAGCCCCTAGTCTATAAAAAAATAAATTTTTTTCCAGACTTTTAGACTTCTTAATATGCTTCTTAGACTAGAGTTGTGCTTTTAAATAATGTTCATTATATAAGTAAAGGTCAAGATATTTTTGTGACTTTTTAAATTCTCACCTGTGGATATGTTTATTTATGGGAGAGAGAGAGAGAGAGAGAGAGAGAGAGAGAGAGAAGAGAGAGAGATGAGAAAGAAACATCAATCAGTTGCCTCCGATACACTCCAGGACAGGGCATCAAACCCGTAACCTATGTGTGTGCCCTGACCAGGAATTGAATCTGCAACTTTTTGATATATGAACCAATGCTCCAACTAACTGAACCACCGAATCAGGGCTTTTTGTGACTTATTTTTATCTTGCTCTTTGTTTTGTAAAAGAACCACTTTCCTCAACCATCCTGCGGCCAGAATTAAATATTAATCATTGCCAAATTCTCAATCTGGGCTGTTCAGGCTGTAAGCAAAGCTGTGAAGCTCAAAGGCTGCCATATTAAAAAGGAATATTTCTTTCTTTCTTTCTTTTTTGTTAATCCTCACCAGAGGATATTTAGCCTTTTCCTTTTCCTTTTTTTTTTTTTTTTTTTGAGAGATAGTGGAAGGGAGGGGGAGAGACACAGAGAGAGAAACATCCATGTGAGAGAGACACATATATTGGTTGCCTCCTGCACACACACCCACCAGGGCCAGGATTGAGCCTGCAACAGAGGTATGTGCTCTTGACCAGGAACTGAACCCTTCAGTCTGCAGGCTAACGCTCTATACACTGAGACAAACTGGCGAGAGCAAAAGGAAATATTTCTTAACAATGAAGTCTCAAAATACTGTTGCCATCCTGTTTCTTGCCCTTGCTACACTGAATTAATGCTTTCAAAACAATTATTAGTCGATCCTCACAGTCTTGTGTAAGAAATTTTAATGTGTAAGCTTAGTGCAGTAAACTAAGGGATGGCCAGAGATTATCCTTGGGCTAAATGGTAAAAATAAACTGGAATAGAATGAACATAATTTAAGATCATCCACTTTGATAAACTAAATTGTCTGGAGGAATAGCCACCTGGACCCGGGTTATTTTATGCTTTCCATCCAGCATAAAATACTTCTCAGAGCAGGAAAACCAATTTAACAGATGTTAGAAGATGCTGTAAAATAAAACATGTTTCATTTGGACTAAACTTAAAAAAAAAAAACTTTAAAAGAAAACTGAAAAAATGGCTGATAAACACCATTTCAATTTAAAATTTCCAATCAAGTTGGAAAAAAAATGGCCTGTTTTTGTTGTTGTTTTAAGAGCTGTGTTTAATCCTTGAAACCTTACAAGGTAAGCATTAATATTCCCATTTTACAGACAAGGAAACAGAGACTCAGTTAAGCAACCTGTCCAAGGTCACACCATTCCTGGTTAAATAGTCAAAATATGACATAGAAAACATAATATGCTTTTCCATGTGCATTTTACTCAACTAAAGCTGAGTAAAATGAGTCCATTAACTTCTTTGCAATTTATGTTTGCCAATAATTCAGCCTAAGATTGTCTATAAACTTTGGGTATTAGTAGTCTACTAAAATTCTTCAGTTTTTCAGACATATTTTGCTATTAATTCAGGCCTGTAACGATCATCCTCCATTTGTGCAGCTAAACTATAAATGAAGACAAAACGTTTGTTGAATTGTCATGTAGAAGAAATCTTCTTTCCCGTAATCATAATTGTGACTAAGCTTGCCCTTAGTGGCATTGTCACAGGCAAAGCCTCATGTCACTACATGAGAAATATATTAGTCACGATAATCTGGATTCAGTAATTTAACTATTCCTGGTCAAAAGTGGAAAACTATATTCCTAGTCAAAACTGATAAAGGAGGTACCCAAGTTTTTGAAGCAGGTAGTAATTACATGGTTGTGATCATCCATCAATCTTTGTGCCTTTCTGTTTGTAAAAAGCACTTCAATTAAAAATTTGACACGGTATTGCAAAATACTGAAAACCAGCACTGCAATCTCATTCAAAACTATACAAAGTCTTCAGGTCACAGGTCCCTTCCCCTAATCTGTATGGTCCGTCACCCCTCCCACGACATCCGATTTATTCTGCAGAGAAATTGAACGGAAGAGGCTCAGGACTCTTCAGATACTGGGAAAGCCCTGGGTGAGGTAGGCATAAATCTGAAAAGAGCGATTCTGTGAAAGGGAACCTACTAAACTGCGGAATCTTAAGCCACCTTTCCATGCTTGATTCCCAGAATTGATGGCATCTGGGCATATTCTTCCCCAATTATAGGAAAGTAACTTTCTGGAGAAACTGAACCTGAATCCAACTACAGAAAGACATAGTCTGAAATGGCTAACCTGCTGCCTGACCATCCAAAATGGCTTCCCAATCACATCTGCAAGTTCTTTCCCTCCTCAGCAATTCATTTGGAACTTGGAAACTTCAAAGTTCATTTAAGGCTAATAAGGCTCTTGACTAAGTATCTCTTCCTATTAGGATGTTTCCTTTTTATTTTTTTCAGAGGAAGGGAGAGGGACATAGAAGCATCCATGATGAGAATCATGGACCGGCTGCCTCCTGCACGCCCTTACCGGGGATCGAGCCCACAACCTGGGCATGTGCCCTCCACAGAAAATCGAACTCGGGACCCTTCAGTCCGCAGGCTGAAGCTGGTTTCCTCTTAACAACTATTTGGCTTCCTTTCAAAAAGAAGGGGGCCCTAGCCGGTTTGGCTCAGTGGATAGAGCATCAGCCTGCAGCCCAAAGGGTTCCAGGTTCAATTCTAGTCAAGGGCACATATCTCAGTTGCAGGCGCAATCCCTGGTCCGGGCTCATGCAGGAGGCAACCAATAGATGTGTTTCTCTCACATGATGTCTTTCTGTTTTTCCCTCTCTCTTCTACTCTCCCTAAAATCAATATCCTCAGGTGAGGATTAATAAAATAAAATAAAAAATAAAGGGAAAAGGAACTACCAGAAAAATAACTAAATTTCAAAATAATAATTCAGTAAGTTAGAATTATCAACTTTCGATTTGAGTTAGAATCTACATAAGTCAGATTAAGTCAGCCCTAAAAAAGTTTAGCTCTATTCTTCCATACATTTTCTGAGTACAGAAAAAAACTGCTTCAACACCCTCTACTGAAACAGGTAAATGGAATTTCCCACAACACACAGTCCGATAAATACATATTGAAACTATAAAGAAAAGTTTAGCAAATAAAACACTTACAAAAAATAAAATCATTCCTTTTATTGCAAAACAATAATTTAATGATCTCTGTGCTTTTCCTTATAAGAATAAAATAAGTGATGTTCAAAACTGGAAACCAGGTAATCAGACAAAAACAGATATTTATTTTAATAGCTCAAAGTGCAAATACAAGTCAGTTCACAAAGTTTCAATATACAGCTTTAAGTGTAATAAAAACCTGATTTACAAAAATTAAAGGGTAAAGAGCAGAAATAAAGCTTCATTTTTTTAAAAAAATTCAAGAAGCATGAAAACCTTTAGACGAAAATATTCCATATACATCAATTCAGAAATACCCTAATTTACAGAGGCCAGTAGTACACTGGAATCCAAAAGGCCTTCTAAAAGAAAGAAAATCACCTCAAACTGGTCAGCTCCAGAGAAGATTGGAAATTCTTGGTGCTGGCTAGTCCTAATTTTGCAGCCTCATTCAAATTGTATCAATTGATATCATTCAACCTAAGATATTTTGATCTTTAGGCAAACTCTAAAAAATGTCACAAGTTCAATATAAGGCCAACATCCACTATTAATAGTTTTTGAAGTGGTCTCTATATATTTAAAAGATTTAAAGAGCTATTTTCACTTCAGGCCTATGGTGTTACTGGGGAAAAGACATAGATTAATACTTCTTCTAATACTTAAAACCTTTTTGTAAGGTTAACCACATGGCCTTTAAAACTTCCTTACTTATTCCTACACATACAGAACTGGAATGGAAAGTAGAAAAAGTTCCCAGTAGGAAGATAAAGGTTGTTAATTTTTAAAATCACTCAGCAGCCAAGACACATGTTTATTTCTGCTCCCCGGAAGCAATGTTAGCTACTAGTTTTAATTCAGGAAGATCTATATCTTCAGGATGATTTACAGAAGTATTTATTCAGTCTTTTTCCCAATCTTCATCTTTTCAGTGTAGGCAACAAATTGAGTGTCTGTTCCAAAAATTCTGTCCCACCATGTGAATGTTGAAGCATAGTTTCCAATGAAGTTCATGTGGTGAAAGTCATGATGCCGAGAGCCAGCATAGAAAGGGATGAGGTTCAAAGGGTTGAGAGGAATATCATAACCACTGCAATAAAAATAATAAAGATTATGAAGCAATAATGGGCACTTTCATTGATAGTCCTATGTTTGTTAATTAATTCAAAAAACATTCCACTTTACCTAGGTCACTCTATTTCTGACATGTTTACAAAAGACACAAACAACAGAAAATAGTGCAAATTCTAGAAAACACTAAAAAATTTTTTAAAATGTAAAAAAAAAATCTATGGAAATTATATGTTATCAGGAGGTGAAAGAGAGGCATTATAGTAATGAATAGATTTTTCATAAATTCTTTTTCTTTTCTGTTTTAGAGGAGGAGCTTTCTTACCATAGCCTTTGGGGGAAAATTATATGAAATCATTATCAAATCTATGCTTGATGGACCTGCGAATCACTATTACAATTTCTTTTATTTTAGTCAATGACAAGTTGGAATTAAATGTACCAGAATTAATGAAAATACGAGTGTGCTTTCTGTAGTTGGAGGGACATATGTGATTTTAAAAGAATATCATATCCTCCTTTTTCCTAATATATACCTGAAATCTGACAGACGGAATTATACCAGTCCAAATCACCCCAATCTCTCTCACCTTAGAAGGCTGAGAGGGAAGAAGAGAGAAAAGAACAATGAAAGAAAAGAATGTAAGAGACATCACTCATAATTTATCTGTAGAAGAATGTTCTCTGCCTAGAATTAGAAGCATTGTTTTGCTAATTTAGTGGTTTAAAAATAATTCTTAGAATTTAATATTCTGCTTTCATGGACATAGTAATAAGTCCCAGGTCAAAATGCAATTAATGTAAACTTTAAAATAATAAAAAATTAGAATATTAGGCATATTAAAAGGCATTAAATATAAATAACTTACCACAAAATATCTTCCAATCGATAGAAAATGGTGAAATAATATTAAAAGTAGTGATTTCATCAGTGTTAGGCAGTGAGACTAGAAATATTCAGTGAAGGCTAAATGATTCAATGTTTTTTTGTTCAAAGAAGAGGCTTAGATTCATTACAGAAAGATAAAGGAATTGTTAATCCTGAGTTATGGTATTTAAAGAATCTTTAAAACAACCACACAAATAGTTTCAGTTGAACAGTGTTTCAGGAAGACCTAAGCAAGGTGTGAAACTCAAGAGTCATAACAATGACTCATTTGGGGAAGGAATCCAAGATGGCGGTGTAGGTAAACACCTAAACTGCTGCCTCGCACAACAATTTCAAAACTACAACTAAAACACAAAATGTCTATCACCCAGAACCACGGGAAAGCTGGCTGAGTGGAAGTTCTACAACTAGAAGGAAAGAGAAAAGTGCATTGAGACGTGCACGAGCGCTGAAAAGCTGAGGTACGGAGGCGCGTGATCCGGGCTGGCGGCAGGCATTGCTTTTTTCAACCCGAAGGGAGACAAGCCCCAATTACTCTGAAATCCAGTTTCTGGGGAGATGTGGAGGACCCAAACTCCTACGGGGAGAAGCTGGACTGTCTGCCAGTGAGGGTGGCTTGCTTGCAGAGCTGTGCGCAGGAATAATTGTTTACTGCACTGGGGCACGGGACTTGGGGATGCCCTCAGGGACGCAGAGCCGGCTAACTAGCAACCATTGCTGTTTGCCACGCCCTAGCCTAGTGACACCCTGAGACCCCGCCCTGCACAACCTACAAACCCACCCAAGCTCCAAGCAGCGGCTTTAGCATAAGAAAGCCCTGCCCTATCACAGCTTAACCTAGCAAACTTGCAGCCCAGGTCAGACAGCTCCAAAACCTCCAAACCCCAAGCAAAGAGGAGAAAACTCACTGTAGCTCCTGCTGGGTGGCCTCAGACAGTAGCTGACCTGCACATTGGAGATCCAGAAGCCAGTGTACCTAGTGGTCAGTGTGAGACACCAGATTTCAACTCCTCACATCCACAAGTGACACGTTCAAGAGGCAGACTCAGTGAGCACCAAAGCCCCACTGAAACAAGTCCTGCCCCATAAGTGTGTCTTCAGCGCAGCAGTTCTTCCATTATAGACACAGGGAGTGCTCACAGCTAATTGGCCTGGAGGTCAATTCCTCCCAGTGTACCAACAGCAATTAAGGCTTAACTACACCAAGACTTTGCACTCAGCCCACAAAGGGGTGTACCAAGAGCATCCACCTCATGTGATTGAGGAAGCTGAGCTACTGCCCCCTATAGGTCACCTACCACACAAAGCTACTCCATCAACACAGGGAAGCAGCCAAAATGTGGAGACAAAGAAACATGTCACGAATGAAAGAAACGGAGGAAAGCAAACTACTGGATGACATAGAGTTCAGAACCACATTTATAAGATTACTCAAGAATCTTCTTAAAACCGCTGAGAAACTTGATGAGACCTTTAAGGATATTAATGAGAATGCCAAAAAAATGGAAAAGGATCAGTCAGAAATGAAGCATACACTGTCTGAAATAAAGAATATACAGAAACTCAACTGTAGATCAACGGACCCCAAGAATCAAACCAAAGATCTGAAATATGTGGAAACAAAAAACATCCAACCAGAAAACCAAAAAGAAAAAAGAATCCAAAAATATGAAGATAGTGAAAGGAGCCTCTGGGACAACTTTAAGCGAACCAACATCCGAATTTTTGGGGTGCCAGAAGAAGGGAGAGAGCAAAATATTGAAAACCTATTAGAAGAAATAATGACAGAAAACTTTCCCTACCTGGTGAAAGAAATAGACTTACAAGTTCAGGAAGTGCACAGAACCCCATACAAGAGGAATCCAAAGAGGACCACACCAAGACACATCATAATTAAAATGCCAAGGGCAAAAGACAAAGAGAGAATATTAAAAGCAGCAAGAGAAAAACAGTTAATTACCTACAAGGGAGCACCCATACGACTGTCAGCTGATTTCTCAACAGAAACTATGCAGGCCAGAAGGGAATGGCAAGAAATATTCAAAGTGATGAACAGCAAGAACCTACAA
Organism: Corynorhinus townsendii; assembly: GCA_026230045.1. Lineage (NCBI taxonomy): Eukaryota > Metazoa > Chordata > Mammalia > Chiroptera > Vespertilionidae > Corynorhinus > Corynorhinus townsendii. The sequence goes on along the minus strand of JAPDVU010000006.1, from coordinate 110,815,444 downwards.
CCAAGATTACTCTACCCAGCAAAGCTATCATTCAGAGTTGAAGGTCAGATAAAGAGCTTCACAGACAAGAAAAAGCTAAAGGAGTTCATCGCCACCAAACCAGGATTACATGAAATGCTGAAGGGTATTCTTTAAGAAGAGGAAGAAGAAGAAAAAGGTAAAGATAAAAATTATGAACAACAAAATGACATCAAATACATACCTACCAACAAGGGAATCTAAAAATCAAGTGAATAAAAAAATCTGAAGAACAGAATGGACTGGTGACTATAATAGAATCAGGGACATAGAAAGGGAGTGGACTGACGATTCTCAGGGGAAGCAGGTGTGAGGGGTGCGGGAAGAGATTGGACAAAAATCTTACTCCTATGGATGAAGACAGTGGCGGGGGGTAAGGGCATGGGGTGGGGTGGGGAATCAGGTGGAGGGGCGCTATGGGGGAAAAAAAAGAGGAACACCTGTAATAATCTGAACAATTAAGATTTATTTTAAAAAAAAAGACTCATTTTACTACAGGAAAATTAAAAACTAGAAAAGAATCATCAGAAATTAAAATTCAAATGACAGACGCAGAGAAATATTTAGAACATATATAGCCAATAAAGCTTACACAAACCAATAAGTTTTAAGACATATAACAGAAAAAATAGGAAAAGGACATAAAAAAGTAACTCAAAAGAAGAAAAAAGACTATTGGTCAATAAGCACACAAGCTGATGCACAGCCTCATGGGTCCCTGGAGAAATACACACTGACATAGCACTAAAAGCTCTTTGCTCTCTTATTGACAAGCATGAAAAAGACTGTACTGCCCAAGCTTGGAAGGGTGTTGAGGGAGGAAAAGAATTCTTACATATTTCTGCTGGGAATATAAACAGGGACCCTTTTAAAGGGCAGCTTTGAAGTACCCATCAAAATTTCATTTCATTTAACCAAAGAACTTATTCTCCCTGTAAAAATGACCACAGCCATAGACAGGGATATAAAAAAATCTAACCAATGATTATGTTTCTTGTTTTCTTAAAAAATAGCAATATTAACAAGATTAACTTCTATTAGCCTACTTAATTATAATCTTATGACCATGAAAATAAAGACATTTTATGATACCTCATGCCAGAACAGAAACTAGAGCTCACCTGTGGACATCAATAGTTTCTATCAAACGAATGGTCACCCATACCCAGAGAAGAATTACATGATCACATAAAAGCATGATTCCAATGAAAAACCCAGTTCCAAGAATTAGGGTTTCCAGGGGATGTGCATATTCAGCTTCCATTCCAAATGGAGCCTAAAATAAAGAACAGTTCCTTAATATATTGTGATGGTTAATGTTATATATCAGCTTGGTTATAGTGCCCAGTTGCTTGGGCAATCAATCTGGATGTTGCTGTGAAGGTACTTTTTAGATGTGGCTAACATTTAAATCAGATTACCCTTCATCTAACCAGTTGAAGGCCTTAGAACAGTGGTTCTCAACCTTTCTAATGCAGTTCCTCATGTTGTGGTGACCCCCAACCATAAAATTATTTTCGTTGCTACTTCATAACTGTAATTTTGCTACTGTTATGCGACCCACAGGTTGAGAACCGCTAGCAGGGTGGCTTAAGACCATCAGAAAAAAACACAGATATATACATTACGATTCATAACAGTAGCAAGATTACAGTTGTGATGTAGCAACGAAAATAATTTTATGGTTGGGGGTCACCACAACATGAGGAACTGTATTAAAGGGTCGCGGCATTAGAAAGGTTGAGAACCACCGCCTTAGAAACAAAGACTTAAGGTTTCGGAGGAAGGAGTTCTCAAGACTGCAATACAGAAACTCTGCTGGAGTTCCTAGCCTGCTGCCCTGTGGAATTCAGACACAAGACTGGAACATCAACTCTACCTCAATTTCCAGCCTGTGGTCTCCCTGTAGATTTCAGACTTGCAAGGCCCCACAATCGGAATGTGTATGTGTATTTCCTATTCTTTCTTTTTCTCTGGAGAACCCGTATACATATATTCTAATTTATTTATGGATATAGTTTTATAAATATATTGTTTCTATATATAAAATAGTATATCTAGTCATACATATGTAAACAATAACAATAATTCTCAATTTAAAAAAAACTTAGTTCCTACCAAACATCAAAAGGTCTAGTAGGGATGCCCTTAAAAATTTCTTAATGTCTTTGATGGTTTAAGATAAAAGCATTAAACATTGACTTGAACTCTTAATTTTGGTTTATGCATTTGAATTTGTATCAAGAAAGGAATACTTGCCCTAGCTGGTTTGGCTTAGCGGATAGTGTTAACCTGAGGACTGAAGGGTCCCGGGTTCGATTCCAGTCAAGGGCATGTGTCTCATTTGCAGGCTCCTCCCCGGCCCGGGCCCTGGTCATGGCTTGTGTGGGAGGCAACCAATCAGTGTGTATCTCTCACAATGATGTTTCTCTCTGTCTCTCCCTCTCTCTTCCACTTTCTCTAAAAATCAATGGAAAAATATCCTTGGGTAAGGATTAACCAAAAAAAAAAAAAGAAAGGAATAGTCGTTTTAGCATACCAATGTAGAACATAATAGAACCAGTTTGACAAATCTATGTCAAAAGAAGTTTTGATTAAAAAAAAAAGTCAATTATTTTTAAGGCTCTTAAATACAGAGAACAGACTGCTGGTTGCCAGAGGGGATGGAGGTTGGGGAACTGGGTGAAAAAGGTGAAGAGATTGAGGAGTACAGATTGGTAGTTACAAAATAGTCATGGATATATAAAGTACAGCCTAAGAAATATAGTTAATAATATTATAATAATTATGTATGGTGCCAGGTAGGTACTGGAAACATCAAGAGGAACACTTTGTCAAGTATATGATTTTCTAACCCCATGAGCACACCATGACGTTTTGCCTCTAATAGAAAAAAGTATTAAATATAATCTTAACATACCTGAAACTCATGATGAACTTTATGAATATACTTATATATTTTTTTGTGGTGTAAGAGCCTGTGTAGGAAATAGTGCCAGGTATCCTCAATCACTGCACAACCAAAGCATCTTGCCAAAAGCATATACCTATAAGATGAAAACACTATCATGAGTATGAAGTACAATCTAGACTTTTACTTGGGATCAGTGCTTGAAATATACATAAAACCAAATACCTACTTTACAGTTTGACCTAATTGGATATATTGATAAATAAATTCTCAAGTGTTTAGACACAAGGTAGTTATATTATACCACCCAGAAGAAGAGTTGAACAGAACAGACTGGCCACTATATCAATTCTAACTCATTAAAAAAAAAAAAAAAATCACAGATACAAAATCAATTAAGAAACAAAATTCATACCCAGAGAATCAACAATAGGCTGCCTCCTGCATGCCCCCACTGGGGATCAAACCCACAACCTGACCGGGAAATGAACCGTGACCTCCTGGTTCATGGGTCGACACTCAAGCACTGAGCCACAGCGGCTAGGCAACACATTTTTTTATAAACTTCTCAAACTAGTCTCAATGTTTTCATTCACTTTAGACTTAAAATGTAATTTTTTTTCTTAGTATAAGCACCTTCAAATAAAGTATTGCACTAAAATACTAGTAGAGAAAGACCTAAAAATGGTAATATTCTAAGTTTCTACTATGATTTACTTTTCTCCATTTTATTTACTTCCAAAGAACAAACAGACATTAAACAAATAAAGAAAAAAGATAAACGTTAAGGATATTTTAATTGGACAGCAATCCGTGACTGAGCAAACAAATCAAATCTTTACATATTAAAGTATTGTTTATATCTACATACCATCTTGGCATTCTTTCCCACCCATAAGGAATGTTGAAATACTCTGTAAAATAATAAGTTCCACAAATCAAAGGAAGCTGGATACAAAAGTGATTAAAGAGAAGTACTTTAAAGCATTTCCATTGGTTTTCCCATGTTTCTGGTTTATCCTATGGAGAAAAAGCACAAATATTTACTGTTAGTCTTATCAGGTTAGCCTGGTATCCAGAAGTAAATTCCTAATTTTTTCTCTAATGGTTAATGAGACATTAATTCTGTTGCTTAATTGTTTTGTGAATTCTATATTATAGTTACTATGTTACAGTAACTAAAGCCCAGGAATCACAACATCCTCCCCTCTAAATTCTTGACAACTACCATCACCAATTTAGGTGAAGAAGTTGTGAATAAACAAACCCATGAATAACAAACATAAGATCTCAAACCTAAGAAGCATCACAGAATGAATAACTCTCCAGTCTTCCCTGCCCACAGATCATTCACTTCTCATATCAGAAATGTCAGAGAAGAAATGTGTTATGCAAAGATTACATAGGTCTTCCAACTATTGAAGCAATTGTATCAGTAGCATTGAAAGCCATTAGTAGACAGGCAAACTGATGCTTCCAGACATTTGGCAGTTTTCATTCCCCAAAATTAGTGCAGTTTTATTTGTATACAATAACAGAATTATAAACTCTCTGAGCTGGAAGAACTTCAGAGATGTGTCCAGTGGTTTCCAATGGAGAGTAACTGCCCAAAGAAGTTCCAAGATTAAAGTCAAAATGAGTGAGATCAATGTAGTAAAATGTTCATTTAAATCTCATCAGGATACCTACTCACATAGCAACTCATATTTAAAAAAAATAAATTTACTCAATGGGCTACACTTACAAAGGAAAATTGTTCTTGGTTTTATAAAAAGGTGATGCTAATAGTTACTACTTTGTTTTAAATGTCCTTACTTAAAAATTCAGAAAGCTGCTGATAGAATTTTTTTCAACTGAACCACAATATCTCAAGTATGGGAAATATTGTTCAGCAGATGCCCAAAGAGGTCCACTAACTTGCCCAGAATGATATAGAAACTGGGACTAACTAAAATCTAGGTCTCCAGTTCTATTCTTGAAATTTTTTAAGAGTTATCTTCCTTGACCAAAAAAAAAGGAAAAGCATTAAAATGAGAAGCAATCCAGAAATTCAGAGAGCTGGGTGGTCTCTAATCTCAGGGCCACCCTAACCAGTTGTAAGTCAGTTTTATTAACAATAAAATGAGGAAATTAGATAGGATCATTTATAATTGTCTATTTCTATTCTGAACATTATCACCCTACTCCTCCAAACTCTCAGTCTGTGATTGGGGACAAAATAAATGGGAGATTCTGGCTTGGGCCTTCAATGGCACCGTTTCCCATAGAAATTACGTTTAACAGACTTAATATCCTAACTAGAATCTGATACCTAGGTAGTACAGAAATTAACACAAAAATTAATCAACTATAACTATAAAATCACTCACTATACTGTTTAAAGTATACACAAATTTCTTTAAAAGATAATCAAAAACTCACATCTAGTGGAATATCAGAGTTTACCATATAGTACTTTATATATAACTGCACCCTAATATAAAAACATATCATTATTAGGCCATGGACTTTAGGAAGAATATTTTTAGTATGTGTATACATATATATAGTAGTATCTATACTAATAAAATAATATGCCAATTAGACCGGGAGACCTTCCGGACATCCTTCCAGACAAAGCCATGGTGGTGGGACCAAGGCACAGGCGGTAAGGGGTGATCAGGCCAGCAAGGGGGGAGCAGTTGGGGGTGAACAGGCCAGCAAGGAGGGCAGTGGGCGGCAAGCTGGCCAGCAGGGGGGGCATTTGGGGACAATCAGGCTAGCAGGAGAAGATAGTTGGGGGCGAGCAGGCTGGCAGGCGCAGCAGTGGGGGGTGAGCAGGCCGGCAGAGGGGCGCAGTTGGGGGCAATCAGGCATGTGAGTGGTTAGGAGTCAGCGGTCCCGGATTGCAAAAAGGATGTCCGACTGCCGGTTTAGGATTGTACATCCTCCGAGGGGTTCCAGATTGGAGAGGGTGCAGGCTGGGCTGAGAGACACCCTGCCCCCCATGCATGAATTTTGTGCATCGGGCCACTAGTGTGTGTGTGTGTATCTGTGAGGAAAATTCCTAGAGATTAAAATGTGTGACTGTGTAAAAAGAAATAGATCCTACAAGGTACATTTTATTACTTGTTTATTCCTACAAAATTTCCCCCTCATTAGCACACATGTGAATTAACTGTCACACTAGTCTCTTTGAAAGCAGAAAGTCTTTAGTGCTATCTCATCACCAATAGCAACTTCTTTCTGTACCCTCAATGTTTCAGGGTATCTGCCTTCAAAATTCATAAACCTGTAACTTGCAGTGATTTTTTTTAACTTGTTTTTAAATCCCTGCACATTGTGAGAATTTGTACCAATTTACCTTTTCAATCTATTTTAGTATCAAAAACGCTCAAAGCTTTTTGGTTGTAAAACTTAAAGGAAGAAATGCTGGGGACAGACTTGAGGCCACACTACCCAGCCTTTTAATCTCTGTTTATAAATAACTACCAGTAGCCAACTACTGTAGATGATTGCTTATCCTTTCTTTGGCCATATTTTACTTTCAAACCAATCATAAAACAATGACCGGAAAAGGTTTTCCTCTCTTTGAAAAGGTTAACACCTCTGACCAAAGATTCAACTATACAGGGATATAATGAATCAGCTATATGAACAAAGCAATGGGTGATACAGGGCAGCCTGAGTCAACACCCATGAGAACGAACTTAAGACATCCAAACTGAATCCTCCCTTTCAAGGCAGGGCATTTTATAAAAAGCATTTTGGAACTTCTGTGTCCTCAATTTAGGGTAACAGGATACTCTCTCTTGGGCCACATTCCTTTTTATTCCCTCTCCCTTTTACTTTTGTTGTTCTCTCCTTTGGCTTAGAGTCCACAGGCACCTGACCCCTTGTACTTATCCCCAGAGAAGATCAATACCAGTATTGGCTTAAAGTAAGACTCACTGGGAGAGGCAATGAAAACTGAGACTGTGAGAGACAGTGTGTGCACTGATTGCCAACCCACACAGACTCAGTGAGTGCAAATTTGTCTCTATGGATAAACACTCAACATATCTACTCTCTACCAAGGCTATGTATGCCCTTAAAAATAGTTTGGCATGATTATTTTTTGAGAAACAGTGACTTGTTGTTCCACTTATTTATGCATTCATGTTGCTTCCTGTATGTGCTCTGACCTGAGATCAAACCCCCTTGGCATGGCATATCGGGACAATGCTCTAACCCAGTGGTCAGCAAACTGTGGCTCACGAGGCACATGCGGCTCTTTGGCCCCTTGAGTGTGGCTCTTCCACAAAATACCACGGCCTGGGCGAGTCTATTTTGAAGAAGTGGCGTTAGAAGAAGTTTAAAAAATTTGGCTCTCAAGAAATTTCAATCGTTGTACTGTTGATATTTGGCTCTGTTGACTAATGAGTTTGCCGACCACTGCTCCAACCCAATTGAACTACCTGGCCAGGGCCTGGCATGACCTTTTAGAAAAGTAAACAGTAAGCATTAGAAACTATAATGGGTTCACCAAGCACTGATAAATCCTTTCTCTAATAAGCTGGTCCAGATTCTTTCCTGGGAACTATCAACTCATTAAGTACTTTTTAATTCTGATTACTTATTGAAATAACAATAGTTTAGATTTACTGTGTTAAGTAAAATATATTTTAAAATTAATTTTCCTATTTCTTTTTACCTTTTCATGTATTATAATAGAAAATTTTAAATTTCATATGTGGCTTAATTATATTTCTATTGACAGATCTGATCTAGAGTCTTTCAAAATAAAATTACAATTACTTTAAAAATATTCCAACACTAATGATAATATTCCATTGCAAGTCCATCATACTCACCTTTTGAATTTTGTACTTTTTCATGTAAGGTATAAATTGAAACAAAAACCCAGGTAAACAGAACAAGAAATAAAGGGTCTCATGAACTATCAGGGATCCCCATGTTGCTATCTGGAACTTTGTATAATTGTCCAACATATAGTTCCAAGCATTCTTAAATGGTTCTTGCAGAGGATTCTCAGGTAAAAGTGAATCTACATACTCCACAGCCAAGGATGCTGAACTAAAGATGCTGACACTTTCATTTGTTGCCATTTTTCAAATCTCTGCACACGACCTTTTAATTCTGTAAATATAAATAAGTACATAAATAAGCAAATTAAACAATTCTAAGAAAGTAGTTTTCAAAATATATCTTCAAATAATTTTAAAAATAACAATTACTAGCACTAATTTCTCAGGTCCTAAACATGTAGTTAAAAAAAAAAAAAAGTTTACTGGATGGCATCACCACCTCCATTTGTAGATACTGCTTTAAAAGCCACATGTTAACGTTCCAGAGTAGGATCAAAGAGAACAACAGTGGATAACAAATTTCAAGCTATCCTTAAAGAGGCTTGTCAGTGTGGTTTCCATGGAAAAACTTGTAATTTCAGTGGGGAGTTTAAAAGTGTCACTTAACACCAAAAGAACCTATAAAGAAAAAGCCTGCCAAATATGACTACACAAAAATGATTTACTTCTGATTGAGGAAGAAGATAACCTATAATAATAAAAGCGTAATATGCTAATTAGACCGTATGACCTTCTGGATGAAGCCAGGGCTAGGAGGGAAGCCTGGGTCCCAGATACCTGCTGGCGGCTGGAGGGAAGCCCAGGTCCCGGGTGCTAGAGGGAAGCCGGTGCCGGCAGCTGGGGGAAGGAAGGCCTACTCTTGCACGATTTCATGCATGGGGCCTCTAGTTATAAATAAAGTCAAAGATCAAACGACATATTTGAAAAATATCTCTACTACTTATGACAAAGGGCTATAAGGAAAAGTCAAAGGCCATTAACACTGGTTCACAGAAGAGTAAATGCAAATGCTCACTAACCAAACAAGCAGTTCAATTGGACTCAAGTAAGGAAATGTACCCTAAAACAAAAATCTTTACGTTAAATAGGGCTCAGTACCCAGTACTGGTGAGGATAATTTCAAGAAACAGGCATCATTACACATTGGTGATGGAGTGGGGAAAAAAAAAATCACAGTATCTATCACAATTCAAAACGAATACACCCTTTGACCCAGCAAATTTCTCACTCAAGTGTACAAAGACTGGTACACTAAGGCTGAGGAAGTGCTCACTGTAACAGCAAAAACAAAGAGAAAAGTAACAAAATAAAAACAAGTCCACCAACAAGAAATAAGTTAATAAATTCTAAATCCTTCCATGGAGCATTATACAGCCACTAAAAGAAAGATCTTTATGTTCCACATAGAAAGATATCTAAGATTCAGTGTTAAGTCTTGGCCAAAGTAGCTCTGTTGGTTGAGCAACATCACATGCACCAAAGGCCACTGATTTGATTCCCAGTCACATGCCAAGTTGCAGGCTCCATCCCTGGTAGGGTGTATATGTGGGAGGCAGCTGATCGATGTTTCTCTCTCTCTCTCCCTAAAATCAATAAAAACTATTTTTAAAAAAAGATTAAGTATTAAGTGAAATAGCAAGCTGCACTATATGTATAGCGAGAGCCCCACTTATGCTTTTGTAAAAAATATATGTATTTTATCTATGTACTTTCATGTGTATATATGTACATACAGAGACATACACACACAAATATAGAAAATGAACGGAAGGATACACAGGGAACAATTTAGAGTAGTGATCTTTAGGAACAGGGATCAATAGGTATTAGTGTGTGTGTGTGCACACCCCTACTATGCACACAATGAGGAGTTTTTATGAAGGAGAGGAAGGAAATTTTACTTATTTTATACCTTCTTACAGTTTTATTCAGGAGCATGTTTATTTATAAAATAAATAAGCTTAATAAGCTACCAAACAAAAAAATAGGGAAACTTATGAAGAATATCACTCTTTTAAAAATGCTCACTGCTATTCCTGATTTATGAATAATGATGGGCGGACCAATAAGTATTTGAAACCTCAGAAGCACTCTTTCTTATTAGAGTTTAAAATGCTCTCCCACCTCAACTTACCACTTATCCTACTCCTCATAGAGGATATTGGGAAGCTTAGCCAACTTCCTCAGATCTGACTTCACTTTTCATCCTTATTCTTTTGTCTGACTAATTCTCAAATGACTTATACCATGGAGACTACTGTGTTACGCCCTGTGCATGTCAAGCTCAAAATTTCTCTTCCACACAACTTGCTCAACTACTTGCAATCTAGCTCCCAAATCTTATCAAGATCTCTTCAAAGATCTTCTATATTGTAAAATAAAAGTAATTCCAATCCTGTTTTCATGAAAACTTTGAGCAAGTTATGTAATTTCTCGGAGCCTGTTTTATCATCTGCAAAATATAAAGAACAATAGTAACAAGATAGAGGGAATCTTTTCCCAATTTCAAATCACCACAATGTACACTTAAAATATCTTATAATTTTATCTGTCAATTACACCTCAAGAAAGCTGAAAAAGGGAAAAAGAATAACAGTTCTTCCAATAAGTTCAAGAAAGAATGCATGTGAAGCACTTAGCACAGGACCTGACACACAGTAATTCTAAGAAGCTACCAGTTACTGAGCATTTTCTATGTGCCAGGAACTGTATTCTAAGTGTGCTACATGTCCTCTATACATTAAAGACTTTGATCCTTACCACACTTTCATGAACTAGGTACTTTTATTATTCCCATTTTCTAAATGAAAAACTCAGGTTCAGAAAGAGCATGCAACTTTCCCAAGTTACAAAAATGCTAAGTGGAGAAGCTTATGCTCTCATCCATTAAGCTATCCTTTAGTCATACATAATAATGCACACAATAAATATTATAGTAGGAGGAGAATAATTCCTACAGTTTACCCAAGTCTCCTGAGAGAGTATTCTACACAGGCTGTCTTCTTCCTTTTCCCACTTCCCATTTACTCTCCAGGTCAGCTTTCTATTCTCATCACCACACTGAACTTACTAAAATCACTAAGGATCTTCTAGCTGCCACATCCAGCATACATTTCTTTGAGTTTATTTAACCAGTCTGGAAGATCTGGTGCTTCTCTCCTTGAAATACTTTCCTTCCTTGGTTCTTGGAATTCCCACGTATTCACTTCGACTGCATTTGTGCTACCAGCTGCAGCCACTGTGCTAGCGTCTGCTCTCACCTCTGACTTCACAAACATAAAATCTAGTGCGGAAATCAAGGAATTCACCAGACTATCATAAAAGTACGTGATAAGAACAATACAGGGTTAGAAACACAGAGTGCTATCAGAACACAGAGGACCAGAAAGAGTTTCTAGAGAAAAACGATAGTATCTAAACTGGACCTGGAGCATGATGGGGGGAGACCAGACTAAAAGAGAGTAAAGTTGGGTGAAGTGGGGGGAAAGAAGGATGTTTAGATTAGCGGGAACTTCTGATCCAAAGACTAAACCAGGACATGAGAAAGAATACAGCACTTTCTGATTTAGTATGTTTGTGGTATAGCTTTTAAGAAAGGAAGACTGGAGCATTGAGGCTGGAAAGTTTCCAATGATGCTTTCCTTACTCCTTTTTCTAATATTCTTGACTATTTCCTGTTTTTAAAATCTCCTAATATCCAAAATCTCTATTTCCAGCCCTCTCCCCTAAACTCCAGGTTCTTTTTATGCAGGCCAGCTCCCATTAGGCAGTTCAGAGGCACATAAAACTCAACATAGCCACAAGTTCAGCAGCTGCGCCTCAGAAGCCTGTCCAGATACTCCCTACCTCCTTTAACACCTACTTCTGTGAACTGCACCTTCACCTGTTGAGTCATCTCTGCCAGAATGCTCTGAGTCTTTCCTATGACTGCTAACGAAGTAAAAAGTCTTCAAACTCTCTCGCTCAATATAGGGACACCTAGTTTAACTAACATTCCGCAGTTTACTCTCCATACACAAGAGAGGAAAACGGGCAAACTGCTGTCAACTGAACAAAAGCAAAATATAGAAAGGAAATAAAAGAGGAGAGGGGAAGGGAAAGCGTGAATTTCCTTTTGCTTTTTCTCCTCCTTGGATAACCGGATGGACTGGAAACCTGCTCTGACCAGACGGAAGAGGTCCTCAGAAAAAATAAATTTAGTTCCTGTGGATTCGTTGAGAAACCTCGAAGTTTCTCTGACTACCGTCAGCTCATGTCGTACCTTTACCTTCTTAGGTAAACCCAGATTGCACCAGGTCCCTCGTTTGGACTTGCCATGCCTCCGGCTTGGCCTTTTAAACCCGACTTCTAGGGCACATGCCAGGATCTACCGAAACAGGAGAGTCAACCCTCTCACAGCACTTAACGTCCAAAAAAGTGCCTCTCCTAGGAATAAAAGACCAAGGCCTTCAGCTATGAAAAGAAAACAAAAACGGCCCCGCCAGGCCTGTCCACTCTTCACGTCGCCTCCTCTCCAACCTATACTTAAAACGTCCACATCTGCCTTCTCATTGCTCCTGTTGTTTAATCTCTCTCTCTGCCCACGGATGAACAGCAAACCTTTACCCGTGATGGCCTCCTATCCAACTCCTACCTATTCATCAGTAACCTCCTCTTAGACGCCCTTCCCAACCTCGTTACCCCCAACGCACATACATACTAGATCTAATCTCCCCTGCAATGCTTGTTTTGTAAAACTTGCATCCTGTGCTGTAACTGTCGCCTACATCCAGTCTCCGGGTGACCGTAAGCTCTTAAAGGGCAAGAAACAAGCATCAGCCCAGATCCATCACCATTTTTACTCCGGTCCCTTGCCGCCCTCACCTTGGGTAAGGGTGTCCCCACCCGGCCCTGAGCGCGCATCCACGCCCGACCTCGCTCCCCTCAATCCCGCAGAGTTCAGGGCCGGATCCCCGACATGCCCCTTTCTCACCTACGAGCCTCTCTTCCGGTCCCCTCACCAGGATGCTCGCACGGAGACTGCTGCTCACCCTACTCAACCTGGTGCTGGGCCCCAGGCAGGAACCGCCTCCCCGGGTGAGGGAGTGTGAGGGTGAAGCGAATCTTTCTGTTGTTATTGGCTTGCGAGGGCTCCCGTCCCGCCTTCTCGGTGCTGTGACTGGTCTGTATGGTTGCCGGCATCGTGCGACTCGCGCAAGCGAATCACTGGCGGTCCCAGCCATTGGTTCCCCGGATGGAGTGAGGATAGTAAGACCCACACGGCCAGCCAGTGATTGGCGCCGCAGCGCGCCTGGAGGCGGGGCAGAGCTAGAGGGGACGGACACTGATACCGCTAGCACAGGCCGGGAGGAGTCGTCGCCATAGCAACTTGGGATTCCTCCAGCACTTTAGCAGGTGCGGGCACCGTCCCCAGGGAGGCAGGATTATTAGCATATCACTGTAAAATTATGCTATCCTTTTACCTAATAAAATAAGTCTCATAACTCATCATCAATTTAGATGATAAATACTTGGGTGCTCATGCTATCTATTAGTTTTATAAGGAGAAAATAAACCTGTTTTAAAAGCAAAAAAAAAAAATATATATATATATATATCCTCAAATAATTACATTAAATATCCTATTGAATGTTGTTGTTTTTTAATCCTCACCACAGGGCATTTTTTCCATTGATTTTCAGATAGAGTGGAGGGGGAGGTGGGAGACACACACCCATGGATTAGTTGCCTGCCGAAGCACGCCAACCAGGGCTGGGGATTGAACTCACAACCAAGGTATGTGCCCTTGAATGCAATCACAACCCTTTGGTTCGCAGGCCAACACTCTAACCACTGGGAAAACTGGCCAGGCCAGTATTTTCCAAGTGCTGCTGAAATTTGTATGTGAAAAACGAAGATTTGAGTCTTGGCATACTTGATATTAGAGTGTTAATTTCTGAAGCAATTGATCAACAGGTTACTTCTTGTGGTCTCTGGTCATTAGCAGAGGGGAGGGTTTTTGCATTCTCATCTTTTGTACCAGGATCTAGATCAGACTGTTTAGGTGTGGTTAAAGATGAGGGGAGCTTTGGAAACAGTTGTATTAAATCCCTTTGGGGGTTAGAATATGTTCTGTAAAGTGCTCATCCCTTCCTACTCCAAACACCTCTACAATGGCCAGACAGTATGTTTATGTTGCCCCCCAATTCAACATAGGAATTTGAGGGAGACATAATCCCCAAAGTAATGGTATGAGGCACTGGAGCCTTTTGGAGGTGATTAGGTCAGGAGAGACTAAGAGTCCTAGTGCGCTTATGAAATTGACCACAGAGAGATCCCTTAGAGTGGGAAGACACAGCAAAAAGACAGTCTATGAACCAGGAAGTGGGTTCTCACTGGACATCGAATCTGCTGGTGCCTTGATCTTGAAATTCTCAACTTCCAGAATTATGAGATATGCAATTTTTGTCGTTATATAAAATGAATAAAAAATAAATATGGTTCTATGTTTAAATGTGAATACTCTATACTAAATAGGTATTATATCTCAGTTATAAATCTTTCCTCCCAACTGTTCTGGCAACAAGCTCATGCTAACCTTTTAAATTCCTCTCCTGAGGAATAGCCACCACATCCCATCACCTCCGGTCCTTCTCCCTTTCTTCTCTGCCCCTCTTGTGTCCAGCACCTCACCTGTCCACCCCGCTCCACAACTCCCATTTCCTTAATTCCTTTATTTTATATCAAAATTAGTTTCTTTAGAGTATATATTTTTTCTTTGATTTTTTTGGTTCAATGCTATTTGTGTTATCTTTACCTTGTGTCCTGCCCATTTGAGGGACAGAGGAATATAAAAACTTAAAATATCACCAGTCCTTGGGAGACTTCTTGATAGTTGAGGTAACTTTTTCTTGGAGAACAATTTTTCAGTGACTTCAGTTACTGATTTTAACAGACTTGCCTAAGAGGTTACTTTGGCAACAAAAAGTATTGATTTGTGAAGTTAGAAAATGCAAATTTTACAAAAGAACAGAGAAACTAAGCAGGCAACTTTCTTAAAATCAAACTAAATAGATAAAAATCAAGGACAATGTAAAACAAATAATATACAAACTTTTATTCAAAGGTAATTCCAGAAAGACATGTTTTGGTCATTTTTAAAGTGAGATTAATTGAAGACCTCAGAAAAATTTTATCTGATCAGCACACATGGCTACTCATAGAAAGTTCTCTCTTTTGTTAATAGCAGCTAAATTTATACACACGGAAAAAATTCTTAAGACCATGCAAATTCAATTGAATTCCATACATTCATTATATTCATCAAAAACCTGCATTAATGATCATGCCAAAGTGTTACTTTAAGAAAAAAATTAAAAAATACACACCGAAAACATGACCAAGATTAAATCAAAGGAAGGAAATAATAAATAAGCATAATTTACATTTTATTTTTAAAAAGTTTGGCATCACACATATTCAAGTGTGTTACACCATGTTCATTCCTCAGAAGTGGCATTTGAAAGTGTTAAGCATTGTTAAATATCAAAAAATACAACTCTGTTTTACAATGTAGTACTGGCATAATTCAAAGTACTGTGCCAATTATAAATAGTATAATCAAGTTTCAAACATCTTTTCAAACATATTTAAAGGAAAGCATATACATACACAATTATATGCACACCATTTATTATACTCATGTAATCAAAGATATTTTATAAAAGCAAACAGTTTTATCCCTCAACTAGTTTGTATACTTACATAGAATTTAATTCCTGTCCAAAGATTTTCAGTTCCTGTGTATACAGAGTTTCAGGAAAAGGAATAAAGAAAAAATTAATTTTACAACACATATTCTTTTGTCCTCCTTCACAAAATAATCCATAGTCATTCAAGGTTGATAATTACTCTTTATGAAAGCAACTGTTGTCTAAAGACTGAAGAGTAAGTACTGCAGTCCAGGTTTTTTATTAAAATTCAGTCAGCTGCTGCTCATTGCAGAGAAAGCCTACACGGTGCTTCTACCAAAAATAATCTTCAGAATCTGAGGCCTCTAAAGGCAGCCGATCTTATTTTCTGCGGAGACTTAAAGTGCAGCTACAAGTGGAGAAGTGCTGGATTCTCAAGTCACTTCAGAAATACTTGTTGAAGTCTGTTTCTCATGTATAAATATGCCAAAAATGTCCTTCGGGCTCATAACGGTTTATCAATAACTGTGACCCCTAAGCAAAGAAATGAAGAAATAAAACTGAAGTTACAGGCAGCATTCTGTATATCTGAGAAAATACTGAATTCTTTATTTAATATGCAAGCGACAGGGTCTGAACAAATCATGCTGTATCAAAAGTACTATCATTTTAATTTAAATTGCAGTGAAATCTGTTTAGTTATAGACCAAAACATCACACTATTTAATCCAGATTACTCTTTTGCTCTTTGCAGTTACAAATAAGGAAAAATAAATTTACTCAGGAAATACTAAAATCCACCTAACACCCAAAGGGCACAAAGAAACTTTCAGGGGTGATTAATACTTATTTTCATTATTTTGACTATGATATTGGTTTCATGGGTATATACATATGTCAAAACTAATAAAATTGTATGCTTACATATATGCTATTTTTCCTATGTCAATTACATATCAATGAAACTTAAAAATATTTCCTAACTTTCAGCCATGTTATTCTGGAATCCTACTGTATATAGTTCTATTAGATATTGTTTTGGATGATACATAAACAATAGTGATGGTTAATTAGTATAAACTTTTAACATTCTAATATTTAAAGTGATATAAATTCCTATCATCAGAATAATTAATATGTAACATACAGTTTTGAAGGCTCATCATTATATTTAATAAAGAGAATTACCATTTCTCTTACTAAGAGCATGGATCAAAATTATATTTTATAACTCAACCAGTGCTATTCAAAAGTAAGAAAAATTATTTCACAGCCTCACTATAATACTATCACACAAGCCCGGCCAGCCATGTTGTAGGGGTCAAATTTCTTGTGTATCTGAGTAATGAAAGCCTCGCTACACAGTGTATTCCACTCCACTGCATACAGATATTAGCCATGTTAAGTTTTAGTATATGATCCTGCAATGGAAAGATTTATAATTTCAAATACAAAGGATTGTAGAATGATAAAAGAATACAACTGCTTTATTTCAGAAAATACACATCCAATATTGTTTTAAGAACAAGAAATAAAATACACTTTGAGAAAAGACTCTTCTTTTAACATTAAAAATTTTTAATGTAAAAATCATAATGGTCTAATTTTCTATATTGTAATAGAAGACTGTATGAAAAGTAGACAATTATTACCTGCATAACTTCTCCCTGTGCTCATACAAGATGACACAACTGTCCATTTATCAGTTGTTGGGTTATAATATTCTACTGATGCCAGGTTACAGGAGCCATCATCCCCTCCAACTACATATAACAGACCATTGACAGCACAAACGCCTTTAAAAAAAATTAGAGAAAAAAGCAATTATGAATATCCCTGCCCATTTGGTGAGGTGATCCAGAGACACTTTCTTAAAGGAGGCAAGAAAAGAAGATGGTGAAGAGAGAAGGAATTGTTTTTATATGGGAGAGTCTAATACCACTTCTAGACTCCTACTGTGTCATTTATGCAGTAGCTGCTTTATTTATTTATTTTTTAATTTAAGATTTGCTGTTTCTTTTGTCTCTTTTTTATGTTTTTGTGTTTGTTTGTTTTTTAATTTTTACTGCTTTCAGATAGGAAGAGAAAGAGATACAAACATCAATGATGAGAATCATTGGTTGGCTGCCTCCTGCACACCTCCTACTGGGGATCAAGCCCGCAACCCAGGCACGTGCCCCTGACCAGGATCAAACCTGGGACCCTTCAGTCCACAGGCCGATGCTCTATCCACTGAGCCAAACTGGCTAGGGCTAGCTGCTCTATTTTTGCATTACTTTATTTAATCTTCACAATAATCTTACTTATAAGTTAGAAACAATGTTAATCCACATTTTATTATTAAAAAGAAAAAAATTAGGATCAAATAAGTTTAGTAACTCAAAGTCAACTTGTTAGGGAAACCTAAGTAAAAAATATAAAGGGTATCTCAAAAAAACAGGTATACACACTTTAATAGCTGATGGTTCAATTGATATTTTTTTCTTTTCATCTAGACTAAGCTTTGAACAAAGGAAATTCATCCTAAAATGCTACAGGTAGTTTGAAAATGCAGTTGAAGTACTAACACTGCCTTTATAATTATTCAAAGTATGTAGACATTTTTTTGGGGACAGAGGGTGTATACACACTTTAACAGCTGATAACTCAATTTTCACTCCTTTTCATGTTTAACTGATTTGAAATAATGGGAGAAGCCAGACTAAGCTTTGAACAAATAAAATTTATCCACTAGACTTTTTTATGAGGATGCATAAAAGATAAAGTTTATGGTACAAAACCAGCAACAGCTGATTAATTTGAGGGCATACAAATACCGAATGAAACGATTCTTGATGTTTGCTATTCCATTGCTTCGTATTATCAGCAGTGCCTGGACCAGAATGGTCATCAGTTTGAAAAATAGGAGTTGACAAAAATATTATTCACGTCTATGGATTCTTTCAAATTTTGAAAATGAACTGTATGTTAATAAACACTGACTTTATAATCATTCAAAGTGTTTATACATTTTTATGGATATTCTATGTTTTAGTAGAAGATAAAAATGATTCTAAATTTTAATTACTATACTCACTGGTTAACTATTTTATCTCCTTCAAAAAGGGAGAGCAATATTATTTATTTCATTACTATTAGATAACTCATGGGTTATTTTTTTGCAAGAATTTAAAACATTTACAAAAGTATAAAGAAAAAAAGATCACCTCTAATCCTATACTGCTTAGAATAATGACCATGAAATTGTGATCTCTACTCTTACCAACTGTTTTCTATGCATAAATACTCAGACACTTGTATTAAACCCCAAAGTAGCTCATAATACACATGCTACTTTATTATTCACCCATTTCCTCCAAATAATATACCTTGGACATCTGCCCAAGTTAATAAATATAGATCTCCATAATTTTAAGTGACTGCTTAGTACTCCATGTATGATAATACCATAATTTTATTAATTGTCTTTGATGGACATCAAAAATATTTACCAATGGATATTAACTTATTCTTAGTTTTTTTTTGCTCTTATCAATGATGTTGCAATGAATAAGGATCTCTCTTGCATACTTTTTTTATCCTTGTGCAACTATTTCCTTAATATAAAATTTTACAAAACAATTGCTAAGTTAAAAGATAAACCTTTATGTCCATCCTATCTAATAAAAGAGTAATATGCAAATTGACCATACCTCCACTATAACCACAAGCCACGCCCAGCAGCCAATCAGGAGTGAGTATGCAAATTAACCCAACCAAGATGGCTGCAGCCACGGAGCCAGCAGGAGGCTTGGGTTTTCTGGGCAATGGAGGAAGCCAAGCTTCCTGCATACCCTGGACGGCTGTGGACTCCACTCAAGGCTACAAAGTTTCAATTATAGAAGATAAATAAATCCCAATAAAAATGGTGGCAGCCATGGAGCTGGAGAGAGCAGAAGGCTTGGGTTTCCCCGGTGATGGAGGAAGCCAAGCTTTCCGCCTACCCTGGCCTGCCTTAGCCTCCATTCAAGGCTACAAAGTTTCAATTATAGAAAATAAATAAATCCCAGATACCAGGGCCTCTGCTTGGGTGGGGGGGGAGGGGGGATGAACAGCCTGCAAATTACCACAGGCCCCTCGCCCAGGACACCCCATGCCCCACAGGAACCCCCACACCCTGATCCAGGACACCCTTCAGGGCAAACCAGCTGGCTCCCACCCGTGTACCAGGTCTCTATCCTATCTAATAAAAGAGTAATATGCAAATTGACCATCACTCCAAAACACAAGATGGCTGCCCCCATGTGGACACAAGATGGCCACCACAAGATGGCCAGCAGGGGAGGGACCAGGTCTGCAAGCGAGGGCAGTTGTGGGCGATCAGGCCAACAGGGGAGGGCCATTGGAAGGGACCAGGTCTGCAAGGGAGGGCAGTTGTGGGCGATCAGGCCAGCAGGGGAGGGCCGTTGGGAGGGACCAGGCCTGCAAGGGAGGGCAGTGGGGGGCAATCAAGCCTGCAGGGGAGGGCAGTTAGGGGTGACCAGGCCGGCAGAGGAGGGAAGTTGGAGATGACCGGGCCTGTAGGGAAGGGCAGTTGGGGGGAACCCAGGCCTGCAGGGGAGACCAGTTGGGAGGGACCAGGCCTGCAGGGGAGGGCAGTTAGGGGCAATCGGGCTGGCAGTGGAGCAGTTAGGCATCAATCAGGCTGGCAGGGGAGTGGTTAGGGGGTGATCAGGCTGGGAGGCAGAAACAGTTAGGGGCAATCAGGAGGGCAGGCAGGCAGGCAAGCAGTTGGGAGCCAGCAGTCCTGGATTGTGAGAGGGATGTCCAACCACCCATTTAGGCCCGATCCTACCGAGATCGGACCTAAACGGGTGGTTGGACATCCCTTGAGGGCTCCCAGATTGGAGAGGGTGCAGGCTGGGCTGAGGGACACACATCCCCATCCCCCGTTCACAAATTTTGTGCACCGGGCCTCTAGTATTTTTATAAAGTGTATTTAATAATTCTAAACAAGATTCAGAGCCATTATGAATTAGTACTAAAGGGCATCAAAAAATCTGGAAGAATGCTCACACACTGGTCTTTGTAGTTCCATAGATAGTTTTACTGGTATAATTAATAGATGTTTCCAGATTTTTATATTAACAAAATAATGACCCAACTCAACTTGTATATACAGCATTTAGAAGTGCAAATGGAGTGAATCTTCTGTACTAACACTAAATTGTGTTACTATACTAGTCTTTTGACAGGAAGTAAATTCATTCCATTTTAAAGTAGTTCAAATATTTGAAAAGCAAGAGCAGGGCAATGATTGCTCTACATAGTATGTCCTTATTCTTCTGTCTAGCAGAAATGAGCTTATTTTGATTTGAAAATACAACATGAGTAGAGGAAAATAATAAGATTATTCCAACCTTCAGGAAAATAATAATGAAAGTTCAAATTGCAATATATGTCCTAATCTAGGGAAGGCATGTGCACATATTACTTTGATTTTTCTAACTTAATACCAATATACTGGGGTCAAGCACTCATTCTACCTATGGCCCAGATCTGTGAGTCTTACCATGATTCTGGACTATCTATAGCTGAGAGGTTTCTAGGACATTACCAAATACAAATGATTGAATGAGGTGCAAGTTCACTGTTGTAGACAGTCCTTGCAGTCCCATTTACTAATATTTAGTTCCCCATAGTAATCACATTTGAATTGAGAAATTAAGAAACACATTTTGGAGGGTGTGGAGCATGCATCTTGCAACATCATCCAATAGTATACAGTGAGTCTGAGATTCATCAGAAACACATTTTGGATTATGGGAAATGGCATGAAGATAATGGCATTTTAAAGAAAAAAAGCATTTCCCAAAAGACTGGCTTTCCTGAATCTATTTCCATTTCCCTTCCATGGATTTTCTTTTCAAGGAGTTTGTTTCCTAATCTGGAAGACCTCAGCTTTCTTAAAATGATTTGTTGTTGTTTTAGCTTTTCCACTTCATAGAAATCCAGAACTGTATTAGATTAGGGTTAGCTTCTTTGGGCTTCCCTCCAGATTTAGATAAACACTAGCTTTTTAATCCGGTATGAATATTTACTCAACTGGACTAAATTTCCTAAGAACTGGGTTTTATAGTACATGATACATGGTAGGCACTCAAAAATGTTTGTGGTGAGAATGAGTGAATCAATGTCAAATAAAGAGGGCTCTTCTTCTAATTTATTCTCTACATTCATCACAAAAAATAGCCACTAGGAGAAACTAAGTTAACTGACGTGTCACAACAACCTGCTACTTTCCTGCTACTAAGCATTCATTATATAGGATTATTACATAAAATTCTGCCTTTAAAGACCTAGTCCATTAGAAAACCCAGATCAATAAAAGAACAATGGAAACACACAGGGATACTATACAACTGTAAATACAATTCACATATATTTTACAATTGTGAACCAGACAGATACCTGCATTTCTTCTGCACATGTTCATATCTGCAACCTGTCTCCATGTATTGGTGGTGGGATCATACACTTCAACACTTTTTCGCACTAAAGGGCCATCATGACCCCCTACAGCATACAATAAGTTGTTTAATACACCAACACCTATAAAACATAAAGAACCAAACTATAGAATAAAAGGAGCAATAAATTTATAGCATATTAGGGTTTATTCAAATGACTTATAACTAAAATTTTTGAAATTATTATTCATAGTAAAAATAAGTGGATATTTTTTTAAAGTGGATATTAAAAGTATACAACCTAAAAAAGGGAAATAATAAAAATGGACAAATGAGTATCACAATAAGAACTATTATTCTAAAAAGAGAGGCCAATTAATCATTTTGAAAACAACTTTCATGATAAAAACAAACCAGTACTGTTGAGGAGTGACTGTTCCCTGAGGTGACTGATGTTGGACCCTCTAGTCAGAAGATTACTTCTCATAAATTCCTTCAGGGACTGCTGACCCCTCCCCTACACCCCAAATGTGCTGCCTCTTAGAACATGTCTGTACCCCAGCCCAGGCAAACATGTAAAGCATTTTCTCCTTATCAGGGGTAGGTCATGCCCCAGTAACCCTATCCATGCTGCCCTGTCCTATATAACCCCTTAGTGCCTGCCATGTGGCAGGGAGGGTATCCATGTCCAATTGCTGCAGCCCAAGACACACCTTGTATGTAATCCCCCTTAATAAACACGTAATGCTGGATTATCAACCTTTCTTTGGTCTCTCAACCCTGGGAAATTTTACATAACAAGTATTAAAGCACAACATTTGTAAGAAATGGATATGAAGAGACTTGATAATGAAGCAAGTTCTTCATGAGCACTAAAAACAAAAAACTAAGAGAAATGCCAAACAATGGAAATAATTAATTGAAACAGAGAAGAAGCCTTTAATGTAGCACTTGGAAATTTTACAAAGTGAAATTTAAGTGCAGCTACGTACCACTACCTGTGTAATTCAAAGGACACTTTAACAATGTTATTAGCATCAGTATATATTTTCCGAAAACATAAAAATATGTCAGTGAATCATTTCACTTGTTTAATTCTTTTCCATCATTTTCTTTTATTTATTTATTTATTTATTTATTTTATTGTTTTAAGTATTACAAATAGTAGTACATATGTCTCCTTTTTGCCCCCCATTGACCTCTCCCCGACCTCCCCTACCCCCCAGTACATGCCTTCACCTGCCCGCCCTCCCCCCCGCCCCAGTGTCTTGTATCCATTGGTTGTGCTTATATGCATGCGTACAAATCCTTCGGTTGGTCTCTTACAGCCCCCCTCGCCCAACCTCCCCTGTCTTCCCAATGTAGTTTGACTCCATCATTTTCTACTTCAATTGCTAAATGATGTTCCTATTCACCTGCTCCGCTCCGCCTGGTACTCATTTCTGCTATATAGGCCCACTCGTTGGTCGTAGCATTATAGCATTCGACGGTGCTGAGACACTGACGGGAAGCTCCATCATAACCCCCTACAGCATACAGCAAACCTAAACATGGGATCACAAAGAAAGCCATATTCATACAGAGCTTTTTTTCAAGTCAGAAGGTAATATATTTTCCTGCACAGTAGCAGAGTTTCCCTTTAAAGTGTTACTGATTTGCCTAATGGTGATATGTAGAGTTACCAAATCATATTATGAAGATCTGCAGAGTATATATTATTATATTAATGTAACATTTTCATCAATAATCTGACAGACAGAACAGAAAGTATACTCATTATGTCTTTGGGTAACACTATTTGGTAAGTGAACAACACCCTGGCAAAAAAAATTAAATATCAAAGTTATCTTAGTAAATTAAAAAAAAAAGTTAAACCCAGAGTTAGTAACAGTGTAAAATAAAGTATTATTTGGCAACAAAAAGATATGATGTACCAGTAAATGCTACAGCACAAATGAACCCTGAAAATTGTGCTAAGTCAGAGAAGTCAGTCACAAAGGACCAAATCCTGTGACATGTCCAGAAATGGAAAATTCATATAGAGACAGAAAGTAGAGTAGTGGCTGCTGACAGCTAGAGAGGATGGAGGTGACAGTTAAGGGGAGTAGGGATGCTTTTGGGGGTAATAATAATGTTCTAAAATGAATTGTGATGAACACACGCTGAATTGTACACTTTAAATGGATGAACTGTATAATGCAATTTCTCTTTCAATAAAGCTGCTAAAGAAAAATAAGGTAGTGCAAAGAATTATATCCATAGTGGGGAGGGCATGGCAACCCACAAATTTACCCAAGCCTTTCTTAAACTCCGCTGGGAGACAAAGCACAATATAAATATAGTTGTGGCAATCCATCCCTTAAATGTTAAACAGCCTTCTCTAGATATAGAATTCTGCCTATGTGCCATCTGATTTGTTCTCCCAAATAATTGCATTAATATCAGTTAACGGTTTTATATAGGTTACATATGCAAAGAGACAGAGAAGGGAGGAAAGAAGAAGAGGGAGACTCTGACAGAAGGTGTGAGGGTGTAAGAGCGGCTAGAGTGGGCATGGGAGGGCCTTATATAGGTTATGTAGACAAGCTAACATTTTTTAAAGGATAATTAAAATTCTACAATACTACCTTCCCTTTTAAATGACCACTTGCTTGCCCATTTAGAGACTGGTGTTTAGATTATTGGAAGAACTGAACCGCTCCTAACAATCAAGAAGCCACAGGTACCTGAAAACGCTCCCCTGAAGGAAGTGTCTGCACCTACCTCCAACAACGCCGACGCCAACACTGCTCCTTCTCGTGTTCATGGGAGCCACGTGAAACCACTCGTTAGACTTTATGTTATACGCTTCCACCGATGATAAACCTGTAATGAAACACAGTACTCTTCCTTTCCTCCTCTAGAAAAAATGTAAGGTGATTGTTCTTTTATACATATGTTGTTAGGAAACAATATTTCAGGTATGTGAAACTGGGTTAAAATTAAGAGAAAAATGATGGAATGTCAACATATCGATTAAGTGATAAATAGGAATGACTTCTTTTCCAGAGGGCTTCTACCCAAACTACTAACATTTATTAGCTTTTTAAACTTAGTGAGATGACTGATACTAATGCATAGAAGGAAATTTTACATACCACTCTTATATCAGTTAAAGAAATTCTTGATGGAATTTTTAAACTTACCTTTATAATACCTGTTAAAATGCTCAGATATCTTATAATTGTGCCATGATTTGCTCTGTAAAGTGATGACTATATTAATTCTAACAGCAATGTGAAAAAATGCAAAGGAAATCACCTGTACTCCCATCAAAGCCTCCCACGGCATATAACAATCCATTTAATACAGCAGCCCCCAAAGTGCTTCTCCGGTCTCGCATGTTAGCAACACTGGTCCACTGATCTTTCACGGGGTCATAGGAATCCACAGTGCGGACTCGTAAGGAACCATTAAAGCCACCGACAGCAAAAACCAGCCCAGCCATGTAGACCATGCCTGCAAAAGAAATAAAGCAGTTAACGATGACTGTGTGACTACACTACCACCACTACCTAAAGACTGCTATTAGAATAAGTTATCCTTAAGAGAATCCTGAATGAATAAATAGGTCCTAAGAAAGGCTATTCATTAGCAAGACTACATAATGACTAAATGGTCCTCCTTTCTAAGATTATTAAAATGCAATGGCCCTGACAGATTGAGCATCGACCTATGAATTAAGAGGTCAGGGTTCAACTCCCAGTCAGAGCACATGCCAGGGTTGCAGGCTTGATCCCCAATAGGGGCTGTGCAGGAGGCAGTCGGTCAATGATTCTCATCAATGATGTTTCTCTCCCTCTCCCTTCCTCTCTGAAATCAATAAAAATGTATTTTTTTAAATGCAATGGCATGAGCTGAGGTCTAGGCTTTTTCAAAGACTTATTTACAGACTTAAAAATTGAGCAAACTCCTCTAACCTGTGTACTTATCCCATCGCTTTCAATTTTGAATCTTCTCCTCTGTATGTCTGTACTTAATTTGCAGAATGTGCTCCCAGTTTGTCCTGTAGTAGGCTAAATCAGGAGTCAGTAAATTACATCCTGTAGGCTATTTTTGTAGAACCCAGGAGCTAAATATGATTTTACATATTTAAGTAGTTGAAAAACAATTTTAAAAAAAGAATGTTCTATGACACATAAAAAATTATATGAAATTGAAGTTTCAGCATCCATAAGTAAAGCTTTATTGGAACACAACCCTACCCATTAATTTATATACTGTCTATGGCTGTTTTCATACTACAGAGATATTTTAGTAATTGTAGCAGAGACCATATAACCCACAAACTCTCTGATTCTGTAAGAAAAAGTGTGCTGATTCCTGGGGCTATTGAGATGTTAGGTGATCTCTGGACAGAAATACCACATCGCTAAAGTTTTCAACCACCTTTCCACTTCCTGCTGTTGTCCTTATCTGAGAAGCACCTCTCACTTAGTGATCTTCAAGTTCAAGCTCCAGTGAAAGTTCCACAATCTCTATGAGGCCTTACCCAACCACTTGTGCCTGAGGGATTACCTATAGCTCCTGAACCCCTACAGCAAATACACCTATTTTAAGTTTAATAAATCTTATACAGCCTACAATATCATTGCTTTAAATTGTTCAAATTTTTGTTGTTCTTAAATTCTGTAATGTTTATTTGCTAGCCCAGCTTGAAGGCAGGCACTGTGCCTCCCAGTTCTCTCAATCCAGTGGAGAAAACAGGAGTCACCAGCGCTAAGTGTCAGACTAGCTCAGTGTTTCATATGATGTGTTCAGGCAGGGTGTGCACCACTACCTGCTACTGTCTTACCCTCTGGTGCTTTTTCTTCTCCCCAACCCCCTAAATTACATGGATGTGCAATCCTTTATATGCCACTAAGACTCATGAACACAGATGCCAAAATCCTCAACAAAATTCTAGCAAATCAGATCCAGCATTACATCAGAAAGATTATATACACCATGACCAAGTAGGATTTATCCCAGGGATGCAAGAATGGTATAATATCCGCAAATCAATAAATGTGATACATCACATAAACAAAATGAGAGATAAAAATCACAGTCATATCAATTGATACAGAAAAAGCATTTGACAAAATTCAATACCCGTTCTTGATAAAAACCCTCAGCAAAATGGGAATAGAGGGATCATACCTCAACATAATAAAAGCCTTATATGACAAATCTACAGCCCACATCATATTCAATGGGCAAAAACTAAAATCATTTCCACTAAAAACAGGAATGAGACAGGGATACCCACTTTCACCACTCCTGTTTGACATAGTACTGGAAGTGCTAGCCATAGCAACTGGATAAGAAAAAGAAAGAAAAGGTATCCAAATTGGAAAAGAAGATGTAAAACTGTTGTTATTCGCAGATGATGATACTGTACATAGGAAACCCTAAAGACTCCATAAAAAAATTATTAGACTTAATAAATAAATTTGGCAATGTAGCAGGACACAAAATTAATGCCAAGAAATCTATCACATTTGTATACACCAATAGTGAACTTACAGAAAGCGAGATTATAAAAACAATCCCATTTACCATCACACCAAAAAAATTAAGATACCTAGGAATAAACTTAACTAAGGAGATAAAAGACCTATATGCGGAAAACTACAAGACACTGAAAAAAGAGATAGAGGAAGACATAAACAGATGGAAGAACATACCATGTTCATGAATTGGTAGAATTAACATCATTAAAATGTCCACATTACCCAAAGCAACCTATAGATTCAATGCAATCCCCATTAAAATACCAACGGCATATTTCACAGACCTAGAAAGAACTCTCCAAAAAATTCATCTGGAATGAAAAAAGACCCCAAATAGTCACAGCAATCCTGAGAAAGAAGAACAAAGTAGGAGGAATCTCAATACCAGATATCAAGCTGTATTACAAAGCCACTGTTCTCAAAACAGCCTGGTACTGGCACAAGAACAGACATGTAGACCAATGGAATAGAATAGAGAGCCCAGAAATTGACCCAAACCACTATGCTCAATTAATATTTGACAAAGCATGCAAGAACATACAATGAAGTCAAGACAGTATCTTCAATAAATGGTGTCAGGAAAATTGGACAGATACATGCAAAAAAATAAAAGAAAACTGGACCACCAACTTACACCATACACAAAAATAAACTCAAAATGGATAAAGGACTTAACCATAATACAGGAAACCATAAAAATATTAGAGGAATCCACAGGCAGAGAAATCTCAGACATATGCCGAAGCAGTAACTTCACCGATACAGCTCCTAGGTCAATGGAAACTAAAGAGAAAATAAACAGATGGGACTACATCAAAATAAGCAGCTTCTGTACAGCAAAAGAAACCATCAACAAAACAACAAGAAACACCACTACATGGGAGAACATATTTGCCAATGTTATCACCGATAAGGGTTTTATCTTCAACATTTACAGGGAACTCACACAACTTAACAAAAGGAAGATTAACAACCCAATCAAAAAATGGACAATGGACCTATATAGATACTTTTTGAAAGAGGACATAAGGAAGGCCCAGAGACATAAGAAAACATGCTCCAAGTCACTAATCATCGGAGAGATGCAAATCAAAACGAGATACCATTTCACACCTGTTAAAATTGCAATCATCAACAAATCAACAAAGACAAGTGCTGGCGAGGATGTGGAGAAAAAGGAACCCTCCTGCACTGCTGGTGGGAATGCAGATTCACGCAGCCACTGTGGAAGACAGTATGGAGTTTCCTCAAAAAGTTAAAAATGAAATTACCATTTGACCCATTAATCCCACTTCTAGGAATATATCCCAAGAAACCAGAAACACCAATGAGAAAGGATATATGCTCCCCTATGTTCTTAGCAGCACAATTTACAACAGCTAAGATTTGGAAACAGGCCCATAAGCAGATGAGTGGATTAGAAAATTATGGTACATCTACATAATGCATACTATGGCGCTATAAAAAAGAAGGAATGTTTACCTTTTTTACAGCATGGATGGAACTGGAGAGCATTATGCTAAGCAAAATAAGCCAGTTGGAGAAAGATAAATATCATATGATCTCACTCATATGTGGGATATAATGATCAACATAATTTGATGAACAAGAATAGATCCAGAGACAAATGGCAGGGATGGAAGGGGTTAGAAAGCAACCAAAAGAATTGTAGGTATGCTTATTAGCATAACCAATGGACACAGACACTGGAGTGGTGGGGGCTTGCCCGGGATGGGAATGGCTGGTGGGGGGGGAGTCAATTGGGGAAAAAGGAGACTTATGTAAAACTTTAGATGATAAAAAAATTATAAAAGCAAAACTGTGGTACATCTACACAATGGAATACTACGCTGCGGTAAAAAAAGAAGGAATTCTTACCATTTACAACAGCATGGATGGAACTAGAGAGCATTATGCTACATTCATTTGTGGAATATAATGAACAACATAAACTGAACAAAAACAGATCCAGAGACAGAGAAGCATTGATCAGACTGTTAAATCTTAGAGGGAAGGTAGAGGAGTATAGGGGTTAGGGGGAAGAGATCAACCAAAGGATTTGTATGCATGCAATAAGCCTAACCAATGGATACAGACACCAGGGGAAGAGGGCATGGTTGGGGGATAGTGGACAATGTGGGGCTAAGGACACATATGTAATACCTTATTCAATAAAGAAAAAAAAAAGACTCTTCACAATTCAAATAAATCTGTGCATTGACAGCTCCCTGTCAGGGAAAGAAATGACTTTTCAGTCCCTGGTTCAATTAGGAAATGAATACTCAGGCCATTTTCAGGTAAATCGAGAGTGAGGGGAGCTGTGGGCAATGCACTATTTAGGTAGGCAGAGAACTAGCAAATGATTAAGGATAGCCACTAGATTTCCTGAGCACCCCCGATAGCAGGAAATGTGATAGATCTCCTGAGAGAGCTTGGGCACTAGTCAGCAGTGACAAAGCAAGCAGCATATTTCAGCACGAAAATGTTCTATATCCAAAATCATAAGTAACACTGGGGAATGTTCACTGTGAATCTGGGCCACTGAAATATTCATTTTATTTTCTCTACAAACAAAACAAAATAAAAATCTATCATAGCTTAGTGACAGTATGGTATGCTTAGCAAGTGACAAGGAAAAATAAACAAATGAATCAATATATGATATGAGATTCCCACCCCGACTCCAAACATTCTGGGTGGAGAGGGGTTTGAACTAGAAGAACTAGCTCCCAAAGTTACAGGGAACCAAAGCTCCCAGACGTGGGAGTAATTTGGCCAAGATTACAGTTAAAGGGCATCAGGTCTAATGTGAAGGAGGTGGGGGCCTGATGACATAATAAGGGTGAAATTTACTCATGAGCAGTACACTTTGGAATGGGTCCAGTTCAATGACTTATAGTGCAATGAAAAACAAACTAATTCCTGAAACCAGGAATAAGATATGAATTAAGAAACCAATTATAAATATCATAGAAGATGCCATATCCAACAGTAACAATGAAGATAAAATATATAGCCCCAGCCGTTTTGGCTCAGTGGATAGAGCATTGGCCTGCGGACTCAAGGGTCCCAGGTTCGATTCTGGCCAAGGGCATATGCCTGGGTTGCAGGCTTGCTCCCCCCCCCCCAAGCAGGGGTTATGCAGGAGGCAGCCAATCAATGATTCTCTCTCATCATTGATGTTTTTCTCTCTTTCCCTTCCTCTCTAAAATCAATGAAAAATAAAAAATAAAAGATAAGATATATATAAGAATCTGTCAAGGAACAAACAGAAACCATATGAAGAAAATGTTAAAAATCTACTGAAGACATAAAAGATGAGTCCTATCACTATTCCTTCTATGACTGGCTTATTTTGCTTAGCATAATACTCTCCAGGTCCCTCGATGCAAGAGACATTCTTCAAAATACCTTCAAAAGAATCAAGGGAATGAAAAACAAGAAAAGACTAAGGAAATGTGACAGACAAGAAGAGACTAAAAAAAATATGACAACATGCAATGTGAAACCCTGAAACAATATGAACATTAATGGAAGAACTGTTAAATATGAATAGTCTATAGTTTAGTTAACAGTAATGTACCAATACTGATTTCTTGGTTTTGCAATTGTTTCACAGTTACATAAGACAGGGAAAGAGTATATCACATCTCATTGTACTATATTTACAACTCTTCTGTAAGTGTAAAATTATTTCAACACAAAAAGTATATTTAAAAACATGTATGTATAAACACACACACAAATACACATACACATATAACTTTTGAAGTAAGGCTTTTTTACACAAGAAACAAATTCTTAAGTCCTAGGACAAAACTCTGATGTACAGGACTCCAAAAATGATAAAAAATTTTATGTGGTAAAAATAACAAGTCAAAGAAAAAAGGTTAATACAAATAAATATCCACAGCATATATGATAAACAAAAAGGCAATGTTCCTTAACGTAGAAATATATCTGTCAAATCATTAAAACAATATAATAAAAAAATGACAAAAAACATGAGCTGACAATTCAGAAAGATGTTTAACTTTCCTCATAATAAAAGAAGTACAAAGAAAAATGAGGTCACATTTTTCACCTACCAGATTGGTGAAGCTCAAAATATTCATGACAAGGTGTTGTTGGGAATGTAAGGAGACTGGTATCTTCATATTTTACTGTTAGTGTAATAACTGGTGTATCATCTTAAGATACTTTTTAATTCCAGTTATAGAGTGCTTTATCTTGCTTTAATATATTAGCATTTGTACGCAATGATGTATGTATAAGAAACTCATTTTATCATTGTTTATAACATAATATTAAAACAATCTTAATGTTCAATGAAAACCCAGTAAAATTTGTACTACATCCAGATCCCCCCCAAAATATTAGACGGTTCTTAAAGAATGTGGTAACTCTATGCTGATATGTAGCAACCTCCAAGACGTATTGTTAAAAGTACTACCATCAGAGAAATGTTCCATCACACTTAGAATTCATTTTGCTATGGGAACTGAGTAAGGGATCCAAATTTGAGCCTCAGGAAGATCCTTAGAGTTTGCAACTGCCTTTTCTGATTATAGTTTTGCTAAATAAGGTCTACTTTAACAAATGTTTATAAAATGGATGCTGGGAAGAAGGCAACTGTGGTGTATAGCTAAGTTGGAAATCTCCTAGAACAGTGGTCGGCAAACTGCAGCTCACGAGCCACATGCAGCTCTTTGGCCCCTTGAGTGTGGCTCTTCCACAAAATACCACAGCCTGGGCGAGTCTATTTTGAAGAAGTGGTGTTAGAAGAAGTTTAAGTTTAAAAAATTTGTCTCTCAAAAGGAATTCCAATCGTTGTACTGTTGATATTTGGCTCTGTTGACTAATGAGTTTGCTGACCACTAGAACTAAAGGTCCTAACCTAAAAATTCTTTCTCAACATGTCAGCAAAAGTCATTAAGAAAATTCCCAGCCATTTAAAAATTTCTTCAGGACCTAAAGTAGATTATATGTGATCATGTGATTCTGAAACAGTAAGGACCATTACAACTTGTAAATTCCTAAGCTTCAAAAATTGGATTAACTAGTAAA
Source organism: Corynorhinus townsendii (assembly GCA_026230045.1). Taxonomy (NCBI): domain Eukaryota; kingdom Metazoa; phylum Chordata; class Mammalia; order Chiroptera; family Vespertilionidae; genus Corynorhinus; species Corynorhinus townsendii. Next base: position 110,782,948 of record JAPDVU010000006.1, on the reverse strand, counting down.
TTTTCAAAAAAAAAACCCCAGCAAATTGCTACCTACTACACCATACACTAGAGATTCTGAAAGATTTGTAAAGATACAGGCAGAGCAGCTATTCACATCAGTGAGTTGTACGAGTCTCCTGAATCACAATTTAACCATACAGCCACTTTATCAAAGCTTTTCTAACAAAGATTCTTCTAATTAATAAAACAAGACCTGAGCAAGAAGCTCCCAATGACCCGGCAGTAGGAAACTGCTTACCTGCCCTGCATCTCCTGGAAGGCAATTCTGCTACTTGGTGCCACCGTTCCTCTTTAAAGTCGTAGCATTCCACACTTCTGATAGCCTTTGGTGCCTGGCCCCCAACCACCACCATCAACTGGAAGGGCAGAAAGGTAAGCACTTGAAGAAACAACCATTGCACATTCTGGGATTTAAAAAGTCTTACAAAGACACTGATATGGAGAGTGTTAGGATGAAGATGGAAGGGTGAGCTGGGGGATAACAACCACCTAATCAACATTTAATAAACATCAACAAAGGGGGCACAAGTTAGAACTACAATTCTATTCTGTAGCACATTTAGTCAAAAATAAGGATTTCAGAAACTAAAATAAGTTTCTGATCCTTCAAGCAAAAGCAGTATTTAAGCCAAAAAACAGCAGGCAGTCAGCACTGGCAAGGCTGCAATATAGGGTTTGCTATAAACCAGATCATGGCCTTGTAACAATCAGGGATTAGACCTCCACAGTCCAAGAGAGCACACAGAAGTGAAATGTATGTTAGTGGGTAGGTGAGGTGCCAAAGACATCAGGTATTAAAAGAAAGATGGAAAGGGGTGGAGGGAACTATTGAAAAAGAGAAGTTGAACTGGAGTTCACAAGAGAGCACAGACTCCTGGGGTGTCAAGTCAAGAGACCTCCCTTGATGCCCCACAAATAAACCAATAGGACAGACAATGGAGACACTAGAAATAATGAATGAATGAATGAACAATAATCTAGTGCTAAGAATAAATGAGGTCTATACATTTCTTCAACCAACTCAGTCCAACAACTATTTACTAAGTGTCTATCATCTGTAGTTGTCCAAACTGTGCTAGGTATTATACACAAGAAATATAAGACATGGGCACTACCTACCAAGAGCTTATAGGAGACAAGACACATAAAGTAAATCAAGGACAATATATAACTATATATAACGAAAAAGATATAAAATTACTATAGACATTAGTTGCTACTGCTGATCAGAAAATGGAACACCGCCATAATTTAGTGAAAGCTTCTGGGAGGATTGGAACCTTGTGAGATAGATGGAATTTAGTAGTCACTGTGTTTATCCTTTACTGAGTACAAGCAGGCATTTGGCAACACTGAAAACACAGCCTTCTAATCAGAAGAACATAAAAGTTAAGGATGTTGTGTACGAAATACCGTAAAGAATGGCAAAGGACCTTGGGGGAAAGATGAGGTGATGATAGAAAAAACAGATGTTCAAAAGAAACCAAAAAAATCAAACAAACAAAAGATGGAATGAGTCACACATACAAAAAGAGGAGGTCTGCAACCTTGACAGCCATGACCTACTTGAACTTAGAACTATAGAAAGATGCACACACAGAAAACATCATTCCTGAATCAGAGTAAATCCCATTTCCAAAAAGAAGCTTATTTAGTAATTTATTTACTGGAGAGTAGAAGGAATTTTCAAGGTTTTAAAAAGAAGACAACATAGACCAATTATATGATTCCTTTTTCCCAGATCTGCCACTCTTCTAGTGTTGAATGAAAATAAATGAGAAAGAATTGACAAAGAAAATCTGCACTACCCTCCTATCCAATCACCAAAGGGAAAAAAATCACAGAGGTAAAATACAACAGTAAGATGAACCCTGTATGTAGGGATTTATATAAGATCTATCTGTGTTTAAACTTCTAAACTCTGCTTGGAGGTTACATAATAGTTGGCAGAGACCTGGTTAACATCTCTGATAAAAATCAACAAAAAAAATTCTGAAGGGAATATTTTTCAGAATAATCATTGAGAAACAATACTGATTCTATTTCTTTGATTCTTAAGCTTTGAAGCTCATAATTTCGATGTAATAGTTCACTTTTGCAACATCAAAATGAGGATGGAAGGGAAAATGTGCTGCTGAGTACAGGGAATGGTAGTAATATCTGTCCTTCACTAACCCAAGAGAAGAAAACTGAGGTGAGGTTTTGGGACTTCAGAAATCAGAAATAACAGAGACAAGGAAGGAAGAATGTTTAATGGGAAGATAAGAGAGCAGGGATAGTTGCATGAGATCAAGAAACTGCTAAAAACCACTGTGCTACTACCATCAATATAGGAAGGCAAGGGGTAGGGAGTTAAACATATTCAAGTGACTATCCTGAATGTAGGTCAATTGAGCTTTATTCTTTTATTTTCTGCACCTAGCAAATAATAGTTTAAAAACCTGTCCCCTAAAAAAAATCGAGTTCCATAATTTCCCAATTGCAAGTCTCAATAAATATTCTGAGTAAAACATAAAAAATATATGCAGAAATAATATTATAGCATTTTTAAAAATACAGATTCCAAAGAGAAAAAGAAGCTAACAATGAAATCCAGTAGCAAAACATATATGGTTTTTCATTATAATGCCCAAATCCAAGAGTGCCTTATACAATCCCAATACTGTTTACTGAGGATGCAAACCTAATGTTTCATATATATAAAAAAAATCATCCATGAAAATTAGCATGAGTAAACGGAATCAGAGCCTAATATGAAAGTACTAAGTCACTGTTGTAGTACAGATATCAAAATGTTGCAATACTTTCCTCAGCACCAATGCCACAGTTGATCTGATTTGACTGATGATTACTATGAAATATGTAAGCATAAGAAATCAATCTTTGTTTCATTCTTACCTACGTCCTTAGGATTCATCTTGGATATAACCACTCTAAAATGACAAATAGTGCTGTTGAAAGAGCATCTAACACAAGCACCTTTTCAAAAATACGTGTAGGTAAATATATTTTGAGACGGATCATGCAAGTACAAAGTCACAGCAATAGCGTAGCTCACTGAGTGCTTTCTGCCACTTCTGCTGCTCCTCCTCCCTAGCCACCCTGAGAAGCAGAATAAAAGAGAACCTCCATTGACCAGCATAACCACCACAAAATAAAAGCTGAGAACTGGGAAATCCAAAGGTATAATATTGGAAGGGCCACTCCAAAGCTACAACTAGAGAAGCCCAGAAACAATGCCAACTTAACAGATGATCACCACTCTGAAAGGAGAAAATAGAATACATGATTGGATTTGGCCAGAAACTTCAGAAGGTTTCAAAAGTGACATGTTTATTTCACAATTTAAAAAAGAATCAGTTTTTACCCCCAAAATCTCTGCAGCATAGCTAATGATAGATAAGCTAAAGATTCCATTAGAGGGAATATGTAAGTTAAGAAGAGATCTTTTACAAAGATGAACTGTTTAAAAAGTATTAAAGATAAAGCAAACTATTTAGAAGGACGCTGAAAAGGCTAGCATTTTAAAAAAAGGTCATTTAAATGAGCCAAAACTATGAATACTTTTTATAAATCTATAGATCTATTTTTTAAGAGCAAAAACTGACATTAAATAATATGGACAAATATGAAGTAATGAAGACTTATATAAATGGCTAATTATAAAAGCAGGTAAAAGGGTATTTGGAAAATGTAAACATTTATTAAATCAGCAGACCCAGATGGCATGCATACTAAGGTGTTAGGAACTAGCTAATGTACTTACTGAGCCACTTACAATTATTTTTGAAAAATCTTGGAGAACTGAGGAGAGATCAGAAAATTTAAAAAAGGCAAATACCAATTTTCAAAACGGTAGGAAGTGAATGCCTTGTAAATACCTTTAAACTGATAATAATTGTCAGTAAAATTTAGAGTATTTTGAGAAAAGCATTCAAACTTCTAGGTTCCAACAAAATGATGAACAACACACAGAGGGATGTTTAAAAAATCATGCCAAATTAGAATCTATTTCACCCTGAATCTCATCAGACATTATATGCCAAATCACTTCTTTTTGGCTTTGATAATAAACATAATCATATGGACTGAAATGTTCTATAAATGGACTATGTCAGTGAGTGGCTATTTTTAATGAGGTGTCACCAGGCAGAGTGTTAAGGTTTATTCTAAATTAAAATATTTATTAATGATATAGAAAAAGTAAATAGCACACTGGCAGAATATGCTGTTACTTCTAAATTGAGAAGTGTTGTTAACACTGGGCAAAACAGAAAAAACAATACCATACTGATATAAATTTGAAGCAATTAAAAATATAGACTCCAAAAATAAAAACTTGAAAAAACACTAAACAAAACATTAAAGTTAAATAATTTAAAGGACATAATTTAATGGAAAGGATAGAGTAATAACTAAAGATGAGGTAGGAAAACAATGGTTAACAAATTAGTTTTTATTTCTTCATCCATCATTGCCCCAAACACACACAAGAGCTAAAAATAAATGCATAAATAAAAGCATGATATAATGAATCATTCTGATTAGACCATACACAAAATGGAGCTTAGAGTGTTGGTCTTCTAGTACCAAAGAGAGGAGGAATTACAATCAGAGAGATAGAAATGATGGAGATTTAAAACAGTAAAACACAAATGGCTTCAATTAAAATATGAAAGTAGAGTATGAAACTTTCACACAGGAAAACACGAACACTGGACAACTGGAAAATCATATGGGAAATCTACACTGAAATGGCAACGTATTATGTATGGATGAACCATTAAATAATATACAACAGGGAATAGGATGGAAATGAACTAAACAAGCTGTTTTAACATCCTTAGTTCTAATATGTAATTCTGTGAAATTACTTAGTTTTCAGTTATTACCCACCCCACGTAGCTTACAGAGAATTTCTACCTAGCCTGATTTTCCTTTCTACTAAACTTGAGATAAAACTCTACAGGGACAAAACCCAGCTGCCGTCTATTCCAGAAGAGTGACATCATGCAGCTTATAAAAACTAAATGAACCAAGCAATCCCCAACCTCCAGGGACAAAATTAATAGAGAAGTTGAATTATATACACAGAGATGAATTTCTAGGCACATTGTCTGTTGCCTGGAAACTAAAACAATAAAGCATGGAAATCCAAATGAGTAAAAATATTAACACCTCACTAAGCCTTTTAGATGAAATAATAACAAGTATAAACAATAGATCCTACTTTGGGAAGGTTCATGGGTGTCCTCAGCCGGGTCCGGACACTCTTCATTAATATTCGCTGCTCTGTTGGCAGCAAATGATACTTCATGGCTTCAATGAGGTAATCTTTGCAAGCACTGCTATTCTTGACCAGTGCTTCCTCTTCCACCCTCTGTGAGAAGAAATCACATAACCTCATGAAGGGACAGCTATTTCATAATAAAAACTGCCAAAGAAACAATAGTAAAGAGGAGGAAAAAACAAGTAACTATCCTCTCTAATTCAGTCTAAAAGTTACAGTTAGAATATCACTGAGAGAAATAAATGAAGCCCAAAAAATGCTCAAGTATCTGGTCTGCAGAGAAAAACATATCCTATATAATAAAAGTCTAATATGCAAATCAACCAAATAGGGGAACTGGTCGCTATGACACACACTGACAACCAGAGGGCAGACACTCAACGCAGGAACTGCCTGCAGGCCCCAGGCCAGCCAAGGCGGGTGCCAGTGGGGGCCCCCCAATCGCCCTGCTGGTCGCCCCGCAGAGGGAGGCGACTGGCGGCGGGGAGCAGGGCCGGTGAGCAGATGGCGCCAGGCTGGCCAAGGTGGGTGCTGGGGAGTGCCCCCCGATTGCCCTGCTGGTCGCCCCACAGATCAGCCAATTAGACCTACTGACCCTACCCATGCTCGAATTTCGTGCATCGGGCTTCTAGTATAAGTAATAAAGAACTGTAATGAAAATTATATGTCAATATCAGCTATAGACTAATCTTTAGATAATGTTATATCCACCTATTTCTTATCTTTAAACATCAAGCCAAATAGTACCAAAAACAAGAAAAAATAATTCAGATGAGTCCTTCAGGAGGGGTAGGCAATATTAATAAATTAAAGACAAACTTTTTCAAACTCAAGACGGCAGCTATTCAGAAAAGGGATTCAAAATACTTTATAACAATGGGCCTACACCACAATAAGTCTTTCCTTGGTATCCTTGACCTCAAATGCAGAACAAATATTTTTTGTTCATTTTCTTAACATCAGAGTACCAATGATTTCACAGATCACAAAAAATAATGAGGCTCTGAGAAACCCTAAAATGCTCAAATCTAATCCCTTAATAAAAAATGCTTCTTTAGATGGGTTCAATTATAAAAACGTGGAAATGTACCTAGTAGGATGCCAACAACAAAAAAGTAAACTTAAAATTTGTTTAGAGACTACTAAAGACCCATTTATACCTATTTATTTCAAATAATCTGGTTTTCCTCAGCTTAGAAATAAAGATAGAAATCAAAGGCATGCCACTGTGAAATTACAAAATAGAATTTAACAGTATCGGTATAGAGTGTCGAAATTCCATTTCTGCACAGCAATTAGAAGATGCTATCAGAGGAAAAAAACAAGATGCAGAGCAGCTGGGCAGAGCCATAGGTGTTTATTTACATATGTAAGTAAATGCCCACAAATACCACCTGGATAAGCTCTAGTACTTGTTTACCCAATTAGCGAGAAGGCAAACAAACTTACAAGAATGGGGTTGGCCGAAGAGAGAGCAGACCAAGGACTGCATGTGGCTTGACTGCTCTCTGTCCTTCGCCCCACTCTCACCATTTTGTAACAGGGATCCACATGCAGTCAGCCCAGTGACACGGTGCCACGTGTATTCTTGTGTTTTGCAAATGCTTTTACCTGAACTAAATATTCCCGAGGGAGCAAAGGTAACCGTACATGTTCCATCAATCGAGCCATAAATTCTTGCCTTACATCCTTGTCATGGTTTACCCAAGCTATTACTGCTTCAAATACCTTGTGGAAAATACGGGGAAAAGGAAAATATGTAATGAGTTATGTACCAAGGCAACTGAATAAAATATGATAAGACTACATTTCATAACACAACTTTTGTATATAATCCAAGTTTAACCCACGGCTCAATTTTTTCCAAAATCCTGACTTGTGATACTTAAAAAGCCATTCACTCAAATTCTTTCCTTTTTTTATTTGCTGTTTAGCAAATACTTTATTTTTTCTGGATTTACTGAGATATAATTGATAGGTAACATTGTGTAAGTTTAAAGTATACAATCTTAAGGTATTGATTTGATATATTTATATATTGCAAAATGATTTATATATTGCCATAGCTTTTGCTAATACCTCCATCATATCACACAATTACCATTTCTTTTTTGTGGTGAGGACATTTAAGATCTGCTCTTAGCAACTTACAAGCATATAATACAATATAGCTAACTATAATCACCATGCTGTATATTATATCCCCAGAATTTATTCATCTTTTTATAACTAGAAGTTTGTACACTTTAACCAACATCTTCCCATTTACCCTTCCACCCAACCCCTTGTAACCTTCACTCTACTGTTTCAGAGTTCAACTTATATAGATTCCACATACAGCACAAGTGATATTATACAGTATTTGTCTTTCTGTGTGACTTATTTCACTTAGTATTATAACACTCTCAAGACCCATCCATGTTGTCACAAAAGGTAGGAGTTCCTTTTTTCTCAGGGTTAGACAATATTCCATTGTATATACACACCACATCTTCTTTATCCATTCATCTGTTGTGGACACTAAGTTGTTTCCATTATCTTGGCTATTGTGCATAATGTGGCAATGAACATGGGAATGCAAATACCTCTTGGAGACCCTGCTTTCATTTTCTTTGCCTATATACCCAGAAATGGGACTGCTGGATCAAGTGGTAGTTCTACTTTTAATTTAATAAGTACTTTAATAGTACTTTTATATATTTAGTGAGTACTATTCATTTGATATTTACTAAGCCAGACAAATGAATGAAGGAGCATCTTGGATTTTCCAGACACAGAATGCAATGTGCAGAAAGGCTACAGCCCCAGATGTATGGCTCCAGTAGAACCATGCCAGACATCTGAGGCCCCCAACACTGTAGAACAGGGACAAGCTGTCCCTATATGCCCTGCATGAATTCTGCCCACAGAACTGTAAGCATAGTAAGACAGTTATTGTTTTATGTCACTATATTTTAGAATGGCTTGCTATGCAGCAACAGAAAACCACAAGAGCCTTCATTTCTCTAATGCAAGTATGATGATGATACTCTCCTAGTGCTTAAACTTTTTAAAGGTTCCTCCTCACTAGGATGAAGTCAATTTTCTTTAATATGCCTGAGAAGACATTTTATTATGTCATGTTCCCATCTTATCTCCTACCATTCAGCCAAACATATTCTAAACTCTAATCCTACTGAACCAACTACATGAAATTATTCTTTCACACCTCTTTACACCTACATGTTCTGTTCTCTCTACTTGGAATGTCCTTCCCCTTCCCACCCATCCTCATTTCCATGGCAAACTCATACTCATTTTTAAAAACTTGAATCATATATCTGGACCAAGCTGAACTCTCATTACCATCCCCGTCACAGGAATAATTAAATGCTCTGATAGTACCCTCTACAGCAAGCATGTCAAACTCGCGGCCAAGCCAATATAAGGGTATGTAAGAAACGTTTTAATAAAAATTTGATAACTTAAGTTTTACAATATCCTGTTATACACAATTATTAATAACAAACTACAACATTCACTAATGACTGATTACTACAATTGTGTTGCATTCATTTCCATTATGCACCTTACGCACAGGTGCACCATTTCTCTCCATTAATACTGACAGTGAATATTTTAGCAGCCAATTGCCACGTCATTAGTCTTGTACTGACTTACTTGGTGTGCGCAATAGGAAATACTTCGCTTTTAGAGAACAGGAAAAATAGGTTTATTTGCATTACACGTATTCATTTGTGCATTCATTCAGTGTCTGGTAAGGTAATGGTCAAGAAAAAATATTTTTATTAAAATATTCTATTATTTTATGTTAACGATTACTCATATATCCCAGCCCTTTGTATTCAGCATGTCTCTATCGAAATAAACCTATGTTTCTATGAAAATTGAAGCTTTTGTTTTTTTGTGGCTCACATTAACTTAAACGTTGTTTATTTGGCTCGTGTTAGCCTTTGAGTTTTACATGCTTGTTCTACAGCATTCTGTACTCATTTACCCCACTGGTTGTCCCTCTAATCTATGAGCCAAAAATTCTCTTTTGTTCATCTTCTTGTACCTAAGACTCTATGACAGTTTCTGATATGAGGAATAGAACTAAAGTTTGCACAACTTCAGATGCAAAGTACACGAAGAAAAAGTTCCAGTTTACTTCCTCCAAACATAGTATGTTCACAGACTTTTGTGTCCTGATTCCCCTGGGCTACAAAACCTACCCAAAGGGAAAAACCCACTAGGAGAAGCTGCTCCCACCACCCATAATAATGGTGCAGGTGGCTGACACAAACAACCCAAAACGTGGAGAGACAGAGGCTACAAGCAGATGAATCGCTGCATGGTGCTCTGGAAGGGAGGGCAGAGCCCTGGTAGGGCTGGGATGTAAGTGATAGGGGACCACTCTAAAGGAAGAGGACAATCAAGGATGTTCAGTCTGGAAGCAGCTAAACCTTGCCACCCATGGTAACTTCTTCCAGCGTACATGATGGTACAATTACTTTGGTTTGAGAAATATTGCCTTCAGATGACAATTCTTACAGGCATCTAGCTGTGGGAAGAAACCCAGTTCCCAAAAGGCACTTGTTTCAGACAGTTTAATGTGTGCAAGTCCTTCCCATAGAGGTCAAGTACAAAACTCTAATGCCTAACAGTTTTCAAAATCTCCTAAGAGTGAAGAAACAGAGTAATTTACACAGACAATCAACAAATTTCTTAAATTTCAGATCAAAGATCACTGGCTGGCACTACACATACAGGATCACAAAGTTACCAAAGTGAAATAAAGAAAAGAAAAATACTACATCACTATACACTGGGGGGAAATATATATACTTACCTTCTCTTCTGAGGATATGGTAAGTTTGTCACTTGAGATTAAGCTGCACACTTGTTCAATGCCGAGATTGAGAAATTCTTCACTAAGTACAACATCTGCAAAATGTTGCTCTGTTTGGAGGTTAAAAAGAAAATCTATTAACACCAATATTCCATTATCATACTTTCAAACTGTTTAAAAAAGAAGGGGTTTTTCTTAATAAGGGTTTTTTTCATAATCTAATCCAATAATGAGAAAAAGAACTGTTCTTCCTCAAGGCAAATGGTCTCAACTTGGGTGCCAAGACCCCTCAATGGGAAATGAATACTCTCTTCAACAAATAATGCCGGGAAAACTCGATATCCACATGCAAAATAATGGAGGAGGGCTCTTAGGATGCATTTGATTGGTGACTGATGAGCTCCATGAATTTGAATATCCAAACCTTTTCCCATATTTGGGAAGCTGTCAACCATTTTTCTTTCAATAAGCTTTCTTTCAATAGCCTTCTACTTCTAGAACTTAAATGATTCACAAATTGGTCCTTTTGGTATCCCATAGGTATTAAAGGCTTTCTTACTACTTGTCAATGTTTTTTCTTTTTTCTCCTCTGACTAGTTTCAAAGTTCTTGTCTTCAATCTAACTGATTCTGCTTGATCCAATCTGCCGCTGATGCTCCCTGGTGCAGTTTTTATTTCATTCACTGAATTCTTCAACTCCAGATTTCTGTTTGGTAAACTTGTCCTTTTGTCATGTACTGTTTTCCTAATTTTGTTGAATTGTCTTTCTGTGTTTTCTTGGAGCTCATTAAGTTTCCGTAAAATAGCTATTTTGAATTCTTTATTGGGTAAATCATAGATCTCCAAGTCTTTGGTTCAGTTACTGGAAGACCATAGTGACTCTTTTGTGGTGTTATAGGTCCTTCATTTTATGTTCCTTGGAGATTTGCAATGCTGTCTTTGCGCATTTAAAGTAGCAGTCACTTCCTCCAGTCTTCACTAACTGCCCAGTTAAAGATTCTGAGGCTTCCCCTGGGATTCAGTTCATCCATCTCTCTCAAAACATGTAACCTGAAAATGAACTCGATTTCATAGATACAGTCTAATCTGGGCAGAACAAAATGTGACAATCATTTTACACCTTTCGGGACACAATTACACTATCGATTTCTGTTGAACACACTATCAACTAAAACCTTAACATCTTTGGATTGGTTTGGCCAATAGAAGTCTAATATTTGTCACAAAGCTGAGATAAGAAATTCTTTCCTTTTACTAAATGAGTTTTTATTCAGCTTACCATACCTCAGTAAGGTACAGTCAAAATTAGCAGCTATTGTATACTGGCAATACATACACACAAACTAAAATGTAGCTAACAAAGCATTTACTTAAAATGTAATGCTAAAGAGCAAGTCATCTCAGCATTTAGTCTTTTTCCTCTACTCATATCCAGGGTTAGTTCCCATATCCACAATCTTGCTTCAGCCACCTCCTATCTTCATTACACCAGTTCTGTTACCAACCTCATTTATTGTTTCCACTCCTTTCACTCACAAGTTGACAGATTATTCTGTTTCTAGCACAGAGCTTTCATGGCGACACTAGTAATTTGCCTTTAATGGTTTACCATTGTCACTAAGTAAAGCCAACCTAGTTATACTACCATTCAATAATCAATTCCATCTCTCTGAACAAATCCTATCATTGCAAAAGGACATAATTCCCATAAATATGCAAAATGCATTAAATATATATGTACCACAGTGCATACATTACATATATGTGTGTTTGTGTGTGTGTGTATATATATATATATATATACATTCTTCCTTATATAGAATAGAAGGCTTCTCTTTATTCTCTACAGCTGTTGAATGTTTCTGTTTGCTTCCCTTCTGAAAATAAGATCACCTTATCAAGAAATGAAAGACAGCCCTGGCCAGTTTTGCTCAGTGGAAGGGTCTTGGGTTTGATTTCCGTCAAGGGCACTTGTGGGAGGCAACCAGTCAATGTGTCTTTCTCATGTTGATGCTTCTCTCTCTCTTCCTCTCTCTCTCCCTCTCTCCCTTCCACTCTCTATAGATCAATGGAAAAAATATCCTCAAGTGAGGATTAAAAAAAAAAGAAATGAAAGACAATCCCTAGGATTTATCATACCAAGTCAGGTCCCTTATCCCAAATTAAGTCAATGAATTCAACAACAGAAGTCCAAAGTTTTGCTTGTTCTGTTTTGTATATACCCAGTGATAAGGTACAAATACTCTGATTTCTAAGCACCTTTTTAATCAAAATTAAATGCCATGTGGGATTTCTTAATTCCTCTATACTCCACCTAGATTCTCATCTGAGAAGTGAGAGTAAGTGCATGGATAAAAACAGTACTTTAGACCCACAAACAGCTCACCTCTGAAAGACAAAGTGTTTGAGGAAAAATAAAGATATCTCTAGTCTTCACTTTCCTAATTAATAAAATGTAAGTGTTAGACTAGATAAATGCTAAGGTTCCCTACAGTGCTAACACACTATAATTCTTTGATTCTGAATACTATTCGTTTCTAGGGGAAAAAATTCATTTATGTATCTCCAGCAGTTCCATTAACACAGTTTTGATGAAACCTGAAAATAACTCCCTCATCTCAGCTAGAAAAACTGTCAACAAAGAAAAGCAGGAAGAATGCATGTGGTTTGCTAGGGCATACATGAGTGCCATAATGAGTGAGAGAATATAAAAATGATTAATCCTTTTAAGAAGTGCCATTCAAGTCTACAGGAATTCAATCTAGAAGTGCTATATATCAAATGCTTTCACAGTTCTCCAAAGAATCTTCTGTATCAGTCAATTAACACTACAACAGACCCTTGAAAAATCAGCACCTATTCTTTGGTATGCAGATCACATCGTCTAGATTAGTAATGCTGTTATTAAAACCACTCTTTCAACATAGATGGCAGCTTTCAAATGCATGAGCTTGTTTTGACAGGTGTTTACCTCACGCAGTGGTTCCTAGACTAAATTATGGAAAGGTGGCACATGATTGAAGTAAATTGATTGCAGAAGAAAATGTTATGAGAACTGCTTTTACAGAAAATAGGGCACAATCTGAATATAGTAAATTTAGTTATGAGTTGACTATTACTGGCCTATAAACGCCTTTAAGCAGAGGTCAAATTTTATTGAGCCTGTTATCACCCACAGCCGTTTGGGTAATGCCAGGTACATAAAAAGGGTAGCTAAGAAATGACTGACCGGGGAATCCAAGATGGCGGCGTAGGTAAACACCTAAACTGCTGCTTCCCACAACAATTTAAACTGCAACTAAAAGACAAAACGTCTATCACCCAGAACCACGGAAAAGTTGGCTGAGTGGAAGTTCTACAACTAGAAGGAAAGAGAAAAGAGCATTGAGACGTGCACGAGCGCTGAAAAGCTGAGGTACGGAGGCGCGTGATCCGGGCTGGTGGCGGGCGACTGGGTGCGTTGCTTTTTTCAACCGAACGGAGACAAGCCCCCGATTACTCTGAAATCCAGTCTCTGGGGAGACGCGGGGGACCCAAACTCCTACAGGGAGAAGCTGGACTGTTTGCCAGTGAGAGTGGCTTGCTTGCAGAGCTGCACGCAGGAATAATTGTTTACGGCACTGGTGCACGGGACTCCAGGACGCCCTCGGGGACACAGAGCCGGCTAACTAGCAGCCATTGCTGTTTGCCACGCCCTAACCTAGTGACGCCCTGAGACCCCGCCCCACACAACCTACAAACCCACCCAAGCTCCAAGCAGCCGAGTTAGCATAAGAAAAGCCTGCCCTATCGCAGCTTAACCTAGAAAACTTGCAGCCCGGGTCAGACAGCTCCAAAACCTCCAAACCCCAAGCAAAGAGGAGAAAACTGCAGCTCTCACTGTAGCTCCTGCTGAGTGGCTTCAGACAGTAGCTGACCTGCACCCCATTGGAGATCTAGAAGCCAGTGTACCGAGTGGTCAGTGTGAGACACCAGATTTCAACTCCTCACATCCATAAGTGACACATTCAAGAGGCAGACTCAGTGAGCACCAAAGCCCCACTGAAACAAGTCCTGCCCCATAAGCGTGTCTTCAGCACAGCAGTTCTTCCATTATAGACACAGGGAGTGCTCACAGCTAATTGGCCTGGAGGTCAATTCCTCCCAGCGTACTAACAGCAATTCAGGCTTAACTACACCAAGACTTTGCACTCAGCCCACAAAGGGGTGTACCAAGAGCATCCACATCAGGTGATTGGGGAGGCTGAGCTACTGCCCCCTATAGGTCACCTACCACACAAAGCCACTCCATCAACACAGGGAAGCAGCCAAAATGCAGAAACAAAGAAACATGTCACGAATGAAAGAAACGGAGGAAAGCAAACTACTGGATGACATAGAGTTCAGAACCACATTTATAAGGTTACTCAAGAATCTTCTTAAAACCGCTGAGAAACTTGATGAGACCTTCAAGGAGCTTAATGAGAATGCCAAAAAAATGGAAAAGGATCAGTCAGAAATGAAGCATACACTGTCTGAAATAAAGAATATGCAGAAACTCAACTGTAGATCAATGTACCCCAAGAATCAAACCAAAGATCTGAAATATGTGGAAACAAAAAACATCCAACCAGAAAAACAAAAAGAAAAAAGAATCCAAAAATATGAAGATAGTGTAAGGAGCCTCTGGGACAACTTCAAGCGAACCAACATCCGAATTTTTGGGGTGCCAGAAGAAGGGAGAGAGCAAAATATTGAAAACCTATTAGAAGAAATAATGACAGAAAACTTTCCCTACCTGGTGAAAGAAATAGACTTACAAGTTCAGGAAGCGCACAGAACCCCATACAAGAGGAACCCAAAGAGGACCACACCAAGACACATCATAATTAAAATGCCAAGGGCAAAAGACAAAGAGAGAATATTAAAAGCAGCAAGAGAAAAACAGTTAATTACCTACAAGGGAGTACCCATACGACTGTCAGCTGATTTCTCAGCAGAAACTATGCAGGCCAGAAGGGAGTGGCAAGAAATATTCAAAGTGATGAACAGCAAGAACCTACAACCAAGATTACTCTACCCAGCAAAGCTATCATTCAGAGTCGAAGGTCAGATAAAGAGCTTCACAGACAAGAAAAAGCTAAAGGAGTTCATCGCCACCAAACCAGGATTACACGAAATGCTGAAGGGTATCCTTTAAGAAGAGGAAGAAGAAGAAAAAGGTAAATATAAAAATTATGAACAACAAAATGACATCAAATACATACCTACCAACAAGTGAATCTAAAAATCAAGTGAATGAAAAATCTGAAGAACAGAATGGACTGGTGAATATAATAGAATCAGGGACATAGAAAGGGAGTGGACTGACGATTCTCAGGGGAAGCAGGTGGGAGGGGTGCGGGAAGAGATTGGACAAAAATCTTACTCCTATGGATGAAGACAGTGGTGGGGGGTAAGGGCCTGGGGTGGGGTGGGGAATCAGGTGGAGGGGAGTTATGGGGAAAAATAAAAGAGGAACACTTGTAATAATCTGAAAAAAAAAAAAAAAAAAGAAATGACTGACCATTGGGCCCCAGTTGAGCAGGTAAGAGACAGCTGAGCACAGGTTTATGAAGAAACACAAGCAGGGGAGAAGGGAGGAATACGGTCAGCACGAAAGATGAGACCTTGGAATTCCAAATCCCAACCAGGTCCTTTGTGCCCTGGAACTGTGGTCTAAGGTGGCAAGTATGTTTGTGGAGGAAAGACGGTGGTCACAAAGGAACTAGGAAAGGGGCAAGGGAGCCAACAGTACAGATGTGGAAGTTGCTGATAGCAGGGGAAATCAAGTACAGTGGGAAAAGGCAATCTAAGCGTCAAGGGCAAGTATGCCTGGAGGCCTGGAGAGAAAACAGGCTGCAGAGAGAATGCTGCTGACTGAAAACCAGCCAGCCAGTTCAGAGCCCAGGATGGTGACATTGACAGAACAACAGTCTGGAGGTGATACCCTTTGACCCACCTTCCCAGTACGGAAAGATTATCCATGAGTTGACAACTCTTAAAACTGAATAATGAGTATAACTCTATTTTTTATGTGTTGTAGCTTTTCGTAATAAAAGATATTATAAAATATTGCCTGTAAACTTAAGAAAATCAAGCAAATTTAAGATTCTGAAGCAGCTTCCTACCTGGTGAACATGTGGAGATGTGGGTGCACCCCGAGAGGGCATGGAAACTCTGTGCCCTTTCCCCATCCCTTGCCCTGTGCATTTCCTCCATCTGGCCTGTTCCCGAGTCATATCCTTTCGTAATAAACTGAATTCTAGGACCTAACTTCAAAAGATACAGACTCTGACCTTCAGGCATTCCAGCTCTGGCAGACTTGCTGACCTTCAACCAGGATGACATGATGCATACCAGACCACTGCTGGACCAGTTTCGGGTCTTTCCTTATCAGAACAGACTGTGCTGGTCTGCATGCAGAGAACTTTTCAACCCTCTCCCCTTAATCTCTCTGTCCTGTTTTCTCTCTCCCTCCTTAGAAACCTCTACTTGCATTGAGATGTTAAGATGGTCATTGGGACAAGTGTCCCCATCTTCTCAGGCTGCCAGCACTTAAATATATCATTATTCCTTACACCAAAAAAAAAAAAAAAAAAAAAAAAAGACTCAGGAGCATGGTTTAATAGCAGCACATCCTTAAGACTAGACTTTGATTGAAAAGAGTGCATTCAAAAAGAAAATCCAATTTTTCTTTATAATTTAGCTGAAAGTGACAATAATTTTTCCACAAAAAATCCTTGGCATAATTACAAAGAAGCACTCTAGAAACTAAGATATGGAGGTGTTTTAATATTGATGGAAAACTGTTCATCTTTTATAGCATACTGTAACAAATTTAAGATTTTAAATAAAAGAATTAACAAAATCTGTTTCCTGAAAGCACAGTAAATGAGTTTTTTCTGATAGAGTAAAACTGAGATCTAGTAAGTACATCATGTAAACCATGTTTGGACATCT
This sequence comes from Corynorhinus townsendii, assembly GCA_026230045.1. Lineage (NCBI taxonomy): Eukaryota > Metazoa > Chordata > Mammalia > Chiroptera > Vespertilionidae > Corynorhinus > Corynorhinus townsendii. The sequence continues at coordinate 110,765,844 of JAPDVU010000006.1, read as the reverse complement.
TTTGCATTAATCCTACTTTATTCATTCTCTCCCTAGCCCCTCTCCCCATCTCTTAATAGTCAGTAATGTTTATCAAGCACTTTGGAGACAACTAGCAGCCCAAGGGAGATACAATGTTAAATAGTGATTACTTGATGCAGAAAAATTATCAAAAAATATATATGCTTCCTTGGTTTACCTGATATAAATCACTTAAAACAGGCACATTATGTCTAGTAGTTGATGGATCTTATGGATTTAGAAAAAAATATTTTCTGTTTAGCTGGAGAATTGGTTGTATGGAAACACATCAATGGATTCTAATTTGTCTTTGGTTTTTCTTAAAATGCCTCATCCCACAGATTTCATGAATATCATTATACATTACAGGCATTCCCCAATTTACAAAAGGGTTGTGTTCTAAAAGTTTATCTGTAAACAAGCTTTCTGGAACTCAGATCACATTTTCCTACTGAAACAATTTTTTAAAGGGCAGTCAGGCCAATCTACAGAAATCTATAAAGCTCAAATTTATTGGACCTATTATGTTTTACTGAAGCACTGTGGCTTTTTGTTTTCAACTAACCACCTTATACCATTATTTCTTGGATAAATGCAAAAGGAGTTCTGTGAATAATTCTCCTTTCCAATGCTCTGCATGTGCATGTGCACATACACATACACATACCCCCAGACCCTCCCACACACATACCCTTTGCCCAGATCCATGTGCCAAAATGTCCCTTACTCATCAAAGTAAACACGATGGAGCAGAGTTTAGATGAAGGGCTCTCGCCTTTGAAGGCTAGAAGAAGTAGGGGTTACAGAGCTAATTAAGGGGCAATGGTTATGGAAGGTCCTATAGTAACTGTCCCTATTGGTCTCACAGATACATAGGACTGATGGTGGACTGTAACTTCCACAAGGTTTATCTTCCAGAAAGATGGTTAAAAAAAATACAAATTTCCTAATAATCACTTTTAATATATATATTTAAATACTTATAAACTCAAAGCAAAATTAAGTTATTGGTTACTTTTGTGTTCTTTAGCTACATCCAAAGCTATAACAAGAATCTCTCCTGCCCAGAGAGGGGGATCTGAGGGTCCTACATAGCAACCAAGCTATGGCTTCCTTGACAACAGCAACAAGCCCTTCCTCTGCCAAGGGAGAGGATGCCAGCACAAGATCCTAGAAACCACTGTCTAAGGAGAGGGCTGCCTATGTTGGATCTACTTTTCTTTTCTTTTTTTTCTTGTTAATCCTCACCTGAGGACATTTTTTCCATTGCTTTTCAGAGAAAGTAGGAGGGGAGGTGAGAGAGAGAGAGAGGGAGGGAGAGAGGAACATCAATGTGAGAGAGGCACATTGACTGGTTGCTTCCCTCATGTGCCCTGACCGAGTGGCGGGAAGTGAACCCACAACCCAGATAGGTGCCCTTGACCAGGAATCGAACCCGATGCCCTTTGGTAGGCAGGCCGACACTCTTAACCACTGAGCACATGGACCAAGGCTGGATCTACTTTTCTTTTCTTTTCTTCCTCGTTTATTTTTATTGGACCTACTTTTCTACTCCACCCAAAGGCATCTAGATCTTCATTGCTTTAAAGATTTTTAAGCCATAAGGTTGTTTTCGTGTATTTAAGAGGAGGGTGTAAAAAGCCACAGAGATAAAATGACTTCATTTCCTATGCAAACAATGACTATTAATTTGAAAGACAAATACATAGGGATCCAAAACTTGTATAAAATCAGCTATTCTATTACTTAGGCCCAATACCAATTTATAGTGTTTTTCTTTTCAAGTTCAGAATTTTATGAGCATGATTCAATAATACTGCGCTACCATTATAACATTTTAAATGTCTTTTTATAAAGTCCATATCCAGAAACAGGACATGACCTTCCAGAAATCACTATAGATTCACTTCAAAATTCAAGTTTTCCAGATTCCTCCTGACTCAGCGGAGGTCTATTTGACTTGCCTGCATAGGTGTTGGCCTTGTTCAGGAGGTCTGTGCATGCATGCATATCAGCAAAAGCCCGGATTCCTAAGCAGTTGACAGGGTGAAGCTGAGATTCCAAAAATTCACAGCAAGTCTTCTTCACATCCTGTAACTGTAACAAACCAGCAGCTGGAAGAAGCACCTGTAACACACAAGCAAGCATGGTAAGGCAACCGGCTGGAGGAACACTGTCAGTATTTTATTGCTTCTACAGAGGGCACAAGAGGTCCAGCCATAGCTTATGATTTGCATCCAGACCCATACATAAAAAAGCAATCTAAAGATTATTTGCAAAAAAAGAGTGATGCCTCTTTATATTCCTCATAGTTTTTATAGAATCTTTCAGAGGTCCTTTCTTAGTCATAAGAATACAAGAGCAATTAGATCATATTAGATTTAATGGTTCCTTTTATAAGCATACAAAATATTCTTTTGAATTTTAAAAATATAAGTTGTTAGGATGCTAGGGGGTGCTATGGTTCAATGAAAATGATTTTGTTCCCTTAGTTGGAGCAGTCATGAGATGAGCTTCAGTGATTTGTGAAGAAGGCGTGAACCCAGAGGAGTGCGTACCATAACAAGGCCTCATTTTGTTCATCCACTGTCTGAACGACTAAACAAATTGCTTCCCTTGGGGGTAGCATAATTTTAAATTCAACAGTCTCTAGCTATAAGCAGACAGTGTCTCTAGAATATAATATATGTGCTAAAAAGGAAAACATAAAAGGTAAGTACCTAGTAACTTTTTAATTGGTTTTTATTTGAATAATTCCAAGGAATTTTCTTTAATTATAGGTTATTCTGTAGGATTTAGCTAGTATCTTCACTATAAGTACTATATCCAACACTACAACTGCTTTTCAAATAGGTCAATGATGAAAACGTTTTTCCTTGTAAGTCAATTAGTACAGTGCTATGTTAAGGACCACATTTGAAAGTCAAATTTAGGAGGAAAACTTCATAAAAAGAAGTTCTTGAACATCTGCTGTTCTTTTATAAAAGCCAAAAGGAAAAAAAAAAAAAAGCCTCAACTATTTAGAACCATGGTCAGTTTTAGAAAAGACCACGTTAGCATAAAAAAAAATTAAGACCTCCCTAGCTGGGTTGGCTCAGTGGATAGAGCGTCGGCCTGCAGGCTGAAAGGTCCTGGGTTCTATTCCAGTCAAGGGCACGTGCCTGGCTGGATCCCCAGTGTGGGGAGCTCAAGAGGCAGTCAGTCAATGATTCTTTCTCATCACTGATGTTTCTATCTATCTCTCCCTCTCACTTCCTCTCTGAAATCAATAAAAATATATTTTTTTAAAAAAGAAATAAGACCTAAGTTCCTTCAGTAATTGACTTTCAGATATTCCACTGAGGAAAAAGAAATAATTTTGAATATCTTTTACAATTTTCCTAAATGTATGTTAGTCGTCCTAAATGTGGGAGAATGCATCGTGTCTTTCTGTAACACAAACCACTCTACTTTCTTAAAAAAAACCATGTAAGTTTTAACTCTCATATCTACAGACTGTGTGTGTGCCCACATGAACATAATCAAATGGTCATGAATTAAGGACTAAGAGGATAACTTATGTTTCAGTCTAAATCCATCAACTAATATTTGTCTTTTTTAAAAAAACATAAAACAGTATGTATAGGTAATGCCTTTTCCTTCTAATTTAAGAAAAATAAAGTGCAAATAATGCTGTTTACAGCCAAACCTTTTGTGTAATGTGTATAGTATGCTTCATTATGTTATGAGAATGAATCTCCATGGAAGACTTTAGTCGAGATAATCTGCAAACTGGAGGATTTCCTGCACTGGTATAATTGTGCTCTGAAGCAATGTAAAGTGCATTCCAAGATGCTTAACAAATACAGCCATTTCATTCAGCAAATAAGAATAGTTAAGAAAGTGGTCTTCAGCGTAAGATTCAATCTCTGTGAAATTTGCACAAATAGCAATGATCACCCATCTAATCAGAATTTTCCCAGAAACAACACAGTGTAGTACAGTAGTAGTTAAATTGTTTGGCAATACAGAAAGACAGAGATACTTGGGGGGAGGAAAGTGGCTGAGCAGAAACAGGCTCACTCATATATTGCTGGTGGGAATGTATACAGGGGTTGGCAGAAATAGGTTTATAGTTGTGAATACATGAAACACAGTTTATTCTTGTATTATTATTTCTTAATTATTGTATTATTTTCCATAAAAACAACTGTAAACCTACTCTTGTCCACCCTATATTGGTTCAGCCCTCATGAAGAGCAATTTGTCCATTTCAATTAAAATTACAAATGCCTATATCCTCTGACCCAGCAACTTAACTTACAGGTACACTAACATATGCGAAAATCTCACATGTACAAGACATTCATTAGAGCATTATTGTGGGTAATAGCAAAAGTTAGAAAAAAAAAAGCCTAAAATGTCCATCTTAAAGAGACTGGTTACTTATAATAATCTATTCAATGGACTATTCTGCAGTCATTCAAAATAATAAGAATGGGATATATGAATGAGATAATTTCTAAGATATGTTAAATGAAAAAAAATCAGTGTTCTGTTCATAGTATACTAACATACACATATAGACCCACATTTACATATGTATCCATCTTTAAAAAAGCAGCTACAACGGGCTTTAAAATTTTTTATTCTGAGTAATTTCAACATCACTATCAAACCCAGGTCTACCTTATGAAGAGACTGAAATTTATAAAATTGTAGAATCTCAGATCTGAAGAGGATAAAACAAGTCAGGTAGGCCAGGAATATAAAAGTTATTTATCTGTAGGCCATCAGCCAGAAATTCACAAATAATTTTTTGTTGATGTCAATAATGCATCAAGTGCCTCCATGCTTGGCAAACATATATTAAATATAATTGAAGTGTTAGTCAAAGGTATAAAACAAGTTTATTCATCTTTTCCTTTTGTCACTAAACCTTTTAAAAATGCCTCGGTTTTATGATGTGATTTTACTAGAACTAAACTTCAACAGCTCATAATTATGAAATTCATGACAAACAGCTTCAAATACAATTAATAACTGGTCCAGGCTTACTAACATGACCCCTGGTGACCATCAGTCACTCATGATGAAAAAAGGAAAGCAGCTTGGGCCACACCAAATTTCTAATTACTTTGCATATTAGTCGAATAGCCAGCTAAAGAAAAACAAAATAAAAAATGCTCAATGGTGGGGTGTGGGGCGGGGGGGGGAACGGAACGGAACGGACATATGTAATACTTTCAACAATAAAGACTTTTTAAAAAAATGCTCCATATTTGAAATCACTCATATCCCATAATCAGAACCACTCAAAATAGCTGGCAGCCTATGAGCTTGATGCCCTGGAATCAAATCAAACCTAACCTACTTTGTCTGATAAAGAAACCAAACACTAGAGAGGCAAACAAGTTGAACAAGTCATGTAGCTGGTGAGTGGGAAGCTAGGGCTACAATCAAACTCACCAACTCTTCTGTCTATTGTTTGTCCCATTATCTTGATCCCCTTCTCAAGGTGCAGAATAGAAATGCTGACCTCAATTATTCTTTCAGCAGGAGTAATAAAGATAATAAACACCTCCACAACACCTTCTTACAGCTGTTTCCATTTACTGAGTAATTAACTAAGTTAGGCACTGTTCTAAGCACTTGGCAAATAACAATATCTCATTATTCCCATTATATACAAGTGAATACAGAGGCTTGGAGAAGTTGGGTAACTTGCCCAAGGCCACAGACCTAGTCTAGGACAGACCTGAGTCTGCTATGAGTACAGTATTAAATAAAGTGGGTATAATGTTTTTAGAAGACACACAAACATTTCATGTTAATAGTTAGGAATATGTTTTGCAGTTAACTTCTATTTATTTTAATAATACAAATTATTTCTTCAGTAGATTAAAGCAAAAATTGAGTCAATGTAAAGAAAAATAGTAACTATGTAATAGTATCAGCAGTATAGAATAAGCAAAATCATGGAGGTGACACACAAATTATGAACTTTAGAGAGACCTGATTTGGTAGATGATGAAAGGAATTTTGGGGATAAAATAGGCAGGTTTAGAGAATCTATAATAAAAAAAAAAGTAATATGCTAATTAGACCATACATCCTTCCAGATGAGGCCAGCACTATGAGAAAAGCCTGGGTGCCGCCAGTGGCTGGAGGGAAGCCCGGATCCTGGGGGTCAAAGGGAAGCCGGTGCCGGCAGCCGGGGGAAGGAAAGCCTACTCTTGCACGAATTTCGTGCATCGGGCCTCTGGTTTTAGGAATAAAGAGGGTCCATGGGGTAGGAATGCATAGGTGAGGGCTTAGAGCCACCAGAAGGCATACATTCACAGAGAATAAAAAAGGTGCCCACAGGATAAGGGGAGAGGAAGACATACATTCACAGAAGATACGGAAAAGCCACAGAGTATAGGGGAAGAAGGAAACAAACTTTCACAGAGGATAGAGAAATGCTGACAAATGGCAGAAAGAGGAAAACAGGAGCTAGAGAAATGTTACAAGAGGGAGAGAAGGAAAGGAGCACTACATGGGTTTGGGGCTTTGAAGCTGATATTCTACAAAAAGAGTGACCAATTAGAAGAGGATCTATAATAATAAAAGCATAATATGCAAATCGACCGAATGGCCGAACAGTGGAACGACTGTCCAGACATCCTTCTGGATAACCTTCTGGACAAAACCAAGGCTGCAGCTGCAGGATTGAGACAGCCACCAGGGCTGCGAGGGAGGGATCGAGGCAGCCGCCACAGCTGCAAAGGCCTACTTTTGCATGAATTTCGTGCATCGGGCCTCTAATCAATCAGTCTATCTATCTATCTATCTATCTATCTATCTATCTATCTATCTATCTATCTATGGCTAATATGCTAAGTGTCCGACCATTCAGCCGGTAGCTATGATGCGCACTGACCACCAGGGGACAGACGCTCAATGCACAGGCATGGAAACATGGAAGAGACTAATGAATCCAGAGGGAAGGGGGGAGGGGGAAGGATGGGAAGAGATTAACCAGAGATCTTATATGCATACTAGAGACCCGGTGCACAGATTTCGCCTGCTGGGATCAGGCCAAAACCACCGTGCACCGGGCCTCTGACATCCCCTGAGGGGTCCCGGAGTGCGAGAGGATGCAGGCTAGGCCAAGGAACCCTACCGATGCATGAATCCGTACACCAGGCCTCTAGTAGGATCATAAAGAGAGGAAGGGGTCCCATTAGAAGAGAGCATGAAGTGACAAAGAACTACTGCCTTTATAAACCTTAGCAAAAGAGAGCTTAAGGGTTTACCCCCTTGGGATTCCCTCCCTATGCGGGAGTCTGTATTTGCTTCCAATAAATTTCCACCCTTTTCATCTACCACCTTTTGTCCCTTCCTTCATTCTTCGAATACATCTGGACAAGGATCCAGGAAAGAAATCACCCTTGCATCCTGCTCAGGAAAACAACCTGAATCAATTGATTCCCTTGAGTCAATGAGATTTAGTATTCTAATCTTTCAATATCTGACATCATTCTGATTCTAAAGGTTTCTACATAACACTGGAAAGGAAGAATGTGCTTTAATCTTAGGCTATCATAATCCCATAACTTATTTTCTATAAACTATATTATTAGTAACAAATGTGGAAAACACCTAGCATTGTAAAGAGGTGATTTCTTAATTTTCTATTTAAGTCACAAAAATATCTTGGGCACTGTAACCAAGAGGTATGAAGAATTACCAAAAAAAAGAGGTCTGAAGAATAATATATGACTTTAAAACTGATTTTTCTGAGCTCTGTAGAGCAAAGAAACATTTCAATTAGTGCTGCTTCTTATAGGAGATGGAATTATATTGCCACAGTAAACCTCAGCCACAGAGCATTATGATCTAACTAGAGGCCTGGTGCATGAATTCATGCACATTGAAAGGAAATTAATTACAAGGTGGCCGGTGAGGCCAGACTGGGTGAGACGGGCCGGACACACCCTGGAGCCACCTCCCGCGGTCCCTCCCTGGCTGGCTGCACCTGAGGTGGAGCCGGGGCTCAAAGGGTGTCTGCGGACTGAGCAGGTCCCTCTGGCAGGTGGGGGTCCCTTGGCCTGGCCTGCGGGAATCAGGCCGAAACCATGCACCAGGCCTCTGACATCCCCTCAGGGGTCCCAGAGTGCGAAAGGGCACTCTGCAAAGTTGCTGCCACTGGGCAGCTCCTGCATTGAGCATCTGCCCCTATTGGTCAGTGCACATCATATTGGTCAGTCCCTTAGCCCAGTGGTCGGCAAACCACAGCTCGCTAGCCACATGCGGCTCTTTGGCCCCTTGAGTGTGGCTCTTCCACAAAATACCATGGCCTGGGCGAGTCTATTTTGAAGAAGTGGCGTTAGAAGAAGTTTAAGTTTAAAAAATTTGGCTCTCAAAAGAAATTTCAATCATTGTACTGTTGATATTTGGCTCTACTGACTAATGAGTTTGCCGACCACTGCCTTAGTCTTTTATATGTATAGATGGAAAGTTCCCACTGGCTTCATTTTCCATATGCTTCACTGGTATTAACCCTGAGCCTGATGAAAACAACCTTAAGGAACTCTAAGATCCTGAAGTGTATTTCAAAACATCAAAGAAAAAGCAATTATATTTGCTATGTATTCTGAATGTTAATGATATAGTCTAAGATCTAAAAGTGATTTATTCTCATATAGAGGAAGGGAGGGCCACATTCCAAAAGCTAAAACATATCTCTCTGGTCTGTGGAGCCCTAAGAAAAAATGTAAAGCAGGCAGTTTGCCCTGGGGCCCAGCCATCATCTCTCCTTCCTGCAGCCTCCTCCCCACAGTAGACCCTGCTGTTCTCACCATGGTCTCAGACACCTTCTGGTCACTACAAATAGCATTGCTGCATTTCATTTGCTTCATAGCACCACTCTCAAAACTGACCTTATGCATTTGCTCCTATGTTTATTGTCTCTCTCCCTGCAAAAGAATATCCACTCTATGATATTGGGGCCACATCTATTTACACCTAGGAGAATATCTAGGTGCCTAATAAATGAACCAACCCGAATGTAAATTAATTTGTTACTCTTGTGAATGTTTATATTTTAAGAGATACAATTTTAGATGTCCTTTGACCCAGAAACACAAAGTGGTTTCCTAAAATGTATCCATAGGAGACTCTTGTGTCCTACTGCAAAGCCTCACCTCCTACTCAAGTTGACACTACAGCTACCAGGTCCAAGTAGGCTTTGATCACCTTTGTGAAGAAGTCACGTACTAGTGACTCACCAAACCTCTGTCTGGCTTCTCACCCAGAATGCATGGAGGATTCACACCTGCCCAATCTGGAAGCTCAGAGGAAATAATGCTTGTCAGACCACTCTTGATCAATCAAGAATAGTCCAAAGAAGAGGATAGATAAATACTCCCCTTTTTTATACCCTAAGCAGATAGTTCTGAGACAAACTTCCTAAGGCTCCTCAAAAGGTCCTGGTCAGAATAAACTTGTTACTTGCTGTGGCCTGATTTATACCACATTTTGAATTGGTTTCCCTCCTTTCCAATTCAAATCCTCCATTCACTCACTATTGCTCTTTTGGATCATTTCTAAATAAACTAGCTGCACAAAGCCTTTGCTTCCAGGGGAACCATGAGACAAAGTTGAATATGATTAGTTATAAAAGTAAGAATATTATAGTGCTGTGTAATCTATCAAAAACCGGAAGAACTTAATGTCCAATAACAAGAGGCAGATGAGGTACATTCTATAAATATCAATAAAATGGAATATTTTGTATTAAGAGATACTGTAGATAAATATTTAAGATTTGAAAAATGCTGATTTCTAAACAGAATATACAGCATGATCCCTTTTTTGTAAACACACATGTACATAAATAGAGACAGGATTAGAGAAATATATCACAGTTGTTAATAGGAATTATCTCTGGATAGTGGTAGCATGAAGGCTTTTTACTTCTATTTATTTATTTATTTATTTATTTATTTTTTAATCCTCACCCAAGGATATTTTTCCACTGATTTTTAGAGAGAGTGGAAAAGAGAGGGAAAGACAGAGAGAAATATCAGTGAGAGAGAAACACATCAACTGGTTGCCTCCTGCACGTGCCTCTACCAGGGCCAGACCAGGGAGGAGCCTACAACCGAGGTAAGTGCCCCTGACCAGAATCAAACCCGGGACCCTTCAGTCTGCAGGCTGATGCTCTATCCAGTGAGCCAAACCTGTTAGGGCTACTTCTTTTTATTTATTTTTATTTTCTAAAATTTTGATAATGAATATACCCCATTTAAATGATCACATATTATGTAAAAGAAAGTCAAGAAAAAGAAAATAAAGGAATGCCTTTCTGAATCTCTAGGATTCTAGCCAATATAGAAATGGATAAGGGGAGCTATTTATTTAGTGACCATCACCCATCTCTCACCAGAGCCTGAGTTTGGCCCTTCTTCTGAGTACTATGAATCTCAACTGTCTTTGATCATCAAGCTAGTGTTTTATCTATATACTAGAGGCCCAGTGCATGAAATTCATGATCTCCAGGCCTGGCCAGCAATCAGGGCCAATTGGGGCCTTCCGGCTGCCAGCTGGGGCCTTCCTTCATTCTGTGCCACCAGCTGGTGGCCATCGCATGTCATAGCGGGTGATCGAACTCCTGGTCTCCCAGTCAAACGCCTGAGGGGACACTTTGCATATTAGCCTTTTATATAAATGGATATAAAAGCCTAAGCAACCCATTATGACCAGTCGACCACTCGACCAGTCACTATGATGAGCACTGACCACCAGAGGACAGACACTCAACACAGATGCTGTCCCCTGGTGGTCAGTGTGTTCCCACAGCAGGAGTGCAGCTACAGCGGCGTGAGCCTCTCCCACCTCCATTGTAGCGCCACCACACAGCAGCAGTGGCAGGCACAGTGGGGCTGGGATGAGCAGGAGTGGCAGCACCCGGTCCCAGCTCGGGCTCCCCCCGCCCCCCCCCGCCCCGGCTGCCTGCTGCTTCATGCACTGCTACATTCCTCAGGGGATGTTGGACTGCCAGTTTTGGCCCGATTCACACAGGGTTCAGGCCGAAACCAGCAGTCCAACATCCCCTGAGGGGTCCCAGGTTGCAAGAGGGCACAGGCCAGGCTGAGGGACCCCACTGGTTCATGAATCTGTGCACCGGGCCTCTAGTAGAACAATAAATAAGCTCTACACATTACTCTTCTTATTCATGTCAATAGCAATATCTTAAGCGCTGGAGAAACATGAAGCAAAAGAACATGGCCAGCTAATTAAATAAACAACTTCTAATGCTATCATTTTGTTAAATAGAAAAAAAATAGTTTCTTCTAGATATGTTTATTTCCAACATAAAGAGACACATAAAAGCCTGAAAATTTCGTTCTATGGAGTTGTTTTCTGCAATGAACAAAGAAGTAGGGGGAAAGCTACCACTGATTAGTGAAGACAAGCTGAACATTAGACATGGAAGGTAGCCGAGCCAAATGATTAGCACCCAGTGATACTCTGACACCAGCTGCACGTTTTAAAGTAAGATGCTTTCATCCTACTTCATGTTGTTTGACAAGCCAAATTACACAGAAGATGTTTCACTTAGACAAGTACACTCCTTCTGCTTGGCTACTAGAATCTGTAGCTTATTTTCAGCTGGGGTATTTATTTACTCCATTGAGGGAAATAGTTTATACAGTATGTCTTTTAAATCCTGAGCCATTAGCAGTATATTTAGAGACGATATGACCAATGGGTCTGAGTGTTCCATATGTAAGATTTCCAGATGTCTATGAAAATATGCAAACATGAAACTAACAACTAGTCACTGTTAACTTTAGAGTAACTGCAGATTTTTATTAATTTCCAAGCTATTTTATATTCATATCAGAAGCACCTGTTTATTTAAAGTGGAAGGACCTTGCATGCCAGCAAGGACCTGAAAAGAAACAAGGAAATAGCTGTCCAAAGGGCATGCATGAGCAGAGGGAAGAAATTATCCCCACACTTAAAGAAGCTATTTGTCACTGAAGTAAAAAAGTCTCATTGTGAAATATAACCTATAACTTTCATTAGCATACATGTTCTAAAACCGGCATTAGGTCCCCAATTTACAAATAAGTTATGTTTCACAAGTTTATTTTCTCAATTGGCTGCTTGATGCTCATTGCACACTTACTCATAGAAACCGTATTAAAAACAGTCATAAACTGCAATATCAATGAACATAACACTGCCACCTGACTGCTATGACCTCAGGGGGTGCAGCAGAGAAGGAAGAAGCAAGTTTCCTTCCTCTTTCTGGGATGTAGGCCTCGCCGAGTACAGTTTTGAAATAGGAAGTGTCTGTCCTTGGCATCCGGCCACCTCATTCGCACTTGCACATCTCACAGTCCTAAACCTCGGTCACCAGGAGCCAGCCCTCTGCTTTGTGCACCCAGCAATGATTCACTACTCAGATCTGCCTTTCCCGATTGCAAGGGTTTCATCTCTAAATACAACTACCTCACCTTCCCTCCCCGACACCCATACCTACTATCCACCCCTCAGGATAGCTGCTGCCAGCAAGGTCAAAAAGAAAGCCATCTTATTCACTCACAACAATGATTAACAAGGCATCACCTTCCAGGACAAATCCCTTCCAGAGGTACTTAAAGTTTTGAGACTAACTCTTACTCAGAATACATCTGTAATTAATGTCATTCCCAGTAATAGAAAAATGAAGGGGAAATGCCAAGGAAAAAGTGGGGGCCCTGCCTCAAAGCCACCTCTCCAATATCATCTTTTTACAGCTGCTTTTCCATTATTTTTAACCCAAAGTTTCTCTAAATCTCCAACGTATTCAACAGTGGCTCAAATGTATATTGAAAATAGCACCTACCTTATAGAATGTTGGAAAAATTAAACAACATGGTCAACCATTCAATACAGTGCCTGGCACATGATCAGAGTAGTGCATTAGTTCTAGTTCAAGGATTTGTTTCTTGGATTGAACTGAACATTCAACCCTGTGACAATGAATGCCAGGATTTCCTCTATCGCTCACAAGGTGATATTCTATGCTGGTTCATTCACTACAAACATAGATTGTTTTCTTTTTGATCAAATATTACCAGAGTCAAAGATATAATCAGGGCCAATTTGGAAAAGAACAAACACAGAATACGAACATGGGAAAAATATTTGATACCTCACTAATTATCAGATAGATATAAATGAAAATAACGAAAGAGCACATTTGATCACTATAGATACAATTTTTTTAAACAAAATCCATTCAGGTCAAGGTACAGTAAGCCTTGGCCCCTAGCACATTTTTTGCTACCATTGTAAACTAGCCAACTCTCCTAGAAAGAAAACAGGCAACTTTCATTATGGGCTACCAAAAACATATATACACCAGAGGCCCGATGCACGAAATTTCGTGCAAGGGGCTTGGCCCTGGCAGCTGCAGTGGCTTGCCTCTGCCCTCGCAGCCCTGGCTTTGTCCAAAAGGTCGTTCAGCTGTCCGGTCTAATTGGCATTTTATGCTTTTATTATTATTATAGATGTACCTAAAATGCACAGTGTTCCCTTGGGAGTTCAAGAAAGAAGGCCCCGGGTGGCAGCCGGCAGCGGGGAAAGGGAGGCCCCAGCTGTCAGCCAGCAGCCACTAGGGACCCTATCCATGCACAAATTTCGTGCACTGGGCCTCTAGTAAAAGTTGAAAGCCTTTGATCCTGGGAGTATGTTTCTGGAAATCTATCCTGAGAAAATAGTTCACAAGTTGGAATAGGCTACAATCCATGAATTTTATTTTAGCATTACTTATAAGGGGGGGGGGGGGGGAACAGGAACAACTAAAGATTTAAACAATGCAGAAATATATGCAGCAAAAGCACTCTTTACCAACCTTTGCTCACCTACTCACCTGATGAACCAACTCTCCCCATGTCCTCTATAAAGTATACTCTCTAATATGCGTGCACACTTCTGCTCCTCCATCTGAGTTGCACTTTATCAATTCATATGTGTTGAATTTGCTCACAAATCTATGACACTTGCACTTGTTATTGAAATTATATAACTTAAATAGATATGTGTAATCCAATAAAATGTGAGTGTAAAAAGAGAGTTGTTCCTATGGAGATTAAGTTGATTGCTTTATAATCACTTGACCAATGTGTTAATGCAAAAAGAATTTTTAAAATCAAATTAGACGTGAGAGTAAGGAAACAAAAATTGCGTAATCTGAAGATGACTTCACACTGAGATTTCTTTTTAAGTCTCAGTTCTTGCTGTACTTAAAAAAATAGAAAATGAGAATTGATGCATTATTATGATGTGGTATCTGTGTAAAAAAGAACAGCTGACTATACTTAAGTTTTACAACAAAAGATTGGCATGCAATTGTATGGTTACATGTTTTAGGTTAAAATAAAATATTTAGCCCAGTGGTTCAGTGGTTGAGTGTCAACCTATGAACCAGGATGACATTCAACCACTGAACCAGGAGGTCACAGTTCAATTCTGGTCAGGGTACGTGCCTGGGTTGTGGGCCCGTTCCCCAGTGTCGGACATCCCCAGTGTGGGATGTGCAGGAGGCAACTAATCAATGATTCTCTCTCATCACTGGTGTTTCTATCTCTCTCTCTCCCTCTCCCTTCCTCTTTGAAATCAATAAAAGTGTATTTTTTTAAAAAAGAAAGAAAATAAAAATATTTAGAGTATACAGTACATGTATTTTTTAAATGGTTTCTCTACTTTACAGCCTTTTTTAATTAAGTAGTCAACCGTATCAACAGGCCTCCTACCAAGGGAGTCCCTCCCTGGGGTGCCCTGCTTTTAGGAATGACTCGTGGTTTAAAACACTATACACCAACATACTACTGGCACTTCCTGTCTGCAACAAACAAAACCAACCTGTTCTATACCACCAATAAAATGGACACACTATGTTGAATTTTCTACTGTACTGAGATTGTACTCCTTACCAAAAATTATTTTTAAAGGTCTCTTAGAAAACTCTTATTTAAATTCTGTTCCTTTTCTAAAAGAATGAGATTTCCTACTTCAAATCATTTCAATTTATGCAACATATAAGTTTTATGAACTGTTTAAAACTCATCCATTCAAAATTACAAGATGCTTATTAAAATCCTTTGAGATGATAAAAGTTCTAATGTAGATAGAACCTGTGGCTAAACACTCAAAACACTTGGGCATAAGAGCATTTACTTACATTTGTCATTGTCTATTAACATCCTTACCTTTGTTTTTCACACTGACATCAAGTGAAAAGCTCGTACCTACTTTTAGCAAGCCAAAACAAATACCCAAAGCTGAGAATTAAAAACGTATGCTACAAAACCACAAATTTAGCAATGAAGTAAATGTTTTTAAAAATTCCAAGCTCCTTTAGAATTTCCCAAAAATGTTCATCAGCACACCAAATGAAGAAGAGTAAATCTTCAATAATTTTTGGAAAATAAAAAAATACTTTTTAGTTATAAAAGTATTTTTATTTTTGAATTTATAAGCTCTCTTTTTAAGCAACACTAGTTAATTACAACTTAATAGTTGTTGTCTGATTTGAACTAATGAACCTTCCAGAGCTTCCTCATTTGCAAAATAGAGTAATACCTACTTAATTTGGTAGTGAATATGTAAAATGCCTAGCACGGTGGTCGGCAAACAGCGGCTCGCGAGCCACATGAGGCTCTTTGGCCCCTTGAGTGTGGCTCTTCCACAAAATACCATGGCCTGGGCGAGTCTATTTTGAACAAGTGGTATTAGAAGAAGTTTAAGTTTAAAAAATTTGGCTCCCAAAAGAAATTTCCATCGTTGTACTGTTGATATTTGGCTCTGTTGACTAATGAGTTTGCTGACCACTGGCCTAGCACATAGCTGAAAATAAACCCATGTGAAAACTCTTCAGATGCATATAAAGCCAAGTATTCTTAATAGTGAGGGACACAGAGAAACAACAAAGTACATGAATTCTCTCAAAGTGTGGGCAAACCTTGTGATATGCTTACGTGCACTTGACTTGGGAAAGGATCCAGTTTTTCTTCAGATTCTCAAAGGAGTCCATGACCCCAAGAAGTTTAAAAGCCTGCTTGATAGTTGCCTTTGGCTTTATTTTCTCTGTCGCCAGATTCATAAAGTTTACAAAATTTGACTGAAAACTCTAGAAACAAGCTAAATTTAAGTTACTCAAAGCAACAACAACAAAAAGTTCAATTAAAAGCATGGTCATGGTAAGATATGTAGTCTCCTTTTATTTCTCTCTTAAAAATAAACAAACTTATCTGTGCAGCTGCACCACAGCAACAACTGTGACAATTCATCGGCCACCCAGAGGAATGTATGATAAGGACTCAACATCCAGGGTGTTGTAGCCCTCCAAAAGATGTTTACCCCAAACCTGTGAATATGACCTTATTCAGAAAAAAGGGTGTTTTCAGATGTAATTAAGGACCTCAAGATGAGGTAATTCAGGAATTAGGATGTCATTATAAGAGGCAGAAGAGGAGAAGACATACAGGGGAGAAGGTGGTGTGAAAATGGAGGGAAAGATGGAGTGACGCAGCCACAACCCACGAGATGCCTGGGGCATCTTTCCCGAGAATTCTTAGTGTGGCTTTACTGACACCTTGATTTCAGACTTGTAGCTCCAGGAACTCTAAGATAATAAAGTTCTGTTGTTCTAAGCCACACACACACACACAAATAAAATAAACAAACTTAAACTCACTTGGCTCAAATTATTTCCCAGCCCTGCTATAAATAAAATACCCAAGTGCTAAGCAAAAGAACAGCAACACACACACAAACAGGGAAACCTTAAATTGCCAAGAATTAAAGCCCAGTATTTGTATAATACAGTAAAAATTGTTCCTTCTTTGGAGTTAATTTTTTAAATTACTTCATTCCCTCATTCTGACTTAAGGTCAGGCAGCTATTCAAACAGCTATTATACGTATACACGTATTTTAATGTGCTGTGATACGCAGACTAGAAGAATCACAGAAGGCAGCCTAAACGAGGAATTAGGAAACGAGGGTTACGATCCTGCTCTGTCACTGACTGACTCTCACAGCTGGCTCAGTATTCTAGGTACTGCAATCCTACGTAAAACATGCAATCCCAACCTGAAACACCGAGATACCTGCTATCCTAAAATTGCACTTTATTACTAAAACAGAAACGTATAAAAGAGAGGTCACCTGACAGGAAGTTTGATTCTAGGTCTACTGAGAAAATATTCCTAAAGTCATAAACCTTTGAATTACAAACTGTTCTGTCCCCACTGTCGGCACTCGCAAGGCAGAAATACTCCGAGCAGGGTTTCTATTTGGGCCATTTCACGCGTTAGCATTTAACACGCACAAGAACACCGGTCACCTCCCACTACACCATGCCTTTCCTTAAGGTGAACAGCACTTACGAGAAAGACTTAACAAAGTATAGACAGACAAAAATATTGATAGATAAACCCTTATTCACATTTCACTGAAAAATTCTTATTACAGAAAAGACAGCTTATTTTAATCCATCTTATTTCCAAGCTGCCTTTTCCAAAACAAGTATTTTTCAATGGAAGATAAAATAAGTATTTATACCAAGATAACCCTATGGTGAAGAGACAACCCTCTTCCCACAAAAAAAAAAAAAAAAAAATGGCAACTCTATGAATGTTACGTATTTAATAAGTGGGTCAAATACAACTCTGAATATATTTCTGTAAGAGCTACCAATATACACAAAAGGCAAATTAGCATGGCAAAAGATTTTTCTGAAAGGCTGTGGTGACTAATGTTTCAGGACTAGAACATGATACTTATTAAAAGAAACATGAGAGACGACCTCCACCAAAAGAACTACTACAAACAGCATTCAGAGCTGAATTCGCAGTTTAGTCTCTGAGGCCTACACCATCTATTCCCATTTCCCCCCATGTGGTACATTGTTTGAATCAAAGAAACCAAGCAGCAATTCATTTGCTGGAAGGCCAGATATAGAACACAATCAAGGCCCACACACTCAATTTTTTAAAAAGAAGGAGCAAAAAAACACCCCAAGGTAAGATCTTATTGAAAATAATGCCATAAAACCCAGCAAATAGCATGACCGTACAGAAAAGACCAGACTGAGATTACATATCGGTGCTGTTATTGCATGACATGTCCTACACACTTCCCTCCCTGTTAAAAAAAAGGTTCACCTCGCACCTAATTCACAATTTCATACACAACTTCAGTATCAACCAAAGTTTTTCTAATGCTTTACCTCATGAGCAAGACTTCCAAGCAAAGGTTAATGAGGCCACCTGGGAAAGATCACCACTGCCCATATTTCAGATCTAATAAGAGCAGGTTTTAACAAGTTAAAGTGCAAAGATTCCAGTCTCCACATTCAAATATCCTGCAGTGCATTTCAACTAATTACAAGGGACTAAAGACTGAACCCACAACTTTCTATCTGTGCAAGTAGAATTTAGAGATTATTTCTTAAGAAGTTAATCCTGCCCTGGTCAGGTGGCTCAGTTGGTTGGAGTGTCACCCCATACACCAAAAGGCTGCGGGTTTGATTCCTGGTAGGGGCACATACCTAGGCTGTGGGTTCAATTCCCAGTAGAGGAACATAAGGAAGTCAACCAATCGATGTTTCACTCTCACGTCAATATTTCTCTCCCGTCCTCTCTCTAAAAAAATCAATAAAAAAATGTATCCTCCAGTGAGGATTAAAAACAAAAGTTAGAAGTTGGTCCTAATTCTTTTTGTGGTCCTTAAAACACAGTTTACCTACTGGAAGGGGTATAAATAAATAAAAACTTTTACATAGCAATTTAGCATATCTATCAATAATTAAAATACACATGTACCTTTTGGCCCACCAATTACATTTTGAGGAACCTATCCTATGAAATTTTTGAATGCAAATTTTAAAACGTTGATCCACTACAGCCTTTTGCAAAGGTGAAAAATTGTACATGCTGATTAACGTATGGAGTACCACACAAAAGAAAAAGCTGGACCCATATGTATTGATGTGTAAAGAATTCCAACACTTTGTTTAATGAAAAAAGCAAGTTGCACAACAACAGGTATAGTAAAAATATACTTATGTCAAGAAAATGGTGTGTGTGTGTGTAACTGCATAGACAGTGTATGAAGGAATTCACAGTAAACAGGTTACCCTCTGAGGAAAGAGAGCAGTAGATCAATGTGTTGGGCTGGGGTGGGCATGAAGGGAAGGGCAATTTTTGTTGTTGTTAATCCTCACCCAAGGATATTTTTTCCATTGATATTTAGAGAGAGTGAAAGGAAGGGAGGAAGTGTGGGGGGGGAGAGAGAGAGAGAGAGAGAGAGAGAGAAACATCAATGTAAAAGAGACACATCGACTGGTTGCCTCCCACACAAGCCCCAGTGGGGGTGCAGGATCAAACCTGCAAACCAGGTACATGCCCTTGACTGAAAATTGAACCTGCAACCTTTTGACCCTTCGGTGTGCAGACTGACACTTTAACCACTGAACCACACCGGCCAGAGCAAGTGCAAATTTAAAGATGCATTTTCACTTTCTACTTCATATACATCTGTATTATTTAAACATTTACATTATATACATAAAACATTTGTTCTTTACAGAAAGTAGGAACAATGCAATGTCTAATTTTAGCTAAACTCTAGAAGTACTTAAAGAGAATCCTGTATAATAAAAGGCTAATATGCAAATTGACCAAATGGCAGAACAACTGGTCATTATGACATCCACTGACCACCAGGGGGCAGATGATCAACGTAGGAGCTGCCCCCTGGTGGTCAGTGTGCTTCCATAAGGGGAGTGCCACTCAGCCAGAAGCCGGGCTCACAGGCTGGCGAGCGCAGAGGCAGTGGCAAGAGCCTTTCCCGCCTCCGCAGCAGTCGGACATCCCCCCAAGGGCTCCAGGACTGCGAGAGGGTGCAGGCTGGGCTGAGGGACCCCCCAAGTGCGTGAATTTCATGCACTGGGCCTCTAGTGCTAAATTATAAAAGAAGTAAAAAAGGCTGTTGGTAGTCAAGAACATCCTTTGTAGATTTTAACCTTCAAGAGAATAAAGACAAATGTGGGCAGCATCAATCAGTAGTTATAAATGAATATGACAGTGTTTTCATAAAAGAACGAGTGTCATTCAGAGAACAGAAAGATTTGTCTTAGTACTTTAAGAATATAAAAAATACTGAAATCAGAAACATTACTAAAGAGATATAATTATTCTAAATGTCTCTCAAATATACAGTTTTAACAACGAATTATATTACTTTGGTACAAAATGTAAAATGGATGGTTATGCACTTTTGATTTTAAAAACTGGCATGGAAAATGGAGGACATCTGCAATAGTGTCAACATTAAAAATTTTTAAGAAAAGAAGAAAGAAAAAACCTGTCATGTATAAAGCACTAAATGGTATGGGGTGTTTATCTTACCTGTACATTTTCTTCTGTAACCTGGATTTCTGCAGTGTAAACATAATCGATTAGCATCCTCAGGGTCCAGCCATCTACCTCTTTTATTCGGACTCTCTTTGCTCGGCTCTCACTCATCTCACCTAAAACACAAAGGAGTAAGAGTGACACTACAACAAAACACTGCTTCATTGCAGCATAATTCATGGTGGCCAAGACCTGGAGACAGCTAGGATCCTTCAATAGATGACTGGATAAAGAAGATGTGGTACATATACACAATGGAATACTACTCGGTCATAAGAAAAGATGAAATATAGCCATTTGCAACAACATGGATGAACCTTGAGAATATTATGCTAAACAAAATCAGTCAGAAAAAGCTAGGAACCGTGATTTCACTCATATGTGGGATATAAAACTGAAACACACAGACACAGACAACAGTGTGGTGGTTACAGAGGGAAGGGGGTGGGGGTAGTAAAGGGTAAAGGGGCCCAAATATATGGTAATGGAAGATGATTTGACTTTTGAGTAGTGGGCACACAGATCATATACCATAGCAATGTACACTTTAAACCTACATGATCTTGTTAACCAATGTCACCCCAATAAATTTAATTTTTTTTAAAGAAAAACCTAGGGGAATCCATAATTACACAAAATCCCTTGGCAAACACAAACCCTGGGAGAAGGGAAAAATAATAGTGACATACATTTAACTGCCTGCTTTCCTGGGATTATCTAGGACAAGAGCTCAGAAAGAAGCTGTTCTCCTAAGAGCTAAAAGACCTCAAAAACTTACCTGCTACTTCCCAGGAGGGGAAGCATGCATCAGTATCACAGGGAAGGAGATATAGTCAAGAGAAAAAAGTACATATGTCTATACAGCAGGAAGACAGGGGACTGGGTTATGTGTCTGCTGTTATAACATGTTTCTCCCCCTCCCCACTTAAAGAAAAAGGGCAGGGAAGGAGGATTGAGGAACATGGAAAAATAATTCTTTATCTGTATATAAGTCACCCTCCCCTATCCTACGCTCTCTGGATCTTGTGCATAGAATAGATTTGTATAATCTTGAAGCTCTTTTGTGTCCAAAGTGAAGATACTTCGGTGATTCCCATGTGGACTTTCAAAATTAGCCACATCTAACTGATCTATACGTGAACTTCTAGAATTAGCCATGTCTGATAGACCTATAGGGCCCCTGTGATGTGCAAACTCCTGCAGGACCTGGGTTCATTCAAGCATAAAGCCATAGTTCTCAAGGAGTGAATTCACCCCCTGGGATTTAGGCATCACTTAGCTTAGGCAAAAACAAGTCTGACTTTAATTTATACATGTAACTGAAAAACAGTCCTCTGCCAAGCAGCTGTTAATATTACAGTTTTTAAAGTACTGCTCTAAGCTACACTTTACTAATTCATATATTCCTTATGTCATTTTTTTATAAATTATCTCTCCCCAGAAAAATGTGTCTACTGTCAACAAATTCAATTCCAATCACATACTGCCTCAGAAACTTTTTAATCTTTATTTTTCACGTTAATTTACAAAAACAAAGAGTTTGCCACAAATTGCATTATAAGTTTAAAAAAATTCCAGTAACCACTAAGAATCAAAACACATACTCAAGAGAGTTGTAAAAGCTATTTCGATCTAATTCTAGTTGTAACATATATCTTAGTTACTGCCCTTTGCTGTGTTCATAGAGGAAATCTTTAAACAGTATGGTTTTGTGAGATGTATTTCTGATAATGTGTTTTTAAAAAGATATCCAATGATACCGTACAGAGTTCATCTTGTGTCATTTTTAACATCCCATAGGTTCTCTCTCTGACTAGTGTATGGTTTCTATGTTTTGATCACGTAGCACTCTGAAGCTATTAACTAGGATATCCACACAGACACCGTCACTGACAACCTAAGGGTCCTTTCTGACTCTCCCTTCTTTAGCCATCCATCACACTGTTCACCAAAACCTGCAGAATTAACCTCAGACAGATCTCACATCAATCTCCTCACCTCCCCATCCCTTCTGCCACTGTGCCATGGGGGCTCCCATCACCTGATGCCAACTCCTCTGCTGGAACCTCCTAATTCTTTCCTTGCCTCCAGAATGGGCTCCACAGACCTGACAGTGACACCCAGAGAAGCCCTCAGCAGCTCCACACAGACAGGCAAGCCCCTTCCACGTCCACCCTTGCTTTGCTATCCGACCTCCTCCCTCTCTCCTACTTAATAGTCTTAAAATATACCAAGAAGGAACTTTTTGTACTTTCCCCCACACACCAAGCAATTACCTACCATGATGCTTCTGATGAGCTTTGTCCTCCTTGTCTCCACAAGCCCTCATTCCCCAGGCTAATCCCCACACATTCTTTTAAGATTCACCCGGAATCTCTCCAGGTGGCCTTACCTATTGGTGACCTAAGGCTGGGTGAGGCTCTCACCATGAGTACACTTCAGTACTCCCTGCAAATCTACTCGTCATAATAATACCTAGTTCTCCCCATCTGGATTCTTTTTTTAAAATATGTTTTTATTTATTTCAGAGGAAAGGAGAGAGAGAAAAACATCCAGTTGGCTGCCTCCTGCACACACACTCCCTATTAGGGATTGAACCCGAAACTCAAGCATGTGCCCTGACCAGGAATTGAACCAGCAACCTCCTGGTGCCTGGGGCGGTACTCACCGACTGAGCCACCCGCACCTGAATGACTGACCTCCCAAAGAGTAGGGATGGTGTCTATCTTATCTCTGAACCGTATAATGCCCGACATAGGGTAAATACCCAGTAAACACTGGTTTGATGAATGAATGACTAAAAGAATGAAAAGTAAAACAAGTGCCAATTTAAGATGTGGCATCACTACTTAATATAATTAGTAACACTTAAATTAGTCTTCAACAAGGGCATTCTTGAATATACACCAAACATTCTAGGCTGAGCTAAGCACTTTCACTAATGAATGCTGAACCATCGCTACCTTTTTTAAGAAAAGAAATAAAGTCCTGCCCTAGCTGGTTTGGCTCAGTGGATAGAGCGCAGGCTTGAAGGGTCCTAAGTTCAATTCCAGCCAAGGGCACATGCAGGGGCTGCAGGCTTGATCCCCAGTAGGGGGCATGCAGGAGGCAGCCAATCAATGATTCTCTCATCATTGATGTTTCTCTCTCTCTCTCCCTCTCTGAAATCAATACAAATATATTTAATATACATATATAAATAAAATAAAAAAAATTAAGTCCTTCAAATTGTAAAAACTTAAGAACATATGTATGAATAGAAACATTTCCATTTTAAAAAAGTTCAATCAGAACTCCTGAAGCCCAGCACAAACTGGTAACTTGACCCATTTTAAAGTTCTAAAAAGTGAATAGGTTTAAGAGGGCAAAACATAAAATCATTTCAATAAAAAAAAAAAAACACACACCTATCATTCTAATTTTAGTTATTGTTTAGTATATAAAAGTATTAAAAAAAAGTATAATACAGAAGCTTTTCGTATGCTGAAACCCAAAAAAGTGAATGATAAATTTACAGCTATATTTATTTTTTTTTATTTTTTATTTTTTAAATATTTTATTGATTTTTTACAGAGAGGAAGGGAGAGGGATAGAGAGCTAGAAACATCGATGAGAGAGAAACATCGACCAGCTGCCTCCTGCACACCCCCTACTGGGTATGTGCCCGCAACCCAGGTACATGCCCTTGACTGGAATCGAACCTGGGACCCTTCAGTCTGCAGGCTGACGCTCTATCCACTGAGCCAAACTGGTTTCGGCTATAGCTATATTTAATAAATAAAATTTATTCTATTACTCCTCAAACTCCACTTGTATTCTATGCTAATCATTACGGTTTTGATCTCTATTAGTCTTGGGTTACAAAGACGCTACTGACACATGTATTTTCATTCTGGCAAGCTGACCCAGATGCCCTGGTGGTCCTGGTACATAACTCCCCAGTTCTACAACTAATCTAAGGCAAACATGGGCACTGCACTCCCCTGCCAGTTTTGGTCTAGTCTGAGTAACTTCTGGAAACGGTCTCCTAGCTTCTAAAAGAGAAAATGACAATCTTCCTCCTTCCTTGTGATGTGGAGTTCACTCTGGTAGGAATCTTGCATTCAGGAGGGGAAGCAACTTAAGGATAACATTTTTATTGAGGACAGCGGGTGCAGATACAGCAGGAACTGATTCCTAAAGAAAAGGAGTCGAAAGCTGCAGAAGCAATCATGCCTGGTGCCCAGCCTACCTTCCCATTATGAGAGAATACAATTCCTTACTATTTACAGTTTAAATGGCGCACAGCCTAACTTATGCTCTTTATGTGCAACACCCTATTTCATTTCCTTCACAGCACTCAGTTATCTTCTTACATTTACTCAGTCTAATCCAGTGGTCAGCAAACTGCGGCTTGTGAGCCACATGCGGCTATGTTGACTAATGAGTTTGCCAACCACTGACCTAGACTCTCGATTCAAATAATTACAGGCTGTTGTTGTTCCTTGTGATTAAGCCCCTATCCTACAGGTTGGCAAACTCATTTTTTTAAAAGCACACAAAAGGAGTAAAAATTAAAGTTTAATATTTCCCCACTGGATTTCAGATACTTTAGCCTTGAATTTGTAGGAGACAGTTTGGTGTTATTTTTTAATATAATTTATTGATTTTTTTACAGAGAGGAAGGGTGAGGGATGAAGAGTTAGAAATATTGATGAGAGAGAAACATCAATTGGGTGCCTCCTCACACGGGGTATGTGCCTGCAACCAAGGTACATGCCCTTCACT
Organism: Corynorhinus townsendii; assembly: GCA_026230045.1. Lineage (NCBI taxonomy): Eukaryota > Metazoa > Chordata > Mammalia > Chiroptera > Vespertilionidae > Corynorhinus > Corynorhinus townsendii. Next base: position 110,740,637 of record JAPDVU010000006.1, on the reverse strand, counting down.
GGAATCTAACCCAGGACCCTTAAGTCCGCAGGCCGACGCTCTATCCACTGAGTCAAACCAGTCAGGGCAAGACAGTTTTTTAATTTCCACATTTGTAACAAACAAATAATTAAAAAACACAAGAACCCAACTTGACTCATTCTTTCTCAAGTAACAGTTAACTTGGCCTTGCTGTAAATAGGCCCATACTTCACAAAGTAAAAACCTGTGACTAAATCACAGAATTACTTTTCAACTCCCTTCTCCATCCAAATACTTAGAACTATGAGGAGTAACAGAATTATTTTTTTAGGTGATATAATTTGAATGAAGAACTCACCTACAGCTTATGGGAGATTAAAAACAAGGGCCAAGAAAGATCATATGCAGAGAGAGAATCCAAGATGGTGGCGTAGGTAAACACCTAAACTGCTGCCTCGCACAACAATTTCAAAACTACAACTAAAAGACAAAACGTCTATCACCCAGAACCACGGGAAAGCTGGCTGAGTGGAAGTTCTACAACTAGAAGGAAAGAGAAAAGAGCATTGAGACGTGCACGAGCTCTGAAAAGCTGAGGTACGGAGGCGCGTGATCCGGGCTGGCGGCGGGCGTTGCTTTTTTCAACCCAAAGGGAGACAAGCCCCGGATTACTCTGAAATCCAGTCTCTGGGGAGACACAGGGGACCCAAACTCCTACAGGGAGAAGCTGGACTGTTTTCCAGTGAGGGTGGCTTGCTTGCAGAGTTGCGTGCAGGAATAACTGTTTACTGCACTGGGGCACGGGACTTGCAGATGCCGTTGGGGACACAGAGCCGGCTAACTAGCAGCCATTGCTGTTTGCCACGCCCTAGCCTAGTGACACCCTGAGACCCCGCCCTGCACAACCTACAAACCCACCCAAGCTCCAAGCAGCAGAGTTAGCATAAGAAAGGCCGGCCCTATCGCAGCAGCTTAACCTAGCAAACTTGCAGCCCAGGTCAGACAGCTCCAAAACCTCCAAACCCCAAGCAAAGAGGAGAAAACTGTAGCTCTCACTGTAGCTCCTGCTGGGTGGCCTCAGACAGTAGCTGACCTGCAACCCGTTGGAGATCCAGAAGCCAGTGTACCTAGTGGTCAGTGTGAGACACCAGATTTCAACTCCTCACATCCATAAGTGACACATTCAAGAGGCAGACTCAGTGAGCACCAAAGCCCCACTGAAACAAGTCCTGCCCCATAAGCGTGTCTCCAGCGCAGCAGTTCTTCCATTATAGACACAGGGAGTGCTCACAGCTAATTGGCCTGGAGGTCAATTCCTCCCAGCGTACCAACAGCAATTAAGGCTTAACTACACCAAGACTTTGCACTCAGCCCACAAAGGGGTGTACCAAGAGTGTCCACCTCTGTGATTGAGGAGGCTGAGCTACTGCCCCCTATAGGTCACCTACCACACAAAGCCACTCCATCAACACAGGGAAGCAGCTAAAATGTGGAGACAAAGAAACATGTCACGAATGAAAGAAACGGAGGAAAGCAAACTACTGGATGACATAGAGTTCAGAACCACATTTATAAGTTTACTCAAGAATCTTCTTAAAACCGCTGAGAAACTTGATGAGACCTTTAAGGATATTAATGAGAATGCCAAAAAAATGGAAAAAGATCAGTCAGAAATGAAGCATACACTGTCTGAAATAAAGAATATACAGAAACTCAACTGTAGATCAACGTACCCCAAGAATCAAACCAAAGATCTGAAATATGTGGAAACAAAAAACATCCAACCAAAAAAACAAAAAGAAAAAAGAATCCAAAAATACGAAGATAGTGTAAGGAGCCTCTGGGAAAACTTCAAGCGAACCAACATCCGAATATTTGGGGTGCCAGAAGAAGGGAGAGAGCAAAATATTGAAAACCTATTAGAAGAAATAATGACAGAAAACTTTCCCTACCTGGTGAAAGAAATAGACGTACAAGTTCAGGAAGCGCACAGAACCCCATACAAGAGGAACCCAAAGAGGACCACACCAAGACACATCATAATTAAAATGCCAAGGGCAAAAGACAAAGAGAGAATATTAAAAGCAGCAAGAGAAAAACAGTTAATTACCTACAAGGGAGTACCCATACGACTGTCAGCTGATTTCTCAACAGAAACTATGCAGGCCAGAAGGGAGTGGCAAGAAATATTCAAAGTGATGAACAGCAAGAACCTACAACCAAGATTACTCTACCCAGCAAAGCTATCATTCAGAGTTGAAGGTCAGATAAAGAGCTTCACAGACAAGAAAAAGCTAAAGGAGTTCATCACCAGCAAACCAGGATTACATGAAATGCTGAAAGGTATTCTTTAAGAAGAGGAAGAAGAAAAAGGTAAAGATAAAAATTATGAACAACAAAATGACATCAAATACATACCTACCAACAAGTGAATCTAAAAATCAAATGAATAAAAAAATGTGAAGAACAGAATGGACTGGTGAATATAATAGAATCAGGGACATAGAAAGGAAGTGACTGACAATTCTCAGGGGAAGCAGGTGTGAGGGGTGCGGGAAGAGATTGGACAAAAATCTTACTCCTATGGATGAAGACAGTGGCGGGGGGTAAGGGCATGGGGTGGGGTGGGGAATCAGGTGGAGGGGAGCTATGGGGGAAAAAAAAAAAAGAGGAACACCTGTAATAATCTGTACAATAAAGATTTATTTAAAAAAAAAAAAAGATCATATGCATATTCCCCATTTTCTAAGAGGGTGAGTCACGGGGAAACAAGAGTAGGATAACGTCCTGTGCCACTGTAAACACTTCTGATTATCCACTCAGCAAGAGAATATAAATATACCAGAGGCCCAGTGCATGGATTCATGCACCAGTGGGGTCCTTCGGTTTGGCCTGTGGGGATCTGGCCAAAACTGGCTCTCCGACATCCCCTGAAGGGTCCCAGATTGAGAGGGTGGTTCTCGGGTGATTCACCCCTGAATGAGGCTCCCTTCTCTCTGGTTCTGGGTGCGTCACCTGAGAACTTCAGCTGCCCAGTCACAGCAGCTTGGCAGCTCCTGTGTTGAGTGTCTTTTCTCTGGTGGTCAGTGCGCATCATAGCTACCAGTCAGATGGTCAAATGGCTGGTGGGCCGGTCAATTAGGCTTTTATATATATAGATTTTAACAGGGCTTCAGACCAAGACAACGCATACTCTTAAATGAATATAGTATACCACTGAACTACCAAATCTCCATACCTTCTCTACCTAATCTCTGTCAAACTGTTGACTATTCAGTGGATTCAGAAGAAAACATACAAAGATTGCCAGATAGATAAACAACATCTATTACTGAAGAACCATAAAAGTCTATACTATTGAGCACATGAAAAGATGCTCAATATCATTAGTTATTAGGGAAGTGCAAATTAAAATGACAGGAGATGTCATTTCACACTCATTATAGTGACTACAATTTAAAAAAAACACAGAGTGTAACAAGTGTTGGCAAGGAAGTTGGAGAACTGGGACCCCTTGTGTACTGTTAGTGTGAAAATAAATGGGTGCAGCACCATGAAAAACAGCATAGCAGCTTTTTTTGTTTTGTTTTAATATATATTTTTTATTGTTCACAGTATTACAGATGTATCCCCTTTTGACGCCCCCTCCATCCAGCCCTTGCCCCACCCCAGGCCTTCACTACACTATTGTCTGTGTCCATGCGCTATGCATATATGCATATATAAATTCGTTGGTTAATCTTTTCCTGCTCTGCCCCCTTCCCTTTGAAATATATCAGTCTGCTGGATGCTTCAATGTCTCTGGATCTTTTTTGTTCATCAGTTTATTATACTCAATAGATTCTTCATAAAAGTGAGATCATATGATATTTGTCTTTCTCTGACTGGCTTATTTCACTTAACATAATGATATCCAGGTCCCTCCATGCTATCTCAAAGGGTAAGATCCTTCTTTTTTATGGCCTCACAGCATTCCATGGTATAAATGTACCACACTTTTTTTATCCACTCACCTACTGATGGGCACTTGGGCTGTTTCCAGATCTTAGCTATCCTAACTAATAAAAGAGAAACATGCAAATTGACTGTACCTCTGCTACACCCACAAACCATGCCCACAAGCCAATCAGGAGCGAGTATGCAAATTAACCCAACCAAGATGGCGGCATCCATGGAACTGGAATGAGCAGGAGGCTTGGGTTTCCCCCGGCGATGGAGGAAGCCAAGCTTCCCAACCGCCCTGGCCTCCGCTCAAGGCTACAAAGTTTCAATTACAGAAGATAAATAAATCCTAGATATCTGCTTCCAGCCAGCAGGCGCTGAAAAAAAAAAAAAAAGGCAAAATAGGAGGGGCTTGGAGCTTGGGTTGCCAGGGGCCATGGCCAGCCTGCAAATAGCCATCAGCCCCTCACCCAGGCTGGCCAGGCACCCCAGTGGGGACCCCCACCCTGATCCAGGACACCCTTCAGGGCAAACCAGCCAACCCCCACCCGTGCACCAGGCCTCTATCTATACTAATAAAAGGGTAATATGCTAATTAGACTGGGAGACCTTCCAGGAGACCTTCCGGATGTTCTGGACAAAGCCATGGTGGCTAGACCGAGGTAGAAGCGATTAGAGGCCAAGAGGGTAGGGCAGTTGTGGGTGATCAGGCCAGGATGGGATGGCAGTTGTGGGTGATCAGGCTGGTGCGGGGCAGGGCCATTGGGGGTAAGCAGACCAGCAGGGGGGCCAGTTGGGGGAGAGCAGGCTGTCAGTGGAGGTCAGTTGGAGGTGATCAGGACAGCGGGGGGTGGGGGGGTCAGTTTGGAGTGAGCAGGCCAGCAGGGGGGCAGTTGGGGGTGAGCAGACCAGTGGAGAGGGGAGGTGGGGGTGAGCAGGCCAGCAGGGGAGGCAGTTGGGGGCGAGCACACTGGCACGGGGGGCAGTTGGGGTGATGAGGCTGGTGGGCGAGCAGGCCGGTGGTGGGGGTGAGCAGGCCGGTGGTGGGGGGCAGTTGGGGGCGAGCAGGCCGGTGGTGGGGGCGAGCAGGCCGGTGGTGGGGGGCAGTTGGGGGTGACCAGGTCGGCAGGCAGAGTGGTTAGGGGCAATGAGGCAGGCAGGTAGGTGAGCAGTTAGGAGCTAGCAGCCCTGGATTGTGAGAGGGATGTCTGACTGCTGGTTTAGGCCTGATCCCTGTAAACCAGCAGTAGGACATCTTTCGAGGGGTCCAGATTGGAGAGGGTGCAGGCCGGGCTGAGGAACACCCCCCTCCCTCATGCACAAATTTCGTGCACCGGGCCACTAGTTGTAAATAATGAGCATAGCAGTTTTTTAAAAAGTTAAAATATAAATTTACCATACAACCCAGCAATTCTACTCCTAGATATCTATCCCTATGAGAAATTAAAATATCTGTCCACATGAAGAACTGCACATGAATGTTCACAGCAGCATTACTCATAACAGCCAAAACCTGAAAACAACTCAAATGCCCATCAATGGTGAATGAACAATCAAAATATGGTATATTCATACCATGGAACCTATTCAGCAATAAAAAGGAACAAACTGATGATACATACTGTGACATGAATAAACTTCAAAATTTTTATGTAGGGATAAAAATGTTCTAAAATATATTTATGGTGATGATAGCATCATTCAGTAAATTTACTAAAAATCACTGAACTCCACACTTTAAATGGGACAATTGTATGTAAACTATGCCTCAATAAAATAGTAAAAAAAATCCACACCCAATGGAGGTACTCAGTTCACATTTTATATGTGCCAGAAATTAACACAGTATCCCTGTTTTGCATCAACTTAGCACATAGCAGTCTAAAATTTGACCAAGTATTCTCAGGCAGAAATAGATTGAATTGCAAGAAGTACCCACCTGCATGTAAACTGAGATACACTAGGAGTAATTAATAGACTCAAATGTCTTCAGGCCCCCCAGTTCTGTCATTAGGCAAAGCTCCATATTCATAAATTTCATGTCAACTAAAACATTAAAACATGAAGATTTGAGAACCATTGAACAAAAAAATTTTAAATAAGGGAAACTGAAAAATAGTTAAATTATGAAGGTAACAGAAGAAAGATAAAGATACAGAATGCCATCTCTAGCATCCATGTTTCTGGATATCTAAGGCTGAGAAAGTGTTGCCTTTTAAGAGGAAAGGAAACTAACCTTAATCTTGGAGTTTTAAGTTGATCATTATATTTCTGTAACTATGGAAATGACAATATTTATCAAAATTGTCTAAGACTTTCTCAATCTTCAATTCTTACAGAATATCCCATTTAGAAATTGAGAGTAAATAATATTCGATATAATAAAGAGCTAATATGCTAATTAGACCACACAGCCAAACGACCTCCCAAACATTCTTCTGGATGAAGCCGGGGCTGCGAGGGCCAGCTGAGGCAGCCGAGGCTGCGATGGCCAAGCCACGTGCACGAATTTCGTGCATTGGGCCTCTAGTTAATGATAATAAGCATAATTACTGGCAACATTTTCTATGTGCCAAGAAAAGTGCTACGAAATTCACATATATGATCTCATTTAATCTTTGCAAAAACCCTAAGAAGTTAGTAAAATTATCATCCCAATTTTCCAGATGGGAAAACTGAAGCACAGATGATAAAGTGAGAGTCTAGTACAGACTGATAAAGTGACTGATGATCCCAAAAGTCTGATAATTCTGACAAGGAAGTGGCAATAGCAGTGACATCTGAAAGAAGGACACTTACAGAGAAAAGCACTTTATTAGGGAATTCCTAAATTAAACCAGCACGTTTCAAATCGAATCCTCCTCTTAGAAGCCTGGAGATTCTGTTTACTAAAGTGTTCAAGAGTAACAAGATGTAAATCAAGAGACTGAAGGGAACCCCCCAGGACATAAAAAGTTGACTAGTTCCACTTTGTAAGTACTGCCTTTTCAAATCACTAAGTAAACACATCTTTCCAAATCACTATCCCAACCTGGCTCACAGCTGCTCAGCCATCCTTCCCACATTCTGGATTATTTGACTCAGTTCAGGAGCAGCAAGACTTCAATAGGCTAAAAAGTGAGGTGACCTCCAGACTTCTCTCTATTCCCAAAACACTACGCCCATTCTCTCCACATGGCCTTCTATACCCATCTTCATCTGTGTAAACCCTTTATTTCCATTAGTTTTCAGGTAATGTCAGATCCCCCTCTCAATGCTGCCCATCTCAGTCCCCCCATCTGCATCACTGCTCTGGGCACACAGATCTTCCTTACACTATTACGTATTTAACTGTGCACATCTCATCTCCCCAGTGACACAATGAGCTACTGGGGCAGGAATCACTCTTACATCGTGCTGTATCCTTGTGAGTACCTAGTAACACTGTTAACCACAGGAATTACATAATACTTTCTAAAGCATGAATAACTTTGTGCTCTTTTGTACTGCTACACTTGTATTTACAAGTACTTTATTGCACTTACCAGTACTCTAAGATTACATGCTCATTGTTGGAACTTCATTTCTTTGTTTAAAAATTTTGATGTTCAATTTTTTTTAAAAGAATGAAGCTAAAGACTTTAAGTGTGGCAGGCACAAATTGCCTTTTTTCCAGAAGAACTAAAATCATTCTATATATTTTTATAGATGTCTAAGTATATATCCTATTTTCTAAGTTTTTCCAAATCAAAGGACATTAAATAAACATCTCTTTGGATGAAACTAACATGAGAATCATTTGAAAATGTGTAAAATAGTGAAAGCTTTTTTTTGCCAAAATAATAAAATGCCAAAAGCTGTTATAAATGGCAAGAAGGTAAACTGAGTTGACATTTATAAATATAAATGTACAGGAAGAAAATGGAGGGTAAAATTGTACAAGTATGTAATGTATACATACACACAGCATGATTACAACAATGAAAGATGAGGAATCTGGAACAAAGCAAGAGTTCCCTTGTATTACAATGCTTCATTTCATAAAAGTAAATGTTAATTAAAAAATACAGAGAGATAAGCCCAGATTTGCATACATTTTAAAAATACCCATAACTAAAGTATTTCATACCTGTAAACATGGCGTGAAAATAAGGACTACAGGCGGCCAGCACCACTCTATGAGCAGAGATTTCCATGTCTTCAGCCACAATTGTGACATCACACAGCAAATTTTGACTGTTTACAAAGCAGAGAGAAAAAATTTTAATGATATCAATAATAAATGTCCTGAGCATCCTATGCAAAAATGTTACAGGAAAAGCCCACTTTTTAAAAGTTGAGACTAACTAAAAGCTACCATCCTTTAGAAAAGGATTCCTAAACAGGAACTACGTAGAAAACTCTTGTGGCAAAGGCCCAACATGCGTTGGCCCTGACTCAGAATCTTGCCTTTGTTTAACAGAGAAGTATTTCCAACCTTGATTACTGATTCCACAAAATAAAGGAAATTACTGGCAGCAAACCATCGATGGACTGTACAAAGAGAGAATGTTTAAATTAAGAATAGCATCAGCAGAAATGGCAAATGGCAGTCTGACATTAAGATAAAGACAAGATAAAACACATGTAGAAAACTAAACTGGGTCGAAGCACCAAAAATACACATATTCAAAATGACCCTGGGTCATCACAAAGGTAAAATTAAATATAATTTCAACTGCTGCTTTAAAGGCATTTGGACATTTGAAACTTAACTTAATCAATACAAAATATCTCATGCCTCAAGGCCTGAAAATATTTCCACATATAAAATTAAAAAGCATTTTGTTATCCTAAACCATTATTTTACCTTAAGCCATTATTCAGCAAATCTACCTCCAATTCTAAACTATCCATTTTAATTCATTCACAAGTATGTGGGGTAAGCACTTTTTACATGCTATACAAGCTACTCGGTGAGATTCTCTCGCTAAATAAAAGTGTCTTTTTGGCGCGCGCACACACACACACACACACACACACACACACACACACACACACACACACAAAGAAAGGTTGCTAATGCTTATTCCAGAACAAGCAAGAAGGCACCAACTCTAAAAGTGACTCATAGTCTTGTTACCAACGGCTGAAACAGGTGTGGGGAAACCAAGTCCTTTCATGGCACCTCAACTATCTGAGCACTGAATTTATATGTATAGCATGCATAAGTCACACGTGGCCCCACCTCTACTATTCTGCCTATTTCCTCGAAGGGTGGCCTGCTTCTGTAAGTTTCTAGAAGCTTATAAGCAACATTTTCACAAGAGTTTAACAAAGTCCTGTTAGTTTTCTACTTTTCCACACTGTTTACAAACTTGTTGCTATAGAGTTCACGCAAAAAACTTTCAGAGAACGTATTAGCATCAATTTTCCCTCCAGTGCAGGAGAAACTGTAAGAAACATCATGGCCCCTGGCACTAGTGATGACTGCCGTCGTGAGCCTCACCGGCGATGAGCCTGCTCTGCCCTTCAGATTGAAGTATAGCTAATGGGTGGTGCTGATGTAATGGCTCACAATGCTGTATGAGACATCAGGCAGGTCCCACGTTAGAGTCATAAAAGGTGGCATAATGTCTCACGAAGCTGTCATTCCTCCACATCACAAATCTGTGATTCCTCCGTCAGTGTGGAGAACTGACAATGTCTACCATCTGCTCTGAGAATATACAACCACTCTGCAATTCTATGAATTGCATGGGTTCACAAATAACCAGGGTGAGGAAAATCAGCAGTGTTTTCAGGAGGATGCTATGCAAGAGCTTTACCTGCACATATTATCTCATTCAGACCCCACCACAATCTTATGAGGTAGATATGATTGACTTTTACCCCAAAAATGTACAGCTGGGTAAGCCAAGGTTAAAGATGAATAATCAGCCCTAGCCAGTTTGGCTCAGTGGATAGAGCGTCAGCCTGCGAACTGAAGGGTCCCAGGTTCAATTCCGGTCAAGGGCACGTACCTTGGTTGCAGGCTCCTCCCCGGCCCGGGCCCTGGTCAGGGCATGTGCAGGGGGCAAACAATTGATGTTTCTGTCTTTCCCTCTCTCAAAAATCAATGGAGAAATATCCTCAGGTGAGGATTGAAAAAAAAAAAAAGATGAATAAACAGCCTAAAGTCTTTCTAATGGCAATACCAGGATTCAAATCCACACAGACAAGCTCCAGAGGTCTCTTAACCACTACACAAATCCATCTAAAGTTGTGTGGTTTTAAGACGTGTTACAGTTTGAATAAAACAGGGAATAGAACGTATAAATTAGCCCTAGCCAGTTTGGCTCAGCGGAGAGTGTCAGCCTGAAAACTGAAGGGTCCCAGGTTCGATTCCAGTCAGGGGCAAGTGCCTTGGTTGCAGGCTTGATTCCCAGTCCTGGTTGGCACACAGTGGGAAGCAGCCAATTGATGTGTCTCTCTCCCTCCCTTCCACTCTCTTTGAAGATCAACAGAAGGATATCCTCAGGTAAAGATTAACATAAGAAAGACAGTATGAATTATAAATGTGTAAGTTACAAAGAACATCAATTTATTATGTGACACAATATATACTAAAAACTATTTTTAAAGTTAGTATATACAGTATAGTTTATAAAGGCCCAATTTTAGGCGGTTTTTAGCACTACCTCTATAAGAATATTTAGAAAAATCAAAGTTTATTTGCTCACTCAACAAGACCTTGCAGGATCATCTCTGCTTGAGACAAGCAGAAAGGACTGAGAATCAAAGATTACAGAACAGAGTGGAAAGCACCATTGTAAAAATGCTTTGGAAATAGGGGAGCATCTAAATCAGACTGAGGGGCAGAAAAAGCTTCCTACAGTTACTGACCTTAAGCTGAGTTCTAAAAACAAATCAATGTTAGCTAGATGAAGAAGGAGCAAGAGAACTCCAAACAGGCAGAACAGAATGTGCTGTTGCATGGTGACCTGGAGCAGCGGAGCCCAATGGGGACATGTGGAACAAGAAGTGTGAGGAGGCAGAGGGTGTGAACAAAGGAGAGGAGCGGGTGGGATGGCAGGCAGTTGGCAGAGCTGCACAAGTCTCTCAAGAGGGTCATCTGCATTTTCCTACTGTGTGTGTGGGGGGGGAGGGGGGTGGTATCTGGACACAACTCAAACATCAGTCATGTGCATCTTTATGCCTGTTTTCCTCATCAGTAATCCCTTCTAGTGCTCTAGCTTCAAGATAGAACTTAAGTGGAATTACATTTGAACACCTCAAAATCACATATTCAGCTTCAATTACAATTACTCATTGATCCAATCCTTATAGCATAACACCTGCTGGGTGTCACATAATTAGCTTATTAACTGATGTTAACTAGTAAGGTAAAAACATTCCCAAACTAGTAGTGTGAAGCCACACCCTGGGTGAGGTCACATGGAGTCTAAGGGCCACAATGCAAATCAAAGATATAGTTTCAGTGTTCAATTTTTATTTTGTCTCTAGATTTTAAAACATCACTCAAAGATGAGAGAGATCTGACCCATCTTCTTAGCTTTCAGCCAGTTTGTGTCTACTAAATCTGGCCCTTACTTCTTTCCAAATGTGCATGCTCACAAGTTGGATGACTCTGGGGTGAGGAGAAAGGAGCAACAAACAAAAAGTCTGGCAATAAAAATAAGAGAAACTTGTTTCAGCAGCCCACACCCAGTCTACACGGTGAGTTTCTGAGTTTATGTTCCTCTATTTTATGTTATTACTTAAAATCTAATGAGTGAATGGACTGGGGAAGGAAAAGGCTTTCAGAATAATGAGATACAGTTGCTATTTAGCATAATTTGCATTTACCCATTCATATCCAGTGTGGCTAACTGGGGCCAAGCACTATGTCAGTTTACCACAATAAGCAAGATAATGTCCATGATAGCAAGGAATTTACAGTCAAGCAGGGAAAACAGACAAGCTAACAGGTAATTACACAGTAAACCTATGACTATTAAGATGGCGCAAGTTTGGGGTGTTTGGGAACACACAAGAGAGGCCAACTCTGTAGGGGCTTTGGAAAGAAGTTGCTTCTAAGCTCAAATGTGAAGAACAGGAGTTACACAGACCTTATGTAAAACTCAGATGGCACAGAATAAGAGGCACTCCATCTCCTAAATGAAATGACATCATGTGAATGGGTCCTTCTCGGAGGGAAAAAATAAAACTGCTTTGAAAATTAATAAAACATGCCTAAACATATCAAGACATCCTTTGATTTTCTGATATAAAATGAATGAATTCTTAAGACTAGAAAAACTTATCACTGTTGTGTATATATATATATTCTTAAGGTAAAATGTACCATCAGGCTCTGAGATATCAAAAATAATTAGTAGTCACATGAAACAAGAATTTACTTTCCACTGGAAGTGGGGGTGGTGGGCAGCTGACATAGCATCTGTCTTCCTTTCTTCCTTGGGTGCCAAAGAAAATCTGGAGGCACTTCCTGCCACATGGCAGGGAATTCAAGTAACAATCGAGGTGCCAGGCTGGTGAAATGTGCTCTTAGTCAAGAGTCCACAGGGCAAACACAGACCACAGCGTAGGAATGTGCCCCAGGACATCTTGGAACAGCATCAGGTGTTAGGACAAAAAAAGAAGGCAAGACATTAAAAAATAAATTAAAAAAAAAAAGAGGCAAGAGCTCATTTTGCTGAAAAGCATTCTCACAGGAGAAATCCACCACCTCATCCCCTTCTCTGACATCTCCTGAAGCAATCTAGACACTGGTAGGGGATGGGCAAGTCTGATACTGTTTTTGGCTGCCATGCAGCCTTTTGGGCATGCTAGCTGATTTCGAAGGAGAACCGGGCTTACCAATACTTGTTGAATGCACTGTTTAGTAGTGATTGCAGAATTTCTAAACCAAATAATTTTAGTTATTCATGCTCATATGGGGCTGGGAAAGAGAGCTATATCTGGGCCTCCTGTCTAAAAAAACCTCCAAAAACTAGTCTATATTAATTCTTTAATTTAAACCTTACAAAACTCCTGTTCTCCCACTCCCACAACCACACTTTACACCAACTATAATTGGAAGAAAAGTGACTTTTACTCCTCAAATTTCACTTCCTTCAGGCAAAAATTCACAGGACTCTCTGGCAGACAACTGTTATTCTACCAATTAGAGGGGCAGCCCAACAGCAGAGTGGTGAGAACAAGGAAACTCTTTCCCAGAAGTCAGGAAACCACTCACAGCCACCCTTTCCTGGCAGCAGGAAGTTGATGCAAGGACAGGAAAAAGAAGTGATTTTCAGCTGTACAAGAAATAGGCCTCTTCAGAGACTTTTTGTTGTAAGAGTTACTCCAATGCCTATAAGGGGTAAGAGAGAAGAGAATGGCATCAAATACAAAAAAAAAAAGGTGTGGGGGGTGGGTGCTAATGAATCCCAAAGAGAGTTCATTTTTTAAAACACTAGCAGTTGACTTCTTTATACAATCCTGGCTATACTCCTGGCAGCCAACACTCTCCAGCTATTCAAAGGTCATTCTTTGTTCTGAAAATCAGTATCTACTACCCGCCTGATGACACACTAGCTCCTGAAATGGTGCAACACAAAGAACGGGACGGTGCTACTTCACGGCCACAGAGTTCACACCCAAAATGAAACAAACAGGCGAATAAAAGCTACAGCTAAATAATCCTAGCAGGAGGCAAGGACGCTTGGCCTGCAGGTAAGCAGGAGAAAAATCTCATGGGCTCCGGGAATGTCAGAGTCGCAGTGAACCTTAGACTGACTGCATCCTGTCCACTCCCCTCACTTTATAGTTAAGGCTCAGAGAGGCACTCACACAACACTGGTGGAAGGCCAGACTACCACACCCCAAGGAAGTGGGGAAGAAATGTGAATAGGACTATTAAAGTCAGCCGAGCCTGGTTGGCATGGCTCAGTGGTTAAGCATTGATCTATAAACCAGGAGGTCACAGTTTGATTCCCAGTCAAGGCACATGCCAGGTTTCAGGCTCTACCCCCAGTAGGGGGTGAGCAGGAGGCAGCCAATCGATCGATGTTTCTCTCTCTTATGGATGTATCTGTCTCACTTCCTCTCTCTCAAATCAATAAAAATATGTATATTTTTTAAAGTCAGTCTTTCTAGACTTTTCAAAGGCAAAGAAAAGCCATTAAAGATCTCAGTCTTAAAACAACCTATTATTCTTACTTTTCTTTCAATTCCACTTAGGAACCACTGCATTTTACATTCTAATAACTAATGTTGCAATGGGATTAAAATACTGAAACAGCATGGCCAAACCTGCTGGGTAATCCCAGCTACATTTTTTCCCAAAGACTAAATGAAAACCTACTTATTGAAAATGTTGTCAGAGTAAGACTAGGAAGGAAGCAAATCAAACATCCAATATTCATTTTAACTTTCTCTTGTCCCTCTCAGAAGCCAGTGTGCTCTTTGCAAAATACAAATCTGATCATGTCACATCCCTGCTTAAAACTCTTCAATGGCTTTCTCCCAGGAAGTCCTGATAAAGAACAAAATGCATAAGGTCCTAGGAACGCTGGCCCTCACCTACCCATGCAGCCTCCTCTCTTGCCATGACCTCCTGACCATCTGTGCCCCAGCTGCTCCTGAGGTCCTCCAGTGAGGCCAGCTCCCTCCCATCATAGACTTAAGCACTGCCATTCCTCAGCTAGAACACGGTTTTCTAATCTCTCTCACTCCATCTGGACTTTATTTCCTTACCTCTATTTCTTTTCAGATCTCAGCACAATTATTCCCATCTTCTCAGGGAAGCCTTCCTTCATAGCCGTGTTATCTGCCTCCATATCCCTTCTGATAGCACTTGCTGCCACTGGAATTATTTATGTGATTCTTTGACTGATTAATGCCTGCTTCCTATAGTCAACCATAAGCCCCATGAGGACAGCAACCGTGTCTGTTTTGGCTCACCACTGCATTCCCACCAGTAGATAAAGTTATTAACTCTTTAATTTAATTAAAGAACAAATGAACAAATAAGACATAGCACAGAAACATTAAGGGGAAGTTTAAGTCACGCCCTTTTTAGCCCAAACTTTTAAATATATGGGGGGAAAATGTCTTTCACAAAATGCTAAAAAAACAAAACCAATACTGTTCATACATACATTAGTCTCTTAATTAAAAAAAGAAAAGCTACTCAAATTTCAATCCACTTTTAAAGTCACTCTTTTCATTACAGTGATTCTTAACACATTTGAGAATTACCTAAGCAATGGGTAGGTCCCTAAAATTACTACCACCACCACCAAAGAGAGAGTTACATTCTTCTCTGTCTAAAACTTTTCTTTCCATATTCTTTGTGATAACAAGTCAGAAACCCTAGACCACCACTGTCCAAATTAAATATAACACAAATCACAATTTTCTAGTAATTACATTTAAAAATAAACAGTGAAACAAATTTCAATAATAATTCTATTTAACCCAAAATATGCAATATATTATCATTTCAAAATGTAATCAACATTTTAAAACTTACAATAATTATTTACCATTCTTTCTTTTATACTAAATCGTGGAAATCCATTATGTATTTCCTGCTTACAGAACATCTCAATTCATAATAGCCACAAGGTCAATATGGCTACCATTCACACTTCTAATCAATTATTTGCTCTCTTCCTTCCTTTAAAACACTTGCAGAAAAGCCTTTTAAAAAACAACAATGAGGCAAAAGGAGTGTATTTATTATAAACAGCTGAAAATTAAAGGGAAGACTCCCATGTTTACGTGTATGTTAATGTAATGATACCTTCTTAATTCGTTCATGACTTTAAAAGCTTTCTTCACGTGCCAAGGATTCACTGTCACTGGGCAGTGTTTTTCAGTACTATCATCTTTTGAATCGACAGGCTTCTGGTGACCCTGCTTTGTGCATCTGTAGATAAAAGAAAAGAACAAAAAACAGAAAAAGACCTTATTAAAGATAATTTAGTTTAGGCTTTTCAGGCTGCAATACAGATACAGTGAATGCCCCCTCCCACACTTCTTTAGAAGTCTCACAGTATAGTATATGCCAATGTAGGATTAAGAGGCAATTCAGAACTTTCTGATGGTCACTATGAATTTAACAAAAAAGTGGGTAATTACCCCTGGTGTCAAAGCTCTGTCAAAGATGAGCACCAAAAATTCAGTAAACATGGTTCAGCAGACACCACCAAATAAAATGCTAAGAAATAATCTCCTCTATTGGATAAAACTTGGTAAATGATACAGCCAGTTAAGAGGCATGTCTGACTCTCAAGCTCATTCTTTTCATTAAGTTTCCACATCATTTCCTGCATTTAGCAACAGATATTTAATTTCGTATTTAAATTTATAATTTTTAAGAACACAAGGCCATATTGGTATTACTGTATAAATTATTCTTCCGAGAACTGGAAGCCAAAAAATAGCAAATAAAATCAGGGTACCCAGGAGAGGAGGTGAAATTAACTGCTAATGGACACAAGGGAACCTTGATAAAATGGCTGTATAACTTTAGAAATTTACTAAAAATCACTGAAGTATACAATTATGTGGGTGAATTTTATGACATGTAAATGATATCTCAGTAAATTCATTAAGTAAAAAAATCAGGTTACCAAATTAAGCCTTACAAAATCTCTCTCTATATATATCTTATATACATATATATATATCTCACATAAGAACAGCAGGCAAACATCATTAGTTTGTTTCTCTTCATAACTCTTTCCTGACACATTTCTGAAAGGCTGATTCATTTTTAAAAATACTATCTTTCACTAAATCATTCAGCAAGTATTTCTTGATGGCCCACTATGTACCAAGCACTGTTCTAGACTCTTGGAACACATCAATAAACAAAACAAAGATCCCTGTCCTCACAGAGCTTGGAATCTACTGTGTAGCGTTGGGAGAGAGGGAAGATACACATAACAAATCATGAAAGTATGAGGCACGTTAGACAATAATAAGAGCTATGGAAATAAGAAAAGGGGCAAGGTAAAGAGAGTCAGGAGTGCATAGTGAGGCCAGGACTGGGGCAGGCAGGGACAGGGGAGCACAGATAATGTAGGGCCTCGTAGGACATTGTAAGAACTTTGGCTTTTACCCTGCAGTGAAATGGGGAAGCACTGCAGAAGAGTAACACAATCCAACTTATATTTTCAAAGGATCATTTTGGCTGCTGGTTGGGAATAGTCTATATGGGTAGAAGATGAAAGGGGGAAGGCTATTTAGGAGAGTAATGTAGTGGAAGATGAAAGTCACTTAGAGCAGGGTAGAGGCAGTGCAGACCGGAGCAGTGATGAGAAGTGGCTCAGTTCTGATATATTTTAAAAGGTAGTGTCAATAAGATTTGTTCATAAAATGCAAGATTTGTTCACATATGGCATGTCAAGAAAGTCAGAATGACTCCAAGGTTTTTGGCCAGACCAACTGGAAGGATTGAGTTTCTATTTATTGGATGGGGAAAGCTGTAGGTAGAACTGGTTTGCAGGTAAGAAGATGAAGAACTCAGCTTTAAACATGTTGGTTTTAAGATATCAGACCTTGAAGTGAAGATGTCAAAAAGATATCAGATGGATACTGGAGCCTAGAATTAGAAAAATCTAGCTGTAGCAATGTGGACATCATTGATTACCTAGATCAGAGATTTTCAACCTTATCCATCTCATGGCACACATAAATTTGACAATGTAGCAGAAAAAGAGGTCAGTGCCCCTAACTAGTTAGGTATTGCATGTTTTTAAAATTCTTTCAGCACACCAGTTGAAATCACTGACCTAGACCGGCGGTAGCCAACCTTTCGGACCTCACGGACCACCAGTGGTCCACAGACCACCAGTTGGCAATCGCTGACCTAGACGGTACAGGAAGCCATGAAACTCAGGCACTCAAACATTCAGGTAACCTCCAACATGAACCACATGTTATCCTTGCTCATTCCCACATGCCCCCAGAATCCACACTGAGACAACTGATTATTCCAGAGCTTACCTACTAGAAGTGAGCATCAGCCCTGCTTCCCAACCATGTGAGAGCTTTTAAAGGGGCCTTACAAATGACTTCATGCAAGGCATTGCAGCCAGTGGATGAGCCCACAGCTGGAGTGCACTCTACTCCCTGTGTCCTCGTGTGTGTGTGTGTGTGTGTGTGTGTGTGTGTGTGTTTAGAGGAATGAGTTACACCTGGCCTTCTTTAAGAAAAAGAACTAGCAAGTCTAGAAGTCAAAAGATAGCAGAACATCTAGATCTGATGAGGTGGCTGAGGAAATACTTTATGGCACAAGACATATTCTCAGAAGGCCACCTCCTTTCTTTCTTTCTGTAGAGAAAACAGTAGGAAAAAGGAGAAATGTGTAGATATATGCAACCTATTCAAACTGTCTGACCATGTAACCCTGAATGTCCACATATACAACAATTTAGTAATATTTACTTCAACTTCTAGTTTAATAATTTGGAGTTTACAACACAGCGAAAATATAATATTGAGGATCAGCAAACCACCATAGGAAGTTTTTCAGAAAATGCTCAAAATAGAAGAAAAAGCAATTCTGCCCTACAAAGAATATCATTAAAAGTCAAGAATGCTTCCCTCAGAAAAAAAAAGTCAAGAATGCTTATATTTACTTAAGAAATTAGAAATTTAGACTTCTAGTATTAGAAAATTAACTTTAAGACAGCTACCACACAACCAATAATGTCTATATTGGTACTTTCTGAAAGCTATTTTCAGCTCCCACTTTCTTTATGTATTCCAGGAACTCTGCAAAGAAAAGGCTTTATTCAAATGCTTAAAGAAATAAGCAAGAAATAACATTAATTTTTTTTTAGTGTTCTCTGTACTGACAGCCACTTAAAAACAGCACCCTGCTGCACAAGTCTACATCTGCAACACTAACGCCCTCTCCATATTTTTCCATTTCCTGTGTGGTTTTGTGTTAGATGGTCTCTCATTCAGAAACAGAAATGAGTAACAGAAAATTACACTTCATGTCTATAACTACAGATATGGGAAATGAACACATACTAGGAAGCAGCTAAGTGGAAGGTAACCCTTTAAGTTATACCATTTTAAGTGCAGAATTATATCTTGTCCCTGCTTCTTTTGCTCTTCATTCTGAGAACTGTCTTCTTTATAATATCTGGAGAAGACACTTTTCCAAGGTTTTTCACTTTTAAGTCTTTCCCTAACTCTACATTCCATAATCAGTCTTAAAATTATCCAATGGTCTATTGTTACAAAACATACTCTAAAATAGTTGAGCCTTCCAAGGGTTTGGTTTCCAGCACACTGCTATGTTTTGTAATAGATAATCCTAAAGCCTTCTTTCAACGACTGACTTCTGCACATTCCCAGCTGTGGGCAAAGGTGGCTTCTCAGACCAGCTAACTTTCTAACTCTGGCTGAGAACACATTACTGACAACTGAATTCTCCAAGAAGAAGCAAATAGAGGGCTGTCTCCTTCGAAGAGTCAAGACTCCACAATGAGGCAAAGGTTTAAACCTACTGCAAAAATTTTGAGGACACTTTAAAAATCAGGTCCAATTTCTTTAACATGTGCATCATTTACTTGGGCACAGTGATGTCCAGTGGAAGGGGACAATCCAAGCAATTTTTTCAACCTACACTTAACCATCCCACTTCGCATGAAGATTCAGGCAAGCCCTTCTTAGAGGACTAAGAATGACAGCATCTGCAGCAGTAGGGGTGAATGGAGGCTATGCATAATTTTTTTTAAGTGATGTAATGTGCCCCACTACCCACTTAACTCCCACTCCAGGACAATCATCTCAGATTGAGAACAAACACTAGAAAATATGGGTTGGTTATGTTTTTAACGCTTTCTGGCAGAAACAATGTTATAATTCATGTGAATAATGCAGCTGCAAAATTTAACGGAGGACTAGACATTTTCACATTCAGAACACAAATACTTAGCCCCTGGGTGACCACCATCTCTGCTCTCCCTTTTGCCTGTTCACCTCAAAAGCTGCAAGACTCCCCTGTCTGCAATGAGTCACCCACCATTACTCACAAATTTCTGCCCAGTTCACCTCAGCAGCTGTTGTTTTCAAAGTCAGCACCCATGCTGTATGGCTCTGAAGTTTCTCCGTTACTTTATAATATCGCTTTGGTTTTCTCTGCTGTCTTCCTAGCTAAACTTGCATTCTGATGTTGGTATGGTACTAACATTGCTTCCATACACAAGTCCAGGATATCAGAATTATAACTGATATTTCAACTAATATGTGTTATGTCACTACAGTTTCCCAACAACACAGTCTCACATCCTTCATATCACCAAACAACCACCATTCTATTACAAACTTTTACAGGTTGTAAAAGTAGAGGGCTTTCTCTCTTGCAAAACCCTCCTTGAGGTAGAGTTGTGGTTTCAGTTTTTGCAATTAACTAAAGGCAAAGAGACGTGCTTTGCAAATTTCCTACAAGCGTTTAGAATTTAAACTTTTATTAGGTCCAGAACCAGTAGACTAACTGTGACCTATAAACATATGGTGCTATTACACAAAGAAATATAGCTTAAAATGTTAATGACTGGCCCTAGCCAGTTTGGCTCCATGGATAGAGAGAGCATCAGCCTGTGGACTGAAGGGTCCTGGGTTCAATTCTGGTCAATGCCCGGGGTGTGAGCTCAGTCCCCAGTGGGGGTGTGCAGGAGGCAGCCGATCAATGATTTTCTCTCATCATTGATGTTTCTATAGCTGTCTCCCTCTCCTTTCCTCAATAAAATCAATAAAAATATTTTTAAATGTTAATATCTACCCTAGACGTGTAAGAACTTGAACTATACCTTCAGTATATAGAATTTTAGAATTGCATATGAAGCATCTTGTGAGATTAGCAAAACTTCCTATCCAGACACAGAAATCTTACAGACAACATCAAAATAATGCCACTGAACAGTTCAGTATAATACATATATCGCTAAAAGTTACCTTTCCGATTTCCCAGAACTGGAAAAGAAACATCTAGAAAAACTGGAAATGCCCAACGTTACTAAAATGGATTAGCCCTTGGCTTGGGCAGTTTGGCTCGGTGGATAGAGCATTGGCCTGCAGACTGAAGGGTCTCAGGTTCGATCCTGGTCAAGGGCACATGTCCAGGTTGCGAGCTCCATCCCCATTAGGGGGTGTGCAGGAGGCAGCCAATTAATGATTCTCTGTCATCACTGATGTTTCTATCTCTCTCTCCCTCTCCCTTCCTCTCTGAAGTCAATAAAAATATGTTTTAAAATAAATAAAAAGGATTAGCCCTTAAGGCAGAGTACTGAATCTATTGGTGGACAGAGGGAGGTATTACATGCCACCCCTCTCCAGCCCCCAGGACTTGGCTGTGTGGCTTTCTGGTAAGTTGTGGGGAAGCTTTGGCAGGAGAAGGTGGTTGGGATGTCTGAGGTGGAGAGGTTGATGGAAGATGGAGCATAATTGCTCTCAGATAGAACAATAGAGCTGTATAAAGCTCTGCTTCAGTTCAACTCGGCTCTCTCTCCTTCTTTCCCTCCCACCTACATGACAAACAGAGCACAATCAGGCACTTTTTGTCCCTGACAGTGCCTATTACCAGGAAAGGGACCAGAGTAAAAACATATCTTATGCAAGATCATTCTTATTTTAAAGAATATGTTATAAACAATTAACAAAGCACTGTCAGAGTGAGATATTTATGAGGTTCTGCAAGAGAAGGAGGTTGATGAGCCATTTCAAACATTTTCACGTCTTTTATCACTCATATTTCTGATATTGTTTTGCCACTTTTCCTAGTACTGCCATCACTTGGCTGGTAAGAGAGGGCAGCAATATGACTTGGCAATTCAGTTGAATGGGCTACATTTTCCAGCGCTTGAATGCAAAGGCACTAGAAGAGGGCCAGAATCAGCTGGATGACCTGGATTGTACTCCTGCCTAAGCCAAATACTAACCAACTGACCTTGAATTAATTACTCAGCATCTCTAGGCTTCAGACTGTTTAATTATAAAAAAAGGTTTTGTTATTCCACAAATATGTCTAATATAAGCCATAACATGAAAGTCAAAGGTAATAACACCTTCCCCACTTGCCTCAGGGAACTACCCAAGTACTAAACACTACCGAATGTAAACAGAGTTCAGAAGAAAAATGTTCAAGTAGGGAGCTAAACTGAATATGGAGATATATTTTTATGGATTTTATTGGTCTTCCTCATCTTTAATTGCAATAGTCAATTAAAATTATTAATAACACTCCAGATAACCACCACTGTTAGTAAATCAAGGAGGTAAGCCCTGATTAGATGCCTACTGCATGCCCTGTACGAAGCAGGGTAAGGGATATAAAGGAGGCTGAACACAGCAGCATTCTCCAGTTACCATCTAACTGGGGAGGCACATCTGAAACCATCGAGGAAGGGCACAACCATACAGGTGCAAGATTACAGGCTACTAATTATAAATACCATTGGAATGCAAAGAGAGCTGGAATGAGTTGAAGGAAATAAGCAACACTTTTTGAAGGAAATGGGCTCCAACTCAGTTATTTTAACTGGGGACAGGAAAAAGTCTGGCAACTCTGGCTTGTGGTAAGACAGATTCTGAACACATAAGATATGGCCAAAATGATGGAGGGTTGTGACTACCTGGCTGAGATAGCTAGTTTTGATATCACTCTAAGATATTGGGGGGGTGGGGAGAGGGTTGGGGGAAGGGGTCAAATAGTAGATGGACTAAAAGGTGAGGAGAGAAAACAGAGCTCAGTAGGAGAAAAATCAGGTATCAAGTGATAAAATCTGTTCATTAAAATAGTAGCAGTCAGAATGGACACTTGAAACCAAGGCTCTACAGTTCCTGGAAGCTGATAAGACGTGGAGGGTGACGAAAGACAGAAATCGAAGACTATTCCAAGGATTTGGGGAGATTGATTATTCCACTGAATAAGTAGAGATGTTATAAAGAGAAATCAGTTTTAGAACAAAGATTATGTACTCAGCTTTAGAAATGTTAAATCTGAGATATGAGCTAAGAGTAGATTCAAGTTTGAAGCACAGCTCTTGAGCCCAGTCTTAAAAAACAGATGGAGCCACAACTTAGCAATTAATAGTTGATTGAAAAGAAGAAGTGGCCAAGGCCTGCATCTGTGAGGAACATCTACTGCCAATGAACAGTAACAGAAGAGAAGCCACGGAAGACAAAAAAGTGATCCACAGAGAGAGATTAGAGTCCCAGTTTCTCCTCTATGATAAGCTTGGGAAAGTAATTTAACCTCTGAAAAAAAGATTATTATAAGAGACCTGCCCAGCCATTGTGGCTCAGCAGTTGGAACCAAGAGGTCGCTGTTTCAATTCTCGGTCAGGGCACATGCCTGGGTTGCAGGCTCAATCCCCAGTGTGGGGTGTACAGAAGGCAGCCGATTGATATATTCCTCTCTCTCTCATCAGTATTTCTATCACTCTATCCTTCTCCCTTCCTCTCTCTAAAAAGCAATAAAAATATATCCTATATAATAAAAGCCTAATAAGCAAATCGACCAAACAGAGGAACGACGGGTGGAACGACTGGTTGCTATGACGTGTACTGACCGCCAGGGGGCAGACACTCAAAGTAGGAGCTGCTCCCAGGTGAGCCAAGGCAGGTGCCAGTGGGGTGGGGGTGGGGACCCAATTGCCCCACAGAGGGAGGCAGTGGAGGGCAGGGCCGGCAAGCGGGAGGTGCCAGGTTGGCCAAGGCGGGGCCAGCGGGCCCCTCCCCCCCCCCCCCCCGTTGCCCCGCCAGTCGCCCCACAGATCAGCCCCGATCGCTGGCCAGGCCTAGGGACCCTACCCATGCATGAATTTCGTGCACCGGCCTCTAGTTTTAAATAAATAAGTTTGCGAAAAACAATTAAAATTATAGGACCTACACTACAAGGTAGGTTGTTGATAACATTAAATGAAATAAAGTAAGTCACATTTAGCAACCTAAAAACTAGAGGAGAACCCAAGAAAAGGTAATGTCATAGAAAGGAAGGGCTTGTTTTTCAAGGCAGAATCAGTGAAAAGAACTGGTCCAAAAAATACATTAGCAAATGCCAAGAGTCTGAAATGAAAAAGTACATAAGACAAAGTATATTAACCCACCCACTACAGTAATTGTGTTATATATTTGTTCCCTATCAGTTTCAACCACGAGGAAAAGGACTCTGTTTCGTTTTCTGAGTTTTCCCCAAAGCCGGGTTATAGTAGGTACCCAATAAATCTGAACAAAACCTGAACTCTCTCATTTTGAACAGTAGATACATTTAGAATTTGGAAGAATTCTACCGAAAAGCATTCTGAAAGGCAATTTTCAATTCTTCATTATCACCTTGATCTTAAGAAAGAAGTTGAATTGTTTTCATAAACACTCCTGGTGCAGTTCCATAACAATCATAGATGAGTAAATTTAGAGTCACCTTCACAAAAACAGTTACTAATATTTATTAAATGCCTACTAAGTGCACTAGAAAATATTAACCAGAAACAAGAGGTTTTGGGGTTTTTTGGTGGGAGGTGGAGCAGTGATTTTCCAGCATCAGAAAATGTTAAGACTACTACATAAATGCTACTATTCCAGAACCCACTTCTCAAGTTCCCAAATGCAGTTAGAAATTTTCTTTATATATTACACTTCCTTCAATACACAAGGATTCATTTGTCTTCTTTCAACATTACCTAACCATTTTAAAGATTTTTGTCTATCATTGAGGAGGTTCACCTATAACCTATAGGAGGTTCACCTATAACCTCCTCAAATCTGAGATGCCAAATTTACTTAGGACTAGTTAAACAAAAAACTAGTTAATCTTTTATAGCCAGTGGGCTATAAAGGACAAACAAATGGATATTGGGATAACCAATGGCAAAGTTCCAAATTCACAGGAATTGAATCTTAGAATTAAAAAGAGCATTAAAGGTCATCTGGTCCAGTAGATCACAAATGTCAGACTTCAATGAACTTTTTTTTTTAATATATATTTTATTGATTTTTTACAGAGAGGAAGGGAGAGAGATAGAAAGTTAGCAACATCGATGAGAGAGGAACATCGATCAGCTGCCTCCTGCACACCCCCTACTGGGGATGTGCCCGCAACCCAGGTACATGCCCTTGACTGGAATCGAACCGGGGACTCTTCAGTCCGCAGGCTGACGCTCTATCCACTGAGCCAAACCGGTTTTGGCTTCAATGAACTTTTAACTGGTCTGTGACAAAATGAGGGTAACGTAGTAAGTTTTCACAAAACTAAATTTATTCCACTTAAGAACTATCCTTTATTCTGAGATTATGTCCTTCTTTGAATTGGGAAGGGATACTAAAATGTCCTTTCTTTTACAAAAAGATGATAGTTGATCATTAGTTTATCAATAATTTCTTTACTTGGCAAAACAAAAACAAAAAACTCAGCAATTCTATGTTGGACTTCAATTTTACAATCTTCTACTGCTTAAATCCCTTAGAACTCAGTCAACAAGATGTTTGCCAGCTTATGCTTGACCACCTCCAAAGTTCAAGAGTGTCCAGTGATGTGGAATTGACTGAAAAAAGGTATAGTTGTATCTGAAGCATGTCTGCTTAGTTTTGAAAAGGAAAAGCAAAAACACAAGGTCTGTAGAGAGAAAGTCAACTTGTGAAAGAAGAGCCAGTAGGAAAACAAAGGCCAAGAAAACTGTTCAGTGAGGGGAGGTCAAAGGATGAACTGTGTCCTATACCTTCTACCTAGTCTTCCCTTAACAATTAGGAAAATCCTCTCAAAAATAACTCTGAAAGTTAAAATATATAAAACAGTCCTGAGATCAGGGCTTATCCGTTTACATTTCCTTTTGTACATCTCAATTGATGGCCTGAAACTCCTTTACTAATTTACATCTAATTTTTAGTTGCACACCTTTCAGATTCTGAGGCACATGTCCCATGGTCAAACTATCACCCAGAACTCAAAATGCAACAGCATCTAAATACTATGTGTACCCAAGGATGCAAAAACACAATAAGCAGAGATATTAAAGCCCAATAACAATCAATATGAAAATCAAAAGGGATGAGGAGTGGAAAAAAAGAGAAGAAATCAAAACCTAATTTCAACAAGTCCATAGAGAAGGAACAAGGGAGCCTGGGCACAGTCGCCTCCATTCCTCCAAGACAATATGCCAACAGGCAAAAAGAGAACAAGGTGGGATTTGAAAGCAATGTAAAACTGACTGTTAAGAAAGAAGTATGAGCAAAAGTACCACACACAGTGCCACAGAGATGGGCATTCTAATATTTGCAGAATGAATGAAATAATAGACAAAGAGGATCTGAGTCCCTGGTTTCTACTACATCATCCAAAGCACTTTAAGCTCACGTCAAACATCTTTCTTTGCCTTAAAACCCAGGCTACAAATCTAACCTTATGAAAGGGCTGAGCCCTCCCAATAACTTTCACCGGCCTCTGTCCTAGTCTAGCTCTAGCCCAGTGAGGCCCGAAGAAACTGCTTCCCAAAGACACTGCCTGCATTTCTCAAATCCAGCATCCATGATTCAGAATAGAAGGAAAAAACAAGTTAGTGGGAGTGGAAGCAAACAGGCCAAGGGGTGAGAAGGAAGACTATTTCTGATTTACAGAAAGGTAAATAACACTCTTACGGACTCTGGAATGAGAATTAATCCTAGTTAGACCAAGTGAAAATAAAACCTACTTGTATTTATTATTAAATGAACAGGAACAATGCAAAAGTCTCACCAACTCTGGCCACCCATGATTTAAAGAAGTTTTAACAATGCTTTCAACGCTGTGGGCATTCCAGGTTTTCCATTACTTTTCAGCCTATTGTTAAGGCACTATTGATGGAGTCTGGATACCAAAGAATTGTGCAAGACACCAAAACTATGATTAGCTGATCCTTCCTAGATTCCACTTATCAACATTTGCATGCAAACATCTGTTTCATTTTTTTAAATTACAGTTTACATTCAGTATTGTTTTGTATTAGTTTCAAATGTACAGCATAGTGGTTAGACCATCATACACTTTACAAAGTATCCCCTCAACCCCCGGTTATTTTTTATTATTTTTTTAAAATTTTTTTATTGTTTAAAGTATTACGTATATTAGTTATTTTTTATTAGTTACATTTAAATCATTGTTTATGTCTCTACTCCCTCCCTCCAGAGCCTGCTTTTCCACACCCATTCTTTTCATCTGCATTCTAAAATCTTCTTGTTCTTCCCCTTAAAAAAAAAAAAAGTTTTTAAGTATTTTTATTAATTTCAAAGAAAGGATGGGAGAGGGAGAGAGGGATAGAAACATCAATGATGAGATTCATCCACAGGCTGCCTCCTGCATGCCCCCCACTGGGTATGTGCCCATACCGGCATCAAATAGTGACCACCTGGTTCATGGGTCAATACTCAACCACTGAGCCACACTGGTAGGGCTTTCTCTTTCCTTTAGGTCCCTCTGCTCAAAACGCAAAAAGGGATTGTAGAGAACTAATATAAAGGGGGCAGCTTTGCTACAGAAAACATCTACGTGGTTTATTGTACATACTATGTGTCGTCTATATACAAGTAGCATTTCCTGCCTTAAGTGCCTCTAAGCCTGGACATAACTTGTGCTGGTGCTATGCTCACGCTGCTGATGTTAACAATTCACCATCATGTTTCCTAGGAATCAGGAGCTTTCCTGAACCTGCTAAGGAACAAAAGCAGACCCCAAAGCCCTCAAAGCCACAGTGATCATGAAGCAACTGAGCCCTCATTTCTATCAGACCAGGAGGGTCAATTCAAGAGGCTTATCATCTGCTCCTTAGCTCCCCATGACCTGTTCCACTCAAGCTAAAATCCATAAGGCACTTTTAAAAATTGTAATTCCAGAATCCCATTAGATTTCCTAAAAGGGTTCAGCATCAAAAAATTTATTCAGCAGAAGCCTAATATCCATATTTTGGCTGGAATGCTACCAAATAATCACAAGAGGCTGATGAGGCACAACTGCCATGGAATGAAGCTGGCAAAATCGAGGTAAAAAACGATAAGACTCCATGAATAAACTCTCATGAAAAGGTAAGCCATTCTTCAGAATGAGGTGTGTCTGCGGTTTGAAAAGTCAGATTCAAAGGGTTCTTGTTCCTTCATAAAGGTTCAACAAAGGAAAGCAAATCAAATTCGAAAATTTCAGAACTCGGAGATTTATAGTTCACTTTTACCAAAATGTTTTTAAAAAATCGTGTACTCAATAATGTAACATCTTCCATACGATTATTGTTCTGCTGTTATTATTTCTAAGAAGTAATTCTGTTGTAGGTAATCTTGAATGTATCTGGGTACCAAGAAAAAAGACACCTGTGCCTGGCAGGTCGCTACACTAGTGATGTGTCCAGGGTACCAAGGAAACAGAGGATGCTCTGATTTCTGGATACAATTTTCTGCAGTGCCAGTTAAAAGAGGTCACATGCCCTGAACAGCCGAACGGCCCATTCAGTGCTGTAAATGCTCCTCAATTAATTTTACTAGAAATTCGGAGAAGCAAGCAACCTAGATCAATTCATTGAGACGCCCGGGCGACTGGTACTTTCCAGTACCCTTTTGCCAACGGACTCCTGAGCATCACATTTCCATCCCTTAGAAAGGGGTCGGCCAGCTGGGCACCGGCAGCCCGTGCATCTCAGGGAGGTACACACGATGGGCAGAGTCCCCAAACACAGCCCCAACCCGAACCTCCTCTTCGCTGGGGGTTGGGAAGACCCTTCCCAGGAAATCCTGGGCAGCGTTTTAAGTCACCGCCTGGCCAGGCTGAGTTTCCGTCCGCGTCCGCCTCAGGACTGCGGGAACCGCGCCTCGTCACGCCCCGCAGCTCCCACCTCCCGCCGCCCCCGGCGTCGGCTCCCCGGTGGCTCCCGGCGGCTCCCGGCGTCCAACGCCGGCGAGCACCCGGCGGCCATCCCCGAGCAGCGCCCGCGATCGGCGACACGCCTTATCCGCAGCGGCATAGCCCGCCCGCCCGCTCACTCACGCGGGAGGCAGCGGCGGCGTCTCCATTGTGGCTCCTCTCGGGCTTCAGAACGCAGGCACCGACCGCCGCCGCCAGCACCATTCCAGCCGCGGACGCCGGCACTGCCCGCCCGCCGAGCCGCGTTCCATCCGCCCCGGAGGGGGAGCCGCTCGCCTCACCGGGCGCCACCACCTGCGGCGGCGGCCCCCGCGGCCATGGCCCGCTCGGCCGGGCGCGCTCCGTCTGACTGCGCGGCTCCCGCGCTCGCCCGAGTGCGGGGCGGCGGCAACGGTGGGACTGGCGGGCGCGCGGGCTCGGCCACTTCCGGGTTCGGCCCCGCCGGCGCCGACGCCGTGACGGGACGGCGGTGCGGCCTCCCGCGGCGGCCGGGGACCCCTCCCTCGGCGCCTCCTCTTCCTCCTCCTCCTGCTGCTGCTAGTGCCGCGCGGGCGTGCCCGGGCGCGGGCCGGCGGGGCGGGACCGGGACCAGGGCGAGGGCGCCTGCAGTGGGTTCTATGGGTCACCCGGCGGGAAGCTAGGAAATTGGAGGTGGGGTGTTGTCTGTGCAGGAAAAGGGCGCCCGAAAGCACAGCATAATAGCGCTCGCTATTCGCTGATTGCTCTGCTTCACACGCTTGTTCACATTATTCTCTTTTGATTTGAGCCTATGCCCAGGAAGGTGAGAAGGCTAAGCATAACCAACCAAAATTCCTTTACAAATGATGACACTGAGGCAAGAAGAAATGAATTTGCCTGTCTCGTGTCCCAGGCAAGAAGCTGGGGCCTCCTTCCTCAGTATATGATCCACTCGGGTGAAATGAGCACCTACTCAGCAAGGTTTTCATACCAGGGATACCATGGAGAGCAGAACCAGGTCTGCGAGTGTGGAGAGCTGGCCATCTAGACCGATAAGAGAGACAAGAAACGATGCCTACTATGAAGAGTGAAGAGATGGGATGCTATTTTAGGAGTGCTCAGGGAAGGCCTCTCAAAAGATAACATTTAAACAGAGATAACATAAAATGAATCTTGAGTAATGCAGAGACACTCGGGGCATAGGGGAAGAGCAATGCAGAGACTCATATGCAAAATCTTGCCTGGCCTGTTGTGAAAAAAGGAGAACAGTATAGCAGGTGGATCTTCAAGTATGCCCGCTGGACAGCAATAGTATCTGGGAGCGTGTTAGAAATACGAGTTCCCCAAGCCCACTTGAGATCTGCTGAATGAGAAACTCTGGGGGTGCGGCCCAGCAGTCTGTGCTGTAACCCGCCTTCCAGGTGATGCTGATGGCAGCGAAGGATGGAAAGTCTGGAGTAACTCAAGCACAGTGAGGACAGAAGAAGGTGTGCGGAGATGGTGTGGGAGGAGCATTGAAAGATTGCATAGGCTTATAGGACACCGTACAGGATTTGGCTTTCATTGAGAAAAGAAGCAACTAGAACGTTGTGAGCAGCTTGATCTGATGATTAAAAGGATAACTTTGCTGCAATTTGTTTTAAGCTATTCTACAAAAAAAGTGGGGGAGGGAATAGGAAAAAAGAAGATAGGCAAAATGTCAATTTTGGATGCTGTGTGATAGGTGCGTGGTGGTGATCACCATTTATGTATATGTTTCAAAAGGTGCATACGTTTTATGTGTTTTTTTAAATGACTGCTTGCTATATGAGCAACATATGTAGGGAAGCAAAAGAGCAAGCAAGGAGATTAGCCTGGTGGGATGAAAAATAAACATGACCTGGAATTAAGTCAGAGTGATGGAGAGGAGTGGTCAGATTCTGGTTCTATTTTAAAAGATAAAGCACACAAGAATTGCTGATAGATTAGCTATGAGTATAAGAGAAAGAGCAGAGTCAAAGATGAGCCCAAGGGTTTGGTCTGGGCTCTTGGAAGAGTGGAGTTGACATTTACTGAGATTGTGAAGATAGAGAAGAAACAAATTTAGGGGGTGGGGGGCGATGGGAAGGGAGTATTTGTACACTGATTTAGACATGGCAAATTTGAGATGCCTATTACAAATCCATGTGAAGATAGGTATAGACAGATACGTATCTTCGGTGGACTGAAATGTGTAGGTTGTCGACATATAGATGGTATTTAAAGTCAGGGGACTGGTTGAGATCAACTAGATAATGTATCTGGAGAAAAGAAGAGA
The DNA here is from genome assembly GCA_026230045.1 of Corynorhinus townsendii. Lineage (NCBI taxonomy): Eukaryota > Metazoa > Chordata > Mammalia > Chiroptera > Vespertilionidae > Corynorhinus > Corynorhinus townsendii. The sequence continues at coordinate 110,709,630 of JAPDVU010000006.1, read as the reverse complement.
ACCAAGGAGTGAGCCCCGGGGCACTCCAACATTAAGACAAAAAGATGAAGATTCAGCAAAGCAGACAGAGAAGGAGCAGCCAGAGGAGGATCAGAAGTGTCTTGGTAGCCTAGGCTTAGATTTAATCAGGCATCTCATCTGAGCAATTTGAAAATGTTAATTAATCTGCACTGAGCTTTTGTTGTTTTCTGAAAAGACAGTGATGAAACCTCTGGCTTTGAGACATGAGCAGGCCTGCCTAAGATTCCTAGCAATTTATGAGGCCAAAGTTTCCATTTTCATCTTTGTGTGGGCCAAGTAAGTCCACAAAACTGGCGCGTGGCCAGATGCAGCCTCAGCACTTAATCCTGTCTCACCATCCACAACAAAAATGCTTGTCAGGATGAACAGAAATCATCCGTGGGGGGAAAAACTTTTCATACGTCTTCTTTTGTGTGTCAGTTTCACCATTTTCTCAAGTAAAGAATGCAGATGATTAGGAATAGATACCCAAGGCCACCAAAAATTTCTTACTTTTATTTCCTTTGGCATAAGAACTGATTGGACAGATACAAGTGTTTGACCTCTCAATGCTCAGGTTATTAACTCCACCTAACTACTAATTATTCTTTAGATGAGCTCTTCCTTCCTCATTGAGGAATGAGATCTTAGAAAAGTCCATCTATTTCTTTAAAGTGAAATAGAATAATTCCTTAGGTAAATTAGTAACCATAACCTAAAGCTAATGTAAGTAGTCAGGATATAGTTGTGAAAAATGGGGGAATAAATGTTGATGGAAGGAGACTTGACTTGGGGTGGTGAGCACACAATTCAATATACAGATGATGTATTATAAAATTGTACCCCTGACACCTATACAGTTTTACTAACCAATGTCACCCCAATAAATTGAACAACAATGAAAAGAAGATGGAACCACACAGAGGGACAAGTCCATGACAGTAGCTGATGGCAAAAATTACTTAGACTGAGTTGAGATCAGATGCTGCAACAGAAATGCATGATATGATACGACAGGCACAAACATATCACATGGCAAGAATCCCGGAACTGAGAATTGCTTCTGTAAAGAAAAGACTTAAATTTCATCAAAGAATATAAAAGATCCCGTTTTTTTGTAATTCCTTCCAGTATAAAGATAGCAAGTATAAAAAGCATCACTCATTCAAAAATAGGGTACTAGAGAAGATGGAGCCTGGCTGGCATGGCGCAGTGGTTGAGCGTCTACCTATGAATCAGGTGGTCATGGTTTGATTCCCGATCAGTGCACATGCCCAGGTTGCAGGCCTGATTCCACTGAGGGGTTGTGTGGAAGGCAGCTGACCAATGATTCTCTCTCATCATTGATGTTTCTCTCTCCCTCTCCCTTCCTCTCTGAAGTCAATAAAAATGTATTTTTATAAAAAGAAGATAGAGGCCTTCAAAAAGTCTTCTAAAGAGTTAATCTGAAATGAATTACTTGAGTTGTTCTTCTAATTTTAAATTGAGGGTTTTGCTTTTATTCTTTTTATTTGGAAGCAGTTTAGTGTGCATAAAATATTATGAAGTATTTCAAAATAGTCTTGTGAGACTGTGCTATTTAGCAAATGGATTTGTCAATACACTAAGGTATTTAATACAAGCTTTGTGGTGTTATATGGGGGTGATGTGAATCTTCTGCTCCCAATGAACAGAAAATCTTTAATTGAAGGAGTCCTTCATTTATATGAATTCCTTTTACAAATACTTGCTTCCTTTTATTAGTACTTTTTAAATTTTTGCTTCTTTGTATTTATTATCTTTAAGATACCTTCCTTACTTCCAGGGCAGCACACCTGCCCATTATCCTGTATCGGAGGTTCCTGGAGAAATGAAAGCAAGCTGTTTGCTGCAAAGTTCAATTGGAAATCTGTCGGAAGTATTGATACAGGAAGCATCCAAAAATAGACTTCACGCTAATGTATATCAGGTAAGCAGTTTCTCTGTGCTTTTTTAAGAAAAGGAAATTTACTTAATCTACTTTTACTTATATATAGTTATATGATATCTATTATGTAGTCTGGTGATATAATACTTCATTACAGAATTATCTAGGACTAAACATCTTTCTACACAGTCAGCAATGCTGGGGAGGGAAGATAAAAAGCAAGTAAAAAGTCTTGACAAATAATTGGAGCATTACTAGGTTGTTGCCATGCACATACACACAAACTTCTACACACAGCTTCAGTTTGTCCATCACAGCTGTTAATAGCATGGACTCTAAACAAAATTATGAAATGTTTGCTTTTTGGCATTGTCACTTTCCCCAGTCTTTCCCCTTGTTTCTTTTTGGCATCAGTTTATCCATCACCTCTAATCTTCACCATCTGCAGGTCTTCAGTGTTCTCCATTCATCTGTTCAATCAAACTTAGAAATTATCTACTATCAGTTAACAAAATGATCAGTGGCTTACATATTAATATAATGGGGTAACTTCCCTTGGGGTTATTTATACCCTATCCCTTATTATCCCTCCTCCTAGAATGTATTCCAATGCTTATATTATTTTAATTACATTTTTATGATGAAGTGTGATGTTGAAAATGTCTTTTTCATTAATAACAGTATGACTATATTTCTAATGAAGAAGAATGATTTACTGTAATAAAGGACAATGCAGAGAGAGGAGATGAAAAATGTTCTTCTTAAACTCTAGACCTTTTGAGACCAAACCTCTGGGGGGGTTGTATTATTTGTTCAAATTATTTCCACAGTAATCTGAAAAGATAAGTCTTGAATGTCCACATAAATCCTAAAATTTGAGCTCAGCCCAAGTCTTGGAATTATTTTTGCAAGTAAGGATCCTTTGCCAAGAAATCCTTTCTGGTTCTTAATCTGGTTCTAGTCAGCTTCTGGAAGCAAAGAAGCATGTTTAATGTAGGTATAAGTAGATAGTCAATTCCTCAGCCATCCATATTTCCTCATTTTCCTTGTTAAGATCTTGGTAATAACCCAACCCCAAAAATAGAATTGAATTCAGGCTGCATATGTATGAGAAGTATTCTTCATTGAACTAAAATTGAACCCAAACTGCCATTTTGAAGTCTTTGTTAAAAGCCAACTAAAATTAAATCATGAGAAAAATATTCCTAGTCACATTTTCTGAGGCAAACTGATTCAAGCCAATCTTAATTGTGTACTTAGGTATTATGTCAACTTTTTTTTCTGTGCCAGATATGGGAAATACTAATCCCCTATTTTAAGTTGCAACGACTCCTGGCACCCTCTACATTCCCTAAACTCCTTTTGTGGTTTATTTTTCCCCAAAGCACTTATCACAGTTTGACAAACTATATGTTTTACTTCTGTATTTCATTTATTGTCTATCTTATCCCTTGGAATGTAAGCTTCATGAAGGCATCAATTTTAGTCTGTTTGATTACTGCCATATCCCCAGGCCTTAGAAAAGTACTAGCACATATCATGCATGCAACAAATAATATTGAATGAACCAGCTGGCACTAAAAATGTTTTAGCTGGTGTATATGTATTCATATACACCAGCTAAAACATTTACCTCCAGGAGCATACATTATAACTCAAATTCATGCATTTTAACAGCTATATTACATCTATATATTAATTTTTATTCTTATTTTATTTTTGGAAGCATAAAATCAGTGCTCCCCAGAAATAAGGAAGGTACAGAGAAGGTTTCTTTGATTTCAGTCAATCAGCCAACACAAGAATGACATCTTTGATGACTACATTATAATAGACGAGGAGTGGTATAGGGGTAGAAATAATGAAAAGCTTAAGGCAAGGATTCTTTCTTTACCTTCAGACACAAGAAATAAATCCAAGAAATTAAATCAAATTAATTAAATAAAAACACCAGACAACAAAGTCTTCACAAATAATGTAAATACTTACTTGAGCACTTATGAAAGAGAAAGACTCATAGTGGGAAAAGAGGACATGTGTAGTGGACAATAAAAGAAGATTTAAATAAATGATTCCAAGAATGGGGTAATAAGAAATAAAGCCTAGCTGTAAATGTTAACGATCAGATTCTAGGGATCCTTGAATGGATTTTAGGCTCTATATGAAATAAGTAAACAGGTATGGGAGTATGTCTGTGTGTGTGTGTGTGTGTGTGTGTGTGTGTGTGTGTGTGTGTATGTGTCCATGTGCATGCAGGCATGCATTTGGCCAGGTAGTGGAGTAAACAAACTCTGCTCTTATGATATTTAATCTAGCATTGATGTGCAAAATTAATGACAGATGGGAGAGACTGGAAACAGGAAGATTAGTTGGGAAACTATTACAAAAGTTCATGTGTGAGATGATAAAACTTGAAGTAGAGTACAGTTGACCCTTGAACAATGCATGGGTTAGGGGCACCAACTTCCAGCACAGTCAAAATCCGTGTATAACTTTTGACTCCTCCAAAACTGTACTAGTAGCCTCTTGTTGACCTCAACGATAACACAAATAGTTGATTAACACATATTTCGTATGTTATATTATTTTATACTGTATTCTTACAATAAAGTAAGCTAGAGAAAAGAAAATGTTATTTAGAAAATCTTAAAGAAAAAAAACACATTTTCAGTACTGTATGAATTTATTGAAAAAGATCCACATATAGGTGGACCCGCTCAGTTAAAACCCTTGCTGTTTAAGGGTCAGCTATAGTGTGCTATAAATGAAAAAGGAAAGGCCAAGTGGTGAAGACAGAATAAACACGACTTGATGACTAGTTGGATGTGGGGACAAGAAAGATGAGGTAGTCAAATATCCCAAGGTTTTGAACCTGAGAGTATGATGATAGAATTGATAAAAAGAAAATCACATGGGATAGATGATGATGTGTCTGTTTTTAGGCTTGCAGAGTTTGCAGTAATAGCAAGATACATGAGTAAAATGTCCAGCAGAAAGTTGTAAATAAGCCAGGACAAGGACAAAGATAGAATCACTCATGAAGTCATTGACCCCTGAAGAAACTGGTACTGCAGCTTTCTATGGCGAGCTGCTTTGTTACAAGACACATACTCTCCTGTGTGATCTCCACATTTCTCTCTGCAGAGGTTGGCATCCCAGTGTTGCTTTCTTAATTTTAAGTTTTAAAATTAGGCAAATAATGCACGATTATATTGTTACAGTAAAATTTCAAACCATAAAGTGAAAGGACCCATTGACCTCCTGCTAACCCCGACCTGAGAGATCACATATGTTTTATGTGTGTCTTTTCAAACATTTGTCTATGCAGTTACGTACCTGTGTGGTGTATATAGAGAAATGCATAGGTGTGTATTCGTTTTACATAAGTGAAATCATGCTGTGTGGTACCATCGGCCCATTAGCAGCTGCTAAGGAAGTCTTGCTGCCAATTTGCTGTAGCTACAGGGAACCCAGGCAGGGAGAGCTCAGCTGCCAGTTGCCAATACCTCCAGGATTCTAACCGAAACTAATTTCAGGGAAGGTTTTGAACACCAGAAGTCTGGCTGATGCAGTCGATTAAATATGACCCTGCAAGGTAGATACTCCCATGCACCTTAGTACCACAGACCATTTTTCTCTCCCCTCTCACCAAACTACACACACACTTTGGAAATCTTATTTTTTACTCTAATCCTTAGGGAGCAAGATTCAAAGTCACTACTTCTCTAGTAAAAACTGATTATTTAGAAATGGATTTACTAGTACATGACCAGAAATCCTTAGTATTTCTAAATTCTCTTTTTCTGTTTTCTCATACCTTTTGTTTCAATCTGTACTTTTTCCTCTCCATTACATTTCATTTCAGTTACCTTGTCCAAGAAGAAGACTTTCCTTTGAAAATTCAGGGGATGAGGGAGATCTTGAAGAGCTGGGTTGTAGTGAATATCTGTTCATTGTATGTAGGTCAAGAGCTGCTGAAATTATTTTTTTGTGTGTTTTAGTTCCTGGTTAAACTTTCCTGAAACCATAGTAATTACATGCCTGCTTATAATGACTTACTTTAAAGCATATTTAAATATTATAGCAACATGCATTTTATTTAGCACAATCTATTTTTAAAGTTCTAACTGTGGGAAGATTATGTTCATAATTACAGTTGATTTGAATGTGCAGTATTTTTGGATCAGTGAAGTACCATACTTTGGGGGGGTGGAAGAAAAACAATGTATTTTTAAATGAACTGAAGTTGGTTTTCTTAATGTTCAGTGTCTAGAATAATTTTAAAATTCATTGGCTCTATTTTTATAACATAATCTGTGAACAAAAATATCCTTATACAACGGAATCTCACTAAAGTGGTTTTCAAAATCCATGTCATGTGGCCATCACTAACTACTTTGGTACTGTGGTAATTAACTCACCTTTGAGAGATATTTCTTTTATCCTGATTTTCAGCCCATACAATTTTTACAAGGAAGTGGAGATGTCTTTCAAAGAATCAGTAGAAAATTATTTATGTTTCATCAATGACTAGTTATAATTATGTTATTAGCAAAGTATGGCTGAAACCACTTTGAAAATTTATGAGGTCCCCTCACTTGATTTCATATAGGAGTATAACTGATTATAAAGGCACTCGGGATATTTCAGAACTTTCTCTAGTAACTCATCCCACACTTTTACAGTTCTTTTCAAGATTCAGCACCTAGCATGGTGTTGGCTTTGGAGAAAGATTAAAAAAAAAACAAAAACGAAAAAAACTGCCTGGGAGCAGCTTGCCTACCCTGAGGAAATGAGATATATGTGCAATCCTAACTTTATAGGGGAATATGATACATGCATGAAAAGATCATTTTAGGATGCGTTATCCCAGAAACACTTTCTGGGAAATGCATAATTTGATCTGGGCTTTAGGAGACATATAAGATTTAGATTAGTAGAGAAGAAAAGGGAGAAGGTTCCTCATCTCGGGAAGGAAAAAAGTAAGTGGTGGGCCTGGCAGAATTTATAGGTCTGCCTTAATTGGAATTGAAAAGTAGTAGGTGAGGTTGGATGGGTAAGTCAAGATGTTTTCCCAGGGGATTCCCTATGCCTAGATGAGATTGGTTTAATATTAATTAACCAGCTAGAAGACACCGAGGCTTTTTAATAAGGAAATAAAATATGCAAGCATTACTTTAGTGACATTTATCTGACTGAAGTAGACAGACCAAGATGACAGTTAGAAGAATTTAGAAAGGAGAGCATTGATTAAGGAGACATTACATATGCATCAAAAGTGTTATAAAATAGTCCCGGTTAGGTGGCTTGATGGCTCAGTTGGTTGGTTTTATTCCTGGTCAGAGCACATAGCCAGGTTGCAGGTTCCATCCCCAGTTGGGGTGGGAGGCAACCAATCAATGTTTCTCTCTCTTCCTTCCTCTCTCTGAAAATCAATTTAAAAAAATAATTTAAGGAAGTACTCATAGATGCACACAATGGGTCAGCTTCCAGAACATTTAATGCAATATATTTCTATATAACAATAAATTGAAAATTTAAATTGACCAACAAATGACTGGCCAAATATTATTATAATACCACCGTGTAATGGACTATTATGGAACATTAAAATTGACACATTATAAAACTACTTAATGTCATAAAAAGAAGACATACCATTGAAAGCAAAAGGGAAGTTACAAAATACTGTGTTTAGTATGATCCTATGCATGTAAAAGGGGGAAAAAGTGTGTATGTGCATCTGTCTATGTGTAACTGCTAGGTTGAAGACATATGACACATTTTAATTGCCTAGAAAATGCAATTTTTGTCCTTTTAAATAAACATGTATTCATTGGTGTTATCTGCTCCTACCCTAAGATTGAGTGTGGAGTCCTTCGGCCAATTATAGTCCTAAAAAGCCACAATTCAGTCTTAAGTAATAGTAAACTTTCAAACTTAACTTTGTGTTAATTTTTCTTCCTTCCCCAATCTTTGACTACTTCAGTCTGAAATCTTGTAGTGGGGGAAGTTGGGGTGGGGTGAGATCCCTCTGCAGTACTCCTTAGATTTAGGATGGCTCATCAGGAAATTTGAATTCTAGAACCACCTCTATACCCAGACTTGTAAATTAGTCACTCCAATTTTTCAGTACCTCATGTGAAAAATAGAACTAATAATACTTGGCCTACATGCATCTTTAATTTATTATGAACATCAAAGTATATCATAGAAGCAGAATTATTTTTGCAGAGTTAAAAAGTGTTTTATTAGTGTATTATCAAATACAACCCACTAGACCAGGAACCCCCAAACCAAATGCCTACAGGAGGCCAGGAAAGTAACTTCATTGACTAATCAAGCCAGCTGTAGATGATAAATAGCAACTGGCATCTGACCTGAATGTTCGGGTGGGAGAGGTGGTGAACTGAGAGGAAGAGCTTATGCCCAGGAAGAGGGAACAGCTACTCCTCAGATCTGAGCTGCTTGTGCCATTTAGAAATTCAGGCCATGTTGCTAGATCCTCTGATACTTCAAGGGAAGCCTAAAATTCTGATTTTTATGTGAAATCTTCTGGTTTTCCACTGTTGATAATTGATCTAAATACCGTATACCACATAGACCAACAATATGTGAGTTAAACTAATCTATATATATATAAAAGCCTAAGTGACCGAACGACCAAACAACCATTTGACCAGTCACTATGACATGTACTGACCACCAGGGGTCAGATGCTCAATGCAGGAGCTGCCCCCTGGTGGTCAGTGCACTCCCACAGCGGGAGCTCTGCTCAGCTGACTGACGGGCACCAGACACAGGGTTCATGGGCTCATGGCTTGAGCACAGCTTTGGTGGCACAAGCCTCTCCCGCCTGCTCTATAGATTTTGGACTTGCCTGGCCCCATAGTTGCATAAGCTAGTTCTGTTACCAAACTAAAGGGGTTTGTTTGACCTCAAGCATCAAGGCCAATCAAACATGAATAGTTTACAGTAAAGTAAAGGTTTATTTTTAAGGAAATGCACCAAACCCAGAAGCACAGATGAGCTGTTACTTTAAGGTTAGGGAGTAGTTGATCACTGCATCTGCTCATGACATCAGTTATGGCTACACTCGGTCTGGTTTCACAAGGGTGTGGACATTGGAGTCGTGCAACTTTTTCGAGTCTGGAGCAAAACAGGACTGAGGCCTAGATGTTATCTCTAGTTTGACTAGGTCAACAGACCCAAGGCTGTGTTCCTAAAATTATTTGATGCTGACCAGAAACTCATTGTGCTCAGGACTTAATGATTAAGGGAGTGGACCTGTAAGGGAGAGGAAAGTAGGTGAGTCAGGATGTTCCTACTCTGGACAAGGCCAGTTTGAATCAAAAGGAAAGAAGGAGAAAAGATCGGATTAAAGAAAAGAATTTTCTGTGTGGTTACAGTTCCTTGCTATATGTATATCTATACTTATACCTATGTCTATATATCTACAGTGGAACCTCAGTTCTCAAACTTAATTCGTTATGGAAGGCTGTTCAGGAAATGATTTGTTGAAAAACTGAATCATTTTTTCCCATTAGAAATAATGTAAGTTGAATTAATCTGTTCCAGGCCCCCAAATTGTTCCCTGTTTTAACTTTTCTTATATACAGTACATGTCTGATGTACTATTTAATCTATCAATAAAGAATTCTTTTCTTAAATTTATCAAACCACCCCCTGCTGGCCTTGAATGAATTTTTCATGGCTCCAAAATGCTATCACCGGCTAACTGCGCTTCCTTTATCCATCAACAACAGGTTTTCACACCTGTAGCAACATTAGCACTCTTTATGTTTTAAAATTGTGCTAATCATCGATTTTGCTAGCAACAAAAGCATTCTATCCTTTGTTCGTTGCCTGAGAGATACTTTTTGTTATGCTGAGGTATCAGCATGAAAGGGTTGTCAGGTCAAAAACTGAAGTTTTGGTCGACCATGGATACATTTTTTTTCTGTGAACAACTTGATCAAGAATGGAACTGTTCGAGACAGGAGATGTTCAAGAAATAAGGTTTGACTGTATCTATCTCTTTCTCTATCTCTATCTCTATCTCTATCCCTATCCCTATCCCTATCCATACCTATACCTATACCTATACCTATACCTATACCTATACCTATACCTATACCTATACCTATACCTATACCTACACAAGGCAAGTCCAAGACCCAATCTGGCTCCAAAGACTGTGTTTTTAACCATTAAGCTCTACGTGAGGAAAGCCATGTGAGTGAGACCTGAGGGCTGAGACATGGGCCTTGAACGCTGTTAAAGTCCTGTCCTCCAGGTCAGTTCAGACGTTAGCAGTAGGTAGAGGCAGCTATGGATAGAGGACTTGTGGGTTCAGATTCCTGGAAAAAGAAAACAGAAAAGCTTTAACCAAGAAATGGAGTTGGAAGATGTGAACAAAACTCCGGAGTTTGCCTGGAATCTAGACTTCAGAGAGAGCTTCAAGAGTAGCTTAATGCCCAGTTGTGGCCCAGGTGACAATGGAAAATGTGGTCAAGGATGTCACATCAGCTTGCTGTGTTTCCTAAATCCTTACATTGGATTGTGGTGTTTCTAAGACACTGAACTCATAAGCATCTTTGGGGCTTCTCACTGAGATTGATAGATTAAATGTGATAACCTGATAGTTTATGTACTGAATCCTTTCTACCATTTTTTGTTTTTGTTTATATTGTTACAGAATTTACCAGGTGACCGAAAAATACACAGGAGTACTCGGAGATACAGGAAAAAAAAACATTTATTTCCATAAGTAGTATCGTGACTCAGGGGAGCCTGTTTCAAAATCCTGAGCGAGCCAATATGGAGGAAGCTTTCTCTTTATCTCCTTTGGTTTCTTTGTCCCCCCAAATATGGATCAGACTTCCCGACCTTTTGAGGGCTTTGCAAAAAGCCCCAGGTGTTGGGATGGGGGATGTGAGACCACACCTAAAGACCTGGCCTGGTGCCAGCACTGCTAACCCCCTCTGGGGATTGTGTATTGTTCATGGTTTATGCCATCTGTCAAATGTGAGTATTTAGGTAAAGACCAGATAATTAAGGAAGTGACCGTGACTTGATTATAGGCTAACAAGAATGTGCATTAGGGATACTGATTAACTAGGTACAAAGTCAGGCTGCTAGCGCTTGCCCCCGCCCCCCATCACCAAAGAAAATGTCTTATTTTCCACATCATTATCCCAAAGGAAAAAATACATATAATATTGTATTCATTTTATTAACAGAAAGCTTCTAGATTCCCTGTAAAGACTCTCTAATCAAATAAATTTGTGCTATCAAACTTCCCTTTTTTTGGAAATCTTTTAAATTTTTATCCAACAATGTTTTTACAAACCAGTTTTTATTATTATAATAAATCGATGTTATAAAATAACACTTGAGAGGAGGAACCAAGATGGCGGTATGGGTAAACACCTGAATTTGCTGCTTCACACAACCACATCGAAACTACAACTAAAAGACAGAACGGATATCATCCAGAACCACGGGCAGGCTTGCTGAGTGGAAGTTATACAATTTGAAGGAAAGAGCAAAACTCACTGAGACTGGGAGGAGGGGCGGAGATGTGGAGGTATGGAGGTACGGAAGTGCGCATGGAAATGGGCTGGCAACTGGGTGCGCTGTTGTCTTTTTCTTTCTTTTTTTTAAAAATATATTTTATTGATTTTTTTTTTTTTTTTTTTTACAGAGAGAAAGGGAGAGGGTTAGAGAGCTAGAAACATTGATGAGAGAGAAACATCAATCAGCTGCCTCCTGCACACCCCCTCTGGAGATGTGCCCATAACCAAGGTACATGCCCTTGACTGGAATTGAACCTGGGACCCTTCAGTCTTCAGGCTGACGCTCTATCCACTGAGCCAAACCAGTCAGGGCCGCTGTTGTCTTTTTCAATCGGGAGGGAGATACAAGCCCCTGACTACTCTGATCTCCAGTTCCGGGCAAGACTCTGGGGACCCAGACTCATACAGGGAAAAATTGGACTGTCTGGCATTGGGCCGGAACATGAGGGTGGCTTTCTCTTAGAGGTGCTTGCAGCGATCATTGTTCCTGCACAGTGCTGCGGGACACAGAGACCTGGAGACCTCTTCAGGGCAGGGCTGATGGGCAGCCATTGCTGTTTGCTCCATCCTGGTGATTCTCTGAGACTCCGCCCCACCCAATTTACAACCCCACCCAAGCTGTGCACAGATGCTTTTGCATATGAATGGCCTGGCCTTTTGCAGTCTAAAACCTAACAAACTGCAGCTGGGTCAGAGAGCCACAGAGCTTCCAAAAGAAGGCCCAAGGCTCCACAGCAGCTTGCATTGCTTCACAGCTGGGCCTTATCTGGGCACCTCCAAACCCCCAAACAAAGAAGAGGAATCTGCAGATCTCTCTGTAGTTCCTGCTGTGTGGCCTCAGGCAGTGGTTGACTTTGCACCTCCTTGGAGATCCAAGAGCCAGTGTACCCAGTGGTCAGAGTGAGACCATACAGATTACAACTCTTCACATCCATAAGAGACACATTCATGGAGCAGACTCAGTGAGTGCCAAAGCCCCACTGAAGCAAGTCCTGCCCCATAAGCGTGTCTCTAGCACAGAAGTTCTCCCATCATAGACACAACTGGTCCTCACAGCCAATTGGCCTGGAGGTCAATTCCTCCCAGTGATACCAACAGCAATCAAGGCTTAATTACAACAAGACTGTGCACATAGCTCACAAAGGGGTGCAGCAAGAGTATCCACCTCAGGTAATTAGGGAGGCTGAGCCACTGGGCCCTATAGGACACCTAGCACACAAAGCCATTCTATCAACACAGGGGAGCAGCCAAAATGCAGAGACAAAGAACAGGTCACAAATGAAAGAAATGGAAGAAAGCAAACTACTGGATATAGAGTTCAAAACCACGGTTATAAGGTTACTCAAGAATCTTCTAGAAACCTCTGAGAAATTTGGTGAGACCCTTAAGGATATGAAAAAGGACCAACTGGAAATTAAGCACACACTGACTGAAATAAAGAATAATACACAGAGATCCAACAGCAGACTAGAGGATCCCAAGAAGTCAAAGATTTGAAATATGAAGAAGTAAGAAATACCCAACAGGAAAAGCAAAAAGAAATAAGAATCCAAAAATATGAAGATAGTGTAAGGAGCCTCTGGGACAACTTCAAGTGTACCAACATCTGAATTATGGGGGTGCCAGAAGAAGGGAGAGAGCAAAATACTGAAAACCTATTTGAAGAAATAATGACAGAAAACGTCCCCTACCTGGTGAAAGAAATTGACTTACAAGTCCAGGAAGCGCACAGAACCCCAAACAAAAGGAATCCAAAGAGGACCACACCAAGGCATATCATAATTAAAATGCCAAGGGCAAAAGACAAAGAGAATCTTAAAAGCAAGAGAAAAACAGTTAGTTACCTACAAGGGAGTATCCATATGACTGTCAGCTGATTTCTCAGCAGAAACTATGCAGGCCAGAAGGGAGTGGCAAGAAATATTCAAAGTGATGAATAGCAAGAACATACAACCAAGATTACCCAGCAAAGCTATCATTCAGAATTGAAGGTCAGATAAAGAGCTTCACAGACAAGAAAAAACTAAAGGAGTTCATCACCACCAAACCAGTATTAAATGAAATGCTGAAGGGTATTATTAAAGAAGAGGAAGAAGAAAAAGATAAAGATAAAAATTATGAACAACAAAGTGACAACAAATACATATCTATCAACAAGTGAATCTAAAAATCAAGTGAATAAAAAATATGATGAACAGAATAAACTGAATACAATAGAATCAGGGGCATAGAAAGGTTGTGGACTGACAATTCTCGGGGAGAAGGGAGTGTGTGGGGTGTGGGAAGAGACTGGACAAAAATCGTACACCTATGGACGAGGACAGTGGGGGGGGGTGGTAAGGATAGGGTGAGGGGTGGGAACTGGATGGAGGGTAGCTATGGAGCGGGGGGGTGGGGGAGGGAGAGGAACAACTGTAATAATCTGAACAATAAAGATTTATTTAAAAAAATAACACTTGGAACAATAACAACAAAAAGAAATGGAGTCAGAGTCACAGACTGGGAGAATACAAGCCCTGAATCAAACTGCAGAAAGCAAGGGGAAGGCCTAAAAAGACAGATGTCAGCCTCTGGAATTCAACACTGAAGGTCAGGAAAATGGAGTGAAAACAGAGTGTGACACACATTGCTGAGGACAAACTAGAAGTGAATTTTGCATCTTTGAGGTGAGGTACACCTAAAAAAAGGATATCTAGTTTTTTAGCAATTTCTCTAGAATCATTGTTATCTTAGCAGAAGTAAAATTCAGTTTTACTCCTTTTTTGTGAGGGTGCGGGTGTGTGTCAAAACCGGGAATAGTGAATGTGCTGAAATAACAGTGAGCAGCTTTGAGCAGCCTCTGAGTATATTTATAGATATCAAGCACACGAAACACGCCCACGTCATACACCCTCTCCCCAGGAACCCAGGATGTATGAAGGAGAATACAGGGTGTACATTTGGCAGTCTGTACCACACATGAGGTGTGCTAGGCATAATAACTTAAAATTTTTTTATAGTACCTGACCAACACTTTATCAAAGCCGTCAAATGAATGATTGGAAGGCTCGTAGACAGAATTGTTTTGAATGTAAGATCTTTCTTTTTTCCAACGCTGGCACTGACATAATCTGTCTGAATCTCTTGAGGTCAAGACATATGCATTTGTGATCTCAGGTGAATGAATCAATAACAGGATGGCAAAGGGTTGGAACTCTTCCTTGTTATTCCATACAATTTTCTACCATTATTTTTAATAATAAACTCTATTGTTTTTATGATTGTGGAAATTTTCTTTAAAAAAAAAAAAAAGAAGAAGAACCAGCTATCCAGACAGAGCTGTCTGGCTGGGTCCCTGTGAAACACAGGGAGGACTACAGAGGAAACAGAGGGGCAGGTACTTCGGTCAGAGGAGCACTCCCCAGTGCCCTGTGCCCTGAAGATTTGGGAATGAAATTGTTAAACTCTAGGACCAAATTCCAACCAATACAGGCATACCTTAATTGCACATCATAGACATTGGGTGTTTTTCAAATTGCAAGACCTTCCACCATCAGAAAAGATTACAACACATAGTTTGGAACTGACCCCACGGTATTTCAGAGGTATGCCTGTATTAGTCTCTTGGCATGAAAAACAGGGGCCCTAGTGGCTTTTTGATTTGTCATCTTTAGAGGCAATGGAGACATACATCGGTTGCCAGAAAAGTCATCCCTTTTTTACTTAGTAAAAAAAAAAGGGGGTGGGGTGGGGAAAAATTGTGGTGAGAACCAGGCTTAGAACGGATAGTACAAAAGATTGAGGACACCTGCTTTTCTGTCACCAATTTGGTGAAGTGCAAAGAACAGAAAAAATTGGCACAGAGAACATAGGTACATGCTTGCCTTTTCTAGACCAAGTAAGTCTCCAGGTTTTTAACACTGCAAACACTGAGCACATACTCTGTGCTGCTGAGCGCTATAAGAAAAGTGCGTGGTAAAGAAAACACAGCTTCTGCCCTCAAGGAGTTCATAACTTGACCATCGCCCTTGCTTTCCAGGGCTTCGTAGCAACTAAAATCCACTCTCCCTATGTCTTGCAATTGGGTCCACTTATTTGTTTTATTTTGTCTTGGTCTCTTGCTGTTTCTACCACAAGTTTCTCTGGATATTTGATGAGTGGTAGGCTTTATATTTTGCTTCAAGTCTCTCAAATCTGATTTCCCAGGAGAAGAAAAGACATATTAACAATGTTATCTGTTGGGATCTTTTCAGTGACTCACAACTCAGGGTTTCTGAATTCACAAGAGCTCACAGACAGGAGAAAACGTTTCTTTCTCCTAGCTGTTAATTTCTCCTTTAGGTATAAACCATCTTTTTTTAAAAAAAAACATAATTCATAGTGAGTTCTCTTTCAACATAATGAAAGAATAAATCCATTCTTACTTGCCTTTAATTTATCAGCTACTTCCGCAGATCTGGCTACTTGGGCTCTGTGACACCGAGCAGCATCATACTAACAGGTTTCAGTGCATCTGTTACTATTTGACTGTCACTCGAAGAGGAAACGGAAAAGCTGAAGTCACCTGGCTTCTGGTCTACCACAGGTCCCCAGAATGTCTTTCTTTTTTTGAATCATAGCGTGAAGCTAATAGAATGCTCTGTGATGGGGGCCTTATATAATCTAGTGCCTGCATGCATAGGAACAGGAAGAAATTTAAAAAAAGTAGAATTTATGAAGGTCATTTATTGAAAAGAAGGAAGAAGGGATGACGCCAAGACACATTGCATTTTTTCCCCCTTTTCTTTTCCTCCCAGTGAGAGAACTCTATTGTAGAACATCCTTCCCAGCCTGCACACATGTCAGGGTGAGACTCTCTCTCTTCAAGCTCAAGCCCGGAACAGGGAAAGGATAGCAAGTGAAGGGGAGCAGAAAATGTCATCCCCAAATATGCCCCTTTGGCATATTGATTAATTTGAATTAAAGTCTCTTGAGAAACAGCTAGTGCAGGAAGAACACTCTGACCCTTCTTTATCCCTCTGAAAGCAGGAAGGTAGAGGCATCCTCATCACCAGAGATAGGGAACTTAGGGTGGAGAAGGCTACATAAACAAACTTGTTACTTCCCCAATAATTTACTACCCCAAGCCCAAAATTCTTTGTCTTGTCAGGTCTTCAAAAATCGATTGCTTATTTGTCTAAAAAGTATAAAAGCTTCCTGCCTTGGTCACTTCTTTAAGTCTCATAGTTTTATGGGCTCATGTATGTTCAAAATTAAATTTGTTTTTCTCCTATTAATCTAACTTATGTTAATTTATTTATTAGATCAGCCATGATTATGTTGCAAATAAACCACCCCACAGTTTACTGGCTTATGACATTAATTCTCAGACTCGCAGGTTTCTGGGGTAGCTACCCCACCTTGGACTTTGCTGAGCAATTCTACTTCACCCTTCAACTCTAGTAGGCTCTAGTTTGTTCTCTTTATCGCTTTCAAAGAATGCTTTGGATCCTTACCTTTGTCTATGGCATAGACTCTATGCCATCTCCCAACACCTTGCCTATGTGGAAAAGGGTAAAGGTAAATATCAATTAGCCAAATCAACGTAACACCCACAAAAGTTTCCAGAATCCTGTTTCTGGTTGAATTGAATGTTCTAGAAATAACTAAAATCAAACCATAAGGAACTGTGGTTTGGACTGCCTTCTACAAGGTTCACATGGCACAATTACCATTCTTGTGTGATAAAATTAACGATGAGGATTCCAGTAATACCTCACTAAGTAAGCCTAATACTTAAGAAGATGGGTAAATTCTAGCATGGCAAGATCACAAACTTTGTACTTTCTCTAAAGGAAGTGTTTACTGGAAGAGGGCATTAAGGGGGATAAATGGTGATAAAAATAAATTTAAAAAATTTAAAAACAAAGTATCTACATGTTATTGAAAAAAATAGAGAGGAAAGTATTGACCTTTCTCAGGAAGTCCTTTCAAGCACTCTTGAAATTTTGTGACAGCACCTATTTGCATGTGGATAATGAACAAATTTAAAATGTTTATTTAATTGTTAAAAACAGATCCAAAAGAAGCTGTCCTTGGAAGTTTGGTGGGAATTAGCCCATATTCCAAGAGATCTTTAAAATACAAACTTGTAGACCTGAAAAAGAACTTTATATGGTAAAGAGCTGGGAGGGGCAGGTATGTTTGGGAAAGTAAAGAGGGGAAGATTTGGTAGTAAGAAAGAAACCAAACCAAAACAAACCAAATAAATGGGGGGAAAAGGAGGACATTGGTAATACTTTCAACAATTACTAGTAAGATAAATATTTAAAACACAAAAAGAATTTTATAAATCAGACTTTAATTCACTTGAGTTTTTCAGATAACTATAGTTTTCAATATGTTAAGCACCTTTACTCATCGACTGATAACTTTAGACAAAACACTTTAGGAGGGATAACAAATGATATTTAGTCCAGATAAGTCAGCCCAGACAAACCTCACCGCATAGTGACCAAATTGTACCACACTGTTGGGATCCATATAGCTGGGATATAGCTACCTATATAGCAATGCCTGAAAAGAAAGGTCATGAGAAAATGTGACTTTTATCCTGTATCCTTCCAGGAGTGGTTCTGCTTGTATGTTGAAATGTTTTCCTCCAGGGGTATAGGTGGAATGGGCCCTTTTGTTCTTCAGAGAGTGTAGTTCTCTAACAGTTCAGTGTAATTATTGTGAATGGTCAGAGTATGAAAACGTTTGTGCCTGCCATGCTACTTGCCTCCAAATAACATATGTTTGTTTTCTTTTATTTCTTTATTGATATGTTTTTTATTATTATTTGTATTTCCAGCAATAGGCTTGTTACCTTAAAATGTTAAATCTTTATGCATTGTAGTAAACAGCCTTTTTATTTATTTCTATACCTTCAATTTAATGATGATTTATTGTTATTGATTCTGAGTTTCTTCACAAACTTAAAAGTTAAGTAAATTTTTCTTAATTTTCTTTTCTAGGGCTCTAAAACTCTTGATTTGTTTGGTTTGGTTTGGTTTCTTTCTTACTATCAAATCTTCTCCTCTTTACTTTCCCAACCACCTGTAGACCCAATCAAAAACCTTAAACTTTTGGAATTGCCACTTGGCAAGAGTTATCTGTTTCAGTGCTGAAACACAATGCCAAATATTTCAACTTAACTCGGGCTTTAATCAAATGAGTCAAGTCACAGATTAAGCCTTCCAAATTCACAGCTTGCTCATGAGCTAGACAAGTATGGGATGGGGGCGGAAACTGGAACACTAAGGGTACTGCATGCTCCTCCCTGTCCCTCTGTCACCTCTTACCAAGAAAAATTTCTTAAGCTCCCAGCTAAATGATCAGCTTTTTTTTTTTAAACTTCCTTCCTTTATAGCAATTTTCAGTATTTATTAGTGCTTCTCAATCTTTTTTATAGTAGTCACCTACTTTTTTTATCTTCTATGATTGTATTATAAAAATCAGTGTTTCCCCCAAGATATAAAAATCATAATACTGAATTATTTTCATACACACACACACACACACACACACACATCTATAATAATAAAAGCATAATATGCTAATTAGACCAGACGTCCTTCCAGATGAAGCTGCGGCAGAGGCAGCCACTGTGTCGGGCAGGGGTCGAGCCCCTTGCACGAATATATATATAATATATATATGACATATATATATTATATATATATTTCTATATGATGAGAAAGAACCATTGATCAGTTGCCTCCTGCATGCCCCACACTGGGGATTGAGCTCCCATTCTGGGCATGTGCCCTGACATTCCATGACCTCCTGGTTCATAGGTTGACACTCAACCACTGAGCCATGCCAGCCTGGCCTGTATTCTTTTCCACTCATATACACCTAGAGATTGTCATCCGTCCCTGAGTGAGGGGTGACAGAGACAGGTTGACTCTTTACTCTCTCACATGGGACCTCTTTGAGAATCAAGGAGCAGTCCAACTGGACTGCTCCTTGGAGTTTGTTAGTAAATCTGCTGGAAAAAAAAAATTCTGAAGAGAAAGTCATTATTGTTGTAAGTATTCCAAATTGCATTACTCTAAGAGTTAGGGCTACAAATAGTGAATTTATTGGTGCCTGGAGAAAATGTCCAGGTTCTTATGAGGGTCTATAGTTGGTACTAGAATGCTGCAGTACCACTTTAGGTTCTGCAAGTAATCAAAACGAGCAGCCCACAATGATCCTTATACTTCGAATTGTGCTAAACAGAATTTAGAAAGCTATTTGACTAGTTTTCTATTTTCAATTCCTTTTCCAAAATATGTGGATCTGCATTTCAGTTTTTATACTATATTTGCTTATGCACATCCCTTAAAAAAAGTAGATCCAGAAATTAGGGATTGACGAATGGATAAGGTTGGATAACATTGGAACTATATGGGAAGCTTATCTTCTGTTAGCACTTTTCTGACCTTGGGAACTTTTTTGTTTAAAAAAAAAATTTTTTTTAATTTCTTTATTGATTAAGGTGTTACATATGTGTCCTTCTTCCCCCATTACCCCCCACCCCACGCATGCCCTCCACTCATGCCCTCACCCCCCTGTTGTCTGTGTCCATTGCTTAGGCCCATATGCATGCATACAAGTCCTTTGGTTGATCTCTCCCCCTTAACCCCACCCTCCCCTACCTTCCCTCTGAGGCCAATCTGGTGACATATGCCAGGGAACAAGATAGCAAATGCCCCTGACCTTGGGAACTTTGGTATTTCTAAACCTAGGGGTTTTTGTGTTGTTTTTTTAAACTTTCTTGGCAAGACACTAAGGTAGAATTCGTCTATGAATGTGACTCATCTACTTAATAAACAGTAACATGCTAATTGACCATACCTTTGTGACACCCACCAGCCAATCAGGAATGAGTATGCAAATAAACTCAACAAAGATGTTGGGTTAATTTGCATATGTGGGCACTGAGCAGCTGGGTGGTGTGGAGTGCCTGTGTCATCACCATGGCTATGACGCAGGCATTCCACACCACCCCAGCTGCTCCAGGACTCTGGGCAGCATGAGAAGGCAGAAAGGTGACTCTGGGCCAGAGCGAAGGTGGTGCCGGCAACCAGGGGAAGGATGGCCCATTCTTGCATGAATCTTTATGCATCGAGCCTCTAGTTGAAAATATTAGCAGTTCAAGAGTGGTTAGGGAATTTTGCTGTACTGGGCTTATTTTTCCACTATTTTCATCCACGGTGGTTAAATCCAGTGCCATCGAAAGAAGAATTGAGGGAGAATCCAAGATGGCGGCGTAGGTAAACACCTAAACTGCTGCCTCGCGCAACAATTTCAAAAATTCAACTAAAAGACAAAACGTCTATCACCCAGAACCACAGGAAAGCTGGCTGAGTGGAAGTTCTACAACTAGAAGGAAAGAGAAAAGAGCATCGAGACGTGCACGAGCGCTGAAAAGCTGAGGTACGGAGGCGCAGGCGCGTGAGCCGGGCTGGCGGCGGGCGTTGCTTTTTTCAACCCAAAGGGAGACAAGCCCCCGATTACTCTGAAATCCAGTTTCTGGGGAGACGCGGGGGATCCAAACTCCTACGGGGAGAAGCTGGACTGTCTGCCAGTGAGGGGGGCTTACTTGCAGAGCTGCGCGCAGGAATAATTGTTTACGGCACTGGGGCACGGGACTCCCGGACGCCCTTGGGGACACAGAGCCGGCTAACTAGCAGCCATTGCTGTTTGCCACGCCCTAGCCTAGTGACACCCTGAGACCCCGCCCTGCACAACCTACAAACCCACCCAAGCTCCAAGCAGCAGCGTTAGCAGAAGAAAGCCCCGCCCTATCGCAGCTTAACCTAGCAAACTTGCAGCCCGGGTCAGACAGCTCCAAAACCTCCAAACCCCAAGCAAAGAGGAGAAAACTGTAGCTCTCACTGTAGATCCTGCTGGATGGCCTCAGACAGTAGCTGACCTGCACCCCATTGGAGATCCAGAAGCCAGTGTACCTAGTGGTCAGAGTGAGACACCAGATTTCAACTCCTCACATCCATAAATGACACATTGAAAGGCAGACTCAGTGAGCACCAAAGCCCCACTGAAACAAGTCCTGCCCCATAAGTGTGTCTTCAGCGCAGCAGTTCTTCCATTATAGACACAGTGAGTGCTCACAGCTAATTGGCCTGGAGGTCAATTCCTCCCAGTATACCAACAGCAATTAAGGCTTTAACTGCACCAAGTCTTTGCACTCAGCCCACAAAGGGGTGTACCAAGAGTGTCCACATCAGGTGATTGGGGAGGCTGAGCTACTGCCCCCTATAGGTCACCTACCACACAAAGCTACTCCATCAACACAGGGAAGCAGCCAAAATGAGGAGACAAAGAAACATGTCACGAATGAAAGAAACAGAGGAAAGCAAACTACTGGATGACATAGAGTTCAGAACCACATTTATAAGGTTACTCAAGAATCTTCTTAAAACCGCTGAGAAACTTGATGAGACCTTCAAGGAGCTTAATGAGAATGCCAAAAAAATGGAAAAGGATCAGTCAGAAATGAAGCATACACTGTCTGAAATAAAGAATATACAGAAACTCAACTGTAGATCAACGTACCCCAAGAATCAAACCAAAGATCTGAACTATGTGGAAACAAAAAACATCCAACCAGAAAAACAAAAAGAAAAAAGAATCCAAAAATATGAAGATAGTGTAAGGAGCCTCTGGGACAACTTTAAGCGAACCAACATCCGAATTTTTGGGGTGCCAGAAGAAGGGAGAGAGCAAAATACTGAAAACCTATTAGAAGAAATAATGACAGAAAACTTTCCCTACCTGGTGAAAGAAATAGACTTACAAGTTCAGGAAGTGCACAGAACCCCATACAAGAGGAATCCAAAGAGGACCACACCAAGACACATCATAATTAAAATGCCAAGGGCAAAAGACAAAGAGAAAATATTAAAAGCAGCAAGAGAAAAACAGTTAATTACCTACAAGGGAGTACCCATACGACTGTCAGCTGATTTCTCAACAGAAACTATGCAGGCCAGAAGGGAGTGGCAAGAAATATTCAAAGTGATGAACAGCAAGAACCTACAACCAAGATTACTCTACCCAGCAAAGCTATCATTCAGAGTTGAAGGTCAGATAAAGAGCTTCACAGACAAGAAAAAGCTAAAGGAGTTCATCGCCACCAAACCAGGATTACATGAAATGCTGAAGGGTATTCTTTAAGGAGAGGAAGAAGAAGAAAAAGGTAAAGATAAAAATTATGAACAACAAAATGACATCAAATACATACCTACCAACAAGTGAATCTAAAAATCAAGTGAATAAAAAATCTGAAGAACAGAATGGACTGGTGAATATAATAGAATCAGGGACATAGAAAGGGAGTGGACTGACGATTCTCAGGGGAAGCAGGTGTGAGGGGTGCGGGAAGAGATTGGACAAAAATCTTACTCCTATGGATGAAGACAGTGGCGGGGGTAAGGGCATGGGGTGGGGTGGGAAATCAGGTGGAGGAGAGCTATGGGGGAAAAAAATAGAGGAACACCTGTAATAATCTGAACAATAAAGATTTATTAAAAAAAAAAAAGAAAAAAAAAAAAAATAAATCCAGTGCCATCACACTTCTTGTGAGGCCAAGGCTGAGAATGCGAAGTGGAGAGACAGGCCCCACATTGAAGGGAATCCAGAGGCATGCTGATGGGACCCTGGCTGAGAGCTCTAAGGTGAGAGACACTACACAGACTTTTAATTCAACAAACACTTTTTTGCAAGACTCTTTGAAACAATACAGGAATTAAGAAGGAAATAAACTCACAAGAATGATTACAGCATTTCCAAGCAAGATTGCTTTCTTTTCCCCCTTCTGTTTACTTTGTCCAGATTCCAGCCAAAAAGATTCAGCTTAAGGAATTACATTCTTGGAGATGTTGGAAAAAGATTCCCGGGTCTTGGAAGAGGACTTGAAATATGCAGGGGAGGTAGTATATCTTTCTGTCTTAAATATAGAATAAAACTGAAGGGTGATTTTCTTAGAAAACATTTGTCTGATTTATCTGATCAACAAGCCAAAGCTTTATGTAATGTGATAAATCTATGTGACATTTTATAAAAATGGATAATCAAAAGACAAAACTAATCAACAAAGATGACAGCAATAAAGAAACAAAAAGTGGCCGGACTGGTTTGGCTCAGTGGATAGAGCGTCAGCCTGCAGACTGAGGAGTCCCTGGTTTGATTCCGGTCAAGGGCATGTACCTTGGTTGCGGGCACATCCCCAGTGGGGGATGTGCAGGAGGCAGCTAATCGATGTTTCTCTCTCATCGATGTTTTAACTCTCTATCCTTCTCCCTTCCTCTCTGTAAAAAATCAATAAAATATACTTTAAAAAAAAAGAAACAAAAAGTGGCAATACTGGAAATGAAATTGTACATGGTTGGATTTGAAAATTGTGATAGCAAAGCAAAGATGAGATAAGACCTAGGCCTGCATGAAGCTACAGTACGAACCATATTTTAAAAGCCTAATGAATATAAAAAATAAGGTAAAGTGGCTTCAATATCTTTAAGTTTGTTACAGAAATCCATTTAAGATAGAAAATAAGAGTATTTACTTCTACTTTCGGTTGAGGACTGTAATCAACAAACACCATTCAGTTTCACTAGCATTCAGGCCAAAGTATCAAAGTGCTGCATTGAAGGAAATGGTAATTACAAGGAGACAAAAAGAATATTTTACTGCCAGTAAAGGCTGGTTTCATCATTTCAGATTCTGCATGAATTCATTAACCTTAAAATATCTGGTGAAATGGCAAGCTCATGAGGTGGAGGGTAATGGGGGAATAAGGACACATGTGTAATAATTTAATCAATAAAGAAAAAAATTAAGAAAAAAGAAACTGCAAGCTCAGGTAAGGATGCTACTGTAAAATTTGTACCCAGATTCCAAAAATGACAGGCAGTCCTGGCTTACTATTGTGCCAAAAAAACAAAAACAAAAAACACAAACAAACAAAAAACAACACTGCAGGATTTGGAGTAAATGGAGTGATAAAAGATGTGGCTGATCATGGGAAGTTGGCACTGCCTCCATTCAAGAAGTAGTTCTGGACATGCAACCATAAGAACTTAGTGAAGTCGAACATATAATTATAAATAAGGAAAGTGGTTGTGTCATAAAAGATGAATGCATCTCAGAGGAGGTGATACAGATGAAAAATTTCATGTCAAAGGAACTATCAGATTTTTCCGCCATTGAAAGCCCAAAAGATAAAATTTCAGCTGATCCAAATTTAGAAAGGAGTATGTCATTTTGCCAATAAAAACTATAATTTTTTTAAAAGGAAAATATTAGTTTACACATGCTTTTCATCTGTGGAACTATATTTTTGCTTTTAGTTATCAGCATGTAATAAGCATCTCTGTAGAATTTATTTCCCTTTTTCTTAAAAATGGTTTATTAATATCTCATTGATCCTACTGCCCCCTGTGGAGTAAGGAAATGCTCGCTCTCTCTCTCTTTCTCTTTCTCTCTCTCTCTCTCTCTCTTCCTCCCTCCCTCTCAACTGGACTAACCAAATCTTCTAGAAATAAAGAAATTTGTCCAAAGTAAACAGTGTAACAGTGCTGCAACTGCAAACGGAATTCAAGACAGCAGGGTATAAAATTTCTCAATCAAGTTGTAGTAGAATATAAAGTTTGACTCAATATAGTATACTAGAGGCCCGATGCACAAAATTTGTTCAAGGAACTCGGTCCTCGCAGCCCTAGCCAGCCCTCACAGCCGGCTTGGTCCGGAAGGTCATCAGGAAGGACATCCAGAAGGTTGTTTGGCTGTTTGGTCTAATTAGCATATTAGCTCTTTATTATATAGGATAGTGTTTAAGACAAATTTTGTTAAAGACAAAATTTTCTTCACTGTATTCCTGTTGGCATCCTTACATGAAAAAAAAAAAAAAAACAACCTCCTAAATAAGTATATTTGAAAATGTATAAGAAATATAAAGCATACATTTATTGTTTCCAATATTAGGGATCTTGCCTAATAGTTGCTGGTGTTCAGAAATCTTCAGGTCAGGGAATGGAAGATTAAATCTATTTCTAAACCTACTCCATTCCCTCTGGAACATAATACCCTCTTGAAATATATTTGATAGTTCAATTACTAATGCTTGTTTCTTTGCCAGAAATACTTTTCTGGCAATGGTGTGCAATATTTGGCTTTGCTGTGATACTATTTTTTGGCCTCTGACTGCAAATGTTTAAGTTTCCATTAAGCAAGTCAGTGGCGCTTTACAATGATGCTTTTCCTGGCCTTGTGATATATCATTTTTCTATATTTTACCATGGAATATGATAAATCCAAGAGATTTAAGTTTCTGAATAATGAATGTAACTTTTAAGTAAAAATATAATATTTTGGTGGTGGAATGTTTTAAAGAGATGCCTGAACACTATGTGAACTTCTTGAGGCCATATTATTGGGCATGGAGTTATCCAACTCAATGAACCATGTTGTTTCTTGTGTACTAAATACCTCTTAATATTTCCTCTTTTTTACATTTTTCTTTAGGACTGAGGGTGTTTTAGGAGAGAAATGTCTTTGACATGGTGTCAGACTGCTAATACATGCATTGCCATGCTAAAGGGAGCTGCATTTGGGTCAATATTTTAAAACAGGATTACTGTCTTTAAAATTACATATACTCACAATGAACAAAATTCTCATGTGTTGGAAAAGTACAAAGAAAAATATGAAAATATACCTAAATTCCTATCACAGAGAAAACATCTGACAGTGTGCTGAGCATCTTCCAGACATTCCTCTATGCACATGTACATATTTGTAGACAAATGCAATTTTACATAAATGAAATCATACTGTACATGCTATTCTGAAACATGCCATTTTACAGTCAATTATTTTTCCCAGACACCTTTCCATTCCCATCAATATAGAGCTACTTGTTTTACAGGCTGCAATGTATTCCATTGAATCCATGCTCTATAATCTAATTATCTGGGCTGTCTCTGAATTTCTTCTATTATAAACAAAGCCACAATGAGCATCCTTCAATTACATCTGTTTTCACTTATTCATTTATTTCTTTTGGATAAATCCCTATATGTGGGGTTTGGGGTCATTTTATGCATATTGCCAAACTATGCTCTAGAAATATTGTACCAATTTACATTCCCACAAATAGGACATGAACATATTTATTTCCTGAAACCATTTCCAACTCTGAATTTTTATTAACCTTTTTAATATTGCCAAGTGGACCATAAAATGATATTTCATTTATTTTTATTTTTTGGCCAGTCTTTGATTTCTAACAAGGTTAAACATCAATGCTTATTGGTCTTTTGAATTTATTCTTTTTGTTGTAAATTTTCTGTTTATGTTCTTTTGCAATCTTTCATTTGTTTTTCCCATATATATATATTTTTAAAATATTAGCTCTTTATTATGCATCCTGTTGCAAAACATTTTCCCAATTTCTCATCTGTTTTTCTCCCTTCTTTATAGTGTGAGTTGTGATTTCATTTTTTTTTCTTTTTTTTTTTGGTTTGGTTGTTTGCAACATAAAAGTTTAAAAAGTCAGTTATAAAGCTTATTCTTTTGGGTTCCTGATTTTTTATGGCATAGTTTAAAAAGGCCTGCCATATCTCAAAGGAAAAATAATTATCTATTCTTTCTCTTCTAATACTTCCAACTTTCCAACTTTATCTATCACACTCACATCTGCTATCCATCTAGAAGGTATTTACATATAAGGAGCTGAAATCTTGATCTGTTTGGTTTTTATTTGTTTTTTTTAAGTTGTTTTATTTTTTGTTCATTCTCACCCAAAGATATTTTTTCTATTGATTTTTTAGAGAGAGTGGAAGGGAGGGAGAGAGACACAGAGAGAAACATGGATGTCAGAGAGACATATCGATTAGTTGCCTTGAGCCTGCCACAGAGGTACATGCCCTTGACAGGAATTGAACCCGGACTCTTCAGTCCATGGGCCGATGCTCTATGCACTGAGCCAAACCGGGTAGGGCTGATCTATTTTGTTTTATTCCAGATGACTGACCTGTTGTCCCAAACCCTTGCAGAAAGATCTCTTTTTAAAACCACTTACTTGAAATGCTATCTTTATCATATAAGTTAATATGCATGAATATTTCCAGCATAGTGATTAAAGCATTGTATTTAGAGTCAGACCTCAATAAAAGTTAACCATTTTCTTTATATAGCATTGCTTGTTCAAGTTTTCTTAGGTAATTTACACTTTTGTTGCCATTGAAATTGATGTATTGTCTGTCAGCATATTTTATAACTAGATATTTTCTGTATACAAACCAACTATTAATTTTGTAATATAGTTTTAAATCACCTGCAAAAATGATACTTTTGTTTCCTCCATTTCAGCTCTTATTTGATTCCTTGACTTAAATATATTAGCAGCACCTCTATTTTACTCTGGATTTTGATGAATTAAAGAAATATTAATCTAATTCTACTTTACTAAGTGTTTTTATTGAAAATGGATGTTAAATTTTATTAAATGCACTTTTGACATAAATCAAAATGGTCATAGTTTCTCTCCTTTGACTTATTAATATGGTGAATTATATTAGTAGTTTGTTTAAAGCTATAAGCTACATTTGCATTTCTGGAATAAATTCCACTTGGTAGCAGTTTTTTAATGTACTTTGGATTCTATTTAAGATATACAGGATTATTTTTGCCTTTATGGTTTGATTGTAAACTATCTTATCAGTGCTACCATTTGGTAGTCCTACTTCAAGTAGTAATTTCCAAGTGAATTAATTTATGATATTATCTATATATATTTAAAAGACTAAGTGACCATATGACCATCGGACCATTCGACAGGCTGGTACCTATAATGTGCACTGACCACCAGGGGGCAGATGCTCAGCGCAGGAGCTGCGGTCACTTGGCAGCGGTGGTTCTGGAGTGAAGCACACTGGAACTAGAGAGGAGGGAGCCCGATTCCTCGATTCCTTGTGGGGCCGGATGATTCCACCTTCCCTTTATCACATGAGAAATTAGTCAAGCACTCTGAAAGTGTTTTTACTCTTACTGTGGTATACAGGGAAATATTTGAATAAGTTTAATCAATTTATCAGTCATTGCTTTTATCCATGTTGTTGTTTTTTGTTGTTTATTTTTAGTTTTTTTTTTAAATAAATCTTTATTGTTCAGATTATTACAGGTGTTCCTCTTTTTTTTCCCCCCATAGCTCCCCTCCACCTGATTCCCCACCCTACCCCATGCCCTTACCCCCCGCCACTGTCTTCATCCATAAGAGTAAGATTTTTGTCCAATCTCTTCCCGCACCCCTCACACCTGCTTCCCCTGAGAGTCGTCAGTCCACTCCCTTTCTATGTCCTGATTCTATTATATTCACCAGTCCATTCTGTTCTTCAGATTTTTTATTCACTTGATTTTTAGATTCACTTGTTGGTAGGTATGTATTTGATGTCATTTTGTTGTTCATAATTTTTATCTTTACCTTTTTCTTCTTCTTCCTCTTCTTAAAGAATACCCTTCAGCATTTCATGTAATCCTGGTTTGGTGGCGATGAACTCCTTTAGCTTTTTCTTGTGAAGCTCTTTATCTGACCTTCAACTCTGAATGATAGCATTGCTGGGTAGAGTAATCTTGGTTGTAGGTTCTTGCTGTTCATCACTTTGAATATTTCTTGCCACTCCCTTCTGGCCTGCATAGTTTCTGCTGAGAAATCAGCTGACAGTTGTATGGGTACTCCCTTGTAGGTAACTAACTGTTTTTCTCTTGCTGCTTTCAAGATTCTCTCTTTGTCTTTTGCCCTTGGCATTTTAACTATGATGTGTCTTGGTGTGGTCCTCTTTGGATTCCTTTTGTTTGGGGTTCTGTGAGCTTTCTGGACTTGTAAGTCTATTTCTTTCACCAGGTAGGGGACGTTTTCTGTCATTATTTCTTCTAATAGGTTTTCAGTATTTTGCTCTCTCTCTTTTTCCGGCACCCCAAAAATTCGGATGTTGGTACGCTTGAAATTGTCCCAGAGGCTCCTTGCACTATCTTCATGTTTTTGGATTCTTTTTTCTTTTTGTTTTTCTGGTTGGGTGTTTTTTGTTTCCTCATATTTCAGATCTTTGGTTTGATTCTTGGGGTACGTTGATCTACAGTTGAGTTTCTGTATATTCTTTATTTTAGACAGTGTATGCTTCATTTCTGACTGGTCCTTTTCCATTTTTTTTGGCATTCTCATTAAGGTCCTTGAAGGTCTCACTAAGCTCCTCAGAAGTGTCATCAAGTTTCTCGGCAGTTTTTAGAAGATTCTTGAGTAACCTTATAAATGTGGTTCTGAACTCCATGTCGTCCAGTAGTTTGCTTTCCTCTGTTTCTTTCATTCGTGACATGTTTCTTTGTTTCTGCATTTTGGCTGCTTCCTTGTGTTGATGGAGTGGCTTTGTGTGGTAGGTGACCTATAGGGGGCAGTAGCTCAGCCTCCCCAATCACCTGATGTGGACGCTCTTGGTACACCCCTTTGTGGGCTGAGTGCAAAGTCTTGGTGTAGTTAAGCCTTAATTGCTGTTGGTACGCTGGGAGGAATTGACCTCCAGGCCAATCGGCTGTGAGGACTCACTGTGTCTGTAAGAACTGCTGTGCTGGAGACACGCTTATGGTGCAGTACTTGTTTCAGTGGGGCTTTGGTGCTCGCTGAGTCTGCCTCTTGAATGTGTCACTTATGGATGTGAGGAGTTGAAATCTGGTTTCTCACACTGACCACTAGGTATACTGGCTTCTGGATCTCCAATGGGGTGCAGGTCAGCTGTTGTCTGAGTCCACCCAGCAGGAGCTACAGCGAGAGCTACAGTTTCCTCCTCTTTGCTAGGGGTTTGGAGGTTTTGGAGCTGTCTGATCCAGGCTGCAAGTTTGTTAGGTTAACCTGTGACAGGGCAGGCCTTTCTTATGCTAAAACTGCTGCTTGGAGCTTGGGTGGGTTTGTAGGTTGGGTGGGGTGGGGTCTCAGGGCGTCACTAGGCTAGGGCGTGGCAAACAGCAATGGCTGCTAGTTAGCCGGCTCTGTGTCTCCGACTGCGTCCCGTCCTGTGCCCCAGCGCAGATAAACAATTATTCCTGCAAGCAGGCCCCCCTCACTTTCCGACCTGGTGGCAGACAATCCAGTTTCTCCCCGTAGGAGTTTGGGTCCCCCGTGTCTCCCCAGAAACTGTATTTCAGAGTAATTGGGGCCTTGTCTCCCCTTTGGGTTGAAAAAAGCAATGCCTGCCACCAGCCCAGATCCCGCACCTCCGTACCTCAGCTTTTCAGCGCTTGTGCACGTCTCAGTGCTCTTTTCTCTTTCCTTCTAGTTGTAGAACTTCCACTCAGCCAGCTTTCCCGTGGTTCTGGGTGATAGACGTTTTGTCTTTTAGTTGCAGTCTTGAAATTGTTGTGCGAGGCAGCAGTTTAGGTGTTTACCTACGCCACCATCTTGGATTCCTCCCAGTTTGCTCCATGTTGTTTTTATATAGTGTTTTTGTTGTTGTTAATTTATTAATCAATTTATATATTATTTTCATATACATTTTACTAATTTTCTTTCATCTCTGACACTTCTATTATAGAGAAAGGGCAAATAGCAATATTAAAATATTTCTTCTAATTAATTTTCTTTCAATGTGCATGAATTCGTGCACCAGGTCACTAGTATGTTATAAAATGAAAATACTGTCACATGTGAATTCACCTCTAGAGTGTGAAATAGTCTATATGGATTTGCTTAAACAGTAGTTTAATTACATTAAAATTTAAAACCATAAATATATACCCAAGATAATTGAAACACATGGCCACACAGATATCCATAGCATTGTTCATAATAGACAAAAACTGGAATCAACTCAAATGTTCACCAATTGGTAACTAGATGAACAAAATGTGTTATATCCATACAATGGAATATTATTTAGAAATAAAAATAAGTGAAGTACTGATGCATGCTACAACATAAACAGCATTATGCTAAATGTATGGAGCCAATCACATATTGTATGATTCCATTTATATGAAACTAGAGTCCCAATGACTGAAATTCATGCAAGGGGTTCAGCCCTTGGTAGTGCTTGTCTTGGCCCTCGCATCCCTGGCTTTGTCCAAAAGGTTGTCCTGAAGGACGTCCAGAAGGTTGTCCGGCTGTCGGGTCTAATTAGCATATTATGCTTTTATTATTATAGATATCCAGAATAGGCAAATCTAGAGATAGGAAATAGATTAGTGGTTACCAGGGACTAGAGCAAGTGAGGGGCGAGAAGTGACTACTAATGGGTACAAGGTCTCTTTTTAGGATGATGAAAGTGTTCTAAAATTAGATAGTGGAGATGATTGCACAGCTCTGTGATTGTGCTGAATTACATTCAATTGTAAGTCCTAAATGGTTTCATTTCATTATGTATATTGTATCTCAATTACGTTATTTCTAAAGAAAAAACAGAATTATATAAGGGAAAAGTATTGAAGCCAAAGATAGGAAACAATTATTTATTCCTTTCCGTCCCCCTCTTTCCAAAGACTAGTCTAGGTATTTTGAAAACCCTTGTTAAAAACTTGCTTTGCTGTAAGAGGAACAAAGAACACCCTAAATCTCCTGACCAATGCATACTGAGAATTTATAAGGTACCCAACCACCAACCATAAACCTGTACTATTTAATTTTAGATAGTTTCATTTTCCTGGCCTATTACCTTTTGCTAACAAAGGGCTTTACATTTTAGAAGATATGTTCTAAACACCTTTGCACAAATCCAGCCAACTTTCTGTGTCTCTCTGCTCTTACTACCAGGCAGTGACAAATCTTCTGGGAGTGGCTTGGCAGGTGGACAGGTGGGTGGGAATCACCTTCAAATACTCTTCTTGGAAAGGCTACAGTCCTGTTCTCAGACCATCCTGAGGCACCTGACCCTCACTGCAATCCCTAAAAGACCACATCAACTCATGTGAGTCACCAGTCAAGACCCATGCTGCTGTCGAAAGGGTCATGTTGCTTCCAGCAATCAGTCAGATAGCCTCTGGTTTAGGGATCTTTTAGGAAAATGTAATCAAGAGTGTGTTTAATACTTAATTCTCAATCCAGTAGGGTGTGTTAATGAACATGACTAATTTTGAAATTATAGTACTATAGGGTACAGTACCACTGATTTCAATTCTCACACAGAAAAAGTTCTACCACTGTGTTTGCCCTCACCTGCAATTACTGTAGATGCAGCCATATATCATTGAGAAACTTGGATTTAATTTCTGAAATACCATTTTAAAGAGCTTTATTATTTAATAGTTGTTAGAGTTGGGTATCTTTGAGAAATAAGTAACACATGGAAAATGTTTGTTTTTTATTAACAGTACATTACTATACCACTAATGCTTCTATTATTAGTGGTAGTCATAGTAGAATAAAATTATGTAAGGCTATACATGTCCTTGTCCAATACACTTGGAATCTATTAGTTAAACTTAAACCAAAAAAGAGAGATAGACCCAACTGGTGTGACCCAGAAGGTCATGGTTCGATTGCCGGGCAGGGCACATGCTGGGGTTGTGGGCTCGATCCCCAGTAGAGGGTGTGCAGGAAGCAGCCAATCAATTTTTCTCTCTCGTCATTGGTGTTTTTTAACTCTCTCCCTCTCCCTTCCTCTCTGGAATCAATAAAAATATGTTTTTTTAAAAAGAGGGATAAGATTCCTGAGTATCAGTCTAATAAAGGGTTGCTAGAGTATTTATTTTTACAAGTACCCCAGAGGGAGAAAATGTTATAAAATGTCTCTTCAAGGGTTGTGTCACTATTCACTCTTAGTGGGCAAAAATTTTAAGATATTTTTCTAGAGTGTCAGTGCCTCAAAAACTAAACTTAGAATAACCATAGTTACCCAGCAATTCTACTCCTAGGTAGATACCCAAAAGAATTTAAAACAGGAACCCAAAAATATAATTGTATGCAAATGTTCATAATAGTATCACTGACAATAGACAAAAGGAAGAAACCACCCAAATCTCCATGTAAATAAATCAACAAAATGTGGTATATACATAAAATGATTTAACTTCTATAAGGTTCCTAGAATAGGCAAAATTAGTGACAGTAAATTTGAGGTTACCAGGGACTGGGGGCAGATGGGCATGAGGGGTTATTGTTTGGAATGATGAAAAGTCTGAAAATGAATTGTGGAACATTGTAAATGTACTTAATACCACTGAATTGTACACTTAAAAATTGTTAAAATGGTAAGGTGTATATATATATATATATATATATATATATATATATATATATAAAATTGTTAAAATGGTAAGATGTGTGTGTGTGTGTGTGTGTATATATATATATCTTACCATTTTAACAATTTTTAAGTGTACAATTTAAAATTGTTATAATTTAAAAGTGTATAATCATAATAAAAAATTAGGAGTACAGAGGAAAGAGAGAGATTTATAAAACTTTTTGCACTTCCCCATGCTGGTTCCATCCTCTGGCTATCACAGTGTGAGAGCTGAAACAAGGATGAAAGATGCCTTCTATTTTACCTCAGCTGGGAACGAGAACATCAGGTAACTCAAAATTTTTGAGACTGTGCATGACTGCAAATGGCCAGCAGGTACCACTGATAGTGACTTTGGGGGTTACAAATTTTAGTAAATAGGTGAATTGACAAATTCGGAATCTGAGAATAGTGAGGGTGGGTGTGCATATAAAACTGTATTTTTAAGCTTGGCAGGTTTGGAAAGTTTTCTCCCAAAGATGTGGGTACAGATTTGGGGTAAAGCGCTCAGTCTTGTTCTGGCTTTACTTAGACAGACTTCTTCAGCACGCATGGAAATCATATCAGAACATTTTTACACTCTTTCATGCACATAAGAATCACCTGGAGAGCTTGTTAAAATGCAGATCCTGGGCCTCACCCAGGATTGAGCCAAAGAATCTTCATTGTTAAAAGCAGGCTCAGTGATTTCATTTTGAAAAGAAAATACATAGAAATTCTAAGTCTGGGTCTGCCTATTGGTGATGCACTGCTGCCACAGACCACCAGTAACACATCTGTAAGTCAGACAAATGTGGGTTTAGGCTGGACTCATTGCAGCCGTGGAGACCATACACCATGTAGAAACTATGGAACATCTAATTAAAAAAGTGTTAGAAGGGCCATATCTCAATGGATAGAGGGCCGGCCTGTGGATTAAAGTGTCCTGGTTCAATTCCCCGTCAGGGCACATGCCCCAGTTTTGGGTTTCATCCCCAGTAGGGGGCTTGCAGGAGGCAGCTGATTAATGATTCTCTCTCATCATTGATGTTTCTATTTCTTCCTCTCCTTTCCTCTCTGAAATAAATAAAAAATATTTTTAAAAAAGAGTTAGAAGGAACTTTCTATGGGAATTTGGTTTGTGTTAGACATTCTTAGGGAGGGTTCTAAAAAACAGGTATTTGCCATGGATTGGGTGCTGTTGAGAAGTAAGAGCAATTCTATGATGAGGAATCTTAATTATTTTTATCTGGAAGACTGGAGGAATGAAGTGGGGCTAAGGCTGTAATTGGTAAAGAACCAGAAGTTACTCTGCTAGGAAACCATTTGATTATTTTTAGGATTTCACAGTGACCTTGTTTTTTGTTGAGCTCGGATGCAGTTGCAAAGTGGTCTTGTTTTTGTTTCACTTAACCACGAGCACAAGGTGACCTTATGAAATATTGGTGCTCTAAAACGGTGTTTACTAGTATATGCAACAGGAGAACATTGTGGCCTAGCTATAAGTACCATCAACTCTAAGGCCCAGTCGGCAGTACTAGGCCAGCTATGAAGGCTTGCTTTTTCCTTTCCCACTCTTGAACTTCGGATATCTGATCTGTTTGCCATGGTCCTGTCACACCCACACCCACCCACCCACCACCCACACCTGATTCCCATTTTTGCCAATGTTTTACCAAATTCAAGTTCAGCATTACAGACAATGGGAGGAAAAGCAGCTTGTGTAATATATGCATAAAATGTTCCCTACTCGGGTGGATACCAGCTTCTATATTTCCTAATATTTATATGCAATAGAGAAAATGCTCCCCAAACACCCACAATAAACATAAGGTGATACTTTAAGTTCCTATCTCAAGGAAAGAAATTTTGTCTTTCATGTAGTTCTTGGCATATCATAAATGTTAAATAGATATGAAATGGGATATGATGGTGATTTGGGGGAGAAAAAAAGGAAGCAGTGGTATTAAAGGAGTCAGAGGTGTTTAATCTAATTTTGGATCCTCATTAAGAAAACCAAAACATATAGTTTAGACTTTTTAGTCTAAACTTATAGTTTAGAGGGAGAGAGAGATGGAAACAATGATGAGAGAGAATCATCATTGGCTGCCTTGTGCACGCCCCCTGCTGGGGATTGGGCCTGAAACCCGGGCATGTGCCCTGACCGGAAATCAAACCATGACAGAGCTCAACCACTTAGCCACACCACCTGGGCTGGATGATCACTTTTTTTAATAAGGTCTGGGGTGAACACCTGAAACTAACGTACTATTGTATGTCAACTGTAATTGAAAAATAAAAAAATTATTTTTAAAACTAAATAAATTATTTGTCATCATATATCTGAGCAATGTTCCCCATTACCCTATCAAAAATGTTTAATACAATCTTTTGAATTATTTCTATAAATCAAGTCTATGATAGTTCATAAAAACAAACAGAGGGTTTTAGTGCCTGAAGAAGAAAATCTACTTTTCTTTTTTTTAAACCAAGCTCTGGATGGTTTCATTAAAGAAAAATTTTTGCATGATTTACTTTTCACCAGTTTATTCTGGCACGCTTCTAATGAAATCAGAATCACTGGGATCAATGATAACCAGTGTGCATACTCTGTAGTATTTCCCACACACTGTGCCCAATTCAATCTCATTACCACTGTAGTGATGGACACCGGTCTTGACCAACCTGGCATAGTACTCTGTTTTCAGATTTCCTCAAGACTGGACATTGTTTTTTGTTTTTTAAAAAAATATATTTTATTGATTTTTCATAGAGAGGAAGGGAGAGGGATAGAAAGTTAGAAACATCGATGAGAGAGAGACATCGATCAGCTGCCTCCTGCATACCCCCCACTGGGGATATGCCCGCAACCAAGGTACATGGCCTTGACCGGAATCGAACCTGGGACCCCTCAGTCCCCAGGCCAATGCTCTAGCCACTAAGCCAAACCAGTTAGGGCAAGACTGGACATTGTTGGTGAGGATGACCAGGTTCACTTTGTATGATCATCTACAGTCTGCTTGTACCCTAGCATGTACTTTCAACTTTTCATAACAAGTTGGAGCCTAGAGTTGATCAACTCCCATGACTTTTTTGTCTTTTTTGCTGCCACCATCTCCCTGCCTTAAGTGGGGGACAGTCCCCAACCAAGAGCAGCCACCAAGATGGCTGGGGAGGGAGTAAGGAAGGAGTTCCCACAATAAGAAGATCTACTTTTGCCAAAAAGAAAAAGTAAAGAATTGGAATGAAACTAGCCCAGGGGAAAAAGAGATATCACATTACCTTGGCAAAGGAAGTAGCTCTGGATCATCTATTTATAGCAGTTGTTCAAATTTTAGGTGATCTTAGTTCTTCTCTGAAACAATACTCTCTTTTAAAAGGAAAAAAAAATCCAAATGTAGAATAACTCATTACTTCTTTACTGTACTTACCACTTAATTTCTGTATATGTTGTCTAGAAATAGAAAATATCTGGAAAGAAAAATATAAACATTAGAGAATCTTCTAATTTTTTTGAGACTAGATTTATTTTAATCTTGATAGTCACATTGAAGCACATGATTACGCTACAAATGATCCAAGTAAAATATGTGTTTTAAGATCTTTACTGATCTGTTGACATTATATACCAGTTTAATAAAACAGTTTTATTTTCTTATTATTTTTAAATATATTTTTATTGATTTCAGAGAGGAAGGGAGAGGGAGAGAGAGATAGAAAGATCAATAATGAGAGAGAATCATTGATTGGCTGCTTCTTGCACACCCCACACTGGATGGAGATTGAGCCCACAACCCGGGCATGTGCCCTGACTGGGAATCAAACCATGACCTCTTGGTCCATAGGTCAAAGCTCAACCACTGAATCATATCGGCTGGGCCAGTAAAACAGTTTTATAAAAGGAAACTCATATGAAGTAGACCAATAGTGGGCAACTGTAAGTGTATTTACTTTTGTATCTCCATAAGTGGAAGATTGGAAATATATTCCATTTACCTTTACTCCTGTTTTAGAGATAGATGTACAGGAAAAGTAAGAAATTTAGTCACCAAACTTACATTTTTAAATTTATTTTTATTGATTTCAGAGAGGAAGAGAGAGGGGGAGAGAGAGATAGACACATCAGTGATCACAGATCAACTGCCTCCCACATGCCCCCTCTCCTATACTGGGGACCAAGCACACAACTGGGGCTTGTGCCCTGACTGGGAATCCAACCATGACCTCCTGGTTCATAGGTCACACCAGCTGGGCCAAAATTACATTTTACGAGAAACAAGTTTGAAGGGAGTCTGGAAGTGAATATGCACAGAGCTACCTGGTCTGGGGTACACAGAAGTAGGGTTTGTGGATACATTGGAAAAGGTGGTTCTGTCGGGCCTCTGCCCAGTTTCCCAACAATACTCGGGCCTGGTCCCTGTCCCTCTGAGCCTTCAAGGAACTAAGCCTCTTTCATACAACCAACTAGAGTTCAGGGACTCTGTTGTTAAACTATACATGAGCAAGTTATTTTCTTGGCTTTAAAGCCATGTGGGTTGTTTATGTTATAATTTAAAAATGGCAAGCTTTCCCTGCCAATAGCGCTCTCGTAAACACGGTGAACGTTCCTGAAATCCGCCGAACTTTCTGTAAGAAGTGTGGCAAGCATCAACCCCACAAAGCAACATAGGATAAGAAGGGCAAGGATCCTCTGTATGTGCAGGGAAAATGGCATATGGCAGAAAGCAGAGTGGCTATGGTGGGCAAACTAAGCCAATACCTTCCCCCCGCCCCCAATAAAGGCTAAACTACAAAGAAGATTATGCTGAGTTTTGAATGCATCGAGCACAACTGCAGACCTAAGAGAAAGCTGGCTATTAAGAGGTGCAAGCTTTTTGAACTGGGAGGAGATGAGAAGAGAAAGGGTCAAGTGACCCAGTTCTAAGCTTCATATTAGTTTATTTATATGACAATAAAATCTTGATATATTCACTTCAAAAAAAATGGCAAAATCTCTGTTGGGTTTACTTGGTGAACAATAATCAAGAATAATACAAAAGGAAAAATATCTTAATTGGGAGGAGAAGAATGAAAAGCTGCTTCAATTTCATGAATGTGTTGTTGGAATTTATACATAGACAATTTATATATGTTAATGAAATTAAGCCAGATTTCCTTCAAGACGTACATCTGCAACATTTTTTGAGAGCAGACATGTTCTGAAATAGTACAATCACGAGAGTGGCATTTAGGTGTGTTCTCTTTCAGGGTTAACACACTGCAATTTTACTCAGTCTGTTCATGTGTTTAATTGCCTTCTGTTATTATTTTTTATGCAAGAAACCCAGCCAGAGTCCAGTGAATTGGAGCAATTATGTTTGGCTTGCATTCCTTCAAGGGAGAACAGAGCCTACAAATTGCAAGGAAGCCTACCCTTCACTGTGCTTTCAATAATCTGCCTCAGCCTGGCCGGTGTGACTCAGTGATTGAGCGTTGCCCTGGTCAGGACACATGCCAGGTTGCGGGCTCGATCCCCAGTGGGGGCTGTGCAAGAGGCAGCCAATCAATGATTCTCTCTCATCATTGATGTTTCTAACTCTCTCTCCCTCTCCCTCTCCCTTCCTCTCTGAAATCAATAAAGTGAGTTTAAATAATAATAATCAGCCTCAGACCACATGTACAGGCAGAATGGAGGGCTTAGGACATTGTTCAGATAAACCAAACCCCCCAAAATAACTTTGAGGGGAAAATATTTTTTCTAAAATACAATATGGTTACTAATTTACACTGATTGGTTTTAAGTGTGCGTTTTATTCACCAGTTGTTCATAAATAATTGCTCAGCACTTAGGTTTTTAATATTCATGTGATAATTTGTGGGTGACACTAGTTATGAAAATGAAAACAATGGTTAGAACTACATGAAGAGACTGAATCAAATTGATCTCAGTCTTAATATTTGTAGAATTATTGTAATGATAATTGAGTAACGGGGCCACTAATTCCATGAGACTACTAAATAGTATGGAAATATCAATATGCTTATAAAAAAAAACCAGACTTATAAAACAAACAATTTTGTGTTTCTGATTTTATTAAGTTCACATATTCAAGACTAGATACTTCTCTTTTCTTTCTGCAGTTTTGAACTTGATAGCTACACAGTAATGCTGGCTTTCCTTCTGCCTCTCCATACCAGTTCCCCCTGGGGTTGGCCCAACAGGCTACCGAGATCAGCTCCCTGGGGGCTCCAGGAAAGCAGCTCTAGGTGGGCTCAGAAAATGCACAGCGCATGTAATGCGTCAGAGTTCCTTCTCTACAGTGATGCTGGCTTTTTTTTCTCCTCACTATTTTTTTCTCAATATTTAAGTATGTTGATTTCTAAAATATTACTTATATTAGTGCTTATATGTTTTACTGTCAGTTTTACCCCACAATTTAAGTCCTTGCTCCATCACCAATTCCTAAATTTACTTATTTGACTTAACTGTTAAACTTTTATCTCCTTAAGAAAACATATCTATTTTGGATTTACATTATATTTAACTTCCCCCCCCTCCTTATCTTTTATTTAGATTTACTTTTCTGTTCTGTCAGTTTGACTGGCCTAAGAGATACTCAGATAGCTAATAAAAATTTATTTCTGGACATGTCTGGAAGAGATTGGCATCTATATTGGTAGATTGAGTTAAGCAGATCACCCTTACTAATAAGAATGGGCATCACCCAATTCATTGAGGATCCAAATAAGACAAAAGGTGGAGGAAGGATGAATGGGGTCTCTGCTTGAGCTGGGACACTTATCTTCTGCCCTCAGACATCAGTGCTCCTGGTTCTTGGGCTTTTGGACTCAGACTGGGACTTACACAATCATCCTCCCACATTCTCAGGCCTTCAGTCTTGGACTGAATTAAAACACCAGCTTTCCTGGTTCTCTGGATTGCAGATGGCAGATTGTTATTGAGGTTCCTGGCCTCAATAACCATGTAAGCCAGTTCCTAATTTATATATATAATCTATTGGTCCGGTTTCTCTGGAGAATCCTAATACAGATACCCATAAAACTATAACAGTGCTGGTTACTTTTGGAAAAGGAGTTGGGAATGAGAATTGGGTGAATAGAAACTCTAATATATTGCTCTATAAACTTCTGTATTGTTTGGACCATTTGCAATGAGATTTATTTGTGTATTATAAAAAGAAAGAAAGAGTGAGAAACAGCATGGAACTGCTGTGAAACCAGCAAAATTTTGACAGATGGTCTGTCAGAACTACCAGGAAAAAAATTTTAAGCATTGGGAAAATAACAGAGAAGAAAATGTCAGGGAAATATCCTCAGTTAATTAACACTAAGAAAGAAAAGGATGGGAGAGGTAGAAAAATAATCTAAATAATTAGAATCTAAAACTAAAGTAGATGATCTGAGGGATCTTGAAGAGCTGCTCACCATGACCACAGCCCATTGCATCTGTGATTTATGAAGATCTTTTTGTCAAGTGAGAACATCATGAGTCTTTCTTACAGCTCTATTTCAGAAAAGCTGCAAGGCATCGTTTTATTTCAACACCCAGGAGGAAACGACCATGAGCCAAGAAAGATTTAAATATCCTCAGAGACAAGAGTTTTGCTTGCCAAGTTTTAAGGAGCCAACATTACTTGTCATGATGAACCAAGATGCTAAGCAGAGAACAGATTCTCAAGTAAAAGGCAGGGACCAAGCAGAGTGACATCTGCAAATCAGATGTTTTATTCAAGAGGCATTGTGTGTGTGTGTGTGTGTGTGTGTGTGTGTGTGTGTGTGTGTCTTTAAAATATTTAAATTAGAAAATTATTTCAGCCTTAGCTGGGTAGCTTGGTTGGTTAGAGTGTTGTCCCAAAACATCAAGGTTGGGGGTTCAATCTCCAGTCAGGACACATACAAGAAGAAACCAATGAATGCATAAATAAGTGGAACAATTACCTCTCTCTCTCCCCCCATCCTACTCTTGCTTAAAATACATAAATAAATACAAAAATAAATAAATAGAAAATTAGTTGATACATGCTTCTTCTGTCAAAATCAGATCACATGGAGGGGAGATTGCAGCAGCTTTTTAGATCTGTAGCTGTCCATGTCACTGAGCTCCCTTATTCTCACACATTGCTGAGCAGTTTATAAAACACCTTCTCGTGCATTATCTGAGGGGTTTCACAATAAGAAGTCTAGGGCTAATAATGTTGATTTTTTAAGTGGGGAGGCAATTCAAAGCAATAGTTTCAATAAGGTCACCTCTGTGAATGGCACAGCTGGGATGCAAATCCATGACTGCTGACTCCAGTGCCCACTCCCCTCCCCCCCCGCCCCCAACACACACACACACACACAGACACACACATACACACGATGGCTCAGGCAGAGATCGCTAATGTAGTTGATCTTTCCTTGAGCAATGCTTGGGTATTAGTACAGGAGAAAGAAAGCAGGTAGTTTTGGATGAAGTAGAGGAACTGGGATAGGAAATAATCCTATTTAATAAAAGAGTAATATGCAAATTGACATACCTCCACTACACCCACAAGCCATGCCCACCAGCCAATCAGGAATTGGTATGCAAATTAACCCAACCAAGATGGCTGCAGGCACGGAGCGAGAAGAAGGCTTGGGTTTCACTGGCAATGGAGGAAGCCAAGCTTCCCACACACCCTGGCCAGCCCAGGCCTCCACTCAAGGCTACAAAGTTTCAATTACAGAAGATAAATAAATCCCAACAAAAATGGTTGCAGCCAGGGAGTGAGCAGGAGGCTTGGGTTTCCCTGGCAAAGGAGGAAGCCAAGCTTCCTGCACACCCTGGCTGGCCCAGGCTTCTGCTCAAGGCTATAAAGTTTCAATTATA
Organism: Corynorhinus townsendii; assembly: GCA_026230045.1. Classification (NCBI taxonomy): domain Eukaryota; kingdom Metazoa; phylum Chordata; class Mammalia; order Chiroptera; family Vespertilionidae; genus Corynorhinus; species Corynorhinus townsendii. The sequence goes on along the minus strand of JAPDVU010000006.1, from coordinate 110,667,045 downwards.
GAAGATAAATAAATCCCAACAAAAATGGCGGCAGCCACAGAGCTGGAGAGAGCAGGAGGCTTGAGTTGCCCCCGGTGATTGAGGAAGCCAAGCTTCTGCAGCCCTGGCCTGCTTTGGCCTCCGCTCAAGGCTACAAAGTTTCAATTATAGAAGATAAATAAAATCCCAGATCCCAGGGCCTCCGCTTGGGTCTCTGGGGGGCATGACCAGCCTGCAAACCACCACAGGCCCCTCACCCAGGCTGCCCCTTGCCCCAAGGGAACCCCCACCCTGATCCAGGACACCCTTCAGGGCAAACCAGCTGGACCCCACCCGTGCACCGGGCCTCTATCCTATCTAATAAAAGAGTAATATGCAAATTGACCATCACTCCAACACACAAGATGGCTGCCCTCATGTGGTCAAAGATGGCTGCCCCCATTTGGACACAAGATGCCCACCACAAGATGGCCAGCAGGGAAGGGCAGTTAGGGGTGACCAGGCCTGCAGGGGAGGGCAGTTAGGGGCAAACAGGCTGGCAGGTGAGCAGTTAGGCATCAATCAGGCTGGCAGGGGAGTGGTTAGGGGGTGATCAGGTTGGCAGGCAGAAGCGGTTAGGGGCAATCAGGAAGGCAGGCAGGCGAGCAGTTGGGAGCCAGCAGTCCTGGATTGTGAGAGGGATGTTTGACTGCCCTTGAGGGGTCCCAGATTGGAGAGGGTACAGGCTCGGCTGAGGGACACACACCCCCGTGCATGAATTTCGTGCACTGGGCCTATAGTCTATCTAATAATAGAGGAATATGCAAATTGTCCAGGACACTGTCCAGTAACAGTAATGACCAGCAGGCTGCCTGGGGTGACAAGGCCAGCCAGGGCGTTAGTGAGGGATGACAAAACGACTGAACAGCAGGCTGCATGGGGCGACCAGGCCAGCAGTGGGGGACAGTTGGGGGCGACCAGGCCAGCAGGCAGAGGCAGTTAGGGGCGATCAGGAAGGCAGGAAGGTGAGCAGTTAGGAGCCAGTGGTCTCAGATTTTGAGATCCCCAGGATTGGGTCTAAACCAACAGTCGGACATCCCCCAGGGGTCCTGGATTGGAGAGGGTGCATACTGGGCTGAGGGGACCCCCCCCCCCACCCCATGCACAAATTTTGTGCACCAGGCCTTTAGTATAAAATAAGTTCGGAAAAGCATGTAAAGAAGGGAGAAAATGAGCAGTCTTGATTTAGCCAGAGGGTTTTTAACTGTTATGATTAAGCATACCAAATGCCACTGTAGAACTCTGAAAAGGAAAAGCCTTGATGAAAACAGTGCTTAAGGGAAATTATTTGAAGAATTTAGCATAAGAGAAACCAGAAATATATTATATTAAAAACAATGAGAGTGGGGCTGTATAGCAAAAGATTATGAAAATCAGAAATATCAAGCACAGGAAGATTCTTGAGGCCCTGGAAAGAAAACAAAAAAAACATTCAGACTGTGAGGGGAGAATGAAGAATGAGTCAAAAGCTATACACCAAGCTTTTATACCAAGTACACACACGAGAGTGACAGTGATGCTAGTAAGCAGTGGAAACGTTGAGAGTGTGGATAAAGATGGCCCAGCCAATTATTGATAAGCTTCAAGTCTCAATAATCAAGGGAAACTCTTATAAGGAATTGGTGGTATAAATCTGAAAAGCCATTTATTTATATCTGAAAGCCAATTATTTAGTTAGGTGATCATAACAATCAGGAGAATAGGGAATTGCCCAGACATAAGGAACACTGAAGAGATTCACCCAGTAGTAGCCAAAAAAGAGAACTCCGGCCAGGCAGCTAGTGAAGGTTTCAGCAAACAGAGCATCAGCCAAAGTAGGAGTAGTGGTTGCATAGGCCCTGGCGGGTCTGGCTCAGAGGATAGAGTGTCAGTGCCCAGACGGAAGGGTCGAGGGTTTGATTCTGGTCAAGGGCATGTACCTCATTTGCATGCAGGCTCAATCCCTAGGTCGCCTCCCACCCTCTCTCAAAATCAATGGAAAAATATCCCCAGGTAAGGATTCACACACACACACACACACACACACACACACACACACACACACACACAAAGTTGCCTAGTATTCTCTTGTGTTGCTAAGTCTGAATTTACTTAGCCATTTAATCATTTTATACTTGATATTTTGATTTTTCCCCCCTTTGATCTTTGTTTATTGAAACAATGTCATAATGAACATACTTGTATATGTGTGTGTGTGTGTGTGTGTGTGTGTGTGTGTGTGTGTGTGTGTGTGTCTGGGGATAAATTTCTTTTAAAAAAACTTTGAAAAAACAAACAAACACTTGATACAGACAGCTTAATTTGCCCTTTAAAAGTTTGTGCCAATTTTCACCCCATCTGCAGAGCCTGACAGTGCCCATTTCAACACATCTGCATGAACAGTGAATAATAATCATTTTATTAACTGCATTGCCAAATTGCTGACCAAACCAAGTGTTTTTGCTTTATTTTTTATTAATGAGATTGCACACTTATAAATTTCTTATTGGCCATTTGTTTTTCATAGAATTTTCAAATACCCTTTTTTAAGACAAACTATGACAATCACAGAAGCCTATTTTCAGGTACTATTGCTAAAATCTCAGGAATAATATTTTTTGCAAAATCTGTTTTCTATTTCCTTTCAAACTTGTAGCTGAGTAACAGGAGCATTTGGCTTTAACTCCCAATAGCTCTTCACTATTTAATTGATGGGATGGAAAACTCTCATGGACATCTGAGACTAAGTCAGTAACAGAGCCTTTGTTATCTTCTCCTGAATGCTGTTTTCTAGTCAGTCTTCATTGCAGTTCATTGAAAGGCTAAGTTGAATAGACTCTATATTGTATATTTTACTACTACATATGAGTAGGAGCCACCACTTTCTTCATGAAATAAGACATTGGACATTGGAAGTATTGACTGTAATTAAATTTCAAACAAGGCAGTGGGTATATTTATTTTCCCAAGGCTAGTGGTAGGAAGGGTAGGGAATTGTAGGAATTTCAAACAGAAACCATCCTACTTAGAGACCACAAAAATTGCTTAGTGAAAACCTCTTTGATTGCCCAAATTTCACTTCTTCTGGGAGCTCTTTTCTCCTCTTCTAACCCCTGAATCTTAACTAAATTATCACCAACAGATTGGTTCTGCTGTGGACAACTGTCCAAAACTGGGCCATTCCCAGTCCTTGGGAATTGGAAAACTCTCTCACCAGGTGGCTGGACCTATAAGCTAATAAAATTTTGAGATGTTTTGGCAGCCAGGTTTTCTGCAATGTCAAAACAGAGAAAGCTGGTCAGCACATAAAGATGGCAAATGAAAAATTGTACAAAATATTTCCTTGATTCATTAGAATGCTACAGGCTCTAGTTCCAGTCCATTACCATGTGTCCATGCCTATCTTACCTAATAATAGACAAAATTTAAATTGACCGTACCTCCGCTATGCCCACAGCCAATCAGAGTGAGTATGCAAATTAGAAGGCCAAAGATGGCAGCTGCCCAGCTGCTCCAGGCACGGAGTGGCCAGGCGGGACAGGACGCCTGCTATGAGAGGGAGGGCGGGGGGCAAAGGGATCTAGAGGAGTGGGTGCCGGAGGAAAACCGGTGCTGGAAGCCAAGGGAAGGAAGGCCTATTGCATGAATCTCTTCGTGCAATAGGCCTCTAGTATCTTTATAATACACTAGAGGCTCAATGCATGGATTCATGTACTGGTGGGGTCCCTCAGCCTAGTCTGAGGAGATTTGGCTGAAACCAGCTCTCCAACATCCCCGGATAGGTCCTGAATACCGAGAGGGCGGTTCTCAGGTGATGCACCCTGGAATCAGACTTTCTCTTCTCTGGTTCCACCTGAGAACCACAGCTGCCAAGTCACTGCAGCTCGGCAGCTCCTGCATTGAGCACCTGTCCCCTGGTGTTCAGTGCACATCATAGCTACCAGTTGGCAAGTTGAACAGTTGGCCAGTTGCCTAGGCTTTTATATATATAGATTCTCTCAAATCTCTCTCTCTCTCCTCTCTCCCTCCCCATCCCTTTTCCCCTCTCTATCTTCATCTCCATCTCTCTTCTTAGTTCAAGCTAGGGTTGGTTTCCACTGCTTACAGACAAGAGAATTCTAAATAATATAACCCAAATTTCCTTTTCTACCACCCTATCTGAAAATACAGAACATGCTAATTATTTTAAACTGGTGAATAAAGGATATGTTTTCCCCCTTCTGCCCTTATCCCATCTGCTTGCTTTTGTTTAGTAGAGCAAAATACTTGTAACTTATTAGCATGGTGTTCTTATAAATGTAATCAGTTTAATTGTGAATTTTATCAATTCAATTAGTAGATATAATCAATTTAATCGTAGGAAAGTATTATTGTGTGATTGCCTTGAATATTCCTCTTAGTCAAAAGAATTCTAAATCTTCTAAAGGGCATTCCAATTCATTATTTTTCTAGGCATAGTCTTATGAGGCAAAGGAGGCATGTTCTCAGGCATACTCTTTTTTAAAAAATATATTTTTATTGATTTCAGAGAGGGAGAGAGACAGAAACATCAATGATGAAAGAGAATCATTGATCAGCTGCCTCTCACACACCCCACACTGGGGACTAAGCCCACAACCCAGGCATGTGCCCCGACCAGGAATCGAACTATGACCTCCTAGCTCATAGGTCAACACTCAACCATTGTGCCACCCAGGCTAGGCTCTGAGATACAATCTTGAAAAATTTTCCTATTCAAAAATATTTTCTCATTTAGGGTGATGAAGACATTCTGGAATTCGATAAGGGTGATAGTTGTACAACCTTATAAATATACTAGAGGCCCGGTGCACGAAATTCATGCATGGAGCAGGGCGTGTCCCTCAGCCCAGCCTGCACCATCTCCAATCTAGGAGCCCTCGAGGGATGTCCAATTGCCTATTTAGTCTGGCATCCCTCTCACAATCCAGGACTGCTGGCTCCCAACTGCTCCCCTGCCTGCCAGCCTGATTGCCCCTAACTGCTCTCCCCTGCAGGCCTGATCACCCCCAACTGCTCTCCCCTGCAGGTTTTGTCCCTCCCAACTGCCCTCCCTTGCAGGCCTGATGGCCCCCAACTGCCCTCTCCTGCCAGCCATCTTGTGGTGGCCATTTGTGTCCACATGGGGGCAGCCATCTTTGACCACATGGGGGTGGCCATCTTGTGTGTTAGAGTGATGGTCAATTTGCATATTACCCTTTTATTAGATAGGATTTTTTAAAACCACTGAATTATCCTTTATTTTTTTTAATTAAAACTTCGTTGTTGAAAATATTTCATATGTTCCCCTTATTCCTCCATTGACCCCTTCTAGCCTGCCAACCACCCCACCACCAGACCTTCACCACCCTATTGTTTGTGTCCATGGGTTATGCATATGTGCATACAAATTCTTTGGTTGATCTCTTCCACCCACCCACCCTCTCTGCCTTCCCTCTGAGATTCCACAGTCTGTTCTATGCTTCTATGTCTCTGGATCTATTTTATTCATCAGTTTATTTTGTTCATTAGATTCCACATATGAGTGAGATCATGTGAATTATATACTTTAAATAGTGAACTTAATGATATGTGAATTAAATTTCAATTAAAAAAAGCAGCAACAAAACTAGTCACAGTGAGTAATACATGTTTAATTTAGAACATAATGTAATAAAATTAAATTTCTTGATACAATACAGGAAAAAACATCTCTCCCCAACTACTATGCCAAAATTCCTCTAATTCCATTATTAGAGAAATTGGTCCTTTAATTATGGCATTGTCACTTCAGGACAACCTTAGTAATAAGAAAATACATATTACAGGGGTATATTAGGAAACCAGTATTGGCCATTCACTACATTAGTGAACTTAGGCAGTGAGTAGCAGGCACTTATCAGGACCTGGTGAAGATATAACATGGTGGGAAAGAATAAGTTATTGTCAGCATGGACAGTTGATGCGGAAGGAATTGTGGTGAGGAGGTGGGCAATGGTCAAATAATGGACTATGTGATGCTAGATTCTGAGCAACTAGAAGCCAGCATTAGTATTTGGGGTGATGATAGAGTAATGGGGTATCAGATTGAGGAGTAGGTAGAAGGAAGGAGAAGAAAGAGGGGTGTGAAAAAGGACAGAAGTTCTCAGAAGGGCATACAAAAATACTGAAGCCATACTTCACCTCCCTTATAGTTGGCCTGGAATGGATCTAGCCTGTTATCCACCTTCCCAGAATTCGGCACTTTCCATGGAAATTGATGTCAAAGAAAAATCTTAGAACAAAACTAAATTATTAATGGCCCCTGAAACAAAATGGACTTTTTATCTCTCTGGCAATATCCTGGTTCTCTTTTGCTTGTTAACTGCTGATCACACAGCTTACATTTCGCTTGGTTCTCCAAGTGGTACAGGGACTTTTTGAATTCTTGCCATATTACGGAAGGACAGGATGGAGTTTCCTAAATGAGATGTGATGGGTAAGTCTTAGTTACACATGCAGCCCGGCACTGGAAAACACAATAAAAAGTATTTTTTTTAAATAGTTTTTATGGGGGTTGTGTAATGGGGGAATAAGGACACATAGGTAATAACTTAAACAATAAAGAAATTTTTTGAAAAAGAAAAAAATAGTTTTTATTAATCTTTTAAAATTAACTAAAGTTCCCATTCAAGACTAAAGTGAGTTTGGAGTTAGAGGATTAAGTAATGATTTGTGCATAGAGAGTTTAGGTAATATGTTACTTTCTCATCAAAATGTTTTGGGATGAATTTGTCCTAGCTTTTATCTTTGCTCATGTAAATTACTGCCTGTGGCATGATAGGTAAATGGAATTAGCTACTGCTTGAGATAAATTATATTCCATGAATGAAGTGGTTTGATACTGAGAATTGTTATAATAATAACAGCTAAAATTTACTAAGTACTTACTGTGCACCAGGGTTTGCTCCAAGCATTTTACACATTCTAACTCATTCAAAGACTTATCAGAACTCTGTGAGATAGGACTATTAGTATCTCCATTTACAAAATGAGAAAACTAAGGTTCCAAATTTAAAGTAAAATTCAAGGAAGCAAATAAGTTTGGTTAGTTATCCCTAGAAATTCTCCTTTCCCTGTTACTAGTAAAATTTGGAGGTTCTGGGTTTTGTCCCACATATCAGTTCTAAGGCATGTTACCTTAAATGCCTTGTCCAAATGCCCGAGGACCATCATGATTCTGCATGAATTCTGTGGGTATAGATCTAGAGTCTCCCAGACTAAAGTGAACTCTGATACTCTGCTCTTGTGACCTAAATGCCATGGGAAGGGCTTCTGGATTTATTCAGAGTGAGGTGGCAAATCATTTGAGCATTTGAACAGAGAGGAGTGTCATGACTTTATTTTTGCTTTTCACAGATCACTCTAGTTAATGTGTAGAAAATAGACTGGGATGAGGACAAGGATTGAAACAGAGAAACCAGTTAGAAAGCCATTGAACATCCAGGTGAGAAGAAATAATGGTCTAGATTAGGGAGGTGGCAGAGGATGTAATGGGAAATAGATATTTTAAAATATGCCCGGCCAGTGTTGTTCAATGGTTGAGCATAGACCCATGAACCAGGAGGTCCTGTTTGATTGCTGATCAGGGCACGTGCCCAGGTTGCCGGATCCATTCCTAATAGGGGGTGTGCAGGAGGCAGCCACCAATGATTCTCTCTCATCATTGATGTTTCTATCTCTCCCTTTCTCTTTCTCTCTGAAGTCAATAAAAAATACATATTTTAAAAATATATATATTTCACAACTAGAAGCATTAGGTTTTGCTGATGGCTTTATTTTGGGTTATCAGCCAAGTTTCTTGGCCTTAGGGACTGGTTGAAAGATAGTTTTTTTATTCAATAATATGGAGAAATCCATGAAGAGAAGGGCAGGAAATCAAGTTCTTTCTTTGGATATTTTAAGTTTGACATGCCCTTTAGACATTAAGTGGAAATATGAAGTAGACATTTAAATATATGAGTCAGTAATTTTCAGGAAAAACAACTTGGTTTTTCCTTCCTCCTCCCACCATGTTCTCAGGCAAAGATTTAACTCATATTGAACTACAAATTATGGTGGCCATTTTATATATACTCCCAATGGAAATAGATTAACTTCAATAAAGGACAAAATGTTATGCCATTTTCTGGTGGCAAAATTTCAGACATTCACATTACTCCAATGTAGAGTGAATAAAAAGGGCATCTCTAAGTGCTGCTTGGGTCATACCTCATAAGTAAGTATTTATAGTGCTTTATAGTCAGTCCTTATGATAATCTCCATGTTCAAGAAGTAGACACGCTGCCCTAGCCATTTTGACTCAGTGAATAGAGTATCGGACTGTGGACTGAAGGGTTCCAGGTTCTATTCTGGTCAAGGGCATATGCCTGGGATGGGGATCGATCCCCAGTAGGGGGCATGCAGGAGGCAGTGGATCAATGATTCTCATCATAGATGTTTCTATCTTTCTTTGCCTCTCCCTCCCTCTCTGAAATCAATAAAAATATATTTTTTAAAAAGAAGTAGAGGGAGAATCCAAGATGGCGGCGTAGGTAAACACCTAAACTGTTGCCTCCCGCAACAATTTCAAAAATACAACTAAAAGAAAAAAACGTCTATCACCCAGAACCACGGGAAAGCTGGCTGAGTGGAAGTTCTACAACTAGAAGGAAAGAGAAAAGAGCATTGAGACGTGCACGAGCGCTGAAAAGCTGAGGTACGGAGGCGCGTGATCCAGGCTGGCGGCGGGCGTTGCTTTTTTCAACCCGAAGGGAGACAAGCCCCTGATTACTCTGAAATACAGTTTCTGGGGAGACGCGGGGGACCCAAACTCCTATGGGGAGAAGCTGGACTGTCTTCCAGTGAGGGTGGCTTGCTTGCAGAGCTGCGCGCAGGAATAATTGTTTACGGCACTGGGGCACGGGACACAGTCGGAGACACAGAGCCGGCTAACTAGCAGCCATTGCTGTTTGCCACGCCCTAGCCTAGTGATGCCCTGAGACCCCGCCCTGCACAATCTACAAACCCACCCAAGCTCTAAGCAGCGGCTTTTGCATAAGAAAGCCCTGCCCTATCGCAGCTTAACCTAGCAAACTTGCAGCCCGGGTCACACAGCTCCAAAACCTCCAAACCACAAGCAAAGAGGAGAAAACTGTAGCTCTCACTGTAGCTCCTGCTGGGTGGCCTCAGACAGTAGCTGACCTGTACCCCATTGGAGATCCAGAAGCCAGTATACCTAGTGGTCAGTGTGAGACACCAGATTTCAACTCCTCACATCCATAAGTGACACATTCAAGAGGCAGACTCAGCGAGCACCAAAGCCCCACTGAAACAAGTCCTGCCCCATAAGCGTGTCTTCAGCGCAGCAGTTCTTCCATTATAGACACAGTGAGTGCTCACAGCTAATTGGCCTGGAGGTCAATTCCTCCCAGTGTACCAACGGCAATTAAGGCTTAACTACACCAAGACTTTGCACTCAGCCCACAAAGGGGTGTACCAAGAGCATCCACCTCATGTAATTGAGGAGGCTGAGCTACTGCCCCCTATAGATCACCTACCACACAAAGCTACTCCATCAACACAGGGAAGCAGCCAAAATGTGGAGACAAAGAAACATGTCACAAATGAAAGAAACAGAGGAAAGCAAACTACTGGATGACATAGAGTTCAGAACCACATGTATAAGGTTACTCAAGAATCTTCTTAAAACCGCTGAGAAACTTGATGAGACCTTCAAGGAGCTTAATGAGAATGCCAAAAAAATGGAAAAGGATCAGTCAGAAATGAAGCATACACTGTCTGAAATAAAGAATATACAGAAACTCAACTGTAGATCAATGTACCCCAAGAATCAAACCAAAGATCTGAAATATGTGGAAACAAAAAACATCCAACCAGAAAAACAAAAAGAAAAAAGAATCCAAAAATATGAAGATAGTGTAAGGAGCCTCTGGGACAACTTCAAGCGAACCAACATCCGAATTTTTGGGGTGCCAGAAGAAGGGAGAGAGCAAAATATTGAAAACCTATTAGAAGAAATAATGACAGAAAACTTTCCCTACCTGGTGAAAGAAATAGACTTACAAGTTCAGGAAGCACACAGAACCCCATACAAGAGGAATCCAAAGAGGACCACACCAAGACACATCATAATTAAAATGCCAAGGGCAAAAGACAAAGAGAGAATATTAAAAGCAGCAAGAGAAAAACAGTTAATTACCTACAAGGGAGTACCCATACGACTGTCAGCTGATTTCTCAACAGAAACTATGCAGGCCAGAAGGGAGTGGCAAGAAATATTCAAAGTGATGAATAGCAAGAACCTACAACCAAGATTACTCTACCCAGCAAAGCTATCATTCAGAGTTGAAGGTCAGATAAAGAGCTTCACAGACAAGAAAAAGCTAAAGGAGTTCATCACCACCAAACCAGGATTACATGAAATGCTGAAGGGTATTCTTTAAGAAGAAGAAGAAGAAGAAAAAGGTAAAGATAAAAATTATGAACAACAAAATGACATCAAATACATACCTACCAACAAGTGAATCTAAAAACCAAGTGAATAAAAAATCTGAAGAACAGAATGGACTGGTGAATATAATAGAATCAGGGACATAGAAAGGGAGTGGACTGACGATTCTCAGGGGAAGCAGGTGTGAGGGGTGCGGGAAGAGATTGGACAAAAATCTTACTCCTATGGATGAAGACAGTGGCGGGGGGTAAGGGCATGGGGTGGGGTGGGGAATCAGGTGGAGGGGAACTATGGGGGGAAAAAAAGAGGAACACCTGTAATAATCTGAACAATAAAGATTTATTAAAAAAAAAAAAAAAGAAGTAGACACCCTTATAGAAATGTCAACGAATACCTTGACATTTACCAGTTTGCAAAGAAATTTCTTGGATTAAATATGTTCTCAGATTAAACAGATAGTTGGTAAAACTCATGCTTAAAATAAACTCACTTCCTTTTGCTCAATGAATGACATTAGTTATTCAGTATGGATGAAGGAGAGACGTAGTTATTATTTTCACAGACTGAAACTTTATCAGGAGATATATAAAGACACAAAAATCACAGCACCATATCAGAATGTGTGGGAAAAATACAGTAAATAAAAAGTGTTTTTAAGTCAGATTTGTTTACAATGTAAAAATGCCACAAGTTTTCTTTGTAAAGTAAACTTAAAGTTAAATTTCTGTAATTAGGTTTATCACTAGAAAAAAAGGGAACTTTCTCCAAAATGTTTCAACAGAAAACTGCTAGAACCACTCTTTTTTTAAAAGTGATTCCTTTTTTTTTTTTTTCAAAAAATGTTTTTATTTATTTTTTTTTTAGAAAAAGTGAGAGGGAGCCCTAGCTGGTTTGGCTCAGTGGATAGAGTGTTGGTCTATGGACTAAAGGGTCCTGGGTTTGATTATGGTCAAGGGCACAGGCCCAGGTTGCAGCCTTGATTCCCCAATAGGGGAACGTGCCTCCTGCAACGTGCAGGAGGCAGCAGATCAATGATTCTCTCTCATCATTAATGTTTCTTATTTCTCTCACTCTCTGAAATCAATAATATATATATATATATTTTGTTTGTTTGTTTGTTTTTTTAAAGAGAGAGGGAGAGGGAATGAAACATTGATCAGTTGCCTCCAATGGGAAACTGGACCTGCAGTCTGGGCACGTCCTCTGAGAATCGACTGGCAACCCTTTGGTGCACAGGACGATGCTCAACCAACTGAGTCACACTGGCCAGGGCTAAAAGAACTCTTATTTTATTGTTATGTCATTGTTTGTTATTCCCAAATGTCCTTCAAAATAAAAACCCTTATTATGTCTTGCACTAAATTTAGTGTCATGTTTAACATATCTAAGACAATACTTTACAAAATATCCTACATTCCATTTATATAGTTGACCTCTACACGAACCTTTCGGAACAAGTGTTATTAATATCCCCATTTGCAAATGAGAAAATTTGAGGCTCAAAAAAGTTAAACAATATACTTAAAATTATATAATTAATTGATGGTTTTAAAGTAGTCTAGTTCTTCAGATTCCATATCATGTTGCTTCTCTGCATTTTTCCTCCTCTCAACCCACAACACCCACTCAAATTTGACCTATTTTTCTCTGGCTTGAAACGTTAACTTTTCTATAAATAGAAGCTTTTTCAAGAACATACTGCCCTACACCTGTGAGAATGGCTATCATCAAACAAATCAACAAACGACAAGTGTTGGCGAGGATGCGGAGAAACCTCTTGGACTGATGGTGGGAATGCAGACTGGTGCGGCAGCTGTGGAGAACAGTATGGAGTTTCCTCAAAAAGCTAAAAATGGAACTCCCATTTGACCCAGTGATCCCACTTCTAGGAATATATCCCAAGAAACTAGAAACACCAATCAGAAAGGATATATGCACCCCTATATTCATAGCAGCACAATTTACAATAGCTAAGATTTGGAAACAGCCTAAATGCCCATCAGCAAATGAGTGGATTAAAAAACTGTGCTACATCAACACAATGGAATACTATGCTGTGGTAAAAAAAAAAGAAGGAATTCTTACCGTTAGCAACAGCATGGCTGGAACTGGAGAGCATTATGCTAAGTGAAATAAGCCAGTCAGAGAAAGATAAATATCACACGATCTCACTCATTTATGGAATATAATGAACAACATAAGCTGATGAGCAAAAACAGACCCAGGGACGTAGAAGCATTGATCAGACTGTCAAACCTCAGAGGGAAGGAAGGTAGGGAAGGGTGGGGGTAAAGAGGAGAGATCAACCAAAGGACTTGTAGGCATGCATATAAACCTAACCAATGGACACAGACAACAGGGGGATGAGGACATGAGTGTGGGGGAGGAGGGGGGAGCAATGGGGGGATAAGGACACATATTTAATACCTTGATCAATAAAGAAATTTTAAAAAAAGAACATACTGCCCTCGCCAATATATTTCTCACCCTTGACAAGGGTGAAAGGACAACCAAAGGCTCTCTGGCAGAGAAAAGGGAAGAACTTGTCTGTGTATGTCATGTGTCCCTTTTTCTCCCCTATTTTCTTCTGCTGCCTACAAATCTTATCCGGTTCTCTGTTTTGAGCATGGTTTCATTTATCTCATTGAACATAGTTATTATAACTGCTTTAAAGTCTTTTTAATTCCAACGTCTGGCTCATCTCAGGGTTAACTTCTGTTGATGGTCTTTCCCTTGAGAATAGCTCGTATTTTCCTGTTGTTGTTTTTGTTTGTTTGTTTTTTGGTTTGCCCTGGACATTGTGGATGTTACATTGTAGAAACTCTGGATTCTATTATATTTCTCTGAAGAATGTTGGCAGTTTTGTTTTAGTGCACAGTCAACTTGATTAAACTCAATGCACACTTTATCTCACCTGTGGTGGGTGGCGGCTCAAATCTCAGTTCTTTAGTTTTATTGTTAGCTTCGCTGCTTGCAGTCTGACACCATGCATACATAGTCCAGGAGTCAGCTAGCACCTTGGACAAGCTTTACACACTACATTTTTTGCTCCCTTCTCTATCTTTCCTCTCTGGGATTCCTCTGTCATGTTCTGGCTGCCTGTACTTGTAACCAAGCCTGTTCTTCAGATCAGAAAGATAGCTAGCTTACTATTGGAGTTTTAGCTTCTCTGTGCCCTGCTGTGACTGTGGTCTGCACTCAGGAAAAGCTGCAAATAATTAGGAAAGCCACCTTGTCATAGTCTCTTCTTTGAAGTTTGAGCTCTTCTCCAGAAACTTACTGCTTTTGTCCAGTCTTCCTGGCCCTTAGGTAGTTTATCTCCCCCGCCCCCAAGTTTATAATTGTTATCTGCAGGAGGCTGATCTGTTAGCTATACCTGAGATATAACTGGGTGGTTCTTCTCCATGCATGTTGGATGCTGCCATCTGGAGGCTTGAATGAGACTGAAAATACAAAATAGCTTCACTCCTATGCCTTACACCATTCCTCTCATCCCTCCTCCTCCTTCCATATCTCTCCTTCTAACTTTCCTGATCATATTTATCCCACTCCCCACCTTCCATTAGTATCTTATTTTTACACATTTAAGTTTGACTGAGTTCAATTTGACCACCATTTGTTGCATGCTCAATTCTGGGCTGTGTGTGCTGGATTACATCTTAGAATGTTTGAGGTTTAGTTGGGGAGGATAACCTATAACCTGGAAACTTCTGAAGCAAAATAGAACATTTGCAATGCCTATTTATACTAATAAAAGGGTAATATGCTAATTAGACTGGGAGATCAGACATCTTTCTACTGTCTGACTTCCTTCCAGACAAAGCCACAGTGGTGGGGGCCAAGGCAGAGGCATTTAGGGCAATCAGGCCAGCAGGGGAGGGCAGTTGGGGGCCATGAGGCTGGCAGGGGAGCAGTTAGGCGGCGATCAAACTGGTAGGCAGGCAAGTGTATAGGAACCAGTGGTCCCAGATTGCAAGAGGGATGTCCTGGATTGAAGAGGGTGCAGGTCGGGCTGAGGGACCCCCCCATACATGAATTTCATGCACCAAGCCTCTAGTATTCTATATAAACATTGCTTCTGATTGATTTCATCACTCTTATTTAGTTGGTGGAGCTAAGTACTTGAAATAGTCGCCAAAATTGCTAAGGATGTCTGCAATACCTATCAAATACCCACAAATCCTTATGACATTCAGATGTAGCATGAAACAGTGGCAGAGAATAAAATATCCTATCCTGACCAGTGTGGCTCAGTTCAGTGTCAACCTATGAACCAGGAGGTCAGGTTCGACTCCAGTCAGGGTACATGCCTGGTTGCAGGCTTGATCCCCGTTATGGGGTATGCAGCAGGCAGCCAATCAATGATTCCCTCTCATCATTGATGTTTCTCTCTCTCCCTCCATCTCCATTCCTTATTGAAATCAATAAAAATATATATATTTTAAAAACAGGAGCTGAAACTCCCCAATGTCCTAGTTTTAAAAAATGTATTCTAGTAATCATCAGTCAGCTTCTCTTGTAGGAAACAACTTTGTTCTCTTCTTAAACTTCTCCTTCTTGATAAACTAAGACAACCTGATGCAGAGATCCAAAAGTAATGATTCTTCTATCCTCATTACAATGCTATGTTAGCATGTAAAGGTCATTTACTCTCTCCCTAGATGAAAAAAATAAAAAATGAACCTCCCTAAGATTTACAGAGTCAGTTTAAATATGATACCTGCTTGAGAATTAGAAGAATGAACTGGAACTCAAAATCTGCAATGAAACAGTTTTATATGCTTTGCACTTAGTTTAAAATCCTCAGTCATCTAAGAATTCTATAAAGATCATATGGAAGAAAATAGTTTTTAAAAAGGAGTGAATGGGCAACATTGATTTCTAGGCAACATCGAAACCTTACTCAAGTTTCCTAATCTTGCAATTTTAAAATAATTTCAGAAAACTAAAAATATTCTCTCCCATCAGAAACATCTTCATTTCCCTTTGTTGTTGTTGTTTTGTGTGTGTGCACATGAGAATCACGACTTGTGTTTACACCTTGGTGTGCTGTGCGACTTCGGTCAAGTTATCTGGCTTACCTGAGCCTTGGTTTTCTTTTCTGTAAAATGAGCATACTGTCACTTACCTCAGAAGATGATGTGATTTAATGAGATAAGTTTACTGTCCATACAGTGGGCACTTAATAAATATTAATCTCCTTTTCCCGGTCTCCTCCTTGGGAAGGGGAAAATAAAGAAGAAATGTCTCTTCTCAAACTCACAATTAAAGAATTTTGGCTTCATATTCCTGTCACCTGCACAGAGGAGTATTCAGGTAAAAAGCTTAATGGAGTACTTAAGAGTCTGGCCTTAGCAAGGACAAAGATAATTACGATGATGATGATAGTTGAGGCACACATTTTAAAGTTTCACATTTTAAAATTCTGTTTAGATATTCAGATATGTCAACCTTCTAGCCTGAGCTATTCAAATCATAGCCCACTTATTTAGGATCCAGGTCACTTAAAGGAAACAAATATCTATCTTTAATGCTTAGCCAGAAATACTAAATATTTGTCCTTTTTGATGAGAAGGATGATACCTGAGTCCAGTCTCCATCTTACTGATAGAGGAACAGCACTGCTCAGAGGGTTACATAAGAACTGCACCTCCAAATGCAAGTGTGGTTTGGGGGAACTTAAAACCAATTGTTAGCTTTTATGAAACAAGTCAGTTCCTTAAAGCTTCGGGAGAGCCTGCAGTCCCAAAAGCATTGGGATGAGCACTCCATCTCGCCCAAAACTCATTGCTTGCTCCTAGGGAACAGCAGCCAGTGTGGTGTAGGGGGCGTGGTGTGGACGTGAAATAGGAAGAAGTGATGAGGCGGAGGTTTCCTAGGGACGTTTCTGAGTTTGTTTGGAAAAAATGCTTTCATAAGCTGCTTGGGAAGGAGAGTGAGATAATCAGGGTCTGCTCAAGCAACAAAAGATGTACTGAATGGATATGCATGAAGGCAGGAGAAGTCTTGTTGTTGTGTTGTTGTTGTTGTTTTATCCTAAGGGGGGGAGGGGAAGCAGAGGAGAGAAAAAGGGCTGAGTCAGTAAAGCAACAGAAAGCCTACACTCTCCCCCAAACCTCAGAAAATCCTACAGAATTCACAAACACCTGGTGTAAATGGGCTTTTTGTAGAACTCAGTGAAGGGAGAAAGACAAAGAGATCCCAAATAACATCTGAGTTTCTGCTGAAAGCCTCATCTCCATTGCTGACCCTCTCTTCTTTTGGAGGGGTGGGTGACAATAACAAGTGACAAATCTCTTCTTTTAAAAAAACACATATTTTTATTGATTACAGAGAAGAAAGGAGAGGCAGAGAGATAGAAACATCAACAATGACAGAGAATTATTCAGTGGCTGCCGCCTGCATGCTCCCTCTTGGGGATCAGGCCCAAAACCTGGGCATATGCCCTTGATGGGAATTGAACCCAGGACCCTGCAGTCCACAGGCTGATGCTCTATCCACTGAGTCAAACCAGCTAGGGCACAAGTGGCAAATCTCTTCATCAGTCTCTTTGACTAGCCCCCTAGCTTCTCAATCTTTTTGCCTCTCTTTTAGACAACTATGTTACTGACTAAAAAGCAGGCCCTCAAAGTCTAGACATCTGACTGTCCAACGGCATAGGAGCAAAATTGTGAGATAGGTGTGGGAATCATCATTCCGTCTTTGGGAGAAATGGAGTATCATTATGTGATTTTCCAAAACAACACTCTGAATTTAGCATTGGTGCCATCTGAATTTCTGCCAAGGAAAAACATCTAATCAGGGTGATTGAGCAAAGTGCCTTTTGCCTGCTATGATAATGCTGAACATAATCAAAAAGCTGTTATTAAGTACTTAATTACATGCAGTGCTGTGCTGGATGCTGCATGCCCACGGAGAGAACTGTCTACCTGGCCCCTCCTCGCTAGCTGACTACAATGTAGAGAAGGGGGGCGGGGAAGGCACCCACCAGGAAGTAAGCTAAAATTTCACAATTTTATGAGTTCCTCATGTGTGCCAAGTCCCCTGTAGGGATTCGACATGTGCTTTAATACTTATGGTCACCTTAGGAGGTAAGTATCATTTTATAGGTAAGAATAATGAGGCTCAGCCCCAGCCCATTTGGTTCTGTGGATAGAGGGTCAGTCAGCAGACTGACGTTGCAAGCTTGATCCCTGGCCCTGGTCAGTGTGCCTGCGGGAGGCAACCAATCAATGTGTCTTTATCAGCTGTCGGTCTCTCCCCCTCTCTTCCACTCTCTCTGAAAATCAATGGGAAAATATCCTCGGATGAGGATTAACAAAACAAACAGATAAAGGAATCTTATTTAAAAAAAAAAAAAAAAAAGAATAGTGAGGCTCAGAGGGTTAAGTTGTAGAACTGGAATGTTCGAGCTGAGTTTTCTGACTCCAAGGCTCTTTCCGCTGCACCACCTTGCCTCTGGAAGGACCGGTGGACAAGGGAAAAGGTGCTCCGAATAAAAGAACTACTTAACAATAAGATGACCACCATTTGGGGATGGAAGGCAGCGGTAAAATAAGTCGGGTAACTTGGGGTCAAAGAAAGAATGTCTTGTAGACATTCTGAAAAAGACTTTTAAATTCTAACCCTACGTTTCTTTGTAAAACACTTTGCTTATTAGCTTAGGCTTGAAGTGCGCCATAAAGCAGAGGCCTGAGGAGCAGTTGCCCCTTTCTCCCCCACTTCTTTCCTCATTTGGAGATGCTGCTGAGATACCCTTGGCCTTTAAAGCTTGTACTTCAGACAATGAATCTGCCCCAGACCCAGGGGCATTTTGGGAGTAAAGCTGCAAGTTTATGGCAGGATCCACAGCAAACCTACCCAACGAGAAATCTGCTCAAATGAAATACCCCCTGCTGTTAGCGGCCTGGCAGTGTGTTGAGGACCCAGCTGAGGATCCTGTCACCATGTAGCCATTTGCTCAGTGCCTGGAATGGTCTGCCTCTCACTGCCAGCCAGTAATGTTTGTGTGCTTGGTGCCTCCCCTGCCCTGCCTCAGGCACCTTACGTTATTTATCTCCCTGTGCCCCCTACCAGCCCTGTTGGTGTTTTACCTACATCTTGATCTAATTAATACAAAGCATGTGTGACTGCCTAGTCCAGTGCCCCTCAGCTCCCATACCTCTCTCCTCAACTTTTACAAGGGCTGCATTTCTGTCATCTCTCCTCTTCCTTCCCATCTGTCTCCTTCTACCATATCCTTCTTGCTCTGTTCATCTCACCTCCCACCTTCCATTAGCATTTTATTTTTATACCTTTCCTCTCATTTCTCTTTGACTGGGTTCGATTCAATGACCATTTGCTGCATGTGCACTTCTGGGCTGTCTGTGATGGATTACACAGCCTTGAGTGTCTGAAGGTTAGTCGGGGGAATAAGGAATAACCATGAAACTATTATTGATGACAGGAAATAATTAGTATTGGGAGTCAATTAGAAAAATGGTGTGAACTAGAATCTAAATAGGCGAGGAAGGCTTTTGTCTCCTTATAACCTTCTAAACTCTGAATACTTGGATTAACCTTTGCTAATTTTTTACTTACTAAAGGATAAAGGTCAATTAAATGTGAATAATATGAGAAAAAGAAATCTTTTTTAAATATTCGGGGTTGTTACAGCCTAGGCCAGGTAGCTTAATTGGTTAGAGTGTTGTCCCAATATGCTCAAGTTGCAATTTGATCCCCGGGCAGGTCACCTACAAAAGTCAGCCAATGAATGCATAAGTAAGTGGAACAACAAATCGATGTTTTTCTCTCGCTTCCTAAAAATTAATAAATAAAAAACTAAAAATTATCTTTAAAAAGTAATGAATGGTAAAAATTTCAGAGTGTGAAAAAATTTTAACAGGAAAGAAAACATTATTCTACATGCTTAGTCCTACTCAGTAGAGACAACTATGAATGATTCTGGCATATTCTTGCAGAAAATTTTCATAATTGTACAAAAACAAATATGTAACAGGTATTTTCACACAAATGGAAACATGTAGATATATTTGCAAATTGAATTGTTCTTACCTGACTATCATTCTGCAGTACATATAAATCCATGCATATGGATCTACCCGTAGGCTTTTAATGTCAACTTCCATTGATACAATATTTTATTTAACTAGTCCCCCATTGACAAATATTTAGGTTATTACTGTTTTTAATAAAGAGGAAGTTTTAGAAATAACGTTGCAACAAATACCTTTCTCACTTTCTTTTAGTACTACTGCAGAAAAAAATCTACAGTCAAAGGATAAATAAGTATTTAAAACCTAGGCAAATGTTTATTAAGTAAGTTTGACAAATTGTCCTCAAAATGTTGCAGTAATTTACACTGCTTCTAATAATGCATGAATGTTTCCCACACTCTCATTAATACTTTTGTCTTCAGCAATCTGATAGGTAAAATGGCATCTTTTGTTGTTTTATTTTGCATTTTTAAGATTGTGAGATTAAACATATATTTCTTATTGTTTGCCTTTCTATTTCTGTGAACTACCTGCTTTTATCATTTGCCCTTTAAAAAACATTTTTAAACATTCATTTGAAGTGCTCTTCCCATAATAAAAAAATTACCTCTTTATCATGCAAGTTAGGATCATGCTATGATTCACAATTACATGATAAGCAGTTTTGTGTGTATTCCAGACTTTTTAAAAATTCTGTTTTTATTGTGGTAAGATTTTTATAACATATTTGCCATGTTGACTATTTTTTACATCCTCACCCAAGGATATGTTTATTGATTTTAGAGAGGGGCGGGGGGAGAGAACATGGATAGGTTGCCTCCCATACACATTGGACTGGGAATTGAACCCACATCCTATTTGGTGTATGGGACAATCCTCCAACCAACTGAGTCACCCAGCAGGAGCCTTGTTAACTAATTTCAAGTGTAAGATTCAGTGGCATTAATTGCATTTATAATACTGTGCAATAATCACCAATATTTATTTCCTCCAATTTTCATTACCTCAAACAGAAAAATCTTTTTTTTTTTTAAACAGAAATCTTTACCCATTCAACAATAATCTCTCACTTCCACCTTTTCCAGCCCTTGGTAACCTCTATCTACTTCCCATCTCTAAGAACTTGTCTACTCTAGATATTTCATATAAGTGGAATTACATAATATTTCTCCTTTTGTATCTGGTTTACTTCATTTAGCATAATAATGTCAAGGTTTATCTGTGTTGTAGCAAGTATCAGAACTTCGTTCCTTTTTATGACTGGATAGTATATTACATTTTTAAAAATCTACCTGTCTATTGATGGACATGAATTGTTTCCACCTTCTGGCTCTTGTAAACAAGTCTGTAATGGACACTGGCAATACAAGTGCCTGCTTTCAATTCCTTTGACTATATACCTAGGATTGGAATTGCTGGGTCTTTTGGTAATTCTATGTTTAGCTTTTTGAAGAATTGCCAAACTCTTTATTAGCTCTAAGACTATTTTTGTGGATTCTTTAAGGTATTCTTTATATGTAACATCATGCCGTTTTTGAATGATTTTACTTCTTTCTTTCCAATTTGATGATAAGCAGTTTTGTGTGTATTCCAAACTTTTTTAGCCTAGCCGGTGTTGCTCAGTGGTTGAGCTTTGACCTATGAACCAGGAGATCACAGTTGGATTCCCAGTCAGGGCACATGCCGGGGTTCCAGCTCTCATTGTTGGGCTGCCTCCTGCATGCCCCCTCCGGGGAAGGAATCTGTCTTCCTGCCCACTCTCTATCACTGAGCCAAACCACCAGGGCACACATTTTTCTTTAGTTCCTCTGGGTTCGGGGTCATGCATGAATAGTCTTTACTGTAAAACTATGATTTTTTTCTAGAACTTCTGTCGACTCATTTTTATGTTTAAATCTCTGAACTACAGTATTAGGAATTTATTTTGGCTTAATGAATGTGGGAGTGATCCAGTTTTATTTTCTTCCAAATGGCTAGCTACTTTTCCCAATATCATTCACTAAATAATCCATCAACTGAGGAATACTTATTTTAAAAAACATACAGCTCAAGTTGAAAAGGGGTAAAACTTTTTCCTCCTAGAACTGTTATACAAGGAAAGACTCAGACTCAGGAGAGGTCTCCTGACTCAGGGTGAAGTCTGCTCATTCAGAACTGAATCAGAGCCAGAAGAGGGAGCTACTGATGAGCAGAGCCTGTGAGACTGATCTCTAATTTGGTTTCTTTACTCATGCCCATTGGTGACATCTGTGAATATGTCATAGGGATTAGAATCTTTATTCTGTTCGTGCCCCTCTACTGGTGTTTGAGCTAAAAATGGGAACTCTAAAATTCTACTACTTGTTCTAATTATGCATGGAGCTATGCCTGCAAACAAAAACTAAGAATGAAAAGAGTAAACGTTTTACAAAGAAGCAAGGAGCGGCCGAAAATATTTAAATTCTTGGACTTGTAATACATCCTTAATGCCCACGTCTCTGGCCAACAGCGGACCTGAACAGAGGAGGGAATCCTTAGGAACCAAGGTCACGCGGTAGCTGCGGCCCACGGGTCCGGTCTTCCGGGCGGGACACGCCCCTCCCCCTGCCTAGACCAATCGGAAGTGAGGAGAGGAGGCGGGGCCACGGGAGGACCCAAGGCGGGGCAGGTGCCAGAGCGGGTGTGTCTGGAGTGGGGGCGGGCAGATCCCTGAAGGTGGCAATTTCCCAGGCCCACTGCGCCTGTGAACAGGTGGAGGGGCCGGGCTGGCCCGGGTTTCGACCTCAAGCGTCGGGAAATGGCTGCGGGGGGCAGGCTGGAAGATGTGAGTGCACGAAAGTGGCGGGCGGCTGGCCCCGGAATCCCCTTCTTCCTGTACTGGGCTCGCTGGGCGGAGACTGCGCGGGGAAGCCACCCTCACCCCTTGCGTCCCCGGCGGGAGGCGGTGCTTCCTGCGCGGGGCTGGCCTGGGGCGCGGGATTATAGAAGGCATCAAGGTGGGGTGGGGTCGGCGACGGGCCAGCCATGGCCTTAATTTCCCGGGTCTCCGCCGGGTGGTGGCTGAGCGGGTTCCGGGTCCCAGGCGGGTGCCCAGCCCACGTGCCTGGCGCATCTGTGATTCCGGAACTGAGAGCTTCACCTGATGCGCGCTGGCCTGACAGCCCTGGCTCCTTGCGCGTCCTGGGCGCCCGGCCGCTGGGCCCCGCTCTATCCCGCTGGGGCGCATGGGGCGAATCTCCCCTCCTTGCGGGTCCCCTCCCTTGGTTCTGAAGGGCCGTGGAGTGGACCTGGAGCGGCTGCAACGGGCAGGCCAGCCGCCCGCGTCCCACGGGCAGACCTGTCGCTATCATCAATAGAAAACCGACTTTGGAGAAAAACAATGAGATATTTTGAATTTAGGCAGGAATGGTAGGAATGAAAGGACTTCTCAGTCTCCTTTAGATGGATCCAAACCAGATTACTAAAAAAAACAAAACAAAACAATGCTCTATTTTACAGTGTACGGAGTGATAGCATAATTGCAAAAAATATTTTCTTAAGTATATAAAAACATTTTTAGGGGAAACATATTTATGCCCAGAATTAACTGAGTTACCCTATGAGCACAGAATAAAATTATTGACTTTCAAAAATGCAAAGTTGACAGTTACATTAAAGCATTAATTTAGATTAATAAATTAATAGAACTATTACTGCAATCCTATCACTGAATGAGGTCCATCAGGCAAGACATATGAAACACAGTTCCAGCCCTACAAGAGGTAAGATTCTTTGGTAAATAGTGACCATAGTTGTATTATCTTGACTAAATAATGACCAAACAGTTTCTAATAAGACTAAAAATTCCTCCTTTTCCCCCAGCGGAGATAATGGAACACTAACTGTAAAACCTGGAAGTAGATTTGAGACAAATATATTTAAAGAAAAAAAATTTTTTTCTAAGTTTTTAAGGATGGGATGTATGAACTGACAGTGTATGAAAATAAAATGAATAAGTAAAATGAGAGACTTAGAAAAACACATGCAGCAAATGCTTCTTGGCTGATGCTAAGCCACCCCAGGGTTCTTGGACCTGCAGCTTTTAGCTTTAGAATGAGTACAATCCTAGAAATCTGTTTCACCAACAATTACATAGCTAGATCACTTTCAGTCTGAGCAAGTTGCCTGCTTTGGTATTTTTGTGGATATGAATTCTACTATTCAGTAAAATGCTAAAAATTATCTGCCATGTCATAGGCTCAGACACTTCAATGACTTAAAAGAGGGGAAAGCTTTTTAGTTAAGGTTAATTGATTGCAAACAGTGAAACCAACTCTGGCTAACTTAAGGAAAATTGGGATTTCTCTAAAATAGGGTAGATGAACACCCAGGCCTCTGAAAGGACCCATATGGTATGGGCAAAAATAAGAGCTATCTTCTATCGGTAGGAATGTAGTTATCAATAGTGAAATTATTTGTATTCAGGAGGCATCTTCCCTCCATCTTTCACTTGCAGATGTGAATTAGAGAATGTTGGGGTGCTGTTTGTATGGTTTTATTCTATTTCCTGTTGGATCCATTGGACAGTGTATTTGATATAGACATCATGTATTTATTGAATATCAAATGAGAGACAGAGTGAAGACACTGTAGTGGACCCCTTCAGTGTAGTCAGGGAAAATAATTTAAGGCAGCATAAGAAATATTCCAACTAAATATTAAGGGTAGTATGTTTTAAAGTAGAAGGAAAACACTGGTCTGGACAAGTTTTATAGAGAACATGTTTTGTTTGGCTGGGATTTTGAAAGATAAGTTGGATTCTGAAAAGATAAAAGAGTATATTTGTGGGCATTCCAGAAAGCTCATTCAGGCTAGAGGAGAAGGAACATGAAATGGAAGATAAATAGAGTACAATAGTTCCTCAACTAACATTGATGAGATGTCTTAGGAATTTAACTCTGGTTGATATCAATTAGCCTATGGTAAAATTGGTTTCATTATATTTCATTTTACTTAAAGTTACAAAACTTATCGACGATGTTATGTGAGGTCTTACTGTAGATTCTTGTTTTATAGTTAAGGTCTCAATTCTGACTAGTTTAAGCTCGCAGGCCCCATCTTTTCAAGAAGTTGGGCTATAGTTTATTCCACACACACGTTAAGCCAGTGGTTGGCAAACTCATTAGTCAACAGAGCAGCAAACCGCGGCTCTTGAGCCGCGTGTGGCTCACGAGCTGCAGTTTGCTGACCACTGTGTTAAGCTATATATTTGGTGCTAAAGTTACAAAGAACATAATATAATACAGAGTTCTGCCCTTATGAAGCACACCTATTCCAACAACTTTAATGTCTTGTGCTTAGTATCATCTATATTATAAAAGGCCAGTGGCTGGAATGCTGGAATGCCGGAACAACCTAATGACCGATCACCAGGAGGTGCATGGAGCACCTCTTGGTCCCTCCCCCTGGCCCGAGAGCTGCTCACAGCAGCAGGGCGGGGCTTGTGGCTCTCTCAGCAGGTGGGACACAAGCCACTAGCGGCAGAGAGCTACGAGCGAAGGAGGCCTACGAGTGACAGAGGGCAGGGGGCAGGGTGCAAGCTACAAGTGGCAATGGGCAGAGCGGCCAGCTGAAGCAAGCAGCAGCAAGCTACTCATGAATGGAGTCTGGGTCCCGCCAGCGCAGGTGGTCTGGGTCTCGCATGACTTCGAGCACTGGGCCTCTAGTCTATATATATATATAAAGCCAGCCACTGGAATGCCATAACGACCAGTCGCTATGATGCCCACTGCAGCCAACGAACCACCTGATCAGGGGGTGGGGCTGGCCAGCCAACCTCCTGCAGCCCCTCCCCCTGTCCGGCCAACCACCAGGGTCCTTACCCCAGGCTGCTGGTCCCTGATCGGCCCCCCCACCCTATTCAGCTGCCCCCACCCACGATCAGCCCCCACCAACCTGATTGGCCCGTAGCCCCTCCCCCCAGCCAGCTCCGCCCCCCACCCTAACTGGGGCCAGAGCCCGCTGGCCAATCGCCCTCGGCCCCTTCGTTCAGCCATCCCAGCCCTGAGTGGGTGATCAGGGTGGGCCAGCTGGCCAACCTCCCGCACAAATTCATGCACTAGGCCTCTAGTAAGCTATAAAAGAGAGGTGTATGAGTCCATTGAAACTGATCCAGAAATGACATTCTCATGCTAGAAATAACAGAGACATTAAAAATTATAACTTTTCTATGTGTTGTAAAGGTTTTAAAGACACAGGGAAGATATAAAATAGGCCCAAGTCAAACTTGTAGATATGGAAACTACAATGTCAGGTGAAAAGGGCAGTCGGAACAGTGTCAAGGCATCAGAGAAGACAGCATTTTTACTGGGACAGGTATTTGAAAGGTGAGGAGGACTACGTGGAGGCATAGCAGCTGGCATCAGGAGGGAGGGAGGAAGTTGGTGAGAGGCAAATCCTAGAAAGTAACTTGGGAATGGATTGTAAAGCACATAGCCAAAGTGTTTGGACTTTGTGGATAATGGGGAGGTACCCACGGTTTGGGGGAGAGAAATGTGAATGTTTGTTTTGGAAGAACTCTGCAGTGAGAGAATTGCTAAGGTCTAGAGATTGGGAGGTATTAGCATAGACCATGAAAAATGATGAGAGCCTTGATGGAGATAGACTAGAGGAAAGAACAGATTTGGGAGTTAAAATGGTAATGAAGTTGTATTATATGGCAATGCATATTATATAATGAATATTATATGGTAATGAATATTATCAATGGAAAAGCAAGAATTAGAGATAATAGTAGCTAATATTTATTGATTGCTTACTCTGTACCAATCAGTGTTCTAAGGACTTTTATGTGTAGTTATTTATTTAATCTTCCCAACAAAACTACGAAGCAGGTGCTATAATTATTCTCCTTTTAAAGATGAGGAAACTGAGGCACACAGGGATGAAGTAGCTTGTCCATAGCGAGGAAACAGTAGAACTTACATTTGAACCCAGGTAGTTTGTCTTAGGAGCCTGCCCTTAACCACAGCACTTACTGTTGATGGTCCCTACAGCTCTTGATAATCTCTCCTGATTATGATGATACCATAACTGAATGAGGGAACACTGCAAGTACAGGTTCATTCATTCATCACGTATTTCCTGAGTGCCGACCACAGGTACTAGCATTACAAAGACATAGGAAGTGGGGAGAAGTGGGTCTCATAAAGTCTATTGGGGAAGACATACTAGTAAGTAAGAAGACCATCACAGGATAGTATGCCAGAGGAGGTCAGCACCAAATGCTTGGGAAGACTGGGCAGGGTGGCATGATCCAGATGCTTGGCTGCCCTGGAAGGCTACCCATGGGAATTGTTCCAACTGAGCCTGGAAGGCTGCATGGACATTAGCTAAGGAAAGAGCTGTGGAAACTAGAACATCTGCTGACCGAGAAAGAGCCAGAGGCAAAGGAGTCTTGAGAATAGAAGTAATCAGGATTGTACCATGAGTTTTGGCAAACTAAACAGGAAACTGTCTAGGCATTGAATTTTAAAACTTGCAGACCAGTGGCCTGGGTGGGTGGTACAGTTGGTTGGAGTGTGGTCTCATACACCAAAAGGTTGTGGGTTCACTTCTCAGCCAGGGCACATACTGAGCTTGTGGGTTTGAATCCCAGTGGTCCTGGAGAGTTTGGGAGGCAACCATTTGTTTCTTACATTGATGTTTTTCTCTTGCTCTTTCCCTCTCTCTCTAAAACCAGTGGAAATATGTCCTTGGGTGAGGATTTTAAAAATTGTGGAGCAGCATTGAATGCCTAAGATTGGAAATCAAAGCCCCACATTACTGAATTACCTATCTAATCCTAGTGACCAACATACCATCCTCTACCCCTTCCAAAGTAGAAAGCCTTTATCTTCTGTCTCCTAATTCTATTCTCCAGCTTCCCTTTTGCAAATTAAGACATCATCCCCCTCTCATTCTAGGATACCTAGTTAACCTAAATTTGTTGCATTATCTGTGTTATTCATTTGCTAATTTATTACTCCCCTATAATATCCTGTGCACTATATTCTGTTGTATGTTGTTTAGTCCTGCATGCTTTTACCCTGGCCTCCCCAATGAAAATGTAATCTCCTTTTGACTGTGTCTTAAGTTTACATAACAGTTTTCCCTAAGAATCTTTTTTTTTAAATAAATTTTTATTGATTTCAGAGAAGAAAGGAGAGGGAGAGATAGAAACATCAATAATGAGAAAGAATAAATGATCGGCTGCCTCCTACATGCCCCCCACTGGGGATTGAGCCTGCAACCCGAGCATGTATCCTGACAGGGAATCAAACTGTGACCTCCTGGTTCATAGATCAGTGCTCAATCACTGAACCACACTGGCTAAGAATCTGACATTGAGAGATTCTTGTATACATCAGAGACTGGACAGTACTGTTCTGTCAAGACAATACTGTTAAACATGATTAAGTAGATTTTTAAAGTAGCAGCTGAACTTTTGCCAACTACTTCAGTGACATTGCAAGTGGTTGTTCTCATTGAGAATCTGACATCTACAAACTAAAGTCTCCTTGGAAGTTCTGTCAGGGTGCTCTGTTTCTATTAGTACTCTAAAATATTTCTATCATAACTGAAAGTTTGTTTTAAGACCTTTGAATAAAGCCTTCACCTCTAAATACTGAGGGCTTGAAAAAAATTATTTGCTTTAATCTCATTATGTATTACCTTGTTTGAAGATAAATGAATAAAGGTGTCCTCTACCTGTTTTAATGATTGTTGTTTTTACCAGTTTGTATACAGAAGTTACAGAGGCTTATGTATATTCAAAATTGGCTTTATGTAGGGAGTATTTTCCCCCCCTCTAACTTGTATAATGCTTTTTAAAGCTTTGTAATTCAGTAAATTTGTCTTAGAAACGTAATCCACAAAGTGGTAATTATAGCTTGCTTGCTTTTTCCTACACCCCAGGGTTCCTTGGATCCATCCCAAAGTGTTGAAGATGACCCCCTTCTGGACACCCAGCATCTTTCACATTATTCCTTACATGCTCATTTTAGACCCAGATTCCATCCTCTTCCTACGGTCACTATAACACATCTTCTCCTGCTAATACATGTAAGTTTGCCGCGAGAAAGCGATCCATCTAGAGGTGATGTTCTTTTTTTTTTCTTTTTTTTCCTAATTTATCTGTATTGTTGTATTACAGATGTCCCCTTTTTTCTCCTCATGGCTTCACTGCACTATTGTCTGTGTCCATGGGTTATATGTATATGCATATAAGTTCTTTAGTTAGTCTATTCCTGCCCCCCGCCCCAACCCCCTGAAATTTTTCATTCTGTTGCATGCTTCAGTGTCTCTGGATCTATTCTGTTTGGCAGCTTATTTTATGCATTAGATTCCATAAATGAGATCATGTGATACTTGTCTTTCTCTGACTGGTTTATTTTGCTTAGTATAATACTCTCCAGGTCCCTCCATGCTGTCTCAAAGGGTAAAAGATCCTTCTTTTTTTTTTTAGACCTGGAAACAGCCCAAGTGCCTGTCAATAGATTAGTGCAGTGGTCGGCAAACTCATTAGTCAACAGAGCGGCAAACCGAGGCTCACGAGCTGCATGTGGCTCGCGAGCCACGGTTTGCTGACCACTGGATTAGTGGATTAAGATGTGATAACAGCCCTAGTTGGTTTGGCTCTATAATAGATATAGTGTCGGCCTGTGGACTGAAGGGTCCCAGGTTCAATTTCAGTAAAGAGCACATGCCCAGGTTGCAGGCTTGATCCCCAATGGGGTATGTGCAGGAGGCAGCAGATCAATGATTCTCTCTCATCATTGATGTTTGTATCTCTCTCTCCCTCTCCCTTCCTCTCTGAAATCAATAAAAAAGTATTTTTAAGAAAAGATGTGTTACATTTACACAATGGAATACTATGTAGCTATAAAAAGGAAGGGTGTCTTTGAGACAGCATAGAAGTGAATTTCTTAAAAAATACATAAGCTCGCCCGGGGTTTCTCAGTGATTGAGCTTCGACCCATGAACCAGGAGATCAGGGTTTGATTCCTAGTCAGGGCACATGCCCGGGTTCTAGGCTGGATCCCCAGTGGAGGGCATGTAGTAGGCAGCTGATCGATGATTCTCTCTCATCATTGATGTTTGTATCTCTCTCTCCCTCTCCCTTCCTCTCTGGAATCAATAAAAAAAATATTTTTAAAAGTTTGTAAAAATGCAGTTTTTTTTTAAATTATTTATAAAAATCGGATATCAGAAATCATAAACTTAGAGGCAGTGAAGGGATTGAGCAGAAAAGAAAAAAAAAGGAGAGAGAAATCATGGACTTGGACAACAGTGCAGTAATTGCAGTGGTGGAGGAGCATAGAGGGGCTAAAAGTTGCTGGAAAAATCAAATTAAAGTTAAAAACAAAATGTCATAAGCATAAAGAGTATGTGGTGGGATGGTGATAATGTTTCTAAAATCTAAATATTGAATATTAAACCTACTGTTTTCCTTTCCACCAGGTTGTGTTTGTTATTTTAGCATTTTTAACAGGTGTGCTTTGTTCTTACCCTAATCCAAATGAGGACAAGTGCCCAGGAAACTACACCAACCCACTGAAAGTTCAGACAGTCATAATCCTTGGAAAAGTTATGTTGTGGATTCTGCATTTCCTTCTTGAGCGCTACATTCAGTATCACCACAGCAAAGTAAGAAACCGAGGCTATCACATGATCTACCGATCGACAAGGCATCTTAAAAGACTTGCATTAATGATACACTCCACTGGTAAGCCCAGTTGTATCTCTCAGCTTGTCTGTGGCTTCGTTGAGTAGCAAAAATTACAGCAAAAAGAAAATCTGAAGACTTGATTTTATAATCAAATACAGCAGGTCCTTCATAAATGTCATTTCATTCAACATCATTTTGTTAAAAATGTTGATGGGATGCCATAGGAACTTAACTCAATAGCCTATGGTCAGATTGGTTTCGTTATACGCTGTTTTACTTAATGTCACAGAAACCTATTCACAAAGTTAAGTCAGGACTTATTGTAGATTCTCGTTTTTGTGAGACTGATATGTGTTGTGGTCACTAAATTTTGGATCACCTAAATTTCTTGAAGCTTTTCTTATAATATATACAAGCTTCATTTTCCTTTGAAATCTGTGTTGGTTATTACAGGAGAGGGAATATCATTTTTCCTCTACCTTTTAGTTATTTGTCTGAGACCCCCACTGTAATAAAAGACAGATTAACATGAGAAAAACAAACAAGTTTAATAACATGTATGCCTCCTATATACAGATACTCAGGATACTGTAACACCCCAAAATGGCCCAAGCCACTACCTTAAATACCATCTCCAGCTAAAGACAAAAGAAGGTGTTGGGGCTGAAACCGGTTTGGCTCAGTGGATAGAGTGTCAGCCTGTGGACTGAAAGGTCCCAGGTTTGATTCCGGTCAGAGGCATGTACCTGGGTTGCGGGCACATCCCCAGTGGGGGGTGTGCAGGAGGCAGCTGATTGATGTTTCTCTCTCATCAATGTTTCTGACTCTCTATCTCTCTCCCTTCCTCTCTGTAAAAAATCAATAAAATATATTTTTTAAAAACTTAAAAAAAAAAAAGAAGATGTTGGGGTGGGAGGCAGTTATGGGAGGTTACAGGAAAAGCAAAGAAAACAAGAATAAAGTTGTTAAGCAGATTTAAGTAGATGCCTTCTCCATTGATAAGAATTTCTTGAGATTTAGTCATCATTCTCTTCCTGGTACAGAGAGGGAGACAGTCTTACAAATGGATAATTTCTCTGTTTTCAGAGCTTTTTCCCTGTGTCTGCTGTTTCTTAAAAATAATCAGCTTAAAGTAATCCTTATGTCAAAGAGTTACATTTTCAGGTGGCATTTTCTGCCCTCCTTCATTATGAACATGGTATCCATGTATTCCTGTGTCCATGAATTTCTATCTCCTTATTCATCTCAAGGAGATAGAAATGCTGCTGTGATTTGATACCTGTAAGATAAGAAGAGGGAATTGTTTTATTTTAAATGAAACTCGGTACTTTCCTTGTAGTAAGAGAGAAACTGTTACATAATAAGATGCATTATCCAAAACAAAAAAAGAAAAGCAAATTATGAAGGCAATATCAGCATTTAGAATAATGAATGCCTGCTTTTCTTTACTGTTGTGGACATTTCAAAGGCTTAATGGAATTAAACTGAGCTTCTTTAGGTAGGTAGTTTTGCCTTAATGTTATTATAAAGTTTCTGTCATGTTAAAATACCCTCTTTGATTGTGAGTCCAGAATAAATCTTTAAATCAGATTAGAAATGAATAATTTTTTGCCAGAATAAAACAGCATTACAGAATTTAATTTTTTTATTCTGTGCTAGTGCATTTACTTAAGGTCAAACTGCAAACTGCAAGTTCATCCACTCGGTGACATTTTTAGTGAAGATGAGGGCCATGCTAGCAGAGAAAGCAGCATTTTGTAGAGGTGGCTGAACTGTGCTCATCCAGAAGGGGACGACATTTACTGCTTGCTCCCTGAGGAAGAACTAGATTTTATGTTCAACTTTTGATGTGTAGTGCTCTCTCCTGGCCAGAAGGTGTCACTATCACCTTTGGGTGGAGGGGGTGGTCAGAAAACTTTTAAAATGTTTTTATTGATTCTTTGGAGGGAGGGAGGGAGGGAGGGAGAGAAAGAGAGAGAGGGCGAGAGAGAGAGAGAAATATCCATCTGTTGCCTCTTGAAGGCACCCCAACAGAAGACTGAACCCAAAACCTGGGCATGTACCCTACTGGGAATCAAACCTGCCACTTTTGATGCATGAGACCATGCTCAAAACAACTGACCCACACCGGCCTGGGCAAAAACATTTTTTAATTACTGAAAGATCTTATATGCTCTATAACCAAAATAATGTTCCATCATAACAGATTTTCTGGAAATAGTTATTTTGAGTCCACCAAAATGACTTTCAAATTATTGTTAAAAATGTAATCTTTAATCATAATGTTTCTAAATAATTGGACCCTTAGTTTAATTGCAGATGGCATCACTTTTATGTTGCTCATATAAGGATTCAATATCAAAAAGATTGGGGCAGGTATTCACCTTGTTTCTATTTTTCTTTAAGTATCTTTTTCTTAAATGAAGAAAAAGAGGTAAATCATAGAAGATACAGAAGCTCCAGCTAATCAGAAGAGTATAACCATTTTTAAAATCAGATGTGATAGTATTGTTGGATATATTTTTTAAAATCTTTATTGTTGAAAGTATTACATACTAGAGGCCCAGTGCATGAAAATTCATGCACTGGAGGGGAGGGTCCCTCAGCTCAGCCTGCCCCCTCTCACAGTCCAGGAGCCCTTAGGGGTGGGAGGTGACCCAGCGATCAGGGAAGGCAACATCCCATCAGATATCTGCTGCTGCCACTGCCGGCAGCGCAAGCCTCGACCGGCCCTGGTTACCTGAGCATCAGGCAGCCCTGGGTGGCTGGGAAGCCGCCATCTGAGGCTTGCCTGTGCCTTGGGCCAGCCCTGGGTGGCTGGGGGGCTGAGGGGACTGGGAGACTCTGGAGGTGGGTGGGCCCAGCCTTGCCTGCCACCCTGAAGGGCTGAGGGGACTGGGCGCCGCCATCTTGTGGCTATGGGCATCGCCATCTTTGAGGGCATGGCAGTCAGTTAGCATATTCCCTCCTTATTGGCTGTGGGCACTGCCATCTTTGAGGGCGGGGCAGTAAATTAGCATATTCCCTCATTATCGGCTCTAGGCACCACCATCTTTGCAATGGCGTGAGGGTCAATTAGCATGTCCCCTCTTTATTAGATAGGATGTCCTCTTTTTTCCCCTATTAACTCCTTCTAGGGCCCCCCCCCCCCCCAACTCCAGGCCTTCATCACCATATTATCTGTGTCCATGGTTTATGCATATATGCATACAATTTCTTTGGTTGATCTCTTACCACCCACCCACCCACCTCTTGAGTATTGCTGGATATTGATTAGTTTCATCCTGATACTTTTTGTTATTCTCTAGAGAAGAAAATATATTTATTTTATGGAGATGGGAGAAGGTGCTTTTCTTCTAAATAAGTTGAAAATATTTATCTAATTTATCTGTCCTTGTTCCTTAGATCCAAATACATTTTAATGTCCAGCCTGTGTGGCTCAATGGTCAAGCATCAGCCCATGAACCAAGGGGTCATTGATTTGATTCTTGGTCAAGCCACATGCCTGGGTCGCTGGTTTGATCCCCAGTAGTGGGTACGCAGGAGGCAGCTGATCAAAGATGTTTCTCTCTCATCGATGTTTCTATCTATCCATCCCTCTCACTTTCTCTCTCTAAAAATGAATAAAAACATTTTAAAATACATTTTAAACTCAGGAAAAAGACTAAAAATAGAGAGAAACCAAGATGGCGGCATAGGTAAGCACCTAAACTGCTGCCTCGCACAACAATTTCAAAACTACAACTAAAAGACAGAATGGACACCATCCAGAACCACAGGAAAGCTGGCTGAGTGGAAATTCTATAACTAGAAGGAAAGAGAAAAGTTCACGGAGAGTTGGAGGAACAACAAAGGCTTGAGGTACGGCAGAGGGTCTTTGTGCGCGCAGAGAGGAAGGGCAGCTGAGAGCCTGGCTGACTTTCTCTGGCGGGAGGGGGAAGGAAGCCCCCGACTGCCACTGAACCCCAGTTCCAGGCGAAACCCCGTGGTCCCAGGCTCATACAGGGGGAGTCTGGACTGTCAGATAGAGAGAAAGGCACTCGGAGACTCTGAGACCGGGGGGGAAACCTGGGGAGCCCCGGTGGGCAGGAGCCTGGAGGCGCACGCGCCAGTGTGCACAAAGACTGTGGAGGTTCCCACAGGCTTTCCCTAGCAGAAGGGAGTTGGAAGCTCCTGACTGCACCAAGCCCCAGTTCTGACTGCACTGAACCCCAGTTCCAGGCGAGCCCCTGGGGACCCACGCTCTTGCGGGGGAAATCTGGACTCTCGGGTGGAGGCTCGGGAGCCGGGGAAGACAGAGGTCTGAAGGTGTGCATGCGCAAGGGCAGGGCTGATGGGAAGCCAAGACTGTCTGCTCCGCCCTGAGACTCCACCCCATCCAAGCTGAGCACAGAGGCTTTTGCAATTTGGCAAGTCTAATCCTATAAGGCTGTCTCCAGCACCAAACTTCTCCCAGCATAGACACAGCTGATCCTCACAGCCAACTGGCCTAGAGGTCAATTCCTCTCAGTGATACCAACAACAATCAAGACTTAACTACAACAAGGCTAGACACACAGTCCACAAAGGGGTGCACCAAGAGTGTCCACCTCAGGTTAACTGGGGAAGCCGACCTACTGGGCCATATAGGAAACCTAGCACACAAAGCTACCCTACCAACTCAGGGAAGCAGTGAAAATGCGGCGACAAAGAAACAGATCACAAACGAAAGAAATGGAGGAAAACAAATGACTGGATATAGAATTCAAAACCACGGTTATAAGGCTTTTCAAGAATATCCTAGAAAAGGCCGATAAATATAACGAGACCCTCGAAGATATGAAAAAGGACCAACTGGAAATTAAACATACACTGACTGAAATAAATATTATACAGAGACCCAACAACAGACTAGAGGAATGCAAGAATCAAGTCAAAGAATTGAAATACAAAGAAGCAAAAAACACTCAACCGAAAAAGCAAAAAGCAAAAAAAAATCCAAAAAGTTGAAGATAGTGTAAGAAGCCTCTGGGACAACTTTAAGGGTACCAACATCAGAATTATGGGGGTGCCAGAAGAAGAGAGTGAGCAAGATACTGAAAACCAATTTGAAGAAATAATGACCGAAAACTTTCCCCACCTGGTGAAAGAAATAGACTTATAAGTCCAGGAAGCACACAGAACCCCAAACAAAAGGAATCCAAAGAGGACCACACCAAGACACATCATAATTAAAATGCCAAGAGCAAAAGACAAAGAGAGAATCTTAAAAGCAGCAAGAGAAAAACAGTTAATTACCTATAGGGGAGCACCCATAGGATTGTCAGTTGATTTCTCAACAGAAAGTATGCAGGCCAGACGGGAGTGGCAAGAAATTTTCAAAGTGATGAATAGCAAGAACCTACAACCAAGATTACTCTACCCAGGAAAGCTATCATTCAGAATTGAAGGTCAAATAAAGAGCTTCACAGATAAGAAAAAGCTAAAGTAGTTCATCACCACCAAACCAGTATTATCTGAAATGCTGAAAGGTATTCTTTAAGAAGAGGAAGAAGAAAAAGGTAAAGATAAAAATTATGAACAACAAATACATATCTATCAACAAGTGAACCTAAAAATCAAGTGAATTAAAAACCTGAGGAACAGAATAATCTGGTAAATATAATAGAATCAGGGGCATAGAAAGGGAGTGGACTGATAATTCTCAGGGGGAAAGGGATATGGGAGGGTGCAGGAAGAGACTGGACAAAAATCCCACACCTATGGATGAGGACAGTGGGGGTGGGGGGTGAGGTAAGGGCAGAAGGTGGGGTGGGAACCGGGTGGAGGGGAGCTATGGGGGGAAAAGGAGAAACAATTGTAATAATCTGAATAAAGATTTATTTAAAAAAAAACTAACTCAGGGTTGTATGACAAGTATTATTTCCCCAAGTTTAAATAGGAGGAGTCCAGGATCAGAGTAAATTAATGGCTTTAGTTCATAAAAGAACTAATAGAGCCCAGCTGGGTGGATCAGGGATTGAGTGTCAACCTATGAACCAGGAGGTCACAGTTCAATTTCTGGTCAGGGCACATGCGTGGGTTGCAGGCTTGATCCTCCATGGAAGGCATGCATCAAGCAGTCAGTCAATGATTTTCTCTCATCATTGATGTTTCTATCTCTCCTCCCTTCCTCTCTGAAATCCATAACAATTTATTTAAATAAATAAAAAACTAATATAAAAGAAATATATCAAAAGAAAGTTTTAAAAGTGAAAAAAAAGACAGCCAGGATGGCGTGGCTCAGTGGTTGAGCATTGACTTAGGAACTAAAAGGTCACAGTTCGATTCTCAGGTTTCGGGCTTGATTCCCAATGTGGGACATGCAGGAGGCAGCTGCTCAATGATTTTCTTTCATCATTGATGTTTCTGTCCTCTCCCTCTCCCTTTCTAAAATCAATAATAAAAATATTTTTTTAAATGAAAAAAAAAACACAATATCACTCTGAGAAAGATAGTTATCCCCATTTTTCAGATGGGAAAGTCAAGAAGCAGAGGAAGTCGGGCATTTTTCCAAGGTTAGCAGTATGTCCGGATTTTCATCCAAGTGTCTGGAGCATCGCAGTGCTCCTAAAGGCAGTGTAGGTCTGCCATTAGCATAGGTGGTGGCCAGAATGGATACTAGGTTCCTCAAGTACCCATGAATCCAGAAGAACTGGGATAATGCAAATTTCTAAAAACCACGATGCACAAAGGATGACCCAAAGGAATGTCATTGTTAATTCTGTGAAACAAAAAAACCATTTCTTAGTTTTTAAGAAAGTTCAGTTTCTTATATATTTGTATTAGGAGACATCAGTAACTCTGTTTTGTTTACCTTTTTTTCCTCCTTCAAAAGATGAGATTTTTTATTTTTACCCTCCAACTTCCTCCACTTCTCCGTATAAATGGGTGTGGGTGTGTGCATGGCCTTGGGGTGTCACCTGGGCTCGGCTAACACTGTGGTTATTTCCTCCTCCAGGCAGCACTGCTCTCCTCCTCACCCTGTGCATACAGCATTCCTTCCCAGAGCCCAGCAGGTTGTATCTTGACCTCATTCTGGCCATCTTGGCCCTGGAACTGATCTGTTCCCTGACATGTCTGCTCATCTACACAGGTGAGAACTACAGCTAGGCTGTTCTTACAAAGACCCGCTTGAAGCCCCTCTCATTTGAGAACAAGGAAGTTGTTCTCAAAGCTTTTCTATGTAGCTGAGAACCTGTTGAGCACCCGTATCTCTTATTGTTGACATTCAGACTTCTCTAATTTCAAATCCACAGGAAGATACCAGTGAGCCTTTGTCACTGTATGACTTGTGTCATACCCAAGTTTCTGTCAATTAAAGTGAAGCCTTTCCAGTATAAAACAAAAAATTCCCAGAAGACCACCAATGTTTGATTCCTCAAAGGCAGCTGACATGTAAATCTTGCATTTACAATTAAAAGAAACACTACAAAATAAGTACATAAATAATGTATGCAAAATTGCTTAAGGCCACCGTTGCTTTGGGATAAATCATTTAAGAACCATCTGTCTCTTAAAGCTCTCAGTTTATTGATGACACATTCTGGAATGTGTATTTATTTGTATTTTTCTCTGGTTTGGGAGCTCTTGTTATAGGGTAGTGTCCACAGTGGAGGCTTCAGTGCCCTGATTCCCAGATTAGAGCCCTGGCTATTTGTCCAGCTTTCTTGGACTGCAGTTAACTTGACTGTAGAAAATAAGGAGTAATAAAAGCACCCACCTAAGGGGGAGGTTCTGAGAACTGAATCAGTTCCAGTAAAATAGTTCCCCTGTGCCTTCTGTGCTTTTAGTCCACAAAGAAATAATCCCCGTTATTATAATCAATAATAGCAATGATCACTGCGTTCCCTGTGCTTAGTACAGGCTTGGTACATGATAAACTTTCATATGTTTGAATACATCAAGAAAACCTATTGCTTCTCTTTGTGAAGCATTTTTATGATATTACCTTTTTTGAAAGTAGCCAATTCATGTAATTTGAATAAATGGAAATAGAAGTATTTTTTATAATTAGGTAACCTGACAATAATGACTTTATTATTTTAGTGAAGGTTCGAAAATTTAATAAAGCCCAACCACAGCCTGATATACTTGAAGAAGAAAAAGTCCATGCTTACCCTAGCAATATTACTTCAGAGACTGGATTCAGGTAAGTTTTGGGTGGGGAATAAAAGTTGAAAGAGAAATAAGTTCCTCCCTCCCACCCCACCAAAATCTAGAAACCATTCTGCTTGGAGATTGTGACTCTGAATCTGTGCCTTTAGAATTAGGTTTGTGGTTTTTTTGTTGTTAATCCTCACCCAAGGATATTTTTTTCATTGATTTTTAGGAAGAATGGAAGGGAGGGAGGGAGGGAAGAGGGAGAGAGAGAGAAACATCAATGTGAGAGAGACCCATGGATTGGATGCCTCCCGCATGTGCCCTGACCCAGGCCAGGGATGGAACCTGCAACCCAAGTACACAACCCTTTGCTGTGTGGACTGAAGCTCTATTCACTGAGCAATATGGGCCAGAGCTAGAATTAGGTTTGATGCTACTTCTTTTCAGCTGTGGTGAAGCCCAGTTAAATGAAAGAATCTCATTTTGGGATATTGCCCTGGCTTACAATATCTACGAAAAGGTAACAAATGCAATATGCTGTACTTTCACCAGTTTCCAACTGGTTGGGACCCATTTGCAAAGAGACCAATGAGTATTGGTGAATATGTGTAACCCATTAATATTTTGATTCTTTGTAGGACTATTTCAAGTTTAGAAGAAATTATTGAAAAGCAAGGAGACATAATAGTATACCTGAAGAGACACAATGCACTGTTGAGTAAGCGGTTGTTGGCTTTCACCTCCTCGGACCTAGGCTCTCATTCAAATCGAATGTGAGAATTCAAGGTCAAGACAAGCAATTGCAGAGGGATCCAGACTAACACAAGACTGACCACCTGACAAACTGCCATAGAAAATTGCAGCTTTTGCAGTGACATTTTACCCCTCTTGTAGGGTACCTGAATTTGGTTCTTACCTGTGTGGCTGTATATGTAGAGCTTGTGCATTATGTGATGGTGATTTGTCAAGCCTTGATATCTCAGAATGTCTGTTTCACACATTTTGAAATTATTTAACTGCCTGGTTTATCCTAGGACCAAAGGTAGGGTTTAAACTTCTCCTGCACCAACACTTCTTCCACATGACACAATCCTATTGGTAATCTGGCTACTTATAGAACGAGGCTGGCATGCTAATGTATGCGAAACAGGCATATGATCAAATGAGTTCTTCCCACTTTTAAACTGATGAGGGAAGACATTTCTTGTGTTAATGATTCCTCCAATGGCGCCTTCTCATGTAGTTTATATGCTTGTGTAGTATCGGATGGCAGCTTGGCCCTTGTAGCATTTATAAAGAAGTTTCTCACTTAGGATCAAATACTCACAAGGTGATTTACTATGCAAACTCCTACAGTTTTCCATTGTCCAGAAATAAGATATGAAGATTACTTGGATCAGTGTTAGACTAACCATTGTTGTCTGTTATCTCTATAGCACCTTCTACTGGCAACACTTTAAACTTTCTATTTTTGCCCTCTTCAGGAAGTTGCCATGCATTTCAGTATTGACTATATACCTTCACTGGATCAGTATGTTCAGTGATAGCAAAGGGATCTTCTGTGGTTTTGTCTAAAAAGGAAGGACACCGCTTTTAGTCTTGGATCATACTTAAAAATAAAATGCCCTATCAACTTCTATACTGATATTAAACTTACGTAATTCTCTGGATAAATTGAGGTATTTTTAGCCTGGTTGGCATGGTTCAGTGGTTGAGCGTCAACCTATGAACCAGGAGGTCATGGTTCAATTCCGGGTCAGGGCATGCCCAGGTTGTGGGCTTGATCCCCAGTGTGGGGGGTGTAGGAGGCAACTGACCAATGAGTCTCTTTCTCTTTTTCCCTTCTTCTCTGAAATCAGTAAAAAAAAAATTTTTTTAATAATGTGAACCATTTTAATGAATAAATGGCATTACTTCTGCAGTTTTCCTACTGTGCTCTTTATCAGTTTGCCCTTGGAACCTTAAAGTGCTGCCTTAGGAAGACTTTTAGTTGAAAGCTTAACCCAAGGGAGAGGGGATATCTGTGATAATGTCTGCTACTAATTTTTTATTTACTCTTAATTTTGGGGTGGGGGTATTTAGTAGAATAATATTTGGTTGGAAAATGCTTAACCTAGACACAAGTATCTGACAGGGGATGTAATCATGATGTCACACACACTGTTACTTATGGAGGGCAAACACCTGTTTCTTTTAGATATGGCCATTATGGGGGCAGTCTAAGAGTTTTCTACTCAGCTCAACGTGATGGTGTGTCACCTGCAGGCAATACCATTGAATCCCCAAAATGACAAGATCCATAAACTTAAAAAGCCAAATTTTATTGTGAAAAACCAGGGTGTCTCCAAGTTTTCTGTCCTCCCCTTCCTATTTTCTCTCCCCCCGCCCCATTTTTAAATATATTTTTATTGATTTCAGAGAGAAAGGGAGAGAGAGATAGAAACATCAATGATGAGAGAAAATCATTGATGGGCTGCCTCCTGCACGCCCCCTACTGGGGATTGAGCTTGAAACCTGGGCATGTGCCCTTAACTGGAATCGAACCCGGGACCCTTCAGTCAGTAGGCCGAAGCTCTATCCATTGAGCCAAACCAGCTAGGGCTTGTCCTTTTTAGTAAGTATGTCTCAAACCATTGCCTTCTCTGAAAATCTGTCTCTATGTCTGAAAGAGTCTGTAAGCTTTGCTGCCAGCTGATTTCTTTTTCAAAAGGAAAACACTGATGGTAGAGGGATTAATTCTTACTTATTTTAAAATTCGATTTGGATCTAGTCCGTTTCTAAGGTTTATGGGATAAACTTAGGTTTACAGAGAAAAAGTTGTAGTTACCGTTAGGATGATCAGATTCTAATGTGTCAGCTAGGTGACCAGCAACACTCTTTTTAAACACAATAATGAACATTACAAACAATAAAAGAAAAACAAACTAAGCACCAGAACTAGCAAAACAGAAAAACCACAAAACAATTTAAATGTTAAGCATGCTATTCAGCAGGCAAATACTGCAAGCACCATCTATACAAAAACTACTAAGACCCTGGTTTGTAGCTTACAGAGGACCAGGATTTCTGCCCTCTGGGCTCAGTGAAATAAGGCAGGGAGCCCAAAAGTACCATAAGAGTCCAGGTCAGAGAATGCCCTGGAGGGGAAGGGGGATTTAGGAACCCCAGGCCAATTCAAGAGTAAAGAAGCTAAGTAAACAGCTATAGAAGATCCCAAGCACTGGGTAGAGCTTGAACCAAGCTTGAACCAGGTTGGGACCTGGACAATCATCAGATCTTGTCCTGTGCTGTTGAAACAAAATGAAAGTCTCTTCCTGACTTACGTGTTTAACAGGACCACCTTTGTTTACCAAACATTTCTTCCTTTCACCTTCCAGTGAAGGGGAATTAGATTTACTCATATTAATATGATACCCACTATTGTATTAATTCACACACACCTTCCATTTAAAAAAAAAATTAAACTGGTCCAGTCTCTTAGAAAGTTTTCATTCAGTCTGTTCCTACAGAGATCCTAAGAGGTTTTGAGTCAGGTCCTACATAGAAATAAGGCCTAAGAGGTCGATTAAAAGTGTCAGTGAAAGTATAGATGTGCGATTTGTCAGTCATGTTATAAAATGAGATCTCCCCCATCTCATAGTCCAGGAAAATTCCGATGCCTCTGGGCTTCACTTCAGACAAGAGAGGGATGGTGCCAGCTCCCGGGGCATCATAGCCATTCCCCTGCCGCCTTATCCGCCAGCATCCCGGACAGGCCGACGAGCTCCTCCTCGACCTGATGGACAGAGAATCTTTGCAAACCCCTATCTCCCATTTGGGTTTGTCTCCCACTTCTACCTCCCAGAAATGCCTGCCAGAATGAAAGTATGGCAACCCCAGGACAACTGTGTTGACTGTAAATCTTTTTGGAAAAATAGGGACGTCTTGCATTCTCTTTGTATATTGCACACATTTTTTATCCTCAGAGACAATCAGGTTAGGGTGTGCCGTTTCAGGGTCTAGAATAATATCAACTCTAAATGTCCTTATAATTTTCTTCAAAGCAGAATACTGGAAAGGAAAACTGCAGCCTTCTGTTTGTAACTGGGCTGAAAACACTGATGGGATGGGCCCCTCAGAGTTCTTGTAGAAACTTTTGATTTGTAACAGCAGTTCCACATCCGTCAGCACTGTGCACTCTGCTACCTGACTTAGCAGGCTTTTGAATGTGGAATTGTGCTTTGAAAATTCAGTTATATTAGCTCTGAGTTTCTCTTCAACAACCTTTTCTTCATCAGCTAATCTTGAAAGAACTGCTGCTTGATCCCGTTCTAAAAACTGCCTCAGGAGCTCATATTCAGAGAGTAATTCCAGCCTTTGGGTTTC
This sequence comes from Corynorhinus townsendii, assembly GCA_026230045.1. Lineage (NCBI taxonomy): Eukaryota > Metazoa > Chordata > Mammalia > Chiroptera > Vespertilionidae > Corynorhinus > Corynorhinus townsendii. Next base: position 110,624,411 of record JAPDVU010000006.1, on the reverse strand, counting down.
CACCTTCTCTCTCAGTTCTAAGGGTTTTTTGCTTTCAATACTTATTGATTTCTGAAGGTCTGCCACCTGCTTCTTCAGGGGCCCAATGTAACTGCTGAGCCTTTGCCTGTGATGAGAAGCAGCCTCCTCCACGGGCCTCACCTGGTGGCCCTGGTGGTCAGGGGGCTGAGTGCACAGGGGACACAACAGCTCTAGGTCCTCCTCACAGAAGAGGGTCAGGGCCTGGTTGTGCTGCTCACACAAGCGCCTCTCTTCCTGCCTCTTCTTCTTGCCCCTGGTGGACTGGAGAATCTTGGCCATGTCAACCATCTTTCCCAGCTGGGTGTTGCTCCTCAAGCACCTCTCTTGGCATGGGTGACGGCACACAGGGCAAGGGAACCTGTCCTGCAGATCAGCCCAGGACTGTAGGATGCAGGAGCGACAGAAGTTGTGCCCACATTCGATGGTGACAGGATCTCGCAGGCCATCCAGGCAGATGGGACAGTTCGTTTCTGCTGGGAGTCTTGCCAGAGCTGCGTCAACCGCCATTGGGCCCTGAAAGAAGGATGAGACTGAGGTGGGTTTCTTCGGGAAGCTGGGCTCTGCAGTGAGAAGTGGATGCACTGGAAATCTCAGTCCTCACTTTGCTGGGGCTGTGAGTCCTGTGAGTCCCCTGACCTTTTAATTCCAGCTTCCAAAAGAAGCCCTCCCCCCAATTTGCAGCCAGTCACAGCTCAGGTGGACAACCGCTCCTCCAGATTTGGAAGCTCAGAGAACATGCAGCCAACTAAGCAGCTTTCTTGGTCAGAAGAGCAGTCGTTTCCTGAAATCATTAGTTTGTGTGTGTGAGAAGATATTTCTTAAATGCCTGGGTTCATTTCAAGTGGCCCCACCCACTACCACATTCCAGTCAAACACAGATTTCTCTCTCCTAACCCCAGTCTTTCATGCTTTTATCATTAAGCCCATCTACTTCCACCCACTGGGCACCACCATCCATGAATCCCATCTACTTTACATTCACCCACCTGGCTATGGAAAGGGCTCGGGAACAGATGGGTGTAATGCAACCCAAATTACACCACAGCCTTGGCCACCTATCCGTGTAACTTGGGAGAATTTATTTGACATCCCGAAGGGGTTTAGAACATGTGACCTCAGAATATGCCATTTTGGATGGGAGTTATTTTGAGCTGATGGCAATCAAAACCCAATAAACTCGGGAAAAGCCCTGAGTTCTTCCTTCACTGCCCACCCCTCAAAGTATCAAATTCTGCATTTGTGGGATAATCAGCAATTATACAGGAAATTTACATCAGAAAAGGGGCCTTTGTAGCTGGAAGAGAACTATTACCAGAGTTACCCTTTTCACCTGAGACTTACTTTTAACTGGACCACCACCTTTGCTTACCAAACATTTCTTCCTCTCACCTTCCAGTGAATTGCCTCCCACAACCCCAGAAGCTCCAGACCCCTAGCCTGTTCCTCACCTCCAGATGGTATAGAAGTCTCACTTCTCTGACCACCAGTTGAGTCTCAAATCTTTGTGAAAATCCTGCATATAAAAAATCTTAATTAAAAAATTGTCTCTTGTTAATCTGTGTTAAACAGACTTGAGTGGAGCCAAGGACCAAGGGCCAGGTACAGAAGGTCACCAGGGTGGAAAAGCCCCAGGTGCTTGGCAAGGAACAATCAATTGTAGGATGGGACCCTTGCCCCAGGGTGACTTTTCCTCACCCAGCATATCCCCACAGTTTGGACCCCCTGACCTTTCCTCCCTATACCTTTCCTCCCTAGGTAACTTGATAACATATTATTTTAGCTCCAGGTCCAGATAAGCAATAAAATCAGCCTCAGGACCAGCTGCATTGCATTGAATAATGACCTCTAGCCCTGGTGCCTGCCAATCGATCAGTGGAGATCACAACCCTGAAAGGAAACAACGGGAAAACTGCTGAATATTCTATTGAGCTCTTCCCAGGACCTCCCCTAAAACCTCCCATCTCTTCCTTCACCCTTCCTAGCCCCACCTCTCCCCCCTCCCCCCAGTCCTAAGCATGTTACCATTAGTTTCCTCCAAAACTCCAAGGGCCCTTCCTTTAATTTGTTTCCTAAGCCCATTTCTTCTAGGAATTACTATTTATACCTCTGTGATTTAGCAAATAAATGTTTTCTCACAGTTTGAGATCCTGGCTCTGAATTCTTTCCCAGCCAGAACCCAAGTACCAAGGTTGCTGAACCCAGGTTTGGTCTGATCCCACCAGTCAGACATCTGGTGCTGTTCCCACCGCCTACAACAAATCTATTTTATGTCAATTTAATTCTTAGACCAGCCACAGAACCTACAATGGTAGAAGGTAAATTTGTCCCTCCCATACAATCCCAAACTCTTAGAGTCAGATATATAAGAATAATAACATCACTATAATTTTTTGTCTTATGAGGATATAGAAGTTAAAGAAAGTCCTGGTCTTGAAACAGTATTTATAATGTCTCCCAATTCACATTTACTAAATTTAGTTTGCTTCCCCCCGCCCCCCCCCCCCCCCATCCTTTCTCTTCTACAGTATACTGTATAAGGAAATACAACTGTCCCTCTACCATCTTCGGTATATACCACATCGGATAAGAAAATACAGTTGTCCCTCTACTATCTGAACTGAGACATCCCAGTAATAAAAAGACAGACTAACAAGGGAAAAACAAGTTTAATAACATGCATGTACACCTTCTATACACCTGGGAGAGATCCAGGAACACTGTAACTCCCCTAAAAGGCCTAAGCCATCACCTTAAATATTATGTTCAGCTAAAGATAAAATAAGGATGATGGGGGTGGGGCAGCTTTGGTGTGTTACCAAGCAAAGTAGACTGAACAAGGGAAAGATTGTTAGGTAGATTTCCATGGGTGGATTCTCCATTGATAAAACAGTTTCTAGAGCTTCAGAGTCATGCTCTTCTTCCTGATACAGAAACACCCTTACAAATGGACATTTCCCTTATAAATGTAAATCTCCCTCATGAAAGGGCAACCTCACCATTTCCAGATATTCTGCAGCATCAGCAGCTTTTCAAAAATCATCAGCCCTGCATATTTTAGGGTGGCATATTCTGTTCTCCTTCAACTGCTGTGTATGTGCCAAAAAGCCTCATTTGTGAAATGTGATCCAGGGAGGAACTAACATTTAAAACATGCAAATTGCCCTAGCCCAGTGGGCTAGTCATTAGTCAACAGAGCCAAATATCAACAATACAACGATTGAAATTTCTTTTGAGAGCCAAATTTTTTAAACTTAAACTATATAGGTAGGTACACTGTTATTAACTTAATTAGGGTACTCCTAAGCTGGCCTTTGCTAAAAACTCAAGGGGCCAAAAAACTGCATGTGGCTTGAGAACCACAGTTTGCCGACCACTGCCCTAGCCGATTTTGCTCAGTGCATAGAATGTTGGCTGTGGACTAGGTTCAATTCTGGTTAAGGGCACATGCCCGGGTTGCAGGCTCGATCCCCAGTAGTGGGTATGCAGGAGACAGCCAATCAATGATTTTCTCTCATTGATGTTTCCATCTCTCTCTCCCTCTCCCTTTCTCTCTAAAATCAATAAAAATTTATTAAATAAACATGCAAATCGAGTATAAACACAACCGGGAAAAACATTTTCAGTATTTACTAGTAAAATATCATCTCTAAAGAATATCTACAAGGCAAGAAAGTAAAATAAACACAACATGTAGAAATAGGAGCAACAGTTATGGAAAAATGCAAGACCTTATCCTGTATAATAGAAACTAATATGCAAATCAACCCAACGTAGGAACAACAGGTCGCTATGATACGCACTGACCACCAGAGGGCAGGCACTCAAACAGGAACTGCCCCCTGGTGGTCAGTGTGCTCCCACAGGGGGAGTGCCACTCAACCAGAAGCCATGGCATAGCAGGAGCCTCTGCTACCTCTGGGGTCCTAGACTGCAGGAGGACACAGGCCGGCTGAAGGACCCTCTCCCCCCCAGTGCACAAATGTCATGCACCGGGCATCTAGTTAATAATATAAAAATTATATGTCTGCCCTGTTTACTATGCTTATTGTATTGGAAAGATGGAACAAATTGATAGTATCCAGTGTTGGCTTTGGGAGGTAGCTATTCCAGTGCTATAGACAGCTGGAGTAGAAACCTTTTTTTAAGAAAGCCACGCTGAACTATCCATCAATTGAAAAATCTTTGCTTTTCCCTTATAATTCCCCTAGTTCTAAAAAACCTGTTAATCGTCCATGGACACAGACAATGTGGCAGTGATGGCCTGAGGTAGGGAGCCGGGGCAGGCTGGAGGGGGCCAATGAGGATTAAAGGGGGGGACATATATACTAATTTCAACAATAAAGAATTATTTAAAAATAAAATAAGAAGCCTTAACCGGTTTAGCTCAGTGGATAGAGCATCGGCTTGCAGACTGAAAGGTCCCAGGTTCAATTCCGGTCAAGGGCATGTACCTGGGTTGTGGGCACATCCCCAGTAGGAGGTGTGCAGGAGGCAGCTGATCGATGTTTCTCTCTCATCAATGTTTCTAACGCTCTATCCCTCTCCCTTCCTCTCTGTAAAAAATCAATAAAATATTTTTTTAAAAAATAAATAAAAAATTAAAAAATATGTTAAGCATTAAAAAACAGACCCCAACCCTGGACAGTGTGGCTCAGTTGGAGCACCAACCCATTCACTAAAAAGTGGCAGGTTCAATTCCAGGTCAGGGAACATACCCAGGTTTCGGGTTAGATCCCTGGTCCCAGGGTCAGGTGGTGAGCAGGAAGCAACTGACTGATGCCTCTGTCTCTGTCTCTGTCTCTGTCTCTCTCTCTCTCTCTCCCCCTTTCTCTCCTTCTCTCTCCCTCTCTCTCCCTCCCTTCCTCTCTAAAACTAATAATAATAAAAATAAAATCCCAAAAGAAATTACTTATGTTAAGCCCCATGCCATCAAACTAAGACTTAAAGTCAGCTTTCCCAGAAATTGAATCTTACTCCAGTCCAGGGGTCCTCAAACTTTTTAAACAGGGGGCCAGTTCACTGTCCCTCAGACCGTTGGAGGGCCGGACTATAGTTAAAAAAACAACTATGAACAAATTCCTATGCGCACTGTGGGGCCAGGACGAATCGGCTGCTAAGCAGGACAGGCAGCGGCACCCGGCGGGCTGGATAAATGTCCTCGGCGGGCTGCATGTGGCCCGCGGGCCGTAGTTTGAGGACCCCTGCTCCAGTCAATCGGGAATCACCTGATCAGCACAAGTTAGGTCAGCTGCCTGATGAGCCCTTGCCATCCCCAAAGGAAAGTAACCTTGCAATAACTTACCCTTTTTTCTGGCTCCCTTCTGCCTATAAAAGCATTTTATTTTGTAGTTCCTCAGAGCTTCTTTCTAGCTGCAAGATTAAATGCTGCCTATTGAACCATTGAACAAAGCTAGCAAGATCTTTTAAAATTTACTTAATTTGTGTTGAATATTGTTCTTTAACACACATACAATTTAATCAAAATAATAAAAAATATGTACAAAAAAGAAGAGTAAAGTAGATATACACAAAGATGTTCTCTTTAGCACAGGTTTAAACTTCAAAAAAGTAGAAACACCGGAAATACCAAACGTCGGTGTTGGCTGAATAAACCACATTACGAACGTGTGAAACACATTTTGTTCGACTGCAAGCCAATTTTAAAAAAAGATGGTAGTGCCTATGTGCTGATCTAGAAGGAGGCACACTAAACAGTGCAGATTGAAGGAAGCAGGTTAACTTCCCACTCCATTGCAGTCCTAGGTGTTGTCTCAGACCACTGACCGCAATCACTGTACTCAGAATTTTGTATTTTAGACTATGAATATGCTACGTAGATCATGTACTTTGTAAACATCCACAAAATGATTGGAGGGAACACTTCCTAATTAAACACAATGTAATTATGGTAGAATGCACCTGTGTTCAAATGGGATCATTAAAGACTATCATGTCAGGTGATGTTTTGCCAAATACATTTTGCACCAAATTTATCAAAAATGTGTTTTACAGCCCTAGTCGGTTTGGCTCATGGATTGAGCCTCAGCCTCCAGGCCGAAGGGTCCCAGGTTCCATCTGGTGGCACGTACCTCGGTTTCAGGCTCCTCCCTAGCTCAGGCCCTAGTCAGGGCGCTTGCAGTTGGCAACCAATCAAATGTGTTTCTCTCGCTTCGATATTTCTCTCTGTCTTTCCCTCTCTCTCTAAAAAAAAAAAAAAAAAAAAAAAAGGAAAAATATTCTTGGGTGAGGATTAAAAATAAACAAACAAAAAACCCCACAAACAAACTTGTTTTACAGCAGTTTGGGTTCCAGCCTGTGGGCTCTGTAGGATGAAGGCTGACCCTGTGACCTGGGATTAGTGTCCACCGGACCCCTGCCAATCAATCCTGCCTCTGCTTACATAGGTACAGGCTAGAATGTGCCCCAGTTTCCCCAGATCCTTCCCAAGCTCACAAGGCTCAGGGTCTATCTCTTATCTGGCACCAAACCCACTCTAGGCGAGCTTCAGCCAGGTTTCTTCACTTTCTCCAGGTTGACTTAACTCTGGCTCCAAAGATATTTTTTGAGGGGGGAGTGATTGGAAATTCTTTATTTCAATTGTCCTTAAACATTTCTCTACACACAGTACAAAGTAGGTGTAACTCCCATTTACTGATGCAACCCTGTTCTCTCCAGGCAGCTTGCAAGTACTACAACCCCCCCTCGCCCCCCCCCCCTTTTTTTTTTTGGCAGCCCCACAGAAGGCTTTATTCGTTCCTGGGAGCCGGTATTTACATGGGGTTTTCTTAATTGAAATACAATTGATCCCAGGGCATTTGAATATCAGCAAAGCTTACCAGCTACCAGGTTCACTCACCCCATCCCCAACATCCTATTTCAAGGTTCAGTATCGCACACTTTCTATAACACTTAATCATTGTAGTGATTTTCTTTGAAGTCCAGATCTGTCTTCCCCACTAACCACTAAAACACCGAGAAAGTATCCTTCTTCCTTATAACATCCAGCTCAAGGCCTGGCACCTACTAAGAAGTCGTATATTTGTTGCATTGGATTCCTGGTGCTCCCTTATGAGTTCTGTGGCTTTGGGTAAATTACTGAACCTCTCTGAGCCTTAGTCAGCCCTCTATATCAAGACTGACTTTTTGGTTAAGGAAGATCAAGGCCACACAGGGCCTGAGGATCAGAGATATGGGCCCCATAGCTCTCATCCCTCCACTCCCCCAGTACACAAACCTTCCCTCACTGACACATTCACACTTGGCCACAGACCAGCACCTCGGCTTAAGCACACACAGATATTGTTCCCCTTTAGGACAGGGTGGGATCTGGGTATCTGTCCTAACGGGGAACAAATATTTAACAAATATTGCAGGCAATTCTGGACAAGACTCTTTGAGGGACCAGGAACCATAATACACAGGATGTGTTCTGAAATCATCGGAACCTGAGTTTGGATTCCCTGGCGAGGCACGATCTCTCCAGGGAACCAACTACCTGCACAGGAGGTCAAGCCTCTTACCACACTCCGGCCTCCTGCACCCACATCCTCCCACCTCCCTACTTACTTGGAGCAGGGGGACTCTGGAACAGATCTTCTCCCAGTGCAAGCAGCCACAGACAACTAAATTGGAGTACAGTTGGGAGGGTGTGGCTTTGAGGACTCCACCCAGCAAAGACACAGCTGCTCCAGGAAATGGGAGGAGCTGGGGGCAGGGAAGGGGGAGAAAGGATGCGGGTTTCTCCTGTAATTATAGTCAGTGTCCTTGGCCTTCATCTAAGAACTTTGGATCTTCTTCCTCTTAACTATGTAGCACTGTTTCTGTTATCATTTATATTTTTTTTAAATGAGTAAAGTAAGAAACAGAAAAGTGGAGAAAGTAAAAAAGAAATGTCAGCCCAGAGCCTGCTAGCCAGGTTACTGTAGAATGACCTTCTTTTTTTTTTCTTTATTGATTAATGTATTACATATGTGCCTTTATCCCCACCCCTCCTCCTCCACCCCCCAAAAGAAAGACCCCCTTGACAGAAGTTAGCACTGAGGGTGCCCAATGAAACAAGCTGTGGTTCACAGATGCCAACTGATTTTATAAGGAAATTCAAGACATAAACTATGTTCTTTTTATCTGATACGTATAGGAACAGAATTCCAAAGTGATGAAGTTGTTATACTAATAATGACTCTGGGAGGTTCATTATCCTCTTATCTCTACTTAAGATATTCTTATCTTTATTGTTGAGATTATTACAGATGGCCCCCCTCCCACTTTTCCCCCTTGCCCCCCACAAACCAGTTCCCACTCTGCCCCAGGCCTTCACCCTATTGTCTGTGCTCTTGCACAGTTTTAATAACACTGTAACAGGACAAGTGAGGGGCCCAGGCTTCCTGTCACTACTTCAATCAATTAATCAGACGCAGGGATGAGTATTAATTCCAATAATGCCGGCAGCATGGGAGAGCACCAGGTCATCCACAAAAATCGGCTCTGCCTCTCCCCAAAAGCCAGCTGTTTATATTGGGTAGAAGGACAAAGATTATGTGAGAAAGTAGGAATTACAGGTATGGCAAAGTAGGCAGCTGATAATCATTCCAGGTTACAAATCATGCAGGCTGGAGGGGGGTTGCAGAGGGAGGACGCCTCCAGGTGCCCCAGGGCCCATTTACCGGTAATGGGGCCTGGGAGCTGTAAAGAGCAGCTGCCTTCAGGACTAGATTGTTTCAGCCAAGAGGTAGTAAATCTTTCCATAATGATAGGCAGTTCTTAGAAGAGGAGGAGGGACTGCATTCCAATATTAGCTACCATGTCCCAGGGCATACAACTCTCAGGGAGGTTAGAGTGTGCTTTCTCTAATCAGAAGAGAACCATCGTGGTTAACAGAGCATGATTAATATCTCTTATCATTGTAGCTGGTCCCCAATAGTCTATTTCTGCCCCTAACAATACAATTTAAAAAGATTTAATGGTGGGAGAAAGATAAGGTTTTGTAGCTGAAAACATTTTTGTGTTTATGTGAATCCACTATGATGTCTAGACTCTAGTAGAATCCTGTAGGAAATAATACTGGATATGCCCTGGAGGGAGACATTCCCTTATACTGGACAGCAAACAAACATGCCCTGTTTTGTATGGAGACACGTCTCCATCTTCCAAGGCTGTTCCCACACAATATTGTTCCTTGCAAATACTGTCTGGAGCACTCAGTTCCTTGCTTCCCCAAATAGCAGAAACTTGAGAGACACAAAACTCTCTCTCCAAAATTGTTTTCTCCCACCTGGAAGGTGTAAGGTAACTATGAAACAGGTAAATGCATGGGGATAGGAAATAGGCAAATGTTCACAAATTTACTGCAGTGGTGAAAGTACAATTTATACACTTTATGCGCTTCATACACAACTTATACTGGGAAAACTTGACAGTTAACCTGCACATCTCATAGTTCCCACATCTCTATTACTATTGAAACAAAATTTTTAAAAATGGAAAACAAAATAAGAAAAACTTTGTTCATATATGTTAAGTCAAATAAGCATTAAATAATGTTCTTTATCGGTGCTAGATTCACTCATAGTTGTACAAAATTCTACCTACTGTCCATAAATCACAGGAAGAAAATGAACCAAAGTGACACTTCATCCTTCCTAATCTGTTAAAGCACAGACAGTGAGAGGTTTGGGATCACATCCGACATAGAAGTAAGGCTTCAGCACTTCAGAAAATGTATCCCTGAAGGTATGGATGTGAGACATGTCATTCAAGCTGTAAAAGGAAACCTGACCCAACTCATAGTCCAGATAGATACCAATCCCTCTGGGCGTTTCCTTCAGCACAAGGGGGACAGGAACAGACCCTCGTGCCACATAGTCACCATCCTGCAGCTGAATCGTCCAACATCTGTTCTCCTGTCTTAGCAGGGGCTGCTTTCTGTCCTTGGAAAGGGAGTCCTTACACACCCCCACGGCCCACTCAGGCTTGTCATCCACCTGGACCTCCCAGTAATGTTGGCCACAGTCAAACCCTTCAGTAACCAGGACAACTGGGTCGACCGCAAATCCCTTTGGATTCTGACGAACTCTTTGTTTTTTTTCTCACAAATGTCACAGACTTTTTATCCTCAGACACAAGCAGATTAGGATGTGCGGTCTTGGGATCCAGGGTAACTTCTCTAAATCTCTGTATAATTTTCTGCAGGGCCGAACACTTCAGAGGAAGACTGCATTCTTCTCTCCTTAACTGGAATGATAGACAGCTGGGGGTTTCAGGCAATCACTGTGGAGGACACCCTTGATATCCATCAGCAATTTCACATCTGGCGTCACATGCTTCTTCTCTGCCACCTCCTTTTCTAGACCTTTGAGGTTGGAAAGATGGTCTGAAAATGCAGTTGTGTTTGCAGTGAGTTTCTGTTGAATGTCCTTCTCTTCTTCAGCTAGCCTTGAGAGAACTTCCCTTTGCTCACGTTCCATAAATTGAGACAGATGCTCAAATTCAGAGGCTAATTTCTGTTCCTGTTTTTGCACCTTCTCTCTCAGTTCTAAGGGTTTTTTGCTTTGAATACTTATTGATTTCTGAAGGTCTGCCACCTGCTTCTTCAGGGGCTCAATGTAACTGCTGAGCCTTTGCCTGTGATGAGAGGCAGCCTCCCCCATGGGCCTCACCTGGTGGCCCTGGTGGTCAGGGGGCTGAGTGCACAGGGGACACAACAGCTCTAGGTCCTCCTCACAGAAGAGGGTCAGGGCCTGGATGTGCTGCTCACACAAGAGCCTCTCTTCCTGCTGCTTCCTCTTGTCCCTGGTGGTCTGAAGGAGCTGGGCGATGTCAACCATCTTTCCCAGCGGGGTGTTTCTCCTCAAGCACTTCTCTTGGCATGGGTGACAGCACACAGGGCAAGGGTACCTGTCCTGCAGATCAGCCCAGGACTGCTGGATGCAGGAGCAACAGAAGCTGTGCCCACATTCGATGGTGACAGGATCTCACAGGCCATACAGGTAGATGGGACAGTTGATTTCTGCCGGAAGTCCTGCCAGAGCAATGTCAACCGCCATTGGGCCCTGAAAGAAGGATGGGACTGAGGTGGGTTTCTTCAGGAGGTTGGGCTCTGGGAGACCTCTCCACTGAGAAGCAGATGCACCCTCAGATCTTACTGGCCTTGCTGTCCTGAATGGCTCGTTTGTATGAGACCAGTGGCCGCACGTGTCCAGAGGAGCTCGGCTCACCACCTCCTGCTGATCACACACTAGTTGAATCCAAGTTCAGAAATTCTTGATCAGAAAGCAGACATGGTTCTAAAGTGCCTATTCATTCCTGGAGATGAGAAAAGATTGTTGCATGTGAAAAAGGCTACCACTGTGGTCCTGCGCACTGCCACATTTGAAGCAACCACTGATTTGTCTCTCCGGTTTAAACAGTTTATTTGTTATAGTGCTGAATTCATAATATATCAAAGTTTACTTGTTTTTCCTTTAAGCTGCTCAGCTCTGTACAGAAAAGTAGATGTGATTTCGACCAGGTAAGATTTCCTTGAGGACCCTCCAACTCAGAAAACTGATTTTCATGTGATGCTGAGAATGAATAAAATTGGAGATCAAGGTTTCAATGTAAAATGAAACAAACACGCAAACAATTGTTCTTTGAAGTTGTTGTCACTGCTGACCCACCCACTAGTGGCAATGATTTGTGGGGACAGATCCTAAGAAGGAGAAATACAGGTGTTAGACATCAGCATGGTGCTAACATTTGCGGAGGAGGGCCAGGCTAGTGATTGGGAAGAACATGAGAAAAGCTTGTAGGTGTTGGTAATTATCTATTTCTTTCTTTTTCCTTTTATTTCTTTCTTTCTTTTTTTTTTTTTTTTTACAGCTCAAAGGATAGTTTGTGTTTGTGTTTTTTTGTTTTTTTTTTTACTTTCAAAAGTAGTACACAAAAAGAAAAGTAGTAGGAAAAATATTTACTTACAAATTCTGATTACAAAGCATTATTTTAATATTTCTATTCCTTTAGCATATGACAAAATCAAATACAGCTATGAAGACAAAATATTTTATTTTAAAACATTAGAAAAACATTAAAAGACAAATGTCCATTATATAAACAAGAATGTTAAATATTTGGAAACTGTAAATTTTCTAAAATGTGGTAGGCACTTTCAGAGAGCTACATATTGCAAATTATCCTACCATATTTATTTCCAAATATCAACAATGTTTGATATGATGAAATAACCAAGCAGCCTCAACTAATTATCCAATCAAAGTCACCATGTCAGGGTTCAATTTAAATACACAACTGAAAGTTCTGTCCAAGATGATCCTGACACATGAAGCTTCCAGTGAATTTCAGAAATGTTAACAAAGGTATCTTCCTTGTTTGCCTGTGAAAGTTAGAGTATTGCTTATGTCTACTACAGATACTGGTTCTAGGCCAGCCCAAGGGTCTTCAAGCATTGAAGATTTGAGATAACTTTCCATCCAACTCATTAGACATTCTTTTTTCTCTACCATGCCCTGATCCAAAAGGTGCAGGTGTCCTTGGAGAAGCCTGGGGGTGGGTCTGCTGCTGCCCTGCGGAGTAGCTACTAGTAACTTCTGCTGAGACCCCGCGGGGGAACTGGAGTAGGAACCAGGGTAGCCACCAGGGAACTGAGACCCAAATCAGCCCCACGGGAGGCTGACGCCCTGTCCTGGAGAGTGGCTGCTCCCATAGGGCCTACACCTGGGCCTGTACAACTGCGTGTGTTGCGGGCTGTCAAACCTGTCCCTAGGCGAGGACAGCTGTGATCCGCCCCTGGCCGGGGTACCCCAATAGCTGCTCCTGCTGCTCCAACCTCCTACACCAGGGCCGGGGTAAGGAGGAATCAGGGGTAGAAAGTTCTGTTGGTGCATATCTTGAGAGGCAGACCTTACTCCTACAGCCTGGAACTGTTCCGAATTATCTCTTTCTTAAATAGGTGGTGGTGTAGGGTTACAGGCCCATGCAATTTCTGTTTGCAAGTCTATTAAAAGTAAAAAAATGAAAATAAAATAATTGATTACAAGAATTATGGTAGAGCCGTAGCTGGTTTGGCTCAGTGGATAGAGTGTCGGCCTGGGGACTGAAGGGTTCTGGGTTCAGTTCTGGTCAAGGGCACATGCCTGGGTTGCGGGCTTGATCCCCAGTAGGGGATGTGCAGGAGGCAGCCAATCAATGAATCTCTCTCATCATTGATGTTTCTGAATCTCTCACCCTCTCCTTTCCTCTCTGAAATCAATAAAGATACATTAAAAAAAAAAATTATGGTAGAACATTTTCATTCTCTTTGGCTGAGGAAGCCATCTGGTATGATTGAAAATCAGAAAGTTGGTATTAGTTTGTCAAACTATCTAAATAGCTCCTATAGCCCTAACCGGTTTGGCTCAGTGGGTAGAGCATCAGTCTGAGCAGGTCAAGGGCACCTACCTGGGTTGCAGGCTCCTCCTGGCCAGCCCTGGTTGGGCTCTTGCAGGAGGCAACTAATCCATGTGTTTCTCTCACATGGGTATTTTTCTCTCTTCCATTATCTCTTCCACTCTCTCTAAAAATCAATGGAAAAATACCCTCAGGGAAGAATTAACATATACAAACAAACAAATAAATAAAAATGGGTAAAATGACCAATCACGAAATCAAAGCAGATCATTTTGAAAACTCCAGAGACATCAGCGTGATCTACAAGGGCCATTGTTCTTTGTAGTATCTCATGGGATTGGCAAAGATTTCAAAAGTTGCCTGGGCTGAGATGCTGGCTCCCCCATTTATGGCCAAGTGACCTTTGACAAGTCACGAAGGATTTTTGGAGAGGAAAATGTGCCCAACAGCCAGCCCATGCCTTCCATACTCACAATGCTATGGTCAAAGAACATGTTTTGTGGTCACCACTCCTACCCTTGACAAAGCTACCTCTAGCCACCAGAACTCCCTTCTAGCTGCTAAGTCCATCAGCATCTACTGGGGCCTCCTCCCATTTGCCCTCTATCCACAGGGATCTAATCATGACCCTCCCCTACAGGCCTTGTTCCCACTCAAGACCACAATCCTTCCCTCAGCTCCAGCTTCTGCCAGCACCAAGCTGTCTGCACCTGACATCTTCCTTCCCTTTTCTAGCAGGTTCCGCTCCCTCTGATCCCAGCACCTGTACAAGCAGACCCCCTCATTTGTCTCCAGTGCTGAGGCCAGCTCCCAGTGCCCTGTCACTTCTTTCTCATTCCAGCTTTCTCTGACTCCATGATGGCTCACTTCCCCTAACACAGGGTTAGAACAGTAAGGACAGAATCATGAATTCCCCCTTGACTGCTGCAAACTCATGCAGGTTTGAGAGATCTGCATTCCCCACAGATTTGTGAAAAAAGTGCCTGCAAGCAAGCACATTGTTAGATTAAGGGAGATCGAAGGATTGAAGTACTAATATATCAGGGCCTCAAGGCTCTAATCTGTCCACTACCATCTATACACAAACCAGCCCTCACTGAGACATCCTGGAAGGGATTCCACAGGCGGCTTCAGAGCAGCACCTCTTGGTGCTTGGTCACACACAGTTATTGGTCACCTTTAGGTCAGGTTGGGATCATTGTGTTTTGTTTTTTAAATATATTTTTATTGATTTCAGAGAAGAAGGGAGAGGGAGAGAGAGATAGAAACATCAATAATGAGAGAGAACCATCCATCAGCTGCCTCCTGCAAGCCACGCTCCCTTCTGGGGACCAGGCCGGCAACCCAGGCATGTGACCCAACCAGAATGGGACCCAGGACCCTTCAGTCGACTGGAGGACGCTCTAGCCTCTGAGCCAAACCAGCCAGCACAAATCATTGTGTTTTTAGCAAGCATTTGGATGACTTTAGGGCAAGACTCACTAAGGGACCTAAACCATAATAAAATGTGTTATACATGTGATAACTGGAACGGTGAGCCGACGTATTTTTTCCGGCGTCTTGTGATGCCAAACAATGAGCTACACACAGACCAGAAGATTTAAGCAAAGTGTAGAAAATGCATTATAAGCAGATTCAGATTCCCGTCAAGGGGAGAGGGGCCCAATAGTGGGCTGCCTAGTAAGGCCGTGTAGTCCAGGAGTATATATTTGCTAAAAGCCTGCTTTATGTCCATCTGTGTGGTCACCTGTTGACTCCCTGAATTGTTTTTGCCCAGCAATGGACCTGCACTTTCCCTGTTTCTATGTGTTGTTTCTCTGTTCCTATGCTGAACTTTTTCTGTTTCTATGTGTTCATACATCTTGTTTACTGCAGGCCCTCCCTTGGTTTCCCATGCCTCCTGCTTTGAGTTCACAAACATTTTATTATTCTGCTTGGTTGGTTCCTGTGGTTAGGCTGGCTCAACCTGCCATGTCTGCCCCTGCCTATGTTCCACCTGCTTTGTTTTCCATTGGACCCCTGCCCTATCTGCCTGCATTTCAAGTTAACCCTCTCACATGGACACAGGCAATAGAACAGTGAAGACCTGGGAGGTGGGTGGGGCTGGAAGAAGGCGGGTAAAGGAAGGGAAAGTGGGAGATATCTGTAATACTATCAACAATAAAAAATACATTAAAAATAAAATAAAATAAAGGCTGGGTGTTTTGAGGAGCTCTTAGGGGTGGGTCAACAGAAACAAACAAACACACAAACAAACAAATATGTGTTATAAAAATAACCAAAAAAGAGGACAAATGTAATACTTTCAACAATAAAGATTAAGAAAAGATAAAGTATATGTCATAGCAAAAACAAACTTGAATCCAAGTTAGAATTCCCTTGCAAAGTGGGATCAAGGCTTGCAGGAACATGGACTCGGGAAACCAAGGCTCCTGCCTTCTGCATCCACATCATCCGCCTCCCAGTTCACCTGGGACCCACTGCTAGGAGGTGGGTCTCTGAGGACACTTGCCATCACTTTCTCACACACAGATATTCCCATTCCCAACATTTCAAGGGTTAGATCCGGGTATCCATATTTTTAGCAAGCATTTTGGTGACTAAGTATAAGGCTTTGAAAAGGGCCCATGAAATCATAATAAACCTCATGTTCTTTTTGTTGTCATTGGTCCCAATTGATTTCAGAGAGGAAAGAAGAGGGAGAGATAGAAGCATCAATGATGAGAGAGAATCATTGACTGGCTGCTTCCTGCATGCCCCACACTAGGGATTGAGCCTGCAACCCAGGTATTGACCAGGAATTGAACCGTGACCTCCTGGTTCATAGGTCGATGCTCAACCATTAAGCCACACTGGTTGGGCAAACCTTATGTCCTTCAAAGTAAGTCAAATCCGGCCCTGGCTGTGTAGTTCAGTTTATAGAGCATCCTGATAGCCAAGGTAGTGGGTTCAGTTCCCAGTCAGGGTATAGACAAGAAACAACCAATAAATGCATAAATAAGTGTAACAACGAATCAATCTCTCTCCCATCCTCTCTCTCTAAGACCTATCAATAAAATTAATTAATTTATTAAGTCAGACCCCACAGGGAATATATAATGGTATAATAACCATGTATGGTGTTGGGGGTGCTATACTTACTACGAGGGAATCACTTCATAAAGTATATATAAATGTCTGACCAGTACCCTGTACACATGAAACTAATATAATATTGAATGTCAATTGTAATTAAAATGAATAAATAAATAAATTAATTAAACCAAATTCGAGTTTGGATTCCCTTTCAAGGTGCGATGCCTCAGCCTGTCTCCGCTGGGTGCTCAGGAAGCCCTGGGTCTTACCTGCCGCAGCCACGTGGTTCCACCTCCTGACTCATCTGAGCAGCCAGTCTGGGGACAGTGTGTAACTGGTCCCTGATACCTTCCTCCCAGAAAGGCCTTGAAGCCAGTCTGTCACCAGATCATATTCTCTGTGATGAGATCTTGACCTGAATTTATATAAGAGGGTAGGGCTCTTAGGACCCCCACCACCCCCAGCAGAGAAGGGTGGCTCCTCCTCCGCGGAGGAAGGGGAGGGGCAGGGTGGAGGTGAGAGGATGTCAGAGATGCTGGTTGGTGGAGAGAGGGATCTGTGTGATTCAGTCAGGCCAGATAAAGTCATAGGCAGAATCTCATTTGCACATTTTTGATCCTCCCAAAGACTTGTAATCCCATCTTTCTTGCTGAGGAAACTGAAATCTGAAAGGCTGAGGCCTGTTGCTTTCCTCACCCAGGAATGTATAACTCTGAGCCCCAGTGTCACCCCTTCTTCAGGATGTGCATTCTAAGCGCCTAGAGTAAAAGGAATGGGGGGCTTTACCCTTCAGTTTCAGAGGTCTGGGTCTAGTCCATCCCTTGCTCCCTGCATCCTCACAATAAGCTGTAACCTGTTCCCCTGACGGCACAACCCCCCTCCCCAGATTCTGGCAGTTTACAGACACAACTCTGAACCTGCCTGCCACACAAGAAGAGAAATTGTGAAGTCCCAGCCAAGGAGACAGCTGTGCAGCTGCTGATGGATGGTTCCAGCTACTTTGTTTCATTCAGTTTTCCTGGAACAATGCTGTCTTTGACCTGTGGTTTGAAAAGAGTTTCTTCTTACCTTAACCAGTTTGGCTCAGTGGATAGAGTGTTGGCCTGTGGATTGAAAGGTCCCAGGTTCGATTCCAGTCAAGGGCATGTACGTTGGTTGCAGGCACATCCCCAGTAGTGGGTGTGCAGGAGACAGTTGATTGATGTTTCTTACTCTCTATCTCTTTCCCTACCTCTCTGTAAAAAGTCAATAAAACATATCTTAAAAAAAAAAAAAGTTCCTTCTCTTTTCTTAGCAAACTCTCAGATTGTTGCAACTCAGAGTATAATTCCCCCATTTGCTTCTCCACCTTCGAAAGCAATTCAAATGATTTTGAAACTTATTTCTAACATTTTGCAGCATCTTCAACCTGCTCCCTCAGGGGCTCAGTGTGGCCTTTGAGCGTCCTCCTGTGACTAGCTGCACTTGCTCAGTGGCCCTCAGGGGCTGTGCCTGCTGGTGGGAGGAGGAGACCCTGCACTGGGAACACAGCGGGTCCAGGTCCTTCTCACAGAATAGGGCCACAACCTGATGGTGCTTCTTACACGGGGGTTCCTCTTCTTGCTTTTTCCTCTGGCTCCTCTTGGACAGAAGTTGCTTAACAGTGTCAGTCATGTGCCATATTTGGGGGTTCCTCTGGAAGTGCCTGTCAGGAGGCTGGGGACCCAAAGGTAATTGCCTTTCCTGTTTCTGGGTAACTCTGATACCCACCCCTCTCCCCACCTCCACACATTACATCCAGGTCACCCCACTCCCAGCCCTGGGCCATGGCTGTGTTCAACCTGCACAAGGTTCTAAGGTTCTGGCTCTTTCCAGAGTCCTGCTCACCGAGGCTATGAGGCACAATCTTGGCCTGGGTGCTGCTGCCAGGACCACCCACCTGGGACCGACAGCACCTCCCTCCCTGTGGAACCACTGGAGGTTCATCCTGAAGGTCAGCACCTGGCCTGGTTCCCCTTAAATTCCGGTAGGGAGTCTTTTCCTGGTGCTTTTATAGAGGTCAGGGAAAAGGAGAGGCCATGGCAGGGCACAGGAGGGAAGTGTATAAAAGCTGAATTGTTTAGAGTTAATTTGAAAATTGGATTTATGGAAGCAAGGTTGTAACTTTCAGAATATTCTAATGTATTGAAGGATCCTGGGTAATAAACACAAAGTACCATACTCTTTTCAGCTAACACCTAAGTAGAAAAGCTGTGCTCGCTTCGGCAGCACATATACTAAAATTGGAATGATACAGAGAAGATTAGCATGGCCCCTGCGCAAGGATGACACGCAAATTCGTGAAGCGTTCCATATTAAAAAAAAAAAGAAAAGAAAAAGAAAAGCTGCTAAAACTTGAACTTCATTCCTGTGTTTTGTCTGCAACTTCATATATATATATATATATATATATATATATATATATATATATATATATCACCAGAGGAAAATTTAAGGGAGAGCAGAAGAGAGACAGAAAGACAGAGAGAAACCTCAATATGGGAGAAACACATCGATTGGTTGCCTCCTGCATGGGCCCCAACCAGGGCCTGGGCCGGGGAGGAGCCTGCAACCGAGGTACATGCCCTTGATCTGGATCGAACCCGGGACCCTTGGGTCCTCAGGCCAACGTTCTACCCATTAAGCCAAACCAGCTGGGGCTGCATCTTCTTATAAGATCCATCAACTCCTTATCAGTTCATTCATTGAGCCCTCCATTCAACAAAATCTACATGCTCACTTAAAACTTAATCATTAGAATCCTGGGCACGGAGAAAATAGTCAGTGTCCATCCAGGGAGAAGAGACATAAAAGAGCAATGCAGACTTTGCCCTGTTTTCGTGTGGATGACCATTTATTCAGGAGAGAGGATGAGGCATTTCTTCAGGATCACAAATTCCTGTTCTCCAAACCAGTGACTTAATAGTGTCTAGCACCACCTGCTGGAAAACTTTTGAACAGAGGGACATAAATGGTGACAACCAAAGTGACATATTTGGTTACAATCAGCCCGAAAGGTTTGGCTCAGTGGTTGAGCGTCAATTTATGAACCAGGAAGTCACATACCTGGATTTGGGGCTCTATTTGGGGGAGGGGGAATGTGGAGGTGAGAGGTGCAGGAGGCAGCAGACAAATGTTTCTCACATCAATGTTTCACTCTGCCTCTCCCTTCCATTCTAAAATAAAATAAAAATATATTGAAAAAATGAAAAATAAGACAATGTGCTGATACAGGATGCAAGTATGTGAAACATAGGCAGTTGTAGGATATGTAGATTGCTCTCATTTGAAGATATACAAGGAGAATGTTCTCTATACAAACATATAAATTAAGTCACATCCATTTTGCCCAAGCGAGCACTGGCCTTTCTTTCCAAGCACCGGACACGCGAACCTCGGGGCTGTTACAGCCCCTCCTCACCTTGCGTCCGCACCCCCACAGGGCCGCCATCTCCCCAGGGAGCAGGGAAAGGAGAAACGACGCTGCTGGGAGCTTGTCTGCTGCGCGGGAACCTGTGGAGGCTGAGAACTACAGGATGATTTTGTGAACCAGAAAACTGAGACAAGGACAGGTTGTGGAAACACCTCCTTCAAGGGCAGAAGCTCTTAAGACAACCGCTAAAGAAAGATGCTGAGACTTTCAGGCAATTTCTTTCTTTCTTTTTTTAAACCTTCATTGAGGAAAGTATTACATATTTGCCCCTTTCCTCCCATTGACCCCTTAGAGCCCACCCCGACCCGTTCACATTCTTTTCCCGAGAGTGAAAGGAAACGGGGGCCGGGTCGCGCCCTTTGACCCGGATGTGGAAGAGCCTGGCTTTGTGGGCGGAAGGAGCACACAGCGCCCTCTAGGCCTCAAGGCTCAGCGTTGAGCGGAGTGGGTAGGTGAATGGGTCCCTGGCCGTGGGTGGGCGGGACTCAGAAAGGACCAGATGTGGGCGAGGCCGAGGTTGGGGTGCGGCCGGGCGATCCGCGCTGACGCCCCCTCGTGGTGGGTGAAGGCGGCCATGGCGGAAATGGCCGTCAGCGCGCTGTGAGGGCTGCTGGCGGGGGGAGGTCTCACTGGGTGTTTGGAACAGGTTCAGAGGAGGAGGCCGGAGGGGGAGGGGAAGTTCCAGCTGTGGCTGCGGAGGGAACCCTACTTCTGCCCCCCCCCCCGCCCCTCCCCCTCGGGGCCACACCCAAGGGAGCTGCGGCAAAGTCCCAGGGCTCCTGGTGAGGACCTGCTGGGTGCCAGGCCCTTGGCTCATGGCTGTTCCACTTTCTTTGTCCATGTACTCCCTATTTAAGGTGGTGTTTTTAAAATATATTTTTATTCATTTCAGAGAGGAAGGGAGAGAGAGAGAATCGTTGATCGGCTTCCTCCCGCACGCCTCACACGGGATTGAGCCGAAATGGCATGTGCCCTGACCTCCTGCTTCATAGGCCGAAGCTCAGGCACTGAGCCACACTGGCTGGGCTCTAAGGTTTTACACATGTGTGTGTAATTACTTAATTGAAGATGAAATATTTACTGGTGTTTTTATAGCTTCATATGTTCCCCTTTTACTCTGCAACAAACTATGGAATTTGTTTTGGTGAAATCATGAGGTATTCAGTTTTCCAAGGACTTCAAAGTGAATTTGTACGTTAAATGCATTTTGTCAGTGTTGAGAAAAATCAGCAGACCTACAATTAAATCATCCAAATAAGGATGATGCACCACCAAGCAGTTCTCCAATAAGCAGCAGACACTGACGGTGAATTTGAAACGAGCTAGCTAGAGATAGAGTCAGACCCCACAGCATCAGATCCCCACTGCAGAAGCCAGTCCAAAGTTCAGGTTGTTACTTGTACTGCTGATCCAATAGCTTAAGTCAGAGGTCACCACAACGCCCATTGAGGTCCATTAATTTGCTAGAGCCCACAGAACTCAAGCCTTTACTTGGGTTTACCACCTTATTATAAAGGATACAGATGACAAGCCAGATGAAGAGGTACAAAGGGAGAGATCTGGAAATGTATGGAGGACAGGAGCTTCTATCCCTGTGGAACTGGAGTGTGCCACCCTCCTGGCATTTGCACATGCTCCTCAACACAGACACTCTTCAAATCTCCAACAGTTTGTACTGTTTTCACCCAAGTTAATCTCTAGCCCCCGCCTGACCTCCCAGAATTCAGTGGGTGGGGCCCAAAGGTCTAATCTCATCAATTGATCTTTTTGGTGACCAAGCTACTGGCTGTCCATCTTGCCCCATGCTGTCACATCATTAAGATGTGCTCAAAGGGGGCTCCTAATAACTACTAAAATATACCCCTATCAATCACTCAGGAAATTTCAAGGGTTTTAGGAGCTCTGTGCCAGAAATTAAGGACAAAGATTAAGTATATTTCTAGTTATACCATAAAAAAAAATGGAAATACTATGCAGAAATTCTTAAGTTCTGTGTCTCACTCTTATTGTTTAAAACCACAGGTTTCAAGAGGTTTATTTATGTTTATGCTGACACAAAACTGAAAGGAAAGCTGAGTGTTACTTTCCTTGTTCCATGAGTTTCTGATAGAATAGGCGATTAAAGAACCGATCCCAATGGCACAGGTAGTCTGAGATCAGATTTAGAATCCGACCCACATAACATAGAAGCAGATGGAATTTTAATGCCTTCCTTGTCTTTTCTCAGTCTCAATTTATATTATTTTGGGAGATTTGGGTGTGGATGGGAAGTGGGAACACAGAACATGATGGATTTGGAGTGGAGGAGAAAGGGGACCAGTTTGAAACAGCTGTGAGGAAGAAAAGAGATGGAATAGATCTGAGAGCTTTGAGATGAAAGAGGTGAAGTTTAAAGAAAGGAGTAGGAGAAACTACCTAGAACAGAACAGAGAATCACAGGAATTGAATTAAAAGAACTTTTTAAAATCAAGGAATATTTTAGGAAAGGAGAGAGAATATTGTGAATACAGAAGAACCCAGGTACTATAATTATCAACTTTTTGACACTCCTTACCTATAGTCCTACTAAGTTCTTGCCATTTTTGTGAAAGAAATCCAAAGACATCACAGGATTACACTCGTAAATTTTTTTAAAAATAAATCTTTATTGTTCAGATTACAGGTGTTCCTCTTTTTTTCCCCCCCATAGCTCCCCTCCACCTGATTCCCCACCCCACCCCATACCCTTACCCCCTGCCACTGTCTTCATCCATGGGGGTAAGATTTTTGTCCAATCTCTTCCCGCACCCCTCATACCCACTTTCCCCTGAGAATTGTCAGTCCATGCCCTTTCTATGTCCCTGATTCTATTATATTCACCAGTCCATTCTGTTCTTCAGATTTTTTTATTCTCCTGAGTTTTAGATTCACTTGTTGGTAGGTATGTATTTGATGTCATTTTGTTGTTCATAATTTTTATCTTTTCCTTTTTCTTCTTCTTCCTCTTCTTAAAGAATACCCTTCAGCATTTCATGTAATCCTGGTTTGGTGGCGATGAATTCCTTTAGCTTTTTCTTGTCTGTGAAGCTCTTTATCTGACCTTCAACTCTGAATGATAGCATTGCTGGGTAGAGTAACCTTGGTTGTAGGTTCTTGCTGTTCATCACTTTGAATATTTCTTGCCACTCCCTTCTGGCCTGCATAGTTTCTGTTGAGAAATCATCTGACAGTCGTATGGGTACTCCGTTGTAGGTAACCAACCGTTTTTCTCTTGCTGCTTTCAAGATTCTCTCTTTGTCTTTTGCCCTTGGCATTTTAATTATGATGTGTCTTGGTGTGGTCCTCTTTGGATTCCTCTTGTATGGGGTTCTGTGTGCTTCCTGGACTTGTAAGTCTATTTCTTTCACCAGGTGGGGGAAGTTTTCTGTCATTATTTCTTCAAATAGGCTTTCAATATTTTGCTCTCTCCCTTCTTCTGGCACCCCAAAAATTCGGATATTGGTACGCTTAAAGTTGTCCCAGAGGCTCCTTACACTATCTTCATATTTTTGGATTCTTTTTTCTTTTTGTTTTTCCGGTTGGGTGTTTTTTGTTTCCTCATATTTCAGATCTTTGGTTTGATTCTTGGGGTACATTGATCTACAGTTGAGTTTCTGTATATTCTTTATTTTAGACAGTGTATGCTTAATTTCTGACTGGTCCTTTTCCATTTTTTTGACATTCTCATTAAGATCGTTAAAGGTCTCAGTAAGTTCCTCAGAGGTTTTTAGAAGATTCTTGAGTAACCTTATAAATGTGGTTCTGAACTCTATGTCATCTAGTAGCTTGCTTTCCTCCGTTTCTTTCATTCGTGACATGTTTCTTTGTCTCCACATTTTGGCTGCTTCCCTGTATTGATGGAGTGGCTTTGTGTGGTAGGTGACCTATAGGGGGCAGTAGCTCAGCCTCCCCAGTCACTTGAGGTGGATGCTCTTGGTACACCCCTTTGTGGGCTGAGTGCAAAGTCTTGGTGTAGTTAAGCCTTGATTGCTGTTGGTACACTGGGAAGAATTGACCTCCAGACCAATTGGCTGTGAGGACCCGCTGTGTCTATAATGGAAGAACTGCTGCGCTGGAGACACGCTTATGGGGCAGGACTTGTTTCAGTGGGGCTTTGGTGCTCACTGAGTCTGCCTCTTGAATGTGTCACTTATGGATGTGAGGAGTTGAAATCTGGTGTCTCACACAGACCACTAGGTACACTGGCTTCTGGATCTCCAATGGGGTGCAGGTCAGCTATTGTCTGAGTCCACCCAGCAGGAGCTACAGCGAGAGCTACAGTTTTCTCCTCTTTGCTTGGGGTTTGGAGGTTTTGGAGCTGTCTGACCCGGGCTGCAAGTTTGCTAGGTTAAGCTGCGATAGGACAGGCCTTTTCTTATGCTAAAGCCGCTGCTTGGAGCTTGGATGGGTTTGTAAGTTGTGCGGGGTGGGGTCTCAGGGTGTCACTAGGCTAGGGCGTGGCAAACAGCAATGGCTGCTAGTTAGCCAGCTCTCTGTCTCCAACCGGGTCCCCGTGTCCCCGCGCCCTGCACCCCAGTGCAGTAAACAATTATTCCTGCGTGCAGCTCTGCAAGCAAGCCCCCCTCACTTTCCGACCCAATGGCAGACAGTCCAGCTTCTCCCCGTAGGAGTTTGGGTCCCCCGAATCAGAGTAATTGGGGGCCTGTCTCCCTTTGGGTTGAAAAACACAACGCCTGCTGCCAGCCGGATTCTGTGCCTCCATACCTCAGCTTTCCAGCGCTTGTGCATGTCTCAATGCTCTTTTCTCTTTCCTTCTAGTTGTAGAACTTCCACTCAGCCAGCTTTCCTGTGGTTCTGGGTGATAGACTTTTTGTCTTTTAGTTGTAGTTTTGAAATTGTTGTGTGAGGCAGCAGTTTAGGTGTTTACCTATGCCGCCATCTTGGATTCCCCCCACTTGTAAATTTTTTATTATATATTTCTAAAAGAGACTTTACTTGCAAACTTTTAATATCACTCATTATCTCAACCTAATATAATCATCATTAAATTCTTTTTAACTACAGATATCCAACTTCCAAGTTAAATTTTGGCTAAGTATTTCAAGGTGAAATGAAATTAAGTTTATAGATTGTAATTGGTTATTATGTTCTCTACATGTACTTTAATTTATTTTTCCTTCATGGGTATTTTTTTTTTTACATTTGTGTCGAAAAACATGGTTGACTTTTAGTGGTTTATCACAGTCTGGATTTTACTAATTACTTACTCAGTATATTAATAAAGATTTGCCAGAGAAACAGAGACAATAATATGAATCTAGAAAAAGACATTTATTAAAAATATTTGCCTCACAAGGTTGTGGAGCCTGAGAAGCCTCGTGATCTGTATTCTGCAAGCAGGAGACCCAGGAAAGACGGTGGTGTAGTTGGAAGACCAGATTGTGCCGATTCCAGTGTGGGTCTGAGGAGCTGAGAACCAGGAGCACTCAGGATAAGAGGTGGGTGTACTAGCTTATTCAGTCCAGCAGAGAGTGAATTCAGCCTTCTCCCAGTTTTGGGTCTCTTCTGGCCTTCAGTGGATTGGATGATGCCCACTGACATTGGGGAAGGCCATCTGCTTTGCTCATCCAGGGATTCAAATACTAATCTCTCCCAGAAATCTCACAGACACACCCAGAATTAGTGTTTCACCTGCTATCTGCATCTCCTGTGACTCAATAAAGTAGACTCCTAAATTTAACAAGATTATCCTTCATGGGGTTTCTCCATCTCTTATATTGCCTGTAAATAGGTGGGTGATTTGAACTCTGTAGAGATTTAGATTCATTTTTCTGTCAAAACTTCTTCGCAAATAGTGTTATAGTATTCCCCTCAACAATTCTATGATATGTATTTTGTTACTCTTTTTCTGATAGTTGAGGCCAATGATAAATTTCCCTACAACAATTAATTCATTTAGAGTTGCAAAATAGATTATAGTCTTCATTGGTAACTCCTCCTTAAATATTTTCCTGGTAAATAATTTCATTTACCATAGATACTTTTTCTTTTTAACATTTAAGGAACCATATTATTTTTTTTCTGTTTTTTAAAAATATATATATATATATTTTCATTGATTTCAGAGAGAAAGGGAGAGAGATAGAGAGAAATATCAATGATGAGAGAGAATCATTGATTGGCTGATTCTTGCACATCCTCTACTGGGGGAAGCAGAAGGATTGAGCCCGCAACCTGGGCATGTGCCCCGGGCCAGAATCAATCCCAGGACTCTCCAGTTTGTAGACAGATGCTCTATCCACTGAGCCAAATTGGCCAGGGCACCAGAGGTACTTTTTCATACAGGGATGTAATGATTAATTGCTGATTGAACTGTTCTTTAAATGGTAATATCATTCTGTTCACAGAAACCACATATGGCTTAGATTGTGCTGGGGTTTTGATCACAAGGACTCCACAGCCCATGTTCAATTGGGGGAAAAGGCATTAAATACAGGCAAGAGTGACAGGAAGTCTGGGCATCAGCTGAAAATTGGGACTCTTTTTGGACTCTCCTACTGCATTGCACACAGAGCAGACCTCAGCTTCTCACTTTCCTCACTCCTGGAGGATCACACTGCTGAAGAGACTGTCTTGGGTCAGATACCTTCACTGCACAATGGAGTCTGCAGCCTCCCTGGCTGAGCTCCAGGCAGAGGCCAACTGCCCCGTCTGCCTGGATTACCTGAGGGACCCAGTGACCATTGAGTGTGGGCACACCTTCTGTCACTCCTGCATCTACCAGCGCTGGGAAGATCTACAGGGCACTTTTCCCTGTCCTGTCTGCCTCCATCATTGCCCTGACAGGAAGTTGAAGAGGAACACCCAATTATATCACATGATTGAGATTGTTAAGCAGATTCCCACTACAGCGAGTGAGAGGATATTGCAGGAAGAAAAACCCCTGTGTGGGAAGCATGATGCGGTTTTGACACTTTTTTCTGACAGGGCCCAGGAGATGTTGTGTCCTCATTGCAAAGACTCCTTAGAGCACCAGGATCAGTCCCTGATACCTATTGAGGAAGCTGCTGCTAGTTACAGGAGGAAGCTCAAAAGATACATTGGGGCACTGATGGTGGAGGTTGAAGATGCTGAAACAGAATATGAAAACCAAATTGCAAAAACTTTTGAAGTGCAGGAAAAGATGGAAAAGTGGAGGAAAGAACTGCAGTATGAATGTAAAGAACTGAAGTGTTCCTTACAAGTAGAGCACAATGTATGTAATGCTGGTTTACTTATAGAAGAGAAGAATGTTGAAGAAAAACTAACTGAAAATGGAAGGCAAATTTCAAACCGTATGTTCATACTAAACAAATTTTTAAGTGAAATAGCAGAGAAGTATTTGCAAGCAGATGTGGATTTACTCACAGGTATTGAAAGTATCCACAACAGGTATGAAAATCTAGAGACCCCAGCAGTGTTTTCATGTGAATTAAAGAAGAAGATTTTCACTCTCCCCCCACATTATTTGGGCCTGAATAAAATGATCTGCACGTTTCGGGTAGATTTGACACTGAATCCTGAAACTGCCCATCCAAGTCTCATTATCTCAAGAGATAGAAAAAGTGTGACCTATAGGACACCAGATGGTCTTCCTAATCCCCAGGCACACAGTTCTTACCCAGCTGTCCTGAGTTGTGAGGGATTTGATGCTGGCAGGCATTTTTGGCAGGTAGAAGTAAGAGGCACAGGTGAATGGTCCTTAGGAGTGTGTAAAGAATCTTTCCCCAGAAATACTCTCATATCACCATTGCCAAGCAATGGATGCTGGCGATATCAGCAGCAGGCTGGTATATTTGGCCTTTTCCCTAGAGGACAACATAAGATTGGCATTTTTCTGGACTATGAGTTGGGAGAGGTTTCATTTTATAATTTGAATAACAGGTCATACTTGTATGCATTCACTGACATGTTTACCGAGAAACTTATGCCTTATTTCTCCATTTCATCTTCTTCAAAAACTCTTACAATCAGTATCATCAGAGTCTAGTGATGAAAAATTTGGAAGAAATTTTGTATGTGCTTATTTTCTTCCCTTTTTATTGAAAGGAATACTTAGAATCAAGATCCTGATTCCAGTTTTGATGTTTGATGTTGAAAGCTTTAAGGACTCACTCTTCTCTCCCCTCTCACCTTACACCTGGGAAAGCTGATGAGAAAGCCCAGGTGCTCCATCCTTGGGTGCAGGTGGGAAGTTCAAATCAAGCAAGTTTCCATCAATGTGGGCAGGCTCCCAACAACAGCACCCAGTAACCACCATGAACCCCACAAGCTAGTCCCTTTTCCCTGTGCTCCCAGTCATTTTGGGATCTATTCTAATATCCACCCTTCTCTCCCCCAAAACCTCACCATGTGAGCAATAAACTTTTCATAATCTTCTGGTATGTGGTGAGTCATCATCAGTGTGAATTGAAACTAATTTTGGATGGCTTCCAACCCTGCCTATGCAAGCTGGTCACCACCATTAACGTTGTGAGCAGGATTGTACAGATATGAAGCCCACACCAGAGTTTTCTCCTCCGGCTTTGTGTGGTAACACACCCTGGTTCCCTAGGCAAGGGTGTCCTTGCAGTTTGTGATGCATTTGCTGAGTTCTAGGGAGGCTGTGTTGTAATTGAACTGACCTAAGTCAGAATTTTCCATAAGAATTACATTCTATTGACTATTTATTATTTTCCATGTAATTTTTTTGGAATTCTAATTGTCTTGCTTTTGTCTAATGTTTTATAATATTTTGTCTCATGTTTTATAGAAATTTCATCTACAAGGCTGTGAAAAAGCAGGCTGACAGTAGTGTTACAAATATGCACAGTAATTAATAAAAAAAATATACAAGAATAAACTATTGCATGCTAACAACTGTGAGCATAACTTTATTTTAAAATTCTCACCTGAGCCTAGACAGTGTGGTTCAGTGGTTGATCATAAATCTATGAACCATGATGTCATGGTTCGGTTTGATTCCCAGTCAGGGCACATGCCCAGGTTGTGGGCTCATTGCAAAATGTGGGGTGTGCAGGAGGCAGCCTGTCAAGGATTCTTTTTCATCATTGATGTTTCTAACTCTCTCTCCCTCTCCCTTCCTCTCTGTAATCAATAAAAATATATTTAAAATAAACTAAAATTCTCACCTGATGATGTTTATTCAGAGAGAGAGAGAGAGAGAGAGAGAGAGAGAGGTGTGGGAGAAAGAGAAACATTGATGTGAGACAGATGCATCTATCAGTTGCTTCCCGCACTCAATCTGACCTGGGATTGAACCCGAAGCCTATGTGCCCTGACTGAGAATCAAACCTGCCAACTTTGTGTTGTATGACAAGACATTCCAAGGAACTGAGCCACTTGGCCAGGGCTGTAAACCTACAATTTACAACCACTGTATGACCTGCAAAGATGACATTCATTTTTGATCTCATGTGAAATTGTAAACCTTTGAAACATGCTTCTGTATGGTTGTCTGTATGGTATTGTTTACAATGTTTGGAAATAAAGGTTTACTTTGTATATCTCTGTACTATTTGTCTCTCATAACTTGAAAAGATGCTCAGCAGAGCTTTTATTGAGGTACAAGGGAATCCATGCTATGCTGTGGTGATCTCAGATGCTTATTCTTGTGAAGTGTAATGTATGCCAGCAGGGCACTGCTCCATTACCCACTCAGGGATCTAACTCCCTCAGTCTCGTGTTTTCACAGCACTGGGTCAGAAAAATTAGAGAAAGAGGGAGCACTGAAGGGCCACCTTGAGCATTGAAGGCCAACACCAGGAGGAGACACACGCTTTTTTTTAATTCCATTTTCTAAAAGTCATTGCAAGGCCCTACTTCTCTGCAAGGGGTAAAGAAGAATGCATGTATTGTGAGGTGAAAAGCTACTGTTTGCCATAATTCCTGAATCCAATTAGACATTAGTGAAATGTACATTAATGATGAGTGGGAGAATGAAAAGTTTCATTAGAACTGGAAAAATGTTACCATAGGATTTATAGTAGTTTGACTTAATCCTATAGCAGTTGTTCAGTAACTTCACCTACAAGGAAGATATTTCTTTTAAATAAAATCTTAAAATATTTATTTGTTAGAAATATAAAGCATTATTTTGAAAAATGGTGACTCATTAGAAAATGAATCATTGAAACTAACCTTTAAATACAATGGCACAAAAAACATAATTGGAAGAGAATTTTGTTAACAAGTAGATTCAGAGCTACCTTTTAAAAAAATATATATTTCATTTATTTCAGAAAGGAAGGGAGAGGGAGAGACAGACAGAAACATCAATGTTGAGAGAGAATCATGGATCAGCAGGCTCCTGCATGCCCGCCACTGGGGATAGAACCCGAACCCCAGACATGTGCCTTGACCTCATGGAACCTGGGACCCTTCGGTCCGAAGGCCAATGCTCTATCCACTGAGTCAAACCAGTTAGAGCTCCTAGCTAACTTTTAAAAAATAGTTCTTAGGATCTGTTGGTTAAAAATGTTTTTATTGATTTTAGAGTGTGGGAAAGGGAGAGGGAGAGAGAGAAAAAAAAAACAAAACACACCATCATTTGGTTGCCTCCTATATATGATAAAACCTGGGACTGAAACTGCAACCTGGGCATGTGTCCTGACTGGTAATTAATCTGGCCACTTTTTGGGCCATGGGACAATGCTCAGCCACATGAGCCACACTGGCCAGGGCCCTAGGAGTTACTTAATGGTGTGGCATGTGTGAAAGACAGTGGTGGCATTATGGTATGTTTGCAGCAGAAACTCACAAAGGCAATTCACATGTAACAATGTTTCAACAGGCACCATTCCAGTTGCTATGGTTACTTAAACACCCCAAGTACATCACGGGTTTAAATTTCAGTTAAACATGGTATATGAACTGTAATTCTTAAAGTAGGAATAATATGGACCCAGAGGGTGGAGTCTCCAGCCCAGAGGATTACTCTCCTCAGCAGTTCATCACTTACCAAGTCTGCCTTTCACACCATGGTACCACACAACTAAGCTATGTTTTCTGGCCCTTTACAACAACAATCACCTTTTCTTCAGTGTCATGTAACACGTTCCTCATTCTCCTCTGAGCTGTCACCAAGGGACCTTTCACATTCCTTTTTCTACTGACATTTTCCGGAAAATATATGTCTTCTCCAAGGCTTTTTAGTTTTTTTTTTTAATTTAATAAATCTTTATTGTTCAGATTATTACAATTGTTCCTCTTTTTTCCTCCCATGGCTCCCCTCCACCAGGTTCCTACCCCACCCTCTGCCCTTACCTCCCCCCAACTGGGCTCATCCATAGGTGTACACTTTTTGTCCAGTCTCTTCCCACATCCCCACTCCCCTTTTCCCCCAAGAATTGACAGTCCACTCCCTTTCTATGCCCCAAATTCTATTATATTCACCAGTTAATACTATTCATCAAATTTTTTATTCCCTTGGTTTTTAGATTCACTTGTTGATAGATATGTATTTGTTGTTTGTAATTTTTATCTTTATCTTTTTCTTCTTCTTCCTCTTCTTAAAGAATACCTTTCAGCATTTCAGATAATACTGGTTTGGTGGTGATGCACTCCTTTAGCTTTTCCTTATCTGTGAAGCTCTTTATATGACCTTCAACTCTGAATGATAGCTTTGCTGGGTAGAGAAATCTTGGTTGTAGGTTCTTGCTATTCATCACTTTGAATATTTCTTGCCATTCCCGTCTGGCCTGCATAGTTTCTGTTGAGAAATCAGCTGACAGTCATATGGGTGCTCCCTTATAGGTAACTAATTGTTTTCCTCTTGCTGCTTTTAATATTCTCTCCTTGTCTTTTGCTCTTGGCATTTTAATTATGATGTGTCTTGGTGTGGTCCTCTTTGGATTCCTTTTGTTTGGGGTTCTGTGTGCTTCCTGGACTTGTAAGTCTATTTCTTTCACCAGGTGGGGGAAGTTTTCGGTCACTATTTCTTCAAATAGGATTTCAGTATCTTGCTCTCTCTCTTCTTCTGGCACCCCCATCATTCTGATGTTGGTATGCTTAAAGTTATCCCAGAGGCTTCTTACACTATCTTCAAATTTTTGGATTCTTTTTTCTTTTCCAGTTGGGTGTTTTTTGCTTCTTTATAGTCCAAATCTTTGACTTGGTTCTTGCAATCCCCTAGTCTGCTTTTAGGTCTCTGTATAATATTTTTTATTTCAGTCAGTGTATGTTTAATTTCTAGTTGGTCCTTTTTCATATCCTCCAGGATCTCATTAAATTTATCAGCCTTTTCTAGGAAATTCTTGAAAAACCTTATAACTGTGGTTTTGAACTCTATATCCAGTTGTTTACTTTTCTCCATTTCCTTCATTTGTGACCTGCCTCTTTGTCTCCGCATTTTGGCTGCTTCCCTGAGTTGATGTGTGGCTTTGTGTGCTAGGTGTCCTAGCAGGGCCCAGTGGCTCAGCCTCCCCAGTTACCTGAAGTGGACACTCTTGGTGCACCCCTTTGTGGGCTGTGTGTGCAGTCTTGTTGTAGTTAAGCCTAGATTGTTGTTAGTATCACTGTGGGGAGTTGACCTCCAGGCCAATTGGCTGTGAGGATCAGCTGTGTCTCTGCTGGGAGAGCTTCTGTGCTCAGCTTGGATGGGGTGGAGTCTCAGGGTGGAGCAGACAGCCTTGGTTTCCCGTCAGCCCCGCCCAACGAGGCCCCTGTGTCTCAGTGTCCCGCAGCAATGGCTGCCCACACCTCTGAGAGAAGGCTGCCCTCGAGTTTCGCCCGCTGCCAGACAGTCCAGTTTCTCCCTGAATGAGTCTGGGTACCCAAAAGTCTCACCCGGAACTGGATTTCAGTGCAGTCGGGAGGTTTTGTTTCCCTCCCAAACGAGACAGCTAGCCATGCACTTGCTGCCTGCCCTCTCTGCATGATGCGAGTAAGCCAGCTGGGTATTCAGCCGCTCGCCCTTTCCTGGCATGCCAGTCTCTGCACCTCTGTCCTCCACAGCTCCTCTGGGTCTCAGTGTCCTTTTACCTTTTTTTCTAATTGTAGAATTTCCACTCAGCCAGCTTTCCGGTGGTTCTGGACCATGTCCACTCTGTCTTCCAGTTGCAGTTTTGAAATTGTTGTGCGAGGCAGCAGTATAGGTGTTTACCTATGCCGCCATCTTAGTTTCTCCTAGTTTTTTTTTTTTTTTTTTTTTTGTAACGGTCTATAAATCCTGTTTTAGGGTGTATAAAGGGTTAGAAGACAGAAACACTTTGTGGGGGGAAACAGAATCCCAATGGAATTGACTTAAGGAGATGATTGTTCTACACTGATGATATATTTTAGAATAGTAAATTTTAGGAATTTGTATGCTAGTCTCCTCTGGTCACTGAACCAAAATCAGTCTTATACTGATAGGAGGGACTTATAATCTAATAGATAGAGCACCTGTATTAATCTGAGAAGTAATATTATTTTAAATCTTAGAACACATATACTTATGTGAATGGGGGTTACGTTTCTTAATAGGGAGTTAAGTTTTTCTTCAAGTTTATTTTTCAAGGCCTGTGTGAAGTGATTGGGGAGGGGACTCAACTGTGAATCCAACAGACAGAACCCACCAGCATGGTCAAGCCAACCCACCAGGAGTCAAAACATCATCTCATCGACATCATTTCCTGGCCTGATGACTAATTACAGTAGCTGACATCTGAGGACTCCCAGGCCAGGATGTAGCTGCATTCCTCACCCCAGCCCCTTCCCCTTCATAAACCCATCCCTGAATCTTGCTGGGAGGCAGAATTTGATTCCTGTAAGCACCCTGTCTTCTTGGCTGTCTAGCCTTCTCAATAAACACCTAACATGATTCAACCCTGCCATCGTTATTGGACACAGCAACAGGCAGCCTAAGCCCACACGGAGTGCCCCAGTAACAATACCTGAGCTTACTAACTCAATTGAAATAGTTCTTAGTGATTTCATTACTCATCTAGCAGCAAAGTCACTTGAATACTATTTCATTTTTATGTCACTTTGCTTAATGACTCTGTTCTTGGCAATGAGATTGACTAGAAACAACTGTGACTCTGTACTAGTGTTTCCCTTTGTAGGAATCAGTCTTTCATAGATTGCTAACATAATAAATGTTTGAAATTTTAGTTAAATATATATTTTAATATATATATATATCTCAGTTTCAGAGAAGCTGGGAAAAGGAGGGAGAGATAGAACCATCAAGAATAAGAGAGAAACATGGAAAGGCTGCTTTCTGCACCACCCTCAAAGGATCAAGTGGGAAAACCAGGCTTGAGCCATGACTAGGAATCATACCTTGACCTCTGATTCAAAGGTCCATGCTTAGTCACTGTGCCACACTGACTGGGCAAATGTTTGATTTTAAAAGAATGTGGAGGGTGTCAACCATAACTGAAAATAAATTGTAGCCCTAGCTTGTTTGGCTCAGTGGCTAGAGCATCAGCCTGCTGACTGAAGAGTCCCATGTTGGATTCTGATCAAGGGCACATGCCCAGGTTTCAAGCTCAGTTTCCAGTGGGAGGTGTGCAGCTGATCAATGATTCTCTCTCATCAGTGATGTTTCTCTCTCTCCCTCTCCTTTCCTCTTTGAAATCAACAAAAATGTACTAAACAAACAAATACCAAAACAACCACACACACATCTAAAAGCACAGCATTAAAAAATAATAAATAGAAAAAAAGAAACTGGTAAAATTTTATCATTCAATATAAACACCAAATTACCTAATAAGCAATAGGACCTAAATTAATTGATAAAGAATTTTAGAGCTCAAAGAAGCTTCTCAATGAAAGTAGCAATTAGGCTGGGACTTGAAGAAAGAATGCCAGTGCAAGGGGTAAACAGTGTATAAGGGTCAAGGGGCTGCCACGGACCTGCCAGCGCAAAAGTGCTGTGGCAGTGGGTGCCATGCCCTGAGTGTGGAGAGAGAGGGCAGGACTGCAGAGTGCTGGAGATGACGGGCGGGGGGGGGTGGGGGGGGGGGCGGGAAGAGGAGAAGGGGGGGTGCAGTGGTGGTGGTGGTGGGGGGGGGGAACTGGTGGGCTTCTCACATTTCAAGGTGAGAAAAGAAATGGGCCTCCCTTAGCCTTCAGGTGTCTATTTCTTAATGAGCAAAGATGGGATTAAAAGGTGTTGAGAGGGTGGACCCGGAATCCCAAAAGTCCACCTGAGATCATGCAAATGAAGAGCTGC
The DNA here is from genome assembly GCA_026230045.1 of Corynorhinus townsendii. Taxonomy (NCBI): domain Eukaryota; kingdom Metazoa; phylum Chordata; class Mammalia; order Chiroptera; family Vespertilionidae; genus Corynorhinus; species Corynorhinus townsendii. The sequence goes on along the minus strand of JAPDVU010000006.1, from coordinate 110,589,303 downwards.
AGGCCTCTGCTGAGCTGATCTCAAGGGAGATCCACCCCCTCCCATCCACCAGGAACTCTGAACAGCTGCTAAGCCCCACCTGCCACATTCCCGCCTCCAGGGTGGAGCCACCAATCTGATGAGGGAAGTCCTCCTAGCTCCACCCTCCTAGCAGTGTATGTAGATGCCAGGGTCACAGCACTAACTTCACAACTGGTTCAAGACACATCCCAGACCCTTCCTGGAGACTCAGTCCACACACTGGCCTACAAAAAGCTGGCACCAGGTGAGCTGGGGATCCAGAGTATGTTCGCACAGGAAGTGTGAGTCTGTGAGAGCCTTGGATTCCTATGCTGCTGCTCTAGCAGGATGTGGACCTCAACTGGCAAGCCAATCCTAGCTTGGATTCAGGTAAATATAAGACACATGCTTTTACTGTTGTGGGAGTTTTTACGTGAGCCGGACCTAAATCATCTAAGTACTTGGTAAAAACACAGTTACTGTGACCCCCATCTGATCTAAGAGGTGACTAATATGGGTGTGTGATGATAACGCGTCCATAGGTGTTGGTCAGAAGCCTTGTGTGGAACCGCTTTCCAGAATGTCAGTTGTGTCTAGTGGTAAATTCTTATTTTTTAAAACCAGAGGTTCCAAGACGTTTACCTAAACTGAAGTGTATGCTGACACCAACCTGACAGGGAAGCTGAGTGTTATTTTCCTTGTTTCTTGTGTCTCTGAAAGAATAGGGGATCAACAACCCATCCCCAGGACACAGGCAGTCCGTTCAGACCTGAAATCCAGCCCACATAACCTACAAGCAGATGGAACTCTAATGCCAGCCTTGGCGTTTCCTTAATCTCCATTTATCTCCATAGAAGAGATTTGTTGGGTGGGAAGGAAGTGAGATCAGGGAAGAAGATGATGGATTTGAAGTGGAGGGAAAAGGGGACCAGTTTGAAACAACTGTGAGGAAGGAAGGAAATGGATGGATCTGAGAACTCTGAGATGAAGGCACATGGATGAAAATTAAAATTTTTGGGGTGTTAGCAGAGAAACACTGAAATAGAATTCAAAAGGTCAATTTAAAAAGTTATAGGATATTCTAGGTATCCAGAATTGGAGAGAAAATATGAACTCAGGCATGAATAAGTCATATGATATAACTAATCTTTTTCACTTCTACCTATGGTTGTACCAACCTTTCCCTATTTCTGTGCAGGACATACCTATCATTTTACTTTCTAAATTTTTATTACATAGTTTTAAAATTGATTCTTAATTTACATAGTTGATGTTAAAATATTTTAAAAAATTATTTGCTTTAAAAATCTGATTTGATAGGGATAGAAAAGAAAGACACACACACACACACACACACACAGAGAGAGAGAGAGAGAGAGAGAGAGATATTAAGAGGAAGTTACATTGATCTGTTGTTCCATTCAGTCATGCTTTCATTGTTTGCTCCTTCTAAGTGCCCTGACCTGGGATCCAACCTTGTTATATTGGGACCAAGGGAGCTACCTGGCCATGGCAATTTACATACCTCCAATGGCATTCAATATCTCTAAGTAACATAATTATTAGTCAGATTTTTTAAAAAATCCTCAAATATCCAACTTTTAGTTGAATTCTGACCAAATATTTCAAAGTGAAATGAAATTAGATTGATACATATTAACACATTAGTATGTCTTTTAAGTCTATTTTAATTCCTACAATTTCCTTCCATGTATTTTTTATTTCCTCTTTATACTTGTGTTGTGGCAAAATGATAGAATTTTCAGTTGAGTTTATTAGAGTCCAGATTATACTGATTACTTTATCAGTGTATTATTCAAGTTTTGCCAGAGAAATAGAAACAATAGTCTGAATCTGGAAAGGTATTTATTAAAAAGCAGTGGCCACAAGGTTATGGAGCTTGAGGTGTCCCATGGTCTGCATTCTGCCAGCAGGAGACCCAGGAAAGACAGTGGTGTAGATGGAAGGCCTGAGAGTCTGAGAACAGATGGTATAGATTCCAGTGGGGGTTTGAGGAGCTGAGAACCAGCAGCACCCAGGACAGGAGATGGGTGTGCTAGGTTATTCAGTTCAGCAGAGAGTGAATTCAGCCTTGCCCAGTTTTTGTTCTCTTCAGGCCCTCAGTGGAGTGGATGATCCCACTGACATTGGGTTGGGCCACCTTCTTTGCTCATCCACAAATTCAAATACTAATCTCTCTCAGAAATCTCCTTACAGTCACACCCAGAACTAGTGTTTCACCTGCTATCTAGCTAAGTGGGGGACCAATCAAGCTGGCATGTTAAAATTGAAACAGGTGAAGGAAATTTTAACATATTTCTCCATACCTTATATTTCATATAAATAGTTGGTTTGGAACACGTTTGATGAGATTTAGTTTCATTTTCTGGAAGACAAAAAATTTTAAAGTATATTTTTATTGACTGCAGAGAGGAAGGGCGAGGGAGAGAAAGATAGAAACATCAATGATGAGAGAGAATCATTGATTGGCTGCCTCCTGCATGCCCACTTCTGGGGATCAAGCCCAAAATCTGGGCTTGTGGTCTCTAATGGAATGGAACCCAGAACCCTTCAGTTTGAATTCTGACACTCTATCCACAGAGCTAAACCAGCCTAGTCTGGAAAACAATTCTTTACAAATAATGTTATGTCATCCCTTCAATAGTTCTCTCATATGTGTTTGTCCCTCTTTCTGTGATACTTGAGGCCAATGGTCAATTTCCCTAATTGATTTATTCATTTAGAGTTGCAAAATAGATCTTAGTTTTCATGGCAACATCTCCTTAGACATTGTCATGACAAATGATTTTGTTTACCTGATGTTACTGCTGCTTGAATGGTCTTTTAAATGGCAATATCATTTCCACAGAAACCGCATATGACTTGGACTGAGCTTGGTTTTTGACCAGGAGCACTCTACATCCCTTGTGCAATGTGGTGTTAAATACAGGAGAGGGTGGCAAGAAGATTGGATGTCAGTTGGTGGCTGGCACTCTTCTTGGAAACTCCTAGTGCCTTCCACAGAGAGGGGGGCCTGAGCAGACCTCAGCTTCTCACTTTTCCTCACTCCTGGAGGATCACACTGACTGAAGAGACTGTCTTGGGACAGACACCCTCACTGCACAATGGCCTTTGCAAATGCCCTGACCGAGCTCCAGGCAGAGGCCAGCTGCCCCATCTGCCTGGATCACCTGAGAGACCCAGTGACCATTGCCTGTGGGCACAACTTCTGTCCCACCTGCATCCAGCAGTGCTGGGAAGGTCTACAGGGCACCTTTCCCTGTCCTGTCTGCCTCCACCACTGCCCTGACAGGAGCTTGAAGAGGAACACCCAATTATGTCACATGACTGAGATTGTTGAGCAGATCCCCACCAGGAGGGGAAAGAGGAAAAGGCAAGAGGAACCCCTGTGTAAGAAGCACCGTGAGGTTCTGGCTCTGTTCTGTGAGAAGGACCTGGAGCTGCTGTGTGCCCAGTGCAGGGTCTCCTCTGATTACGGGGATCACCCCCTGATGCCCATTGAAGAAGCTGCAGCTACTCACAGGACGAAGCTCAAGAGATGTATTGAGTCCTTGAGCGAGCAGATTAAAGATACTGAAAATCGGTCAGAAATTCAAGTGTCAAAATATTTTGGATTGAGACGGAGGATAGAAAATCAAAAGAATGAATTGCACTCGGAATTTAAACAACTTAAATAGTTCTTGGAAAAGGGACAAATTGCAAGGCTCATTAGTTTGCTAACTGAAACAACAAATGACCAAGAAAAAGTAATTGAAGAGAAAAACCAAATATCAAATCACAGTTCCATATTAAACAGTCTGCTTAGTGATATTATCAGGAAGTGTTTGCAGACAGACATGAATTTACTCACTGATATTGAAAGTATCCACAACAGATATGAAAACCTAGAGACCCCAGCCATCTTTTTATATGAATTAAAGAAGGAGAGTTTCAAACTCCCCCATGTTACTTGGGCCTGCATAATATGATCCACACATTTCAGGCAGATTTGACACTGGATCCTGAAACTGCCCATCCACGTCTCATTATCTCAAGAGATAGAAAAAGGGTGACCTATATGATATCATTTGGTGGTTATAATCCCCAGGCAGGTACTTCTTACCCAGGTGTACTGAGTTCTGAGGGATTTGATGCTGGCAGGAATTTTTGGCAGGTAGAAATGGGAGGCACAGGGGCATGGTCCTTAGGCGTGTGTAAGGAATCTTTCCCCAGGAATGCTCTGATGTCACCATCCCCAAGAAATGGCTGCTGGCAGCTTCAGCTCTGGGCTAATACATCTGTCACATGCCATTCAGTCAAGAGGGAACGGATAGGCATTTTTCTGGACTGTGAGTTGGGAGAAGTTTCATTTTACAATTTGAGAAATAGATCACATTTACTTTCAGTGGACGTTTCACAGAAAAATATGCCCTGTTTCTGCCTAGGACCTTCTTCAAAATCACTTGTAATGCGTATAGTCAATGATGAATGATGAACCACCTTGTAATCTGTTCCATGGGTTCTACTCCGTTCCTGTGTTAATGGAGAGTGCTTGTAATAAAAGGACCAAGTACATTTCTGATGTTCGCTGATGTTTCTTTTATATTTTTATGTTTTTAAAAAATTTTTAGAGAGAGAAAGGGAGAGTGAGGGAGGGGGATTATGCATGTGAAGAAAATCATCCATTGGCTGACTGCCAATTAGGGGTCAAGTGCACAACTAGGCTATGTGCCCTAAGAGTCAAACTGCTGACCTTTTGGTGTATGTGGTGAGACTCAACCAACTGAGCCACACCAGCAAGGGCTGTGCTGATGTCTTTTAATCCTCACCCCTCACCATTTTCCCCCTCTCCACACTGTACCCCCTGTCCCCCCTCACCCCCCCCCCCCACACACACAGATCTGGGCAAGCCATGCAGACAGCCTCAGTGCTTCTTCACAAGGCTGAGGGGCAGGTGACGGTTCTAACTCAGACTCTGCCTTCGGAGGAACTGCCCCCCCGCCCCTCCCCCCCGCCCAGCGCCTCTCCAAAAACCCAAATACCTAAGCTAGTTGCCTTTCTCCCTTCTCTCCAACCAAGTTTTAGACCTGTAGTCACCCTCCTGTCCACATAAAGCCTCATGAAGTGAGTAATAAACCATTACATACCCTCTTGCTGTGTTTGTGCCACTAGCAGTCCTGACACCAGAATCAAATTTTGAGTCCTGGGTCTTGCCTATGTGAGGTGACCATAACAATAGTTCTTAGAATGTCACAGGATCCTGGTTTATTATTTATTTTTTTTCAAACTGTAAAAGAACATTTGTTTAGGAAAATCACAGAGGAAGGAGAGGTACCTCAGAGAAAAAAATGGGCTTAGGAAACAACTTGTAGAGACAAAGATAGGGTCCCAGGTGCTTAGAAGTGAGGAAAGTCAAGGTGAGCCACCTCTGGGATGGAGAGGGCAGAGGGTAGGGCAAGCAGGAACCTGCTCCCAGGAGGGAGAGTGTGCTGGGTCCTGGGTGCCCAGGGATTTAAAGGTGGAGACTTTAGGGGAGGTCTCAGGGGAGGAGCTCAATAGAATGTACATCAGCTTTCTAGGTATGTCCTTCAAGGTCAGCATCTCCACTGATTGATTGGTCCTCGCCTGGGCAGGGGGTCATTAGTCAATGCAGCTGGTCCTTAGGTCAGCCCTGGTGTTGCTTTTCTGGGCCTGGGGCTGGCCCATGGTCATTGCTGGGCTCATGTCTGTCAAACTGCCTCCCATAGAGGGAACCCCTTGCACTTGGGGAGAACACACCTCACAGGAGAGGTGGCCCTGCCCCCAGCCATGGCCCCATTTTAATTCTTGTGATCTTCTGTTCCCAGGAGCATGGCATATTTGTGTTTGTTTTGCAACTACCAGGAGACAGGTTGTTTTATCCCTCCTTTTCTGGTTTTATCTGTAATATTTATATTTGATATTCCCCTTTATTCCGGGGAAAGGTGTGGGAATACATTACAAATTCTTTTGTTATAAAATTTTCACAAAATAAAAGTATTGCAGCACTGATCATTCCAAAAAAAAAAGAACCACAAATATATCTCACATTTTTTACCTTGAGGAGGTATTGAATATTTACAAACAATACATGAAATATAGCAAATAGGCAAAATACCTCTTACTTTGAAAAATATGTATTTTTTATTGATTTTAGAGTGAGATGATGGGAGAAGGAGCTGGAGAAGGGGAGACATCCAGGTGAGAGAAAAACATTGATTGGTTATGATGTGAGAGAGAAATATGCGTCAGTAGCCTCCCGTACTCACCCTAACTGTGGATATAACGCACAACCTGGGAATGTGCCGTGACCAGCAATCAAACTGGCCACCTTTCAGTGCACAGGACAACACTCAACCACCTGATCCACACTGGCCTGGTATACATTTTAAAAGTGTAAAAGGAATGCTCTCCTTCCCAGGAGCTGAGCCTTCCCCCACAGTCAGGCATCTCCTAAACTCTAAGGGACCCCATGTGGGCAGTGCCCATTCTTCTCAGGTATAGGCCCCCCCCCCACTCCAGAACCTGTCCCCAAGGCCCCCTTTTCTCTGACTTCTTAGTGAGCCAAAGCAGCCCACCCTAGACTCAGTTCCCCAACCCTTCCCTGTTTATAAGCATCCTCTAACATTCTCCTGGACTCCTGTTGTGAGTTCTTCCCTGTATGAAGTCAAAAACCCACACACTACTGGCTGGTCCTATGTAGACTGGTTCAGGGCCAGGTACCCTTTCCAGTAACATGAGGAGTAGCCCATTGTCTGACTCACTGCTTCACAAGTATAGTCACTTTCTCTCTCTCTCTCTCTCTCTCTCTCTCTCTCTCTCTCTCTCTCTCTCTCAGACACACACACACTCACACACACATACACGAAGTGTAAAGTTGCAAAAACCAAAGAAGTGTAAGAATACAAGGGATATAGCACATTCATAATATAAAATCAAACAAGAAAAAAGTTTTCTTGCTTGGATATTTGTTTATGAATAGTATGTTCCTGGAAATTACAGAAGAAACTGAAAAAATTGTAATGTTATATAGTAGCCTGAAAGCCTGGAGGTTTGGGTGCAAAAAGCAATGTGCTTTTCAGTGTACTCTAGTGTAATATCTGTGCTTTTGTTACAGAGAACCGGAATAATCAAACAATGCCGGAGAGTTTGGAGAAACACTTTATTTACCGCGGTGGCTTAGAGAAAATGAATTCAAATTCTAAGCCCCGGCTACAAACAGAACTTCCCTTTTTATTAAAGAGCCAGCCCTTTATGCACTTAGTGGTTATCTTGCTGCTGGCCTTGAAAACAACACAGTTCTATCCAATTAAAAAATGCACCTGGCATGGCATTGAGAGTATGGGCATATCTAGTCTGCGGCCTACAAGGTCAGACAGGTAAGTTTATCTTCCTCATTATTCAAGCAGGCTAAAGCATGTTAGAAAGCAAAGTAAGTTTTCTTAGAATAAGAGTCTGTCTAAAAAAAACAGCAGAACTGTCAAACTACATTGGGAAGACAGGGGAGGTTGGGCGACGGGGGCTGTAAGAGACCAACCGAAGGACTTGTACGCATGCATATAAGCACAACCAATGGATATAAGACACTGGGGCGGGGGGGGGGGGGAGGGCGGGCAGGTGAAGGCATGTACTGGGGGGTAGGGGAGGTCAGGGGGAGATCAATGGGGGAAAAAAAAGGAGACATAAGCACTACTATTTGTAATACTTAAAACAATAAAAAAATGGTAAAAATAAATAAATAAATAAATAAACAAACCAGCAGAGAATTCCAAACAGTAGTTTTTACAAAATAGGGGTTTGCCTCCTCACTTTTATAATTGTATATCATGCCTTTAAAAAAAACACTGGCAAGTTTATTTGGCATTCACTGGGAAATTGCTAGTACCCAGGTTATGGAGTTACTGTTAAAGGAAACCCACTATCCTATTCACAGAATATACAGCCATCCACGTGGAGAAAGCCTCAAACCTCATCATCTCTCTCTGTTGTCTGAGCTGTCAGTTCTCTGATGGTGGGAACTCCTGTGGGGATCTTTTCATGGAGGCTTCTAACACAAGGCCTCACACAAAGGCTTAAACAAGGCCTTCTGGATGAGTAATTAAATGAGATGTCTGGTGGACCCTGTTATGATTTTAGAAAGAGAGAAAGATAGAAAATATCAATGTGAGAGAAACATTGATTGGCTGTTTCCCATATACACCACGACTGGGATCTAATTGGAAATATAGGCGTTTACCCTGACATGGGATCAAACCAAGAACCATTTGGGGTGTATGGGATGATTCTCTAACCAACTGACCCACACTGGTCAGGGACAACACCAAATTTCTTCTCCCCCTCCCCCCTCCTTCTCCCCCTCCTCTCTCCCCCTCCTTCTCCCCCTCCTCCCCCTCCTCCCCCTCATCCCTCTCCTCCCCCTCTTCCCTTTCCTCCCCCTATCCCCCTCCTCCTCCTCTTCCTTCTCCCCCCGACTCCTTCTCCTCCTCCATTGTTTAAAGTATTACAAATAGTAGTACATTTGTCTCCTTTTCTTTTCCCCCCATTGACCTTCCCCTGGCCTCCCCTACCCCCTGGCACATGCCCTCACCCCACCACCCCACTGTTTGGGTCCATTGGTTATGCTTATATGCATGTATACAAGTCCTTTGGTTGATCTCTTACAGCCCCCCCAAACACTCTCTAGCCTTCCCACTGTAATTTCACAGTCTGTTCGATGCTTCTCTGCCTCTGTATCTCTATCTTTTTGTTCATCAACTTCTTTTTTTATATAAATATGTATTTTTTATTGATTTCAGAGAGGAAGGGAGAGGGAGAGAGATAGAAACATCGATGATGAGAGAGAATCATTGATTGCCTCCTGCTTGCCCCCTACTGTGGATCAAGTTGGCAAATTTGTGTATGTGTCCTCTACCAGAATCAAACCTGAGACGCTTCAGTCCGCAGGCTGATGCTCTACCCACTGAGGGAAACCAGCTAGAGCAAGACCAAACTTCTTTAACCAGATCTTTTGGATTTGAGTCTACCACTGAAAATGTAATTGGGCACAGGGCTCCATAGGAGATGGCTATGAGGTAAAGCCATGACCATTACTGAGTTAATACACCAGTTCTGCTATGAAAATGTTTTCCCCTTGCCAGGTGGCTCCATTGTTGGAGGCATCATCCCATTATGGGTTCATTTCCTGGTCAGCCATCCTTGCAGGTTGTGGGTTCCTGTAGGGAGCACCTCTAGGGTCAAGCCTCAGGCTGACCTGGGGCAGGGCCACAAATAAGTCCCAGCCTGGATGGAAGAGCTCTCCTAGCATAATTAAGCCTGACCTTGTAGCCCTCCCTAATTCCTTCCTGTGCCACGCCAGCACAGCCAAGGTTTTGGGGAGCCTGAGGGAGGGCGGTGAAGGAGAATGAGACAGAACAAGAGAATAAGCTGGGTCTAGGTGGATCTTCTGTGCCTTGCTGAGGCCACAGAACAGATCCAGACTGCAAAGCTGATGCTTCATTTATAGTCAGGGTTAAACAAGGTAATTTACAATGTTCTTGTAAGTTTCACTTGTTTTGGCAGCACTTGCTGCCCCCCCTCCCACAGCCGATTAGCTACCCAGGAAAGATCTAGGGAGCAGTCGCAAGATCAAGCTTTATGTTTAGAGGACTGTGCCCTCCAAGCTGGGACTTGTTTGCGACTTTGCTAGCAGGTCAGTCCGAGGCTTAACCCTATAACTGCTCCCTACACTTCCTAAGTAACTAATGGGCTGTGGGAGGGGCAGCAAGTGTTGCCAAAACAAGAACATTTGTATACATGTTAATCTACCCTTGTAATCCTGAAGCATCCATCTTATATAAAAGCTGCTGTTTGAAATTTTAACCCTGCTATTGGGCTTCTGTAAATTCTTGCTTGCTAAGACTACTCCCACTTCAGAGAGGCCATTAAACCTTCCCCAGACAAGGTTATCAGTGCTGGCGCCAGGCCAGGCCTCTGGTTGTGGTCTCAAGGCCCCAGCACTTACGGGTTTTTTAAGAACTTGCAAAAGGGGCCGAAAACACCCCATATTTGGGAGACAAAGAAGATAAAAACGTATAAATAGGGAAAATTCCTCCAGGTCGGGGCCCAGAATTTGAGAGACATTTTCCTCGGGACCCACATTTAATAAAGTGTGACTCCAAACTCTCTGGCATTGTTTGATTATTCCGGTTGTCTGTAACAATCTGACTATAAAATGAAGCATAGGCTTGCAGGCTGGGGACTTTTGTGTCCTCATCCAGGCCTGGGAGATCCACTGAGCCCCAGCTGTATTCTCTTGTCTGTCTTTTCTTCAATCCTTCACAGCCCCTCCTCAGGTTAACCCTTGGCTGTGCTGGTGGGACACGGGTTCCATCCCCAGTCAGGGCATGTTTCCCTCTCTCTCTCTCTCCTTCTGCATGTGTCTCTCCCTCTCACCCTCTCTCCTCTCTCTCTCTCTCTCTCTCTCTCCCTTTCTTTCTCTAAGCATGCCCTCAGGTGAGGATTAAAAAAAGTATGGAATTCCCAGGTTTCTTATCATGGTTCCATGCTCAGATCACATCTTTGGTTCTTCAGCCCAGACCTCCTTGGAAGAACAGGGTCCACCAGACAGTTACACCTTGATTGCAATGCACTGATATTCTACCAAGCAGCCTGGGTTAGCAGCCATCCAGGCTTCCCTAGGGGCTGAATAGCAAACACCTGTTTGGTTGGGATAGTGACTCTGATATCTTGTGTTCAGCCCATTGCTCCTGACAAAATCATCAGCACAGCAGGTTGAAAACAATCATATCTAACCCAGGTCTGTATGATCTCATCAATCCCAGTTAGGCATCTCAAAGAATTATGTATCCAGCAAACTTTTTTTCATTGATTTTCAGAGAGAGTGATAGGGACGGGGAGGGACAGAGAAAGATAAACATCGATGTGGGAGGGACACATCCATTGGTTGTCTTATACCTTTCCTGCCTGACCATCCTTAAGTGTCTTCTGTATCCATCCAAAAACATCATCATCATATACAATACACAAGCCAGGACACTCATTATATATTAACAAAGACCCAGTCACAAATTCATGCATGTTGAAAGGAACTGTGGGCTTGGAGGTGTTGGTGGGCACAGGGGCGGGGCTAGTGCCATCCTAAGCCCCCCAGCCTGGCCCCTCCTGCCACAACTCATCCCCTGACCACCCTGAAGCCCTTCCCCCACAGCGGATGCTCCCCAGCACTGAGGGCACCCACCCTGCAACTAATTGGTGACAGCATGGAGCTATTAGGGCCAGTGGCTGACAGCAGTTGTGAGTGGAAGCTGCTGCCCTGATCGCACCTAAGGATCAGGGGGAGCTGGAGAAGCCCTGAGAGGAAATGGGGGTCAGCACCACCTTTCCCACCCGCTGTTGGCCACAGCCCCACTCCCACCCACTGCTGGTGTGGAAGCTGCTCACAGCCACTGATGGCACTGAGCCATAGGGTCCCACACTGGGTAGGGGCAGCGGGTGCAAGCTGGTGGGATCCAGTAGCAGGTGTGAGCACAGAGCTGGACTACAGCGTGCAGGAGCAAACAATTTTCAGTACTCACCAAAAATTCACCCTGATGACAGCATCCAGAGTTCTGCCTTGGTCTGGCGCCCTGCTCATCTGCTCCATATCCCTCCACAGCAGATGCCAGCCATGTTCCGGGTTCTGCTGCCTGCTGCCCATGCTTGCCATGTACCTCCCATGCCCCTGGTGGTCAGTGCACATCATAACCACCTGTTGTTGGGTTTTTCCTTTGTTCCACCATTCAGAATACTTGCATATTAGCTTTTATTACATAGGATTGTTTCACAATGCAATATGTGACTACTATGTGCTGTATTCTACACTTCCCTTTAAAAAGTAATTGTAAGAGCTCTAGCCAGTTTGGCTCAGTGGATAGCCCATCGATCTGCAGACAAAAAGGTCCGAGTTCAATTCCAATCAAGTGCATATACTTTGGTTGCAGGCTCTTCCCTAACCTGGGCCTTCCAACCTGGGCTCATGCAGGAGGAACCAACTGTTGTTTCCGTCACATCAATGTTTCTCTTTGTCTTTCCCTCTCTCTTACATGTTCCCTAAAAGTCAATGGAAAAAAATTCTTGGGTGAGGATTAACAAAAATAAATAAATAATTTATAAGCACTTATTTGAGCCCAATATGATGACCATTGCTGCAAAGGAAAATATCAAATGCCCCCAACAATTTGCTTTTTACAAAAAATATAAAGAGATTTTGGTTTTGTTTTCACACCTACATGCAGCTATATTTCATGTATTGCTTTAAACCCACTCCATAGAGGCGCTTGTGATGTTGTTGGTGTGTTCTCTGGTCACTACCTCCTTGATGGCAGAAAGGCCCTTCTTCTCTCCACCCTTCTTTGCGGGAGCCATTATGCCAGGCCCACATTGGAAAGGAAGCAAAGATTTTACGTTTATTATTATTTAAATATATTTGTATTGATTTCAGGGAAGAAGAGAGATAGAAACATCAATGATGAGAGAGAATCATTGGTCAGCTGCTCCTGTTGGCCCCCTCCCCCGCCCTCCTTCCCCCAACTGGGGATTGAGCGTGCCGCTTGGGTATGTGCCCTTGACTGGAATCAAACCTGGGAACACTTCAGTCCACAGGCTGATGCTCTATCCACTGGGCCAAACCAACTAGGGTAAAGTTTTATTTTTATTTTCAGTTTCTTCCTCATCCAAATGGGATTAAAGGGTGCTGAGAAGTTCAAGGGAGGATTACAAAGGTGCAAATCAGATTATGCATATTAACAAGGTTAGTCTGTCCTAGCCTACAGGAATAAGAGAAGATCCCATCAACCAGAATTCTGAACATCCTCCTTTCCCCACCCTCGATCACGTGTCCCACAACCAGGGAGGAGCCTTTGATAAGTGAGGTCTTAAAGAGATTCACCCTCCTAGTGGTATAAATAGGCCAGGGTCACATTACTAAGCATTGAACTGGTAGGAGACTGGCTTTACACACACTTCTTGGAAACACATTTCAGGGACTCACTCAAAGGAACAGGCTGCAGGTAAGCTGGGTGGGAGTCAGGATGATACTGGTGCAGGAGGTGGGACCAAACTGAGAGTCACTGAGGTATTGCTCCCAACCCTTGGGTTTCTGGGTGGCTACTCTAACAGGGCCTTGGCTTTACCTCAGAAGCCAATCACCACTCTGATTCAGGTTGTTTTAAGACACAGGCTTTCATTATTGCTGGTGTCCCTCAGTTAGCCTTGCCCTACATCATGTGATTGCTTGCTAAAAATACAGATACTAGGATCCCAACCCGACCTATGAGGTGACAAATATCTATGTGCACATGCAAAGTGCCCTGAAGCACTGCTCTGAAGCTGCCTATGGGAATCTTCTCCTAGAATGTCTCAGTGTCTACTGTCAATTTCTTTTTCTTTAAAATTAGAAGTTCCTCCCTAGCTGGTTTGGCTCAGTGGATAGAGCACCCGGGCTCAATTCTGGTCAAGGGCATATACCCGGGTTGCGGACTCCATCCCCAGTGTTGGGCCTGTAGTAGGCAGGCAATAAATGATTCTCACTCATCTTGATGTTTCTCTCTCTCTCTTCTCTTTTTCTCTCTGAAATCAATAAAAGTATATATAAAAAACAATAAAACCAGAGATTCCAAGAGGTTTACCTAAGTTGATGTTTATGCTGACACCAAACTGAAAGGGAAGCTGAGTGTTATTTTCCTGGTTCCATGTATCTCTGGAGGAAAAGATGATCCAAAAACTCACCCCCAATGATTCAGGAGGGCTGAGATCAGACCTGAAATCCAGCCCATATAACCTACACGCAGATCCAATTTTAAGGCCAGACTTGGTCTTTTCTCAGTCTCTTATGGGAGATCTGTTGGGTGGGGATGGGATTTGGGAACAGGGAAGCAGATGGTGGATTTGTAGTGAAGAAAAGGGACCAGTTTGAAACAACTGTGAGGAAGAAAGTAGTCGAAGTGGAACTGGGAGCTCTGAGATGAAGGGACATGGATGAAGCTTAAAGAAGGGAGTAAGAGAAATCTTCTTGGCTAGAAGAGAGCTGAGAAACACTGAAATGGAATTCAAATGGTTAGGGTTTTAAAAAGTAAATTATAGAGTATTGTAGATATTCAGAATAGGAGAGAAAATCTTATGGAATCATTATGCAGAACCCATATTCTATAACCAACCTTTTTGCAACTTCTCCCTATAGTGGTACCAACCTTTTGCCATTTCTGGGTAGGAAATCTCTATGAGTTTATGTGTACACTTTTCATTATATATTTCTAAAAGAGACTCTTAATTTACATACTTCTACAGTAAAATTTTGAAAATTATTTTCTTTTTTTAACATATTTTCTTATAAAGTGAAAGGACTGGGCAAGGCAGAGAGAGAAAGAGAGAGATTAGAAATGAGAAAGAGACATTGATTTGTGGTTCCATTTAGTCATGCATTTATTGGTTGCTTCTTGTAAGTGCTCTGACCTTGGATTTAGTCTGAAACATTGGCATATTGGGACTAACTGGACTAACTGGCCAGGACAATTTACATAGCGCTTAATGCCATTCATTACCACAATGTAACATAATTACCAACAAAGTTTTTTTTAATCCTCAAATATCCAACTTCCAACTGCATTTTGATCAAATATTTCAGACTGAAATGAAATTAGATTTATACAATACATACATAATGACTGACCTCTATGGCTTTTAGTCAACTACATTGTGGTGTGGTTGAAGGCCTGAGTGGGAGAAGAGACAGTGGGTCTGAGAACCAGGTGCACCTAGGACAGGAGGTGGATGTGCTGGTGTACTGAGTCTAGCAGAGAGTGAATTCAGCATTCCCAGGTGCTTGTTCTCTTCAGGCCCTCAGTGGAGTGGATGTTGCCCACTGACATTGGGTTGGGCCACCTTCTTTGCTCATCCACAGATTCAAATACTAATCTCTCACAGAAATCTCCTCACAGTCACACCCTGAACTAGTGTTTCACCTGCTACCTGGCTATGCAGGGGACCAACCAAGCTGGCCTATGAAAATTGAAACATTTGAAAGAAATTCTTCACATATAATGTTATGTCATTCCTTCAACTGTTCTCTGATATCTATTTGTCATTCTTTCTGTGATAGTTGAGGCCAATGGTCAATTTCCCTAATTGATTAATTCCTTTAGAGTTGCAAAATAGATCTTAGTTTTCATGGCAAACATCTTCTTAGACATTGTCATGACAAATGATTTTGTTTACCTGATGTTACTGCTGCTTGAACTGTCCTTTAAATGGCAATATCATTTGTCCACAGAAACCGCATATGACTTGGACTGAGCTTGGTTTTTGACCAGGAGCACTCTACATCCCTTGTGCAATGTGGTGTTAAATACAGGAGAGGGCGGCAAGAAGACTGGACGTCAGCTGGTGGCTGGAACTCTTCTTGGAAGCTCCTAGTGCCTTCCACAGAGAGGGGGGCCTGAGCAGACCTCAGCTTCTCACTTTTCCTCACTCCTGGAGGATCACACTGACTAAAGAGACTGTCTTGGGACAGACACCCTCACTGCACAATGGCCTTTGCAAATGCCCTGACCGAGCTCCAGGCAGAGATCAGCTGCCCCATCTGCCTGGATCACCTGAGAGACCCAGTGACCACTGCGTGTGGGCACAACTTCTGTCCCTCCTGCATCCACTGGCGCTGGGAAGGTCTACAGGGCACCTTTCCATGTCCTGTCTGCCTCTACCACTGCCCTGACAGGAGCTTGAAGAGGAACACCCAATTATGTCACATGACTGAGATTGTTCAGCAGATCCCCACCTCAGGGAGCCAGAGGAAACTGCAGGAAGACATACCCCTGTGTGGGAAGCACAACGAAGTTCTGACCCTGTTCTGTGAGAAAAACATGGAGCTTCTGTGTGCCCAGTGCACGGTCTCCTCCAAACGCCACGATCAGTGCTTGATCGCCATTGAGGAAGCTGCAGCTAGTAACAGGAGGAACCTCAAAATGTACATTGGGGCCCTCACTAATCACCTTCAAAATGCTGAAGTGGTATGTAAAAACCAAGTTGCAAATATTGGGGAAGTGAAGAGAAAAATGGAAAAATGGAGGAAGGAAGTGGACTATGAATGTAAAATCTCAAGTTTTGCGTGGAAATAGAGCAAGATGAAGTTGATAACGATCTACTTATAGAGGAGAATGATGTTGAAAAAGACTAATTGAAAATGGAAATGAAACTTTAGACCACATGTTCAGGCTAAGCCATCTATTAAGTGAAATAGAAGAGAAGTGTTTGCAGACAGACCTGGATTTACTCACAGATATTGGAAGTATCCACAACAGCTATGAAAACATAGAGACCCCGCCTGTCTTTTCATATGAATTAAAGAAGGAGAGTTTCTCTCTCGCCCCACATTATTTTGGCCTGCATAAAATGATCCACATGTTTCAAGTGGATTTGACACTGGATCCTGAAACTGCTCATCCAAGTCTCATTACATTAAGAAATAGAAAAAGTGCAATGTATAGGACATTTGGGTTTCATAATCCCCATGAACTTACTTCCTGCCCAGCTATCCTGAGTTGTGAGGGATTTGATGCTGGCAGGCATTTTTGGGAGGTAAACATAGAAGGCACAGGTGAATGGTCCTTAGGTGTGTGTGAGGAATCTTTCCCCAGAGATACTCTCATATCACCATCCCCAAGCAATGGCTGCTGGACTGAAACATTTGGTCCTTTCCTTACAGTACAAGGAAAGATTGGTGTTTTTCTGGACTATGTGTTTGGAGAGGTTTCATTTTATGATTGGAATAAATGCTCATTCTTGTGTAGAATCACGGCTACATTTACAGGAAAACTTATGCCTTATTTCTCAATTGCATCATCTTCAGAATCTCTTACAACCATTATCATCAGAGTCTACTGATGACAAATTTGAAAGAAATTTTGTTTGTGCTTCGTTTCTCCCCTTGTTATTGAAAGGTATACTTATAATAAAGATCTTGATTCCAGTTTTGATGTTTGAATGTTGAAAGTTTTTAGGATGCAGCCTTATGCCCTCCCTGACCTTAAACCTAGGAAAGCTGATGAGGAAGTCCAGGTGCTCCATCCTTGGGGGTAAGGGGAAGTGTCAATCAAGAAAGCTTCTGCCAACATCACCCAGTAACTGCCATGAACACCACAAGCTAGTCCCATTTCCCTGTGCTCTCAGTCATTTTGGGACCTACGGTAAAATCCAGCCTTCTCTCCATCCCAAACCTTACCAAGTGAGTAGTAAACTTTTTCATACTCTCCTGGTATGTGGTGAGTCATCAGTGTGAACATTTGAATCCAATTTTGGATGGCTCTACCCTGCCTAAGCAAGCTGGTCACCACCATTGACATTGTGAGCAGGATTTTCCAGATATGAAGCCCCCCACCAGGCTTCCTCCTCTGGCTTTGGGTTGTAACACACCCTAGTTCCCTAGGCAAGGGTTTCCTTTCAGCTTCGTTCTGCAGGAGCTTAGTTCTATGGAGGCTGTGTTGTCTCTTAACTGACCTAAATCAGAAGTTTCCGTAAGAAACATTCTAGGCCAGCCAGCGATGCTCAGAGGTTGAGCATTGACCTATGAACCAGGAGTCAGGGGGCACATACCCTGGTTGCTGGCTCAATTCCCAGTAGGGAGCATGCAGGAGGCGGCCAATGGATGATTCTCTCTAATCATTGATGTTTCTACATCTTTCTCTCTTCCTTCCTTTCTGAAATCAAGAAAATTTATATGTTTTTAAAAGAAATATTATTATTTTTTTTACATTTTCCATATAAATTTTTGGGAATTCTAATTGTCTTATTTTTGTCTCATGTTGTATTCAATTTTCTTGAGCAAAAGCAGGTTGACAGTTGTGGTACAAATATGTACAGTAATAAGTAACAGTACAAAAGTAAACTTTGGCATATTAACCACTGCAAACATAGTTTATTTTTATTTATTTATTTTTTGTAATTCAAGAATTGAATTCTTTTGTTAGAACTTTTTGGGTTTGTGTTTGCAAACATTTAACATGGGGGTGGGGAGGAGAAAGCAAGAACAACCCACACCACCCTTTCCCCAGCTTCTGTGGCAGAAGCAGGACCTAGAAGAGAGCTCCAGAGAGGGGCTTTCACTTGAACCTTGCCTGGCTCATGCTCCCGGGCCCCGAATGCCTTCATAACCTGGGAACTGGGCTCTGGGTAGCGTTGGGGGAGCTCTGGGTGGCCGCCTCCTAGGCTGTGTCTGGGGAGCACTGGGTCACCTTCTCTTGGACAGTGTCGGGGGACCACATTTCTCCCTGACTTTGTTGGGGGACCACTGGATCTTGGCCTCCCAGACTGCAGCGCAGAAGTTCCAGGGCTTGGCCTCCTGGGCAGCGTTTTCCCATGAGCCTCGCGCCGGGAGTTGGCGGTGCTAGTGAGCCAAGTTGATGCTCATCTTGGCCACATCCTTTTGGGAAGAAGGCTGACCCAATAGCAAGATCTCAGCCTCGCCTTCAGGGTCCCTCCCACTGAGTAATGCGCAGCAGGGTCTGCGACACACACTGGACGTGCGGAATGTGCTCTCTGAGGGGCCGAAGATCACTTCCACCAGCCACACAGCCGGGTGAACTGTCTTGGGGCTCTTGAGGTTCTCCGTGTGGAACCAGCAGGGCTGCTTCGCGTGGTCACCCGGCACCTGGAATGGCCCCCTCCCCGCTGTTCCAGTTGCAGGAGCCTGAGAAAGCGCTTGTTGGTGGCCTGGCTGCTGCGGGACTCACAGAGAGGGCTGGTGTAGATGCAAGTGGGCCAGGCTACAGCCACTATACTTTCTTTTTACACCTTCACCTGGTGATATCTTTATTGATATATATAGCAAGGAATGAGAGAGAGCGAGAGAGAGAAACCTCTATGTGAGAGAGAAGCACCAATCAGTACTTTCCTGTACTTGCCCTGACCAGATTGAACCTGAAAACTATGTGCCCTGAATGGGAATCCAATCTGCAAACCTTTTGGGGGAAGAGACCACATTCCAACAAAGTGAGCCACCTGGCCAGGGCTGTAAACCTGCCTTTGTTAATCCCTGTATGATCTCCAAAGGTCACATACTTGTTTTTGGCATTAAGTGAAATTTCCAACCTTTGAGAACATGCTTCTGTTTTTATGCTTGTATGTGTATTGTTTAAGTATCCTATCTAATAAAAGGGTAATATGCAAATTTTAAAAGCGAAATATTTCCTGTTGCACATACCAAACAAGTCAGTGAAAGACGAATGACATGGCAATTGGCTGCTAAAATATTTGCTGCTAGTATTAGTGGAGAGAAATGATTCACTAGTGTGATAGGTGCCTAAGGGAAGTGAATGCAACACGATTATAGCAATCAGTCATTAGGAAACGTTGTAGTTTGTTATTAATAATTGTGTACAGGAAGTTATTGTAAAAATTAAGTACAAAAGTTTTATTAAAACGTTTTATACATACCATTATATTAGCTGGGCTGCAAAAATATTCATTGTGGGCCGTGTGTTTGACATGCTTGCTTCAGTCTGAAGTCTGATGCTCTATGCACTGAGCCAAACCAGCTAGAGCTCCTTTTAAAAAGTACTTCTTAGGACCTGTTTGTAAAAAAATGTTTTTATTGATTTTAGAGTGTGGGAAAAGGACATGCAGAGAGAGAGAGAGAGAGAGAGAAACTTCATATGGTTGCCTCCTATACATGCTACAACCTGGGACTGAAATTGTAACCCTGGCATGTGCTAAACATGCTACAACCTGGGACTGAAACTGTAACCTGGCATGTGTCCTGACCGGTAATTAATCTGGCCACCTTTTGGGCCATGGGACAACGCTCAGCCACCTGAGCCACACTGACCAGGGCCCTAGGAGTTACTTAAATGAATGGTGTGGCATGTGTGAGAGACAGTGGTGGCATTATGGTATGTTTGCAGCATACCATAGGCATAACAAAGGCAATTCACATGTAACAATGTTTCACCAGGCACAAATTCAGTTGCTATGGTTACTTAATCAACCCAAGTACATCACTGGTTTAAATTTCAGTTAAACATGGTGTAAGAACAGTAATTCTTAAAGTAGGAATAATATGGACCCAGAGGGTGGAGTCTCCAGCCCAGAGGATTACTCTCCTCAGCAGTTCATCACTTACCAAGTCTGCCTTTCACACCATGGTACCACACAACTAAGCTATGTTTTCTGGCCCTTTACAACAACAATCACCTTTTCTTCAGTGTCATGTAACACGTTCCTCATTCTCCTCTGAGCTGTCACCAAGGGACCTTTCAAATTCCTTTTTCTACTGACATTTTCCGGAAAATGAATGTCTTCTCCAGGGCTTTTAAATTTTATTTGCAAAGGTCTCAATGTTGGGATTGTAAATCCTATTTCAGTGTGTAGTAAGGGCTAGAAGACAGAAATATTAGTTGTTCCGGTTAATAATGCAGATTTTTAATCAAAGAAAATACAATAATTTTAATAGAAATATCAAAAGTGCTTTATTCAAAGTAATGTCCATCGCTAGCTACACATTTCCCCCATCTTTCAGGTAATTTGTGTATACCATCGCAATAGAACTTTTCTTGTTTTGAGGCAAACTATTCAGAGACCCAATTTTCCACTTCTTTGTACGTTTCGAAGTGCTGCTCAGAAAGTGCGTGTGCCATCGATCGGAAAAAGTGGTTATCTGAAGGAGCAAGGTCTGGTGAATACAGTGGGTGGGTTAATATTTCCCAGGCAAGATCTTTTAACATGTCTTTAACTGGATTTGAAGTGTGTGATTGTGCATCATCATGAAGCAAAATTAATTTGCCATGTCTCCTGGCTCATTCTGATCATTTTTCCAATTAAATTGTGGTTCAAATTGATTAATTGTTGTCAGTAGCAATCAGTATTAACAGTTTCACCTGGTTTTAGAAGCTCATAATACACCACACCTTCCTGATCTCACCAAACACAGAGCAGTGTCTTCTTTCTGAAGCCATTCGGCTTTGCAGTCAATGTTGATGGTTGACCTGGAGCAGCCCATGGTTTTGTGCTATGGGATTCTCAAAATAAATCCACTTTTCATCGCCAGTCCCAATTCGATGCAAAAAAGACTTTCGTGCCTTTGAAACACCATTTTACTGATGACTTTTCAGTTTTCCATTTGTCTTAGGTTCAGTTGATGTGGCACCTATTTTGCTTCCTTTAAAATCTTCCCCATTGCTTGTAAACGATGGGAAATTGTTTGCTGAGCAATGTGTAATCTTTCAAGAAGTTGTTCTGGAGTTTGACATGCATCTTCATTCAATAATGCTTGTAATTGTTGGTCTTCTATCTTTTTTGGTTGACTTGGACATTCTCTGTCTTTCACACTAAAATCATCACTTTTAAAGTATATAAACCAGCGTCAACAAGTATCTTGAAATGGAGCATGTTCACCATAAGCTTCCCGAAGTATTCAGCAGCACTTTTCTTCAAAATAATGAATTCAAACTTCCCGCAAATGCTCTGTTTATGGCATGAAATTTGACATTTTTAAGCATAAAAATATCTATGATGTTAACACCTACAGAAAATGTGACATATGAAGTTTTGAAGCCTGTTGCCAATACAACAAAATAGCATACATATCAAATCACATATATATCAACATATGTGTAACTCCATCAATTGAAAAAAATCCTCATTACCTTGTGGGGGGGGGGTGGGGGTGGGGAAGAGAATCCCAATGAAAGTGACTTAAGGAGATGATGGTTCTACATTAATGGTATCTTTTAGAATAGGACATTTTAGGAATTTATATCATGGTCTCTCTGGTCACTGAATGAAAAGCAGTCTTATACTGATGTGGGGGGAGGGGATTTATAATCTAATAGATAGAGCACCTGTATTAATCTGAAAAGTAATCATATTATTTTATTTTTTCTGAGTTATTTTATTTTATTTAAAAAAAATCTTTATTGTTCTTCTTCCCCCCACCCCCACCATAGCCCCTCTCCACCCAGTTCTCTCCCCACCCTCTGCCCTTACCTGCCTCCCCACTGTCCTCATCCATAGGTGTACGATTATTGTTCAGTCTCTTTCCGCACCGCCCACATCCCTTTCCTCCCAGGAATTGTCAGTCCACTCCCTTTTTCTGCCCCTGCTTCTATTATATTCACCAGTCCATTCTGTTCTTCAGATTTATTCACTTGATTTTTAGATTCACTTGTTTATAGATATGTATTTGTTGTTCATAATTTTTATCTTTACTTTTTTCTTCTTCCTCTTCTTAAAGAATACCTTTCAGCATTTCATATAATACTGGTTTGGTGGTGATGAACTCCTTTAGCTTATTCTTATCTGTGAAGCTCTTTATCTGACCTTCCATTCTGAATGATAACTTTGCTAGGTAGAGTAATCCTGGTTGTAGTTTCTTGCTATTCATCACTTTGAATATTTCTTGCCACTCCCTTCTGGCCTGCATAGTTTCTGTTGAGAAATCAGTTGACAATCATATGGGTGCTCCCTTGTAGGTAACTAACTGTTTTTCTCTTGCTGCTTTTAATATTCTCTCTTTGTCTTTTGCCCTAGGCATTTTAATTATGATGCGTCTTGGTGTGGTCCTCTTTGGATTCCTTTTGTTTGGGGTTCTGTGTGCTTCCTGGACT
This sequence comes from Corynorhinus townsendii, assembly GCA_026230045.1. NCBI lineage: Eukaryota > Metazoa > Chordata > Mammalia > Chiroptera > Vespertilionidae > Corynorhinus > Corynorhinus townsendii. The sequence goes on along the minus strand of JAPDVU010000006.1, from coordinate 110,566,657 downwards.
TGTAAGTCTATTTCTTTCACTAGGTGGGGGACGTTTTCAGTCATTATTTCTTCAAATAGGTTTTCAGTATCTTGCTCTCTCTCTACTTCTGGCAACCCTATAATTCTGATGTTGGTACGCTTGAAGTTGTCCCAGAGGCTCCTAACACTATCTTCAAATTTTTGGATTCTCTTTTCTTTTTGCTTTTCCTGGTGAGTGTTTTTTGCTTCTTTGTATTTCAAATCTTTGACTTGATTCTTGCATTCCTCTAGTCTGCTGTTGGGTCCCTGTATAATATTTTTTATGTCAGTCAGTGTATGTTTAATTTCTAGTTGGTCCTTTTTCATATCCTCAAGGGTTTCGCTAAATTTATTGGCCTTTTCTAGGAAATTCTTGAAAAACCTTATAATCATGGTTTTGAACTCTATATCTAGTCATTTGTTTTCCTCCATTTTTTTTCGTTTGTGACCTGTTTCTTTGTCTCTGCATTTTCGCTGCTTCCCTGAGTTGGTAGAGTAGCTTTGTGTGGTAGGTGTCCCCTAGGGCACAGTGGTTAGCCTCCCCAGTTACCTGAGATAGACACTCTTGGTGCAACTCTTTGTGGACTGTGTGCTCAGCCTTGTTGTAGTTAAGTCTTGATTGTTGTTGGTGTCACTGGGAGGAATTGACCTCCAGGTTAATTGGCTGTGAGGATCAGCTGTGTCTAAGCTGGGAACACTTCTGTTCTCAGCTGTGTCTACGCTGGAGACACTCTTATGAGACAAGGCTTGCAAAATTGCAAAACCCTCTGTGCTCAGCTTGGATGGGGTGGAGTTTCAGGGTGGAGCAGACAGCTTTGGTTTCCCATCAGCCCTGCCCTATGAGGGCCCTGGATCTTAGTGTCCCTCAGTAATCGATGCAAGCACCTCTGCGAGAAAGCCACCCTCAAGATTCGTCTGTTGCCAGACAATCCAGTTTCTCCCTGAATGAGTTGGGGTTCCCAGAAACTTGCCCGGAACTAGAGTTCAGTGCAGTCGAGAGATTCTGTCTCCCTCCCGCTTTAGAAAGCCAGGTGCGCACTCAGCCTCCCGTGCATTCAGCAGTCAGTCCTCTCTGTGCACGCACCTCCACACCTCTGCCTTCCATAGCTCCGGGGTCTCAGTGTGCTTTCTTTTTCCTGACAGTCCAGATTCCCCCTGAATGAGTCTGGTTTTCCAGTGACTCGCCCAGGATTGGAGTTCAGTGCAGTTGGGAGTTTCCTTCTCCCTTCCACTTTAGAAAGCCAGCCCCATACTCAGCCACCAGTGCACACAGCCACCCACCCTCTCCATGTGCGAGTGTCTGTACCCCAGCCTTTTGTAGCTCCCCTGAGTCTCAATGTTCTTTCCTCTTTTCTTCTAGTTGTAGACTTTCCACTCAGCCAGCTTTTCTGTGGTTCTAGATGGGGTCCGTTTTGTCTTTCAGTTGTAGTTTTGATATTGTTATGCGAGGCGGCAGTATAGGTGTTTACCTATGCCGCCATCTTGGTTTTGTCCTGTGGGGGTTTTTCATCGAGGCTTCTAACACAGGGCCTGGCACTTAGCATAGGCTTAAACAAGGCCTGCTGGATGAGTAATTAAATGAGATGTCTGGTGGAACCTGGTATGACTTTAGAAAGAGAGAAAAACATCAATGTGAGAGAAACATTGATTGGCTGTTTCCCATATACACCACAACTGGGATCTAATTGTAAATATAGGCAATTACCCTGACATGGGATCAAACCAAGAACTATTTGGTGTGTGGGATGATTCTCTAACCAACTGACCCCACTGGTCAGGGACAAGACCAAACTTCTTCTTTTTTATAAATATGTATTTTTATTGATTTCAGAGAAGAAGGGAGATGGAGAGAGAGTTAGAAACATCAATGATGAGACAGAATCATTAATTGTCTGCCTCCTGCTTGCCCCCTACTGGGGATCAAGCTGGAAAATTTGGGTAAGTGACCTTTACGGAATCAAACCTGAGACCCTTCAGTCCCCAGGCCGATGCTCTACCCCTGAGCCAAACCACCCAGGGCAAGGCCAAACTTCTTTAACCAGATCTTTTGTGTTTGAGTCTACCACTGAAAGTATAATTGCACACAGGACTCAATGGGAGATGGCTATGAGGCAATGCCATGACCATTACTGAGTTAATACACCAGTTCTGCTATGAAAATGTTTTCTCCTTGTTAGGTGGCTCCATTGCTTGAAGCATTATTTCATTTTGGGTTCATTTCCTGGTCAGGCATCCTCTCAGGTTGTGGGTTCCTGTAGGTAGGGCATCTAGAGTCAAGCCTCAGGCTGACCTGTGGCAAGGCCACTAACAAGTCCCAGCCTGGAGGGAAGAGCTCTCCTAGGATAACTAAGCCTGACCTGGTAGCCCTCCCTAATTCTTTCCTAAGTAGCTAATGGGCTGTGGGAGGTGCAGCAAGTGTTGCCAAAACAAGAACATCTGTATACATGTTAATCTACCCTTGTTGTCATCTGACTGTAAAATGAAGCATGGGCTTGCAGGCTGGGGTCTTTTGTGTCCTCATCCAGGCCTGGGAGAGCCACCGAGCCCCAGCTGTATTCTCTTGTCTGTCTTTTCTTCAATCCTTCACAGCCCCTCCTCAGGTTAACCCTTGGCTGTGCTGGGGTAGCACGGTTCCATCCCCAGTCAGGGCATATTTCTCTCTCTCTCTCTCTCTCTCTCTCTCTCTCTCTCTCTCTCTCTCTCCTTCTGCATGTGTCTCTCCCTCTGCCTCTCCATCTATCCCTCCTTCTATCTCTTATTCCTCTCCTCTCTCTCTCTCTCTCTCTCTCTCTCTAAGCATGCCATCAGGTTAGGATTTTAAAAAAGCGTGAAATCCCCAGGTTTCTTATCATGGTTCCATGCTCAGATCACATCTTTGGTTCTTCAGCCCAGGTCTCCCTGGCAGAACAGGGTCCACCAGACAGTTACACCTTCTTTTCATTGCATTGATATTCTACCAAGCATCCCTGGGTAGCAGCCATCCAGGCTTCCCTAGGGGCTTAATAGCAAACACCTCTTTGGTTGGGATAGAGACTCTGATATGTTATGTTCTGCCCATTGCTCCTGATAAAATCATCAGCACAGCAGGTTGAAAACAATCAGATCTAACCCTGGTCTGTATGATCTCATCAATCCCAGTTAGGCATCTCAAAGAATTATGTATCCAGCAAATTTTTTTTTCATTGATTTTCAGAGAGAGTGGAAGGGAGGGGGAGAGACAGAGAAAGATAAACATTGATGTGTGAGGGACACATCCATTGTTTGTCTTATACCTTTCCTGCCTGACCATCCTTAAGTGTCTTCTGTATCCATCCAAAAACATCCTAATCATATACAATACACAAGCCAGGACACTCATTAAACTGTATATTAGCTAGAGGCCCAGTGTACAAATTCATGCATGTTGAAAAGGAACTGTGAGATGCTAGGTGTTGGTGGGCACAGGGGTGGGGCTAGTGCCATCCTAAGCAGCCCAGCCTGGCCCCTCCTGCCATGCCCCATCCCCTGAACACCCTGAAGCCTCCTCTCCCACCGCGGATGCTCTCCAGCATTAAGGGCGCAGGTGCCGCTTGAACTGGTGACAGTTAGAAGCCATTAGGGCCAGTGGCTGACATCAGTTGTGAGTGGTGGCTGCTACCATGATCGCCCCTCAGGATCAGGGGGAGGTGGAGAAGCCCTGAGGGGCAATGGGGGCAAGCAGCCACCTTTCCCACCTGTTTTTGGTGAGGACTCCACTCCCACCCACTGCTGGTGTGGAAGCTGCTCACAGCCACTGACGGCACTGAGCCGTAGGGTCCTACACTGGGTAGGGGCAGCGGGTGCAAGCTGTGGGATCCAGTAGCAGGTGTGAGCACAGAGCGGGACTACAGCGTGCAGGAGCAAATAATTTTCAGTAATCACCAGAAACTCACCTTGATGACAGCATCCAGAGTTCTGCCTTGGTCTGGCCCCAGCTATTCTGCTGTACTATCCCACCACAGCCAATGCCAGCCATGTTTTGAGCTCTGTGTCCTGCTGCCCATGCGCACATGTTCCTCCCGTGCCCCTGGTGGTCAGTGCACATCATAACCACCAGTTGTTGGGTTTTTCCTTTGTTCCACCATTTGGTATATTTGCATATTAGCTTTTATTACATAGGATTGTTTCATAATACAATATGTGACTACTATGTGCTGTATTTCACACTTTTCTTTAAAAAATAATTGTAAGTGCTCTCTCCAGTTTGGCTCAGTGGATAGCCCATAGATCTGCAGACCAAAGGGTCCTAGTTCAACTCCAATCAAGGGCATGTACTTTGGTTTCAGGCTCTTCCCCAACCTGGGCCCTCCATCCTGGGCTTATGTAGGAGGAACCAACTGTTGTTTCTGTCAATCAATGTTTCTCTCTGTCTTTCCCTCTCTCTTCTGGTTTCCCTAAAATTCAATGGAAAAAATTCTTGGGTGAGGATTAACAAAACAAATAAATAACTTATAAGCATTTATTTGAGCCCAAAATGATGACCATTGCTGTGAAGAAAATATCAAATGCTCCCTACAATTTGCTTTTTGAAGAAAATATATCTACAGATTTTGGTTTTGTTTTCACACCCACATGTAGATATATTTCATGTATTGCTTGAAACCCACTCCATAGAGGCGCTTGTGATGTTGATGGTGTGTTCTCTGGTCACTACTGTAAGTTTTAAATCAGAGATGTAAATTTAATCTGTCTGAAACCAATAAGTTGACGAAGACAAACAGGGTAAAAGTGAAAGATCGCGTTTATTGAAAGCTCTTGGTGAGGTCCCGCAGTCCGAGGGCTCAGTCCGAGGGAGTCACACCCACCTCTGCCTGGCGGGGCTTTTTTATGCTGCTGTTGGAGCCATCAGGCTTATCTGAGGTAGCTTATGGCAGGTGATTTATGAGCGGGAAGTTCGTATGGCTGCAGCCTGGCCACCCTGATAAGTCTTGGGTGGTCATTTATTGCCCAGCAGGATGTTAGCACAGCTGTGACTTGGTTGCTCTGGTATGTCCGGGGGGACAGCTATTGTTCAGCTCAGTAAGTGGGATCAGAAGAGTCCCTATCTTCCCAGCCCCAGACCTTACATCCCGACCTCTTTGGTGATATAGGACGATGACTGTTCTGACTATTTCAAGCTGGACAGGGGCGGAGTTTAAGCGAGGTCAGGACCCGGGGGATCCAGGGGCAACAGGCTGTAAGGGTGTAAGAGGAGCTGGTTGACCGCCATCCGAGAGATTTCTTGCATGCAGGACTGCAAAAATGTAAAAATGCAGGGAGCAAGCATTAGGATTAGGCTGAGGGTTAGTAAGGGGGTAAGTAGGGGGAGTATCCATTGCATCATTCCTGCCTCCCACCATCCCGCGAAGGGGCCTCCCTCCTGTCTACTTTGCCTTAGTTCCTCCCCCAGTTTACTGAGGACGTCAATATTTTCTTCGACTAGCCCTGTTTCGTTGGTGTAGTAGCAGCATTCCTTTCGCAGGAATAGGCAGGTGCCCCCCTCATCTGCAGTAAGCAGGTCGACGGCCAGCCTGTTTTGCAGGGCGACTCTGGCCACTGATGTTATTTGGCGGTGCAGGGAGGCTAAAGAGGCAGCAGAGGCTTCTAGGGCTATCTACAGTCTTTCTTCTAGATCCCGAAAGGAGGAGATGCTGTGACCTAGAGCACCGCCACCTAGGCCCCCCGCTGCCAGAGAGGAGGCCAGAGAGAGACCGACCACTACGGGGAGAAAGACAGCGAGTTTTAAGTGGGAGGAGGCTGGGAAGAGCTTTTGTAGGAACTCCCCTTGCCCATACATGGTTAGCTGGGGGACCAGGGAAGCTGGGTGATGGCAGACCTGTGTCAAAGGTGATATAGCCTTTGTTAGGGTACGTTCCACCAGAAGAACCCTCCGGGGGGTGCCTGGATGGTCATGTTGACTGGAACCGTGATGTTGCAGGAAGCCAGGCTCCGCTGGGAGGAGTAGCAGGCCCACGGGAAATCTGCTCCAGTGTACAGGGGTACTTCTGTAAGATTTTGAGGCTGCAGGGATGTAGGGCTCGAGAGGTTAAAGGGGGTGTTGTGCAGCCACACTGGGGGAGGAAATGTCCCATACAATGGGATCTACCTCTGTAGGGGAAATGGGTGGATGCTGAGTTTGAGAAGGGAGTGCCTCTGCAGAGAGGAGCTCCAGAAGAGTGGAATGTGGGAGGGGCTGTAGGTGGATACTGGCCCTGAGGTGGTGTAGGATGTTGCTACCCAGTAGAGGAATTGGGCAAAAGGGAATAACTAGGAAGGAGTGTGTAAAAAAGGTTTTTTCAAGTCGGCAGCATACTGGGCCGGTGGCTAACAGGTAGGATGGTTGGCCGTCAATTCCCACTACGGAGTCCTGGGAAGGACATAAGGGACCAGAGAAGGAAGGAAGGACAGAGTAGGTAGCCCCCGTGTCCACCAGAAAGGTGGTTGACTTACCAGCTACCTGGAGGGTTACCCTAGGCTCGGCGAGGGTGATGGGGGTCTCTGAGTCTGGGCCTCTTCAGTTGTCCCGGAGCCCAAGCATTGCAAGGTCCAAGGCCGGGGCCTTAGCTCCCTCCTGGCATAGAGGCGCCGAGAGTGAGTCGGCGGTCCCAGGACAATCGGATTTCCAATGTCCGGCCTTTTTGCACAGTGGACATGGCTTGCGGGGAGGATGGTGTTTGGGACAGCTTTGGGCCCAGTGACCTTCCTGATCACATTTGTAGCAGTGTCCTGGAGGGACACCGCCTTTTGTCGGGACCCCCTTCCCAACTGCCGGCTTCAGGGCAGCCACCAGGGCCTGAGCCTGAAGGGTAGCGGTCTCTTGGGCCTGTTGCTGGGGGGCTATCTCTGTGTCCTCCTCGCGGGAGTTAAAGACTTTAATTGTCATGTTTACCAGGTCCCGTACCAGAGTTTGAGGGCCCTGTTCTGCCTTTGTAAGCTTCCTCCTCATGTCCGGGGCTGACTGAGTGATAAAGTGGGTCGCTAAGACCACAGCCCGGCAGGGTCTTCAGGGGAGAGTGGGGTATGAAGCTGCATGGCCTCCGTGAGGCGGCTTAGGTAAGTGGCTGGGTTTTCACCTCTGCCCTGGGTGATTTCCCTGAGCTTGTCATAGTTAACTACCTTCTGAGCCGCCCTTTCCATGTCTTCTCTAAGGCATCCGAGCATGTAGTCTCTGCTTCTCCTTGCTCCCTCCCCATCATGATATCCCCAGTGGGGGTTGGCTACTGGTACAGCCTCTGCTCCTGTCCCAGGTGGGATAGGGTACGTGTGCCCGGTCTGCGTAGTCTCTTGCTGCTGCTTGGACCCTATCAGGTTCGTCTGAGCTCATGGTGGAAGTTAGAATTATGTGGATGTCATGCCAGGCGAGGTCATAAGCCTGAGAAAGATATCTGAACTCCTTGATAAATTGGGTAGGGCTAGCAGAGAATAAGCCTAGCCTTCTCTCTATAGAAGAGAGATCAGCTAGAGAAAAGGGAACATGGACACGGATGATCCCCTCAGGTCCTGCGACCTCTCTGAGAGGAGCTAGAGTCTGGGGGTCCTGGGGGGTTTGAGGGGGAGTCCAGGCAGCAGCGAGGGTGGGGTGGTTTGACTGGTCCGACCTGCTACAGGAGAAGAAACCAGGGGAGGTTTAGGGTCCTTGGTATGAGAAGAAGCTGGAGCATAAGGAGGGGGAGGGGGATTCGATGCAGGCGGGAGTAGGGGGTAGAGTGCTGTGAAATAGGGGAAGGCGCAGGGAGGGGTGCAGGCACAGGGGACGCAAGGAAGGGTGGAGGTGCTGGGACTGGTGGTGTTACTAGAGATTCTGGAGGGATAGTTAGTGATGAATCTTCTGGCTCCGCCTGGGGCATGTAGCCTGTGAGTCGCTGATCCGAAACCTGTGAAGCCCGAGCCTTAGGGTCTGCTTTAGCAAGGAGAATTTGGGTGGGGGAGCAGGTCAAACAGAGCTGGGGGCGAGAGCCAAAGCCTGAACATAAGGGATTTCAGGCCATTTACTTGTTCGCTGGCAAAAATTGGTTAGGTCAGTTTAAATTCTGAAGTCGGAAAGTGCCATCCAGGGGCCAGATGGAGCCATTGTCCAGAGCATAGCCAGGCCATACGTTGGTGGACAATTGGATGAGGCGTCGCTTTCTCTGTTCTGTTTGATCATACCCTAATTCGCGCCAATTGGAGAGAACACATGTTAAGGGCATTTCAGAGCTAGACTTTGAGGAATGGCTGCCCATACTAATTCCGGTGCCACTGGGATAGGTCTCTCAAGCAGGCTTCCCCGGTTGGGAGAGAACTCTGAATGCAGACAGAGGCAGGGGACAGGCGGTCTCTGGGCGTCCCCACCAGAGAGGCAAGTCCGGGGAAGATATCCCTGGGATACCTTACAGGAGAGCTCCCTGGCGCGGCTGTGACTTTCAGACAGGGGTACTCTAGGAACACTGAATAGAACGGGTGGAAGCTTACCTCACTGCCTGGCGAAGATCGGTTTGAAGGCCGGCTGGTCAGGACAGGGAGGTCCTGGCCAAAAGGCGGGATAGACATCCTGGGTTTCGCGGCACCAAAATGTAAGGTTTAAATCAGAGATGTAGGATTTTAATCTGACCGAAACCAATAAGTTGACCAAGACAAACAGGGTAAAAGCGAAAGATCGCGTTTACTGAAAGCTCTCAGGTGAGGTCTGCTGGTCCGAGGGCTCAGGCCCGGGGAGTCACACCCACCTCTGCCTGGCGGGGCTTTTTTATGCTGCTGTGGGAGCCATCAGGCTTATCTGAGGTAGCTTATGGCAGGTGATTTATGAGCGGGAAGTTCGTATGGCTGCAGCCTGGCCACCCTGATAAGTCTTGGGTGGTCATTTATTGTCCAGCAGGATGTTAGCACAGCTGTGGCTTGGTTGCTCTGGTATGTCCGGGGGAGGGGGGGACCGCTATTGTTCAACTCAGCAAGTGGGATCGGAAGAGTCCCTATCTTCCCAGCCCCAGACCTCACAACTACCTCCTTGATGGCAGAAAAGCCCTTCTTCCTGCACTATGCCTTGTGGGAGCCATTATGCCAGGCCCACATTGGAAAGGAAGCAAAGATTTTACATTTATTATTATTTAAATATATATTTATAGATTTCAGAGAGGGAGGGCGAGGGAGATAGAAACATCAATGATGAGAGATAATCATTGATCAGCTGCCTCCTGCTCGGCTCCCCACCCCCACCCCGGTTTCCTCCAACTGGGGATTGAGACTGCCTTTTGGGTATGTGCCCTTGACTGGAATCAAACCTGGGAACACGTCAGTCCACAGGCCAATGCTCTCCAATGGACCAAACCAGCTAGGGCAAGGTTTTACTTTTATTTTCAGTTCCTTTTTCATCCAAATGGGATTAAAGGATGTTGAAAAATTCAAGGGAGAATTACAAAGGTGCAAATCAGATTATGCATATTAACAAGGTTAGTCTGCCCTAGCCTGCAGGAACAAGAGGAGATCTCATCAAGCAGACTTCTGAACATCTTCCTACCCCCACCCTGGATCACGAGTCTCACCTCCAAGGAGGAGTCTTTGGTGGGTGAGGTCTTAAAGAGATTGACCCTCCTAGTGGTATATATAGGCCAGGGTCACATTACTAAGCATTGAACTGGTAGGAGACTGGCTTCAGAGACTCTTCTTGGAGACACATTTCAGGGACTCACTCAAAGGAGCAGGCTGCAGGTAAGCTGGGAGTAGGGATGATACTGGTGCAGGAGGCGGGACCAAACCGAGTCACTGAGATATTGCTCCCCACCTTGGCTTTCTGGGTGGCTACTCTAGCAGGGCCTGGACTTTACCTCACAAGCCAATTATCACTTGCATTCAGGTTGTTTTAAGACCCCTATTTCATTATTGCTGGTGTCCCTCAGTTAGCCTTGCCCTACATCATCTAATTGCTTGCTAAAAATACAGATACCAGGATTCCAACCTGACCTATGGGATGATAAATATCTGCTCTTGCAAAGTGCCCTGAAGCTCTGGTCTGAAACTGCCTGTGGAGATCTTCTCCTAGAATGTCTCAGTGTCTGTTGTCAAATTCTTTTTGTTTAAAACCGGAGGTTCCTCATGAGCAGGTTTGGCTCAGAGGAAAGCGCACCCGGGATTGATTCTTGCCTAGGGCAGTGGTCGGCGAACTGTAGCTGGCAAGCCACATGTGGCTCTTTGGCCCCTTGAGTGTGGATCTTCCACAAAATACCACATGTGGGCACGCAGGTACAGTGGGATTGAAACTTGCTGGCCCATGCACAGAAGTCGGTTTTTCGGCTCTCAAAAGAAATTTCAATCATTGTACTGTTGTTGACTAATGAGTTTGCTGACCACTGGTCTAAGGCATATACTCGGGTTTCAGACTCCATTCCCAGTGTTGGGCCTGTAAGAGGCAGGCAATAAATGATTCTCTCTCATCATTGGTGTTTCTATCTCTCTCTTCTCTTTTTCTCTGTGAAATCAATTATATATATATAAAACCAGAGGAAGCTGAGTGCTATTTTCCTGGTTCCATGCGTCTCTGGAGGAACAGATGATTAAAAAAAAAACCCACCCTGATGATTCAGGAGGACTGAGATCAGACCTGAAATCTAGCCTGCTTAACCTACACGCAGATGGAACTTTAAGGCCGGCCTTGGTCTTTTCTCAGTCTCTTATGGGAGATCTGTTGGGTGGGGATTTGATGTGGGAACAGGGAAGCAGAGGATGGATTGGGAGTGGAGAAAGGGGACCAGTTTGAAACAACTGTCATGGAGAAAGGAGATGAAGTGGAACTGAGAGCTCTGAGATGAAGGGACATGGATGAAGCTTAAGGAATGGAGTAAGGGAAAGCTTGGCTAGAAGAGAACAGAGAAACACTGAAATGGAATTCAAATGGTTAAGTTTTTAAAAAGTAAATATTAGAGTATTCTAGGTATTCAGAATAGGAGAGAATATCTTATGAGCTCATTATGAAGAACCCATATTCTATGACTATCTGTTTTTGCAACTTCCCCCTATAGTTGAACCAACATTTTGCCATTTCTGAGCAGGAAATCTCTGTGTGTTTACTTGTAAACTTTTCATTATACATGTCTAAAAGAGACTTAATTTACATACTTCTACATTAAAATTTCAAAAATTAGTTTTTTTTTTTAACTTATTATAAAGTGTGAGAGGATGGGGCAAGGCAGAGAAAGACAGAGAGATTAGGAATGAAAAAGAGACATGATTTGTGGTCCCATTTAGTCATGCATTTATTGGTTGCTTCTTGTAAGTGCTCTGACCTTGGGTTTAATCTGAAACCTTGGCATATTGGGACTAACTAAACTAACTGGCCAGGGCAATTTACATAGCACTAATGCCATTCATTACCACAATGTTACATAATTATCAACAAGGTTTTCTTAATCCTTAAATATCCAACTTCCAACTGAATTTTGAACAAATATTTCAAAATGAAATGAAATTAGATTTATACAGTACATACATAATGACTGACTGCCATCGCTTTTAGTCCACTACACTGTGGTGTGGTTGAAGGCCTGAGTCAGAGAACAGAAGGTCCAGATTCCAGTGTGGGTCTGAGAACCAGGTGCACCCAGCTCGGGAGGTGGACGTGCTGGCGTACTGAGTCTAGCAGAGAGTGAATTCAGCATTCCCAGGTGCTTGTTCTCTTCAGGCCCTCAGTGGATTGGATGTTGTCCATTGACATGTACAGGCTGTCTGCTTTGCTCATCCACAGATTCAAGTACTAACCTCTCCCGGAAATCTTCTCACAGTCATAGTCACACCCAGAACTAGTGTGTCAGCTGCTACCTGGCTATCCAGTGACCAATCCAGTTGACAGGTTAAATGGACCAGATTATTCGACAGTTTTCTCAATCCCTTATATTGTCTGTAAATAGGTGGAACTCTGATGAGATTTACATTCATTTATCTGGCAAAACTTCCTCACAAATAATGGTATAGTATAGTCCCCCAACAGTTGTATGATAGCTACTAATATATATACTAGTAGCCCTGCCCATGAATCTGTGCACCAGTAGCTCTCTGCTGGGCTTGGCTGCTCCGTGCCTGCTGATCAGAGGCTCTCCACGACACAAGCGTTCCACGCCTCTGGCTTGCCCAGAGTACCAACTGCAGCTGGGCACAGAAAACTTGTCTCATCACCGAGGCGATGAAGCAAGCATCCCACCAGGCTTCTCATGCTGCCTGCTCTCAGTGGCCGCCCTCCCAGGACTGGGAGGACTTCTGCGCATGGGCCAGCAAGTTTCAATCCCAGAAGGGCTGAGAGGACTGGGTGCTGCCATCTTGTGGCTATGGGCATGGCCATGTTTGGGATGGGTGATGGTTAATTTGCATATTATCCTGTTATTAGATTCTATATTGTGTGTGTGTGTATACACACACACACACACACACACACACACACACACACACACACATATATATATATATATATATATTTTTTTTTTTTTTTTTTTTTTGGAAGAGGGAGAGAGATAGAGTGCCAGAATAACATCAATGTAAGAGAGATACCTGAATAAGTTGCTGTCTTACATGACACAACCCCAGATGGAACTTGTGACCTTGTGGTGCATGGGACAACACTCCAACCAATTGAGCCATACAGGCCACTGTTTATAAAATATATTTTTTTCTTTTTATTAATTGGCTTTCAGTGTAATGGAAGGGGGGGGGGGAAAGAGGGAGAGAGGGAGAGATCAATTGTTCCACTTATTTTTGCATTCATAAATTGATTATTACATGGGCACTGGGCATGAACTGAACAGGAAACGTTGACACATCTGCATCATGCTCCCGCCAACTGAGCTAAGTGGCCAAGATCACTTTTTCCCCCCAAATATTTTGTTTACTTCAATGCAGTTGATATAGAAAGTCATAACCCAGGCTGAAATGTACAAATAAAATAAAAAAGAGCAGTGTTCTGTTGCACACAGGTCTGCATGAATAACTTTATTAAATGTTGGTGAAAATTAAAACTTTACTGGGATCTTCTGATAAGATTTTTCTTTACTATTGAAATGCTTTCTCTTCAGTGAAGCCATCTTTGGCGTTAGTCTTTACTCTCACCTTATCCGTCATCTTGACTCCAACCAGATATTCCTCTTCTTTTGGTCAGACCTTCAGATTTTAAAAATAGCTTCAAGCTGATTAAAGGTTAGTTTTCCACAGTTCAGTTCACTGAAAAACTCCCACCTCACACTGAAAGCCATAGCCCAGGAGTGAGGCAATCACGTGCTAGGACTTCTGGGTCAATTAGAAGTATTATGATCACTTGCATTGGTCCACCTCATTTATCACAAACCTCAAAATGCACAGTCCTGAAAAGGGTGGCTTCCCTGTGCACAGGTAATATTTCAAAAGCAGAGGGCAATATGAAGGAGGCTGAAGCTAGATCAACAAATCTCAGCACAATGAAAACCAACAATAATGAATAATGGGCACTAGAATTCAAATTACCAGAGGTTTTAAAGAGATGGGGGTGGTGGTGTCACCTTTCAATTCCATTTGGAACACCACATTACAAAAGAACTATTTTTAACAATAAGAAAGGACTGAGGGAAAAGAAAAGAAAAAGAATATCTAAATCATTGAATGAACCCCTGTTGTTCCTGATAAACTTCAGTCACATCCTCCTCCTCCATTCCCAGTTCTCTTGGAGTGTGGTTATCAACAATTCTCTGACCCTCCAAGAGAAACCTGAGCGAGTTCATTGGAACTCCCATCTTAGCATGATTGTTTGGGTTTCTTGAGGTGCGTTGTCATTTTCACTTTGAAGTGAATCTCACTGCTGTCCTGTCCAATGACTTTGAGTTAAATGTAGTTAATTCCCCAAGTCCCCTGTTGACGGTTTTGCCTCCTGGTCACCCATGTGCATAGTGCTTCCCCTGGGTACTCTGCACGGAGGCAGCGTCGGGTAGGCAGGACCTGGCTCCTGGGCTTACAAATCCTTCCTTCTTCCCCACAGCACAAAATCTCCTTTCTTGTGATGGTTGAAGACAATGATAAATTTGCCCAGATTGTCTTAATTCCTTTTAGGCTGAAAAATACACTCTACTTCTAACTCCTCCTTAAATATCTGTAATAATAAAAGGATGATATGCTAATTAGACTGGACTTCCTCCGCAAGTCCTTCCTGAGGAAGAAGACGCCAGAGGGAAGCCAGCCGGGGGACCTGGTGCCTGCTGGCAGCCAGAGGAGAGAAGCCTGGGTCCTGGGTGCTAGAGGGAAGCTGGTGCTGGCAGCCAGGGGCAGGAAGGCCTATTCTCACACAAATTTTGTGCATCAGGCCTCTAGTTGTCATGATAAATGATTTGGTCTACCTGACATATTGTTCATATAGGGAGGGAAGGGTTAATGCTGATTGAACTTTCAAATGGTGATATCTTTTTATCCACAGAAACCACTTATGACTTGCTTGTTGCTTGGTTTTTTTATCAGTGTCCATATCTGATCTTCACTTGGGGAACCTGACATTAAACACAGGAGAAGCTTACTGGTATAAGAAGACTGGACGTCAGCTGCCCACTGGAACTCTTTCTTGGGAGACCTGAGGAGACCTCAGCTTCTCACATTTCCTCACTCGTAGAGGATCACATGGACTGAAGTGAGTCTCTTGTGATAGACACCCTCACTGCACAATGGCCTTTGCAGCTTCCCTGGCCAAGCTCCAAGGAGAGGCCAGCTGTCCCATCTGCCTGAACCACCTGAGAGACCCAGTGACCACTGCGTGTGGGCACAACTTCTGTTCCTCCTGCATCCGCCAGCACTGGGGAGGTCTACAGGATACCTTCCCCTGTCCTGTCCGCCTCCACCACTGCCGTGACAGGAGCTTCAATACGAACACCCAATTATGTCACAGGACTAAGATTGTTAAGCAGATCCCCACCTCAGGGAGCCAGGGGAAACTGTGGGAAGAAATACCCCTGTGGGAGAAGCACCATGAGGTTCTGACCCTGTTCTGTGAGAAAAACATGGAGCTTCTGTGTGCCCAGTGCACGGTTTCCTCCAAACGCCATGATCATCGCTTGATCCCCATTAAGGAAGCTGCAGGTAGGAACAGGAGGAACCTCAAAAGGTACATTGGGGCCCTCACTAATCACCTTGAAATTGCTGAAGTGGTATGTAAAAACCAAGTTGCAAATACTGAGGAAGTGAAGAGAAAAATGGAAAAATGGAAGGAGGAATTAGACTATGAATGTAAAAATCTCAAATTTTGCATGGAAATAGAGCAAGGTGAAATTTATAAGGATCTACCTATAGAGGAGAATTATATTGAAAATAAGTTAGTTAAAAATGCAAGTGAAACTTTAGACCACATGGTCGGGCTAAGCGATCTATTAAGTGAAATAGAAGAGAAGTGTTTGCAGACAGACCTGGATTTACTCACAGATATTGGAAGTATCCACAACAGCTATGAAAACATAGAGACCCCGCCTGTCTTTTCATATGAATTAAAGAAGGAGAGTTTCTCTCTCGCCCCACATTATTTCGGCCTGCATAAAATGATCCACATGTTTCAAGTGGATTTGACACTGGATCCTGAAACTGCTCATCCAAGTCTCATTACATTAAGAAATAGAAAAAGTGCAATGTATAGGACATTTGGGTTTCATAATCCCCATGAACTTACTTCCTGCCCAGCTATCCTGAGTTGTGAGGGATTTGATGCTGGCAGGCATTTTTGGGAGGTAAACATAGAAGGCACAGGTGAATGGTCCTTAGGTGTGTGTGAGGAATCTTTCCCCAGAAATACTCTCATATCACCATCCCCAAGCAATGGCTGCTGGACTGAAACATTTGGTCCTTTCCTTACAGTACAAGGAAAGATTGGTGTTTTTCTGGACTATGAGTTTGGAGAGGTTTCATTTTATAATTTGAATAAATTCTCATTCTTGGGTGGAATCACTGCTACATTTACAGGAAAACTTATGCCTTATTTCTCAATTGCATCATCTTCAGAATCTCTTACAACCATTATCATCAGAGTCTACTGATGACAAATTTGAAAGAAATTTTGTTTGTGCTTCGTTTCTCCCCTTGTTATTGAAAGGTATACTTATAATAAAGATCTTGATTCCAGTTTTGATGTTTGAATGTTGAAAGTTTTTAGGATGCAGCCTTATGCCCTCCCTGACCTTAAACCTAGGAAAGCTGATGAGGAAGTCCAGGTGCTCCATCCTTGGGGGTAAGGGGAAGTGTCAATCAAGAAAGCTTCTGCCAACATCACCCAGTAACTGCCATGAACACCACAAGCTAGTCCCATTTCCCTGTGCTCTCAGTCATTTTGGGACCTACGGTAAAATCCAGCCTTCTCTCCATCCCAAACCTCACCAAGTGAGTAGTAAACTTTTTCATACTCTCCTGGTATGTGGTGAGTCATCAGTGTGAACATTTGAATCCAATTTTGGATGGCTTCCACCCTGCCTAAGCAAGCTGGTCACCACCATTGACATTGTGAGCAGGATTTTCCAGATATGAAGCCCCCCACCAGGCTTCCTCCTCTGGCTTTGGGTTGTAACACACCCTAGTTCCCTAGGCAAGGGTTTCCTTTCAGCTTCGTTCTGCAGGAGCTTAGTTCTATGGAGGCTGTGTTGTCTCTTAACTGACCTAAATCAGAAGTTTCCGTAAGAAACATTCTAGGCCAGCCAGCGATGCTCAGAGGTTGAGCATTGACCTATGAACCAGGAGTCAGGGGCACATACCCTGGTTGCTGGCTCAATTCCCAGTAGGGAGCATGCAGGAGGCGGCCAATGGATGATTCTCTCTAATCATTGATGTTTCTACATCTTTCTCTCTTCCTTCCTTTCTGAAATCAAGAAAATTTATATGTTTTTAAAAGAAATATTATTATTTTTTTTACATTTTCCATATAAATTTTTGGGAATTCTAATTGTCTTATTTTTGTCTCATGTTGTATTCAATTTTCTTGAGCAAAAGCAGGTTGACAGTTGTGGTACAAATATGTACAGTAATAAGTAACAGTACAAAAGTAAACTTTGGCATATTAACCACTGCAAACATAGTTTATTTTTATTTATTTATTTTTTGTAATTCAAGAATTGAATTCTTTTGTTAGAACTTTTTGGGTTTGTGTTTGCAAACATTTAACATGGGGGTGGGGAGGAGAAAGCAAGAACAACCCACACCACCCTTTCCCCAGCTTCTGTGGCAGAAGCAGGACCTAGAAGAGAGCTCCAGAGAGGGGCTTTCACTTGAACCTTGCCTGGCTCATGCTCCCGGGCCCCGAATGCCTTCATAACCTGGGAACTGGGCTCTGGGTAGCGTTGGGGGAGCTCTGGGTGGCCGCCTCCTAGGCTGTGTCTGGGGAGCACTGGGTCACCTTCTCTTGGACAGTGTCGGGGGACCACATTTCTCCCTGACTTTGTTGGGGGACCACTGGATCTTGGCCTCCCAGACTGCAGCGCAGAAGTTCCAGGGCTTGGCCTCCTGGGCAGCGTTTTCCCATGAGCCTCGCGCCGGGAGTTGGCGGTGCTAGTGAGCCAAGTTGATGCTCATCTTGGCCACATCCTTTTGGGAAGAAGGCTGACCCAATAGCAAGATCTCAGCCTCGCCTTCAGGGTCCCTCCCACTGAGTAATGCGCAGCAGGGTCTGCGACACACACTGGACGTGCGGAATGTGCTCTCTGAGGGGCCGAAGATCACTTCCACCAGCCACACAGCCGGGTGAACTGTCTTGGGGCTCTTGAGGTTCTCCGTGTGGAACCAGCAGGGCTGCTTCGCATGGTCACCCGGCACCTGGAATGGCCCCCTCCCCGCTGTTCCAGTTGCAGGAGCCTGAGAAAGCGCTTGTTGGTGGCCTGGCTGCTGCGGGACTCACAGAGAGGGCTGGTGTAGATGCAAGTGGGCCAGGCTACAGCCACTATACTTTCTTTTTACACCTTCACCTGGTGATATCTTTATTGATATATATAGCAAGGAATGAGAGAGAGCGAGAGAGAGAAACCTCTATGTGAGAGAGAAGCACCAATCAGTACTTTCCTGTACTTGCCCTGACCAGATTGAACCTGAAAACTATGTGCCCTGAATGGGAATCCAATCTGCAAACCTTTTGGGGGAAGAGACCACATTCCAACAAAGTGAGCCACCTGGCCAGGGCTGTAAACCTGCCTTTGTCAATCCCTGTATGATCTCCAAAGGTCACATACTTGTTTTTGGCATTAAGTGAAATTTCCAACCTTTGAGAACATGCTTCTGTTTTTATGCTTGTATGTGTATTGTTTAAGTATCCTATCTAATAAAAGGGTAATATGCAAATTGACTATCATTCCAACACACAAGATGGCTGCCCCCATGTGGACAGAAGATGGCTGCCAGGAGATGGCCAGCAGGGGAGGGTAGTTGGGGTTGATCAGACCAGCAGAGGAGGGCTGTTGGGAGGAACCAGGCCAGTAGGGGAGGGCAGTTGGGGGTGAAGGCGTGCAGGGGACGTCACTTTGTGGATACCTGGAGGGGAGGGCAATTAAGGGTGACCAGGCTGGCAAGGGAAGGCAGTTAGGGTTGGCCAGGCTGGCAGGGGAGGGCAGTTGGGGGTGACCAGGCCAGAGGGGAGGGCAATTAGGGGCAATCAGTCTGGCAGGAGAGCAGTTAGGCATCAATCAGGCTGGCAGGGTAGTAGTTAATATTATGCCCAGTGTTCAGGATCCCCAAAAACCCACCAGGAAGGAGCTGAGCCCAATGCAAAAGCAAAAGAACCTTTATTCGTGCTAGCACGAGGTCCCTTCTCCTGCAATCACTGGCTCAGCGACAGGAGAGAGAGATAGCGAGCTTTGGGAGAACAAAGGCTTTATAGGGGGTCCAAAGCAGTGGGTAGGGGGAACGTTCCTGGCCCCTGTTGATTGGTCAGGGGGCAGAATCAGGGGTCTGGTTAAGCAGGGGTACTGTGCAGTTTGCCTAATTTGGGCTCAGTCGACTTCTCTGCATTCCTATTGGCAGGTTTGTGCAACAGTTACATACTTGCGGTTTACAGGGAAGGGCAGCAGGAAGAGTTGCAGAAGGGCGGGTACAGAACAAAAGAGGGATCCCAGATTGGAGAGGGTGCATGCTGGGCTGAGGGACACATGCACTGCTCCCCACACCCCTGTGCACGAATTTCATGCACCAGGTCTCTAGTTTTGAAATAAAGTTGTAGTTTGTATATCGCTGTACTGTTGGTCTATCTCCATATCTTGAAAAGATGCTCAGCAGAGCTTTCATTGAGGTACAAGGGACCACTACACAGATCGGAGTTGCCCAGCTATGCTGTGGTGATCTCAGGTGCTTACTCTTGTAAAGTGCAGTGTAGGCCAGCAGGCACTGCTCCATTACCCACCCAAGGACCTAACTCCCTCAGTCATGTGTTGTCACAGCACTGGGTCACTACAACCAGAGAAAGAGGGAGCACTGAAGGGCCACCATGAATATTGAAGGCCAACACCAGAAAGAGACACACACTTTTCTCTTAATCCACTTTCTAAAAGCAATTGCAAGACCCTACTTCTCTGCAAGGGGTGAAGAAAAAAGTATGTACTGGGAGGTGAAAATCTACCATTGGCTATAATTTTTTATTCCAATTAGACATTTGTAAAATGTACATTACTGATGAGTATGAGAATGAAAAGTCTTTCATTAGAACTGTTAAAAAAAATAACAAAAGAATTTACAGTAGTTTAACGTAATCTTATAAAGTTGTTCAATAATGTCACCTATAGAGAAGATATTTATTTATTTTAAGGGAAGTCTTAAAACATAATTTATTTGGTAGAAATATAAAGCTCTATCATTTTGAAATTTTGGTGACTCATTAGAAAATGAATCATTGAGTCTAATGTCTATACACAATGAGATAAAAAATATAATTGGGAGAGACTTCTGTTGACAATTAGCCTCAGAGCTACCTTTTAAAAAATCTATACTAAAAGGGTAAAATGCTAATTAGACCGGATGTCTTCTGGATGTCCTAGACAAAGGCACTGTGGTGGATGCGGAGGCAGAGGTGGTTAGGGGTGATCAGGCCAGCAGGGAAGGGCAGTTAGGGGTGATCAGGCCATCAGGGGAGGGCAGTTGGGGGCTATCAGGCCAGCAGAGGAACAGTTAGGGGTGATCAGGCCAGCAAGAGAGCAGTTAGGGGCATCAGGCCAGCAGGCAGAGTGGTTAGGGGTGATCAAGCAGCAGGTAGGTGAGCGGTTAGGAGCCAGTGGTCCCGGATTGTGAGAGGGATGTCCAACTGCCTGTTTCAGGCCTAAACTGGCAGTCGGACAGCCTTCGAGGGGTCCCAGATTCGAGAGGGTGCAAGCTGGGCTGTGAGACTCCCCCCACCCCCACCCCGCCCCGTGCACTAATTTCCTGTACCCGGACTCTAGTATATATTTATTGATTTCAGAGAGGAAGGGTGAGGGAGAGAGTGATAGAAACATCAATGTTGAGAGAGAATCATGGATTGGCAGTCTGCTGCAGGCCCCCCACTGGGGATAGAGCCCAAAACACAGGCATGCGCCCTTGACCTCGTGGAACCTGGGCCCCTTCAGTCCAAGCATGTCAAACTCAAAGGCTATCACAGGGCAAATAAACAAGTTTTAAGTTTATGTGGGCTGCAAAAAAACAGAAGCTTCAATTTTCAAAGAAACGTAGGTTTATTTCAATGGAGACATGCTAAATACAAAGGGCTGAAATAAATGAGTAATGCTTAACATAACATAATAGAACATTTTAATAACAATTAGTAGTTTTTCTTGAACATTAACTTACCAGACACGGAATAACTGCACAAATTAATAAGCTAAAGCAAATAAACCCATTTTTCTTGTTCTCTGAAAGCGAAATATTTCCTGTTGCACACACCAAACAAGTCAGTGAAAGACGAATGACATGGCAATTGGCTGCTAAAATATTTGCTGCTAGTATTAGTGGAGAGAAATGATTCACCAGTGTGATAGGTGCCTAAGGGAAGTGAATGCAACACGATTATAGCAATCAGTCATTAGGAAACGTTGTAGTTCATTATTAATAATTGTGTACAAGAAGTTATTGTAAAAATTAAGTACAAAAGTTTTATTAAAACGTTTCTTACATACCATTATATTAGCTGGGCTGCAAAAATATTCATTGTGGGCTGCGTGTTTGACATGCTTGCTTCAGTCTGAAGTCTGTTGCTCTATGCACTGAGCCAAACCAGCTAGAGCTCCTTTTAAAAAGTACTTCTTAGGACCTGTTTGTAAAAAAATGTTTTTATTGATTTTAGAGTGTGGGAAAAGGACATGCAGAGAGAGAGAGAGAGAGAAACTTCATGTGGTTGCCTCCTACTCCTATACATGCTACAACCTGGGACTGAAACTGTGACCTGGGCATGTGTCCTGACTGGTAATTAAACTGGCCACCTTTTGGGCCATGGGGCAACGCTCGGCCACCTGAGCCACACTGGCCAGGGCCCTAGGAGTTACTTAAATGAATGGTGTGGCATGTGTGACACACAGTGGTGGCATTATGGTATGTTTACAGCAGAAACTCACAAAGGCAATTCACATGTAACAATGTTTCACCAGGCACAAATTCAGTTGCTATGGTTACTTTATCAACCCAAGTACATCACTGGTTTAAATTTCAGTTAAACATGGTATATGAACTGTAATTCTTAAAGTAGGAATAATATGGACCCAGAGGGTGGAGTCTCCAGCCCAGAGGATTACTCTCCTCAGCAGTTCATCACTTACCAAGTCTGCCTTTCACACCATGGTACCACACAACTAAGCTATGTTTTCTGGCCCTTTACAACAACAATCACCTTTTCTTCAGTGTCATGTAACACGTTCCTCATTCTCCTCTGAGCTGTCACCAAGGGACCTTTCACATTCCTTTTTCTACTGACATTTTCCGGAAACTGTATGTCTTCTCCTGGGCTTTTTTATTTTATTTGTAACTAGTGGCCAGGTGCACAAAATTTGTGCACGGGGAAGGGGGCTGGTCCTCAGCCCAACCTGCACCCTCTTCCTGTCCTACTGCTGGTTTACAGGGATCAAGCCTAAACCGGCAGTTGGATATCCCTCTCGCAATCCAAGACTGCGTGCCTGCCTGATTACCCCTAACCACTCTGCCTGCCAGCCTGCTGGCCCCCAACTGCCCCCCACTGCTGTCCTGCTCACCCTCAAATGCCCCCCACCCCGCCAGCCTGATCATCCCCAACTGTCCCCCGTGCCGGTGTGCTTGCCACCAACTGCCTGCACTGACAGACTGCTCAGCCCAACTGACACCCACCCCTTGCTGGCCTTTTCGCCCCTGCCTTCCCTCCCCACTGGCCTGCTTGCCCCCAACTGCCTCCCTGCTGGCCTGCGTACTACAAACTGCCCCCGCCGCTATCCTGATCACCTCCACCTGACTTCCACTGATGTCCTGCTTGCTCCCAACAGGCCCCCCTGCTGGTCTGCTTACCCCCAATGGCACCGTCCCCCACCAGCCTGATCACCCACAACTGCCCTCCCCTCTTGGCCTCTAACTGCCTCTACCTCTGCTCCACCACCATGGCTTTGTCCAGAAGAATGTCCAGAAGGTCTCCTGGAAGGTCTCCCAGTCTAATTAGTATATTACCCTTTTATTAGTATAGATAGATGCCTGGTGCATGGGTGGGGGCCGGCTGGTTTGACCTGAAGGGTGTCCTGGATCAGGGTGGGGGTTCCCTTGGGAAAAGGTGTGGCCTGGGCAAGGGGCCTGTGGTGGTTTGCAACCTAGCCATGCCCCAATGGGGTGAGGGTCCCCACTGGGCTGGCGTAGCCAGCCTGGGTGAGGGGCTGAGGGCTGTTTTCAAGCTCGCCACACCCTCTTCATGGTGGGGGTCTCTCCTGGGTGCCTGGCAAGCCTAGGTGAGAGGCTGATGGCTATGTGCAGGCTGTCCATAGCCCCTTCACAGTGGGGATCCCCGCTGGGGTGCCTGGCAAGCCTGGGTGTGGGGCTGATGGCTGCTTGCAGGCTGGCCACAGCCCCTTCAGGAACGGGGGGGGTGGGTGGGTCCCACTGGGCTGCCTGGCCAGCCTGGGTGAGGGGCTGATGGCTGTTTCTGATGGCCGTTTGCAGGCTGGCCATGCCTCCCAGGACCCAAGCTCCCAGCCTCTCCTTTTTTTCTTTTTTTTCAGTACCTCCTTGAGCAGAGGCCAAGGCTGCTGGAAGCAGGTATCTGGGATTTATTTATCTTCAATAATTGAAACTTTGTAGCCTTGAGCAGAGTCCAGGGCAGGCCAGGGCAGGAGGGAAGCTTGTCTTCTTCCATCGCCAGGCACAACCCAAGCCTCCTGCTTGCTCCAGCTCTGTGGCTGCCTGCTATCTTTGTTGGGTTAATTTGCATACCTGCTCTGATTGGCTGGTGGGCATAGCGGAGGTAAGGTCAATTTGCATGTTTCTCTTTTATTAGATAGGATGGTCTGTAAATCTTATTTCAGGATGTAGCAAGGGTTAGAAGACAGAAACACTTTGTGAGGGGAAACAAAATCCCAATGGAATTGACTTAAGGCGATGATTGTTCTACATTGATGGTATCTTTTAGAATAGCAAATTTTAGGAATGCTGGTCTCCTCTAATCATTGAACCAAAAGCAGTCTTTTTAGTGATAGGGGGGACTTATAATCTAATAGATAGAGCACCTGTATTAATCTGAAAAGTAATCATATTATTTTAAATCTTAGAACACATATACTTATGTGAATAAGAAACTTGAGTTTCTTATATATGAATAAGGACTTAAGTTTTTCTTCAAGTTTCCTTTTCAAAGCTTGTGTGAAGTGACTGGGGAGGTGACTCCACTGTCAATCCAACAAGCAGAACCCACCAGCATGGTCAAGCCAACCCACCAGGAGTCAAAACATTATCTCATCAACATCATCTCATAGCCTGAAGACTAATTACAGTAGCTGACATCTGAGCACCCCCAGGTCAGCATGTAGCTGCATTCCTCACCCCAGTCCCTTCCCCTTCATAACCCTATCCCGAAATCTTGCTGACAAGCAGGATTTGATGCTTGTAAAAAACTTGTCTTCTTGGCTGTCTAGCCTTCTCAATAAACACCTAATATGATACAATCCTGCTTTGTTATCGGACACCGTGACAGGCAGCCTGAGCCCACGCCGGGTTCCCCGGTAACAACACCTGAGCTTACTAACTCAATTGAAACAGTGCTTAGTGATTTCATTATTCATCTAGCAGCAAAGTCACCTGAATACTATTTCATTTTTTTGTCACATTGCTCTCTTCTTGGCAATGACATTGACTAGAATCAACTGTGATTCTGTACTAGTGTTTTGCTTCATAGGAATCACTCTTTTATAGACTGGTAACATGTAATAAATGTTTGAATTTTTAGTTAAAATATATCTTATAAATTGATTTCAGAGAGCTAGGCAGAGGGAGAGAGAGATACAAACATCAAGGCTGAGAGAGAATCATGGAAAGGCTGCCTCCTGCATGACCCTCCCCAGATCTAGTGGGAACCCCAGGCATGTGCCATCACCAGGAATCATACCTTGATCTCCTGGTCCGTAAGTCCATGCTCAGCCACTGCGCCACACTGACTGGGAAAAGGGTTATTTTTAAAAGAATATGGAGGCTGTCAACCATAACTGAAAATAAATTTTACCTCTAGCTGGTTTGGCTCAGTGGCTGACTGAAGGGTCCCAGGTTCAGTTCCGTCAAGGGCCCATGCCTGGGTTGCTGGAACAGTGCCCAGTGAGGGGCCTGCAGGAGGCAGCTGACCAATTATTCTCTCTCATCAGTGATGTTTCTTCCTCTTACTCCCTCTCCTTTCCTCTATGAAATTAATAAAAACGTACTAACACACATCTAAATACACAACATTTAAATATAGTATATATATAAATTTAAAAAATGAAACTGATAAAATCTTGTCAGTCTATATAAATACCAATTCCCTAATAGGCAATATGACCAAAATTAATTGATAAAGAATTTTACAGCTCAAAGAATGCTTCTCAAGGAAAGTAACAACTGTGGGTTCAATTCCTGGTCAGGCATACACGCAGGTTGTGGGTTCCATCCAGACACAGGCCATGTTTACTCTCTCTCTCTCTCTCTCTCCCCCCTCCATTTGTCCCTCCCTCTGCCTCACCATGTGTCTATCCCTCTGCCTCTCCATCTGCCTCTCCTCCAACCTCTCCCTCTCTTTCTCCCTCTCTCCCTCAGCCAACCTCTCTCTCTCTCAGCACAACCTCAGGTGAGGATTAAAGAGTGTGGAATTCCAGGTTTCTAATCATGGTTCCATGCTCAGATCACATCTTTGTTTCTTCAGCCCAGGCCTCCCTGGAAGAACAGGGTCTGCCACACAGTTACACCTTCATTGCACTGCACTGATATTCTATCAAGCAGCCTGGGGTAGCAGCCATCCAGGCTTCCCTAGGGGCTTAGTAGCAAACACTTGGGTTTGGTTGGGATAAAGACTCTCACATGTTCTGCCCATTACTCCTGAAAAAATCATCTGCACGGGAGGCTGGAAATAGTCAGATCTGCATTTCTAACACAGGTCTGTCTGATCTCATCAAGCCCATTTATACATCTCATTGAATTATGCATCCAGCAAACTTTTTTCCCCATTGATTTTCAGAGAGAGTGGAAGGGGGGGGTGGCGGTGGGGGGCAGACGGAGAAAAATAAACATGGATGTGTGAGGGACACATGCATTGGTTGCCTTCTTCAGGAGCGCAGACCAGGGCCTGGGACAAAGCCTACAACCAAGGAATCTACCCACGAGCAGAATCGAACCCGAGACCCTCCAGTGCTCCATCCACTGAGCCAAACCGGCTAGGGCCATCCAGCAAACATTTTATGAGCTCTCAGTAGGTGTGTGGCACTGAGCCAGAGGCCTGGATGCACAGATCACCTCAGAGTCCCCACTATGAGAGAACTGACCCTCCAGGCAATAGAGATCACGTGACTTGAGGACTTCCTCCACATGAATGGCTGTGTCCAAACAGGGTGAGCAAAACTAACACCTGGATTGTAGCAGTTTTCCAATGAATATCATTTCGGGTTATTTGTTGGGAAGTATTTTAAAAATCAGAACAATATAGAAAAATTTAATAAAAATCACTTGTTAAGTAGAACACACTGAAAAGCAAATTGCTCTCTCACCTTGGAGAGAGGTCACTCAACGTCCTTATACCTTTCCTGCCTGACCATCCTTACCTGTGTTCTGTATCGCAGGGGGTTAACTTGAAATGCAGGCAGATAGGGCAGGGGTCCAGTGGAATACAAAGCAGGTGAAACATAGGCAGGGGCAGACAAGGCAGTTTGAGCCAGCCTAACCACAAGAACCAACCAAGCAGAAATCTTATATAATAAAAGCCTAAGTGTCCAGTCATGCAGTGAGCCATTCAACCAATCAAAATGTAATGTGCTGATAATATCCTAAGGTTGCTCAACTGCTCACTATGAGGTGCACTGACCACCAGGATGCAGATGCTCCAACTTTTAGGTTAGCTTGCTGCTGGGGTCTGGCCTATTGGGACTGAGCAAGATGGACTGGACATGTCCCTCCCCGGCCCAGATCATGCACCAGTGGAGTCGCTCGGCCTGGCCTGGGCGCTCTTGGGATCCGCAATCCTTGGGGGGGGGATGTTGGAGATCCAGTTTCGGCTGGATCCTGCAGGCCAGGTCAAGAGACCCACTGGTGCAGGAATTCATGCACTAGGCCTCCAGTAATAAAATGTTTGTGGACTCAAAGCTGGAGGCATGGGAAACCAAGTCAGGGGCTGCAGTAAACAAGATGTATGAACACATAGAAACAGAAAAGTTCATCATAGGAAAAGAGAAACAGGGAAAGTTCACATAGAAACAGAAGTTCAGGTCTGTTGCTGGGCAAAAATATTTGAGGAAATCAATCAGGTGATGACACAGGTTGGCATAAAGCAGGCTTGTAGCAAGTATATACCCCTGGTCTACAAGGTTTTACTGGGCAGCCCACTATTGGGCTCCCCTGCCCTTACTGGGAGTCTGAATCTTCTTGTGATAAATTTTCTACACTTTGCTTAAATCTTCTGGTCCATGCAGCTCATTCTTAAGCCTCGAGAGACATGGCCCCAGGAAAAGCACCTTGGCTCACAGTTTCTGTCATCATACACACCAAAAAAAAAAAAAAAAAACTAATGATATGCAATATACAAGCATAGATACCCATTATATTTTAATTGTTTCATAATATAATATGAGACTACTGCCGGAACCCGCCAGCAACTAACAGTACCTGATTGAGGGGGTGAGGATAAAGAAAAAGACAGACAAGAAAAGATGGGGTTGGGAGGACTGAGACTTGAGTCTGCAGTCCCGAGTTTATTTCCAGCACAGTATTTAAGCACAAGCAGAGGAGAAAGTTACAAATCAGATATTTGCAAACACAATCACTGATATTTGCAAACACAATCACTGACCTTTCATTCTGTCAATTGCCCTATTGCTATATTTCCTTATTGTTTCAATTACACCCTGACTATTCCTTAACCTTCTGAACAATCGAGATCTTGCAAGATCTTGCTCATAGGCATGTTTGTTCTAAGTCAAACCTTTTTCCAGCCAAGCTGTTTATTAAACTAAAGGGTGAGAGAGCAGAGCTATGTCTAGAGTCTGCATTCAGATCTCTAGGACCCCCGTATGCCCGGGCAGCTCCCAACAGACTACTATGCGGTATATTCTACAATTTCCTCTTTAAAAAGGAATTTGAAGAGCTCTACCCAGTTTGGCTCAGTGGATAGCCTGTAAAACTGTGGACCAAAGGTTCTGAGTTCAACTCCCATCAAAGCCACATACTTTGGTTGCAGGCTCTTCCTCCACATGGGCCCTTGCCTGGGCTCATGCAAGAGAAACCAATTGTTTCCGTCACATCACTGTTTCTCTCTGTCTTTCCCTCTCTCTTACACTTTCCCTAAAATTCAATGGAAAAACATTCTTGGGTGAGGATTAACAAAAGATAAATAAATAATTTATAAGCATTTATTTGAGCCCAATATGATGACCATTGCTGTGAAGCAAGATAGTAAATGCTCCCTACAATTTGCTTTTTACAAAAAATACATCTACAGATTTTTGTTTTGTTTTCACACTCACATGCAGATGTATTTTATGTATTGCTTTAAACCCACTCCATAGAGGTGCTTCTGATATTGATGGTGTGTTGTCTGGTCACTACCTCCTTGATGGTAGAAAGGCCTTTCTTCTCTCCACTCTTCTTTGCGGGAGCCATTATGCCAGGTCCACATTCGAAAGAAAGCAAAGATTTTATGTTTGTTATTTTTTAAAGATATTTTTATTGATCTCAGAAAGGAAGGGAGAGGGAGATAGAAACATCAGTGATGAGAGAGAATCATTGATCAGCGGCCTCCTGCACGCCCCCCCACTGGCTCTACAGCAGTGGTTCTCAAACTGTAGGTTACGAACTCCTAGCAGGGTGGCCTAAGACTATCGGAAAACACAGATATTTACATTACCATTCATAACAGTAGCAAAATTACAGTTATGAAGTAGCAAGGAAAATAAATTTATGGTTGAGGGTCACCACAACATGAGGAACTGCATTAAAGGGTCGTGGCATTAAAAAGGTTGAGAACCACTGCACTAAGCCAAAGCAGCTTAAGGCAAGATTTTACTTTTCATTCCAATTTCCTCCTCGGCCAAATGGGATTGAAGGGTGTTGAGAACTTTAAGGGAGGATTACAAAGGTGCAAATCAGATTATGCATATTAACAAAGTTACTCCTTCCTAGCCTGCAGGAATAAGAGGAGATCCCATTAACCAGACTTCTGAAGATCCTCCTATCCTTACCCAAGCCCACTAGTTCCACCTCCAGGGGGGAGTCTTCGTGGGTGAGGTCTTAAAGAGATTCACCCTCCTAGTGGTATATATAGGCCAGGGTCACATTATTAAGCATTGAACTGGTAGGAGACTGGCTTCAGAGACACTTTTTGGAGACACACTTCAGGGACTCACTCAAAGGAGCAGGCTCCAAGTAAGCTGGGAGTCTGGATGATACTGGTGCAGGAGGCGGGACCAAACTGAGAGTCACTGAGATATTGCTCCCCACCCTTGGCTTTCTGGGTGGCTACTCTAGCAGGGCCTGGACTTTACCTCAAATCCAATGATCACTCGGATTCAGGTTATTTTAAGACACATGCTTTCATTACTGCTGGTGTGTCTCAGGCTTGCCCTACATCATCAAAATGCTTACTAAAAAAAAAGATACTAGGATCCCAATCTGACCTACAAGGTGATTTAATATGTATCTGCATGTGCAAAGGGCCCTGAATTACTTGCCTGAAGCTGCCTGTGGGAATCCTCTTCTAGAATGTCTCACTGACTGTTGTCAAATATTTTTGTTTAAAACCAGAGGTTCTGCCCAAATAGGTTTGGCTTAGCAGATAGGGCGCCTAGGTTTGATTGTGGTCCTGGGCATATACCCAGGCTATGGACTCCATCTGCAGTGTGGGGCCTGCAGGAGGCAGCCAATAAATGATTCTCTCTCATCATTGATCTTTCTCTCTCTTCTTCTTTTTTTCTCTCTGAAATCAATAAAAATATATTTAAAAATAAAAAATAAAACCAAAGGTTCGAAGAGGTTTACCTAAGTTGATGTATATGCTGACACCAAAATGAAAGGAAAGCTGAGTGTTATTTTCCTGGTTCCACGTGTCTCAGAAGGA
Source organism: Corynorhinus townsendii (assembly GCA_026230045.1). Taxonomy (NCBI): domain Eukaryota; kingdom Metazoa; phylum Chordata; class Mammalia; order Chiroptera; family Vespertilionidae; genus Corynorhinus; species Corynorhinus townsendii. Next base: position 110,536,987 of record JAPDVU010000006.1, on the reverse strand, counting down.
ACAGATGATCAAAAAACCCACCCCTAATGATTTAGGCAGACTGAGATCAGACCTGAAATCCAGCCCGCATAACCTACATGCAGATGGAACTTTAATGCCAGCCTTGGACTTTTTGTTCAATTTCAGTTTTACTCAGTATGGGAGATTTGTTGGGTGGGGATGGGATGTGGGAACAGGGAAGCAGATGACGGATTTGGAGTGGAGAATGGGGACAACTGTGAGGGAGAAAAGGAGATGAAGTGGAACTGAGAGCTCTGAGATGAAGGGACATGGATGAAGCCTAAGGAAGGACATAGAAGAGACATTCTTGGCTAGAAGAGAGCGGAGAAACACTGAAATGGAATTCAAATGGATAGGTTTCTAAAAAGTAAATTATAGAATATTCTAGGTATTCAGAATAGGAGAGAAAATCTTATGAACTCATGAATGAAGAACCCATATTCTATAACTAACCTTTTTATAACTTCTACCTATAGTTGAACCAAACTTTTGCTATTTCTGGGCAAGAAATCTCTATGAGTTTACTTGTAAACTTTTCATTATATATTTCTAAAAGAGATTATTTACATACTTCTACATTAAAATTTTAAAAATTATTTTCTTTAATTTATTTTCTTATAAAGAGTGAGAGGATGAACCCAGGCAGAAAGCAAAAGAGAGAGAGAGATTGGAAATGGGAAAGAGACATTGATATATGGTTCCATTCAGTTGCATTTTTGGTTGCTCCTTCTAAGCACTCTGACTTTGGTTTTAACCTGAAACCTTGTTATATTGGGACTAACAGGACTACCTGGCCAGGGCAATTTACATACCACTAATGCCATTCATTACCTCAATGCAACATAATCATTAATCAGGTTTTTTTACTACTCAAATAATCAACTTCCAACTGAATTTTGGTCAAATATTTCAAAATGAAATGAAATTAGATTTAGACATAATAATTGACTTTTTGGCTTTTTTTTTTTTTTTTAAATCTTTATTGTTCAGATTATTACAGTTGTTCCTCTTTTGCCCACATATCTCCCCTCCACCCAGTTCCTACCCCACCCCATGTCCTTACCCCTTCACCCCCACTGTCCTCATCCATAGGTGTAATATTTTTGTCTAATCTCTTCCCGCACCCCCACACCCAAGAATTGTCAGTCCACTCCTTGTCTATGCCCCTGATTCTATTATATCACCAGTTTATTCTGTTCATCAGATTTTTGATTCATTTGATTTTTAGATTCATTTGTTGATAGATATGTATTTTGTTGTCAATTTATTGTTCATAATTTTTATCTTTACCTTTTTATTCCTCTTCTTAGAGAATACCCTTTAGCATTTCATATAATACTGGTTTGGTGGTGATAAACTCCTTTAGCTTTTTATTATCTGTGAAGCTCTTTATCAGACCTTCAACTCTAAATGATAGCTTTGCTGGGTAGAGTAATCTTGGTTGTAGGTTCTTGCTATTCATCACTTTGTATGTTTCTTGCCACTTCCTTCTGGCCTGCGTAGTTTCTGTTGAGAAATCCGCTGACAGTCCTATGGGTACTCCCTGATAGGTAACTTACTGTTTTTCTCTTGCTGCTTTTAATATTCTCTCTTTGTCCTTTGCCCTTGGCATTTTAATTATGATGTGTCTTGGTGTGGTCCTCTTTAGATTCCTTTTGTTTGAGGTTCTGTGCACTTCCTGGACTTGTAAGGCTAGGAAGTTTTCTGTCATTGTTTCTTCAAATAGGTTTTCAATATCTTGCTCACTCTCTTCTTCTGGCATTCCCATAATTTGGATGTTGGTACACTTGAAGTTGTCCCAGAGGCTCCTTACACTATCTTCATATTTTTGGATTCTTTTATCTTTTTGCTTTTCTGGTTTGGTGTTTTTTGCTTCTTTGTATTTCAAACATTTCACTTGATTCCTGGGATCCTCTAGTCTGCTGTTGAATCTCTGTATATTATTCTTTATTTCAGTCAATGTATGCTTAATTTCTGAATGGTCCTTTTTCATATTCTTGAGGGTCTCACTAAATTTCTCGGTTTCTAGAAGCTTCTTGAGTAACCTTATAACTGTAGCTTTATACTCTATATCCAGTATTTTGCTTTCACCCATTTCTTTCATTTGTGGCTTGTTTCTTTGTCTCCGCATTTTGGCTGCTTCCTTGTGTTTGTTTCTATGTACTGGGTAGCTGCTAAGTCTCCTTGAGTTGATAGAGTGGCCTTGTGTGGTTGGTGTTCTATAGGGCCCAGTGACTCAGCCTCCCCAGTCACCTGAGGTGGATGCTCTTGGTGCACCCCTTTGTGGTCTGTGAGCACATTCTTGTTGCAGGTAAGCCTTGATTGCTGTTGGTATCACTGGTAGGAATTGACCTCCAGGCCAATTGGCTGTGATGTCCAGCTGTGTCTACATTGGAAGATCTGTTGTGCAGGAGACACCCTTATGGGGCAGGACTCGTTTCAGTAGAGCTATGGTGCTCACTGAGTCTACCTCTTGAGAGTGTCTCTTATGGATGTGAAGAGTTGTAATCTAGTATGGTCTCACTCTGACCACCTGGTACACTGGCTCTTGGATCTCCAAAGAGATGCAAGGTCAGGCACTGTCAAGGGCCACCCAGAAGGAGCTATAGAGACATTTGCAGATTACACTCCTCTTTGTATAGAATTTGGAAGTACCCAGATGAGGCCCAGCTGTGATGCAAGGGCCTTAGGCTTGCTTCCAGGCCTTAGGCCTTCTTTTGGAAGCTCTGGGGCTCTCTGACCCAGCTGCAGTTTGACAGGTTTTAGGGGAATAGAGGGGCCATTCATATGCAAAAGCCAAAGCTTACAGCTTTGGTGGGGTTTTAAATTGGGTAGGGCGGGGTTTCTGGGAATCACCAGGGCAAAACAAACAATAATGGCTGCCAGTCAGCCTGAACTTTAGCAGCCCCGTTCTCCGCAGCCCTGTGCAGGAATAATTATCACTGCAAGCACCTCTAAGAGAAAGCCGCCCTCGTGTTTCTGTCCCGATGCCAGACAGTCCAGTTTCTCCCCATATGTGCCTGTGTCCCCCAGAGTCTCACCCGGAACTGGATTTCAGTGCAGTGCAGTGGGGAGATTTTGTTTCCCTCCTGATGGAGACAGCTAGCCATGTGCTTGCTGCCTGCCCTCTCTGCATGCTGCCAGTAAGCCAGCCGCATATTCAGCAGCCTGCCCTTTCCTCACAGTGCCAGTCTCCGCACCTCTGTCCTCCAGTGTCTCCTCTGGGTCTCAGTGTCCTTTTATATTTCCTTCTAGTTGTAGAATTTCCACTCAGCCAGCTTTCCGGTGGTTCTGTTGTGGTGCGACCCGCGAATGAAGACCACCAGGCAGCCAAATTGAAATTTAGGAAGCCTTTATTACGAACTCGAGTCCGGGCCCGCGTCTCCACTGACACAGCAGGGAGCAGCGCGAGCCCGGAACACTGGAGCAAGCAAGTTTTATCCCCATTGCAGGGGGATTTGGCAGAACCTGATTGGTTAAACTTGGGTCAAGAAGTCAGTTACATTACTCAAAATTTTCAGTTGAACAAGCAATTACAAAAGTTACAAAGCATGGGAGAATGTAGTTAGATGCTTATCGTAAGTGGCCTGTTTGATCAGCCTTGTGATTTAACTCTAAATTCCAAAGGCTGGGCGCAGCCCGCAGGGTCGCTCCCAGCCACATCCTGCTGGACACAGGATTGGAATGTAGATCTATCTATCTTGCAAAAGCAGATTGTATAGAAGCAGAATTGAGCAAAGTTAATAATCTCTAAAAGTTATTTACAGTTTCTACTCCTGGAGCTACTGAGTCAGTGGGAATCAATCTCCTGTAGTTCTAGTCCACAGGCACAGAAAAATTACCTTTGTGATGTGGGATGGATTTAATTTAAAACAAAGAGCAGGAGTCACGCCTGGCTGGAGCATGACGAACCACATGCTTCTGAGCATGGGTCACCTGCTAAACCTTAATATACAGTTGGGGTCTCTGTCATGACTTGGGGTCACTTACGCCAGAACAGTTCTGGACGATGTCCACTCTGTCTTCCAGTTGCAGTTTTGAAATTGTTGTGGGAGGCAGCAGTATAGGTGTTTACCTATGCCGCCATCTTGGTTTCTTCTGATTGAACTTTTAATGGTGATATCTTTTTGTCCACAGAAACCATTTATGACTTGGATGTTGCTTGGTTTTTGACCAGAGTCCACAGCTGATCTTCACTTGGGGCAACCTGACATTAAACACAGGAGAAGGTGACAGGAAGACTGGATGTCAGCTGCCCACTGGAACTCTTCTTGGAAGCTCCTAGTGCCTTCCACAGAGAGGAGACCTGAGCAGACCTCAGCTTCTCACATTTCCTCACTCCTGGAGGATCAAACGGACTGAAGTGAGTCTCTTCTGATAGGCACCTTCACTGTACAATGGCCTTTGCAGCTTCCCTGGCCAAGCTCCAAGCAGAGGCCAGCTGCCCCATCTGCCTGGATCACCTGAGAGACCCAGTGACCACTGAGTGTGGGCACAACTTCTGTCCCTCCTGCATCCAGCAGCGCTGGGAAGGTCTACAGGACACCTTTCCCTGTCCTGTCTGCCTCCACCACTGCCCTGACAGGAGCTTGAAGAGGAACACCCAACTATGTCACATGACTGAGATTGTTCAGCAGATCCCCACCTCGGGGAGCCAGAGGAAACTGCAGGAAGACATACCCCTGTGTGGGAGGCACAATGAGGTTCTGACCCTGTTCTGTGAGAAGGACCTGGAGCTGTTGTGTGCCCAGTGCAGGGTCTCGTCCGACCACCAGGATGGGCCTCTGATCCCCATGGAGGAAGCTGCAGCTAGTCACAGGAGGATGCTCAAAAGCCACATTGGGGCCCTTACTAATCACCTTAAAAATGCCGAAACTGACTATAAAAACCAAGTTGCAAATACTTGGGAAGTGAAGAGAAAGATGGGAAAATGGAGGGAGGAATTGGACTTTGAATGTAAAGAACTTAAGTGTTTCTTGGAAATAGAGCGAGAGGAAATTGATAACAATCTACTTATAGAAGAGAAGGATGTTGAAGAAAAACTAATTGAAAATGGGAGGCAAATTTCATACCATATGTTCAGGCTAAGCGATCTGTTAAGTGAAATAGCAGAGAAGTGTTTGCAGACAGACCTGGATTTACTCACGGGTATTGAAAGGATTCACAACAGCTATGGAAACCTAGAGACCCCAGCAGTGTTTTCATGTGAATTAAATAAGGAGTCTTACAATCTCCCCCCACATTATTTGGGCCTGTATAAAATGATCCGCACGTTTCAGGTAGGTTTGACACTGGACCCTGAAACAGCCCATCCAAGTCTCAATATCTCAAGTGATAGAAAAAGTGTGACCTATAGGACATCAGAGGGTCTTCTTAACCCCCATGCACTTACTGCTTACCCAGCTGTCCTGAGTTCTGAGCGATTTGATGCTGGCAGGCATTTTTGGCAGGTAGAAATAGGAGTCACAAGGGCATGGTCCTTAGGCGTGTGTAACGAATCTTTCTCTGGGAATGCTCTTATGTCACCATCCCCAAGCAATGGATGCTGGCAATATCAGCAGAAGTCTGATGTATTTGACCTTTTCTGTGCAGGACAACATAAGATCGGCATTTTTCTGGACTATGAGTTGGGAGAGGTTTCATTTTATAATTTGAATAACGGATCATTCTTGGATGGATTCAATTATACCTTTACAGATAAACTCATGCCTTATTTCTCCATTGCACCTTCTTCAGAATCTCTTACAATCAGTATCATCAGAGTGAAGTGATGAACAATTTTGGGGAAATTTTGTACGTGCTTATTTTTTTCCCTTTTTATTGAAAAGAATATTTAGAATCAAGATCTTGATTCCTCTTTTGATGTTTGAATGTTAAAAGCTGAAAGGACTCACCCTTCTCTCCTCCCTGACCTTCACCTGGGAAAACTGATGGCAAAGTCCAGGTGCTCCATCCTTGGGTGCAGGTGGGATGTTCCAATCAAGCAAGTTTCCATCAGTGTGGACAGGCTCCCACCAATAGCACCCAGCAACCACCATGAACCCCACAAGCTAGTGCCTTTTTCCTGTGCTCTCAGTCCTTCTGGGATCTATTCTAATATCCACCCTTCTCTCCCTGAAAATGTCATCACGTGAGTAATACACTTTGTCATACTCTTCTGATATGTGGGGAGTCATCATCAGTGTGAACATTGGAAAGCAGTTTGGGTGCCTTCCACCCTGCCTATGCAAGCTGGTCACCACCATTGCCATTGTGAGCAGGATTTTTCAGATATGAAGCCCCTGCCCCCTGGTTTCCTCCTCTGCCTTTAGGTGGTAACGCACCCGAGTTCCCCAGGGAAGGGTGTCCTTGCAGTTTGTGCTGCATTTGTGAGTTCTAGGGAGGCTGTGTTGTAGATTTGACTGACCTAAGTCAGAATTTTCCATAAGAAACACATTCTCTTTACTATTTGTATGTTCCATGTAATATTTTGGGGAATTCTAAATGTCTTGCTCTTTATCTCATGTTTTATAACAATTTCATGTATGGGGCTGAGCAAAAGTAGGTTGACAATAGTGTTACAAATATGCACAATAATTAATAACAAAATGAGAACAAACTTTTGAATGCTAACAACTGTAAACATACCCTTGTTTTAAAATTCTCAACTGCACCAGGACGGAGTGGTTCAGTGGTTGAGCATCAGTCTATGAATCAGAAGGTCTCGGTTCAGTTGGATTCCCAGTCAGGGCACATGCTCAGGTTGTGGGCTCAATCCACAGTGTGGAGTGTGCAGGAGGCAGCTAATCAAGGATTCTCTCTCATCGCTGATATTTCTAACTCTCACTTTCTCTTACTGTCTGAAATCAATAACAATATATTTCAAATAAAACAAAATGATCACCTGATGCTGTTTATTGATATAAAGAGAGAGGGAGAAGGAGAAACACACACACACACACACACACACACACACACACACACACACACAGAAACATCAATGTGAGAGAGAAGCATCCATCAGTTGCTTCCTGTACTCACCCTGAGCACGGATTGAACCCGAAGCCTATGTGCCCTGACTGAGAATCAAACCTGCCAACTTTGTGTTATATGACAGACATTCCAAGGAACTGAGCCACTGGGCCAGGGCTGTAAACCTATGTTTTACAATCACTGTATGACCTGCCAAGGTCACATACTCATTTTTACCTTATGTGAAATTGTGAAGCTTTGAGAACATGCTTCTGTATGGATGTCTGTATGGTGTTGTTTACAATGTTTGGAAATAAAGTTTTACTGTGCATATCTCTGTACTATTTGTATCTCCACAACTGTAAAGGTTTCTCAGCAGAGCTTTCATCCAGGTACAAGGGACCCATGCACTGACCAGAGTCGCCCTCCTATGCTGTGGTGATCTCAGGTGCCACTCTTGTAAAGTGCAGTGTAGGTCAGCAGGGTGCTGCTCCATTATCCACCCAGGGATCTAACTCCCTCAGTCACGTGTTGTCACGGCACTGGGTCACTACAACTAGGGAAAGAGGGAGCACTGAAGGGCCACCTGAGCATTGAAGGCCAACACCGGGAAGAGACACACACTTTTCTCTTAATCCACTTTCTAAAAGACATTGCAAGGCCCTACTTCTCTGCAAGGGATGAAGAAGAATACATGTATTGGGAGGTGGAAAGCTTCTGTTTGCCACAATTCCTGATTCCAATTAGACATTAGTGAAATGTACATTACTGATGGGCGCTAGAATGCAAAGTCTTTCAGTAGAACTGGTAAAAATATTACCATAGGCATTTACAGTATTTTGAATTAATCCTATGCCAGTTGTTCAATAATGTCACCTATAAAGAAGATATTTCTTTTAAGAGAAGTCTTTTTTTTAATTAAAAATTTGTTTTCTCCCTTTTTTATTTTTTGAAAAGTCTTAAAACGTTATTTATTTGGTAGAAATGTAAAGCTCTATATCATTTTGAAATTTTGGTGATTAAGTAGAAAATGAATCATTGAGACTAATGCCTAAATACAATGGCATAGAAAACATAATTGGGAGAGACTTCTGTTCACCAGTAGCCTCAGAGCTACTTTTAAAAAAGTATTTATTTTTTTATTGGTTTCAGAAAGGAAGGGAGAGGGAGAGAGTGATAGAAACATCAATGTTGAGAGAGAATCATGGGTCAGCAGCCTGCTGCATGCTCCCCACTGCAGGTAGAGCCTGAAACCCAGGCATGTGCCCTTGACCTCATAGAACCTGGGACCCTTCAGTCTGAAGGCCAATGCTCTATCCACTGAGCCAAACCAGCTAGAGCTCTTAGCTCCTAAAATGGTTTTTAGGACTTGGTTGTTAAAAAATGTTTTTATCGAGCCCTGACCTGTTTGGCCAGTGGACAGAGTGTTAGCCTGCGGACTGAAGGGTCCCGGGTTCAATTCCACTCAAGGGCATGTACCTCGGTTGCGGCACATCCCCAGTAGGGGTGTGCAGGAGGCAGCTGATCGATGTTTCTCTCTCATCGATGTTTCTAACTCTCTGTCCCTTTCCCTTCCTCTCTGTAAAAAAATGAATAAAATATATATTTAAAAATGTTTTTGTTGATTTTGGAGTGTGGGAAGAGGGAGGGAGCCAGAGGGAGAGGAGGGGGGGGGAGAGAGAGAAACTTCATGTGGTTGCCTCCTATACATGCTACAACCTGGGATTGAACGCTGCAACCTGGGCATGTGTCCTGACCGGTAATTAAACTGGCCACCTTTTGGGCCATGGGGCAACGCTCGGCCACCTGAGCCACACTGGCCAGGGCCCTAGGAGTTACTTAAATGAATGGTGTGGCATGTGTGACACACAGTGGTGGCATTATGGTATGTTTACAGCAGAAACTCACAAAGGCAATTCACATGTAACAATGTTTCACCAGGCACAAATTCAGTTGCTATGGTTACTTTATCAACCCAAGTACATCACTGGTTTAAATTTCAGTTAAACATGGTGTAAGAACAGTAATTCTTAAAGTAGGAATAATATGGACCCAGAGGGTGGAGTCTCCAGCCCAGAGGATTACTCTCCTCAGCAGTTCATCACTTACCAAGTCTGCCTTTCACACCATGGTACCACACAACTAAGCTATGTTTTCTGGCCCTTTACAGCAACAATCACCTTTTCTTCAGTGTCATGTAACACGTTCCTCATTCTCCTCTGAGCTGTCACCAAGGGACCTTTCACATTCCTTTTTCTACTGACATTTTCCGGAAAATGTATGTCTTCTCCAGGGCTTTTTTTATTTTATTTGCAAAGGTCTCAATGTTGGGATTGCAAATCCTATTTCAGTGTGTAGTAAGGGTTAGAAGACAGAAATATTAGTTGTTCTGGTTAATAATGCAGATTTTGCCCACCATCCAGATATCAATGCTGACATGTACACATAAGGAACTGTTGGACATTGAAATTGGGACTCAAACATTTTTTTGTTTTGTCTTGTTTTGTTATTATATGTTTATTTCCAGTCTGCAAAGGCAAAACTTTTTAAAGGAAAGAAATGGTGGGAAAAAGATACAGAGACAAAGAAGCATTGAACAGACTGTCAAACTACATCGGGAAGACAGGGGAGGTTGGGCGAGGAGGGCTGTAAGAGACCAACCGAAGGACTTGTACGCATGCATATAAGCACAACCAACGGATATAAGACACTGGGGCGGGGGGGCAGGGTGGGCAGGTGAAGGCATGTCCTGGGGGGTAGGGGAGGTCGGGGGGAGATCAAGGGGGAAAAAAAAAGGAGACATATGTACTACTATTTATAATACTTAAAACAATAAAAATAAAATAAAATTTAAAAAAATAATGCAGATTTTGTAATCAAAGAAAATACAATAATTTTAATAGAAACATCAAAAGTGCTTTATTCAAAGTAATGTCCATCATTAGCTACACATTTCCCCCATCTTTCAGATAATTTGTGTATACCATCCCAATAGAACTTTTCTTGTTTTGAGACAAACCATTCAGAGACCCAATTTTCCACTTCTTTGTACGTTTTGAAGTGCTGCTCAGAAAGTGCGTGTGCCATCGATCGGAAAAAGTGGTTATCTGAAGGAGCAAGGTCTGGTGAATACAGTGGGTGGGTTAATACTTCCCTGCAAGATCTTTTAAGGTGTCTTTATCTGGTTTTGATGTGTGTGATTGTGCAGCATCATGAAGCAAAATTACTTTGCCGTGTCTTCTGGCACATTCTGATCATTTTTCCAATCAAATTGTGGTTCCAATTGATTATTTGTTGTCAGTAGCAATTAGTATTAATGGTTTCACATGGTTTTAGATTCTTAAATACATCCCACCTTCCTGATCCCACCAAATACAGAGCATTGTCTTCTTTCCGAAGTGATTTGGCTTTGCAGTCAATGTTGATGGTTGACCTGGAGCAACCCATGATATTGTGCATTGGGATTCTCAAAATAAATCCACTTGTCATTGCCAGTCCCAATTCGATGCAAAAAAGACTTTCTTTCGTGCCGTTGAAGCAACATTTTACTGATAACTTTTCGGTTTTCCATTTGTCTTAAGTTCAGTTGATGTGGCACCCATTTTCCTTCCTTTAAAATCTTTCCCATTGCTTGTAAACGATGGGAAATTGTTTGCTGAGCAACGTTTAATCTTTCAACAAGTTGTTCTTGAGTTTGACATGCATCTTCATCCAATAATGCTTGTAAATGTTGGTCTTCAATCTTTTTTGGTTGACTTGGACATTCTTTGTCTTTCACACTGAAATCATCACTTTGGAGCATGTTCACCATAAGCTTCCTGAAGTATTCAGCAGCACTTTTCTTCAAAATAAAGTAATGAATTCAAACTTCCCACAAATGCTCTTTTTTTTTTGGCACGAAATTCAACATTTTTAAGCATAAATATATCTATGATGGTAACACCTTCAAAAATGTGACATATGAACTTTTGAAGCTTGTTGTCAATACAACAAAATAGCATACATATCAAATCACATATATATCAACATATGTGTAACTCCATCAATTGAAAAAAAATCCTCATTACCTTGTGGAGCAGGGGGGAGAGAATCCCAATGAAAGTGACTTAAGGAGATGATTGTTCTACATTAATGGTATCTTTTAGAATAGGACATTTTAGGAATTTATATCCTGGTCTCTCTGGTCACTGAACCAAAAGCAGTCTTATACTGATGGGGGGGAGAGGGGGCTTATAATCTAATAGGTAGAGCACCTGTATTAATCTGAAAAGTAATTGTATTATTTTAAATCTTAGAACACATATACTTATGTGAATAGGAAATTAAGTTTCTTATGTATGAATAGGGAATGAAGTTTCTCTTCAAGTTTCCTTTTCAAGGCCTGTGGGAAGGGATTGGGAAGTGAGTCAGCTGCAAATCCCCCAATCAGAACCCTCAAACATGGTCAGGCTGGTCCACCAGGAGTCAAACCATCATCTCATGGTCTAATGACTAATTACAATAGCTGATGTCTGAGGACTCCCAAGCCAGCATGTAGCTGCATTGCTTGCCCTTGCCTCTTTTCCATTATAATCTGTCCCCTGAATCTTGCTAGCAGGCAGAATTTGATCCCCAGGCACATACTTCTTACCCAACTGTCTGAGTTCTGAGGGATTTGATGCTGGCAGGAATTGTTAGCGAGTAGAAATAGGAGGCACAGGGGCATGGTCCTTAGGCATGTGTAAGGAATCTTTCCCCAGGAATGCTCTGATGTCACCATCCCCAAGAAATGGCTGCTGGCAGTTTCAGCTCTGGGCTAATACATCTGTCACATGCCATTCAGTAAAGTGGGAACGCATAGGCATTTTTCTGGACTATGAGTTGGGAGAAGTTTCATTTTATAATTTGAGAAATAGATCACATTTGTATACTTTCAGTGGAGGTTTTACAGAAAAAACTTATGCCTTATTTCTGCCTAGGACCTTCTTCAAAATCACTTGTAATGCGTATAGTCAATGATGAATGATGAACCCCCTTGTAATCTGTTCCATGGGTTCTACTCCCTTTCTGTGTTAATAGAGAGTGCTCGTAATAAAAAACTCAAGTACATTTCTGATTTTTCTGATGTCTTTTAAAAAAAAAGTTTTTATTAATTTTTAGAGAGAGAAATAGAGAGTGATGAAGGGGGAATAGAAATGTGGATGTGAAGAAAATCATTCATTGGTTGTCTGTCATATGCAACCCAACTAGGGGTCGATCCCACAACCTGGCTATGTGCTCTAAGGGTGAAACTGGTAACCTTTTGGTGTATGTGGTGAGATGCAACCCACTGAGCCACACCAACAGGGCTGTGCTGATGTCTTTTATTTATTTATTTATTTATTTATTTTTTTAAATTTAATAAATCTTTATTGTTCAGATTATTACAATTGTTTCTCCTTTTCCCCTCCCACAGCTCCCCTCCACCCGGTTCTCACCCCACCTTCTGCCCTTACCCCCCTCCCCCTGCACTGTCCTCATCCATAGGTGTATACTTTTTGTCCAGTCTCTTCCTACACCCCCCACACCCCTTTCCCCCTGAGAATTATCAATCCACTCCCATTCTATGATTCTGATTCTATTATATTCGCCAGTTTATTCTGTTCATCAGATTTTTAATTCACTTGATTTTTAGATTCACTTGTTGATAGATATGTATTTGTTGTTCATAATTTTTATCTTTACTTTTTTCTTCTTCTTCTTAAAGACTATCTTTCAGCATTTCATATAATACTGGTTTGGTGGTGATGAACTCCTTCAGCTTATTCTTATCTGTGAAGCTCTTTATCTGACCTTCAATTCTGAATGATAGCTTTGCTGGGTAGAGTAATCATGGTTGTAGGTTCTTGCTATTCATCACTTTGAATATTTCTTGCCACTCCCGTCTGGCCTGCATAGTTTCTGTTGAGAAATCAGCTGACAATCGTATGGGTGCTCCCTTGTAGGTAATTAACTCTTGCTGCTTTTAATATTCTCTCTTTGTCTTTTGCTCTTGGCATTTTAATTATGATGTGGCTTGGTGTGGTCCTCTTTGGATTCCTTTTGTTTGGGGTTCTGTGCGCTTCCTGGACTTGTAAGTCTATTTCTTTCACCAGGTGGGGGAAGTTTTCAGTCATTATTTCTTCAAATAGGTTTTCAGTATCTTGCTCTCTCTCTTCTTTTGGCACCCCCATAATTCTGATGTTGGTACACTTGAAGTTGTCCCAGAGGCTTCTTACACTATCTTCAAATTTTTGGATTCTTTTTTCTTTTTGCTTTTCCAGCTGAGTGTTTTTTGCTTCTTTGTATTTCAAATCTTTGACTTGATTCTTGCATTCCTCTAGTCTGCTGTTGGGTCTCTGTATAGTATTTTTTATTTCAGTCAGTGTATGTTTAATTTCTAGTTGGTCCTTTTTCATATCCTCAAGGGTCTCGTTAAATTTATCGGCCTTTTCTAGGAAATTCTTGAAAAACCTTATAACTGTGGTTTTGAACTCTATATCCAGGCATTTGTTTTCCTCCATTTCTTTCATTTGTGATCTGTTTCTTTGTCTCTGCATTTTTGCTGCTTCCCTGAGTTGGTAGGGTGGCTTTGTGTGCTAGGTGCCCTATATGGCCCAGTGGGTCAGCCTCCCAGTTACTTGAGTTGGACACTCTTGGTGCATCCCTTTGTGGACTGTGTGTACAGCCTTGTAGTTAAGCCTTGATTGTTGTTGGTGTCACTGGGAGGAATTGACTTCCAGGCCAATTGGCTGTGAGGACCCACTGTGTCTTTAATGGAAGAACTGCTGTGCTGGAGACACGCTTATGGGGCAGAACTTGTTTCAGTGGGGCTTTGGTGCTCACTGAATCTGCCTCTTGAATGTGTCACTTATGGATGTGAGGAGCTGAAATCTGGTGTCATCTCACTGACCACTAGATACACTAGCTTCTGGATCTCCAATGGGGTGCAGGGCAGCTACTATCTGAGGCCACCCAGCAGGAGCTACAGCGAGAGCTAAAGTTTTCTCCTCTTTGCTTGGGGTTTGGAGGTTTTGGAGCTGTCTGACCAGAGCTGCAGTTTGTTAGATTAAGCTGCGATAGGGCAGGCCATTTATATGCAAAAGCTGCTGTGTGGAGCTTGGGTGGGTTTGTAGATTGTGCGGGGCGGGGTCTCAGGGAGTCACTAGGCTAGGGCGTGGCAAACAGCAGTGGCTGCCAGTCGGCATCTCTGGTCTCTGCATTTCCGTGTTTCCAAGTCCCTGCCTCCCACGCCCCTGCGCAGTAAACAATGATTGCTGGGCGCAGCTCTGCAAGGAAGTCACCCTCACTTTCTGACCCAATGGCAGACAGTCCAGCTTCTCCCCGTAGGAGTTTGGGTCCCCAGCGTCTCCCCAGAAACTGGAGTTCGGAGTAATCGGGGGCTTGTCTCCCTTCGGGTTGAAAACAGCAGTGCACCCAGTCGCCCGCCACCGGCCGAATTCGCGCGCCTCCATACCTCAGCTTTTCAGCACTTGTGCACGTCTCAATGCTCTTTTCTCTTTCCTTCTAGTTGTAGAACTTCCACTCAGCCAGCTTTCCGGTGGTTCTGGGTGATAGACGTTTTGTCTTTTAGTTGTAGTTTTGAAATTGTTGTGCGAGGCAGCAGTTTAGGTGTTTACCTTATGCTGCCATCTTGGTTTCTCTTGTGCTGATGTCTTTTAATCCTCACACATTTGGCTTCGCCATTTGCCCCCTCTCCTCCCTGCATTCCCTCACCCCCCCACACACACACACCTCTCTCTCACACACACACACATCTGGGCAAGCCATGCAGACAGCCTCAGTGCTTCTTCACAAGGCTGAGGGGCAGGTGACAGTTCTAACTCAGACTCTGCCTACAGAGGAACTGGACCCCCAAAGCCTCCCCGTAACCCCAAAGCCCCAAGCCAGTTTCCTTTCTCCCTACTCTCCAGCCATTTTTGGACATGTAGTTACCCTCCTGTTCACATAAAGCCTCATGAAGTGAGTTAAGAAATCATTTCATACCCTCTTGCTGTGTTTGTGCCACTAGGAGTCTTGACACCAGAATCAAATTTTGAATCTTAAGTCTTGCCTATGGGAGGTGACCATAATAGTCCTTCATAGAATGTCCCAGAATCCTGGTTAATTTTTTATTTTGCAAACTGTAAAAGAACATTTGTTTAGAAAATCACAGAGGAAGAAGAGGTACCTCACAGAAGAAATGGGCTTAGAAAACAACTTGTAGAGACAAAGATAGGTTCCCTGGAGCTTAGAAGTGAGGAAAGTCAAGGTGAGCCACCTCTGGGATGGAGAGGGCAGAGGGTAGGGCAAACAGAAGTCTGCTCCCAGGAGGGAGAGTGTGCTGGGTCCTGGGTGCCCAGGGATTTAAAGATGGAGACTTTAGGGGAGGTCCCCGGGGAAGATCTCAATAGAATGTACATCAGCTTTCTAGGTATGTCCTTCAAGGTCAGGGTCTCCACTGATACATTGGTCCTCGCCTAGGCAGGGGGTCATTAGTCAATGCAGCTGGTCCTGAGGTCAGCCCTGGTGTTGCTTTCCCCTGGCCCAAGTTCATTACTCTGCTCATGTCTGTCAAACTGAATCCCACGGAGGGAACCCCCTACATTTGGGTAGAGCACACCTCACAGGAGAGGTGGCCTTGCCCCCTGCCATGGCCCCATTTTAATTCTTGGGATTTTCTCTTCCCATGAATATGATGGCATATTTGTGTTTGTTTTATAACTACCAGGAGACAGGTGGTTTTATCCCTCCTTTTCTGATTTTATCTGTAATATTTTATTTGAGATTCCTCATTTCTCTGGGAAAGGTGTGGGAATCCATTACC
This sequence comes from Corynorhinus townsendii, assembly GCA_026230045.1. NCBI lineage: Eukaryota > Metazoa > Chordata > Mammalia > Chiroptera > Vespertilionidae > Corynorhinus > Corynorhinus townsendii. The sequence continues at coordinate 110,521,212 of JAPDVU010000006.1, read as the reverse complement.
AATTATTTTCAATTACAATATTTTCACAAAATCAAAGTATTTTATTACTGATTCTTCAAAAAAATCTTCTGGAAATATACCTCATATTTTTTTACCTTGAGGAAGCATTGAATATTTAAAACAATACATGAAATAGATATATATAGCAAATAGGCAAAATATCTCTTACTTTGAAAAATATGTATTTTTTATTGATTTTAGAGTGAGATGATGGGAGAAGGAGCCAGAGAGGGGGAGACATCCAGGTGAGAGAAAAACATTGATTGGTTACGATGTGAGAGAGAAATATGCATCAATTGCCTCCCGTACTCACCCCAACTGTGGATATAACACACAACCTGGGAATGTGCCCTGACCAGCAATCAAATTGGCCACCTTTCAGTGCACAGGACAACACTCAACCACCTGATCCACACTGGCCCGGTATACATTTTAAAAGTGTAAAAGGAATGCTCTCCTTCCCAGGAGCACACCTGAGCCTTCCCCCACAGTCAGGCATCTCCTAAACTCTAAGGGACCCCAGGAAGCTTGCAACCAGGGCAGCAGTGGACAGCATCCATTCATCCCAGGAATGCCGCCCCCTGAACCCTGTCCCCAAGACCCCCTTTTCTCTGACTTCTTAGTGAGCCAAAGCCCAGTTCCCCAACCCTTCTCTGTTTGTAAGCATCCTCTAACATTCTCCTGGACTCGTGTTGTGAGTTCTTCCCTGTATGAACCCACACACTACGGGGTAGTCCTATGTAGACTGACTGGTTCAGGGCCAGGTACCCTCTTCGGTAACATAAGGAGTAGCCCATTATCTCTCTCACTGCTTCACAAGGAAACTCACTTACACACACACACACACACTCACACACAACACACACACACACTCACACACTCATGCATAGACACACAGTGTACAATTGCTAAAACCAAAAAGGTGTAACAATACAAGGGACATAGCACATTCATAATGTATAATCAACCAAGAAAAAAATTTTTTTGCTGGTATATTTGTATATGACTAGTATGTTCCTGGAAATTGCAGAATAAACAGAAAAATTGTAATGCTGTATAGTAGCCTGAAAGCCTGGAGGTCTGGGTGCAAAAAGCAATGTGCTTTTCAGTGAACTCTAGTGTAATATCTGTGCTTTTATAATTGCATATCATGCCTTTAAAAAAAACACAGGCAAGTTTATTTGGCATTCACTGGGAAATTGCTAGTACCTAGGTTATGGAGTTACTGGTTAAAGGAAACCCAGAATACTATTCACAGAATAGACAGACATCCACGTGGAGAAAGCCTCAAACCACATCATCTCTCTCTGTTGTCTGGGCTGTCAGTTCTCTGATGGTGGGAACTCCTGTGGGGATCTTTTCATGGAGGTTTCTAACACAGAGCCTCACATTTAGCAAAGGCTTACACAAGGCCTGCTGGATGAATAATTAACTGAGATGTTTTGTTGGACCCGGGTATGCTTGGAGCCCTGGGAAGAAGAAACAAAGATGTGAATGAAAAATAGAATGATGGGAAAGAAACTGGGGACATACTTGTATCTGAGACAGTGAGAGGGAGAAACTAGCCTGTTAAACAGGCTGAGGAAGTGCAGACTGAGGCCAGTCAGCAAGATTTGGTTCCTGATGAATCAAGAAAAGTAAAATTCAGTAAATACTATCCCAAGCCTGACCAGGCATGGCTCATTGTTGGAGGGACATCTTAGGAACCGGGAGGTCCTGGCTCCATAACTGGTTAGGGCACATGCCCTGATTGTAGGCTGAATCCCCAATGTGGTGTGTGCAGGAGGCAGCCAATGGCTGATTCTCCCTCATCACTGATGTTTCTATCTCTCTCTCCCTTCCTCTCTAAAATCAATAAAAACATATAAATAACAACTATTCCAGTGTTGGAAAGCAAAATCTCAGATAACATTTGGAAATACTCTGAGAACATTGGTAGAGAGGTAAAAGAAAATGTTTTTTTTCTTTAGAAGGAAAGAAACAAATAGATTCTTTACTTTCCTTGGTCCAAAAATTTTTGTAACGTGGGAATAATTGTTTTTTGGAAGATGATGTAAATGGTAAAGTAATCAGGTTTCTGTGTTTTATTACAGAGTCACTAGATGCATTAAATTTATGCATGGGTAGGGTCCCCAGGCCTGACCGTGATCAGGGACAATCAGGGGCCCCCCCTGCTGGCATCTGCCTTGGCTGGTCTGGCGCCACTTGCTCACTGGCCCTGCCTCCTGCCGCTGCTGCCAGTTGCCGCCCTCTGCAAGGTGACCAGCGGGGTGATGTGTGTGTGCGGGGAGGAGGGTCCCTGGCACCCAAGTTGGCTGGCCTGAGGCCTGAGGACTAGGGGCAGCGCCTGGGTTGAGCGTCTGCCCCCTGGTGGTCATTGCACATCTTAGCAATCGATCTTTCCACCCATCTTTCCACAGTCTGGTTATTTGCATATTAGGCTTTTTTCATATACGATTGTATCTAGTGTCTCTACCATATTATAGATGAAAGCAGTGATCCTCACTTGAAGTAGTAGTAGTAGTAGTACTTTGTTCTTTCCAAGTTCCAGGCACTGTTTTTAAAAAGTTGGCATGTACAGCCTAGTCAGTGTGACTCAGTGCTTGAGTGTTCACCTACATATCATGAGGTCATGGTTCAATTTCCTGTTAGGGCATATGCTTGGGCTCAATCCAAGTAGGGGGCATAGAGGAGGTAGCTGATCCATGATTCTCTCTTATCATTGCTGTTTCTATCTCTCACTCACTGACTTCCTATTTGAAATCAATAAAAATATACTTCAAAAATATAAGATAGCCCTAGCCATTTTTGGCTCAGTGGATAGAGCATCCACCTGTGGATCAATTGGTCCTGGGTCTCATTCTACTCAATGGCTTGGTTGTAGGCACCTCCCAGGCTGGCCCTGGTTGGGGCTTATGCAGGAGGTAACCAATTGATGTGTTTTTCTCTCACATCAATGTTTCTCTCTGTCTTTCCCTCTCTCCTTAAAAATCAATGGAATAATATCCTACAGAGAATTAAAAACAAATAATAGTAAGTCAAATATTTTTCTTATTTTTTTAAACCTCAACCGAGGACATGGTTATTGATTTTAGAAAGAGAGAGAGAGAGAAAAAAAAATCAATGTTAGAGAAACACTGATTGGTTGTTTCCCATATACACCATGACTGAGATCTAATTGGAAATATAGGCATTTACCCTGACATGTGATCAAACCAAGAACCTTTTGGTGTATGGGACCATTACTCTAACCAACTGACCCACACTAGTCAGGGCACGATGAAATCTCTTCAACCAGATATTTTGTGTTCGAATATACCACTTAAAATGTAATTGTGACCCCAAAAGCTGCAGCAATCCTGAGAAAGAAGAACAAAGTAGGGGGAATCTCCGTACCAGATATCAAACTGTATTACAAAGCCACTGTTCTCAAAACTGCCTGGTACTGGCACAAGAACAGACATATAGATCAATGGAATAGAATAGAAAACCCAGAAATTAACTCAAATCACTATGCTCAATTAATATTTGACAAAGAAGGCATGAACATACAATGGAATCAAGACAGTCTCTTCAATAAATGGTGCTGGGAAAATTGGACAGATACATGCCAAAAAATGAAACTAGACCACCAACTTACACCATGCACAAAAATAAACTCAAAATGGATAAATGACTTAAACCTCAGAGGGGAAACCATAAAAATACTAGAGGAATGCACAGCGAAATCTCAGACATACGCTGAAGCAATTTCTTCACTGATACTGCTCCTAGGGCAATGAAAACTAAAGAGAAAATAAACAAATGGGACTACATCAAAATAAAAAGCTTTTGCACAGCAAAGGAGACCATCAATAAAACAACAAGAAAGCCCACTGCATGGAGAACATATTTGCCAATGATATCAACAATAAGGGTTTAATATCCAACATTTACAGGGAACTCATACAACTTAACAAAAGCAAGATAAACAACCCAATCAAAAAAATGGGCAACAGACCTAAATAGATACTTTTTGAAAGAAGACAGAAGGAAGGGCAAAAGACATATGAAAACATGTTCAAAGTTACTAATCATCCAAGAGATGCAAATCAAAACAACAATGTGGTACCATCTCACACCTGTCAGAATGGCTATCATCAACAAATCAACAAATGACAAGTGTTGGCAAGGATTCTAAGAAAAAGGAACCCTCGTGCTCTACTGGTGGGAATGCAGACTGGTGCAGCCACTGTGGAGAACAGTATGGAGTTTCCTCAGAAAACTAAAAATGGAACTCCCATTTGACCCAGTGATCCCACTTCTAGGAATATATCCCAAGAAACTAGAAACACGAATCAGAAAGGAATATGCACCCCTATGTTCATAGCAGCACAATTCACCATAGCTAAGATTTGGAAATAGCCTAAGTGCCCATCAGCAGATGAGTGGATTAAAAAACTGTGGTACATCTACACAATGGAATACTATGCTGTGGTAAAAAAAGAAAGGAGTTCTTACTATTTGCAACAACATGGATGGAACTGGAAAGCATTATGCTAAGTGAAATAAGCCAGGCAGAGAAAGATAAATGTCACCTGGTCTCATTTATTTTTGGAATATAATGGACAACATAAATCGATGAACAAAAACAGATCCAGAGACAGAGAAACATTGATCAGAATGTCAAACCTCAGGGAAGGTAGGGGAGGGTGAGGGTAAGAGGGAGAGATCAACCAAAGGACTTGTATGAATGCTTATAAGCCTAACCAATGGACACAGACAACAGGGGGGTGAGGGCATGAATAGGAGGGTTGGGGGGGGGGGAATGGGTGAATAAGGGCACTTACATAATACCTTAATCAATAAAGAAAAATTAAAAAATGTAATTGGGCACAGGGCTCAATGGGAGATGGCTATGATGTTAATGCCATAAATATTACCGAGTTAATAAACAATTTTTGTTATGAAAATGTTTTGCTCTTGCAAGATAACTCTATTACTTGAAGCTTCATCCCATTATGGGTTCAATTCCTGGTCATGCATACACCCTCCCCTCTTCCTCTGCCTCTTCTCTCTCTCTCTCTCTCTCTCCTGTTCTTTCTCTCTCCCTTCTTCTCTCTAAGCACCCCCTCAGGTGAGGATTTAAAAAGTGTGGAATTCTCAGGTTTCTTATCATGGTTCCATGCTCAGATCACATCTTCGGATCACATCTTCGGTTCTTCTGCCCAGGCCTCCCTGGAAGAACAGGGTCCACCAGACAGTTACACCTTCATTGCACTGCACTGATATTCTACTAGGCAGCCTCGGGTAGCAGCCATCCAGGCTTCCCTAGCGGCTTAGTAGCAAAAACTTGGGTTTGGTTGGGATAGAGACTCTGATATGTTCTGCCCATTGCTCCTGAAAAAATCATCTGCACGGGAGGCTGGAAATAGTCAGATCTGCATTTCTAACACAGGTCTGTCTGATCTCATCAAGCCCATTTAGACATCTCATTGAATTATGCATCCAGCAAACTTTTCCCCCCATTGATTTTCAGAGAGAGTGGAAGGGGGGTGGGGGAGACAGAGAAAAATAAACATGGATGTGTGAGGGACACATGCATTGGTTGCCTTCTTCAGGAGCGCAGACCAGGGCCTGGGCAAGTAAGGAATCTACCCACGAGCAGAATCGAACCTGAGACCCTCCAATGCTCCATCCACTGAGCCAAACTGGCTAGGGCCATCCAGCAAACATTTTATGAGCTCTCAGTAGGTGTGTGGCACTGAGCCAGAGGCCTGGATGCACAGATCACCTCAGAGTCCCCACTATGAGAGAACTGACCCTCCAGGCAATAGAGATCACGTGACTTGAGGACTTCCTCCACATGAATGGCTGTGTCCAAACAGGGTGAGCAAAACTAACACCTGGATTGTAGCAGTTTTCCAATGAATATCATTTCGGGTTATTTGTTGGGAAGTATTTTAAAAATCAGAACAATATAGAAAAAATTAATAAAAATCACTTGTTAAGTAGAACACACTGAAAAGCAAATTGCTCTCTCACCTTGGAGAGAGGTCACTCAACGTCCTTATACCTTTCCTGCCTGACCATCCTTACCTGTGTTCTGTATCGCAGGGGGTTAACTTGAAATGCAGGCAGATAGGGCAGGGGTCCAGTGGAAAACAAAGCAGGTGAAACATAGGCAGGGGCAGACAAGGCAGTTTGAGCCAGCCTAACCACAAGAACCAACCAAGCAGAAATCTTATATAATAAAAGCCTAACTAAGTGTCCAGTGGGCCATTCAACCAATCAAAGTGTAATGTGCTAATGATATCCTAAGGATGCTCAACTGATCACTATGAGGTGCACTGACCGCCAGGATGCAGATGCTCCAACTTTTAGGTTAGCTTGCTGCTGGGGTCCCACCCATCGGAACAAGATGGGCTGGACATGCCTTAGAGTCCTCACATATTGCTCCCCGACCCTGATCATGCACCGGTGGGGTCCTTGGCCTGGCCTGGGTCCTCTTGCATCCAGGACCCCTCATGGGATGTTGGAGAGCCAGCTTTGGCCCGATCCTGCAGGCCAGGCCGATGGACCCCAGGGGTGCACTAGGCCTCCAGTAATAAAATGTTTGTTGACTCAAAGCAGGAGGCATGGGAAACCAAGGCAGGGCCTGCAGTAAACAAGATGTATGAACACATAGAAACAGAAAAAGTTCAGCATAGGAACAGAGAAACAACACATAGAAACAGGGCAAGTGCACATTCATTTCTGGGCAAAAACAATTGAAGAGTCACAGGTGATGACACAGGTAGACATAGAGCAGGCTTGTAGCAAATATATAACCCTGGACTACTCGGCTTTACTAGGCAGCCCACTATTGGGCCCCTCTCCCCTTGCCGGGAGTCTGAATCTGCTTTTAATAAATTTTCCATACTTTTGCTTAAATCTTCTGGTCCATGTAGCTCATTCTTCTGGAGACATGATCCAAGGATAAACAACTTGGCTCATCATTACAGTCATCATATCCACCAAAGGGGAAAAAAAATCCTAATGATATGCAAAATAAAAGCATAGACACTCACTATATTTAATTGTTTCATAATACAATGTGAGACTACTATGTGGTATGTTCTACAGTTTCCTCTTTAAAAAGGAATTTGAAGAGCTCGAGCTAGTTTGGCTCAGTGGATATCCTGTCGATCTGCGGACCAAAGGGTCTGAGTTCAATTCCCATCAAGGCCACATACTTTGGTGGCAGGGTCTTCCCTAACCTGGGCCCTTGTCTGGGCTCATGCAGGAGAAACCAATTGTTGCTCTTACATCTATATTTCTCTCTGTCTTGCCCTATCTCTTACACTTTCCCTAAAATTCAATGGAAAAACATTCTTGGGTGAGGATTAACAAAAGATAAATAAATAATTTATAAGCATTTATTTGAGCCCAAAATGATGACCATTGCTATGAAGAAAGATATCAAATGCTCCCTGCAATTTGCTTTTTACAAAAAATATATAAACAGATTTTGGTTTTGTTTTCACACCTACATGCAGCTATATTTCATGTATTGCTTGAAACCCACTCCACAGAGGCGCTTGGGATGTTGTTGGTGTGTTCTCTGGTCACTACCTCCTTGATGGCAGAAAGGCCCTTCTTCTCTCCACCCTTCTTTGCAGGAGCCATTATGCCAGGCCCACATTGGAAAGGAAGCAAAGATTTTAACGTTTATTATTATTTAAATATATTTGTATTGATTTCAAAAATCAATAAAGGGAGGAGAGGGAGATAGAAACATCAGTGATGGGAGAGAATCATTGATCAGCTGCCTCCTGCACGTCCCCCCACTGGGGATTGAGGCTACCACTTGAGTATGTGCCCTTGACTGGAATCGAACCTGGGAACACTTCAGTCCACAGGCCAATGCTCTCCACTGGACCAAACCAGCTAGGGCAAGGTTTTACTTTTATTTTCAGTTCCTTTTTCATCCAAATGGAATTAAAGGATGTTGAGAAATTCAAGGGAGGATTACAAAGGTGCAAATTACATTATGCATATTAACAAGGTTAGTCTGTCCTAGCCTACAGGAATAAGGGGAGATCCCATCAACCAGACTTCTGAACATCTTCCTACCCCCACCCTGGATCATGTGTCCCACCTCCATGGAGGAGCCTTTGGTTGGTGAGGTCTTAAAGAGATTCACCCTCCTAGTGGTATATATAGGCCTGGGTCACATTACTGAGCATTTAACTGGTAGGAGACTGGCTTCAGAGACTCTTCTTGGAGACACACTTCAGGGACTCACTCAAAGGAGCAGGCTCCAGGTAAGATGGGAGTCTGGATGATACTGGTGCAGGAGGTGGGACCAAACTGAGAGTCACTGAGGTATTGCTCCACACGGTTGGCTTTCTGGGTGGCTACTCTAGCAGGGCCTTGGCTTTACCTCACAATCCAATGATCACTTGGATTCAGGTTATTTTAGACACAGGCTTTCATTATTGCTGGTGTCCCTCAGTTAGCCTTGCCCTACATCATGTGATTGCTTGCTAAAAATACAGATACCAGGATCCCAACCTGACCTATGAGGTGACAAATATCTATGTGCACGTGCAAAGTGTGCTGAAGCACTGCTCTGAAGCTGCCTGTGCGAATCTTCTCCTAGAATGTCTCAGTGTCTGCTGTCAAATTCTTTTTCTTTAAAACTAGAGGTTCTATTACCAGGTTTGGCTCAGTGGATAGAGCACCCAGGCTTGATTCTGGTCTAAGGCATATACCCGGGTTTCAGACTCCAAACCCAGTGTTGGGCCTGTAGAAGGCAGGCAATAAATGATTCTTGCTCATCATGGATGTTTCTATCTCTCTCTCTTTCACTGTGAAATCAATAAAAAAATATAAAAAATAATAAATAAAACCAGAGGTTCCAAGAAGTTTACCTATGCTCACACCAAACTGAAAGGGAAGCTGAGTGCTATTTTCCAGGCTGCATCTGTCTCTGGAGGAACAGATGATCAAAAAACCTACCCCCAAAGACTCAGGCAGAGTGAGATCGGACCTGAACTCCTGCCCACATAACCTTCAAGCAGATGAAACTTTAATGCCAGCCTTGTTCATGTCTTAATCTCTTTATGGGAGATTTGTTGGGTGGGGATGGGATGTGGGAACAGGGAAGCAGAGGATGGATTTGGAGTGGAGAAAGGGGACCAGTTTGAAACAACTGTCATGGAGAAAGGAGATGAAGTGGAACTGAGAGCTCTGAGATGAAGGGACATGGATGAAGCTTAAGGAAGGGAGTAAGAGAAACCTTCTTGGCTAGAAGAGAGCCGAGAAACACTGAAATAGAAATCAAATGGTTAGGGTTTTTTAAAAGTAAATTATAGACTATTCTAGGTATTCAGAATAGGAGAGAGAAATCTTATGAGCTCATTATGAAGAACCCATATTCTATGACTAACCATTTTGCAACTTCTCCCTATAATCAACCCAATTTTTGCCATTTCTGGGCAGGAAATCTCTATAAGTTTAGTTGTAAACTTTTTATTATATATTTCTAAAAGAGACTTAATTTACATACTTCTACATTAAAGTTTTTTAAATTATTTTTTAAATTTATTTTTCTATAAAGAGTGAGAGGATGGGCCAAGGCACAGAGAGAGAGAGAGAGATTAGGAATGAAAAAGAGACATTGATTTGTGGTCCCATTTAGTCATGCATTTATTGGTTGCTTCTTGTAAGTGCTCTGACCTTGGATTTAATCTGAAACCTTGGCACATTAGGACTAACTGGACTAACTGGCCAGGACAATTTACATAGCGCTTAATGCCATTCATTACCACAATGTTACATAATTATCAACAAGGTTGTTTTAATCCTTAAATATCCAACTTCCAACTGAATTTTGATCAAATATTTCAAAATGAAATTAGATTTATACAGTACATACATAATAACTGACTGCTATTGCTTTTAGTCAACTACACTGTGGTGTGGTTGAAGGCCTGAGTCAGAGAACAGAAGGTCCAGATTCCAGTGTGGGTCTGAGAACCAGGTGCACCCAGCTCGGGAGGTGGATGTGCTGGCGTACTGAGTCTAGCAGAGAGTGAATTCAGCATTCCCAGGTGCTTGTTCTCTTCAGGCCCTCAGTGGAATGGATGTTGCCTACTGACATGTGGAGGGCTGTCTGCTTTGCTCATCCACAGATTCAAATTCTAATCTCTCCCAGAAATCTCCTCACAGTCACAGTCACACCCAGAATTGTTGTTTCAGCTGCTACCTGGCTAACCAGTGGCCCAATCAAGTTGACCGGTTAAATTGACCAGATTATTTGACAGAGTTTTCTCAATCCCTTATATTGTCTGTAAATAGGTTTGGAACTCTGATGAGATTTACATTCATTTATCTGGCAAAACTTCCTCACAAATAATGGTACAGTATAGTCCCCCAACAGTTGTATGATAGCTACTAATATATATACTAGTAGCCCTGTGTAAGAATCCATGTGCCAGGAGCTGTCTGCGGGGCCTGGCCACTCTGTGCTGGCTGCCCAGAGGCTCTCCACGTCACAAGCATTCCACCCCCCTGGCCTGGCCAGAGGCCAATTTGCTGCTGGGCACAGAACACTTGCCTCATCGCCACAGTGATGAAGCAAGCATGCTGCCAGTCCGCTCACACTGCCTGCTCTCAGTGTCTTCCCTCCAGGGACTGGGTGACTCAGAAGGGGCTTAGAGGACTGAGTGATGCCATCTTTGTGATGGAGTGATGGTTAATTTGCATATTACCCTTTTATTAGAGGGAGAGAGAGAGAGTACCAGAGAAATATCAATGTGAGCGAGATACCTGAATTAGTTACCTCTCTTACATGACACAACCCCAGATGGAACTGGTGACCTTGTGGTGGATGGGACAACACTCCAACCAACTAAGCCACGCAGGCCACATTTTATAAAATATATATATTTTTCTTTTTGTTAATTGGCTTCTAGAGTAATGGAATGGGGGGGGGGGGGAGAAAGAGAGAGAGAGAGATCAATTGTTCCACTTATTTTTGCATTCATAATTTGATTATTGCATGGGCACTGGGCATGAACTGAACATAAAATGTTGACACATCTGCATCATGCTCCCGCCAACTGAGCTATGTAGCCAAGATGACATTTTTCCCCAAATATTTTGTTTACTTTAATGAAGCTGATATACAAAGTCATATCCCAGGTTGAAATGTACAAATGAAATTAAAAAAAAGCAGTGTTCTGTTGCACAAACATCTGCATGAATAACTTCATTAAATGCTGGTAAAAATTAAAAGTTTTCTGGGATCTTCTGACAAGATTTTTCTTTACTATTGGAATGCTTTCTCTTCAGTGAAGCCATCTTTGGCGTTAGTCTTTACTCTCACCTTATCCGTCATCTTGACTCCAACCAGATATTCCTCTTCTTTTGGTCAGACCTTCAGATTTTAAAAGTAGCTTCAAGCTGATGAAAGGTCATTATTGCACACTTCACTTCACTGAAAAACTCCCAACTCCCACTGAAAGTCATAGTCCAGGAGTGAAGCAATCACATGTTAGGACTTCCGGGCCAATTAGAAGTATTATGATCACTTGCATTGGTCCACCTCATTTATCACAAACCTCAAAATGCACAGTCCTGAAAAGGCTGGCCTCCCTGTGCACACACGTAATATTTCAAAAGAAGAGGGCAATATGAAGGAGGCTGAAGCTTGATCACCCAAACTCAGCACAATGAAAACCAACAATAATGAATAATGGGCACTAGAACTCAAATTACCAGAGGTTTTAAAGAGTCAGGAGTGGGGGTCATTTTGCATTCCATTTGGAACACCACATAACAAAAGAATTATTTTTAACAATAAGGAAGGATTGAGGGAAAAGAAAAAGAATATCTAAACCATTGAATGAACCCCTGTTGTTCCTGATAAACTTCAGTCACATCCTCCTCCTCCATTTCCAGTTCTCTTGGAGTGTGGTTATCAACAATTCTCTGACCCTCCAAGAGAAACCTGAGCGAGTTCATTGGAACTCCCATCTTAGCATGATTGTTCGGGTTTCTTGAGGTGCGTTGTCATTTTCACTTTGAAGTGAATCTCACTGTTGTCCTGTCCAATGACTTTCAGTTGATTGTATCCTCCTTGCTTCTTATCCCCCAAATCCCCTGTTGAGGGTTTTACCTCCTGGACACACATGTGCATGGTGCTTCACCTGGGGTCTCCACACAGAGGCAGCCTCAGGTAGGCAGGACCTGGCTCCTGGGCTTGCAAATCCTTCTCTCTTCTCCACAGCACAAGATCACCCTTTTTTGTGAATGTTGAGGCTAATGATAAATTTGCCTAGATTGTCTTATTTCTTTTAATTTGAAAAATAGATAGACTCTACTTCTAACTCCTCCTTATATATCTATAATAATAAAAGGGTGATATGCTAATTAGACTGGACTTCTTCTGGAAGTCCTTCCTGAGGAAGGAGGGGCCAAAGGGAAGCCAGCTGGGGTCTCCACATGGAAGCAGCCTCTGGTAGCAGGACCTTGCTCCTGGGCTTAAAAATCTTTCTCTCTTCCCCACAGCACAAGATCACTTTTTTTTTTTTTTTTTTTGTGATGGTTGAGGGCAATGATGAATTTGCCTAGATTGACTAATTCCTATTTAGTTGCTAAATAGGTAAACTTTTTTACTTCTAACTCCTCCTTAAATATTGTCATAATAAATGATTTGGACTACCTGACATGCTGTTCATACAAGGAGGGAAGGGTTAATGATGATTGACTTTTAAATGGTGATATCTTTTTGTCCACAGAAACCACTTATGACTTGCATGTTGCTTGGTTTTTGACCCGAGTCCACAGCTGATCTTCACTTGGGGAACCTGACATTAAACACCGGAGAAGGTGACAGGAAGACTGGATGGTAACTGCCCACTAGAACTCTTCTTGGAAGCTCCTAGTGCCTTCCACAGAGAGGGGGGCCTGAGCAGACCTCAGCTTCTCACTTTTCCTCACTCCTGGAGGATCACACTGACTGAAGAGAGTCTCTTCTGATAGACACCCTCACTGCACAATGGCCTTTGCAGCTTCCCTGGCCAAGCTCCAAGCAGAGGCCAGCTGCCCCATGTGCCTGGATCACCTGAGAGACCCAGTGACCACTGAGTGTGGGCACAACTTCTGTCCCTCCTGCATCCAGCAGTGCTGGGAAGGTCTACAGGGCACCTTTCCCTGTCCTGTCTGCCTCCTCCACTGCCCTGACAGGAGTTTAAAGAGGAACACCCAATGATATCACATGACTGAGATTGTTCAGCTGATCCCCACCTCAGGGAGCCAGAGGAAACTGCAGAAAGACATACCCCTGTGTGGGGAGCACAATGAGGTTCTGACCCTGACTATAAGTTTGAAGAGGTTTCATTTTACAATTTGAATATCAGGTCATACTTAGATGAATTCAGTGATACCTTTACAGAGAAACTTATGCCTTATTTCTCCATTGCACCTTCTTCAGAATCTCTTACAATCATCAGAGAGAAGTGATGAACAATTTTGGGGAAATTTTGTATGTGCTTATTTTTTTTTTCCTTCTTATGAAAGGAATATTTAAAATAAAGATCCTGATTCCAGTTTTGATGTTTGAATGTTGAAAGCTTTAAGGACTCACCCTTCTCTCCTCCATGAGTTTCTTATGTATGAACTAGTGACCCGGTGCATGAAATTCATGCACATTAAAAGGGGATTAATTAGAGGAAATAATTTAATATTGCTATTTGCCCTTTCTCTATAATAGAAGTGTCAGAAATGAAAGAAAATTAGTAAAATGTATTTGAAAACCTTCCTCTTGTCAGAGGCTGGGGCTCATCACCGGACCCAGAGTCAAGTCCCCACCCACCACATGCACCTCAAAATCATGTGAGACTCAGATCCGGCCAGCCCTCCCCCCAATAGGGCTAGATCCAGACCCGGCCAGTCCCACCCTTGTCAAGCCCTGCCGGGCAGGGGGTGTAGCCTCAGGTCCCCTGGCCTGGTGCCAGCAAAGGGGGGGGGGGCATGACCTGAGGTTCCCCAGCCCAGACTGGGGTGGGGGGCGTGCCTTGAAGTCCTCCCTCATGCCCTGCCAGGTGGGAGACATGGCCTGAGATCCCCTGTCAAGCCCAGTCAGGCAGGGGGTTGCAGTCTCAGGTCCCCTGGCTCCGGTGCTGGGGCGGGGGGAGGGGGCATGGCCTGAGTTCCCCTGTTAAGCCCTGCTGGGCGGGGGGTGCAATCTAAGATCCCCCGATCTGGTGCTGGGTGGGGGGCATGGCCTGAGATCCCCTGTCAAGCCCCACAGGGGTATGGGAGGGCATAGCCTCAAGTTGATTTTAAAAGAATGTGGAGGGTGTCAACCATAATTGAAAATAAATTGTAGTCCTAGCTGGTTTGGCTCAGTGGCTAGAGCATCAGCCTGCTGACTGAAGGGTCCCATGTTGGATTCTGATCAAGGGCACATGCCCAGGTTGCGGGCTCAGTACCCAGTGGGAGGTGTGCAGCTGATCAATGATTCTCTCTCATCAGTGATATTTCTCTCTCTTTCTCCCTCTCCCTTCCTCTCTATAATCAACAAAATGTGCTAAAAAGAAACAAACAAAAATCATCTAAATGCACAGCATTAAAAATAAAAGAAAATAAATTTTAAAAAATGAAACTGGGTAAAATTTTTGTCAATCAATATAAAAACCAAATTCCCTAATTATCAATATGACCCAAATTAATTGATAAAGAATTTTACAGCTCAAAGAAGCTTCTCAATGAAAGTAACAATTCATCTGGGGCTTGAAGAAAGAATGCCAGTGCACGGGGTAAACAGTGTATAACGGGTAGGGGCTGCCACGGACCAACCTGCTTGTGCAATATACATACATTTAATAAAAATCACTTGTTAAGTAGAACACACTGAAAAGCAAATTGCTCTCTCACCTTGGAGAAAGGTCACCCAACCTCCTTATAACTTTCCTGCCTGACCATCCTTACCTGTGTTCTGTATCGCAGGGGGTTAACTTGAAATGCAGGCAGATAGGGCAGGGGTCCAGTGGAAAACAAAGCAGGTGGAACATAGGCAGGGGCAGACATGGCAGGTTGAGCCAGCCTAACCACAGGAACCAACCAAGTAGAAATAGTAAAATGTTTGTGGACTCAAAGCAGGAGGCATGGGAAATCAAGGGAGGGCCTGCAGTAAACAAGATGTATGAACACATAGAAACAGAAAAAGTTCAGCATAGGAACAGAGAAACAACACATAGAAACAGGGAAAGTGCACATCCGTTGCTGGGCAAAAACATTTGAAGAGTCACAGGTGATGACACAGGTAGACATAGAGCAGGCTTGTAGCAAATATATTGCCCTGGACCACAAGTCTGTACTAGGAAGCCCACTATTGGGCCCCTCTCCCCTTGCGGGGAGTCTGAATCTGCTTTTAATAAATTTTCCACACTTTTGCTTAAATCTTCTGGTCCTTGTAGCTCATTCCTTATTCGGTGTTGCGAGACATGATCCCAGGATAAACACCTTGGCTCACAATTCCAGTCATTATATCCACACACACACACACACACACACACACACACACACACACAATCCTAATTACATGCAATATACAAGCATAGACACTCATTATATTTTAATTGTTTCATAATATAATGTGATACTGCTATGCGGTGTGTTCTTCTTTAAAAAGGAATTTGAAGAGCTCGAGCCAGTTTGGCTCAGTGGATATCCTGTCAATCTGCAGACCAAACGGTCTGAGTTCAACTCCAATCAAGGCTACACATACCTTGGTTGTGGGCCCTTCCCCCACATGGGCCCTTGCCTGGGCTCATGCAGGAGAAACTAATTGTTGTTTCCGTCACATCAATGTTTCTCTCTGTCTTTTCCTGACTCTTATACTTTCCCTAATTTCAATGGAAAAAGATTCTTGGGTGAGGATTAACAAAAGATAAATAAATAATTAACAAGCATTTATTTGAGCCCAAAATGATGACAACTGCTGGGAAGCAAGATATTAAATGCTCCCTACAATTTCTTTTTACAAAAAGTATATCTACAGATTTTGGTTTTGTTTTCACACCCACATGCAGATACATTTCATGTAATGCTTGAAATCCACTCCACAGAGGCGCTTGTGATGTTGTTGGTGTGTTGTCTGGTCACTACCTCCTTGATGGTAGAAGGCCTTTCTTCTCTCCACCCTTCTTTGCGGGAGCCATTATGCCAGCCCACATTGGAAAGGAAGCAAAGATTTTATGTTTATTATTATTTAAATACATTTTTATTGATTTCAGAGAGGAAGGGAGAGGGAGATAACATCTATGATGAAAATCATTGATCAGCTGCCTATTGCATGCCCCCTGCTGGGGATTGAGCCTGCTGGGTGTGTGCCTTTGACCAGGATCGAACCTGGAACCCTTTAGTCCACAGGCCGATGCTCTATCCACTAAGCCAAATCAGTTAGGACAAGATTTTACTTTTCATTTCAGTTTCCTCCTCAGCCAAATGGGATTGAAAGGTGTTGAGAAATTTAAGGGAGGGTTATAAAGGTGCAAATTAGATTATGCATATTAACAAGGTTAGTCTGCCCTAGCCTGCAGGAATAAGAGGAGATTCCATTAACCAGACTTCTGAACCTCCTCCTATTTCCACCCTCCCCTATAAGTCCCACCTCTAGGGAGGAGCTTTAGTGGGTGAGGTCTTAAAGAGATTAACCCTCCTAGTAGTATATATATGCCACATCACATTAATAAATATTTAACTGGTAGGAGCCTGGCTTCAGAGACCCTTCTTGGAGACACACTTCAGGGACTCACTCAAACAAGCAGGCTGCAGGTAAGCTGGGAGTAGGGATGATACTGGTGCAGGAGGCGGGACCAAACTGAGAGTCACTGAGGTATTGCTCCCCACCCTTGGTTTTCTGGGTGGCTACTCTAGCAGGGCCTTGACTTTACTTCACAAACCAATTAACTCTTGGACTCAGGTTATTTTAGACAAATGCTTTCATTATTGCTGGTGTCCCTCAGTTAGCCTTGCCCTACATCATGTAATTGCTTGCTAAAAATACAGATACCAGGATTCCAACCTGACCTATGGGATGATAAATATCTGCTCTTGCAAAGTGCCCTGAAGTGGTGGTCTGAAGCTGCCTGTGGGAATCTCCTTCTAGAATGTCTCAGTGTCTGTTGTCAAATTCTTTTTGTTTAAAATCAGAGGTTCTGCCGTAGTCAGTTTGCCTAAGTGGATAGAGTGCCAGGGTTGAATTCTTGTCAAGGGCATATACCCGGGTTGCAGACTCCATCCCCAGTGTGGGGCCTGCAGGAGGCAGCCAGGATATGATTCTCGTCATTGATGTTTCTATCTCTCTCTCTTCTTCTCTTTTCCTCTCTGAAATCCATAAAAATATATTTAAAAAATAAAGCCAGAAATTCCAAGAAGTTTACCTAATTCAATGTGAATGCTGACACCAAACTGAAAGAGAAGCCCCCAATGAGATGAGACCTGAAATCCAGCCCACATAACCTACACGCAGATGGAACTTTAAGGCCGGCCTTGGTCTTTTCTTAATCTCTTTATGGGAGATTTGTTGGGTGGGGATGGGATGTGGGAACAGGGAAGCAGAGGATGGATTTGGAGTGGAGAAAGGGGACCAGTTTGAAACAACTGTCATGGAGAAAGGAGATGAAGTGGAACTGAGAGCTCTGAGATGAAGGGACATGGATGAAGCTTAAGGAATGGAGTAAGGGAAAGCTTGGCTAGAAGAGAACAGAGAAACACTGAAATGGAATTCAAAAGGTTAAGTTTTTAAAAAGTAAATATTAGAGTATTCTAGGTATTCAGAATAGGAGAGAATATCTTATGAGCTCATTATGAAGAACCCATATTCTATGACTATCCGTTTTTGCAACTTCCCCCTATAATCGAACCAACATTTTGCCATTTCTGGGCAGGAAATCTCTGTGTGTTTTACTTGTAAACTTTTCATTATATATGTCTAAAAGAGACTTAATTTACATACTTCTACATTAAAATTTCAAAAATTAGTTTCTTTTTTTAACTTATTATAAAGTGTGAGAGGATGGGGCAAGGCAGAGAAAGAGAGAGCGATTAGGAATGAAAAAGAGACATTGATTTGTGGTCCCATTTAGTCATGCCTTTATTGGTTGCTTCTTATAAGCGCTCTGACCTTGGATTTAATCTGAAACCTTGGCATATTGGGACTAACTGGCCAGGGCAATTTACAGAGTGCTAATGCCATTCATTACCACAATGTTACATAATTATCAACAAGGTTTTTTTAATCCTTAAATATCCAACTTCCAACTGAATTTTGATCAAATATTTCAAAATGAAATGAAATTAGATTTATACAATACATACATAATAACTGACTGCTATTGCTTTTAGTCCACTACACTGTGGTGTGGTTGAAGGCCTGAGTCAGAGAAGAGACAGTGGGTCTGAGAACCAGGTGCACCCAGCTCGGGAGGTGGATGTGCTGGCGTACTGAGTCTAGCAGAGAGTGAAGTCAGCCTTCCCAGGTGCTTGTTCTCTTCAGGCCCTCAGTGGAGTGGGTGTTGCCCACTGACATGTGCAGCCTGTCTGCTTTGTTTACCACAGATTCAAATACTAACCTCTCCTAGAAATCTCCTCACAGTCACAGTCACACCCAGAATTGTTGTTTCAGCTGCTACCTGGCTATCCAGTGGCCCAGTCAAGTTGACCAGTTAAATTGACCAGGTTATTTGACAGAGTTTTCTCAATCCCTTATGTTTCTTGTAAATAGGTGGTTTGGAACTCTGATGAGATTTACATTCATTTATCTGGCAAAACTTCCTCACAAATAATGGTACAGTATAGTCCCTCCAACAGTTGTATGATGTCTATTTTTTTGTTTATTTTTGGAGAGGGAGAGAGAGAGAGTGCCCGAGAAACATCAATGTGAGAGCGATACCTAGATTAGTTGCCTCTCTTACATGACTCAACCAAAGATAGAACTGTAACCAGGTGCACTGGACAACATTCCAACCAAATGAGCCACACAGGCCCCACTTTTATAAAAAATATATACTTATATATTTTTCTGTTTATTAATGGGATTTTAGAGTTAGAGGAATGGGAGTAAGAGAGAGCAAGAGAGAGATTGATTTGTTCCACTTGTTTTTGCATTCATTCCTTGATTATTGCTTGGGCACTGACCATGAACTGAACCTGAAACCTTGACACATCTGCACCATGCTCCAGTCAACTGAGCTCCCTGGCCAAGATCACTTTTTTTTCTCTCTCAAATAATTGTTCACTTTAATGAAGCTGGTACAGACAATGTCCATTTAAAAGTCATATACCAGGCCGAAATGTATAAATAAAGTAAAAAAAAAGTAGTGTTCTGTTACACACACTTCTGCATGAATAACTTTATTAAATGCTGATGAAAATTAAAACTTTTCTGGGATCTTCTGACAAGATTTTTCTTTACTATTGAAATGCTTTCTCTTCAGTGAAGCCATCTTTGGTGTTAGTCTTTACTCTCACCTTATCTGCCATCTTGACTCCAATCTGATAGTCTCTTTTGGTCAGACCTTCAAATTTTAAAAATAGCTTCAAGCTGATTAAAGGTTAGTTTTCCACAGTTCAGTTCACTTAAAAACTCCCACCTCTCACTGAAAGTTATAGTCTAGGAGTGAAGCAATCACATGCTAGGACTTCCGGGCCAATTAGAAGTATTATAATCACTTGCATTGGTCCACCTCATTTATCACAAGCCTCAAAATGCACAGTCCTGAAAAGGCTGGCCTCCCTGTTCACACATGTAATATTTCAAAAGGAGAGGGCAATATGAAGGAGGCTGAAGCTTGATCACCATAACTCAGCACAGTGAAAAACAACAATAATGAATAATGGGCACTAGAATTCAAATTACCAGAGGTTTTAAAGTGATGGGGGAGGGGGTCGTGTGGTCACTGATCAATTCCAATTTGAACACCCAATTACCAAGGAACTATTTTTAAAGATAAGAAAGGATTGAGGGAAAAGAAAGAATATCTAAACCATTAAATGACCCCCTGTTGTTCCTGATAAACTTCACTCACATCTTCCTCCTCCATTCCCAGTTCTCTTGGAGTGTGATTGTCAGCAATTCTCTGACCCTCCAAGAGAAACCTGAGTGAGTTCATTGGAACTCCCATCTTAGCATGATTGTTCGGGTTTCTTGAGGTGCGTTGTCATTTTCACTTTGAAGTGAATCTCATTGCTGTCCTGTCCAATGACTGTGAGTTGAATGTATCCCCCTTTCTTCTTATTCTCCTAGTCCCTTGTTGAGGGTTTTGCCTCCTGGTCACACATGTGCATGGTGCTTCACCTGTGGTGTTTGCAGAGAAGCATCGGTAGGCAGGACCTTGCTCCTGGGCTTACAAATCCTTCTCTCTTCCCCACAGCACAAGATCACTTTTTTTGTGATGGTTGAGGGCAATGATGAATTTACCTAAATTGATTAATTAATTTCTTTTAAGTTGCAAAATAGATAGACTTTACTTCTAAATATTGTAAATACTCCTTAAATATTGTCATAACTAGAAGCCTGGTGCATGAAATTGGTGCATGGGAGTGGGGGTGGGGAGAAGCCTAAATCCAGATTGCACCCTGTCCAATCGGGGACCCCTCGGGGATGACAGCTCCACTGTTGTTTCTTTCTTTTCATGCTTAAACCCATTCGAATTAGTAGGTATTCAAAGTGTGTATACATTTTCGGGGGACACCCTTTATATCTCTAGTCAGTGGTGAAAGGAACCAATAGCTGATTTGGAACCCCCAGAGAGGGAACATCGCTCACTCCCCATATGTCTCCATTGGCAGCTGGTCCTAGCAGGTGGGAGGTTTGGCTTCCTTCGTTGCCCTGGGGAGGCTTGGCTTGGCAGCAGCCAGAGAGCCGGGAGGTGCCACCATCTTTTTGTCATGGAGTGATGCTTAATTAGCATATTACCCTTTTATTAGTATAGAAGATTATTAGTATAGATAACTGTATTGGACTACCTGACATGCTGTTCATACAGGGAGGGAAGTGTTAATGCTGATTGAACTTTTAATGGTGATATCTTTTTGTCCACAGAAACCACTTATGACTTGCATGTTGCTTGATTTTTGACTGGAGTCTACAGCTGGTTTTCACTTGGGGAACCTGACATTAGATACAGGAGAAGGTGACAGGAAGACTGGACGTCAGATGCCCACTGGAGCTCTGCTTACCAGTTCCTAGTGCCTTCCACAGAGAGGGAGGCCTGAGCAGACCTCAGCTTCTTACTTTTCCTCACTCCTGGAGGATCACACTGACTGAAGAAAGCCCTTTCTAATAGACACCTTCACTGCCAATGGCCTTTGCAGCTTCCCTGGCCAAGCTCCAAGCAGAGGCCAGCTGCCCCATCTGCCTGGATCACCAGAGAGACCCAGTGACCATTGCCTGTGAGCACAACTTCTGTCCCTCCTGCATCCAGCAGTGCTGGGAAGGTCTACAGAGCACCTTTCCATGTCCTGTCTGCCTCCACCACTGCCCTGACAGGACCTTGAAGAGGAACATCCAATTATGTCACATGACTGAGATTGTTAAGCAGATCCCCACCTCAGGGAGCCAGAGGAACCTGCAGGAAGACATATCCCCGTGTGGGAAGCACAATGAGGTTCTGACCCTGTTCTGTGAGAAGGACCTGGAGCTGTTATGTGCCCAGTGCATGGTCTGGTCTGACCACCAGGATGGGCCCCTGATGCCCATTGAAGAAGCTGCAGCTAGTCTCAGGAGGATGCTCAAAAGGCACACTGGGGTCTTCACTAATCACCTTGAAGTTGCTGAAATGGTATATACACACCAAGTTGCAAATACTTGCAAAGTAAAGGGAAAGATGGAAAAGTGGAGGGAGAAATTGTATTGTGAATGTAAAGAATTTAAGTATTCCTTGGAAATAGAGCGAGATGAAATTGATAATGACCTGCTTATAGAAGAGAAGGATGGTGAAGAAAACTAATTGAAAATGGAAGGCACATTTCAGACCACATGTTCAGGCTAAGTAATCTATTAAGTGAAATAGAAGAGAAGTGTTTGCAGACAGACCTGGATTTACTCATAGGTATTGAAAGTATCCACAACAGGTATAAGAACCTAGATCCCCCAGCATTCTTTTCATGTGAATTAAAGAAGAGTTTCTTTCTCCCCCCAAATTATTTGGGCCTGCATAAAATGATCCGCATGTTTCAGGTAGATTTGATGCTGGATCCTCAAATAGCCCATCCAAGTCTCAGTATCTCAAGTAATAGAAAAAGTGTGTCCTATAGGACATCATTTGATCTTCATCATTCCCAGGAACGTATTTCTTACTCAGCTGTCCTGAGTTGTGAGAGTTTTGATGCTGGCAGGCATTTTTGGCAGGTAGAAATAAGAGGCACAGGTGAATGGTCCTTAGGTGTGTGTAAGGAATCTTTCTTCAGAAATACTCTGGAATCACCATCCCCAAGCAATGGCTGCTGGACTCATACATTTGGTCCCTTCCCTATAGGACAAAGAAAGATTGGTGTTTTTCTGGACTATGAGTTGGGAGAGGTTTCATTTTATAATTTGAATAACTGCTCATTCTTGGGTGGAATCACTGCTACATTTACAGGAAAACTTATGCCTTATTTCTCCATTGCATCTTCTTTAGAATCTCTTCTAATCAGTATCATCAGAGTCTAATGATAAAAAAATCTGGAAGAAATGTTGTATGTGCTTATTTTCTTTCCTTGTTATTGAAAGCAATCTTACCTAATAATAGACAAACATGTAAATTGACCGTACCTCCACTACGACACCAGCCCATCAAGAGTGATATGCAAATTAACCCAACAAAGATGGTGGTTAATTTGCATACACCAGCATTCTGCCCCACCCCCATCTCTTAGGGCCTCTGGGCAGTGTGGAAAGGTGGAGCCGGAACAGAAAGAGGCGGCTCCAGGGCCTAAGCAGAAAGGGGCTGGGCCAGAGTGGAAAGGTGGTGCTGGCAGCCAGGGAAAGGAAAGCCCATTCTAGCACGAATCTTCGTGCATCGGGCTTCTAGTACTTATAATAAAGATCCTGATTCCAGTTTTGATGTTTGAATGTTGAAAGCTTTTAGGATGCACACTTCTCTCCTCCCTGACCTTAACCCTAGGAAAGTTGATGAGAAAGTCCAGGCTCTGATGAGAAAGTTGGGTGCAGGGGGAAAATTTCAAGCAAGCTTTCACCAATAACTTCCACTAACTGCCATGAACACTGCCAGCTGGTCCCTTTTCCCTGTGCTCTCAGTCATTTTGGGGCCTACTCTAATATCCACCCTTCCGTCCATCCAAACCTCATCAGGTGAGTAATAAACTTTTTCATACTCTTCTGATATGTGCGGAGTCATCAGGGAACATTTGAAACCAATTTTGGATGGCTCTACCCTGCCTATGCAAGCTGGTCACCACCACTGACATTGTGAGCAGGATTTTCCAGATATGAAGCCCCCCACCAGGGTTCCCTCCTCTGGCTTTGGGTTGTAACACATCCTGGTTTTCTAGGCAACGGTGTCCTTGAAGTTTGTTCTGCATTTGCTAAGTTCTAGAGAGGCTGTGTTGTAGATTTAACGGATCTAAGAAGTTTTGGTAAGAAACACATTCTAGCCCAGCAGTGGTGTCTCAGTGGTTGAGCATTGACCTATGAACCAGGAGTCATGGTTTGATTTCTGGTCAAGGCACTTGCCTTGGTTGTTGGCTCAATACCCAGTAGGGGGCATGCAGGAGGCAGCCACTAGATAATTTTCTTCATTGATGTTTCTCTTTCCCTCTTCCTTTCTGAAACCAATAAAAGTTTTATATTTTTAAAAAGAAACACATTATTTACTTTTTATTATTTCCATATAATTTTCTTGAAGTTCTAATTGTCTTATTTTTGTCTCATAAAATTTTCATGTACAGGGCTGAGCAAAAGCAGGTTGATAGTAGTGATACAAATATGTACAGTAATAAATAACAAATAATACAAGAACAAACTTTTGTGCATTAACCACTGTAAATACTGTATACTTTTGTTTTAAATCCTCACCTGATGATATGTTTGTTGATATATAGAGAGAGGAAGGGAGAGAGAAACATCTATGTGAGAAAGAAGTACCAATCAGTAGCTTCCTGTACTTGCCCTGACCAGATTGAACCTGAAAACTGTGCTCTGGATGGGAATCCAATCTGCAAACCTTTTGGTGTAAGAGACCACATAACAACAAACTGAGCCACCTGGTCAGGGCTACAAACCTGCCTTTGACAATCCCTGTATGACCTCCAAAAGTCACATAGTTGCTTTTGACCTTATGTGAAATTGCCCACCTTTGAGACCATGCTTCTGTTTGCATGCCTGTATGTGTATTGTTAACAATGTTTGGAAATAAAGTTGTAGTTTGCATATCTCTGTACTGTTTGTCTATCTCCATATCTTGAAAAGATGCTCAGCAGGGCTTTCATTGAGGTACAAGGGACCACTGCATTGATCAGAGTCGCCCTGCTATGCTGTGGTGATCTCAGATGCTTATTCTTGTAAAGTGTAATGGAGGCCAGCAGGGCGCTGCTCCATTACCCACCCAGGGATCTAACTCCCTCAGTCATGTGTTGTCACAGCAATGGTTAACTACAACTAGGGAAAGAGGGTGCATTGAATGGCCACCATGAGAACTGAAGGCCAACACCAGGAGGAGACACACACTTTTCTCTTTTTCTATTTTCTAAAAGTCATTGCAAGGCCTTACTTCTCTGCAAGGGGTGAAAAAGAATGCATGTAATGGGAGGTGAAAAGCTACTATTTGCCATAATTCCTGATTCCAATTAGACATTAGTGAAATGTACATTAATGATGGGTGCTAGAATGAAAAGTTCTTAAAACTTGTAAATAGATTAACATGGGCATTTACAATAGCTTGACTTAATCCTATAGCAGATATTTCATTTAAGTAAAATAAGCCTTAAAACATTCGTTATTTGGTAGCAATATAAAGTTCTATTATTGTGAAATTTTGATGATCCTTTAGAAAACGAATCATTGAGACTAATGGCTAAGTACAAGGGGATGAATGAGGCCCTGGGAACAGGTGAAGAGGTCAAGCTGGCGGGGGCTTTGATCTCAAGGGTCCGGAAATGGCGGAGGGGGCAGGCTGGAGGATCTGAGTGCTCAAAAGTGGAGGAGAGAGGGAAGTTGGGTGGTGGCTGGTTCCAAATGCTCTGGGGGAGACTGGGAGGGGGGGGGCGGGTTGCGGGGGGGGGGGGGAGCCACCCTCCCCTATAGCCACCAGGGCAGGAGGCAGTGCTTCCTGAGCGGGGGTGGCCCAGTGCGCAGGGTTGTAAGAGCAGGCATCAGGGTGGGATGGGGTCCGCAACAAGCCAGGTTTGGCCTTATTTTCTGGGGTCCTGTGGCGCTCGCACATGCCTGGTCCCAGGTGAGTGCCCAGCCCAGGTGCACATCTGTCCGGGAACTGAGAACTTCCCTGAAGTGCACCTGGCCTGACAGCCCTGGCTCCTTGCGCATCATAGGGCAAATCTCCCATCCACCGGGTTCCCAGCGACCCCCCCCCCTCCCCCACCATTGTCCTCCTCCATAGGTGTTCAATTTTTGTCCAGTCTCTTCCTGCACCCCCCACACCTCCTCCCCCCCTTGACCCCCCAACCCCGAGAAATGTCAGTCCACTCCCTTTCTATGCTCCTGATTCTATTATATTCACGAGTTTATTCTGTTCATCATATTTTTTATTCACTTGATTTTTAGATTCACTTGTTGATAGATATGTATTTGTTGTCACTTTGTTGTTCATAATTTTTATCTTTACCTTTTTCTTCTTCTATCTCTTCTTAAAGAACACCCTTCAGCATTTCATATAATATAGATTTGGTGGTGATGAACTCCTTTAGCTTGTTCTTATCTGTGAAGCTCTTTATCTTACCTTCAATTCTGAATGATAGCTTTGCTGAGTAGAGTAATCTTGGTTGTAGGTTCTTGTTATTCATCACTTTGAATACTTCTTGCCATTCCCTTCTGGCCTGCATAGTTTCTGTTCAGAAATCAGCTGACAGTCGTATGGGTACTCCCTTGTAGGTAACTAACTGTTTTTGTTTGTTTGTTTGTTTTTTAATAAATCTTTATTGTTCAGATTATTACAGGTGTTCCTCTTTTTTTTCCCCCCCATAGCTCCCCTCCAGCTGATTCCCCACCCCACCCCATGCCCTTTCCCCCCGCCACTGTCTTCATCCATAGGAGTAAGATTTTTGTCCACTCTCTTCCCGCACCCCTCACACCTGCTTCCCCTGAGAATCGTCAGTCCACTCCCTTTCTATGTCCCTGATTCTATTATATTCACCAGTCCATTCTGTTCTTCAGATTTTTCATTCACTTGATTTTTAGATTCACTTGTTGGTAGGTATGTATTTGATGTCATTTTGTTGTTCATAATTTTTATCTTTACCTTTTTCTTCTTCTTCCTCTTCTTAAAGAATACCCTTCAGCATTTCATGTAATCCTGGTTTGGTGGTGATGAATTCCTTTAGCTTTTTCTTGTCTGTGAAGCTCTTTATCTGACCTTCAACTCTGAATGATAGCATTGCTGGGTAGAGTAACCTTGGTTAGAGGTTCTTGCTGTTCATCACTTTGAATATTTCTTGCCACTCCCTTCTGGCCTGCATAGTTTCTGTTGAGAAATCAGCTGACAGTCGTATGGCTACTCCCTTGTAGGTAATTAACTGTTTTTTTCTTGCTGCTTTTAATATTCTCTCTTTGTCTTTTGCTCTTGGCATTTTAATTATGATGTGTCTTGGTGTGGTCCTCTTTGGATTCCTTTTCTTTGGGGTTCTGTGTGCTTCCTGGACTTGTAAGTCTATTTCTTTCTCCAGGTGGGGTAAGTTTTCTGTCATTATTTCTTCAAATAGGTTTTCAATATCTTGCTCACTCTCTTCTTCTGGCACCCCCATAATTCTGATGTTGGTACACTTGAAGTTGTCCCAGAGGCTCCTTACACTATCTTCATATTTTTGGATTCTTTTTTCTTTTTGCTTTTCTGGTTGGGTGTGTTTTGCTTCTTCCTATTTCAAATCTTTGTCTTGATTCTTGGGATTCTCTAGTTTGCTGTTGGATCTCTATATATTATTTTTTATTTTAGTCAGTGTATGCTTAATTTCTAATTGGTCCTTTTTCATATCCTTGAGGGTCTCACTAAATTTCTCAGAGGTTTCTAGAAGATTCTTTAGTAACCTTATAACCGTGGTTTTGAACTCTATATCCTGTAATTTGCTTCCTCCATCCCTCTCCTTCTACTTAGCCAGCCTTCCCATGGTTCTGGATGACATCCATTTTTTCTTTGCTTTTCTTCTTCCTTTTTTTTTTTTTTTTTTTTAATGTTTCTTTGTCTCTGCATTTTGGCTGCTTCCCTGTGTTGATAGAGTGGCTTTGTGTGCTAGATGTCCTATATGGCCCAGTGGCTCAGCCTCCCCAATCACCTGAGGTGGACCCTCTTGGTGCACCCCTTTGTGTGCTGTGTGCACAGTCTTTTTGTAGTTAAGTCTTGCTTGCTGTTGGTATCACTGGGCGGAATTGACCTCCAGACCAATTGGCTGTGAGGACCAGTTGTATCTATAATGGGATACACCCTTATGGGGTAGGACTTGCTTCAGTGGGGCTTTGGTGCTCACTAGGTCTGCCCCCTGAGTGTGTCTCTTATGGTTCTGAAGAGTTGTAATCTGGTGTGGTCTCACTTTGACCACTGAGTGAACTGGATCTTTATCTCCAAGGAGGTGCAAAGTCCACCCAGCAGGAGCTACAGAGAGATTTGCAGATTCCTCCTCTTAGTTTTGGGTCTGGAGGTGCCCAGGTGAGGCGCAGCTGTGAAGCAATGCATGCTGCTGATGAGTCTTAGGCCTTCTTTTGGAAGCTCTGGGGTTCTTTGACCCAGCTGCAGTTTGTTAGGTTAGGTTGCAAAAGGCCAGGTCATTCATATCCAAATGCCTCTGCCCACAGATTGGGTGGGGTTGTAAATTGGCTGGGGCATGTTCTCAGGGAATCACGGGGGAGTGCAAAGAGCAATGGTCCCTGGGTCTCTGTGTCCCTCGGCCCCGTGCAGGAACAATGAACACTGTGACCACCTCTGAGAGAAAGCCACCCTCACATTCCAGCCTGATGCCAGATAGTCAATTTTCTCCCTGTATGAGTCTGGGTCCCCAGAGTCTCAGCCAGAACTGGAGTTAAGAGCAGTCAAGAGCTTGTGTCTCCCTCCCAATTTAAAAAGACCACCCAATTGCCAGCCTGTTTCTGAGCGCACGTCCGTACCTTTGCTTTTCTGCACCTCTGCACCTCCTACCAGTCCAGATGCGCTTTTCTCTTTCTTTCTTGCTGTAGAACTTCTACTTAGCCAGCCTTCCCATGGTTCTGGATGACACCCATTTTTTCTTTTCATTTCTTCTTCTTTTTTTAAATCTGAACAATAAAGATTTATTTTTTAAAAATTAATAATTGGCACACATGCTTTAGCTTTTCAATTTCTTAACTACTGCCCTTTGCACAACATTAGAAAAAGTCCAAAATTTTTATAAACACAAATATTTCAAGATTTTTGAGGTTATAAATTAAAAGTTAGAAACAACTTGCAATTTAAAATTATCTTTCTTTTAAAATGATTTTATGGTCTAAATTATAAATCTAAATATATATACTATATATGTATGTTTCTAACAATTTTTGAGAGTAGCACATTTAAAAAAATCAACTCTCAAATATAATTATGTTTTAGAGATGTACTTATATCTTTAAAAGCCTCTTTAAATAATATTTACTGTTTTGTTAGTGGTATTTTTGTTCCTTTAATTTTTTTTCTTTCTATGAACTAATGAGCCCTTTAGTTCATATAGCACTAATACACTTTTTTACTTTATTTTATTTTATTTTTCATTTTTTTATTAAGGTATTATATGTGTACATATCTTACCATTGCCCCCCACCTCCACCCCACTCCCATACATGCCCTCACCCCCAATGTTTTGCATCCGTTGGTTATTCTTATATGCATGTATATAAGTCCTTCGGTTGATCTCATTTTTTCTTTTAGTTGTAGTTTTGATGTGGTTGTGCGAAACAGCAAGTTCAGGTGTTTACCTATGCCGCCATCTTGGTTCCTCCTCCTCAAGCACCTCTTTTGACATGAGTGATGGCACACAGGGCAAGGGAACCTGTCTTATAGGTCAGCCCAAGACTGCCGGATGCAGGAGCGACAGAAGTTGTGCCCATATTGGATAGTGACAGGGTCTCGCAGGCCATTCAGACAGATGGGACAGTTGGTTTCTGCTGGGAGTCCTGCCAGAGCTGCATCAACTGCCATTGGGCCCTGAAAGAAGGACAGGGCTAAGGTGGGTTTCTTATGAAAGCTGGGCTCTTCAGTGAGAAGTGGATGCATCAGAAATCTCAGTCCTCACTTTGCTGGTGGCCTGTGAGTCCTGTGAGACCCCTGACCTTTTAATTCCAGCTGCCAAGAGAAGCCCTTTCCTCCACCTGCAGCCAGTCACAGCTCAGCTGGACAACCACTCCTCCAGATTTAGAAGCTCAGAGAACATGCAGCCAACTAAGCAGCTTTCTTGGTTAGAAGAGCAGTCATTACCTGAAATCATTACTTGCTGTGTGTTGTTAGAGAGTGGGAATTTTTGAGCACTCTGAGAGACCGTCGACTATGCCCCAGATAGGGTTGTAAGTGCTGACTCCAGGCCAGGCCTTGAGATATAGTCTCATGGCCCCTTTCCCCTTGCACCTCACAAAGTAGACTTGCAAGATAGAATGCTGTCAGCTTTCTAAAGAACACGATAACCCTGTAAATAACATGGTCATCAATAGCATGGCCCTGACATTATTTGGGAAAAACTGTTTTGTCTTGGGTTACTTACTCTGCAAAAACAGGATGTGGTTAATGTGCTTAAAAGTGGTCTTGCACAAAGGATCGGGGCTGCTCTCTGACCTCCCTTCGTGGCGAGAGAGCAGTCACTGGGCAACAATAAAGGCTCCTAAATTTTAATTTGGTCTGGACTCCAGTGGTCTTTACTCACGTTCACTCCACAACAGTGTGAAAAGATATTTCTTCCTTAAATGCCTGGGTTTATTTCAAGTGACCCAACCCACTACCACACTCCAGTCAAACACAAATTTCTCTCTCCTGTAAGAAGTAAGGCAAGCCCCCAAATACTGGGGTACTGGTAGAACACAAAACATACTCAGGGACCAGGCAACAAGGCAAATATCTTTACTTCTAGGTAGAAGCTTGCACACAGGTGGTCTGGAAGCACGTGCACACCAAGTAGGTATTCTGCTTGGATTTATAATAACTGAAGCATGTGACCTCATGAGGTGGAAGTTGGGGAAGATTATAATGGGCTACCCGTTAAAGCTTGTAGTCCACGGGTATATATTTGCTACAAGCTTGTGACATCACCTGATTGATTCCCTCAATTGTTCTTGCCCAGCAAAGGACCTGAACTTTCCCTGTTTCTATGTGTCCTCTCTCTATTTCTGTGCTGAGCTTCCTGTTTCAGTGTCAGTACACCTTATTGCTGTAGGCCCTCCTTTGGTTTCCCATGACTCCACTTTTGAGTCCAGAAATATTTTATTATTTCTGCTTGTTTGCTTCCTATGGGTAGGCTAGCTCAAACTGTCACGCCTGACCCACCTATATTCCACCTGCCTTTGTTTCACGTTAACCCTCTCAAATTCATATATCTGGAGCTCTCATCTCCTTCAGGGCAAGTTTCTGGATCTCTCTGAGTGACAGAGCAGCAAGCTTCCTGAAACTCATTCCATAGATGTACTTTTGGATGTTGATGGTGTGTTCTCTGGTCACTACCTCATGGATGGCACAAAGGCCCTTCTTTTCTCCACCTTTTTTTTGCTAGAGCCATTATGCCAGGCCCAAGTTGGAAAGAAAGCAAAGACTTTGCTCTTACCATTATTTTTAAAAATATATTTTTATTGATTTCAGAGAGGAAGGGAGAGGGAGAGAGAGAGAAACATCAATGATGAGAGAGAATCATTGATTGGTTGCCTTCTGCACACCTCCACTGGGGATCAGGCCCCCAACCGTGATATGTGCCCTTGACCAGAACTGAACCCAGGACCCTTCAGTCCGCAGGCTGGTGTTCTATCCACTGAGCAAAATCAGCCAAGGCAAGATTTTACTTTTAATTTCAGTTTCCTCCTCAGCAAAGATGGGATTAAAGGGAGCTGAGAAATTCAAGGGAAGATTACAAAGGAGCAAATTAGATTATGCATATTAACAAGGTTACTCCTTCCTAGTCTGTAGGAATAAGAGGAGATCCCATCAACCAGACTTCTGAACATCCTCCTACCCACACCCTCACCCACAATTCCCACCTCCAGGGAGGAGCCTTTGGTGAGTGAGGTCTTAAAGAGATTCATCCTTCTTGAGGTATATATAGGCCAGGGTCACATTACTAACATTTAACTGGTAGGAGACTGGCTTCAGAGACTTCTTGGAGACACACTTCAGGGACTCACTCAAAGGAGCAGGCTCCAAGTAAGCGGGGATTTGGGATGATACTGGTGCAGGAGGTGGGACCAAACTGAGTGTCACTGTGGTATTGCTCCCCACCCTTGGCTTTCTGGGTGGCTACTCTAGCAGGGCCTTGGCTTTACCTCACAAGCCAATCATCACTTGGATTCATGTTATTTTAGACACATGCTTTCATTATTACTGATGTCCCTCACTTAGCCTTGCCCTACGTCATCAAAATGCTTGCTGAAAATACAGATACCTATGGAGTTACGAATAGCTGCCTGTGCAAAGTGCCCTGAAGTGCTGGTCTGAAGCTATCTGTGGGAATCCTTTTCCAGAATGTCTCAGTGTCTGGTGTCACATACATTTGTTTGAAACCAGATGTTCCAAGAGGTTTACCTAAATAGCTGCGTATGCTGACACCAAACTGAGAGGGAAGCTGAATGTTATTTTCCTTGTTTCATGTGTCTCTGAATAAACAGGGAATCAAAAAACCCATCCTCGAGCCCTAACTGGTTTGGTCCAGTGGTTAGAGTGTCAGTCTGCAGACTGAAAGGTCTCAGGTTTGATTCAGGCCAGGGGCACATGTCTGGGTTGCCCATCCCCAATGACACAGGCAGTCTGAAATCAGACCTGAAATCCAGCCCACATACTTACAAACAGATGGAACTTTAATGCCAGCCTTGGTCTTTTCTCAATCTCAATTTATTTAAATGGAGATTTGTTGGGTGGGGATGGGATGTAGGAACAGGGAAGCAGAAGGTGGATTTGGAGTGGAGAAAGGGGACCAGTTTGAAACAACTGTGAGGAAGAAAGGAGATGAAGTGGAACTGAGAGCTCTGAAATGAAGGGACATGGATGAAGCTTAAGGAAGGGAGTAGGAGAAACCTTCTTGGCTAGAAGAGAGCAGAGAAACACTGAAATGGAATTCAAATGGTTAGTTTTTTAAAAAGTAAATTATAGAATATTCTAGGTATCCAGAATAGGAGAGAGAAATCTTATTAACTCATGTATGAAAAACCTGTATTCTATAATTAACTTTTTGCATCTTCTACCTATAGTTGTACCAACTTTTTGCTAATTCTGTGCAGGAAATCTCTACAATTTTACTTGTAAACTTTTCATCATATATTTCCAAAAGAGACTATTAATTTACATATTTCTACATTAAAAAATTTTAAATTATTTTCTTTAAAATAAGAGAGTGGGAGGATAGGGGGAGAGAGAGAGAGAGAGAGAGAGAGAGAGAGAGAGAGAGAGAGAGAGAGAGAGATGCAAGTGAGAAAGAGACATTGGTTTGTGGTTTTATTCAGTCATGCATTCTTTGGTTGCCTTCTAAGTACTCTAACCTTTGGTTTAACCTGAAACCTTGGCATATTGGGACTAACTGAACTACTAGACCAGGGCAATTTACATACCTCTAATGGTTATCATTATCTCAATATAACATAATTATCAATTTGTTTTTTTAAATCCTCAAATATCCATTTCCAACTAAATTGTGATAAAATATTTTTAAATGAAATGACATTTTATTTATACACATTAACACATTATTATAGCTTTTAAGTCTATTTTAATACATTAGTATAGCTTTTAAGTCTAATTTGTGTTGAGTTTATTATAGTCCGGATTTTACTGATTGCTTAAATCCGTGTATTATTAAAGGTTTACAGAGAAACAGAACCAATAGTATGTATCTAGAAAGATATTTTTTAAAAAGCATTGGCTCAAAAAGTTATGGAGCCTGAGATGTCCCATTGGTCTGCAGTCTGCAAGCAGGAGACCCAGGAAAGACGATGGTGTAGTTGAAGTCCTGAGAGTCTGAGAGCAGATGCTACAGTTTCTAGTGGGGTTCTGAGGGGCTGAGAACCAGCAGCACCCAGGTGGGTGTGCTAGTTTATTCAGAGAGTGATTTCAGTCTTGCCCTGCTGTTTGTCTTCAGGGCCTGAGTGGGTTGGATGATGCCCACTTACATTGGGGAGGGCTATTTGCTTTGCTCATCCTCAGATTCAAATACTAATCTCTCCCCAAAATCTCACAATCACACTCAGAACTAGTGTTTCACCTACTACTTGGCCCAATGAAGTTGAAACGTTAATTTGACCAGAATATTCTTCAGAGTTTTCTCAATCTGGACCATACTCCAACCAACTGAACTCCTTAGCTAATATCACTTTTTTACCCAAAAAAATATTTTGCTTACTTTAATGAAGCTGGTATAGTCAATGTCCATTTAAAACCCATATCCCAGGACACAAAGTACAAATAAAATTAAAAAGAGCAGTGTTCTCTTGCACACACTTCTGTATGTATAACTTTATTAAATGCCGATGAAAATGAAAACTTTTCTGGGATTTTCTGACAAGATTTTTCTTTACTCTTAAAATGCTTTCTCTTCAGTGAAGGCTTCTTTGGTGTTAGTCTTTACTCTCACCTTATCTGTCATCTTGTCTCCAACCTGATATTCTTCTTTTGGTCCAGACCTTCAGAGTTTCAACGTAGCTTCAAACTGAGGAAAGGTCATATTCCCACAGTTCAGTTGACTGAAAAATTCCCACTTCCCACTGAAAGTCATAGTCCAGGCCCTAGCCCCAGTCAATAGTGTCAGCCTGCGGAGTGAAGGGTCCCAGGTTTAATTCTGGTCAAGGGCACATGCTTGGGTTATTGGCTCAATCCCCAGTAGAGGGCATGCAGGAGGCCACCAATCAATGATTATATCTCTCTCCCTCTCCCTTCCTCTCTGAAATCAATAAAAATACATTCAAAGAAAAAAGAAAAAAGGAAGTTATAGTTCTGGAGTGAGGCAATCACATGCTAGAACATCTGGGCCAATTAGAAGTATTATGATCACTTACATTGGTCCACCTCATTTACCACAAGCCTCAAAATGCACAGTCCTGAAAAGGCTGGCCTCCCTGTGCACACACATAATATTTCAAAAGGAGAGGCCAATATGAAGGAGGCTGAAGCTTGATCACCATAACTCAGCACAGTGAAAACCAACAATAATGAATAATGGGCACTAGAATTCAAATTACCAGAGGTTTTAAAGAGATGGGGGTGGTGGTGTCACCTTTCAATTCCATTTGGAACACCACATTACAAAAGAACTATTTTTAACAATAAGAAAGGACTGAGGGAAAAGAAAAGAAAAAGGATATCTAAACCATTGAATGACCACCTGTTGTTCCTGATAAACTTCACTCACATCTTCTTCCTTCATTCCCAGTTCTCTGGGAGTGTGATTATCAGCCCCCCAAAAGAAATCTGGGTGAGCTGATTGGAACTCCCATCTTAGACAGCATGATTGTTTGGGTTTCTTGAGGTGTGTTGTCATTTTCCCTTTAAAGTGAATCTCACTGCTGTCCTGTGTGGGGCATGGCTACAGTGTTTGGACCATTTCAAGCCTTGGACTAAAGAGAGGGCACAGCCCTCTCATGGCCATGTGCAAGTCCCAGCTTGGAGGGCAGAGCCTTCCCAGCACAATTATAGCCAACAGCTGTAGTTGTAAGTTTGAACCTATGGTCCAAACACATGGCCCCACGTGCCTAAGTGATATAGGCTGCAAGTAAACAAAGCTTGATCAGGTGCATGTAATTGAGTAGGATCAAAACTCACGAGAATGCTGTAAACATCTTGACCACGCCCTTACTTTGCCTCGTGGCATCTGCTATAAAATAAAGACACTTGTAGTCCGTGGTGCTGCTGGCTCTCCATCAGGGAAGCAGCGTCCCTCCAAGTCCCAGCTTTCATTCTCTTGTCTATCTTTTCTCAATCCTTTCATCGCCCCCACTCGGTTCACCTTTGGCCATGCTGGCGTGGCACAGTCCTTTCCAATGACTTTGAGTTGAATGTATTCTCCTTCCTTCTTATTCCCCAAGTCCCTGTGAGGGTTTTGCCTCCTGGTCACACATGTGCATGGTGCTTCACCTGGGGTCTCTGCAGAGAAGCAGCATTGGGTAGGCAGGACCTGGCTCCTGGGCTTACAAATCCTTCTCTCTTCCCCACAGCACAAGATCACCTTTTTTGTGTGATGGTTGAGGGCAATGATGAATTTGCCTAGATTGTCTAATTCTTTTTAAGTTGCAAAATAGATAGACTTTACTTCTAACTTCTCCTTAAATATTGACATAATAACTGATTTGGACTACCTGACATGCTGTTCATACAAGGAGGGAAGGGTTAATGCTGATTGCATTTTAAATGTTGATATCTTTTTGTCCACAGAAACCACTTATGACTTGCATGTTGCTTGCTTTTTTTTACCAGAGTCCACAGCTGATCTTCACTTGGGGAACCTGAAATTAAATACAGGAGAAGGTGACAGAAGACTGGATGTCAGCTGCCCACTGGAACTCTTCTTGGAAGTCCCTAGTGCCTTCTACAGAGAGGGAGGCCTGAGCAGACCTCAGCTTCTCACTTTTCCTCGCTCCTGGAGGATCACACTGACGGAAGAGAGTCTCTTCTGATAAGCACTTCACTGCACAATGGCCTTTGCTGCTCCCTGGCCAAGCTCCAAGCAGAGGCCAGCTGCCCCATGTGCCTGGATCACCTGAGAGACCCAGTGACCACTGAGTGTGGGCACAACTTCTGTCCCTCCTGCATCCAGCAGTGCTGGGAAGGTCTACAGGGCACCTTTCCCTGTCCTGTCTGCCTCCACCACTGCCCTGACAGGAGCTTGAAGAGGAACACCCAACTATGTCACATGACTGAGATTGTTCAGCAGATCCCCACCTCGGGGAGCCAGAGGAAACTGCAGGAAGACATACCCCTGTGTGGGAGGCACAATGAGGTTCTGACCCTGTTCTGTGAGAAGGACCTGGAGCTGTTGTGTGCCCAGTGCAGGGTCTCATCCGACCACCAGGATGGGCCCCTGATCCCCATTGAGGAAGCTGTAGCTAGTCACAGGAGGATGCTCAAAAACTATATGGCGGCCCTCACTAATCACCTTGAAAATGTTGAAAGGGTACATAAAAACCAAGTTGCAAATACTTGGGAAGTGAAGAGAAAGATGGGGAAAATGGAGGGAGAAATTTGACTTTGAATGTAAAGAACTTAAGTCTTTCTTGGAAATAGAGCGCGAAGAACTTGATAACGCTCTACTTATAGAAGAGAAGGATGTTGAAGAAAACTAATTGAAAATGGAAGGCAAATTCCATACCATATGTTCAAGGCTAAGCAATCTGTTAATTGAAGTAGAAGAGAAGTGTTTGCAGACAGACCTGGATTTGCTCTCGGATATTGAAAGGATCCACAGCTATGGAAACCTAGAGAGAGACCCCTGCATTCTTTTCATATGAATTAAAGAAGGTGATTTTCACTCTCCCCCCACATTATTTGGGCCTATGTAAAATGATCCACACATTTCAGGTAGAGTGGACACTGGATCCTGAAACTGCCCATCCAAGTCTCATTATCTCAAGTGATAGGAAAAGTGTGACATATTGGACACCAGATAGTCATCCCAATCCCGGACACTTACTTCTTATGCAGATGTCCTGAGTTCTGGGGATTTGATGCTGGCAGGCATTTTTGGGTGGTAAAAATAGGAGGTAGAGGTTTATATTGTTTTAAATCCTCACCTGGTGATAAGTTCGTTGACTTATAGAGAGAGGAAGGGAGAGAGGAAAACCTCAATCCGTTGCTTCGTATACTCACCCTGACCAGGGATTGCACCTGATACCTATGTACCCTGAATGGGAAACAAATCTGCTAGTTTTTTGGTGTAGGAGACCATATTCCAACAAACTGAGTCACCCGGCCAGGGCTGTAAACCTGCCTTTGACAATCCCTGTATGACCTCCAAAGGTCACATAATCATTTTTGACATTATGCAAAATTGCCAACCTTTGAGAACATGCTTCTGTTTGTATGCCTGTATGTGTATTGTTTACAATATTTGGAAATAAAGTTTTACTCTGCCTATCTCTGTACTATTTGTCTATCAAGCATATCTTGAAAAGATGCTCAGCAGAGCTCCCATTGAGGTACAAGGGACCACTGCACTGACCAGAGTAGCCCTGCTATGCTGTGGTGATCTCAGGTGCTTACTCTTGTAAAGTGTAATGGAGGCCAGCAGGGCGCTGCTCCATTACCCACCCAGGGATCTAACTCTCTCAGTCATGTGTTGTCACAGCACTGGGTCACTACAACTAGAGAAAGAGGGAGCACTGAAGGCCAACACCAGAAAGAGACATACACTTTACTCTCATTCCATTTTCTAAAAGTAGCCCTAGACAGTTTTGCTAAGTGGATAGAGCAGGGGTCCTCAAACTATGGCCCGTGGGCCACATGTGGCCCGCCGAGGACGTTTATCCAGCCCGCCGGGTGTTTTTGCCCCCGCTGCCTGTCCTGCTTAGCAGCGGACTCCTCCTGGGCTGCAGTGCGCATGTGTGGAATGTGCGCCTCACTCTCCGACTCTCCTCCTTCTCTCTGTCTCTCGACTCCTCCTCTCAGTCTTGGGTGTGATAGGACGAGTCAGGAGCTTGCCTGTGCAGAGCCTGCTGCTGCCTGAGGACCGAGGTAAGAACAAGTTAGGATTTTTTTTTTTTTGAAGTTAGGAGGTCTATTTTTTTTTTTTTTTTGCAGTTAGTAGGGCCTTTTTTTTTTTTTTTTTTTTTTTGTGGTTAAGGGGGGCCTTTTTTTTTCCTGAAGTTAGGAGCTCTTTTTTTTTTTTGCAGATAGGGGGCGCCTTTTTTTTTTTGAAGTTAGGAGAGCCTTTTTTTTTTTAAGTTGGTTAGTTGATTGGGGGTAGTTTCTAGGGGGGTTGCATCACAGTGATAACGCAAATAGTCAGCGCTCACTGCTAATGCAAATAGTCAGTGCTCAGAGGTAATGCAAATAGTCAGTGCTCAGTGGTAATGATAATTGTAAGTGCTCAGTGTTAATACAAATGGTCAGCGCTCAGTATTAATGCAAATTGTCAGCGGTCAGTGTTAATGCAAATGGTCAGTGCTCAGTGTTATCGCATGGGGGCCCCAAACTGGTAATCTGCCTAGGGCCCCATGGGAACTTAATCCAGCTTTGCAGACAGCCGAGGAGTAGGAAACCAAATTTAGTTGACAGTAAGTGCATTTATATTTTGATTGCTATTCAGTTGTGTATGATGTTGTATGCTGTGTTCTGTGTAAGCCCCGGTTCACACTGTTGCGATCTCTGAGCAGTGTGATATGCTTGTATGGTTGAACTCTCATTAGATTTGGAAGAAAAAAGGTGTATGTGCCTTCTTTTTTCCTGCAGTAGAATCTGATCGCATGGGTCTTCTTACCCATGCGATCAGATTCCTGTGCGAGTTCACAGATCGCAGTGCGGTTCGCACAGGGTAGTGTGAACTGGAAAGGTGGTGGAGGAACCGGCTCTGTAATCGTGCCGGTTCCCACACCGCACCAGTGTGAGCCTGAGGTAAAAGCAGAGTTCCACCAATATGGGCACTGGTGAGGCTGAAATGATGTGGGCTGGCAAGGCTGCATTGATGGGCACTGATCAGACTGCATTGATGGGCAGTGCAGTCTATATGTCTCTGTGTGGGCAAAGTTATTGCTGGTAATTGTTTTTGTAGCGCTATATATATATATATATTGGTATTTTACTAATAGCAATTTGGAATCCCTGGGAAACAATGATATCAAGAAAGAGAAAAATTGACTCGGAGTATAGGATATTCAAAGAACAGTGAACTTATAATTACTTTTTCATGCAGTACAAGGAAAGAGCTGTGTGTTTGATATGCCAGAATATAGTGTCTGTGTTCAAAGAACACAATTTGCATCGACACTATCAAACTCAACATAAAGATAAATATGATTGTTTGGTCGGAGAAGTGAGAAAAGATAAAATATTAAAACTGAAAAATACATTGACAACTCAGCAAAATACTTTTGTGAAGCAGAAGCAGCTAAATATTTCATCACTGCGAGCAAGTTTTCAAGTTGCCAAGCTAATAGTGTGCACTGGCAGACCATTCGTGGAGGGAGAATTTCTTGAAGAATGCCTTCTTTCTGTTGCCAAAGAGATGTGTCCAGAGAAGGCCGATTTATTTGATACAGTGAGTCTTTCAGGACCTACAATTACACGAAGGATTGAAGAAATGGGAGACAATTTGCATCAGCATTTGCAAAACTCCGCAAAAAAACTTTCCTATTTTTCCTTGGCACTCGACGAAAGTAATGATGTTCGTGATTCTGCACAACTTCTAATTTTTATTCGTGGGACGAATGACTATGTCAAAGTCACAGAAGAGCTTGCTTCACTGCAAAGCATCAAAGGAACAACTACAGGAGAGGATATCTATGAAAAGATTTGCCAAACTGTGAATGGTTTGGAGCTGGACTGGGCTAAACTAGCCAGTGTGACAACTGATGGTACTCCTAGCATGGTGGGGTCTAAGAAAGGAGTAATTGCTTGCATTAACCAAGAGATGGACAAACATAACCATTCTCATCCAATAGCCATACACTGCCTCATCCACCAACAAGCGCTGTGTAGTAAATCACTGAAGTGGGACTCTGTTATGAAAATTGTGGTATCTTGTGTTAACTTCATTAGAGCTAATGCACTAAACCACAGACAATTTCAGGAATTTCTGTCTGAGCTAAATGTTGCCTATGAAGATGTTCTGTACCACACAGAAGTCCATTGGCTGAGTCGAGGGAGAGTTTTGAAACATTTCTATGACTTACTTCCACAGATTACAGCTTTTCTGCTTTCAAGAAACAAAGAAGTACCAGAGCTCAATGATGCAGAATGGAAATGGCACCTTGCCTTTCTGACAGATGTAACAGAGCTACTCAACAGTTTCAATGTGCAACTTCAAGGAAAGGGGAAGCTCATCTGTGACATGCAATCAAATGTGAAAGCATTTGAAGTAAAATTAGGCCTCCTCATCAAATATTTGAAGGAGGAAAATTTCTGCCATCTCCCCACAACTCAAAATCTGTTAGCGGAAAAACCATTGGTTGCATTCCCAAACAAAACATGTGTGGATTCACTGGAAAAGTTGCAAAAGGAGTTCCAATTTAGATTTAAAGAGCTTCATATCCATGCACAGGACATACAGCTTTTCCGTAACCCATTTTCTATTGACATTGAAAATGTGGATACAATTTACCAAATGGAACTGGCTGAACTGCAGAATTGTGACTCTCTGGAAGACGCATTCAAGTCAAGCAGCCTTCCTAATTTCTATGCAGCTCTCCCCTCTGAGACATATCCTCATCTCAGGAACCATGCACTCAAAGTGGCAACCATCTTTGGCAGCACTTATGTCTGTGAACAGACTTTTTCCAGAATGAAACACCTGAAATCTCCAACCAGATCCAGACTAACTGATGCACACTTGCATCACTTGTCACGACCAGCAGTGACAAACATGGAACCGGACATTGACCGTCTCATTAGCCAAAAGCAGGCCCATCGTTCCCATGGAAATACTGGCAACTTTGTCGATTTAACTTTACTTGTTCTTCATTTTAAATATTGTATTTGTTCCCGTTTCGTTTTTTTACTTCAAAATAAGATATGTGCAGTGTGCATAGGAATTTGTTCATAGCTTTTTTTTTAAAACTATAGTCCGGCCCTCCAACGGTCTGAGGGACAGTGAACTAGCCCCCTGTTTAAAAAGTTTGAGGACCCCTGGGATAGAGCATCGGCCTGTGGACTGAAAGGTCCAGAATTCGATTCCGGTTAAGGACACATGCCTGGATTGTTGTGGGAACCCCTTTCACATCCCACGTGGTTCAGGGTTCCAGTTCAGGGTTCGGGTTCTGGAAAAGGCCGCACACAAATGAAAAGAGACTAGAAAAGTATTAATTTGGGAATACTGGGGGCCAGGCGGG
Source organism: Corynorhinus townsendii (assembly GCA_026230045.1). NCBI lineage: Eukaryota > Metazoa > Chordata > Mammalia > Chiroptera > Vespertilionidae > Corynorhinus > Corynorhinus townsendii. Next base: position 110,479,850 of record JAPDVU010000006.1, on the reverse strand, counting down.
AGCCAACCTCTAGTGGGAAGACTGCCACCCCGATCTGGGTTTGCTATCCCTTTTATTAAGGTTATGGGATACACTCATTGCCCTTAGGCAGGTAATTCCAGTAACAGGCAGATTATTTTATTCAGTAAGGATTTACATGGTGGGGAAGCTGCTTCAGCTACCATTGTCTCAATTAGATAGGGAGTGGTTGGCTCTGACCTTTCAGAGCTTCAAGGTTGACCAGCCTTCCGGGTTCCTTGTCTACACCTTTCTAATTAGTGAGACAATGATCTGTTTCCGGCAGATTGTGGGTTCACTCCCTATAGGAGGCGTGCTGGAGAAAGCCAATCAATTATTCTTTCTCATCATTGATGTTTCCATCTCTCTCCCTCTCCTTTCCTCTCTCAAATCAATAAAAATATTATTTTGGATAGATAGATAAAAAGTCATTGCAAGGTCCTACTTCTCTGCAGGGGGTGAAGAAAATTGCATGTATTGTGAGGTGAAAAGCTACAGTTTGCCATAATTCCAGAATCCAATTAGACATTAATGTACATTAATGATGAGTGCGAAAATGAAAAGACACTAAAACTTATAAATAGATTAACGTAGACATTTACAACAGTTTGACTTAATCCTATAACAGTTGTTGGATAATTTCTCCCAATAAAGAAGACATTTCATTTATGTAGAATAAGCTTGAAAACATTTGTTATTTTGTAGCAATGTAAAGCTCTGTTATCTTGAAATTTTAGTGACTCATTAGAAAACGAATCGTTGAGACTAATCTCTAATTACAACCGGAATGAATGAGTCACCTGGGACAGTTGGAGAGGTCTGGCTGCGGGGACTTTGGTCTCAAGTGTCTGGAAATGGCTGCGGGGGCAGGCTGGAGCCCGCGGTTGTAGGAGAATGTACCACGGTAGGGTGGGGTCCGCCACACGCCAGCTTCTGCATTATTTTCCCGGGTCCCCGTTGGGATGGGCTGGTCGGGATGGGCTGCTGGATGGTGGCTGCACCGGTGCCGGTCCCAGGTGAGTGCCCAGCCTAGGGACAGTGCGCATCTGCTCCGGGAACTGAGAGCTTCATGTGACGCGCCTGGCCACACAGCCCTGGCTTACTTAGGACACATGCTGGGTGCCTGGCCACTGGGGCGCATGGGGCGAATCTCTCCTCCTTGCGGGTTCCCTATCTTGGCTCTGAAGGGCTGTGGGCCTGGCTCAGCTGCAATGGGCAGGCCAGCAGCCAGCGTCCCAGGGGCAGACCTGTGGTCATCATCACCAGGAAACCGACTTTGGAGAAAAACAATGGGCTGTTTTGAATTTAGGCAGGCATGGTAGGAATGAAAGGACTTTTGAGTCATCTTTCTTAGATGGATAAAAAGCAGATTACTAGAATACACGCACTCTTTTACAGTGTACGGAGTGATAGCATAATTGTAAAAAATTTTTCTTAAGTATATTACAACATTTTTAGGGGAAACATATTAGTGCCCAGAACTAACTGAGTTACCCCAATCAAGGAGCCCACCCCAGATCTGGATCCTGCCCCAGGTTACTGAATTATCTACATAATACTATGGCTCACACAACACCCTCCACACTGTCCGAAGTAAAAAGCCCTTATCTTTCGTTTCCTAAGCCTATTCTCAGGTTTCCTTTTTTCCAATTAAGGATTCATTTCCCTCTCATTCTAGGATACCTAGTTAACCTAAATTTCTTGCATTATCTGTGATAGTCATTTGCTAATTTATTATTAGCTCTCTATATTATCCCGTGCACTATAGTCTATTATATGCTGTTTAGTTCTGCATGGCTTTATCCCTAACTTCCCCAATGAAAATGTAATCTCCTTTTGGACTGTGTCTTAAGTTCTTTTGTCTTGGGCAAAGTGCCTAATATATAACATTTTACCCTAAGAATCTTGTTTTAAAATATATTTTTATGATTTCAGAGAGGAAGGGACAGGGAGAGAGAGAGATAGAAACATCAATGATGAGAGAGGATCATTGATTAGCTGCCTCCTGCACACCCCACACTGGAGATCGAGCTTGTAGCCTCTCATCCCAGGCATGTGCCCGACCAGGAATTGAACCGTGACATCTGGTTCATAGGTCAACACTCAACCACTGAGCCATACTGGCTGGGCTTCCCTAAGAATCTGAAATTGAGAGATTTTTGTATGCACCAGAGACTGGAAAGAACTGTCCTGTCTAAATAATACCGTTAAACATGATTCACTAGATTTTTAAGTAGCTGCTGATTTTTTGCCAACTACTTCAGTGACATTGAAATAAGTTGTTTTCATTAAGAATCTGACATCTACACTAAGTCTCCTCAAAGGTCTGTCAGGATGCTCTTTCTAATAATGCTCTAAAATATTTCTATCATAGCTGAAAGTTTGTTTTCAGACCTTTTAATAAAGCCTCCACCACCTCTCCAGAATGGTATGGAGCACAGAGACATAGTTGAAGAACTGCAACCATATGTAATTATTTCATCCATAATATCAACAATGTTAAATAAATAAATCAATATCTAAGTTTTGAGGGGTTAAAAAAGTATTTGCTTTAGTCTCATTATGCATTACCTTGTTTGAAGATAAATGAATTAAGACATCCTCTGCCTGTTTTAATAATTGTTGTTTTCACCAATTTCTATACAGAAGTTACAGAGGCTTATGGTATATTGACAAAATTGGCTTTAGGTAGGGAGAATGTTTTTTGCCTCTCACTTGTATAATGCTTTCTAAAGCTTTATAGTTTAGTAAATTGTTCTTAGAAACATCCAGAAAGTGGTCATCATAGCTTGCTTCTTTTCTTCTACACCACAGAGTTCCTGGAATCCATCCCAAAGAGCTAAAGATGACCCTCCTCTAGACACCCAGCATCTTTCACGTTACTCCTTAGATGCTCATTTTATTTTATTTTATAATTCTTTAAAAAGAATTATAATTATATATTTTGTTGAAAGTATTATATATATATTTATATAATTATATATATATTTATATAATTATAATTTATATATATAATTTATATTTATATAATTATAAATATTTATATTTATATAATTATACTTTTGTTGAAAGTATTATATATGTCCCCTTTTCCACCCCAATAACCTCCTCCAGCCCTCCCCACTCCCACCTCAGGCTTTCACCACACCATTGTCTGTGTCCATGGCTTATGTGTGTACCCAATAAGTTCTTTGGTTATTCTCTTCCTGTCACCTCACCCTGTGAAGTTTGTCAGCCTGTTACATGCTTCAGTGTCTCTGGATCTATTTTGTTTCTCAGCTTATTTTGTGCATTAGATTTCACATATAAGTGAGATCATGTAATACTTGTCTTTCTCTCACTGGCTTATTTCACTTAGCGTAATACTCTTCAGGTCTCTCCATGCTTGCTGTCTCAAAGAGTAAAAGTTCCATCTTTTTTTTTTTTAGATCTTGAAACAGCCCAAGAGCCCTTAAGTAGATGAGTGGATAAAAAAAGATGTGGTACATTTACACAATGGAATATTATCCAGCTGTAAAAAGAAAAAAAAGGGTGTCTTTGAGAAAGCATACAGGTGATTTTTTCAAAAAAATATATAACCTCACCCAACCAGAGTGGCTCATTGTCTCAGCATAGACTCATTAACCAGGAGATCAGGTTTTGGTCCCCAGGAAGGGTTGTGCAAGGGGCAGCCGATCAATGATTCTCTCTCATTATTGATGTCTCTCTCTCTGCTTCTCCCGTCCTCTCTCTGAAATCAATAAAAATATATTTAAGCCCAGCCGGTGTTGCTCAGTGGTTGAGAATCAACCTATGAACCAAGAGGTCACAGTATGATTCCTGGTCAAGGCACATGCCCAGGTTGTGGGCTCGATCCTCAGTGGGGGCATGCAGGAGGCAGCCATTTGATGTTTCTTTCTCATCATTAATGTTTCTCTCTCTCTCTCCCTTACTCCCTTCCCCTCTGAAATCAATTAAAAATATTTTAAATATATATAAGAAAAAAATATGCTTTTTAGAGGGCAATTTGGTTATATTTATCAACACTTAAAATGTGCATACTTTTTCATTCATGCCTCTACTTCAAAGAATTTATTATAGACAAATTGGCAGTACTATGTAATTTTTTTCAAAAAATGGATAATAGTGTAGTTATTATGCTGTGGTAGTGTTTTTCAAATATCAGCATGGATCACACTTTCTGGCAGGCTTGTTGAATGCCCCCCGGATATTTTGAGTCAGTGGGTAACAGGTGGGGCCTGAGAATTTGCATTAATAAATGGCCACTGGTGATCCTGATGCCACTGGTCTGGAAACCACACTTGGAACTATTGCTCTACAGCTTACTTCTTTTAATCTGACATATGGACATCCATCCAAACTGATGCACAGGGATTTCATGAATTCTTTCATGGCTGAGTAATATTCTACTACATGGATGGATGTACCTTGATTTATTCAAGAATTCTATTGTGGATGGACACATATACTTGGGCAGTTTTCAAGTTTTGCAGATTTGGAGACTATTGCAGTGAATATTCATATCCATGTATACTAGGCACTGGTGCTTGTCCTCCTGAGGGATGGAGTCCTTGACGTAGGATTTCTGGGTAAATTTTCAACAATTGCTGATTTTTCAAGTGCCATTCTGACCAGCCAGCGATATATGAGAATGTCTGTTTGCCTGTATTCTGACACCAATCTTTTACCTTTTTGTCATTTAATTGGATAGTTTTTATTGTTCTCTTAATGCTGAAACTGGAAGCAAACGTTTTTACTTTATTTCATTTCATTTCTTTTTCCCTTCCTAATCCCTGGAAGTGGTGAATTTGTTACCTGAGCAGCAAAAGAGGTTCTGTAAATGTGCTTAAATCAAGGGTATGAGATGGGGAGATTATTCTGGTTTGTACAGTGGGCCCAATGTAATCATGGATCCTTAAGAGAGGGAGACAGGAGGGTCTGAGTCAGAAAAAGAGAAGTGACCATGGAAATAGAGGTCAGAGAAGAGAGATTTGAAGATGTCGCCCTGCTGGCTCTAAAGGTGGAGCAAGAGGCATGAGTCTCAGAATGCAGGGCCCATAGAAGCTGAGAGAGACATGGACACGGTTCTCCCCTAGAGTCTCCAGAGGGGCACAGATTCATGACACCTTGATTATAGGCGATTAAGACCCATAGAAATAAACTGTTTAAAATTATGATTTTTATTAGTTATCTTCAAGACACTCAGTTATCTGTGTTTACTCTTGAGTAAAAGAATTGCGCCATTGCCCCATCGCCAGGGGCAGGGGCGCCCAGACACCGCCAGGGGCGTCCGCCACCTCCCTGGAGGGGTAGGCCTGTCCGGGCTGCTGGGCAGACATCGCTCCTCCGACCTGGGACTGAGGCCGCAGCATCGGAACAAAACAGCATTATTTCACTTTTTCTTTTTGTTTTTGTTCGTTCATTTAAACGTATACTTAGAACAGCACTTTGTTGGAAACCTCCCTCCTGTTTTTACCCCCAGTTGAGTGAGGTTTTTACTTTTCAAACACTGAACCGCCTCTGGAGAGCAGTCACGTCCTAAGTGCTTGAGCGTTTGGCACCCCCTCTGGTGCTTGCTTGGACAAGGGAATCACAAGGAAACGAAATGCAAAAACTGAACTTGGGGGAGGGGGCGGGGGTAGTTCTGTGCCTTCCAGCATCTTGTACAGCGAATCCCGAGTCGTCTTTTTACCCCCACATAGCCGTCTTCAGTAGCGATGGAATCTGCCACTATAAAAACAAGTTCCTTGCATTTATTCCGTATAATCTTGTTTACTCTCAACTGTTGTTTATGCAAATCGTGTAAGGTTTTTTATGCCCAAACTTGAAAGTGATTTCCCAGGGGTCAAGCGGCACTGCCCACCTGAAGATGAGGGACACAAGGAAGATCTCACTGGGGTTCTTCCCCTGACTCCATCCTAACACCATGGCAGCTGCGCAGTCGGGCAGAGACGCGGGTGCCAACATCCCCTGCGCGGTCGCCCTGGGTTTACTGGGGGGCCCAGGTGCTACTGGGCTCCCTTCTGAAGTGCAATGCAAAAGGGACACCATGTATTGCAGCGTGCGTTTGGGTTTTGTTTTGGTTTGTTTTTTTGCTTTGTTGTTCTTTTGCAGTTATTAAACCTGTATGCATTGGGGGGTTCTGGGGGAGGAGAAGGAGGGAGGGAGAGGTGGGCAGGAAACTGTCTTTAACATTAAGTACCCATTTCTGTTAAGATCAAATTTAGAGTGATTTTTTCCTTATTTGTTTTCCAAGTTACCTCCAAATTTTTCTTGAAATTTTGTTTTACAGGTTTTTAAATTGTGTTTTTAAGCGCATTTGAAAATTTTGGATAGCAAAAGTCATAAGCTTAAAGGTGGTGAAGGAATTGAGCAAAAGAAAAAGAGAGGTCATGGACAACAGTGTGCTAACTGCAGGGGTGAAGGAGGACCTGCAGAGAGCAGAGGGGCTAAAAGGCGATGGAAAAAACTAAATTAAATTAAACAAACAAGCATATAAACAAACAAAGCCATAAGTTTAAAGAGTATGTGCTGGGATGGTGATAATGTTTCTGAAATATTGAATATTACGCCTACTGCTTTCCTTTCCAGCAGGTTGTGTTTGTTATTTTAGCATTTTTAACAGGTGTGCATTGTTCTTACCCTAATCCAAATGAGGACAAGTGCCCAGGAAACTACACCAACCCACTGAAAGTTCAGATAGTCATAATCCTTGGAAAAGTTATTTTGTAGATTCTGCATTTCCTTCTTGAGCGCTACATTCAGTATCATCATAGCAAAGTAAGAAACCAAGGCTATCACGTGATCTACTCATCAACAAGGCATCATATCTAATAAAAGAGTAATATGAAAATTGACCATACCTCCGCTACACCCACCAAGATGGCTGTGGCCACAGAGAGAGCAGGAGGGAGGGTTGGGTTTCCCTAGCGATGGAGGAAGCCAAGCTTTCCGCACACCCTGGCTGGCCCAGGCCTCCACTCAGTGCTACAAAGTTTCAATTATAGAAGATAAATAAATCTCAACAAAAATGGCAGCAGCCACAGAGCTGGAGAGAGCAGGAAGCTAGGGTTGCCCCCATAATGGAGGAAGCCAAGTTTCTGCAGCCCTGGCCTGCCTTGGCCTCTGCTTAAGGCTACAAAATTTCAATTATAGAAGATATATAAATCCCAACAGAAATGGCTGCTGCCAGGGAGCTAGCAGAAGGCTTGCCTCTGCTCCAGGCTACAAAGTTTCAATTGTAGAAGATAAATAAATCCCAGATGCCAGGGCCTCTGCTTGGGTCGCCAGGGGGCGTGGACAGCCTGCAAACCACCACAGGCCCCTTGCCCAGGCCATCCCATGCCCCAAGGGAACCCTCACCCTGACCCGGAACACCCTTCAGGGCAAATCAGCTAGCCCCCACCCATGCACCAGGCCTCTATCTTATCTAATGAAAGAGTAAAATGCAGATTGACCATCACTCCAACACACAAGATGGCTGCCCCCATGTGGTCAAAGATCCTGCCCCTATGTGGACACAAGATGGCCACCACAAGATGGCCAGCAGGGGATGGCAGTTGGGAGGGACAGGTTTGCAAGGGAGGGCAGTTGTGGGCAATCAGGCCTGCAAGGGAGGGCAGTTGTGGGTGATCAGGCCAGCAGGGGAGGGACCAGGCCTGCAAAGGAGGGCAGTTGGGGGTGATCAAGCCTGCAGGGGAGGGCAGTTAGGGGTAACCAAGCCGGCAGGGAAGGGCAGGTGAGGGGACCCAGGCCTGCAGGGTAGAGCAGTTGGGAAGGACCAGGCCTTCAGGTGAGGGCAGTTAGAGGTGACCAGGCCTGCAGGAGAAGGCAGTTAGGGGCAAACAGGCTGGCAGGGGAGTGGTTAGGGGGTGATCAGGCTCACAGGCAGAAGCGGTTAGGGGCAATCAGGAAGGCCAGCAGGCAAGCAGTTGGGAGCCAGCAGTCTTGGATTGTAAGAGGGATGTCCAACTGCCCGTTTAGTGGGATCCTACCTAAACGGGCAGTCGGACATCCCTCGAGGGGTCCCAGATTGGAGCCGAGGGCCACCCCCCCCCATGCACAAATTTTGTACACCGGGCCTCTAGTCTTAAAAGACTCCCATTGCCCTAGCTGGTTAGGCTCAGTGGATAGAGCGTTGGCCTGAAGACTGAAGGGTCCCAGCTTTGATTCCAGGCAAGGGCACATGCCCAGGTTGCACACTGGATCCCTGGTGGGAGACACGCAAGAGGCAACTGATCAATGATTCTATCATCATTGATGTTTCTATCTCGCTTTCCCTCTCCCTTCCTCTCTGAAATCAATAAAAATATATTTTAAAAAAAGATGACTCTTTAAAAAAGAGACTCACACTAATGACACACTCCACTGGTAAGCCCAGTTGTATCTCTCTGTGTCATGGTTGAGTAGCAAAAAATGAAAGCAGAAAGAAATTCTGAGGACTGATTTTATAATCAAATATAACAGGTCCTTGAATAATGTCATTTCATTCAACATCATTTTGTTAAAATGTTGATGGGATGCCATAGAAACTTAACTCTTTTTTTATATCAATAGCCTATAGTCAGGTTGGTTTCTTGCTTTGTTTTGTTTTTAACATATTTTTATTGATTTCAGTGAGAGAGAGAGAGAGAGAGAGAAACATCAATGATGAGGGATAATCATTGATCTGCTGCCTCCTGCAACCCCTCAAGGAGGATTGAGTACACAACCTGGACATGTGCCCTGATCCGGAATCAAACTGGGAGTTCCTGGTTCATAGGTTGACACTCAACCACTGAACCATGCCGGCTGGTCTAGAACCCTTTTTTTAAAGAAAGCCATGCTGAACTCTCCATCAACAATTGAAAAATCTTTGCTTTGCCCTTACAATTCTATTAATTCTGAAAACACATGTTAAGCACAAGAAAACAGGCCCCAATCCAGGGCAGTGTGGTTCAGTTGGTTGGAGCTTATGCCAAATGGTGGCAGGTTCAATTCCTGGTCAGGGTGCAAACCCAGGTTGGGGCTTTGATCCCTGGTCCCAAGTTGAGTCTTGTGTGGAAAGCAACCAGTTGATGGTTGTCTCTTTCGCTCTCTCCCTCATTTCCTCTATCTAAAACTTATTTTTTAAAAGCTCCAAAAGAAATTCTTATGCTAAGCCCCATGCCATCAAACTAAGACTTAATTAAAGTCAGCTTTCCCAGAAATTGAATCTTACTCCAGTCAATCAGGAATCACCTGATCAGCACTAGTTAGGTCAGCTGTCTGATGAGCCCTTGCCACCCCCAAAGGAAAGTAACCTTGCAATATCCAACCCGTTCTTTTGTCTACACTTCCTGCTCCCTTTTGCCTATGAAAATTTTTCCTTTTTTACAGTTTCCCAGAGCTCCTTTCTCTCTGTAAGATTGGGTGCTGCCTATTGAACTGTGAATAAAGCCAGTACGATTTTTAAAATTTACTTAGTTGAGTGTTGTCCTTTAACACACATACAATTTGACCAAATAATCAAAAATGTACAAAAAGAGAAAGAAAAAAACAAAACAGATATCTACAAAGATGTTCTCTGCAGCACGGGTTTAAAATTAAAAAAGTGGTAACAATGGAAATATCCATGATTGGTATTGTTTGAGTAAACTACAATACAAATGTGTTAAACATATTCTGGTCAAGAGACTACAAGCAAAATTGAAAGAAAGATTGTGGTGCCAAATGTATTATAGAAAGAGGTTATGGTTAGATCCCCAGTGTAGGGCCTGCAGGAGGCAGCTGATCAATGAATCTCTCTCATCATTGATGTTTCTATCTCTCTCCCTCTCCCTTCCTCTCTGAAATCAATAAAGAAAAACAAATATCTTCTTTATTGTGGGAAGTAATTGAACAACTGCTGCCTGATTAAGTCAAACTATTGTAAATGTCTGTTAATCTATTTACAAATTATAATGAAATGATTTTTTTTCTGTTCATAATGAAAGAATTTTAATTCTAGCACTCATCAGTAATGTACATTTCACTAATGTCTAACTCAGGAATGATGACAAACAGTAGCTTTTCTCCTCACAATACATGCATTCTTCTTCACCCCTTGCAGAGAAGTACGGCCTTTCAATTACTTTCAGAAAATAGAATAAGAGAAAAGTGTGTGTGTCTTCCTGGTGTTGGCCTTCAAGGCTCATGGTAGCCCTTTAATGCTCCCTCTTTCCCTAGTTGTAGTGACGCAGTTCTGTGACAACACATGACTGAGGGAGTTAGATCCCTGGGTGGGTAATGGGGCAGCGCCCTGCTGGCCTACACTGCACTTTACAAGAATAAGCACCTGAGATCACCACAGCATAGTAGGGCGACTCTGATCAATGCAGTGGTCCCTTGTACCTCAATGAAAGCCCTGCTGAGCATCTTTTCAAGATATGGAGATAGACATATAGTACAGAGATATGCAAACAACTTTATTTCCAAACATTGTTAACAATACACATACAGGCATGCAAACAGAAGCATAGTCTCAAAGGTTGGACATTTCACTTAATGCCAAAATCAAGTATGTGACCTTTTGAAGTCTTACAGGGATTGGAAAGGGTATGCTTACAGCCCTGGCCGGGTGGCTCAGTTTGTTGGAATTTGGTCTCTTACACCAAAGAGGTTTGCAGATTGGATTCCCATTCAGGGCACATAGGTTTCAGGGCAAGTACAGGATGCTACTGATTGGTGCTTCTCTCTCACATAGATGGTGGAGGCAGACAGGACAGGGAAAGGTGCCCTGTAGACCTTCCCAGCGCTGGTGGATGCAGGAGGGACAGAAGTTGTGCCCACAGGCAATGGTTACTGGGTCTCTCAGGTGATCTAGGCAGATGGGGCAGCTGGCCTCTTCCTGGAACTCAGCCAGGGAAGCTGCAAAGGCCATTGTGCAGTGAAGGTGTCTGTCCCAAGACAGTTTCTTCAGTCAGTGTGATCCTCCAGGAGTGAGAAAAAGTGAGAACCTGAGTTTGGCTCAGGCCTCCCTCTCTGTGGAAGTCAGTAGGTGCTTCCATGCAGAATCCCAGTGGCCAGCTCACATCCAGTCTTCCTGTCACTTTCTTCTGTATTTAATGTCAGGTTGCACCGAGTGAAAATCAGCTGTGAACTCTGTGGTCAAAAACCAAGCACCATGCTGGCCACTTTGGCTCAGTGGATAGAGTGTGGGTCTATGGACCCAAGGGTCCCGGGTTCGAGTCTGGTCAAGGGCACATGCGTGGGTTGTGGCTTGATCCCCAGTAGGGGGTATGCAGAAGGCAGCTGGTCAATGGTGCTCTCTTAGAAGTAAACTTTAAAGATCTTATTGACCTTTATTCAGAAGTTTAATAGGCTGCATCTGATGGGGGAAAATAAGACCTTGGGGATTGGGGAGGGGGGCTAGCAATCTGAATCTCTGCCAGTAACCTAATGTGCATTCTTGATAGCCTATAATTAAGTCACTGCTCCTGTCTCCACAATCTGGTCTAGCAAGACCTGTTTTCCTAATTACTCCCAATTTACAAAGAGGTCACAAACAAAGAATGTAACAGCTTAGCTACAGGAGAGGTCACTGACACCACCCAGACCAGGCATTTATTTATTTTTTTAATATATATTTTATTGATTTTTACAGGGAGGAAGGGAGAGGGATAGAGAGTTAGAAACATCGATGAGAGAGAAACATCGATCAGCTGCTCCCTGCACACCCCCTACTGAGGATGTGCCCACAACGAAGGTCCATGCCCTTGACCAGAATTGAACCTGGGACCCTTCAGTCCGCAGACCAATGCTCTATCCACTGAGCCAAATCGGTTAGGGTGAGGCCAAGCATTTAGATACAATCTAACTTCCCCATTCTAACTGACTCAGGAGGGGCTGGCAAGCCCACCACAAAAGGCTGGTAGTTAGGAAACAGACAGAAAACAAAGAAACTGAAGGGTATAGAGAAAGCTTCCTCCATATTGATTTATTCAGAATTTGGAGAACTGACCCTCTGAGTCACTGTACTAGTACATGTGAAACATCTGAAAATAAATGGGTTTATCCTAGACCTACAAGTACTCCTGTGTATTTTTTGATCGCCTGGTAAATTCTGTAACACATCCAATCTTACAAGCGCTGAGATAGAAAGGAGCTCTGAGAAACTGTAAAAAAATGAAAGGCTTCATAGGCAAAAGGATACAGGAGGTGTAGACAAAAGAACGGGTTGGATATTGCAAGGTTACTTTCCTTTGGGGGTGGCAAGAGCTCATCAGACAGCTGACCTAACTAGTGCTGATCAGGTGATTCCTGATTGACTAGAGTAAGATTCAATTTCTGGGAAAGCTGACTTTAATGGCATGGAGCTGAACATAAGTAATTTCTTTTAGGGGTATTTTTTTAAAATATATTTTTATTGATTTCAGAGAGCAAAGGAGAGAGAGAGATAGAAACATCAATGATGAGAGAGGATCGAACCAGGGACCCTTCAATCCGCAGGCCAACTCTCTATCTACTGAGCCAAACCAGCTAGGGCTTGGGGGTATTTTTTACTTTTTATTTATTTATTTTTGTTTCAGAGATAGGAAGGAGGGGAGAGAGAAAAAGTGAGAGAGAAACATGTATCAGTTGCCTCATGCTCACACTCTGACCTGTTGTGGTGTCCAACCCTGGAGTCAGAATAAGACCACCGGAGGCCGGCTAAGGTCCCCGAAAGGAGGGAGAGCCTCCAGCCCCTTCTGGAGGGTCCCTCTCTCCTCCCTAGGGAGGGAGAGCCTCCAGCCCCTTCTGGGGGGTCCCTCTCTCCTGCCTCTCGGGTACCTTGCCAGGGCCCCAAAAGTTGTGGGGCGACCCGCGAATGAAGACCACCAGGCAGCCAAATTGAAATTTAGGAAGCCTTTATTACGAACTCGAGCCCGGGCCCGCGTCTCCACTGACACAGCAGGGAGCAGCGCGAGCCCCGAACACTCGGAGCGAGCAAGTTTTTATCCTAAAGCAGGGGGAGTTGGCAGAACTTGATTTGTTAAACTTGGGTCAAAAAGTCAGATACATTACTCACAATAATGGAAGATTTTCAGTTGAACAAGCAATTACAAAAGTTACAAAGCATGGGAGAATGCAGTTACAGCGTAAGTTGCCTGTTTGATCAGTCTTGCGATTTCCTTTATTCTAAACTCTAAATTACAAAGGCTAGGCGCAGCCCACAGGGTCGCTCCCAGTCACATCTTACGAAAGCAGATTGTACAGAAGCAGAATTGAGCAAAGTTAATAACCTCTAAAAGTTTTTTACAGTTTCTACTCCTGGAGCTACTGAGTCAGTGGGAATCACTCTCCTGCAGTTCTGGTCCACAGGCACAGAAAAATTACCTTTGTGAAGTGGGATGGATTTACTTCAAAACAAAGGGCAGGAGTCATGCCTGGCTGGAGCATGACGAACCACATGCTTCTGAGCGTGGGTCACCTGCCAAACCTTAATATACAGTTGGGGTCTCTGTCCTGATTTGGGGTCACTTACGCCAGAACATTCCCCACTGGTCTTACGGGGGAATCAAATCGTTGATTCCTGCTGTTCCCATTCCTCCTCTCGGATGGGTTGGTAGTTAGTGTGTAAGACCATGAGTTTCCAGGTCTCAGTCTGGAAGCTGAGGTAACTACCCTATTGTTTAAGCAAGTAAGTGCGTGCAGAAGTCAGAATAGCAGGGTTAAAATTCAAACAGCAGTTTTTACCCAAGTATGGTTGCTACCATACTTCAGACCCTGGGAATGAACGTGCCACCATTTGGTGTACAGGAAGATGTTCCAAATGACTTGAGTCACACTGCCCAGGGCTGGGGCCTGTATTCTTGTGCTTAACATGTTTATTAGAATTAGTGGAATTATAAGGGCAAAGCAATGGTTTTTCAATTATTGGTGGATAGTTCAGCATGGCTTTCTTAAGAAAAAGTTCCCACTCCAGCTGTCTGCAGCACTGGAAAGCCTACTTCTCAAAGCCCAAACAGGATTCAGCCAATTTGTTCAACCTTCCCAATACAATAAGCATAGTAAACAGGGCAGACATATAATTTTATATTATTAGCTAGTAGCCCATCGTGAGATATTGCACACAGTAGGCCATGCAGGAGCCAGCAGGAACCGCAGCACACCACTGGGAGCCTTGCTGCTTCCACAGGAGCCAGGAGGGACCCACGCCATTCTTCAAGAGATGGGAGGGACCCACACTGCTTCCATGGGAATTGGGCCTGCCATCTCCTCTCTGAGCTTGTGCTCAGCCACCAGGGCGTCGCCTCGGCAATGAAGCAAGTGTCCAGCCCCAGCCGCCCCCCGCCCGCTGCCCAGAGGCCCTCTGTGGCCATGGCAATGAAGCAAGCATTCTGCAAGGCTGCTCACACTGCCTGTTCTCAGCGGTAGCTCCTCCGCTCCCCTCCCCTGCAGGACTGGGAGACTCCGGCGAGGCTGAGGGGACTGGGCACTGCCATCTTGTGGTTATGGGTGCTACCATCTTTGTAATGGAGTGACAGTTAATTTGCATAGTACCCTGTTATTAGATAGGATACCCAATTCTAAGAGTTTGGGATTGTAGGAGAGAGAAAAAATTCCCTTCTACCATTCTAGGTTCTGTGGCTGGTCTAAGAATTAAATTGACATAAAATAGATTTGTTGTGGGAGGTGGGAACAGCACCAGGTGTCTGACTGGTGGGGTCCACCCAAACTTGGGTTCAGCAGCCTCAGTACTTGTGTTCTGGCTGGGAAAGACTTCAGAGCCAAGACCCCAAACTATAAGAGGACATTTATTTGGTAAATCACAGAGGTAGAAGAAGTAATTCCTAGAACAAATGGGCTTAGGAAACAAATTATGGAGGTAAAGGAAGGGCCCTTGGAGCTTGGGAGTGAGGAAGCTAATGGTAACATGCCTGGGGCAGGAGGGGGGAAGGGCAGAGGATGCTCTGAGGAGGGTTCTCTGTCAAAGGTTTTAAGGCTAGAGATTTTAGGGGAGGTCCCAGGGAAGGATCTTAATAGAATATTCAGCAGTTTTCCAGGTGTGTCCTTTCAGGGTTGTGGCCTCCACTGATTGATTATCAGGCACCTGAGCAGAGGGTCATTATTCAATACAACTGGTCCTGAGGCTGGTTTTGTTGCTTATCTGGGCCTGGAGCTGAAATACAACCGAGGCATAGATATTATCTGTAGGGAGGAAAGGTCAAGGGGTCCAGAATGCATAATCAGTAATGCACTAGAAGAAGTCACCCTGGGGGAAGGGTCCCACCCTACAATTGATTGGACCTTGCTGGAGATCTGGGGCTTTCCACCCTGGTGACCTTCTGTCATCTTTAACACACATGCAACTTGACCAAATAATCAAAAATATACAAAAAGAGAAAGAAAAAACAAAATAGATATCTACAAAGATGTTTTCTTCAGCACAGGTTTAAACTTCAAAAAAGTAGAAACATTGGAAATATCAGTTGTCTGTATAAAGTACCTCACCAATGTGTTAAACACATTCTGTTCAAGAGACAACAAGCAAAATTTAAAGAAAGATGGTAAGTACCAAATGTATTGCTATAGAAAAGCACACAAGCCCTAACTGGTTTGGCTCAGTGGATAGAGTGTCAGCCTGCGGACTGAAGGGTCCCAGATTCGATTCCGGTCAAGGGCATGTACCTTGGTTGCGGGCACATCCCCAGTAGGGAGTGTGCAAGAGGCAGCTGATTGATGTTTCTCTCTCATCTGTGTTTCTAACTCTCCCTTCCTCTCTGTAAAAAATCAATAAAATGTATTTAAAAAAATAGAAAGGCACACAAAATTGTAGATTGAAGAAAGCAAGAAATTCCCACTTCAGTCCAGTCTGAGCTATTGTCTCTTCCTTCAGACCACTGGACCATATAACTGTACTCAAAATTTTGTATTTTAGAACATGAATATGCTACATAGGTCTGTATTATGTGAATGGTTCTGGGGAAACACTTATTAAACACAATACTAATTATGGCACAGCATGCAGCTGTGCTCAAACCAAATGTGAAAAGACTATAAAAAGCTTCATGTCAGGTGATGTTTTGCACCAAATTTCTCAAAAACTTATTTAACAGTAGTTTGGGTTTCAGACTGTGGGCTCTGTAGGATGACCCTGTGTCTACCAGGCCCCTGCCAGTCCTACCTCTGTTTACACAGGTACAGGATGGAATGTGCCCTGGTTTCCCCAGATTCTTCCCAAGCCCACGAGGCTCAGGGTCTGTCTCTTAGGCACCAAACGCACTATAGGTGAGCTTCAGCCCCAGTTCTTCCTTCCCTTTCTCCAGGTCCTACCTTTGGCCTCAGATATTTTTTTGAAGTGGGGGAGGGGGATTTAAAACTCTTTATTTCAATTGTCCTTAAACATTTCTCTAAGTATGATGTAGGTGTAACTTCCATTTACTGATATAAACCCTGTGCTCTTCAGGCAGCTTGCAAGTGTCACTCTTCTCTTTTATTAATTGAGATAGAATTGATCCCAGGGCATTTGAATACCATTAACCTGGTGCCCAGCAAAGCTTACCAGCTATCAGTCTCCTTCCTTAGCTCCCCCTCTTCCTTCAGAGTCAAATGCACATATTGTTCCCCTTAGGACAGGTTGGGATTCAGATATCTTATTTTTAACAGATATTGCAGGCGATTCTGGACAAGGCTCTTTGAGGGACCAGGAACACATGGGATGTGTTCTGAAAGCCAAAACTGAGTTCTATTTACTGGCAAGACATGATCTCCCCAAGGCACCAAGTGAAAGGGTGAATCAAGATACAGCGCTCTACTTTAGTAAGGGCTAATAAAAGAAAGCTCATTCTGCTAGCCTAAGGATTGCACAAACATGCTCCCCTTGAGTGGTTATTTTACAGAAATTCCTGAAGATCATCACCCCTGCACAGCCCCCTCCCCCCCCCCCCGCTGGTCCCCCCTCCAGAAAGGATGTCTGGTGCCAGCAGAAGGACACAGGGCAAGGCCGTAAAACTAAGGACCTGATACGTGTGTCAAGCCGAAGCCCTGAACCCATAAAAAACCTGCTCCCTCCCCAATTCACTGCTGACTCTTTCTCCAGTCAGACCACCTGCACCTAGGTGCCTTGAGTCCCTTCTGTGTGACCCCCACCCAACCCTGAACCTTTCACCAAGTGTTCTGGCGTAAGTGACCCCAAGTCAGGACAGAGACCCAACTGTATATTAAGGTTTGGCAGGTGACCCACGCTCAGAAGCATGTGGTTCGTCATGCTCCAGCCAGGCATGACTCCTGCCCTTTGTTTTGAAGTAAATCCATCCCACATCACAAAGGTAATTTTTCTGTGCCTGTGGACCAGAACTACAGGAGATCAATTCCCACTGACTCAGTAGCTCCAGGAGTAGAAACTGTAAAAAAACTTTTGGAGATGATTAACTTTGCTCAATTCTGCTTCTGTACAATCTGCTTTCGTAAGATGTGACTGGGAGCGACCCTGTGGGCTGCGCCTAGCCTTTGTAATTTAGAGTTTAGAATAAAGGAAATCGCAAGACTGATCAAACAGGCAACTTACGCTGTAACTACATTCTCCCATGCTTTGTAACTTTTGTAATTGCTTGTTCAACTGAAAATCTTCCATTATTGTGAGTAATGTATCTGACTTTTTGACTCAAGTTTAACAAATCAAGTTCTGCCAACTCCCCCTACTTTGGGATAAAAACTTGCTCACTCCGAGTGTTCGGGGCTCGCGCTGCTCCCTGCTGTGTCAGTGGAGACACGGAACCGGGCTCGAGTTCGTAATAAAGGCTTCCTAAATTTCAATTTGGCTGCCTGGCGGTCTTCATTCGCGGGTCGCCCACAACATTTGGGGGCCCCGGCGAGGTACCCGAGAGGCAGGAGAGAGGGACCCCCCAGAAGGGGCTGGAGGCTCTCCCTCCCGAGGGAGGAGAGAGGGACCCCCCAGAAGGGGCTGGAGGCTCTCCCTCCTTTCGGGGACCTTAGCCGGAGCATCTGCCTCCGGTGGTCTTATTCTGACTCCAGGGTTAGACCCCACAACACAAGTACCTGCACAGGAAGCCAAACTTCTTAACACACTCCAGCCTCCTGCACCCACATCCTCCCATCTCCCCATTTATCTGGACCGGGGGTAGGGGAGGTGGGGAAGGGGCATGGGGGCTGACTCTAGACAAATCCTCTCAAAGCAAGAAGCCACAAACAATCTAAACTGGAGTAAAGGTGGGAGGGTGTGGCTGTGAGGACTCTACCCAGCAGAGACTCAGCTCCTCTAGGAAATGGGAAGTATTGGAAGGAGGGGCTATGGAGAAAGGATGGGGGTTTTTCCTATAATTATCCTAAGCGTCCTTGGCCTTGATCTAAGAATTTGGGACTTCTTCCTTATAACTTTGTAGCACTATTTCTGTGCTCAAACCAAATGAAACAAGCCCTGGTTCATAGGTACCAACTGATTTTATAAGGAAATTCAAGACATAAACTATGTTCTTTTTATCTGACATATAGGAACAGAATTCTCAAGTGATGAAGTTGTTATACTAATAATGACTCTGGGAGGTTCATTATCCTCTTATCTCTACTTCCTATAACCTTTAAGATGTTCTTATCTTTATTGTTGAGATTATTACAGATGTCCCCTCCACTTTTACCCCTGGTCCTCCACCTCCCAGTTCCCACTCTGGCCCAGGTCTTCACCCTATTGTCTGTGCTCTTGCACAATTTCAGTAACACTCTAACCTGACAACCGAGGGGTCCGGGCTGCCTGTCACTACTTCAGCCAGTTAAGCAGACAGGGGTGAATCATATATGAGTGTTTATTCCAACATTGACAGGCAATAGGCACTGGGAGTTGTAAAGAGCAGGTGCCTCCAGGACTAGATTGTTTCAGCCAAGAGGTTGTAAATCTTTCCATAATGATAGGCAGTTCTTGGGACAGGAGGATGGACTGCATTTCAATATTAGTTCCCATGTCCCAGGGCATACAACTCTCAGGCAGGTTAGAGTGTGCTTTCTCTAATCAGAAGAGAACCATCGTGGTTAACAGAGCATGATTAATATCTCTTATCATTGTAGCTGGTCCCCAATAGTCTATTTCTGCCCCTAACAACACAATTAAAAACTGATTTAACAGTGGGAGGGGAAAAAAGGTTTCATAGCTGAAAACATTTTTGTGTTTATGTGAATCCACTATGATGTCTAGTAGTGGAATCCTGTAGGAAATAATACTGGATATGCCCTGGAGGGAGACATTCCCTTATACTGGACAGCAAACAAACATGCCCTGTTTTGTATGGAGACACCGTCTCTACCTTCTAAGGCTCTTCCTTAAAAATATTGTCTGTAGTGTTGGGGAGCACAAGAGGCTTGGGTGAAAAGTTGTAGGGAGGAGATTCTGATAAAAGGGAAGTATGTGGAAGGCCACTGACCCTGTTTATTAGAATTCCCACTTAAGAGAGACTTAGGGGAGTGTCCAAGGCGACGCCCCTAATTATTCCTTGACCTTTCCAAACAAGTCTGTGCACCTGGGTGTTACTGGAATCCTTATGCTTAATCCCTGGATGCCCTTAAACACACATGTCCTCCCAAGATTACTCACCCTACTGATAGTATCTAAAGATAAAAATTCCAATAAAGGCCTAATAAGGCAGGCAATTGAGGCTGCCTGGCTGCTATCAGTCAGGTCATCCCTTAGCCCTCTCCCCTAGGAGCTGCTGGTCAGCCCTGGCACTGGAGCACTCAGTTCCTTGCTCCCAAAACAGCAGAAACTAGAGAGACCAAAAATGCTCTCTACACAATTGTGTTCTCTCCCACTGGGAATGTGTAAGGTAATTATAAAACAGGTAAATACATGCGTATGGGAAATAGGTAAATGTTCACAAACTTATTGCAGCAGTGAAAGTACAATTTGTACACTTTATTTATACACTTTATACACAATTTATACCAGAATACTTGACAGTTACCTCCCCCCATCTATTAGTTCCCACAACATCTTTATTGCTATTAAACAAAGTTAAAAAAAATGGAAAATAAAATAAGACAAATATTGCTCATGTATGTCAAGTCAAATAAGCATTAACTAACGTTTTTTATCGGTGCTAGATTCACTCATAGTTGTACAAAATTCTACCTACTGTCCATAAATCACAGGGAGAAAATGAAGCAAAGTGACAGTTCATCCTTCCTAATCTGTTAAAGCACAGACAGTGAGAGGTTTGGGATCACATCCGACATAGAAGTAAGGCTTCAGCACTTCAGAAAATGTATCCCAGAAGGAATGGATGTGAGACATGTCATTCAAACTGTAAAAGGAAACCTGACCCAACTCATAGTCCAGATAGATGCCAATCCCTCTGGGCGTTTCCTTCAGCACAAGGGGGACAGGAACAGACCCTCGTGCCACATAGTCACCATCCTGCAGCTGAATCGTCCAACATCTGTTCTCCTGTCTTAGCAGGGGCTGCTTTCTGTCCTTGAAAAGGGAGTCTTTACAGACCCCCACGGCCCACTCAGGCTTGTCATCCACCTGGACCTCCCAGTAATGTCGGCCACAGTCAAACCCTTCAGTACCCAGGACAACTGGGTCCACTTCAAATCCCTTTGGATTCCGACGAACTCTTTGCTTTTTCCTCACAAATGTCACAGACTTTTTATCCTCAGACACAAGCAGATTAGGATGTGCGGTCTTGGGATCCAGGGTAACTTCTTCTCTAAATCTCTGTATAATTTTCTGCAGGGCTGAACACTGTGGAGGAAGACAGCATTCTTCTCTCCTTAACTGGAACCAATAGACAGCTGGGGGTTTCAGGTGATCACAACGGTGGAGGACACCCTTGATGTCCATCAGGAATTTCACATCTGGCGTCACATGCTTCTTCTCTGCCACCTCCTTTTCTAGACTTTTGAGGTTGGAAAGATGGTCTGAAAATGCAGTTGTGTTTGCAATGAGTTTCTGTTGAATGTCCTTCTCTTCTTCAGCTAGCCTTGAGAGAACTGCCTCTTGCTCATGCTCCATAAATTGAGACAGATGCTCAAATTCAGAGGCTAATTTCTGTTCCCGTTTTTGCACTTTCTCTCTCAGTTCTATGAGCTTTTTGCTTTGAATGCTTATTAATTTCTGAACATCGACCATCTGCTTACTTATGTAACTGTAGAGCCTTAGCCTATGATGAGAAGCAGCCTCCCCCATGGGCCTCACCTGGTGGCCCTGGTGGTCAGGGGACTGAGTGCACAGGGGACACAACAGTTCTAGGTCCTCCTCACAGAAGAGGGTCAGGGCCTGGTTGTGCTGCTCACACAAGAGCCTCTCTTCCTGTCTCTTCTTCTTGCCCCTGGTGATCTGGAGAATCTTGGCCATGTCAACCATCTTTCCCAGCTGGGTGTTGCTCCTCAAGCACCTCTCTTGGCATGGGTGACGGCACACAGGGCAAGGGAACCTGTCCTGCAGATCAGCCCAGGACTGGCGGATGCAGGAGCGACAGAAGTTGTGCCCACATTCGATGGTGACAGGGTCTTGCAGGCCATCCAGGCAGATGGGACAGTTGATTTCTGCCGGGAGTCCTGCCAGAGCTGCGTCAACCGCCATTGGGCCCTGAAAGAAGGACGGGACTGAGGTGTGTTTCTTCAGGAGGTTGGGCTCTGCGAGACCTCTCCAGATGCACCCTCAGATCTCACTGGCCTTGCTGTCCTGAATGGCTCATTCCTATGAGACCAGTGGCTGCATGTGTCCAGAGGAGCTTCACTCACCACCTCCTGCTGATCACACACTAGTTGAATCCAAGTTCAGAAATTCTTGATCAGAAAGCAGACATGGTTGTAAAGTACCTATTCATTCCTGGAGATGAGAAAAGATTGTTGCATGTAAAAAAAAAAAAGGCTACCACTGTGGTCCTGCTCACTGCCACATTTGAAGCAACCACTGATTTGTCTATCAGCACAACCCACCTAAACCAAGTCAGCTACAAGGGTGCTGCCTGGGACTGTGGCAAGTGTATACATTTGGGACTAGATCACCTATCCTGGGCCAGTTTCCATCCTTAGTGACCTACCATCTGGGAAACCTGGGAAAAGTTACATAACATTCTTATTTCTAAGAGAGTCTGGAAAAGAAGAATAAAATTCCCAAATTCAATCATTTCAATCTTGAGAAAAACCTAAGAAAAGGATTTGGCTTAAACAGTTTATTTTTTATAGGGATGAATTTATAATATATCAAAATTTACTGCCCCGACCAGTTTGGCTCAGTGGATAGAGCATTGGCCCAAGGACTGAAGGGTCTCAGGTTCAATTTTGGTCAAGGGCATGTACCTTGGTTGCGGGCACACCCCTGGTAGGGGGTGTGCAGGAGGAAGCTGATCAATGTTTCTCTCTCATTGATGTTTCTAACTCTCTATCCCTCTCCCTTGCTCTCTGTAAAAAATCAATAAAATATGTTTTTAAAAGGCCTAATTATTCTTTAAACATAATTTAAAAAGAAAAGTTTAGGGTTGCAGATTTGATTCCTTGTCACAGCACAGGTTGTGGGTTCAGTCCTGAACCATAGACAGGAAGCAAGAGGGAGAGAAAGAAAAATCAATGATGAGAGAGAATCATCAATTGACTGTCTCCTGCACGCCCCTTACTTGGGACTGAGCTCACAACACAGGCGTGTGCCCTGACTGGAAATTGAACTGTGACCTCCTGGTTCATGGGTCAACATTCAACCACTGAGCCACACCAGCCAGGCTCCACTGAGTTTTAGAGAGAGAGGGAGGGAAGAAGAGGGAAAGGGAGAGAGAGAGGAAGGAGGGAAAGGAAGAGAGAGAGAGAGACAGAGAGAGAGAGAGAGAGAAAGAAAGATCCATGTGAGAGAGACACATGTTGATTGGTTGCCTCTTGCACATGCCCAGATAAGGGCTGGGGTTGGAACTTGCAACCCAGGTACAAATTGAACCTGTGACCCTTCAGTGCATGGGCTGATGCTCTAACCACTGAGAAACACAGGCCAAGACTGTTTTCACTCTTTTGCCATATATTTTGTTTGACATATATAACAAAAATCTGATCTTATATAAACATGCAGTTGAAAAAGGAAGGAGTAAAAAAAATTAATTAAAAAATTATAAAATAAAAATAAAATACTAAATCTAACCAATACTAGTGGTCACCATAGCCTTAAGAGAAATTGTTTCATGTGACAGAAATTTTTAAATGAAACTCTGTAGACTGAAAATTATTTTGGAAGGAAACAAAGAGAAGTTTCCTTCAAAAGTCATAAGGATTGTAATTGAAAGTCAAAATATTTGGCCTCTTGAACTAAAGTAAGTAATTTGTGTTTTTGCCTCCCTGACAAAGTTTATATAAAGCTACAAAAAGAAATTGACAGCCAGTTTGAAATGGAATTGCCAGGGCCTAGGGCAAAGAATATCCTTACATGATATTATTCTACAATGTCATTATAATTTTTGGTATTTTACAACAGCATATTTTACAATTATCCCAAACAAACTTACAAACTAATTCTTTGAATGGTTGGAAGCAATTAAAAAAAAAAAAAGGACATGAAAGGATTTAATTCCTTGCAGAAGGAATTAAGGCACTGGGAAGGTACTTGAGCATCCTATATTGGCCCCTCTTGCCCTTTGTGCCAAGAGGGACCCTCTTCTCACAATCCAATTAGTCTCAGCTGTTAACTGAGCTTTCTGTTCATGCTGAGCTTGAAGCCTCGTGGGGGCTGGTACCATGGATCTGTCTCACACCCAATTGTGTGAGCTGGGCCCTCACTGGAGAAGAAACCCGAGTTCCCCGAGATATGTGATCAGCACTGGGACCCCGCCAGCAGGCCAGGGGTTCCCAAGGCAGGTGCTGGGTGTGGAGGCCACGGGGGCATAGGCTACCAAGGAGACAGAACTGAACCTCACACCACCCTGCTTGGCCCCGGAGGATGGCTGGTTAGCCAGAGACGGGTAAGATTCCTCAAGGAAGGAACAACCTAAGACAGGCACAGTCGCAGAGTTCCATCAGGAGAGAACTTGGGGGGGGCAACAGAAGTGGGGCACAGACCCTCACCCCCCCAACATAGCAGGGGCTTGAACCCTCACCCCTTCTGAAGGAGGTCTCCTGCCCCCATGGCTGCTTTGCGCTTCCCACACCCAGCTCAGATCGGGACCCAGGCAACAGAAAGAGACTTGGCCCAGCTCACATCGAGATACAGGTGACAGAGAGAGACTTGGCCCAGCTCAGATTGGGACCCAGGTAACAGACAAGAGACTTGGCCGACAGCAGTTGCCCTATATCTAAATTCAGCCTAGCATCTGGAATGCTCAGGGCCCACTCAAGAATGCAAGTAATCCTTCCCACTAATATTTACAGGGTAAACTAAGATTGTTGGTAGAGTATTAAATTTGACAGTAAAATACTAATCGAGTTTTCAGATTAATTTAAATAGGCTAATTGAAATAAGTGAATATTCAAGTAAAGTTAATTGTACTGGACAAAAAGCTGTTCTTAAAGTAATAACTAAAATTTCTATTGGTAGTTCATCTCATGGTAAAATTCCTGAATATGCAATGAACCTAAAGCAGTCATATGTGTGGGGAAAAAAAATTTTAAATTTAAAGTTATCAAGACTGCATTATAAAATTTACAAAAACCTCCATTAATAAAAAAAAAAGGGGGGGGGGAATAGTAGGGCAATATCATGTAAGGAAAAATATCCTATAAGTAAATTACATATAGAAAATTTTTACTTTACCAAATTAAGTTTCATTTGCAATGCTAACAGCATGACGGCCATTAAAAACACACATGGTGTCTAAATAAGACAAAGGAAAATTGTTTGAACAAAAATAAAAAGGATCCCAAATCAATTATATAGAAAAGATTCCTTTATTAACTTGTGGTCGAGAATACATTTGTATATTTTCAGAAAACAACCCCAAGACCAGATGGATTCCTGCAACAGAGAGGAATTGACAGGTGTGCTCCAACCACTAAGACAAGAGGAAAAAACAGTCCAGAGATGGAAGACGCTGACAACGCCTTGCCACGTGAGCAGTCAGCAGCTGTGCACCGCTGCAGGTTACCTAGGACCAAACCAGAGAGGGTCGGACCTGCATTGCCAACATGTGCCCACCATCCAGATATCATTGCTGACATGTACACATAAGGAACTGTTAGACATTGAAACGGGAACTCAGAACTGTTGGACATTGAAATTGGGACTCAAACATTTTTTTTGTTTTATCTTGTTTTGTTATTATATGTTTATTTCTAGTCTGCAAAGGCAAAACTTTTTAAAGGAAAGAAATGGTGGGAAAAAGATACAGAGGCAAAGAAGCATTGAACAGACTGTCAAACTACATTGGGAAGACAGGGGAGGTTGGGCGAGGGGGGCTGTAAGAGACCAACTGAAGGACTTGTACGCATGCATATAAGCACAACCAATGGATATAAGACACTGGGGCGGGGGGGAGGGCGGGCAGGTGAAGGCATGTACTGGGGGGTAGGAGAGATCAGTGGGGGAAAAAAGGAGACATATGTACTACTATTTGTAATACTTAAAACAATAAAAAAAATGGTAAAAAAAAAAAAAGAAAAAGAAAAAGGAAGGAGTATTTTAGTAGCCTTTTTGGATAATTGTGGCTATTCTTCTTTGATATCACCAAAATTCTAAAAGCAATAACTTCCTTAAAGGTAACTGAAAATGTAGAAATTGAATCAAACTCAATGAATTTTTGATATTGTGTTACATTATAACACATAGATACCCAATGCACGAAATTCATGCATGGGTAGGGCCGATCTGTGGGGCAACTGGAGGGGCAATTGGGGGCCCCCCACTGGCACCCACCTTGGCTGGCCTGGGGCCTGCAGGCTGGGGTCAGCTCCTGCATTGAGCATCTGCCCCCTCGTGGTCAGTGCACGTCACAGTGACCGATCGTTCTACAGGTCGTTCCACTGTTTGCTCAATTTGCATATTCAGCTTTTATTATATAGGATCAGAAAAAAGAAAAAAAGCTGACTTGTTTTTCCTTTAACTTCTCAGCTGCAGGATATATCCAGCTCTGTACAGAAAAGTAGATGGGATTTTGACTAGGTTAGATTTCCTTGAGGACCCTCCAACTCAAAAAAATTGATTTTCATGTGATGCTCAGAATGAATAAAATTGGAGATCAGATTAACAATGTAAATTGAAACAAACACTCACTCAAACTGTTCCTTTAAGTCATTGTCAATGGTGAGCTACCCACTAGTGACAAGGATTTGTGGGGACAAGATCCTAAGGAAAAGAAATGAAAATAAAATCATCAGTTACAAGAATTATGGTAGAACATTTTCATTCTCTTTGAGGAAGCCATCTGGTATGACTGAAAATCAGAAAATTGATATTAGTTTGTCAAACCATCTAACTAGCTCCTATAGCCCTAGCCGGTTTGGTTCAGTGGAAGAGCATCGGCCTGGGGACCAAAGGGTCCTGAGTTCAATTCTGGTCAAGGGCATGTACCTTGATTGCAGGATCCTCCCTGGCCCTGGTTGGGGTGCATGCAGTAAGCAAACAATCAATGTGTTTCTCTCACATCTATGTTTCTCTCTGTCTCTCCCTCTCTCTTCCACTCTCTCTAAAACTCAATGGAAAAATATCCTCAAGTAAGGATTAAAAATATCTGCACTAATGAAAGAGTAAGATGCAAATTGACCATACCTTCGAGAGGCCCACTAGCCAAGCAGGAGTGAGAATGCAAATTAATCCAACAAAGATGGTGGATTAATTTGTATACACAGGCGCTGAGCAGAGTGAAAAGGTGGCTCCGGCCAGAGTAAAGGCGGTGCTGGCAACCAGGGGAAGGAAGGCCTGTTCTTGCATGAATCTTCATGCACCGGGCCTCTAGTCTATATAATAAAAGCCCAGAGACCATTATGGTGGAACGACTGGAACAACCAGTCGCTATAACTATGATGACACGCCGGCCACAGGGGCCCCCACCAGCACCACTGTTGAGTCTGAAGCCCCGGGGCCCGTTGTGTGGTGCTGCCAAGGCGCTGGTAAAGAAGAATGCAAAGGTGGTCAGTGTGAGGGTGCAGCTTGAGATGAAGGCTCTGTGGGATGAATTCAATCAGCTGGGCACTGAGATGATTAGCACCAAGGCTGGTAGGTCAGGCACCCCTCTCCCTGCTGCGACTCTCCCCATGTGGTGGCGCCAGTCTCAGGCAGTGGGTTTTGGCCCCATCCATGCAAGCGAGACTGAGAAGCAGGGTGGGGGGCACGGCCTGGCCACCTGTGGTCCCTCTAGGCCTGGGCCAGCACCTTCGGTCTTTGAATCCCAGCTTTAGCGACAGCCACCTGGCCTGCTGGGCCAGAGGGTACTGCTCGGGAGGCCAGGAAGGCGGCGGAGAGAAACCCTGTGGACCTGCCGCCTGACCAGCAGCCCAGGACCCGGCACTGCCAGACACAGACCCGCTCAGAGCACACCAAACTTGGGGGGAAGGCAGCCACCTGTAAAGGGGCCTTGCCATCAACCAGCTCCCAGTGGACCCCACCTCAAAGGAAACTCAGTCTTTGGTTCCTTAGTTCAGTCTATCCTGGCTAAAGAAGAGCAGCTGGGCACATTTCAGGGGAGAATTAAGACTCTAAAACAGTGTGTTCTGTTCTGTGGAGATTGCTACCCGGTTGCCTTAGGCCTAAATTCCAGGTGATTGTGGGGCCTGGCTCTGCCACTGGGGCCCAGGTCTTCCAATTGGCCTGTATTTGTTGTAAGGGCCCAAAGAGAAGATGGGGAACAAGTTTTTCAATGCAGTGGATTTGACAAACAGACAAAGGCGAGTGCTGGGCTGTGTCTAATGTACACAGAGACACCAGCTCTGAGTCTGCCTGGCCAAAGGGAGCTCAGGGCCTGTTTGCAGAGCATTCTGGTGGTTTCTGTTTTCTTGCTGGGGCCTCCTCCCTGGGGCCCATGCTCAGCTCCAGCTCAATGGGTCTTTTTCAGGCACCTCCCCCACAGGGGTCTCGCCCCCATCACCGTCCCCCCCCACCCCCCGATTGGGGGCAGGGCCAGCCAGCCAACCTCCCTTGGCCCCAGCCCCAGCCAGCCTGGCCCCATGGGGCAGGCTGGCTTGACCCCACCCATGCACAAATTCATACACTGGGCCTCTAGTATATATATAAAATAAATCAATAAATAGCTCCTATAGCCCTGGCCAGTCTGGCTCAGTGGATAGAGCATTGATCTACGCAGGTTAAGGGCAGGTACCTAGGTTACAGGCTCCTCTGGGATTGGGCCCTGCTTGGGGGTCTTGCTGGAGGCAACCAACCAATGCATGTATTTCTCTCACATGGAATGTTGCTCTCTGTTTTTTTTCTCTCTCTCCCACTCTCCCTACACATCAATGGAAAAATATCCTTGGGGAAGGATTAACAAAAAAATTAAAAATGGGTAAAAGAGATTAATCATAGAAACAAATGACCAATCATGAAATCAAAGCAGATCATTTTGAAAATCCCAGAGACATCAGACTGATCTACAAGGGCCATTGTGCTTTGTACCTCATGGGGTTGGCAAAGGTTTCAAAAGACTCTGAGCCAAGCCAAGCTGCCTGGGCTGAGATCCTGGCTCCCCCATTGATGGCCAGGTGACCTTTGACAAGTCAGAGTATTTTTGGAGAGGAAAATGTGCCTAACAGCCAGCCTGGTACAGAGAAAGTACTCAATGGTAATTAATAACAATACCCGGACTTCCCATACTCATGATGCTGTGGTCAAAGAACACATGTTTTGTGGTCACCACTCCTACCCTTGACAAAGCTACCTCTAGCCACCAGAACTCCCCTCTAGCTGCCAAGTCCCTCAGCATCTACTGGGGCCTCCTCCCACCTGCCCTTTATGCCCTACAGGCCACATTCCCACTCAAGACCACAATCCTTCCCTCACCTCCAGTTTCTGCCAGCACCAAGCTGTCTGCACCTGTCACCTTCCTTCCCTTTTCTAACAGGTTCTGCTCCCTCTGATCCCAGCACCTGTACAAGCAGACCCCCTCATTTGTCTCCAGTGCTGAGGCCAGCTCCCAGTGCACTGTCACTTCTTTCTCATCCCAGCTTCCTCTGATTCCATGATGGCTCACTTCCCCTAACACAGGGTTAGAACAGTAAGGACAGAATCATGAATTCCCCTTTGACTGACTGCTGCAAACTCATGCAGGTTTGAGAGATCTGCATTCCCCACAGATCTGTGAAAAAAAGTGCCTGCAAGCAAGCACATTGTTAGATTAAGGGAGATAAAAGGATTGAAGTACTAGTATATCAGGGCCCCAAGGCTCTAATCTGTCCACTCCCATCTATACACAAACCAGCCCTCACTGAGACATCCTGAAAGGGATTCCACAGGCAGCTTCAGACCAGTACCTCTTGGTGCTTGGTCACACACAGTTATTGGTCACCCTTAGGTCAGGTTGGGATCATGGTATTTTTAGCAAGCATTTGGATGACTCTAGGACAAGGCTCAGCCACACCATAATAAAACGTGTTATACATGGACACAGGCAATAGGGTAGTGAAGACCTGGGAGGTGGGAGGGGGCTGGGAACAGGGGTATTAAAGGGAGGGAAAATGGGAGATATCTGTAATACTAACAATAAAAAATATATTAAAAAATAAAATAAAGGCTGGGTGTTTAAGGGAGGATCAACAGAAAAAAAATAAGCAAAAAAGGGGACAAATGTAATACTTCCAACAATAAAGGTTAAGAAAAAATAAAGTATATGAAACAGCAAAAACAAACAAACTTGAATAGAATTAGGATTTTCTTGGGAAACGGGATCAGGCCTGCAGGAGCATGGGCTCAGGAAACCAAGGCTCCTGCCTCCTGTACCCACATCATCCCCTCTGCGGGCTCACCTGGGGTGGGTCTCTGAGGACACTCGCCATCACTTTCTCACCCACAGATATTCCCATTTCCAACCCCTCACGGGTTAGATCTGAGTATCCATATTTTTAGCAAGCATTTTGGTACTAAGTATAAGGCTCTGAAAGAGCCAAAGAAATCATAATAAGCCTCATGTGTGTTTCTTTGTGTTTGATTGTTTTTTTATTGATTTCAGAGAGGAAGGGAGAGGGAAAGATAGAAACATACATGATGAGGGAGAATCATCGATCCGCTGCATCCTGCACGCCCTCCACTGAGGATAGAGCCCACAACTGGGGCATGTGTCCTGACCAGGAATTGAACCATGACCTCCGTTTTATAGGTGAATGCTCAACCATTGAGCAACACTAGCTGGCCTCCTAGTTCAGTTGTTTATACAGCATCCTGATTGTCAGGGTATATACAGGAATCAACCAATGAATGCATAAGTAAATGTAACATCCTCTTTCCCTTCCTCTCTCTCGTCAATTTATAAAATTAATTAATTAATAAGGTCAAACCCCACAGGGTATTATAACCATGTATGGTGTTGGGGGTACTATACTTATGGGGGAATCACTTCATAAGGTATATATAAATGTCTAATCACTACCCTGTACACATGAAACGAATATAATGTCAACTGTAATTGAAAAATATAAATAAATAAATTAAACCAAATTCGAGTTTGGATTCCCTTTCAAGGTGCCATGCCTCAGCCTGTCTCCGCTGGGTGCTCAGGAAGCCCTGGGTCTTACCTGCCGCAGCCACGTGGTTTCACCTCCTGACTCATCCGAGCAGCCGGTCTTGGGACAGCGTGTAACTCTGGTTGCTGAGACCTTCCTCCCAGAAAGGCCTTGAAGCCAGTCTGTCACCAGATCATATGCTCTGTGATGAGATCTTGACCTGGATTTATATAACAGGGTGGGGCTCTCAGGACCCCCACCACGCCCAGCAGAGAAGGGTGGCTCCTCCTCCGCGGAGGAAGGGGAGGGGCAGGGTGGAGGTGAGAGGATGTCAGAGATGCTGGTTGGTGGGGAGAGGGATCTGTGTGATTCAGTCAGGCCAGATAAAGTCATAGGCAGAATCTCATTTGCACATTTTTGATCCTCCCAAAGACTTGTAATCCCATCTTTCTTGCTGAGGAAACTGAAATCTGAAAGGCCTGTTGCTTTCCTCACCCAGGAATGTATAACTCTGAGCCCCAGTGTCACCCCTTCTTCAGGATGTGCATTCTAAGCGCCTAGAGTAAAAGGAATGGGGGCTTTACCCTTCAGTTTCAGAGGTCTGGGTCTAGTCCATCCCTTGCTCCCTGCATCCTCACAATAAGCTGTAACCTGTTCCCCTGACGGCACAACCCCCCTCCCCAGATTCTGGCAGTTTACAGACACAACTCTGAACCTGCCTGCCACACAGGAAGAGAAATTGTGAAGTCCCAGCCAAGGAGACAGCTGTGCAGTTGCTAATGATTCCATTCCTTCGTTTTCATTCTGTTTTCCTTGAACAGCATTGTCTTCGACTTGTGATTTTTTTTAAATGTATTTTTATTGATTTCTGAGAGGAAGGGAGAAAAAGAAAGATATAGAAACATCAATGATGAATGAGAATCATTGATTGGCTGCCTCCTGCATGACCCCCACTGGGAACGGAGCCCGAAACCCAGGCATGTACCCTGACTGGGACTCAAACCATGACCTCCTGGTTCATAGGTCGGTGCTCAACCACTGAGCCACACCGGCTGGGCTTGACTTGTAATTTGAAAAGAGTTCCTTTTCTTTTCCTAGCAAACACTTAAATTGTTCTAACTCAGAGTGTAATTTCCCCATTTGCTTCTCCATCTTCGAAAGCAATTCAAATGATTTTGAAACTTATTTCTAACCTTTTGCAGCATCTTCAACCTGCTCCCTCAGGGGCTCAGTGTGGCCTTTGAGCGTCCTCCTGTGACTAGCTGCACTTGCTCAGTGGCCCTCAGGGGCTGTGCCTGCTGGTGGGAGGAGGAGACCCTGCACTGGGAACACAGCGGGTCCAGGTCCTTCTCACAGAATAGGGCCACAACCTGATGGTGCTTCTTACACGGGGGTTCCTCTTCTTGCTTTTTCCTCTGGCTCCTCTTGCACAGAAGTTGCTTAACAGTGTCAGTCATGTGCCATATTTGGGGGTTCCTCTGGAAGTGCCTGTCAGGAGGCTGGGGACCCAAAGGTAATTGCCTTTCCTGTTTCTGGGTAACTCTGATACCCACCCCTCTCCCCACCTCCACACATTACATCCAGGTCACCCCACTCCCAGCCCTGGGCCATGGCTGTGTTCAACCTGCACAAGGTTCTAAGGTTCTGGCTCTTTCCAGAGTCCTGCTCACCGAGGCTATGAGGCACAATCTTGGCCTGGGTGCTGCTGCCAGGACCACCCACCTGGGACCGACAGCACCTCCCTTCCTGTGGAACCACTGGAGGTTCATCCTGAAGGTCAGAACCTGGCCTGGTTCCCCTTAAATTCCGGTAGGGAGTCTTTTCCTGGTGCTTTTATAGAGGTCAGGGAAAAGGAGAGGCCATGGCAGGGCACAGGAGGGAAGTGTATAAAAGCTGAATTGTTTAGAGTTAATTTGAAAATTGGATTTATGGAAGCAAGGTTGTAACTTTCAGAATATTCTAATGTATTGAAGGATCCTGGGTAATAAACACAAAGTACCATACTCTTTTCAGCTAACACCTAAGTAGAAAAGCTGTGCTCGCTTCGGCAGCACATATACTAAAATTGGAATGATACAGAGAAGATTAGCATGGCCCCTGCGCAAGGATGACACGCAAATTCGTGAAGTGTTCCATATTAAAAAAAAAAAGAAAAGAAAAAGAAAAGCTGCTAAAACTTGAACTTCATTCCTGTGTTTTGTCTGCAACTTCATATATATATATATATATATATATATATATATATATATATATCACCAGAGGAAAATTTAAGGGAGAGCAGAAGAGAGACAGAAAGACAGAGAGAAACCTCAATATGGGAGAAACACATCGATTGGTTGCCTCCTGCATGGGCCCCAACCAGGGCCTGGGCCGGGGAGGAGCCTGCAACCGAGGTACATGCCCTTGATCTGGATCGAACCCGGGACCCTTGGGTCCTCAGGCCAACGTTCTACCCATTAAGCCAAACCAGCTGGGGCTGCATCTTCTTATAAGATCCATCATCTCCTTATCAGTTCATTCATTGAGCCCTCCATTCAACAAAATCTACATGCTCACTTAAAACTTAATCATTAGAATCCTGGGCACGGAGACAATAGTCAGTGTCCATCCAGGGAGAAGAGACATAAAAGAGCAATGCAGACTTTGCCCTGTTTTCGTGTGGATGACCATTTATTCAGGAGAGAGGATGAGGCATTTCTTCAGGATCACAAATTCCTGTTCTCCAAACCAGTGACTTAATAGTGTCTAGCACCACCTGCTGGAAAACTTTTGAACAGAGGGACATAAATGGTGACAACCAAAGTGACATATTTGGTTACAATCAGCCCGAAAGGTTTGGCTCAGTGGTTGAGCGTCAATTTATGAACCAGGAAGTCACATACCTGGATTTGGGGCTCTATTTGGGGGAGGGGGGAGAGGGAGGTGAGAGGTGCAGGAGGCAGCAGACAAATGTTTCTCACATCAATGTTTCACTCTGCCTCTCCCTTCCATTCTAAAATAAAATAAAAATATATTGAAAAAATGAAAAATAAGACAATGTGCTGATACAGGATGCAAGTATGTGAAACATAGGCAGTTGTAGGATATGTAGATTGCTCTCATTTGAAGATATACAAGGAGAATGTTCTCTATACAAACATATAAATTAAGTCACATCCATTTTGCCCAAGCGAGCACTGGCCTTTCTTTCCAAGCACCGGACACGCGAACCTCGGGGCTGTTACAGCCCCTCCTCACCTTGCGTCCGCACCCCCACAGGGCCGCCATCTCCCCAGGGAGCAGGGAAAGGAGAAACGACGCTGCTGGGAGCTTGTCTGCTGCGCGGGAACCTGTGGAGGCTGAGAACTACAGGATGATTTTGTGAACCAGAAAACTGAGACAGGCACAGGTTGTGGAAACACCTCCTTCAAGGGCAGAAGCTCTTAAGACAACCGCTAAAGAAAGATGCTGAGACTTTCAGGCAATTTCTTTCTTTCTTTTTTTAAACCTTCATTGAGGAAAGTATTACATATTTGCCCCTTTCCTCCCATTGACCCCTTAGAGCCCACCCCGACCCATTCACATTCTTTTCCCGAGAGTGAAAGGATAGGGGGGGGGGGGGCGCCTAGGTCGCGCCCTTTGACCCGGATGTGGAAGAGCCTGGCTTTGTGGGCGGAAGGAGCGCACAGCGCCCCCTAGGCCTCGAGGCTCAGCGCTGAGCAGAGACCAAGGGGAGTGAGTAGGTGAATTGGTCCCAGGCCGCGGGTGGGCGGGACTCAGGAAGGACCAGATGTGGGCGAGGCCTAGGTTGGGGTGCGCCCGGTGACCAGCGCTGGCGCCCCCTGGTGGCGGTTGAAGGCAGCCATGGTGGGTGAAGGCGGCCATGGCGGAAATGGCGGTCAGCGCGCTGTGAGGGCTGCTGGTGGCCAGCGGTCTCAATGGGTGTTTGGAACAGGTTCAGAGGAGGAGGCTGCAGGGGGAAGAGAAGTTCCAGCTGTGGCTGCGGAGGGAACCCTACTTCTGCCCCCCCCACCCCTCCCCCTCGGGGCCACACCCAAGGGAGCTGCGGCAAAGTCCCAGGGCTCCTGGTGAGGACCTGCTGGGTGCCAGGCCCTTGGCTCATGGCTGTTCCACTTTCTTTGTCCATGTACTCCCTATTTAAGGTGGTGTTTTTAAAATATATTTTTATTCATTTCAGAGAGGAAGGGAGAGAGAGAGAATCGTTGATCGGCTTCCTCCCGCACGCCTCACACGGGATTGAGCCGAAATGGCATGTGCCCTGACCTCCTGCTTCATAGGCCGAAGCTCAGGCACTGAGCCACACTGGCTGGGCTCTAAGGTTTTACACATGTGTGTGTAATTACTTAATTGAAGATGAAATATTTACTGGTGTTTTTATAGCTTCATATGTTCCCCTTTTACTCTGCAACAAACTATGGAATTTGTTCTGGTGAAATCATGAGGTATTCAGTTTTCCAAGGACTTCAAAGTGAATTTGTACGTTAAATGCATTTTGTCAGTGTTGAGAAAAATCAGCAGACCTACAATTAAATCATCCAAATAAGGATGATGCACCACCAAGCAGTTCTCCAATAAGCAGCAGACACTGACGGTGAATTTGAAACGAGCTAGCTAGAGATAGAGTCAGACCCCACAGCATCAGATCCCCACTGCAGAAGCCAGTCCAAAGTCCAGGTTGTTACTTGTACTGCTGATCCAATAGCTTAAGTCAGAGGTCACCACAACGCCCATTGAGGTCCATTAATTTGCTAGAGCCCACAGAACTCAAGCCTTTACTTGGGTTTACCACCTTATTATAAAGGATACAGATGACAAGCCAGATGAAGAGGTACAAAGGGAGAGATCTGGAAATGTATGGAGGACAGGAGCTTCTATCCCTGTGGAACTGGAGTGTGCCACCCTCCTGGCATTTGCACATGCTCCTCAACACAGACACTCTTCAAATCTCCAACAGTTTGTACTGTTTTCACCCAAGTTAATCTCTAGCCCCCGCCTGACCTCCCAGAATTCAGTGGGTGGGGCCCAAAGGTCTAATCTCATCAATTGGTCTTTTTGGTGACCAAGCTACTGGCTGTCCATCTTGTCCCATGCTGTCACATCATTAAGATGTGCTCAAAGGGGGCTCCTAATAACTACTAAAATATACCCCTATCAATCACTCAGGAAATTTCAAGGGTTTTAGGAGCTCTGTGCCAGAAATTAAGGACAAAGATTAAGTATATTTCTAGTTATACCATAAAAAAAAATGGAAATACTATGCAGAAATTCTTAAGTTCTGTGTCTCACTCTTATTGTTTAAAATCACAGGTTTCAAGAGGTTTATTTATGTTTATGCTGACACAAAACTGAAAGGAAAGCTGAGTGTTACTTTCCTTGTTCCATGAGTTTCTGATAGACTAGGCGATTAAAGAACCGATCCCAATGGCACAGGTAGTCTGAGATCAGATTTAGAATCCGACCCACCTAACATAGAAGCAGATGGAATTTTAATGCCTTCCTTGTCTTTTCTCAGTCTCAATTTATATTATTTTGGGAGATTTGGGTGTGGATGGGAAGTGGGAACACAGAACATGATGGATTTGGAGTGGAGGACAAAGGGGACCAGTTTGAAACAGCTGTGAGGAAGAAAAGAGATGGAATAGATCTGAGAGCTTTGAGATGAATGGAAAGAGGTGACGTTTAAAGAAAGGAGTAGGAGAACTACCTAGAACAGAACAGAGAATCAAGAAGTAGAATATTTTTTTAAAACTTTTTAAAAGTCAAGGGATATTTTAGGTACACATAAAAGGAGAGTGAATATTGTGAACCTAGGTATGAAAAACCCAGGTTTTATAATTATGAACTTTTTACCACTCCTTACCTATAGTTCTCCTAAATTGCTGCCATTTTTATTAAACAAATCCAAAGATATCACAGGATTACACTCGTAAATTTTTTATTATATATTTCTATAAGAGACTTTACTTACAAACTTCTAATGCCATTCATTATCTCAACCTAACATAATCATCATTAATTTTTTTTACCTACAGATATCCAACCCTCCAAGTTAAATTTTGGCTAAGTATTTCAAGGTGAAAGGAAATTAAGTTTATACATTGTACTTGGTTATTATGATTTTTACATGTACTTTAATTTCTGTATTTTTCCTTCATAGGTTTTTTTATTTTCTTTTTACATTTATGTCGAAAAACATGGTCAACTTTTCAGTAGTTTATCAGTCTGGATTTCACTAATTACTCAGTATATTAATAAAGGTTTACCAGAGAAACAGAGACAATAATATGAATCTAGAAAGACATTTATTAAAAAGTATTGCCTCACAAGTTGTGGAGCCTGAGATGTCCCATGATCTGTATTCTTCAAACAGGAGACCCAGGAAAGACGGTGGTGTAGTTGGAAGGCCTGAGGGTCTGAGAACAGATTGTACCGATTCCAGTGTGGGTCTGAAGGACTGAAAACTAGGAGCACCCAGAATAGGAGGTAGATGTGCTAGCTTATTCAGTCCAGCAGAGAGTGAATTCAGACTTTCCTCAGTTTTTGGTCTCTGTAGGCCCTCAGTGGATTGGATGATACCCACTGACATTGGGGAGGGCTATCTGCTTAGCTCATCCGTGGATTCAAATACTAATCTCTCCCAGAAATCTCCTCACAATCACACCCAGAACAAGTTTTTCACCTGCTATCTGCATCTCCTGTGGCCCAATCAAGTTTAACATGACTATCCTTCACTGGTTTCTCCATCCCTTATATTTCCTATAAATAGGTGTTTTGGAACTCTGTAGAGCTTTAGGTTCATTTTTCTGTCAAAACTTCTTCGCAAATAGTGTTATGTAGTCCCCTCAACAATTCTATGATATGTGTTTTGTCACTCTTTTTTTAAAATATATTTTTATTGATTTCAGAGAGGAAGGAGATAGAAACATCAATGTTGAGAGAGAATCATTGATAGGCTGCCTCTGCATGCCCCACACAGGGGATCCAGCCCTCAACCTGGGCATATGCCCTGACTGGGAATAGAACCTTGACCTCCTGGTTCATAGGTCGATGCTCAACCACTGAGCCAAACCATCGAGGGCATCTTTTTCTGATAGTTGAGTCCAATGATAAATTTCCCTAGAACAGTTAATTCATTTAGAGTTGCAAAATAGATGATAGTCTTCATTGCTAATTCCTCCTTAAATATTGTCCTGGTAAACAATTTGGTTTACCAGAGATACTTTTTTTATATAGGAATGTAAGGATTAATTGCTGATTGAATTGTTCTTTAAATGGCAATATTGTTCTGTCCTCAGAAACCACATATGACTTAGATTGTGCTGAGTTTTTGACCACAAGGACTCCACAGCCCATGTTCAATTGGGGGAAAAGGCATTAAATACAGGCAAGAGTGACAGGAAGTCTGGGCATCAGCTGAAAACTGGGACTCTTTTTGGACTCTCCTACTGCATTGCACACAGAGCAGACTTCAGCTTCTCACTTTCCTCACTCCTGGAGGATCACACTGCTGAAGAGAGTGTCTTGGGTCAGATACCTTCAC
Organism: Corynorhinus townsendii; assembly: GCA_026230045.1. NCBI lineage: Eukaryota > Metazoa > Chordata > Mammalia > Chiroptera > Vespertilionidae > Corynorhinus > Corynorhinus townsendii. Next base: position 110,441,827 of record JAPDVU010000006.1, on the reverse strand, counting down.
TGCACAATGGAGTCTGCAGCCTCCCTGGCTGAGCTCCAGGCAGAGGCCAGCTGCCCCATCTGCCTGGAGTACCTGAGAGACCCAGTGACCATTGAATGTGGGCACACCTTCTGTCACTCCTGCATCCACCAGCGCTGGGAAGGTCTACAGGGCACCTTTCCGTGTCCTGTCTGCCTCCATCACTGCCCTGACAGGAACTTAAAGAGGAACACCCAATTATGTCACATGATTGAAATTGTTAAGCAGATCCCCGCCTCAGGGAGCCAGAGGAAATTACAGGAAGAAAAACCCCTGTGTGGGAAGCACAATGAAGTTGTAACACTTTTTTGTGACAGGGCCCAAGAGATGTTGTGTCCTCATTGCAGGGCCCAGGAGATGTTGTGTCCTCATTGCAGGGCCCAGGAGATGTGTCCTGATTGCAAGGTCCCCTTAGAGCACCAGGATCAGTTCCTGATACCCATTGAGGAAGCTGCTGCTAGTTACAGGAGGAAGCTCAAAAGATATATTGGGGCGCTGATGGTGGAGGTTGAAGATGCTGAAACGGAATATGAAAAACAAATTGCAAAAGAATTTGAAGTGCAGAAAAAGATGGAAAGTTGGAGGAAAGAATTGCAGTATGAATGTAAAGAACTGAAGTGTTCCTTACAAATAGAGCACGATGTATTTAATGCTGGTTTACTTATAGAAGAGAAGGATGTTGAAGAAAAACTAACTGAAAACAGAAGACAAATTTCAAACCATATGTTCATGCTAAACAATCTTTTAAGTGAAATAGCAGAGAAGTATTTGCAGGCAGATGTGGATTTACTCACAGGTATTGAAGATATCCACAATAAGTATGAAAAGCTAGAGACCCCAGCAGTCTTTTCATATAAATTAAAGAAGGAGAGTTGCAATCTCCCCCCACATTATTTGGGCTTGTATAAAATGATCAGTACATTTCAGGTAGATTTGACACTGGATCCTGAAACTGCCCATCCAAGTCTCATTATTTCAAGAGATAGAAAAAGTGTTATATATAAGATACCAGGTGGTCTTCCTAATTCCCAGGCACTTACTTCTTACCCAGCTGTCCTGAGTTCTGAGGGATTTGATGCTGGCAGGCATTTTTGGCAGGTAGAAGTAAGAGGCACAGGTGAATGGTCCTTAGGTGTGTGTAAAGAATCTTGCCTCATAAATAGTCTGATATCACCATCCCCAAGCAATAGCTGCAGGCACATTGATCTTTGTGCTAGTATATGTGGGACATGCCCTAGAGGACATATCATGCGGGTTGGTATTTTTCTGGACTATGAGTTGGGAGAAGTTTCATTTTATAATTTGAATAATGGGTCATACTTGTATGGATTCACTGGTAAGTTTAGGGGAAAACTTATGCCTTATTTCTCTAGTGCACCTTTGTCAAAATCTATTACCTTCATTATCAGAGATGAATGATGAACAACTTGGAGGAAATTTTGTATGTGGTTATTTTCTTCCCTTGTTATTGAAAGGAATGCTTATTATAAGGATTCTGGTTCCAGTTTTGATGTTTCTTGAAAGTATTTAGTATTCACCCTTCTCTTCTCCCTTTACCTCATGCCTGGGAAAACTGATGAGAAAGCCTTTGGTGCAGGTGGGAAGTTGAAGTGAAGCAAGCCTGTAGTGCCAGTATGCTGTCACCAACAGCACCCAGTAACCACCATAAACAACAAAATAGTCCCTTTTCCCTGTGCTCTCATTTTGGGACCTCCTCTGAGACCCACTTTACTCTCCCCCAAAAACCTCATCATGTGAGTAATAAACTTTTTCATACTTTTCTGGTATATGGTGAGTCATCATCAGTATGAATAGTTGAAACCAATTTTGGATGGCTTCCACCCTGACCATGCAATCTGGTCACCACCATTGGCACTGTGAACAGGATTTTACAGATATGAAGCACCCCCACCAGGCATCCTCCTCTGGCTTTGTTGTAACACACTCTGGTTTCCTAGGCAAAGGTGTCCTTTCAGCTTTGTTCTGCATTTGCTGAGTTCTATGGAGTCTGTGTTATAGATTTAATTGACCTAAGTCAGAAGTTTGGATAAGAAACATATTCTACTTACTTTTTATTATTTTCCATATAATTTTTCGGGAATTCTTGTTTTGCTTTTGTCTCCTGTTTTATAAACTTATTGTGTACAGCAAAAGCATGTTGACAGTGTTACAAATAATACAGTAATTAATAAAAAATATCAGAATAAACTTTTGTGTACTAACTGTAAACATACTTTTGTTTAAATAGCCTCACCTGATGATATATTTATTGATAAACAGAGAGAGGAATGGAGAGAGAGAGAGAGACGTTGATGTGAGAGAGAAACATTCATCAGTTGCTTCCCATAGGCACCACGACCAGGGATTGAACATGAAACCTATGTGCCATGACTGGGAATTGAACCTGCATCATTTTGGTATATGACACAACATTTCAATAAACTTAGCCACCTGGCCAGGGTTATAAACCTACCTTGGACCATCCTGTATGACCTGTGTTACATGGAAGCCCTGGTTGGGCTCGGGCTGCCTGTCGCTGTGTCTAATAATGGAGGCAGGGTTGAATCATCATATTAGATGTTTATTGAGAAGAAGGCTAGACAGCCAAGAAGACAAGTTGCTTACAAGCATCAAATCCTGCCTTCCAGCAAGATTCAGGGGACAAGATTATAAAGGGGGAGGGGCTGTGGTGAGGAATGTTGCTACATGCTAGCCTGGGGGTCGGCAAACATCAGGCTATTGTAATTAGTCATCAGGTGAAGAGATGATGTTGATGAGATGATGTTTTGACTCCTGTTGGGTTGGCTTGACCATGCTGGTGGGTTCTGCTTGCTGGGTTCACAGCTGAGTCACCTCCCCAATCCCTTCACACAGGCCTTGAAAAGGAAACTTTAAGAAAAACTTAACCCCCTATTCATATGTAAGAAACTTAATCCCCTATTCACATAAGTATATATGTTCTAAGAATTAAAATAATATGGTTATTTTTCAGATTGATTCAGGTGCTCGATCTATGAGGTTATAGGCCCCCCCTATCACCTGCAAATGTCATATACTCATTTTTGACATTATGTGAAATTGCTAGCCTTTTAGAACATGCTTCTGTTTGGATGCCTGTATGTGTATTATTTACAATGCTTGAAAATAAAGATTTGCTTTGCATATCTCTGTACTATTTGTCTCTCCATAACTTGAAAGGATGCTCAGCAAAATTTTCATTGAGGTACAAGGGACCATTTCACTGACCAGAGTAGCCATGTTATGATGTGGTAATCTCAGTTGCTTAGCAAGACAACCTAGTACTTATTCTTGTAAAGTGCAATATGGGTTGGCAGGACGCTGCTCCATTTCCCACCCAGGAATCAAATTCCCTCATTCATGTGTTATCACAGAACTGGGTCAGTACAGCTAGAGAAAGAGGGAGCATTGAAGGGCCACACTGAGCCTTGAAGGCCAACACCAGGAAGAGACACACACTTTTCTCTTTTTCCACTTTTTAAAAATAATTTCAAGGTCCTACTTATCTGCAAACGGTGAAGAAAAATGCATGTATTGTGAGGTGAAAAGTTACTATTTGCCACAATTCCTGAATCCAATTAGACATTAGTGAAATGTACATTAAAGATTAGTCCTAGAATGAAACATCTTTCATTATAACATAAATAGATTAACACATACATTTACAACATCTATAACATAGATTAACACATACACTTAATCCTATATCAGTTGTTTAATAACTGTCCCCAATAAAGAAGATATTTCTTTTAACTAAAGAAAGCCTTGAAACATTCTGTATTTGGTAGAAATATAAAACACTACCTAATTTGAAATTTGGTGATTTATTAGAAAATGAATCCTTGAGACTAATGTGTAAACATAATGAGATAAAAAAACATATATGGGAGAGACTTCTGTGGATAAGTAGCCTAGAAGATACCTTTTTTTAAATTTTTATTTTAGCCCTAGCCACATTGGCTCAGTGGATAGATCATTGGCCTGAGGACTGAAAGGTCCCGGGTTTGATTCCAGTCCAGGGCGTGGATTTCAGATGTAGATCCCCTGGCCCTGTTCAGGGCTTGTGTGGGAGGCAACCAACTGATGTATCTCTCTCACTCTGTCTCTCCCCTCCCTCCCACTCTCTAAAAATCAATGGAAAAATATTCTCAGATGAGGATTTACAAAAAGAAAAAAATTAATTTTAATTTTAAAAAATATATTTTTATTGATTTCAGAGAGGAAAGGAGAGGGAGAGAAAGATAGAAATATCAATGATGAGAGAGAATCATTGATTGTCTGCCTCTACTGGGGATAGAGTCCACAACCAGGGCATGTGCCCTTGACTGGAATCAAACCCAGGACCCTTCAGCCAGCAGGCCGACACTCTATCCACAGAGCCAAACCAGCTTGGGCAGGAACTACCTTTTTTAAAAAAATAATTCTTAGAGTCTGAGGAGGCGCCAGAACACACTTGCCTTTCGCCATGAGTCTCAGCCTCCACTACCAGCAGCTGAGCGACGCCCGGTGGAAGGAGCTCCTGCCTCTCATGCAGCAGTACCAGGTGGTCTGGCTGGTCAACTGCGGCATCACGGAGGGGTGCTGCAAGGACCTGAGCTCCGCGCTCCGGGACAACCCCGCCCTCACCGAGCTCAGCCTCTCCTCCAATGAGCTGGGCGATGCTGGCACACACCTGGTGCTCCAGGGCCTGCAACCCACTTGCAAGATCCAGAAGCTCAGCCTCCAGAACTGCAACCTGACCGAGGCCGGCTGCGGCACCCTGTCCAGCGTGCTGCGCTCCCTGCCCTCCCTCCGCGAGCTGGACCTCAGCTACAACCAGCTGCGGGACGCGGGCCTGCAACTGCTCTGCGAGGGGCTCCTGGACCCCCAGTGCCACATCGAGAGGCTGCAGCTGGAGTACAGCAACCTGACGGCCGCCAGCTGCGAGGCCCTGGCCTCAGTGCTCAGGGCCAAGCGGGAGTTGAAGGAGCTGGGGGTTAGCAACAATGACATCGGCAAGGCTGGTGCCCGGATGCTGTGCCAGGGCCTGGCCGACTCCACCTGCCCACTGGAGTCACTCAGGCTGGAGAGCTGTGGCCTCACCGCGGCCAACTGTCAGGGCCTGTGTGGCATCGTGGCCGCCAAGGCCTCCCTGAGCGAGCTACAGCTGGGCAACAACAAGCTGGGGGACGCGGGCATCACGGAGCTATGCCCTGGGCTGCTGAGCCCCAGCTCCAGGCTCAAGACCCTGTGGCTCTGGGAGTGTGACATCACGGCCAGTGGCTGCAAGGACCTGTGCCGGGTGCTCAGAGCCAAGGAGAGCCTGAAGGAGCTCAGTGTAGCTGGCAACGAGGTGGGGGACGAGGGCGTGCGGCTGCTGTGTGAGAGCCTGCAGGAGCCCAGCTGCCAGCTGGAGTCCCTGTGGATGAAGTCCTGCAGCCTCACGGCCGCCTGCTGCCCACACATCAGCGCGATGCTGGTCCGGAACCGGAGCCTCCAGGAGCTGCAGATGATCAACAACAAGCTGGGCGATGCGGGCGTGGAGGTGCTGTGCCAGGGCCTAGGCCAGCCTGGCACGACCCTGCGGATGCTCTCGCTGGGGGACTGCGAGGTGACCGACCAGGGCTGCACTAGCCTGGCTGCCCTCCTGCTGGCCAGTCACAGCCTGTTGGAGCTGGACCTCAGCAACAACTGCATGAGCGAGGTGGGCGTCATGAAGCTGGTGGAGAGCGCCCAGCAGCCCCGCTGCCCCCTGGAGAAACTGGTCCTGTTTGACATCTACTGGAGGGAGGAGACGGAGGACCTCCTGCGGGCCGTGGAGGAGAAGAAACCGGGCCTGAAGATCGTCTGCTGAGCCTGGCCCTGCCCCCGGCGCCCAGGTCCCGAGGGGTGGCCAGCTCTCGGGGCTCTCACTCCTGGTGCCTTAGCTTTACCGAAGAGAAATGCTCAAACCAGCTTCTGCAAACATTCTACAAACGTTTGTAACTATTAAAGCGTTTTGGGTAGAAAAAATAAAAATAATAATTCTTAGGATCATTTTGTTAAAAAATATGTTTTTATTGTTTTTTAGAGAGAAAGGGAGATGGGAGAGAGAAAGAGAAACATCCACTGGTTGCCTCCCATACATGCCCTGACCTGGAATTGAAACTGCAACCTGGCCAGGTGCCCTGACCACCTTTCAGGCCTTGGGGCAACACTCAACCAACTGAGCCACCGTGACCAGGGCCCTAGGAGTTACTCAAATGACAGGTATGACATTGTGAAAGCCAGTGGTGGCATTAGGTATGTTTATAGCACAAACTCAGAAAGGCAATTCACATGTAACAATGTTTCAACCAGCAGAAAATTCAGTTGCTATGGTTACTTAACCCAAGTACATCACTGGTTTAAATTTCAGTTAAACATGGTATATGAACTGTAATTCTTAAAGTAGGAATAATATGGACCCCAGAGGATTGAGTCTCCAGCCCTAGAGGATTATTCTCCTCAGCAGTTCATCACTTACCACAGTGGTTCTCAACCTTTCTAATGCCACGACCCTTTAATACAGTTCCTCATGTTGTGGTGACACCCAACCATAAACTTATTTTCGTTGCTACTTCATAACTGTAATTTTGCTACTGTTATGAATCGTAATGTAAATATCTGTGTTTTCTGATGGTCTTAGGCGACCCTGCTAGCGGTTCTCAACCTGTGGGTTGTGACCTGTGAGACCATCAGAAAACACAGACACTTACATTACGATTCATAACAGTAGCAAAATTACAGTTATGAAGTAGCAACGAAAATAAGTTTATGGTTGGGGGTCACCACAACATGAGGAACTGTATTAAAGGGTCACGGCATTAGAAAGGTTGAGAACCACTGACTTACCAAGTCTGCCTTCCGCACAAAGGTACCACACAACTAAGCTATGTTTTCTATCACTATACAACAATCACCTTTACTTCAGTGTCACATAACACGTTCCTCATTTTCCTCTGAGTTGTCACCAAAGGATGTTTACATTCATTTTTCTACTGACATTTTCCGGAAAATGTATGTCTTCTCCAGGGCTAATTTATCTTATTTGTAAAAGCCTCACTGTTGGGCTGGTAAATCCTATTTCTGTGTGTAGTAAGGCTTAGAAGACAGAAATACTTATAGGGAGGGACAGAATCCCAATGGGATTGTTCCTTTAGGATAGGAAATTTCAAAAATTTATATCCTGGTCTCCTCTTGTCACTGTAACAAAAAGCAGTCTTATACCTGAGCTTACAACTTGATTGAAACAGGTTTTAGTAATTTCATTAGTCATCTTACAGCAAAATCCCTTGAATACTATTTCTATATTATTTATGTCTCTTTGCTTAAAGACTTTCTTCTTGGCAATAGAATTGAAATGAATCAACTGTGATTCTGTACTAGTTTTTTTTGCTTCATAGGAATCACTCTTTTATAGATTGGTAGCATATAATAAATGTTTGAATTTTTGTTAAAATATATTTTATTGATTTCAGAGAGGAAGAGAAAGGGAGAGGTAGATAAAAAAACATCAAGGATGAGAGAGAATCATGGAAAGGCTGCCTCCTGCATGCCCCCCATTGAGATCAAATCAGAAACCCAGGCATGTGCTGTCACCCGGAAATGTACTTCGACCTCCAGGTTCATAGGTCCATTCTCAGCAACTGAGGCACACCATCTCAGCAAATGTTTAATTTTTAAAGAATGAGGATGGTGTCAATCATAATTGAAAATAAATTTTAAAAAAGAAACTTGGCAAACTTTTGGCAGTCAATATAAAAAACAAATTCCCTAATAAGCAATATGACACAAATTAATTGATAAAGAATTTTACAGCTCAAAGAATGCTTCTCAATGAAAGTAGCAATTAGGCTGGGACTTGAAGAAAGAATGCCAGTGCAAGGGGTAAACAGTGTATAAGGGGCAAGGGGCTGCCATGGACCAACCTGCTTGTGCAAAAGTGCTGTGGCAGAGAGCGCCATGCCCTGAGTGTGGGGAGAGAGGGCAGGACTGCAGAGTGCTGGGGATGACAGGGGGTGAAACTGGTGGGCTTCTCATATTCCAAGGTGAGAAAAGAAATGGGCCTCCCTTAGCCTTCAGGAGTCTACTTCTTAAAGAGCAAAGATGGGATTAAAAGGTGTTGAGAGGGTGGACTCGGAATCCCAAAAGTCCACCTGAGATCATGCAAATGAAGAGCTGCAGGTCTCTGCTGAGCTGAACTCAAGGGAGATCCACTCCCTCCCATCCACCAGGAACTCTGAACAGCTGCTAAGCCCCACCTGCCACATTCCCGCCTCCAGGGTGGAGCCACCAGTCTGATGAGGGAAGTCCTCCTAGCTCCACCCTCCTAGCAGTGTATGTAGATGCCAGGGTCACAGCACTAACTTCACAACTGGTTCAAGACACATCCCAGACCCTTCCTGGAGACTCAGTCCACACACTGGCCCACAGAAAGCTGGCACCAGGTGAGCTGGGGATCCAGAGTATGTGCACACAGGAAGTGTGAGTCTGTGAGAGCCTTGGATTCCTATGCTGCTGCTCTAGCAGGATGTGGACCTCAACTGGCAAGCCAATCCTAGCTTGGATTCAGGTAAATATAAGACACATGCTTTTACTGTTGTGGGAGTTTTTACATGAGCCGGACCTAAATCATCTAAGTACTTGGTAAAAACACAGTTACTGTGACCCCCATCTGATCTAAGAGGTGACTAATATGGGTGTGTGATGATAACGCGTCCATAGGTGTTGGTCAGAACCCTTGTATGGAACTGCTTTCCAGAATGTCAGTTGTGTCTAGTGGTAAATTCTTATTTTTTAAAACCAGAGGTTCCAAGAGGTTTACCTAAACTGAAGTGTATGCTGACACCAACCTGACAGGGAAGCTGAGTGTTATTTTCCTTGTTTCTTGTGTCTCTGAAAGAATAGGGGATCAACAACCCATCCTCAGGACACAGGCAGTCCGTTCAGACCTGAAATCCAGCCACATACCTACAAGCAGATGGAACTCTAATGCCAGCCTTGGCGTTTCCTTAATCTCCATTTATCTCCATAGAAGAGATTTGTTGGGTGGGAAGGAAGTGAGATCAGGGAAGAAGATGATGGATTTGAAGTGGAGGGAAAAGGGGACCAGTTTGAAACAACTGTGAGGAAGGAAGGAAATGGATGGATCTGAGAACTCTGAGATGAAGGGACATGGATGAAGCTTAAGAAAGGGAGTAGGAGAAAAATTTTGGCTGTTAGAGAGCAGAAAACACTGAAATAGAATTCAAAAGGCCAATTTAAAAAATTAAGTTACAGAGTATTCTAGGTGTCCAGAATTGGAGAGAAAATACTATGAACTCATGTGTGAAGAAACTATATGCTATAACTAATCTTTTTGCACTTCTACCTATAGTTGTACCAACCTTTCCCCATTTCTGTGCAGGTCATACCTATGATTTTACTTTCTAAATTTTAATTACATATTTCTAAAAGTGACTCTTAATTTACATAGCTCTATGTTAAAATATTTTTAAAATTACTTTGCTTAACATTTTTTTTTTATAGGGATAGGAAGGCATAAAGGCAGAGTGAGAGAGAGAGGGAGACACACAGGGGGAGAGAGGGAGAGAGAGAGAGATTAAGAGGAAGTTACATTGATCTGTTGTTCCATTCAGTCATGCTTTCATTGTTTGCTCCTTCTAAGCGCCCTGACCTGGGATCCAACCCTGTCATATTGGGACCAATGGAGCTACCGAGCATGGCAATTTACATACTTCTAATGCCATTCAATATCTCAATGGCACATAATTATCAGTCAGCGTTTTTTTTTTAATCCTCAAATATCCAACTTCCAATTGAATTATAATCAAATGAAATGGGATTAGATTTATACATAAATAACTGAGTAGTGTGGCTTTGAAGTCTTTTAATTTCTACAACCTCCTTCCCTGTGTTTTTTAAAAATATATTTCTATTGATTTCAGAGAGGAAGGGAGAGGGAGAGAGTGATATAAATATCAATGATGAGAAAAAATCATAAATTGTCTGCCTTCTGCACGCTCCACACTGGGGATGGAGCATGTGCCCTGACTGGGAATTGAACTGCATCCTCCTGTTGTTTATGTTTTGTTTTGTTTTTTTCTTTTTTTACAACCTCCTGTTTTATAACTGAGGCTCAACCACTGAGCCACACCAGCTGGGCTCTTCCTATGTTTTTGTTTTCTCTCTTTATATTTGTGTTGAAGCAATATGATAGAATTTTCAGTAGAGTCTATTACAGTCCGGGATTTACTGGTTACTTAGTGTATTATTAAAGGTTTACCAGAGAAACAGAGCCAGTAATATGAATCTAAAAAGACATTTATTAAAAAGCAGTGGCTCAATTAAAAAAAAAAAGCAGTGGCCCACAAGGTTTTGGGGCCTGAGATGTCCCATGGTCTGCATTCTGCCAGCAGGAGGCCCAGGAAAGACAGTGGTGTAGATGGAAGGCCTGAGAGTCTGAGAACAGATGGTATAGATTCCAGTGGGGGTTTGAGGAGCTGAGAACCAGCAGCACCCAGGACAGGAGGTGGGTGTGCTAGGTTATTCAGTCCAGCAGAGAGTGAATTCAGCCTTGCCCAGTTTTTGTTCTCTTCAGGTCCTCAGTGAAGTGGATGATCCCCAATGACATTGGGTTGGGCCACCTTCTTTGCTCATCCACAGATTCAAATATTAATCTCTCTCAGAAATCTCACAGTCACACCAGAACTAGTGTTTACCTGGCTATCCAGTGGACCAATCAAGTTGACATGTTAGAATTGAAACATGTGAAGGTAATTCTTCACATGTTTCTCCACTCCTCATATTTTCTGTAAATAAGTGGTTTGGAACATGTTTGATGAGATTTAGGTTTATCTGTCTGGAAAAACTTCTTCACAAATAATGTTATGTCATCCCTTTAACAGTTCTCTGATACCTGTTTGTCACTCTTTCTGTGATAGTTAATAATGATAATTTTCCCTAAATCAATTAATTCCTTTAGAGTTACAAAATAGATGGTAGTTTTCATGGCAAACATCTCCTTAGATATTGTCATGACAAATGATTTTGTTTACCTGATGTTACTGCTGCTTGAACCGTCCTTTAAATGGCAATATCATTTGTCCACAGAAACCGCATATGACTTGGACTGAGCTTGGTTTTTGACCAGGAGCACTCTACATCCCTTGTGCAATGTGGTGTTAAATACAGGAGAGGGTGGCAAGAAGATTGGATGTCAGTTGGTGGCTGGCACTCTTCTTGGAAACTCCTAGTGCCTTCCACAGAGAGGGGGGCCTGAGCAGACCTCAGCTTCTCACTTTTCCTCACTCCTGGAGGATCACACTGACTGAAGAGACTGTCTTGGGACAGGCACCCTCACTGCACAATGGCCTTTGCAGCTTCCCTGGCTGAGCTCCAAGCAGAGGCCAGCTGTCCCGTCTGCCTGGACCACCTGAGAGACCCAGTGACCACTGAGTGTGGGCACAACTTCTGTCCCTCCTGCATCCAGCAGCGCTGGGAAGGTCTACAGGACACCTTTCCCTGTCCTGTCTGCCTCCACCACTGCCCTGACAGGAGCTTGAAGAGGAACACCCAACTATGTCACATGACTGAGATTGTTGAGCAGATCCCCACCAGGAGGGGAAAGAGGAAAAGGCAAGAGGAACCCCTGTGTAGGAAGCACCGTGAGGTTCTGGCTCTGTTCTGTGAGAAGTACCTGGAGCTGCTGTGTGCCCAGTGCAGAGTCTTGTCTGATCACAGGGATCACACCCTGATGCCCATTGAAGAAGCTGCAGCTACTCATAGGAGGAAGCTCAAAAGGTACATTGAGTTCCAGACTAATCACCTTGAAGATACTAAAATGGAATATGAAAACCAAGTTGCAAAAACTTTCAAAGTGAAGAGAGAGATGGATAAGTTCAGGGAGGAATTATATTATTAGTGTAAAGAACTTAAGTATTCCTTTGAAATAGAGAGGTATAATGTTAATAACAGTCTACTTAGAGAAGAGGAGGATATTGAAGAAAAACTACCTGAAAATGGAAGGCAAATTTCATACCATGTGTTCAGGCTAAGCAATCTGTTAAGTGAAATAGCAGAGAAGTGTTTGCAGACAGACCTGGATTTACTCACAGGAATTGAAAGGATCCACAACAGCTATGGAAACCTAGAGACCCCAGCAGTGTCTTCATGTGAATTACAGGAGGAGTTTTTTACTCTCCCCCACATTATTTGGGCCTGCATAAAATGATTCGCATGTTTCAGGTAGATTTGATACTGGATTCTGAAACTGCCCATCCAAGTCTCATTATCTCAAGAGATAGAAAAAATGTGATATATAGGACATTAGTTGGTCTTCCTAATCCCCAGGCACTGACTGCTTACCCAGCTGTCCTGAGTTCTGAAAGATTTGATGCTGGCAGGCATTTTTTGGGAGGTAAACATAGGAGGCACAGGTGAATGTTTCTTAGGTATCTGTAAGGAATCTTTCCTCAGAAATAGTCACATATCACCATCCCTAAGCAATGGCTGCTGGTGATATCAGCAGCGGACTGGTACATTCTGCCTTTTCCCTAGAGGACAAGGTAAGATTGGCATTTTTCTGGACTATGAGTTGGGAGAGGGTTCATTTTATAATTTGAATAACAGGTCATACATGTATGGATTCACAAATACATTTGCAGAAAAACTTATGCCTTATTTCTCCATTGCATCTTCTTCAGAATCTCTTACAATCAATATCATATGAGTGAAGTGATGAACAATTTTGGGGAAATTTTATATTGCTTATTCTCTTCCATTTTTACTGAACAAATACTTATAATCAAGATCATGATTCCTGTGTTTTTTTTAAATATATTTTTTTTATTGATTTCAGAGAGGAAGGGAGAGAGATAGAAACATCAATGATGAGAGAGAATCACTGATCGGCTGCCTCCTGCACGCCCCCCTACTGGGGATTGAGCCCGCAACCCCAGCATGTGCCCTTGGCTGGAATCGAACTTGGGAACTTTCAGTCTACAGGCCGACGCTCTATCCACTGAACCAAACCGGCTAGGGCGATTCCTGTTTTGATATTTGAATGTTAAAAGGTTTAAGGACTCTCCATTTTCTCCCCCCTGACCTTACACCTAGGAAACTGATGAGAAAGTCCAGGTGCTCCATCCTTGGGTGCAGGTGGGACGTTCCAATCAAGCAAGTTTCCATCAGTGTGGGCAGGCTCCCACCAATAGCACCCAGCAACCACCATGAACACCACAAGCTAGTGCCTTTTCCCTGTGCTCTCAGTCATTGTGGTTCCTATTCTAAGATCCACTGACCCCACAAAACCTCATCATGTGAGCAATAAACTTATTCATACTCTCCTGGTATGTGGTGAGTCATCATCAGTGTGAACATTTGAAACCAATTTTGGATGGCTCCACCCTGACTATGCAAGCTGGTCACCACCACTGACATTGTAAGCAGAAATTTTCCAGATATGAAGCACACCCACCAGAGCTTCTTCCTCTGGCTTTGTGTGGTAACACACCCTGGCTCCTTGCAGTTTGTGCTCATTTTCTGAGTTCTATGGTGTCTGTGTTGTAGATTTAACTTTCCTTAGTCAAGTTTCTATAAGAAAAACATTCTATTTACTAGTTATTATCTCCCATGTAATTTTTTGGGAATTCTAGTTGTCTTGATTTTGTCTCATGTTTTACAAAAATTTAATGTAAGGGCTGAGCTAAAGCTGGTTGACAGTAGTGTTACAAATATGTACAGTAATTAGTAACAAGTAATACAAAGATAAACTTTTGCCTACTAACAGCTGTAAACATATTTCTTTTTTAAAATTCTCACCTGATGTTTATTGATATAGAGAGAGAGGAAGGGAGAGAGACAGAGACAGAGAGAGAAACATCAATGTGAGAGAGAAGCATCCATCAGTTGCTTCCCATACTTAACTTGACCGGGGATTGAACCTGAAACCTTTGTGCCCTGACTGAAATCAAACTTGCAAACTTTTTAGTGAATGACAAGACATTCCAATGAACTGAGCCCCCTGGCCAAGGCTGTAAACCTGCCTTTGACAACCACTGTATGACCTCCAAAGGTCACATACTCGTTTTTGACATTATGTGAAATTGTCAACCTTTGAAACATGTTTCTATATGGATGTCTGTATGGTATTGTCACAATGTTTGGAAATAACGTTATAGTTTGCATATCTCTTTGTCTATCTCCATAACTTGAAAAGATGCTCAGCAGAGCTTTCATTGAGGTACAAGGGACCACTGCACTGATCAGAGTTGTCCTGCTATGCTGTGGTGATCTCAGATGCTTATTCTTGTAAAGTGTAGTGTAGGCCAGCAGGTGCTGCTCCATTACCCACCCAGGGATCTAACTCCCTCAGTCATGTGTTGTCACAGCACTGGGTCACTACAACTAGAGAAAGAGGGAGCACTGAAGGGGCACCCTGAGCATCGAAGGGCAACACCAGGAACAGACACACTCTTTTCTCTTAATCCACTTTCTAAAAGTCATTGCAAGGCCCTACTTCTCTGCAGGGATGAAGAAGAATACATGTATTGGGAGCTGAAAAGCTACTGTTTGCCACAATTCCTGATTCCAATTAGATATTAGTGAAATGTGCATTAATGATGAATGCTAGAATGAAAAGTCTTTCAGTAGAAGTGGTAAAAATATTACCATAGGAATTTACAGTAGTTTGACTTAATCCTATAGCAGTTGTTCAATAAGTCAGGTATAAAGAAGATATTTCTTTTAAGTAAAGTCTTAAGACACTATTCATTAGGTAGAAATATAAAGCATTATTCTTTTGAAATTTTGGTGATTCATTAGAAAATGAATCATTGAGTAATTCTATACACAATGGGATAAAAAGCATAATTGGGAGAGACTTCTGTGGACAAGTAGACCCAGAGCTACCTTTTCTTTTTTTCAGAGCTACCTTTTTTTTTTATATATTTTTTTTATCGATTTCAGAGAGGAAGTGAGAGGGAGAGAGAGAGATAGAAACATCAATGTTAAGAGAGAATCATTCAATTCCCTGCCTCTGCACAACCCCCACTAGGAATGGAGCCCACAACCTAAATATGTGCTCCTGATCAGAATTGCACCTGGGACCCTTTAGGGAGCAGGCTCAAGCTCTATCCACTGAGCCAAACCAGATGGCAGCTCAGAGCTACCTTTTAAAAAAACACTTCTCTATTTTAAAAAATAACCGTAAATAAATAGTTCTTAGGACTTGTTTAAAAAAATGTTTTTACTGATTTTAGAGTGAGAGGAATGGAGACAGAGAGAGGGAGAGAGAAATATCAATTGGTTGCCTCCCATACATGCTACAACCTGGAATTGAAACTGCAAGCTAGGCATGTACCCTGACTGGGAATCAAACTGGCCACCTTTTGGGCCATGGGACAAAGCTCAGCCACCTGAGCCAACTGGCCAGGGCCCTAGGAGTTACTCAACTGATGGGTGTGACATTATGACATCCAGTGATGACAATGAGTATGTTTACAGTAGACACTCACACATTCAATTCACACATAACAATGTTTCAACAGGCACAAAATTCAGTTGCTATGGTTACTTAAATAACCCAAGTACATCACGGGTTTAAATTTCAGTTAAACATGGTATATTAACTGTTATTCTTAAAGTGGGAATAATATGGACCCAGAGGGTGGAGTCTCCAGCCCCAGAGTATTACTCTCCTCAGCAGTTCATCACTTACAAAGTCTGCCTTCCACACAACAGTACTACACAACTAAACTCTTTTCTGCCACTATACAACAATAGTCACCTTTTCTTCAGTGTCATATAACCTTTTCCTCATTTTCCTCTGAGTTGTCACCAAAGGACCTTTCTTTTCTTTTTTTAATTTTTTTAAATATATATTTTACAAAGAGGAAGGGAGAGGGATAGAGAGGTAGAAACATTGATGAGAGAGAAACATCAACCAGCTGCCTCCTGCACATCCCCCCACTGGGTATGTGCCTGCAACCAAGGTACATGCCCTTGACCGGATTTGTACCTGGGACCCTTCAGTCCACAGGCTGACTCTCTAGCCACTGAGCCAAACTGGTTAGGGCACCAAAGGACCTTTCACATTCATTTTTCTACCAACATTTTCCAGAAAAATATATCTTCTCTAGGACTATTTGTAAAGGCATTTCTGTTGGTGTGGTAAGTCCCATTTTTATGGGCAAGAAGGGTTAGAATACAGAAATACTTTGCCTGGTGGAATTGACTTAAGGAGACAATTGTTCTACATGGATGATCTCTTTTAGAACAGGACATTTCACGTACTTATATCCTAGTAACCTCTTCACACTGTAACCAAAAGCAGTCTTATACCTAAGCTTTCAACTTTGATTGAAACAGTTTTTAGTGATTTCATTAGTTATCTAGCAGCAAAGTCCCTTGAGTACTATTTAGTCTTCAGTTCACTTTGCTTAATGACTCTGTTCTTGGCAATGAGATTGACTAGAATCAACTGTGATCTGTGATTCTGTACTAGTGTTTCGCTTTGTAGGAATCACTCTTTCATAGATTGGTAGCATATAATGTTTTAACTTTTTTTTTTTTTTAACAGAGAGGAAGGGAGAGGGATAGATAGTTAGAAACATCTACGAGAGAGAAACACCAATCAGCTGCCTCCTGCACACCTCCTACTTGGTCCATGCCCTTGACCTGAATCAAACCTAAAACCTTTCAGTCCACAGGCTAATGCTGTTTTAACTTTTTGTTAAAATATATTTTATTGATTTCAGAGAGGAAGGGAGAAGGAGAGAAAGATAGAAACATCAATGATGAGAGAGAATTATTGATCAGCTCCTCCTGCATGCCTCCCTCTGAGGATTGAGCCCATAACCCTGGTATGTGCCCTTGTCTGAAACCCTTCACTGGCAGGCTGATGCTCTATCCTCTGATCCAAATCAGCCAGGAAAATATTTCGGTTTCCCCTCAGCAAAATGGGATTAAAGGGTGTAGGGAAGTTCAAGGGATGACTACAAAGGTGCAAATTAGATTATGCATATTAACAAGGTTAGTCCCCTCTAGCCTGCAGGAATAAGAGGAGATCCCATCAACCAGACTTCTGAACATTCTCCTACCCCCACTCTGGCCCACATGTCCCACCTCCAGGGAGGAGCCTTGGTGGGTGAGGTCTTTAAGAGATTCACCCTTCTTATGGTGTATATATAGGCCAGGGTCACATTATTAACCATTTAACTGGTAGGAGCCTGGCTTCTGAGACTCTTCTTGGAGACACACTTCAGGGACTCACTCAAAGGAGCAGGCTCCAGGTAAGCTGGGAGTCGGGATGATACTGGTGCAGGAGGTAGGACCAAACTGAGAGCCATGGAGGTATTGCTCCCCATCGTTGGCTTTCTGGGTGGCTACTCTAGCATGGCCTCCACTTTACCTCATAAGCCAATTATATCTTGGATTCAGGTTATATTAAGACACGTGCTTTTATTATTGCTGGTGTCCCTAAATTATCCTTACCCTATGTCATTTAAATACTTGTTAAACATACAGATACCAGGATCCCAGTCTGACCTAAGGGGTGACAATGATCTGCACATGCTAAGTGCCCTAACATGCTGGTCTGAAACTGCCTGTGGGAATCCTCTTCTAGAATGTCTCAGTGTCTGGTGTCAAATTCTTTTTATTTAAAACCAGAGGTTCCAAGAGGTTTACCTCAATTGAGGTGTATGCTGACACCAAAATGAAAGGGAAGTTGAGTGTTATTTTCCTGTTTCTTGTGTCTCTGAAAGAATAGGGCAACAACCCATCCCCAATGACACAGGTAGACAGTTCAGACCTGAAATCCAGCCCACATAACCTACAAGCAGATGGAACTCTAATGCCAGCCTTGGTTTTCCCTTAATCTGAATTTATCTCCATGGAAGAGATTTATTGGGTGGGGATGGGATGTGGGAACAGGAAAGCAGATGATAGATTTGGAGTGGAGAAAGGGGACCACTTTGAAACAACTGTGAGGAAGAAAGGAGATGGTATGGATCTGAGCTCTGAGGGGAAGACAGAAGGGATAAAGCTTAAGGAAGAGAGTAGGAGAAAGCTTCTTGGCTAGAAGAGTGCACGGAAACAATGAAACAGAATTCAAATGTTATTTTTTTAAAGTAAATTATAGAATATTTTAGAATAGGAGAGGAAATTTTGTGAACTCATGTATGATGAACCCATATTCTTTAATTTTTTGCAACTTCTACCTAAAGTCGTATCAACCTTTTGCCATTTCTGAGCAGGAAATCTCTACCATTTTACCTGTAAACTTTTCATTATCCATTTCTAAAAGAGACTCTTAATTTACATACTTCTACATTAAAATTTTAAATTATTTTCTTTTATTTATTTATTTATTTATAGAGAGTGAGAGGTTGGGTGAAGACAGAGAGAGAGAGATTGGAAATGAGAAAGACATTTTTTATTTTCTTTTTATATTTGTGTTGAAGCAATATAAAAGAATTTTCAGTAGAGTTTATTACAGTTTGGATTTTACTGATTACTTAACTTTATGAATTACTATAGGTTTACCAGAGAAACAGAACCAATAGTATGTATCTGGAAAGACATTTACTAAAAAGTATTGGTTAACAAGGTTGTGGACCCTGAGATATCCTATGATCTGTGTTCTACTGTAAGCAAGAAACCCAAGAAAGTTAGTTGTATAGTTGGAAGGTCTGAGAGTCTGAGAGAAGATGGTAGATTTCAGTGCGGGTCTTAATGGCTAAGAACCAGGATAACCCAGGAGAGGAGGTGGATGTGCTAGCTGTTAACTGTTTTTTATTATTTATTTTTTAGAGAGGTAGGGAGAGAGAGAGAGAATGCCAGAGAAATATCAATGTGAAAAAGGTACCTTGATTAGTTGCCTCTCTTACATGACCCAACTGCAGATGAAACCCTCGAACTTGTGGTGCATGGGACAACACTCCAACCCAGTAAGGCACTCTAATCATTCTTTTATAAAAAATACATATATTTTTTCTATTTATTAATTGGTTTTTACTGTGAGGAGAATGGTGGGAAGAGAGGGAGAGAGAGAAAGATTTGTTCCACTTGTTTTTGCATTCATTGCCCTGGCCACAAACTGAACCTGAAATCTTGACACATCTGGACCATATTCCAACTAACTGAGCTACTGGCTAATATCATTTTCCCCCCCAAAAAATATTTTGCTTATTTTAATGAAGCTGATACAGTCAATCTCCATTTAAAACCCATATCTCATGACACAAAGTACAAATAAAATAAAAAAGAGCAGTGTTCTGTTGCACACACTTCTGCATGAATAATTTTAATAAATGTTAATGAAAATGGAAACTCTTCTGTGATCTTCTGACAAGATTTTTCTTTACTCTTAAAATGTTTTCTCTTCAATGAAGCCATCTTTGGCGTTAGTCTTTACTCTCACCTTATCTGTCATCTTGACTCCAACCTGATATTCCTCTTCTTTTGGCCCAGACCTTCAGATTTTAAAAGTAGCTTCAAGCTGAGGGAAGATCATTTTTCCACAGTTCAGTTCACTGAAAAACTCCCACCTCTCACTGAAAGTTATAGTCCAGGAGTGAAGCAATCACATGCTAGGACTTCCGGGCCAATTAGAAGTATTATGATCACTTGCAATGGTCCACCTCATTTATCACAAGCCTCAAAATGCACAGTCCTGAAAAGGCTGGCCTCCCTGTGCACACACGCAATATTTCAAAAGGAGAGGGCAATATGAAGGAGGCTGAGGCTTGATCACCCAAACTCAGCACAATGAAAACCAACAATAATGAATAATGGGCACTAGAACTCAAATTACCAGAGGTTTTAAAGAAATGGGGGTGGGCAGACAGTTTTCAATTCCATTTGGAACACTACATTACAAAAGAACTATTTTTAAAAATAAGAAAGGATTGAGGGAAAAGAAAAGGAATATCTAAACCATTGAATGACCCCCTGTTGTTCCTGATAAACTTTACTCACATCTTCTTCCTCCATTCCCAGTTCTCTTGGAGTGTGATTCTCTGACCCTCCAATAGAAACCTGAGCGAGTTCAGTGGAGCCCCCATCTTAGACAGCATGATTGTTTGGGTTTCTCCAGGTGTGTTGTCATTTTCACTTTGAAGTGAATCTCACTGCTGTCCTGTCCAATGACTTTGAGTTGAATGCATTCTCTTTCCTTCTTATTCCCCAAGTCCTCAGTTGAGGGTTGTGTTTTTTGTTTTTGTTTTTTAATATATTTTTATTGATTTCAGAGAGGAAGGAAAAGGGAGAGAGATAGAAGAATGAATGATGAGCAAGAATCATTGACTGGCTTCCTCCTGCACACCCCCTACTGGGGATGGAGCCCACAACCCAGGCATGTACCCTTGACTGGAATAGAATACGGACCCTTCAGTTTGCAGGCTGATGCTCTATCCAATGAACCAAACTGGCTAGTTGAGTGTTTTGCCTCGTGATGATGGTGCTTCAACTGGGGTCTCCACACAGAAGTGTGGGGAGCTGCCCTGGGCATACGGGGGTACTAGAGATCTGAATGCAGACTCTAGACATAGCTCTCTGCTCTCTCATCCTTTAGTTTAATAAACAGCTTGGCTGAGGTTTGACCTAGAACAAACATGCCTACATGCAAGATCTTACAAGGTCTAGATTACTCAGAAGGTTATCTTGATTAAGGTTATCTTGATTAAGGTTATCTTGATTAAGGTTATCTTGAAGGTTATCTCGATTACTCGAAGGTTAAAGAATAGCCAGGGCGTAATTGAAGCAATAAGGAAATATAGCAATAGGGCAATTGACAGAATGAAAGGTCAGTGATTGTGTTTGCAAATATCTGATTTGTAACTTCCTCTACTTGTGCTTAAATACTGTGCTGGAAATAAACTCGGGACTGCAGACTCAAGTCTCAGTCCTCCCAACCCCATCTTTTCTTGTCTGTCTTTTTCTTTATCCTCACCCCCTCAATCAGGTACTGTTCGTTGCCGGCGGGTTCCGGCACAGAAGCAGCCTCAGGTAGGCAGGACCTCACTCCTGGGTTTACAAATACTTCTCTCTTCCTGACAGCTCAAGACTTTTTGTGATGGTTGAGGACAATGATAAATTTGCCTAGATTGTCTAATTCCTTTTAAGTTGCAAAATAGACTTTACCTCTAACTCCTTAAATATTGTGATGATAAACGATTGGTCTATGTGACATACTGTTCATATAGCGTGGGAAAGATGAATGCTGATTGAACTTTTAAATGTTGATCTCCTTTTGTCCAAAGAAACCACTTATGACTTGAGTGGTGCTTGGATTTTGACCAGAGTCCACCGCTGATCTTCACTTTGGGCAACCTGACATTAAATACAGAAGGAGTAGGTGACCGAAGATTGGATGTCAGCTGGCCACTGGAACTCTTCTTGGAAGCTCCTACTGCCTTCCACAGAGAGGGAGGCCTGAGCAGACCTCAGCTTCTCACTTTTCCTCACTCCTGGAGGATCACACTGACAGAAGAGAGTCTCTTCTAATAGACACCTTCACTGCCAATGGCCTTTGCAGCTTCCCTGGCCAAGCTCCAAGCAGAGGCCAGCTGCCCCATCTGCCTGGACCGCCTGAGAGACCCAGTGACCACTGAGTGTGGGCACAACTTCTGTCCCTCCTGCATCCAGCAGCGCTGGGAAGGTCTTCAGGGCACCTTTCCCTGTCCTGTCTGCCTCTACCACTGCCCTGACAGGAGCTTGAAGAAGAACACCCAACTATGTCACATGACTGAGATTGTTGAGCAGATCTCCGCCTCAGGGAGCCAGAGGAAACTGCGGGAAAAAATATCCCTGTGTAAGAAGCACAACGAGGTTCTGAGCCTCTTCTGTGAGAAGAACCTGGAGCTGCTGTGTGCCCAGTGCAGGGTCACGTCTCACCACCAGAATCACCCCCTAATCCCTATTGAGAAAGCTGCAGCTACTCACAGGAGGAAGCTCAAAAGTCACATTAAAGCCAAGACTAATCACCTTAAAGTTGTTAAAATGTTATATAAAAACCAAGTTGAAAGTGCTTTGGAAGTGAAGAGAAAGATGGGCAAATGGAGGGAGGAGTTGGATAATGAATGTAAAGAAATTAAGTGTTTCTTAGCTATCGAGAGAAATGAAATTGATAACGATCTACTTATAGAAGAGAAGGATGTTGAAGAAAAACTAATTGAAAATGGAAGGCAAATTTCATACCATATGTTCAGGCTAAACAATCTGTTAAGGGAAATAGAAGAGAAGGGTTTGCAGACAGAACTGGATTTACTCACTGGTATTGAAAGTATCCACAACAGGTATGGAAACCTAGAGACCCTAACAGTCTTTTCATGTGAATTGCGGAAGGAGTTTTTCACTCTCCCCCCACATTATTTGAGCCTGCATAAAATGATCCGCGTGATTCAGGTAAAGTTGACACTGGATCCTAAAACTGTCCATCCAGGCCTCATTATGTCAAGTGATAGAAGAAGTGTGACATATGACACCACATGGTTTTCCAAATCCCCAAGATCTTACTTCTTACCCAGTTGTCCTGAGTTCTGAGGGAATTGATGCTGGCAGGCATTTTTGGGCAGTAAAAATAACAAGCCTAGGTGAATATTTCTTAGGAGTGTGTAAAGAATCTTTCCTCAGAAATATTCTCATATCACCATCGGCAAACAATGGATACTGGCAATAACAGCTCTTGACTTGAACATGTGGCCCTGTCCCTATAGGACAATGGATGATTGGCATTTTTCTGGACTATGAGTTGGGAGAGGTTTCATTTTATACTTTGAATAACAGGTCATTCGTGTATGGAATCACTGATACATTTACAGAAAAACTTATGCCTTATTTCTCCATTGCATCTTCTTCAGAATCTCTTACAATCAGCATCATCAGAGTCTAGTGATGACAATTTGGATGAAATTTTGTATGTGCTTATTTCCTCCCATGTTATTGAAAGGAAAAACATAATAAAGATCCCTGATTCCAGTTTTGATGTTTGAATGTTGAAAGCTTTTAGGATGCACCCTTCTCTCCTCCCTGACCTTAAACCTGGGAAAGCTGATGGGAAAGCCCAGGTGCTTCATCCTTGGGTGCAGGTGGCAAGTTTTCATCAGTGTGAGCAGGCTCCCAACAATAGCACCCAGTAACCACCATGAAAACCACAAGCTAGTCCCTTTTCCCTGTGCTCCCAGTCGTTTTGGGATCTATTCTAATAACCAGCCTTCTCTCCCCCAAAACCTCACCATGTGAGCAATAAATTTTTCATACTCTCCTGGTATGTGGTGAGTCATCATCAGTGTGAACATTGGAAACCAATTTTGGATGGCTCCACCCTGACTATGCAAGCTGGTCACCACCATTGACATTGTGAGCAGGATTGTCCAGATATGAAGCCCCCGCCCCCCTGGCTTCCTCCTCTGGCTTTGTGTGGTAACGCACTCTGGTTTCCTATATGGGTGTCCTTAAAGTTTGTGCTGCATTTGCTGAGTTTTATGGAGTTTGTGTGGTAGATTTGACTGACCTAAGCCAGAAGTTATGGTGAGAAATACATTTTAGCCCTGGCCTGTTTGTCTCAGTGGATAAAGCATCAGCTTTTGGACTGAAGGGTCCCGGATTCAATTCCAGTCAAGGGCACATGCCCTGGTTGAGGGCTTGATCCCCAGTAGGGGGCATGCAGGAAGCATCTGATCAATCATTCTCTCTCATCATTGATGTTTCTATCTCTCCCTCTCCCTTCCTCTCTGAAATCAATAAATATATATATATATATATATATATATATATATATATATATATATATACACTTTAAAAAATACAGTTGTTGTTTCATCTTGAAGGGTGTTTGCTGGTTTCTTTCTGAAAGAACTGTATTTAATACTAGTCTTTGCAGGTGACATCATGATCTTCCCTACTTAAATTGATGATCACTGCGCCTGGTTGGGAATAATAATTCAGAAAGGATATCCAAGTAAAATCTGCAGACGTTTCGTGATTATTTCTGGTATTACATTTATCATCATTCATAACCTGATGGCCATGTATGACGGATGTTGGGAGTCACAAGATGTCACCACGATTCAACTAGAATTACCAAGGTATTTCATTAACAAGGATCAAATTGATACCTCACAAAAGGAGAAACGGAAGGACACCAAGTCAGAATGATCTTAAATTAAATCTGGACGTCTTTGGGCTCTAGGGCCTTTTTAAAATCTTGAGCATTCTTAAATAGAAATAAATTCTGCTTCACAAACTTGGTCTGCTTTTGGATGCTCTTGTTTGTTCCCTGTTGCCTCTGTCATATGGCCCTGGCAGGGTAGTGAGTTGGTTAGAGCATAGTCTTGCTACAACAAGGTTATGGATTTAATCCCCAGCCAGGGCACAGATGAGTGGAACAACAAATCCATGTTTCTTTCTCTCCCCTCCCTATGTAAAATAATAATAATAATAATAATAATGATAATAATACAGTTTTACCCAGCCAGTATAGCTCATTAATTGAGAATCGAACTATCAACCAGGATTCAAGGTTAGATTCCCAGTAGGGCCCATGTGGGAGACAGCCAATGGATGATTGTCTCTCATCATTGATGTTCGCATCTCTTTACCTCTTCCTTCCTTTCTGAAATCAATGATATATATATCATTGATTTAAGAAATTCATTTTATTAGCTTGGTATTATTTTCCATATAATTTTTTTTTGGAATCCTAATTGTCTTGCTTTTGTCTCATGTTTTATAAAACGTTCATGTACAGCGCTGAGCAAAAGCAGGTTGACAATAGTGATACAAATGTGTAGAGTAATTAATAACAAATAATAAAAGAATAAACTTTTGCATATTAACAACTGTAAACATACTTTTTTTTTTTTTTAATCCTCAGCTGAGCTCTAGCCACTTTTGCTAAGTGGATAGAGCATTGGCCTGCAGACTGAAAGGTCCTAAGTCAATTCCAGTCAAGGGCACATGCTTCTGATCAAGGGCACATGTGGGGTTGTGGGCTCAATCCCCCAGTAGGAGGTGTGCAGGAGGCAGCCGATCAATGATTCTCTTATCCTTGATATTTCTATCTCTCCTCCCTTCCTTTCTGAAATCAATAAAAATATATTTTTTAAAAGATAAAAGATATTTTTCTTATTTTTTTAATACTCACCTGAGGATGCTTATTGATTTTAGAAAGGCAGAGAGAGAAAAACATTGATGTGAGAGAAACATTAATTGGTTGCTTCCCATACACACCACCACTGGGGTTGGAATAGAAAATTATAGGCATTTACCCTGACATGAGATCAAACCAAGCGCCTTTTGGTGTATGAGACGATTCTCTAATCAATTGACCTACACTGGTCAGGACAAGACCAAAGCTATTTAGCCAGATCATTTGGGTTTGAATCTACCACTTAAAATGTAATTGAGCACAGGGCTCCATGGGAGATAGCTATGATGTTATGCCATGAACATTACTGAGTTAATACACAAGTTCTGTTTTAAAAATGGTTTGCCCTTGCCAGGTAACTCCATTGCTTGAAGCATCATCCCATTATGGGTTCAATTCCTGGTCAGACATACACGCAGGTTGTGGGTTCCATCCCCAGTCAGGGCATTTCTCTCTCTCAGTCTCTCTCTCTCTCTCTCTCTCTCTCTCTCTCTCTCTCTCTCTCTCTCTCTCTCTCCCTTCTCCTCCTGTCCCCTGTCCCTCTCCCCTCTCCTCTCCTTCTCCTTCTCTCTCTCTCTCTCTCCCGTCTCTCTCCTCTCTCTCCTCTTCAGCCCAGGCCTCCCTGGAAGAACAGTGTCCACCAGACAGTTACACCTTCATTGCACTGCACTGATATTCTACCAAGCAGCCTGGGGGTAGCAGCCATCCAGGCTTCCCTAGGGGCTTAATAGCAAACATTTGGGTTTGGTTTGGATGGAAACTCTCATATGTTGTACTCTGCCCATTGTTCCTGATAAAATCGTCTGGACAGGAGATTGAAAACAATCAGATCTCGGCACATTTCACAGACCTAGAACGAACTTCCCAAAAATTCATCTGGAATAAAAAAAGACCCTGAATAGCTGCAGCAATCCTGAGAAAGAACAAAGTAGGTAGGATCTCAATACCAGATAGCAAGCTGTATTACAAGGCCACTGTTCTCAAAAGTGCCTGGTACTGGCATAAGAACAGACATATAGACCAATGGAATAGAATAGAGAACCCAGAAATCGACACAAAACACTATGCTCAATTAATATTTGACAAAGGAGGCATGAACATACATTCGAGTCAAGACAGCCTCTTCAATAAATGGTGTTGGGAAAATTGGACAGATACATGCAAAAAAATGAAACTAGACCACCAACTTACACCATATGCAAAAATAAACTCAAAATGGATAAACAACTTAAATATAAGACTGGAAACCATAAAAATACTAGAGGAATCCACAGCAAAATCTCAGACATAGGCTGAAGCAATTTCTTCACTGATACTGCTCTGAGGGCAATGGAAACTAAAGAGAAAATAAACAAATGGGACTACATCAAAATAAAAAGCTTTTGCATAGCAAAAGAAACCATCAACAAAACAACAAGAAAGCCCACAGCATAGGAGAACATATTTGCCAATATTATCACTGATAAGGGTTTAATCTCCAATATTTACAGGGAACTCATACAACTTAACAAAACCAAGATAAACAACCCAATCAAAAAATGGGCAATGAACCTAAATACTTTTCGAAAGAAGACAGAAGGAAGGCCGAGAGACATAGGAATACATGCTCTAAGTCACTAATTATTCAAGAGATGCAAATCAAAACGACTATGCAGTACCATCTCACACCTGTCAGAATGGCTATCATCAACAAATCATCAAACCACAAGTGCTGGTGAGGATGCGGAGAAAAAGGAACCCTCGTGCACTGCTGGTGGGAATGCAGACTGGTGCAGCCACTGTGGAGAACAGTATGGAGTGTCTTCAAAAAACTAAAAATGGAACTCCCATTTGACCCAGTAATCCCACTTCTAGGAACATAGCCCAAGAAACTAGAAACACCAATTAGAAGGA
Source organism: Corynorhinus townsendii (assembly GCA_026230045.1). Classification (NCBI taxonomy): domain Eukaryota; kingdom Metazoa; phylum Chordata; class Mammalia; order Chiroptera; family Vespertilionidae; genus Corynorhinus; species Corynorhinus townsendii. The sequence goes on along the minus strand of JAPDVU010000006.1, from coordinate 110,414,748 downwards.
TATATGCACCCCAATGTACATAGCAGTACAATTCACCATAGCTAAGATTTGGAAACAGCCTAAGTGCCCATCAGCAGACGAGTGGATTAGAAAACTGTGGTACATCTACACAACAGAAGACTATGCTGTGGTAAAAAAGGAGTTCTTACCATTTGCAACATCATGGATGGAAGTGCAGAGCATTATGCTAAGTGAAATAAGTCATTCAGAGAAAGATAAATATCACATGATCTCACTCATTTGTGGAATATAATGAACAACATAAACTGATGAACAAAAACAGATCCAGAGACAGAGAAACATTGATCAGGCCATCAAACCTCAGAGGGAATGTAGGGGAGGGTGGGAGTAAGGGGGAGAAATCAACCAAAGGACTTGCATGCATGCATATAGGCCTAACCAGGGGGGTGAGGGCATGAGTGGGGGGGATGGGGGAGTCATGGGGGGATAAGGACATATATGTAATAACTTAATCAATAAAGAAATTAAGAAACAAAACCAAAAAAAAAAGAAAAAGAAAACAATGAGATCTGCATTTCTAATGAGGTCTGTCTGATCTCATCAATCCCAGTTAGACATCTCATTGAATTATGCATCCAGCAAACTTTTTCCACTGGTTTTCAGAGAAAGTGGAAGGGAGGGGGGAGAGACAGAGAAAGATAAACATCCATGTCAGAGGGACACATCCATTGGTTGCCTTCTCCTTGAGCCATGACCAGAGCCTGGGGCAGAGCCTGCAACCAAGGTATGTGCCTTTGACCAGAATCTAACCTCGGACCCTTCAGTTTGAGGCCAACGCTCCATTTGCTGAGCCAAATCGGCTAGAGCCATCCAGCAAACGTTTTATGAGCTCTCAGTAGATGTGAGGTGCTGAGCCAAAAGCCTGGATGCACAGATCACCTCAGAGTCCCCACTATAAGTGAACTGACCCTCCAGGCAATAGAGATCATGTGACGTGAGGACTTCCTCCACAGGAATGGTTGTGTGCAAACAGGGAATAGGATAGAGGTTTCCCTTAGTGAGCAAAACTAACATCTGAATTATATCTATTTTCCAAAGGACAGCATTTAGGTTTATTTGTTGGGAAGCATTTTAACAATTAGAACAATATAGATAAATTTAATAAAAATCACTTGTTAAGTAGAGCACACTGAAAAGCAAATTGCTCTCTCACCTTGGAGAGAGGTCACCCAACCTCCTTATACCTTTCCTGCCTGACCATCTTTAAGTGTCTTCTGTATCCACCCAAAAACATCCTAATCATATACAATACACAAGCATGGACACTCATTATATTTTAATTATTTAATAATACTATATGAGACTACTATGTTCTACACTTTCCTTTAAAAAAAAAAAGTTTATTTGACCCCAAACTGATAACAATTGCTGGGAAGCAAGATCTCAAATGCTCCCTACAATTTGCTTTTTACAAAAAATATATCTAGAAGTTTTGGGGGGTTTTTCACACCCACATGATGCATAAATATATTTCATGGATTGCTTTAATTTTCATTGCCACTTCACTGTAAAGCCAAATGAGATTATATTTATCAGATTTCTTTCTTTTTTGTTTTTTCAATCCTCACTCGAGGATATTTTTCCATTGATTTTTAGATATAGTGGAAGAGAGAGGGAAAGACAGAGAGAAATATTGAGAAAAATGTTGATTGGTTGCCTCATGCCCTGACCAAACCCTGACCAGACCTTGGGCTGCGGAGCAGCCCGCAACCAAAGTGTGTGCCCTTGACTGGAATTGAACCCTGGAGTCCTCGGTCTGCAGGCCAATGCTCTATCCACTGTGTCAAACCGGCTAGGGCCAGATTTCTTTCAAGAAACAGTAAGTACTGTACTCCTACCTTTCTTTGTAAAGATTTTACTTTTATTTGCAGTTTTATATGTTCATTTGACAGTCACCAGTTAGTTCTCACCCACATTAACAATTGGTAGATTCTTAAAAGTGGTGACAAGTACATAGGTAGCCAATGCATAGAGCTTGTTTGATGAAGCTTCATCCTCATTACATTTTCTGGACAACTGAACCTGGCTATGGTATGCGACATTCCTTATTCCTTTGGTCTTGACAGCTTTGACCCTGGCATCAAGTCATACATCTAGAGTTCCCATCTCCTTCAGGACAGGTTTCTGGATCTCTTTGAGTGCCAGAGCAGAAAGCTTCTTGAAACCCACTCCATAGATGCACTTATGAATGTTGATGGTATGTTCTCTGATCCCTACCTCATGGATGGCACAAAGGCCCTTCTCTCTACCCTTCTTTGCCAGAGCCATTATGCTAGGCCCAAGTTGGAAAGGAAGCAAAGATTTTACTTTTATTAGTATTATTATTAAAATATATTTGTATTGATTTTAAGAGGAAAGGAGAGGGAGATAGAAACATCAATGATGAGAGAATCATTGATCAGCTGCCTCTTGCACACCATCCACTGCGGATTGAACCCACAATCGGGCAAGTGTCCTTGACTGGAATCGTACCTGGGAACACTTCAGTCCACAGGCCAATGCTCTGTCTACTGAGTCAAACCAGTTAGGACAAGCTTTTACTTTTAATTTCAGTTTCTTCCTCAGCAAAATGGGATTAAAGGGTGTTGAGAAATTCAAGGGAAGATTACAAAGGAGCAAAATAGATTATGCATATTAACAAGATTAGTCCCTCCTTAGCCTGCAGGAGTAAGAGGAGATCCTGTCAACCAGACTTTGAACATCCTCCTACCCCCACCCTGGCCCACATGTCCCACCTCTAGGGAGGAGTCTTTGGTGAATGAGGTCTTTAAGAGATTCACCCTCCTAATTGGTAGAAACCTGGCTTTGGAGACTCTTCTTGGAGACACACTTCAGGAAATCACTCAAAGGAGCAGGCTCCAGGTAAGATGGGAGTTGGGATGATACTGGTATAGGAGGTGGGACCAAGCTGAGAGCCATGGACGTATTGCTCCCAATCCTTGGCTTTCTGGGTGGCTACTCTAGCACGGCCTTGACTTTACCTCAGAAGCAAATTATAACTTGGATTCAGGTTATTTTAGACACATGCTTTCATTATTGCTGGTGTTCCTCAGTTAGCCTTGCCCTACGTCATCAAAATTCTTGTTAAAAATACAGATACTAGGATCCCAATCTGACCTAAGGGGTGACGAATATCTGCTCATGCAAAGTGCCCCAAAGTGCTGATTTGAAGCTGCCTGTGGGAATCCTCTTCTAGAATGTCTCAGTGTCTGAATGTCTCATTTACTTTTAATTTCTTTTTGTTTAAAACCAGAGTTTCTGCTCTAGCTGGTTTGGCTCAGAGGACTGAAGGGTCCCAGGATTGAATCCGGGCAAGGGCATATGCCAGGGTTATGAGCTCAATCCCCCAGTGTGGGGCATGCAGGAGGCAACAAATCAATGATTCTCTTTCTCTCTCATCACTGTTTCTCTCTCCCTCTCTCTTCCTCACTGAAATCAATAAAAAAAATTTAAATATATGGAGAAAAAAAACAGAGGTTCCAAGAGGTTTACCTAAGTTGATGTGTATGCTGACACCAAACTGAAAAAGAGTGCTTTTCCTGGTTCCATGTGTCTCAGGAGTAACAAATGATCAAAAATCCCACCCCTAATGACTCAGGCAGACTAAGATCAGACCTGAAATCCAGCCAATATAACATGCAAGCAGATGGAACTTTAATGCCAGCCTTGGTCTTTCTCTAATCTCAATTTATCTAAAAATTGAGATTTGCATGGGGGAGGGGATGGAATGTGGGAACAGGGAAGAAGATTATGGATTTGGAGTGGAGAAAGGGAACCAGTTTGAAACAACTGTGAGTAAGAAAGGAGATGGAATGGATCTGAGAGCTCTGAGATGAAGGGACATGGATGAAGCTTAAGGAATGGAAGGGGAGAAACCTTCGCGGCTAAAGAGAGCAGAGTAACACTGAAATGGAATTAAAATGGTACATTTTAAAGAAAGTAAATTATAGAATATTCTAGGTATCCAGAATAGGAGAGAAAATTTTATGAACTCATGTATGAAGAACCCATATTCTATAACTAACCTTTTTATAACTTATACCAATACAAAATTTTGCCATTTCTGTGCAGGAAGTCTCTAAGGTTTTAATTCTAAACTTTTTATTATACATTTAAAAAAGAAACTCTTATTTTACATACTTTTGCATTAAAATTTTTGAAATTACGTTCTTGTTTTAATCTATTTGTTTTACAGAAAGTGAAATGATGGGGCAAGATGAGAGAGAAAGATTGGAAATGAGAAAGAGACACTGATTTGTGGTTCCATTCAGTCATGCATTCATTGGTTGCTCCTTCTATGTCCTCTGATTTTGGATTTAACTTGAAACCTTGCCTTATTGGGACTAACTGAAATAACAGGTCAAGGCAATGTACATACCTCTAATATCATTAATTACATCAATGTAATATAATTATCAATCAGGTTTTTTAATCCTCAAATATCCAACTAAATTTTGATCAAGTATGTTTAAATGAAATGAAATTAGATTTATACATACTAGTAATAACTGATATGTATATCTTGTGAGTCTATTTTAATTCCTATAACCTACTTCCATGTGTTTTTACTTTCTGTTTATATTTGGGTTGAAGCAACACGATCATATTTTCAGTAGAGTTTATTACAGTCAGGATTTTACTGATTACTTACTTCATGTATTATTAAAGGTTTACCAGAGAAACAGAACCAATAGTATGTATCTAGAAAGACATTTTTAAATAAGTATTGGCTCACAAGGTTATGGAGCCTGAGATGTCCCAGGACCTGCAGTCTGCAAGCAGGAGACCCAGGAAAGACAGTGGTGTCATTGAAGGCCTGAGATTCTGAGAACAGATGTGTCTGAAGGACTGAGAACCTGGAGCAACCAGGACAGGGAGTGGGTGTGCCAGCTTATTGAGTCCAGCAGAGAGTGAATTCAGCGTTTTCCAGTTTTTGTTTTCTTCAGGCCCTCAGTGGACTGGATAATGCCCACTAACATTGGGGAGGATGCTCTGTTTTACTCATCCAATTCAAATACTAATCTCTCCCAGAAATCTCCTCACAGTCACACCCAGAAGTAGTGTTTAACCGGCTACCGGCTATGCTGTGGTCCAATCAAGGTGACAGGTTAAATTGACCAGATTATTCTTCAGAGCTTTCTCTCACTTAATATTTCCTGTAACTAAATAGTTTGGAACTCTGATGAGATTTAGGTTCATTTATCTGGCAAAACTTTTTCACAAATAATGGTATAGTCCCTCCAACAGCTCTATGAAATCTTTTTGTTATTATTATTTTTTTTAGAGAGGGAGGGACAGAGAAAGTGTGAAAGATACCTGGATTAGTTGCCTCTCTTATATGACCCAATTGCAGATGGAACCCGTGACCTTGTGGTATGTGGGACAACACTGCAACCAACTAAGTAAAACTGGCCACTCTTTTATAAAAACTTTCTTTTTCTATTTAGTAATTGGTTTTTAGATTGAGAAGAGTGGAGGGGGAAGAGAGAGAGATCTATTTGTGACACTTGTTTTTGCATTTATTGCTTGATTATTACACTAGAGGCCTGGTGCACAAATTTGTGCACAGGTGGAGTCCTTTGGCCTGTCCAGCAATTGGGGCTGATGGGGAGGAGGGGGCGCAACCAGCCAGGGGGAGGGACAATGGAAGGTTGGCACACTGACCACCAGGGAGCAGCTCCTGCATTGAGCGTCTACCCCCTGGTGGTCAGTGTGTGTCATAGCAACTGGTTGACTGGTCGCTTAGGCTTTTATATGATTATGGGCCCTGGCCACAAACTGAGCTTGAAACCTTGACACATCTGTACCATGCTCCACCAACTGAGCTACCTGGCCAAGATCAATATTTCCCCCCTCCCCCAAATTTTGCTTACTTTAATGAAGCTGATAGAGTCATTGTCCATTTAAAACCTATATCCCAGCCCTAACTGGTTTGGCTTAGTGGATAGAACATCAGCCTGTGGACTGAAGGGTACCAGGCTCCATTCTGATCAACGATATGTACCTTGGTTGTAGGCACATCCCCAGTAGGGGGTGTGCAGGAGGCAGCTGATCAATGTTTCTCTCTCATCAATGTTTCTAACTCTCTATCCCTCTCCCTTCCTGTCTGTGAAAATCAATAAAATATATATATATATATTTTTTAAAATTATATCTCAGGACACAAAGGACAAATAAAATAAAGAAGAGCAGTGTTCTGTTGCCCACACTTTTACATGAATAACTATTAAATGCTGATAAAAATTAAAACTGTTCTGGGATCTTCTGACAAGATTTTTCTTTACTATTGAAATGCTTTCTCTTTAGTAAAGCCATCTTTGGCGTTAGTCTTTACTCTCACCTTATCTGTCATCTTGACTCCAACCTGATATTCCTCTTCTTTTGGCCCAGACCTTCAGATTTTAAAAGTAGCTTCAAGCTGAGGGAAGGTCATTTTTCCACAGTTCAGTTCACTGAAAAACTCCCACCTCCCACTGAAAGTCATAGTCCAGGAGTGAAGCAATCACATGCTAGGACTTCCGGGCCAATTAGAAGTATTATGATCACTTGCATTGGTCCACCTCATTTATCACAAGCCTCAAAATTCACGGTTCTGAAAAGGGTGGCCTCCCTCTGCACACACTTAATATTTCAAAAGGAGACGGCAATAAGAAGGAAGCTGAGGCTTGATCACCCAAGTTCAGCACAATGAAAACAAACAAAAATAATGAATAATGGGCACTAGAATTCAAATTACGAGAGGTTTTAAAGAGATGGGGGTGGGCAGACAGTTTTCAATTCCATTTGGAACACTACATTACAAAAGAACTATTTTTAAAAATAAGAAAGGATTGAGGGAAAAGAAAAGGAATATCTAAGTCATTGAATGACCCCCGGTTGTTCGTGACAAACTTCACTCATATCTTTTTCCTCCATTCCTAGTTCTCTTCAAGTGTGATTATCAGCCATTCTATGACCCTCCAAGAAAAACCTGAGCAAGTTCATTGGAACTTCCATCTTAGATAGCATGATTGTTTGAGTTTCTTGAGGTGTGTTGTCATTTTCCCTTTAAAGTGAATCTCACTGCTGCCCTGTCCAATGACTTTGTAGTCTCCTTCCTTTTTTTTTTTATTAAGGTATTACACGTGTCCATATCTCCCCATTGCCCCCCCACCCCTTTCCCATAAATGCCCTCACCCCCCAGTGTCTTGCATTCATTGGTTATGCTTATATGCATGCATACAAGTCCCTCAGTTGATCTCTTACCTCCTTCCCCTCTCCCCAGCCTTCGCACTGTAATTTGACAGTCTGTTCTATGCTTCTCTGCCTCTGTATCTTTTTGTTCATCAGGTTATAATGTTCTTTATTTTTCATAAATGAGTGAGATCATGTGGTATTTCTCTTTCAGTGACTGGCTTATTTTGCTTAGCAGTTCCATCCATGCTCTCCAGTTCCATCCATGCTGCTGCAAATGGTAAGAATTCCTCCTTTTTAAAAGCAGTGTAGTATTCCATTGTGTAGATGTACCACAGTTTTTTAATCCACTCATCTGATGATGGGCACTTAGGCTGTTTCCAAATCTTAGCTATTGTAAATTGTGCTGCTATGAACATTGGGGTGCATATATCCTTTCTGATTCATGTTTCTAGTTTCTTGGGATATATTCCTAGAAGTGGGATCACTGGGTCAAATGGGAGTTCCATTTTTAGTTTTTTGAGGAAACTCCATACTGTTCTCCAAAGTGGCTGCACCAGTCTGCATTCCTACCAGCAGTGCATGAGGGTTCCTTTTTCTCTGCATTCTCACCAGCACTTGTCCTTTGTTGATTTGTTGATGATAGCCATTCTGACAGGTGTGAGATGGTACCACATTGTTGTTTTGATTTGCATCTCTTGAATAATTAGTGACTTTGAGCATGTTTTCATATATCTTTTGCCCTTCCTTCCGTCTTCTTTCGGAAAGTATCTATTTAGGTCCGTTGCCCATTTTTTTGATTGGGTTGTTTATCTTCGTTTTGTTAAGTTGTATGAGTTCCCTGTAATGTTGAAGATTAAACCTTTATCGGTGATATCATTGGCAAATATGTTCTCCCATGCAGTGGGCTTTCTTGTTTTATTGATGGTTTCCTTTGCTGTGCAAAAGCTTTTTATTTTGATGTAGTCCCATTTGTTTATTTTCTCTTTAGTTTCCATTGCCCTCAGAGCAGTATCAGTGAAGAAATTAATTGCTTCAGCCTATGTCTGAGATTTCGCTGTGGATTCCTCTAGTATTTTCATGGCTTCCAGTCTTATGTTTCAGTCCTTTATTTATTTTGAATTTATTTTTGTGTGTTGTGTAAGTTGGTGGTCTAGTTTCATTTTTTTGCATGTATCTGTCCAATCTTTCCAATACCATTTATTGAAGAGACTGTCTTGACTCCATTGTATGCTCTTGCCACCTTTGTCAAATATTAATTGAGCATAGTGTTTTGTGTCGATTTCTGGGTTCTCTATTCTATTCCATTGGTCTATATGTCTGTTCTTGTGCCAGTACCAGGCACTTTTGAGAACAGTGGCTTTGTAATACAGCTTGATATCTGTTCTTGAGATCCCCCAACATTGCTCTTCTTCCTCAGGATTGCTGCAGCTATTCAAGGTCTTTTTTTATTCCAGATAAATTTTTGGAGAGTTCGTTCTAGATCTGTGAAATATGCCGTTGGTATTTTAATGGTGAGTGCATTGAATCTATAGATTGCTTTGGGTAGTATGGACATTTTAATAATGTTGATTCTACCAATCCATGAACATGGTATGCTCTTCCATGTGTTTATGTCTTCCTCTATTTCTTTTTTCAATGTCCTGTAGTTTTCTGAGTAGAGGTCTTTTACCTCCTTAGTTAAGTTTGTTCCTAGGTATCTTAATTTTTTTGGTATGATGATAAATGGGATTGTTTTCTTAGGCTCTCTTTCTGTAAGTTCACTGTTAGTGTATAGAAATGCCATAGATTTCTTGGTGTTAATTTTGTATCCTGCTACATTGCCAAATTCATTTATTAAGTTTAATAATTTTTTGATGAAATCATTAGGGTTTTCTATGTACAGTATCATGTCATCTGTGAATAATGACAATTTTACTTCTTCTTTTCCAATTTGAATGCCCTTTATTTCTTCTTCTTGTCTGATTGCTGTGGCTAGCACTTCCAGTACTATGCTGAACAGGAGTGGTGAAAACGGGCATCCCTGTCTTGTTCCTGTTCTTAGTGGAAATGGTTTTAGATTTTGCCCATTGAGTATGATGCTGGCTGTAGATTTGTCATATAAGGCTTTTATTATGTTGAGGTATGATCCCTCTATTCCACTTTGCTGAGCATTTTTACCAGAAAAGGGTGTTTGATTTTGTCAAATGCCTTTTCTGCATCAATTGATATGATTATGTGATTTTTGTCTCTCATTTTGTTTATGTGATGTATCACATTTATTGATTTGCAGATATTGTACCAGCCTTGCATTCCTGGAACAAATCCCACTTGGTCATGGTGTATGATCTTTCTAATGTAATGCTGGATCAGGATTGCTAGAATTTTGTTGAGGATTTTAGCATCTATGTTTATGGTGGATGTTGGCCTGTAATTCTCTTTCTTTGTGGTGTGTTTACCTGGTTTTGGGATTAGGGTAATGCTGGATTCATAGAAAGAGTTTGGAAGTATGCCTTCCTCTTGAATTTTTTGGAACAGTCTGAGAAGGATTGGTTTTAGTTCTTCTTTGAATGTTCGGTAAAACTCCCCTGTGAAGCCATCTGGTCCAGGGCTTTTGTTTGCTGGGAGCTTTTTGATGACTGCTTCAATTTCATCAGTAAGTTATCACTTATTCAGGCTTTTTGAATCTTCCTGATTGAGTATTGGAAGCTTTTATTTTTCTAAGAATGTGTCCATTTTGTCGAGGTTGTCCAGTGTGTTGGAGTAGAGTTGTTCATAGTATTTTTTTATAACCCTTTGTATATCTGTGGAGTCAGTTGTTACATCACCTCTTTCATTTCTGATTTTCTTTATTTGGGCCCTCTCTTTTTGTTTCTTGGTGAGCCTGGCTAGAGATTCATCCATATTATTTATCCTTTCAAAGAATCAGCCCTTGGTTTCATTGATCTTATGTATTGTTTTTTTGGTCTCTATGTTATTTATTTCTGCTCTGATCTTTATTATCTCCTTCCTTCTGGTTACTGTGTGCTTTTCTTGTTGCTCTCTTTCTAGATCTTTAAGTTGCAAGGTTAGATAATTAACTTATTACCATTTTTCTTGGTTTTTTTGAGGTAGGCCAGTAGAGCTATGAACTTGCCTCTCAGGACTGCTTTCATTGTGTCCCATAGATTTTGGATTGTTATGTTTTCATTGTCATTTGTTTCCAGGATGCTATTAATTTCTCCTTTGATCTCTTTGGTAACCCAATCAGTGTTTAATAGCATACTATTTAGGCTCAAAGTGTTTCATTTTTTTTTTCATTGTTTTTATTGTAGTTGATTTCTAGTTTAATGCCATTATGGTCTGAAAAGATGCTTGCTATGATTTCTAGCTTCTTGATTTTAAAGAAACTTTGCCTGTGTCCTAATATGTGGTCTATCTTTGAAAATGTTCTATGTGCACTGGAGAAGAATGTATATTCTGTAGCTTTGGGGTGAAATGTTCTGAAGATGTCAATTAAGTCCATCTGATCTAGTGAGTCATTTAAGATTGCTGTTTCTTTGCTGATTTTTTGTTTAGAGGATTTATCCAGTGGTGTCAGTAGGGTATTAAAGTCCCTTACTATGACTGTATTGCTATCAATCTCTCCCTTGATATCTTCCAGAAATTGTTTTATGTGTTTGGGTGCTCCTGTATTGAGTGCATATATGTTTACCAGAGTTATATCTTCTTACTGAATTGCTCTCTTTAGTATTATGTAGTGGCCTTCATTATCTCTTGTTATGGCCTTTACTTTGAGGTCTATTTCATCAGATATAAGTATCGCAACCCCAGCTTTTTTTCTCCTTCCCATTTGCATGTAAAACCTTTAACCATCCCTTCACTCTCAGTCTGTGTGAATCCTTTGTTCTGAGGTGGGTCTCTTGCAGACAGCAAATATATGGGTCATGTTTTCTTTCATGAATACAGCTACCTTATGTCTTTTGATTGGTGCATTTAATCGATTTACATTTAATGTTATTATTGATAAGTAATTGTTTGTTGTCATTTTTGTTCTTACTGTTTGTGGTTTTTCTTGCCTTTCTCTTTCTTCTTTTTACAGCAGTCCCTTTAGCATTTCTTGCAATGCTGGCTTTGTAGTGATAAACTCTCTTAGCCCTTTTTTTTCTGTGAAGCTCCTGATTCCACCTTCAATTTTGAATGATAGCCTTGCTGGGTATATTATTCTTGGATTCAGTCCCTTGCTTTTCATATTTTATTCCATTCCCTTGTGGCCTGCTGTGTTTCTGTTGAGAAATCAGTTGATATTCTAATAGGAGATCCCTTGTAGGTAATTTTCTGTCTCTCTCTGGCAACCTTTAAGATTCTTACTTTGTAGTTGGTGTTTGCCAATTTAATTATGATGTGTCTTGGTGTCGGTCTTTTGGGGTTCCTCTTGTTTGGGACTCTATGTACTTCTTGGACTTGCATAGTTTTTTTTCTTGCCAATATCAGGGAAGTTTTCTGTCATTATTTCTTCAAACATGTTTTATATTCCTTACTTCTCTTCCTCTCCTTCTGGTACCCCTATTATGCAAATGTTGTTTCGTTTTGTGTTGTCCTAAAGCTACCTTAGGCTCTCCTGTTGCTTTTTAAGTCTTCTTTCCAGTTGCTGCTGTATTTGTATGTGTTTTCCTACCTTGTCTTCTAATTCACTGATGCGGTCCTCAGCCTCTTCTAGTCTACTGTTTAAGCCTTCCATTGTGTTCTTTATTGCAGCTATGTTGTTTTTCATCTCCTCTTGGTTCCTTTTCATGTTGGTGACATTCTCATTCAGTTCCTTATAATTCTCATTGAGTTGTGTGCATCTGTCATTGAGTTGTGTGTATTTGTCATCTAGCCATTTAAACATTCTTAACCATAACTCTGAATTCTTTCTCTGATATGTTGCTAGCCTCAATTTCATTTAACTCCCTTTCTGGTGGTTCTTCTTTTTCTTTCCTTTGGGGATTGCTTTTTTGTCTTCCCATGTTTTGCTGTAATGTTTTAATTGTAGGTCCGAATGGTTTGATACCCAGATCCTTTTGGGTTGGTGTTACTGGTGTGATCTCTCAGGTCTCCTGGGCTTGGTAATGTAGTATAGCTCCTTACTTGAGCTATTTGGGTTCTCTTGATGTAGGCCTGTGAGCTGGAAAGGTAGAACTGCAGTGTCTAGAAGTCAATAGCTGTGGAGGGAGGGTGTCCCAATTTTTCCTGTCTTGCTCCCTTGATTGAAATCACGCGTGCACAGGGGGGACTCCCAGTGGCACCCAGGAACCATCTGTTGGGGTGATGGGTCTCAGGAGGCCTGCGCTCTGGAAAGGCATGACTGTGATGTCCAGAGTTATGTAGTTGTGAGGTGGGCAGACTCAGCTTTTGCTGCCTCACCTGTGGTGGATAGGCACAAGCTCCCAGTGGCAGCTCACAGGCGCACCCACAGTGCATTTGCCAGCAAGGGGCACTGAAGCACTCTGAAGTACCCTGGCACTGAAGCCACATAATTGAGGCATCTGTGTGCAGGTATCCAGGATGAGTGAATTCAGAATTTCTACTGCCACAGGGAGTGTGTCCCTGTTTGTCCAAGATCACACCCAGCAAGGACTCACAGCAGCTCCCACAAGCGCCCTGGGGATATATAGGCTCAGGGTGCCTGCCCTTTGGATATGTGCGCATCTGTGGCAGTGCGTTTGCCGGCGCAGAGCTGTGACGAACTTTGAGGGCCCTGGCACTGAAGTTAAGCAGCTGGGGTGTCTATGGGCAGTTATTCAGGAAGAGGGAATTCAGAATTTCTACTGCGGGGCAGCCTGCCCTTGTCTGTACAGAATCACATCTAGTGGAGGCTCCCAGTGGCTCCCAGGTGTTCCCAGGCACTGCCTACGGAGTGGTGTGCCCTGGATGCCTGAGCGGCTGGAAATGCATGAATGTGCTGTCCGGAGTTCTGCTGCTGGGGAGGGGGAAGATGTACTTACTACTGAGGGAATGGTGCACCTTTGGAGTTGGAGATCCCAGGGTCCCCACGGGTCTGCAGCTGGGGTAGCAGGGTTTTGGCTGGAGTGACTGCTGGGTTGTGGGCAATGTCAAAGTCCTGTCTGGGAGGTGGTACTGATGAGTTCCTAGAAAAGGCTGCTGTCCCCTTCAAGATGGTGTGGGCTCTGTGCCCATGTCCTGCAGTCCAGGGAGTGCCCACAGCAGTGGTAGTCTCTCCTTGTCCAAGAGAGCCTGGTCTGCCAGCCCTTGCTGCTCCTGCAGGATTTAACTGTCCCTTCACTCACACACACACCACACACATCCACACACTCTCCTTTCATCCCCTCACTCACCTCCTCTCCCTCACCTCCATCCTGCCAGCCTCCATCTTTTCTCTGTCTCCTTCCTTCTTATTCCCCAAGTCCTCAGTTGATGATTTTACCTCCTGGTCAGACATGTGCATGGTGCTTTACCTGAAGCATCCTCGGTTAGGCAGGATCTCACTCCTGGATTTACAAATCCTACTGTCTTCCCCACAGCACAAGATCACTTTTTTAAAAAAATAAATCATTATTGCCCTAACCAGTTTGGCTCAGTGGATAGAGCATCGGCCTGTGGACTCTAGGGTCCGAGGTTTGATTCTGGTCAAGAGCATGTACCTTGGTTGTGGGAACATCCCCAGTAGGGTGTCTGCAGGAGGTAGCTGACTGATGTTTCTCTCTCATCGATGTTTCTAACTCTCTATTCCTCTCCCTTCTTCTCTGTAAAAAATCAATAAAATATATTTTTAAAATAAATCATTATTGTTGAAAGTATTACATATGTCACCTTTTTCCCCATTGCCCTCTCCACCCTCCGCCTTCTCCTCAAGGCTTTGCCACCCACTGTCAGTGTCTACGAGTTATGCATGTACACATACGAATTCACTGGTTGATCTCTTCTCCCTCCCCTCCTCCTCTCCCGTCCCCCTGCTTTCTCTGATTGAAGCCAATGATAAATTTGCCTAGATTGATTAATTCCTTTTAAGTTGCAAAATAGACTTTACTTCTAATTCCTCCTTAAATATTGTCATGATAAATGATTTGATCTACTTAACCTACTGTTCATACAGGGAGGGAAGGGTTAATGCTGATTGAACTTTTAAATTGAACTTTCCTGTCCACAGAAACCACTTATGACTTGGATGGTGCTGGGTTTTTGACCAGAGTCCACAGCTGATCTTTACTAGGAGAACCTGACATTAAATACACAAGGAGTAGGTGACAAAAGACTGGACGTCAGCTGGTGGCTGGAACTCTTTTTGGAAGCTCCTAGTGCCTTCCACAGAGAGGGAGGCCTGAGCAGACCTCAGCTTCTCACTTTTCCTCACTCCTGGAGGATCACACGGACTGAAGAGAGTCCCTTCTGATAGACACCCTCACTGCACAATGGCCTTTGCAAATGCCCTGACCGAGTTCCAGGCAGAGGCCAGCTGCCCCATCTGCCTGGATCACCTGAGAGACCCAGTGACCACTGCGTGTGGGCACAACTTCTGTTCCTCCTGCATCCAGCAGTGCTGGGAAGGTCTACAGGGCACCTTTCCCTGTCCTGTCTGCCTCCACCACTGCCCTGACAGGAGCTTGAAGAGGAACACCCAATTATGTCACATGACTGAGATTGTTGAGCAGATCCCCACCAGGAGGGGAAAGAGGAAAAGGCAAGAGGAACCCCTGTGTAAAAAGCACTGTGAGCTTCTGACCCTGTTCTGTGAGAAGGACCTGGAGCTACTGTGTGCCCAGTGCAGGGTCTTGTCTGACCACCAGGATGGGCCCCTAATCCCTATTGAGGAAGCCGCAGCTACTCACAGGAAGAATCTCAAAAGTGACATTAAAGCCAAGACTAATCACCTTAAAGTTGTTAAAATGTTATATAAAAACCAAGTTGAAAGTGCTTTGGAAGTGAAGAGAAAGATGGGCAAATGGAGGGAGGAGTTGGACAATGAATGTAAAGAAATTAAGTGTTTCTTAGCTATTGAGAGAAATGAAATTGATAACGATCTACTTATAGAAGAGAAGGATGTTGAAGAAAAACTACCTGAAAATGGAAGGCAAATTTCATACCATATGTTCAGGCTAAGCAATCTGTTAAGTGAAATAGAAGAGAAGTGTTTGCAGACAGACCTGGATTTATTCACAGGAGTTGAAAGTATCTGCAACAGCTATGGAAACCTAGAGACCCCAGCAATTTTTTCATGTGATTTAAAAGAGGGGTCTTACAATCTCCCCCAAAATTATTTGGGCCTGCATAAAATGGTCCGCAAGTTTCTGGTAGGTTTGACACTGGATCCTGAAACAGCCCATCCAAACATCTTTACATCAAGTGATAGAATAAATGTGAACTATAGGACACCAAGTGGTTTTCCTGATCCCCAGGATCTTAATTCTTATCCAGCTGTCCTGAGTTCTGAGGGATTTGATGCTGGCAGGCATTTTTGGGCAGTAAAAATAACAGGCACAGGTGAATGTTTCTTAGGTGTGTGTAAAGAATCATTCCCCAGAAATACTCACATATCACCATCGGCAAGAAATGGATGCTGGCAATATTCGCTCTGGATTCCTACAAGTGATCCTAGCCCTATAAGAAAAGCAAAAATTGGCATTTTTCTGGACTATGAGTTGGGAGAGGTTTCATTTTATAATTTGAATGACTGCTCATACTTGTATGGAATCACTGATACATTTACAGAAAAACTTAAGCCTTATTTTTCAATTGCATCTTCTTCAGCATCTCTTAGAATCAGCATCATCAGAGGCAAGTGATGACAATTTGGATGAATTTTTTTATGTGCTTAGTTCCTTCCCTTGTTATTGAAAGGAAAAACATAATAAAAATCCTGATTCCAGTTTTGATGTTTGAATGTTGAAAACTTTTAGGATGCACCCTTTTCTCCTCCCTGACCTTACACCTAGGAAAGCTGATGGGAAAGTCCAGGTGCTCCATCCTTGGGTGCAGGGGGAAGTTCCAATCAAGCGAGTTTCCATGTGTATCAGCACCCAGTAACTGCCATGAACACCACAAGCTAGTCCAATTTCCCTGTGCTTTCAGTCATTTTGGTTCCTACTCTAAGATCCACTGACACCACAAAACCTCCTTATGCACTGACACCACAAAACCTCCTCATGTGAGTAATGAACTTATTCATACTCTCCTGGTATGTGGTGAGTCATCATCAGTATGAATATTTAAAACCAATTTTGGATGGCTCCACCCTGACTATGCAAGCTGGTCACCACCATTGGCATTTTGAGCAGGATTTTCCAGATATGAGCCCCCTCCCCCCCAACCAGGGCTTCCTCTGTCTTTGTGTGGTAACACCTCTGGTTCCCTAGGCAAGGGTATCCTTGCAGTTTGTGCTGCATTTGCTGAGTTCTATGGAGACTGTGTTGTAGATTTGACTGACCTAAGTCAGAAGTTTTGTTAGAGACACATTAAAAAAAAAAAAAAAAAAAAGACATTCTAGCCCAGTCAGTATTCTCAGTGGTTGAGCACTGACCTATAAACCAGGAGTCCAGGTTAGATTCCCAGTCAGAGCAAATGCCCTGGTTGCTGGCTCTCTTCCCAGTAGGCCATGTGTGGGAGGCAGCCAATGGATGATTGCCTCATCATTTATCTTTCCATCTCTACCTCTTCCTTTCGGAAGTCAATAAAATACATGTATTTTTAAAAAGAAACTCATTTTATTTGCTTGTTATTATTTTCCATATAATTTTTTTGGAATCCTAATTGTCTTGCTTTTGTCTCATGTTTTATAAAATGTTCATGTACAGCGCTGAGCAAAATCAGGTTGACAATAGTGATACAAATGTGTACAGTAATTATTAACAAATAATACAAGAATAAACTTTTGTGTATTAACAACTGTAAACACACTTTTTAACTGATACGTTTATTGATATAGAGACATAGAAAGGAAGAGAGAGAAACATCTATGTGAGAGAGAAGCACCAACCCGTTGTTTCCTTTATGTGCCCTGAAGGGGGGTTAAACCTAAAACCTATGTGCTCTGAGTGGGAAGCAAATCTGCAACTTCTTTGGTATAAGGAGACCACATTCCAACGAACTAAACCACCTGGCCAAGGCTGTAAACGTACCTTTGACAATCCCAGTATGACCTCCAAAGGTCACATACTCATTTTTTACATTATGTGAAATTTACAACCTTTAGAACATGCTTCTTTTTATATGCCTGTATATGTATTGTTAAGAATGTTTGGAAATAAAGTTTTAGTTTGCATATCTCTGACTATTTGTCTGTCTTCATAACTTGAAAAGATGCTCAGCAGAGAGAAGCATCGATCAGACCACCAAACATCAGAGAGGAGGTAGGGGAGGGTGGGGGTAAGGGGGAGAGATTAACCAAAGGACTTGTATGCATGCTTATAAGCCTAACCAATGGACACAGACACCAGGGGGTTGAGGGCATGAGGGGGGAGTGGGGGAGTGGGGTTGGAGGAGGCAATGGGGGGATAAGGACACATATGTAATACCTTAATCCAGTGGTTCTCAACCTTTCTAATGCCGTGACCCTTTAATACAGTTCCTCATGTTGTGGTGACCCCCCAACCATAAAATTATTTTCATTGCTGCTTCATAACTAATTTTGCTACTGTTATGAATCGTAATGTAAATATCTGTGTTTTCTGATGGTCTTAGGTGACCCTGCTAGCGGTTCTCCACCTGTGGGTGGCGACCTGTGAGACCATCGGAAAACACAGATATTTACATTACGATTTATAACAGTAGCAAAATTACAGTTATGAAGCAGTAATGAAAATAAGTTTATGGTTGGGGGTCACCACAACATGAGGAACTGTATTAAAGGGTCGCGGCATTAGAAAGGTTGAGAACCACTGCATTGATAAAGAAAAGAAAAAAAAGACTCAGCAGAGCTTTCATTGAGGTACAAAGGACCACTGCATTGACCAGAGTCACCCTGCTATGCTGTGGTGATCTCAGGTGCTTACTCTTGTAAAGTGCAGTGTAAGCCAGCAGGACGCTGCTCCATTACCCATCCAGAGATCTAACTCCCTCAGTCACACGTTGTCACAGCACTGGGTCATTACAACTAAAGAAATGGGGAACATTGAAGGGCCACCAACACCAGGAAGAGACACACACTTTTCTCTTAATCCGCCTTCTAAAAGCAATTGCCAAGACCTTACTTCTCTGCAAGGGTTGAAGAAGAATGCATGTATTGGGAGGTGAAAAGCTTCTGTTTGCCACAATTCCTGACTCCAATTAGACATTAGTAAAATGTACATTACTGATGAGTATGAGAATGAAAAGTCATTAAACTTGTAAATAGGTCCTGCTGGCATGGCTCAGTGGTTGAGAGTGGATCTATGAACAGAAAGAAGGTCACGTTCAAGTCCTTATTCGGGTTCCATCCCCAGTAGAGGGGTGCAGGAAGCAGCAGATCCATGATTCTCTCATCGTTGATTTTTCTGTCTCTCTCTCCCTATCTTCCTCTCTGAAATCAATAAGAATATATTAAAAAGAAGAAAAAACTTGTAAATAGATTAACATAGAAATTTACAATATCTTTACTTAATCCTATAGCAATTGTTGGGTAATTTCCTATAATAAAGAAGACATTTCACAGGCAACAGAAAGAGACCTGGCCCAGCTCACATCGAGATACAGGTGACAGACAGAGACTTGGCCCAGCTCAGATCGGGACCCAGGTAACAGACAAGAGACTTGGCCAACAGCAGTTGCCCTATATCTAAATTCAGCCTAGCATCTGGAATGCTCAGGGCCCACTCAAGAATGCAAGTAATCCTTCCCACTAATATTTACAGGGTAAACTAAGATTGTTGGTAGAGTATTAAATTTGACAGTAAAATACTAATCGAGTTTTCAGATTAATTTAAATAGGCTAATTGAAATAAGTGAATATTCAAGTAAAGTTAATTGTACTGGACAAAAAGCTGTTCTTAAAGTAATAACTAAAATTTCTATTGGTATTTCATCTCATGGTAAAATTCCTGAATATGCAATGAACCTAAAGCAGTCATATCTGAGGGGAAAAAAAAATTAAAATTTAAAGTTATCAAGACTGCATTATAAAATTTACAAAAACCTCCATTAATAAAAAAACGGGGGGGGGAATAGTAGGGCAATATCATGTAAGGAAAAATATCCTATAAGTAAATTACATCTAGAAAATTTTTACTTTACCAAATTAAGTTTCCTTTGCAATGCTAACAGCAAGACGGCCATTAAAAACACACATGGTTGCTGGGTGTGGAGGCCACGGGGTCATAGGCTACCAAGGAGACAGAACTGAACCTCACAGCACCCTGTTTGGCCCCGGAGGATGGCTGGTTAGCCAGAGACGGGTAAGATTCCTCAAGGAAGGAACAACCTAAGACAGGCACAGTCGCAGAGGGGCCATCAGGAGAGAACTTGGGGGGGGCAACAGAAGTGGGGCACAGACCCTCACCCCCCCAACATTGCAGGGGCTTGAACCCTCACCCCCTTCTAAAGGAGGTCTCCTATCCCCATGGCTGCTTCACGCTTCCCACACCCAGCTCAGATCGGGACCCAGGCAACAGAAAGAGACCCGGCCCAGCTCACATCGAGATACAGGTGACAGAGAGAGACTTGGCCCAGCTCAGATCGGGACCCAGGTAACAGACAAGAGATTTGGCCGACAGCAGTTGCCCTATATCTAAATTCAGCCGAGCATTTGGAATGCTCAGGGCCCCCTCAAGAATGCAACTAATCCTTCCCACTAATATTTACAGGGTAAACTAAGATTGTTGGTAGAGTATTAAATTTGACAGTAAAATAGTAATCGAGTTTTCAGATGAACTTAAATAGGCTAATTGAAATAAGTGAATATTCAAGTACTGGACAAAAAGCTATTCTTAAAGTAATAACTAAAATTTCTATTGGTAGTTCATCTCATGGTAAAATTCCTGAATATGCAATGAACCTAAAGCAGTCATATGTGTGGGGGGAAAAAAAATTAAATTTAAAGTTATCAAGACTGCATTATAAAATTTATAAAAACCTCCATTAAAAAAAAGGGGGGGGATAGTAGGGCAATATCATGTAAGGAAAAATATCCTATAAGTAAATTACATCTAGAAAATTTTTACTTTACAAAATTAAGGTTCATTTGCAATGCTAACAGCATGACGGCCATTAAAAACACACATGGTGTCTAAATAAGACAAAGGAAAATCGTTTGAACAAAAATAAAAAGGATCCCAAATCAATTATATAGAAAAGATTCCTTTATTAACTTGTGGTCAAGAATATATTTATATATTTTCAGAAAACAACCCCAAGACCAGATGGATTCCTGCAACAGAGAGGAATTGACAGGAGTGCTCCAACCACGAAGACAAGAGGAAAAAACAGTCCAGAGATGGAAGACGCTGACAACGCCTTGCCATGGGAGCAGTTAGCAGCTGTGCACCGCTGCAGGTTACCTAGGACCAAACCAGAGAGGGTCGGACCTGCATTGCCACCATGTGCCCACCATCCAGATATCACTGCTGACATGTACACATAAGGAACTGTTGGACATTGAAATTGGGACTCAAACATTTTTTTGTTTTGTCTTGTTTTGTTATTATATGTTTATTTCCAGTCTGCAAAGGCAAAACTTTTTAAAGGAAAGAAATGGTGGGAAAAAGATACAGAGGCAAAGAAGCATTGAACAGACTGTCAAACTACATTGGGAAGACAGGGGTGGTTGGGCGAGGAGGGCTGTAAGAGACCAACCGAAGGACTTGTACGCATGCATATAAGCACAACCAATGGATATAAGACACTGGGGCGGGGGGGGGGGGAGGGTGGGCAGGTGAAGGCATGTCCTGGGGGGTATGGGAGGTCGGGGGGAGATCAAAGGGGAAAAAAAAAAAGGAGACATATGTACTACTATTTGTAATACTTAAAACAATAAAAATAAAATAAAATAAAATAAAAAAGAAAAAAAGTAAAAAAAAAACACAAAACACACATGGTGTCTAAATAAGACAAAGGAAAATCGTTTGAACAAAAATAAAAAGGATCCCAAATCAATTATATAGAAAAGATTCCTTTATTAACTTGTGGTCGAGAATATATTTGTATATTTTCAGAAAACAACCCCAAGACCAGATGGATTCCTGCAACAGAGAGGAATTGACAGGTGTGCTCCAACCACGAAGACAAGAGGAAAAAACAGTCCAGAGATGGAAGACGCTGACAACACCTTGCCACGCGAGCAGTCAGCAGCTGTGCACCACTGCAGGTTACCTAGGACCAAACCAGAGAGGGTCGGACCAGCATTGCCACCATGTGCCCACCATCCAGATATTGCTGACATGTACACATAAGGAACTGTTAGACATTGAAACTGGGACTCAGAACTGGTGGACATTGAAATTGGGACTCAAACATTTTTTTGTTTTGTCTTGTTTTGTTATTGTATGTTTATTTCTAGTCTGCAAAGGCAAAACTTTTTAAAGGAAAGAAATGGTGGGAAAAAGATACAGAGGCAAAGAAGCATTGAACAGACTGTCAAACTACATTGGGAAGACAGGGGTGGTTGGGCGAGGAGGGCTGTAAGAGACCAACCGAAGGACTTGTACACATGCATATAAGCACAACCAATGGATACAAGATGCTGGGGGGGGGGGGGTGGAGAGGGCGGGCAGGTGAAGGCATGTCCTGGGGGGTAAGGGAGGTCAGGGGGAGACCAATGGGGGAAAAAAAGGAGACATATGTACTACTATTTGTAATACTTAAAACAATAAAAAAAAAAAGAAAAACATATAGGAAAAAAAAAAAGAAGAAGACATTTCATTTAAATAAAATATGCCTTAAAACATTCGTTATTTGGTTGCAATGTAAAGCTCTATTATTTTGAAATTTTGGTGATCCATTAGAAAACGAATCATTGAGACTAATGTCTAAATACAACGAAATGAATGAGGCCCTGGGAACAGGTGGCGAGGTGTAGCTGGCTGGGGCTTTGGTCTCAAGCACCCAGAAATCGCGGTGGGGCCCAGCTGGAGAACGTGAGTGCACAAAAGTGGGGGGCGGCTGGTCCCGAATGCGCTGGTCGGAGATTGTGCGGGGAAGCCACCCTCACCCCCAGCGATCCAGCATGAGGCGGTGCTTCCTGCGCGGGGCTGGCCTGGTGCGCGGGGTTTGTAAGAGGAGGCACCAGGGTGGGATGGGGTCCACGACTCGCCGGCTTATTTTCCAGGGTCCCCGCCTGGGTGGGCTGCTGGGCGGTAGCTGCGCAGTTGCCTGGTCCCAGGCCGGTGCCCAGGCCACGTGCCTAGCGCATCTGCTCTGGGAACTGAGAGCTTTCCCTGACCGGCGCTGGCCTCACAGCCCTGGTTCCTTGCGCGTCCTGGGCGCCCAGCCGCTGGCTGGGCTCCCGCTGGGGGGGCTCCGCTCTATCCCGCTGGGGCGCATGGGGCGAATCTCCCCTCCTTAGGGGTCGCCTGCCTTGACTCTGAAGGGCTGTGATGTGCACCTGGAGTGACTGCAACAATCAGACCTGTGGCCATCATCACCAGGAAACCTTGGAGAAAAACAATGGGCTGTTTTGAATTTAGGCAGGCCTGGTAGTAATGAAAGTATTTTTGACTCTACTTTCTTAGACGGATCCAAACCAGATTACTAAAAAAACAACAAACAAACAAACAAACAAAACAGTGCCCTATTTTACAGTGTACGGAGTGATAGCGTAATTGCAAAAAATATTTTCTTAAGTGTATTACAATATTTTCAGGGGAAAGATATTTGTACTTAGAATTAATTGAGTTACCCTACAGGTCAAAATTAGTGACCTTGGAAAATGCAAAGTTGCGAGTTACATTAAAGCCCTAATTTAGATTAATAAAGTAATAGAAATATTACTGTGATCTTATCACTGAATGAGTTCTATCAAGCAAGACATATGAAACACAGTTCCATCACTATAAGAATTTAGATTCTTTGGTAAATAGCGACCACAGTTAAATTATCTTGACTAAATAAAGACTGAACAATTTCTAATAAGACTGAAAATTCCTTCTTTTTTTACCTGGAAGTAGATTTAAGACTCATATTTAAAGACAATTTGATTGTTTCTACATTTTTAAGGGTGGGATGCATGAACTGACAATGTATGGAAATAAAGTGAGTAAGTAAATTGAGAGACTGAGAAAAATACATGCAGCAAATGCTTCTTGGCTGATGCTAAGCCACCCCAGGGTTCTTGGACCTGCAGCTTTTAGCTTTAGAATGAGTACAATCCTAGAAATCTGTTTAACCAACAATTACATAGCTAAATCACTTTCAGTCTGAGCAAGTTGCCTGCTTTGGTATTTTTGTGGGAATGAATTCTACTATTCAGTAAAAAGTTAAAAATTATCTGCCATGTCACAGGCCCAGACACTTCAATGACTTCAGAAAGGCAAAGGCTTTTTAGTTGAGGTTAATAGTTTGCAAGCAGTGAAACTGACTTAGGCTAACTTAAGGAAGGCAGGCATTTCTCTGAAATAGGGCAGATGAACACCACGGCCACTGAAATAACCCACCAAGGGCAGCTCAAGTCCTGTCAGGGTCTGCCCTGGAATGAATCTGCCTTAACCAGGCTCTCCTTTGGCTTTGCTGCTCACAGAGTTGAATTGCCCAGATCTCTTTAGTTCCATGACCACCCCTAGGCCAGAGGAGGGTGAAGAATATTGAAAGATGCTCCCAGTGAGACTTAATGTAGCGGTAGATGGTGGGTTCCCAAAGAAAATAGAGTTGTTGTCACAAAAGAAGAGAGAAGAGATACAGTATGGGCAAAAACAAGAGATATCTTCTACAGCTAGGAATGTAGTTATTAATAGAGTGAAAATGAAGAAATTATTTGTATTCAGAAGGAATCTTCCTGTCGCCTTTTATTTGCCGATGTGAATTAGAGAATGATGGGGTGCTATTTGTATGGTTTTACTATATATCCTAGCGGGTCCGCTGGACAATAAAGTACAGCAGTTCCTCAAATAACATTGATGAGATGCCTTAGGAATTTAACTCTGGTTGATATCAATTAATCTATAATAAAATTGGTTTACTTATATGGCATTTTACTTCAAGTTACAAAACCAATGAACAATGTTAAGTGAGGACTTACTTTAGATTCTTGTTTTACAATTAAGGTCTCAATGTTAGCTTAGTTTAAGCTCCCAGGTCCCAGCTGTTCAAGAAGTCAGGCTATATTTTATTCATTCCACACACACATTAAACCCCTGCTATATATCGGGTGCTAAAGTTACAAAAAACATAATACAATACAGAGTTCTACCCTTATGAAGCACACCTATTCCAACAACTCTGATGACTTGTGCTTAGTATCATCTATACTAATAAAATGATAATATGCTAATTAGACTGGACATCTTCCGGACATCCTTCCGGACAAAGCCATAGTGGTGGAGGCCAAGGCAGAGGTGGTTAGGGGCCATCAGGCTGGCAGGAGAGAGCAATTAGGGACAATTGGGCTGGCAGGGGAGAGCAGTTAGGGGTGATCAGGCAGGCAGGCAGAGAGGTTAGGGGTGATCAGGAAGGCAGAGTGATTAGGGGTGGTCAGGCAGTCAGGCAGATTGCGAGAGGGAGTCTGACTGCCAGTTTAGGTACAGGGATCTGGCAGATGGACATTCCCCAAGGGGTCCCAGATTGGAAAGGGTGCAGGCTGGGCTGAGGGATCCTCCCCCCCATACACAAATTTGGTGCACTGGGCCTCTAGTAAACTATAAAAGAGACATGTATGAGTCCATTGAAGTTGATTCAGAAATGACATGCTAGAAATAATAAACAGGGACATTAAAAATTATTATAAGTGTTTTCTATGTGTTGCAAAGGTTAAAAAGACACATGGAAGATATAAAGTAGACCCCAGTCAAACTTGTAGAGAAGAAAACTACAATGTCAGGTGAAGAGGGCAGTAGGAACAGCATTGAAGCCCCAGAGAAGACAGCATTTTAGCTGAGACAAGTATTTTTTTTGGGGGGGGGTGGATTATTTGAATGTTGAGGAAGACTACTTGGAGGCACAGGGATTGAAAGAGTATCTATGAGAAATGGGAACAATGAGCAGCTGGCATCAGGAGAGAGGGAGGGAGATGGTGAGAGGCAAATCCTGGAAAGTAACTTAGGAATGGATTGTAAAGCCATAGTCCAAAGTTGGACTTTATCATCAGGATAATGGGGAGAGTTTGAGGGAGAGAAATATGAAGGTTCCTTTTGGAAGAACTTTGACTGCAGTGAGAGGGGGTGTGAAGGTCTACAGACTGGAAGATATTAGCAAAGGCCATGAAAAATGATGAGCACCTTGACTGAGACAGTGAGAATAGAGAGGAAAGAACAGATTCAGGAGTTAAAATGGTAATGAATATTGTAATATACAGTAATGCATATTATATAATGAGTATTACATGGTAATGAATATTACTATAGGAAACAAGGGAAAGGGAAGAATTAGTGACAATATTGGCTAATATTTATTGATTGCTTACTCTGTACCTAGCAGTGTTCTAAGGACTTTTATATGTAGTTATTTATTTAATCTTCCCAACAAAACTAAAAAGCAGGTGCTATAATTATTCTATTTTATTTTAAAAACAATATATTTTATTGATTTTTTTTTTACAGAGAGGGAGGGAGAGGGATAGAGAGTTAGAAACATTGATGAGAGAGAAGCATCGATTAGCTGCCTCCTGCACACTCCCTACTGGGTATGTGCCTGCAACTGTTGTGGTGTGACCTGCGAATGAAGACCACCAGGCAGCCAAATTGAAATTTAGGAAGCCTTTATTATGAACTTGAGTCCGGGCCCGCATCTCCACTGACACAGCAGGGAGAAGCGTGAGCCCTGAACACTCGGAGCAAGCAAGTTTTATCCCCAATGCAGGGGGAGTTGGCAGAACCTGATTGGTTAAAAAGTCAGTTACATTACTTACAATAATGGAGACCTATCTTGCGAAAGCAGATTGTACAGAAGCAGAATTGAGCAAAGTTAATAATCTCTAAAAGTTATCTACAGTTTCTACTCCTGGAGCTACTGAGTCAGTGGGAATCAATCTCCTGTAGTTCTGGTCCACAGGCACAGAAAAATTACCTTTGTGATGTGGGATGGATTTACTTCAAAACAAAGGGCAGGAGTCATGCCTGGCTGGAGCATGACGAACCACATGCTTCTGAGCGTGGGTCACCTGCCAAACCTTAATACACAGTCGGGGTCTCTGTCCTGACTTGGGGTCACTTACGCCAGAACACAACCAAAGTATATGCCCTTGACTGGAATCGAACTTGGGACCCTTGAGTCCACAGGCCGACGCTCTATCCACTGAGCCAAACTGGTTAAGGCTAACTATTCTCCTTTTAAAGATGAGGAAACGGAGGCACAGAGGGATGAGGTAGCTTGTCCATAGCAAGGAAGCAGTAGAACTTACATTTGAACCCAGACAGTTTGTCTTAGGAGCCTGCCCTTAACTACAGCACTTATTGTTGATTGTCTCTAAAGCTCTTGATAATCTCTCCTGATTGTGAGATTACCAGAACTGAGTGAGGGAACACTGCCAGGACAGGTTTGGAATGTTCATTCATTCATCACTAGTGCCGACCCCAGGTACTAGTGTTACAAAGACATAGGAAGTGGGGAGATAGTGGGTCTCATAAAGTCTATTGGGGAAGACATACTAGTAAGTAAGAAAACCATCACAGGATAGTATGCTAGAGGAGGTCAGCACCAAATGCTTGGGAAGACTTGGCAGGGTGGCATGACCCAGATGCTTGGCTGCCCTGGAAGGCTACCCATGGGAATTGTTCCAACTGAGCCTGGAAGGCTGCATGGACATTAGGTAAGGAAAGAGCTGTGGAAACTAAAACATCTGCTGACCAAGAAAGAGCCAGAGGCAAAGGAGTCTTGAAGAGAACAGAAGTAATCAGAATTGCCCCATGAGTTTTGGCAAACTAAACAGGAAACTGTCTAGGCCTTGAGTTTTTAAAACTTGCAGACCAGGGCCCTGGGTGGGTAGCCCAGTTGGTTGGAGTGTCATCCCATCCACCAAAAGGTTGTGGGCTAGATTCTAGGCCAGGCTGTGGGTTTGATCCCCAGTGGTCCCAGAGAGTTTGGGAGGCAACCATTTGTTTCTCATATCAATGTTTCTTCCACTCTCTCTAAAATTAGTGGAAACATATACTTGGGTGAGGATTTCTTTTTCTTTTTTAAAATTCTTTATTATTTAATGTATTACATAAGTCTCCTTTTTCCCCCACTGACCTCTTTCGGCCACTCCCAACCCCCAGCACATACTCTCACCCCACTACTGTCTGTGTCCATTGGTTATACCCATATGCACGCATTACAAGTTGTGGACAGAAGGGGCCACATGCTAACCTGACAAGCTCAGGGAAGGACTGCATGGTGGTCTTGCAAACTCAGACCTAAAGTAACAACAAAGGATGGTCTGAAATTAAACTTTAACTAAAAGCAGTTATGGTGGGTAGTTACATCCTAGGCTGGTATCTTCACTGACAATGTCAACCTTTACCTTAATTGAGCCTATGTGTCTTTTGCATCTGTAGTAACATACTCTTGAAATATCTGGGTAACTTGTAAGTTCCCTTTCTCGACCCCTTGGGGCACAACCTAATGTGCCTGGGCTCTAGGACAGATAGAACAAATTCTTTCATTGTTATGTTAATTGTTCCTGCACCCATCTAAGTATGTGTCTTATCATTTTACTTTTTATCCAATCCCAGGGGATTCCCTGCTTTGCTTTGTCCAGCACCTCTAATCTATCACTAATGGATTTCTTGTAACCCACCTACATACTTTTCCTTTGATTGCCATGTATAAATACAGATTTAACCTGCCTTTCTCAGGAGCATTATCTCAATTTGTTGAGGTTCTGCTTCCCAGCATATGTTGACAGTTTGGCTCAAATAAACTCACAAAAATTCTTTACAGATTTCAATGGTTTTTTTTACATTAACAAAGTCCTTTGGTTGATCTCTTACCCTCTCACCACCAGCCTTCCGTCATAGGTTGGACAGTATATTCGATGCTTTTATGACTCTGGGTCTAGGATTTATTTGTTTGTTTATTTTTAGTTAATCCTCACCCGAGGATATTTTTCCATTGATTTTTAGGGAGAGTAGAAGAGGGAAAGACAGAAAGAAACATCCTTGTGAGAGAAACACATTAATTGGTTGCCTCACACACGAGCCACAGCCAAGGCTCTGCCAGGGAGTATTCTGCAATCAAGGTACATGCCCTTGACCGGAGTCAACACCAGGATCCTTAGGTCTGCAGGCGAACGCTCTATCCACTGATCCAAACTGGCTAGGACTTGGATTTAATGAAATAATTTTAAAAATTGTGGAGCAGCATTGAATGCCTGAGATTGGAAATCAAGGAGCCCACCCCAGATCTGGATCCTGCCCCAGGTTACTGAATTATCTACATAATCTTATGGCCCTACCACCACACTCCACCCTGTCCAAAGTAAAAAGTCCTTATCTTCTGTCTCCTAATCCTGTTCTTGGGCTTCCCTTTTGCCAAGGACTAGTAAGGAGTCATTTCCCTCTCATTCTAGGATACCTAGTTAACCTAAATTTTTTGCATTATCCATGCTGTTCATTTGCTAATTTATTATTACCTCTTTTTAGTATCCAGTGCACTATAGTCTATTATATCCTGTTTAGTTCTGCATGCCTTTATCCCTAACCTTTATTCCTAACCTCCCCAATGAAAATGTAATTTCCTTTTCGACTTCATCTTAAATTTTTTTGTCTTGGGCAAGTGCCTAAAATATAACAGTTTTCCCTAAGAATCTTGTTTTAAAATATTTTTATTAATATATTTTTATTAATTTCAGAGAAGAAGGGAGAGGGCGTGAGAGATAGAAACATCAATTATAAGAAAGAATTCTGCACAACCCCACACTGGGGATCCTGACCTCCTGGTTCACAGGTTGACAATCACTGAGCCACACTGGCTGGGCTTCCCTAAGAATCTGAGACTGAGAGATTGTTGTATGCACCAGAGGCTGGGAAGTACTGTCCTGTTAAAATAATACCATTAAACATGACTCAGTAGATTTTTAAGTAGTAGCTGAACTTTTGCCAACTACTTCAGTGACATTGAAATAGTTGTTTTCATTGAGAATCTGACATCTACAAACTAAAGTCTCTTCAAAGGTCTTTCAGGGTACTCTTTCTTATAGTGCTCTAAAATATTTCTATCGTAGCTGAAAGTTTGTTTTCAGACCTTTTAATAAAGCCTCCACCACCTCTCCAGAATGTTATGGAGCATAGAGACATAGTTGAAGAATTGCAACCATATGTAATTATTTCATCCATAATATCAATAATGTTAAATAAATAAATCAATATCTAAGTTTCGAGGGGTTAAAAAAAGTATTTGCTTTAGTCTCATTATGCATTACCTTGTTTGAAGATAAATGAATTAAGACATCCTCTGCCTGTTTTTATAATTGTTGTTTTCACCAATTTCTATACAGAAGTTACAGAGGCTTATGGTATATTGACAAAATTGGCTTTAGGTAGGTAGTATGTTTTTTTGCCTCTCACTTGTATAATGCTTTCTAAAGCTTTATAGTTTAGTAAATTGTTCTTAGAAACATCCAGAAAGTGGTCATCATAGCTTGCTTCCTTTTTTCTGTACCCCAGAGTTCCTGGAATGCATCCCAAAGAGCTAAAGATGACCCTCCTCTAGACACCCAGCATCGTTCACATTACTCCTTAGATGCTCATTTTATTTTATTTTATTTTAAATTCTTTATTGTTGAAAGTATTATATGTGTCCCCTTTTCTACCCCAATAACCTCCTCCAGCCTTCCCCCCTCCCACCCCAGGCTTTCACCACACCATTGTCTGTGTCCATGGCTTATGTGTGTACCCAATAAGTTCTTTGGTTAGTCTCTTCCTGTCACCTCACCCTGTGAACTTTGTCAGCCTGTTACATGCTTCAGTGTCTCTGGATCTATTTTGTTTCTCAGCTTATTTTGTGCATTAGATTTCACATATAAGTGAGATCATGTGATACTTGTCTTTCTCTCACTGGCTTATTTCACTTAGCATAGTACTCTCCAGGTCCTTCTATACTATCTCAAAGGATAAAAGTTCCATGTGTTTTGTTGTTGTTGTTATTTTTTGTTTGTTTGTTTTTTAGATCTTGAAACAGCCCAAGAGCCCTTAAGTAGATGAGTGCATAAAAAAAGATGTGGTACATTTACACAATGGAATATTATGCAGCTATAAAAAAGAAGGGTGTCTTTGAGACAGCATAAAGGTGATTTTTTAAAAAATATATAACCTCACCCAACCAGAGTGGCTCATTGTCTCAGCATAGACTCATGGACTCATGGTCCCCAGTAGGGGTTGTGCAAGGGGCAGCCAATCAATGATTCTCTCTCATCATTGATATTTCTCTCTCTGCTTCTCCCATCCTCTATCTGAAATCAATAAAAATATATTTAAGCCAAACTGGTGTTGCTTAGTGTTTGAATATCAGCCTATGAACCAGGAGGTTACTGTATGATTCCCAGTCAGAGCACATGCCCAGGTTGTGGGCTCGATCTCCAGTGGAAGGAATGTAGGAGGCAGCCAATCAATAATTCTCTCATCATTGATGTTTCTATCTTCCTCTGCCTCCCTTTCTGAAATATATATATATATATATATATATATATATATATATATATATATATACTGAGTGACCAGATTATTATGATCTCTGAACGCATAATAATCTGGCCACTGAGTATACTTCTCTTGAGTACCTCATTTATTTGATATCAAAGATACCATAAATCATGCACCTATAAATCATGATCAGTTTTCCCCCTTGCACTGGCTGATAGAAAGCTCAGGGAAAATAGGTGGTTGATCTCCAGCAAAAGTCTAGAATACTTTTGATACCCATTATATATATATATATACTTAATAACTCCTTAAAAAAAAAGAGAGAGACTCCCACTAATGACACACTCCACTGGTAAGCCCAGTTGTATCTGTCAGCTTGTCTGTGTCATGGTTGAGTAGCAAAAATGAAAGCAGAAAGAAAATATGAAGACTGACTTTATAATCAAATACAGCAGGTCCTTGAATACTGTCATTTCATTCAATGTCATTTTGTTAAAATGTTGATAGGCTGTCATAGGAACTTAACTCTTTTTTATATTAATAGCCTATGGGCAAGTTGGTTTCTTGGGGTTTTTCTTTTTTTAAATATATTTTTATTGATTTCAGTGAGAGAGAGAAACATCAATGATGAGGGATAATCATTGATCTACTGCCTCTTGCACACCACCCATTGGGGATTGAGCACACAACCTGGGCATGTGCCCTGATTGGGAAGTGAACTCTGAGCTCCTAGTTCATAGGTTGACACTCAACCACTGAGCCATTCTGGCTGGGCTAGGAATCTCTTTTTTAAGAAAGCCACAGTGATCTAACCATCAACAATTGAAAAGTCTTCGCTTTGCCCTAATTCTAAAAAACATATTAAGCACAAGAAAACAGGTTCCAATCCAGGGCAGTGTGGCTCAGTTGTCTGGAGCTTATGCCAAAGGTGGCAGGTTCAATCCGTGTACCTCAATGAAAGCCCTGCTGAGCATCTTTTCAAGTTACAGAGATAGACAGATAGGACAGAGATATGCAAAATCAAACTTTATTTTCAAACATTGTAAACAATACACATACAAGTATCCAAACATACGGGAAGGATATTCTGAAAGTTTGGCAATAAACAATGTCAAAAACGAGTATGTGACCTTTGGAGGTCATACAAGGATTGCCAAAGGTAAGTTTACAGCCCTGGCCGGGTGGCTCGGTTCCAAGGAAAGTCATCTCCTACAACAAAAAGGTTGCAGATTGGATTCCCATTCAGGACACTTAAATTTCAGGTTCAATCCCTGGTCAGGGCACATTGGGGAAGCAATAGATTGATGCTTCTCTCTAACATACCTGTTTTTTACTTTCTCTGTCCATTTCTCTCTATATATCAATACACATGTCATCAGGCGAGGATTTTAAAAGAAAAGTATGTTTACAGTTGTTAGTATGCAATTTTTTTATTAATTTTTATTAACTACTATATTATTTGTATCACTACTGTCAACCTGCTTTTGCTCACCCCTGTACGTGAAAATTTTATAAAACATGAAACAAAGGCAGGACATAAGAATTTCTAAAATATTATTTGGAAAATAATAAAGTAAACAGAATTTGTTTCTTATCGAAAATTCTGAGTTAACTGTTAAATCTACAACATAGCTTCCATAGAAATCAGCAAATGCAGCACAAACTACAAAGACACCTTGCCTAGGGACCCAGGGTGTGTTACCACACAATCAGGTCACGAGGAGGGCTTCATATCTGAAAAATCCCGCTCACAATGTCAATGGTGGTGACCAGCTTGCATAGGCAGGGTGGAAGCCATCCAAAATTGAGTTCAAATGTTCACACTGAGGATGACTCCCCACATACCAAGAGAGTATGAAAAGTTTATTGCTCACATGGTAAGGTTTTGGGGCGAGAGTAGGGTGGGTATTTGAGTAGGTCCCAAAATGACTGAGAACACCGGGAAAAGGGACTAGCTTGTGGTGTTCGTAGTGGTTACTGTTGATGGAAGTTTGTTTGATTGGAACGTGCCCCCTGCACCCAAGGATGGAGCACCCGGACTTTCTCATCAGTTTTCCCATGTGTAAGGATCGGGAGGAGAGAAGGGTGAAGATTTTAACATTCAAACATCAAAACTGGAGTCAGGTTTTTTATGATAAGTATTCCTTTCAATAAGAAACTACCATAAGCACATACAAAATCTACATGTTTTTCATCATTGGATTCTGATGATACTGATTGTAAGAGATTCTGAAGAAGATGCACTAGAAAAATAAGGCATAAGTTGTTCTGTAAATGTATCAGTGAACCCATACAAGTATGACCTGTTATTCAAATTACAAAATGAAACTTCTCCCAACTCATAGTCCAGAAAAATGCCAATCTTTCCTTGTCCTATAGGGAAAGGGCCAAATGTCTGAGTCCAGCAACCATTGCTTGGGGATGGTGATTTGAGAGTATTTCTGGGAAAAGATTCCTTACACACACCTAAGGACCATTCACCTGTGCCTTCTGTTTACCTCCCAAAAATGCCTGCCAGCATCAAATCCCTCAGAACTCAGGACAGCTGAGTAAGAAGTAAGTGCCTGGGGATTTGGAAGACCATCTGGTCTCCTATATGTCACACTTTTTCTATCACTTGAGATAATGAAACTTGGATGTGCAGTTTCAGGATCCAGTGTCAAATCTACCTGAAATGTGCTTATCATTTTCTGGAGTCCCAAGTAATATGGGGGAAGAGTGAAAATCTCCTTCTTTAATTCATATATAAAATCTGCTGGGGCCTCTAGGTTTCTAAACCTGCAGTAGATACTTTCAATACCTGTGAGTAAATCCACGTCTGTCTGCAAATACTTCTCTTCCATTTCACCTAGCAGTTTTTCACTCGGAACTTATGGTATAAAATTTGTCTTCCATTTTTAGTTAGTTTTTCTTCAACATCCTTCTCTTCTAGAAGTAGATTGTCTTTAATTTCATCTCGCTGCATTTCCAAGGAACTCTTAAGTTCTTTACAGTTCTCTTCCAATTTTCCCCTCCATTTTGTCATCCATCTCTTCACTTGGGAAGTTTTTCCTTCTTGGATGTTATATGCTGCTTCATACTCTTCAACATTCATCATCAGGGCCTCCATGTAAAATCTGAGCATCCTCCTGTGACTAGCTGCAGCTTCCTCAATAGGTATCAGGGGCTGATCCTGGTGGTCTGACAAGACCCTGCACTGGGGACACAACAGCTCCAGGTCCTTCTCACAGAATAGGGTCAGAACCGCGTTGTGCTTCCCACACAGGGGTATGTCTTCCTGCAGTTCCTCTGGCTCCCTGAGGTGGGGATCTGCTGAACAGTCTCAGTCATGTGACATAATTAGGTGTTCCTCTTCAAGCTCCTGTCAGGGCAGTGGTGTAGGCAGACAGGACAGGGAAACGGGCCCTGTAGACCTTCCCAGTGCTGGCGACTGCAGGAGGGACAGAAGTTGTGCCCACACTCAGTGGTCACTGGGTCTCTCAGGTGGTCCAGACAGATGGGGCAGCTGGCCTCTGCTTGGAGCTTGGCCAGGGAAGCTGCAAAGACCATTGGCAGTGAAGGTATCTATAGGAAGAGACTCTTCAATCAGTGTGATCCTTTAGGAGCAAGGAAACATGGGAATTTAAAGTTGGCTTAGGGCTCCTTCCCTGTGGAAATCAGTAGGAGCTTTCACGCAGAATCCCAGTGGCCAGCTGACATCCAGTCTTCCTGTCACCTTTTCCTTCTGTATTTAATATTAGGTTGCCCCAAGTGAAAATCAGTTGTGGACTTTGGTAAAAAACCAAGCACTATCCAAATCACATGTAGTTTCTGTGGACAAAAAGATACAGTCAGTTAAAGGTTCAAGCACCATTAATCCTTCTATCCCTGTATGAAGAGTATGCCAGGTAGACCAAATCATTTAATCATGACAATATCTTAGGAGGAGTCAGAAGTAAAGACTATCTATTTTTAACTTTAAAGGAATTAGTCAATCTAGGCAAATTTATCATTGGTCTCAATCATCATTTTAAAAAATGCCCTACCAGTTTGGTTCAGTGGATAGAGCGTCAGCCTGTGGACTGTAGGGTCTCAGGTTCGATTCCAGTTAAGGAAACATGTCTAGGTTGTGGGCTTGGTCCCCAGTAGGGGGTGTGCAGGAGGCAGCCAAACAATGATTCTCTCTCACCATTCTATCTCTCCCTCCCTCTCTCTTCCTCTCTGAAATCAATAAAAATACATTTTTTAAAAAGTGATGTGTGCCAGGTAGCTAAGTTGTTTGAGACATGGTTCAGATGTGTCAAGGTTTCAGGTTCAGTTCATGGTCAGGGCCCATTTAGTAATCAAGCAATGAATGCAAAAATAATTGGAACAAATCAATTTCTTTCTGTCTTTCTCTCTTCCCCCTGTTCCTCTCAGTATATATATATATATATTTTTTTTTTTTTAAAGAGTGGCCTGTGTGGCTCAGTTGGTTGGAGTGTTGTCCCATGCACCACAAGGTCACGAGTTCCATCCCTGGTTGGGGTACTAACAGAGGTAACTAATCAAGGTATCTCTCTCACACTGATATTTCTGTGGCTCTTTCTCTCTCTATCTCCCTCCCTCTCTAAAAATAATAAAAAATAACCATCAGATATCATAGAACTGTTTGAAGTATGGTAGCAACCATACTTGGGTAAAAACTGCTGTTTGAATTTTAACCCTGCTATTCTGACTTCTGCACACACTGACTACTAACCCATCCGAGAGGAGGAATGGGAACAGCAGGAATCAACGATTTGATTCCCCGGTAAGGCCAGTAGGGAATGTTTTGGCGTAAGTGACCCCAAATCAGGACAGAGACCCCGACTGTGTATTAAGGTTTGGCAGGTGACCCACGCTCAGAAGCATGTGGTTCGTCATGCTCCAGCCAGGCATGACTCCTGCCCTTTGTTTTGAAGTAAATCCATCCCACATCACAAAGGTGATTTTTCTGTGCCTGTGGACCAGAACTGCAGGAGATTGATTCCCACTGACTCAGTAGCTCCAGGAGTAGAAACTGTAGATAACTTTTAGAGATTATTAACTTTGCTCAATTCTGCTTCTATATAATCTGCTTTCGAAAGGTAGATCTACATTCCAATCCTATGCCCAGCAGGATGTGGCTGGAAGCGACCCTGTGGGCTGCGCCCAGCCTTTGGAATTTAGAGTTTAGAACAAAGGAAATCGCAAGGACTACATTCTCCCATGCTTTGTAACTTTTGTAATTGCTTGTTCAACTGAAAATTTTCCATGATTGTGAGTAATGTAACTGACTTTTTGACCCAAGTTTAACCAATCAGGTTCTGCCAAATCCCCCTGCATTGGGGATAAAACTTGCTTGCTCCAAGTGTTCGGGGCTCGTGCTGCTCCCTGCTGTGTCAGTGGAGATGCAGGCCCGGGCTCGAGTTCGTAATAAAGGCTTCCTAAATTTCAATTTGGCTGCCTGGTGGTCTTCATTCGCGGGTCGCACCACAACATGTTGAAGAGACTATATACCATTATTTATGAAGAAGATTTGTAAGTAAAATGAACCTAACAAACAGAGTTCCAAATTACCCATTTTTAAGAAATATAAGGGATCGAGAAAGCTGTAAAGGATGAACTGGTCAATTTTACATGCCAACTTCATTCAGCTACTAGATATGTACAGATAGCAGGGGAAACACTAGTTCTGGGTGTAACTGTGATATTTCTGAGACATTAGAATTTGAATCAGTGGATAAGCAAAGCAGAGAGCCCTCCCCAATGTCAGTGGGCATCATCAAATCCATGGGCCTGAATAGAACAAAAACTGGGAGAAGGCTGAATTCACTCTCTGCTGGACTGAATAAGCTAGCACACCTACCTCCTGTCTTGGGTGCTGCTGGTTCTCAGCCCCTCAGACCCGCACTTGAATCTGTACCATCTATTCTCAGACTCTCAGGCCTTCTAACTACACCACTGTCTTTCCTGGGTCTCCTGCTTGCAAAGTGCAAATCACGTTATCAGTGCTGTGTTGTTGAAACAAAATAAAACTTTCTTCTTGGCTTACATTTTTAACTGGACCACCTTTGCTTACCAAATATTTCTTCCTCTCACCTTCCAGTGAATTGCCTCCCACAGCCTCAGAAGCTCCAGACCCCTAGCCTGTTCCTCACCTCAAGGTGGTATAGAAGTCTCACTTCTCAAATCTTTGTGAAATTCCTACATATAAAAGAATCTAATTTAAAATATTTTATCTCTTGTTAATCTGTTGTAGGCAGTTAGATAAGAGCAGAGAAAGATTAAGGGCCAGGTACAGAAGGTCACCAGGGTGGAAAGCCCCAGGTCCACAGCAACCAATTGTAGGGTGAGACCCTGGCCCCCAGGGTGATTTTCCTTATCTAGTGCAATGCTGATTAAGCAGTTTGGACCCCTTGACCTTCCCACCCAACAGATAACATTTAAATCCTTTAGGACAGAGGACCCTCCTGAGAGCACCCCTGGCTCTTTCCCCTCCCCCTTCCTTCCCCAGGCATGTTACCATTAGTTTCCTCACTCCCAAGCTCCAAGGGCCCTTTCTTTACCTCCATAATTTGTTCCCTAAGCCCATTTGTTCTAGGAATTACTTCTTCTATCTCTATGATTTACCAAATAAATGTTCTCTTACAGTTTGGGGTCTTGGCTCTGAATTCTTTCCCAGCCAGAAACCAAGTACCGAGGTTGCTAAACCCAGGTTTGGGTGGACCCCACCGGTCAGGCACCTGGTGCTGTTTCCCACCACCTACAACAAATATATTTTATGTCAATTTAATTCTTAGACCAGCCACAGAACCTAGAATGGTACAAGGGAATTTTTTTCTCTCTCTTACAATCCTAAACTCCTAGAATTGGGTATATAAAAATAATAATATCACTATAAATTTTTTTACTTATGAGGAAATAGATGTTAAAGAAAGCCCCAGGCTTAAAACACAGTATTTATGATGGCTCCAAATTCACATTTACCAAATTTAGTTTGCTTTTATTCATCCTTACTCTTCTACAGTATGTTGTATGGGGAAATGCAACTGTCCTCTACCATCTTAGGTATATACCATATAGATATCTTATATAATAAAGAGCTAATATCAAATGGTCATCACACCATAAGGGCTCAGACACTCAACATTGGGGAGAGAAATGGGAACCAGCCAGGCACAAATGAGCTCACAAGAGAGGAATGGGGACAAGCCAGACACAAATGAGCTCCTGAGAGAGGAATGGGAACCAGCCAGGCTGCAGCCCTGGAGAGGGACAACATGCCCACCCTGCAGTCCCAGGTGCCAGTGCCTGAGGCCTGGGTGAAGTCACCTGCTCATGGTCCCCTCCGGCTGCAGTCGGCCCAGACAAAGCAGGCCTGGGTCCTAGGTGCCTGCAGCCAGCCAGAGGGAGGGAAGCCTGGGTCCCAGGTGCAGGGCGAGGCAGAGGTGTTTAGGGGCAATCAGGCCAGCAGGGGAACAGTTAGGGGCTATCAGGCAGGCAGGCAAGTGGTTAGGAGCCAGTGGTCCTGGATTGTGAGAGGCAGTCCGACATCCTCTGAGGGGTCCCAGATTGGAAAGGATGCAGGCTGGGCTGAGGGGACCCCCCCCCCCCCATGCATGAATTTCATGCACCAGGCCTTTATAAAAGGCTAATATGCAAAGTGTCCCCTCGGGAGTTTGACTGGGAGACTGGGAGTTCAATCGCTCACTATGACATGCACTGACCACCAGGGTGTGGCATGCAATGAAGGAAGGCCTCAGCCGGCAGCCAGAAGGCCCCATTCAGCCCTGATTGTTGGCCAGGCCTAGGGACCCTATCCATGCACAAATTTTGTGCACCAGGCCTCTACTATTGTTTAAGAAAATACAATTGTCCCTCTACTATCTGAGCTGAGACATCCCAGTAATAAAAAGACAGATTAACAAGAGAAAAACAAGTTTAATAACATGTATACTTTCTATACACATAGAAGAGACCCAGGAAGAGATTATCTCCCCAAAGTCACCTAAGCCATCACCTTAACTATAATTTTAAGCTAAAGACAAAATAAGGATGGTGGGGGTGGGGCAGTTATGGTGGGTTACCAAGCAAAGCAGAGTGAATAAGGGAAAGATTGTCAGTCAGGCACATTTCAATGGGTGCCTTCTCCACTGATAAACAGTTTCTAAAGCTTCAGAGTCATCCTCTTCTTTCTGACATAGAAACACCCTTACAAGTGGAGATTTCCCTTATAAATGTAAATCTCCTTCACAAAAGGGCAACCTCACTGGTTTCAGAAATTCTGTAGCACCAGCAGCCTTTCAAAAATAATTAGCCCCCAAAGAGGCATATTTTAGGGTGGCATATTCTGTTCCCCTTCAACAGCAGTATGTACTCCCAAAACCTCATTTGTGAAATGTGATCCAGAGAATAAAGACATTTAAAACATGCAAATTGAGTATAAACAAAACAGGGAAAAATATTTTCAGTATTTACCAGTAAAATATCATCTCTAAATAAAGAATGCCTACAAAGCAAGACAGGCACACAAACACAAAAACACAACTCCCCATGTAGAAAAGAAGCAACAGTTATGGGAAAAAATGCAGACACTTATTAATATAAAATTTGTAATAATATAAAATTAGTAATATAAAATTACGTGTCTGCCCTGTTTACTATGCTTACTGTTTTGGGAAGGTTGAACAAATTGGTAGTACGCCATTTTGGCTTTGGGAGGTAGGCCTTCCAAGTGCTGCAGACAGCTGGAGTGGAAATCTTTTCTTAAGAAAGCCATGCTGAACTATCCATCAATAATTGAAAAATCGTTGCTTTGCCCTTATAATTCCACTAATTCTAAAAAATAAGTTAAGCACAAGAAAACAGGCCCCAGCCCTGGGTTGTGTGGCTCAGCAGGTTGGAGCATCTTCTTGTATACCAAACAGTGGCATGTTTTTTCCCAGGCTCAGGGCATGACCATGATACAACATGGTCTCTCTCTGTCTCTCTCTCTTTTCCTTCTGAAGCAGGAATTTTAGGGGGATATAGGCAGGCTTAGGGATTTTTTAGAATTGGGGTCCATGGGGAAAAGCATGGGGCTGCAGACTGGGAGAAGGTACATTTCCATAACACAAGGAAGCCAGGTGCAATTACATTTTCATAAGACAAGGAGGCAGCAACAGGTATCCTATCTAATAAAGAGGGAATATGCTAAGTGACCATTACCCCATCACAAAGATGGCTATACCCACAGCTGAGGCCAAGTTCCCTTAAGGAGCCTTAATGAGCAATCAGCAGGGACCTGAGGCTACGCCCTTCCCTGCACCCATGACAGACCTCAGGTTGCGCCCTCCCCTCCCCCGCCCCCCAACCAGCAGGGCTTGACAGGGGACCTCAGGCCATGCCTCCTGCCTTGGCACCAGGCTTAGAGACCTCAGGCCACGCCCCCCCACCAGGTGGGGCTTGACAGGGGACTTCAGGCTGTGCTTCCCATCCAGTGGGGCTTGACGGGGTCCTCAAGGTGCACCCCCAGTGCTGGGTTGGGGGAACTCAGGCTGCGCCCACTGCCCACCAGAGCTTGACGGGGGACCTGAGGCTGCACCCCCCTCCCTGTGCCAGGCTGGGGGACCTGAGGCTACGCCCCACTGCCTGGCGGGGTTTGATGGGGGACCTCAGGCCATGCCCCCCACCCAGCGGGGCTTGACAGAGGCTCTCAGGCCATGTCCCCCACCTGGCGGGGCTTGATGGGGGAACTCAAGGCACACCCCCTGCCCCCCCTGGGGGACCTCAGGCCATGCCCCTGTTCTGGTGCCGGGCCAGGGAACCTGAGGCTAGCCCTCTGCCCAGTGGGGCTTGACAAGGGTGGGACTGGCAGGGTCTGGATCTAGCCCAATGAGGGCGGTGGCCGGGTCTGAGTCTCACACGATTTTGAGGCACATGTGGGTGGGCGGGGACTTGACGCTGTGTCCCCCTTTTAATATGCATCTGGCCACTAGTATTTACATAAGACAAGGGAACTGGAAGTAGCCAAGAAAGGTCATATTTACAAAATAAAGAGAAGGAAGCCCTTCATTCAGAAGGAGGAGAAGCCCAAAGGGAATAGGAAAACAATAAGAAAGGAGTGGGAGAGAACCTCACATGACATGTGAGGTTCAACCTCTGAGCCCAGGAGTTACTATAGTAACCAACTCGAAGGGGAATATTGACCAATCAGAGGGGATATCAAGGCACCAGGATCTGCAGCCTTTATAAGCTGTTGGGAAGAGGAACTCTGTGGGACTCTTAACATTGGAGTCAGTTCAGGGACCCTTTGCCCCCTCTCTACTTGGGAATCAGTTCTGTGTCACTCTTCCCTGTCCCTACATGGGAGTCTCTAGTTGTTCTTCAATAAATCACCACCTTTGCTATACCACTTTCAGTCTATGGATTCGTTCTTCAATTCTGGCAGACAAAGAATCTAGGTTCCAGTCCAAAAATTCGGTATCACTTCTGTTCTCTAAA
This sequence comes from Corynorhinus townsendii, assembly GCA_026230045.1. NCBI lineage: Eukaryota > Metazoa > Chordata > Mammalia > Chiroptera > Vespertilionidae > Corynorhinus > Corynorhinus townsendii. The sequence goes on along the minus strand of JAPDVU010000006.1, from coordinate 110,373,460 downwards.
ACCAATTAAAAAAAAAAAAAGACCCCAAAATAAGTTATTTTTTTAAAATATGTTTTTATTGATTTTAGAGAGGAAGGGAGAGGGAGAGATAGATAAAAACATCAATGATGAGAGAGAATCACTGATGGGCTGTCTCCTGCACACCCCCTACCAGGGACCAAGCCCACAACCCAGGTACGTGCCCTCAATTGGAATCGAACCTGGGACCCTTCAGTCCACAGGCTGATGCTCTATCCACTGAGCCAAACCAACTAGGGCAACTAAAGGAAATTCTTATGCTCAGCTCCATGTCATCAAAGTAAGACTTAATTTAATTCAGCTTTCCCAGAAATTGAATCATACTCCAGTCAATCAGGAATCACCTGATTAGCACTAATTAGGTCAGCTGTCTGATGAGCCCTTGCCATCCCCAAAGGAAAGTAACCTTGCAATATCCAACCCGTTCTTTTGCCTACACTTCCTGCTCCCTTTTGCCTATGAAAGTTTTTCCTTTTTTACAGTTTCCCAGAGCTCCTTTCTCTCTGTAAGATTGGGTGCTGCCTACTTAACTGTGAATAAAGCCAGTACGATTTTTAAAATTTACTTAGTTGAGTGTTGTCCTTTAATACACATACAACTTGACCAAATAATCAAAAATATACAAAAAGAGAAAGAAAAAACAAAATAGATATCTACAAAGACGTTCTCTTTAGCACAGGTTTAAACTTTAAAAAAATGTGGAAACATTGGAAATATCAATGGTCAGTGTTGGCTGAATAAACTACATTACAGATGTGTTAAACACATTCTGTTCAAGAGACTACAAGCCGATTTTAAAGAAAGATGGTAGTGCCTAATATAAAAAGAGGCACACACAACATTGTAGCTTGAAGAAAGCAGGAAATTCCCACTTCGCTCCAGTTCAAGCTGTTGTCTCTTCCCCAGACTACTGGACCACATAACTGTACTCAGAATTTTGTATTTTAGAACATGAATATGCTATGTAGATATGTATCATGTAAATGTCCACAGAATGATCTTCCTTATTAAACACAGTACTAATTATGGCCCAGATGCACCTGTGCTCAAACCAAATGTGATAATTAAAGACTATAAAAAGCTTCATGTCAGGTGATGTTTTGCCAAATATGTTTTGCACTAAATTTCTCAAAACTTATTTTACAGCAGTTTGGGTTTCAGACTGTGGGCTCTGTAGGTTGACCCTGTGACTTGGGACTAGTGTCCACCAGGCCCCTGCCAGTCCTGCTTCAGTTTACACAGGTACAGGCTAGAATGTGCCCTGGTTTCCCAGATCCTTCCCAAGCCCACAAGGCTCAGGGTCTGTCTCTTAGGCACCAAACCCACTCTAGACAAGCTTCAGTCCCAGTTCTTCCTTCCCTTTCTCCAGGCCAACCTACCTCTGGTCCCAGATTTTTTTTTTTTTTGGGGGGGGGAATTGGAAACTCTTTATTTCAATTTTCCTTAAACATTTCTCTAATCACAGTACAAAGTAGATGTAACTCCCATTTACTGATATAAACCTATACTCTTCAGGCAGCTCACAAGTACCACTCTTTTTTTTTTTTATTAATGGAGATGTAATTGACCCGAGGACATTTGAATACATTGACCTCCAGTCCAGCAAAGTTTACTGGCTATCTGTCTCCTTCCTTAGCTCCTCCTCTTCCTTCAGAGCACACTAGCCCCACCCCTGGCATCCCATTTTAAGGTTCGGTATCACACACTTTCTATAAAACTTAATTTTTGTAGTGATTTTCTTTGAGGTCCAGAACTACCTTCCCCACTAACCACTAAAACACCGAGAAAGTATCTTTCTTCCTTACAACTGATCCTTCAGCATCCAGCTCAAGGCCTGGCACCTACTAGGAAGTCGTATATTTGTTACATTGGATTCCTGGTGCTCCCTTATGAGTTCTGTGGCTTTGGGTAAATTACTGAACCTCTCTGAGCCTTAGTCAGCCCTCTATATCAAGACTGACTTTTTGGTTAAGGAAGATCAAGGCCACACAGGGCCTGAGGATCAGAGATATGGGCCCCATAGCTCTCATCCCTCCACTCCCCCAGTACACAAACCTTCCCTCACTGACACATTCACACTTGGCCACAGACCAGCACCTAGGCTTAAGCACACACAGATATTGTTCCCCTTTAGGACAGGGTGGGATCTGGGTATCTGTCCTAACGGGGAACAAATATTTAACAAATATTGCAGGCAATTCTGGACAAGACTCTTTGAGGGACCAGAAACCATAATACACAGGATGTGTTCTGAAATCATCGGAACCTGAGTTTGGATTCCCTGGCGAGGCACGATCTCTCCAGGGAACCAACTACCTGCACAGGAGGTCAAGCCTCTTACCACATTCCAGCCTCCTGCACCCACATCCTCCCACCTCCCTACTTACTTGGAGCAGGGAGGCCCCAGAACAGATCCTCTCTCAGTGCAAGAAGCCACAGACAACCTAAACTGGAGTACAGGTGTGAGGATGTGGCTGTGAGGACTCCACCCAGCAAAGACACAGCTGCTCCAGGAAATGGGAGGAGCTGGGGGGAGGGGAAGGGGAGAAAGGATGGGGGTTTCTTCTGTGATTATAGTCAGTGTCCTTGGCCTGGATCTAAGAACTTTGGATCTTCTTCCTCATATCTATGTAGCACTGTTTCTGTTATCATTTATTTTTTTTTTTAAATGAGTAAAATAAGAAACAGAATAAGTTAAGAAGGTCAAAAAGAGATTTCAACCCAGAACCTGCCAGCCAGGTTACTGTAGAATGATCTTTTTGATAGAAAGGTAGCACTGAGGGTGCCCAATGAAACAAGCTAGTAGTTCATAGATGCCAACTGATTTTATAAGAAAATTCGAGGCACAAACTATATTCTTTATTTTTTTAAAGATATTTTATTTTTTTTTGTTAATCCTAACCTGAGTATATTTTTCTATTGATTTTTAGAAAGAGTGGAAGGGAGAGGGAGAGACAGAGAGAGAAACATCTATGTGAGAGAGACACATCCATTGGTTGCCTCCTGCATGCCCCCTATCAGGGCTGGGGATCTAGCCTGCAACCTTGGTACATACCCTTGACCATAATAGAACCTGAGACCCTTCAGTTCTTGAGGGCTGATGCTCTCTTCACTGAGCCAAACCAACTAGAGCAAACTATATTATTTTTATCTGATACATATAGGAACAGAATTCTAAAGTTGCTTAATTGGATATGCCCTGGAGGGAGAATGACTCTGGGAGGTTCATTACCCTATTATCTCTACTTTGCATTACCTTTTAATTTTTTTAATCTTTATTGTTGAGATTATTACTGAAGTCCCCTGCATTTCTCCCCCTTACCCCCAACACCCAGTTCCCACTCTGCCCCATGCCTTCACCCTATTGTCTGTGCTCTTGTACAATTTCAGTAACACTCTAACTAAGGGGCCCAGGGCTGCCTGTCACTATTTCAGCCAATTAAGCAGACAGGGATGAATCACATATGAGTGTTAATTCCAATAATGATGGCAGTATGGGAGAGCAGCAGGTCATCCACAAAAATCTGCTTTGCAGCTCCCCATAAACCAGCTGCTTATATTGAGTAGAAGGACAAAGGTTATGTGGGAAAGTAGGAAGTACAGGTATGGGAAAGTAGGCATGGGATAATCATTCCAGATTACCAGTCATGCTGGCTGGAGCAGGAGTTGCAGAGGGTGCAAGCCCCCTGGTGCCCAGGACTAGTTTATAGGTAATAGGGGCGGGGAGTGGTAAAGAGCGGGTGCCTCCAGGACTAGATTGTTTCAGCCACAAGGTTGTAAATCTTTCCTATGAACTTGAGTTTCTTTTTATGCAAAATAAATGTAAAACCTCCAAGCCTGCAAAGAATTTATTTTTCTTTGTAAATAATTTTTATGAGTTTACTGAGGCAAACTGAGGACATATGCTTGGGAGCAGAAACTCAAACACTCCACAGAAGAAGAATTTTGCAGTTACATTTATACTTTTGAAATTAAGGAGAGAAGGTCGGAAAATTACGTGACAGTGTGTTAGCCTAGATGCACAGAAACAAAGATGGGGCTTGCTTAAGGCAAAGATAAGCCTTTTATAAAGAAGTTACATGCATAGCCCTGACCAGGTGGCTCAGTTGGTTGGGGCATGATCCGGTGCACCAAAAAGGTTGTAGGTTCCATCCCCTTTGCAATAGCTATTCCATAAATGATACTAGCATTAGGTCAGTGCCCCATGACAAACAAATGAGTAAGGAATTAATAGCTTAAAAAAAAAATTTGCTTGGCTGGTGTGTCTTAATGGTTGAGCGTGACCCATGGACCAGGAGGTCACGGTTTGATTCCTGGTCAAGGGACATGCCCAGGTTGTGGGCTTGATCCTCTTTAAGGGGTCAAGAGACAGCTGATTGATGTTTCCTTCTTATTGATGTTTCTATTTCTCTATCCTTCTCCCTTCCTTTCTCTCTATAATCAATAAAAAATATTTTTAAACAACAACCTCAGAGTACAAAGAGACTTCAGGAGTTATTTATTCCAAAACCTTAGTTCTAGTGTTTTCTTTTAAAAAGCAAATGTTATCCTCGATAGACTGATGGAAGTGCATAGAATGTACGCATATTTTTACTCGACGTGCTGACAAATATATAGAGTAAAAACTTTTCCAACGTTCTGGATCTTATGGAAGGAAGGGGCCAGCATCCACAACTTGCTCCCCCCTCCTTTCCCTTAACAATAAAAGATGCCTGGATTCCAGACACTCTTAAAATAGATTTGAGAATTAGTTCTCCCATCTCCTTCATCAACAAATCTGTCCTTGCTCCAAACGCTGATCTGTTGAATATTGGCCTTTTAAAAAATACTAGTATATAATGCTTCACGAATTTTCACACCATCCTTCCACAGGGGCCATGCCAATCTTCTCCGTATGGCTCGAATTTTAGCATATGCACTGCCCATGCGATCACTGGCCTTTCTTTCCAAGCACCGGGCACGCGAACCTCGGGGCTGTTACAGCCCCTCCTCACCTTGCGTCCGCACCCCCACAGGGCCGCCATCTCCCCAGGGAGCAGGGAAAGGAGAAACGACGCTGCTGGGAGCTTGTCTGCTGCGCGGGAACCTGTGGAGGCTGAGAACTACAGGATGATTTTGTGAACCAGAAAACGGAGACAGGCACAGGTTGTGGAAACACCTCCTTCAAGGGCAGAAGCTATTTTAAAAAATATATATATATATTTTCATTGATTTCAGAGAGGGACGGATAGAAACGTCAATGATGAGAATCATTGACGGACTGCCTCCTGCACGCCCCCTACAGAGGGAGATCGAGCCCGCAATGGGGCATGTGCCCTTGGCAGAATGGAACTTGGGATCCTTTAGTCGGAGGCCGATACTTGATCCACTGAGCCAAACCGGGCAGGGCAGAAGCTATTAAGAGAACCTCTAAAGAAACAGGCTGAGACTTTTAGACATTTTTATTTTCTTTAAAAAAAAAAATCTTTATTGTGCAAAGTATTACCTGTGTCCCCATTCTCCCCCCCCCACCCCCCATTTTCCCCTATTGCCCATCCTCGTCCCCGTCCCTCCCCCCCCCCCCCCCCCCCCCGCCTTGGCCTTCACCACCCTATAGTCTGTGTTCATGGATTGTGCATATATGCATACAAGTTCTCCTGTGGATCTCTTCCCACCCTCCCACCCTAGGCAATTTCATTTGAGAAAAACAAAATGGGGCTTTTCAAGATATTCAAGAACGCATTAAACCAGACACTGATGGAATTGGAGGGGAGATGAACCGCCACAGTAAATAAAGGTGGAAAGTCAGAAAGGAAGATGGAGAATGTCGCAGGGGGCCAGTCACCTCCCGAGCCCACTAGTTCATACTTGGTTCACAACCGTGAACAGGAAACTGGGGCGGTGTCGCACCCTTTGACCCGGATGTGGAAGAGCCTGGCTTTGCAGGGCCGGAGAGGAGCGCACAGCGCCCCCTAGGCCGTGAGGACATCGCTCCGCTCCGCCCTCAGCGCTGACCGGAGACAGAGCGGAGTGGGTAGGTGAGCGGGTCCCAGGTCGCGGGTGGGCGGGACTCAAGGAAGAACCAGATGCGGGCGAGGCCGCGGGGATGGGCGAGGTGGGGGTGAGGCCCGGCAACCCGCGCTGACGTCTCCTTGTCGTGAGTGAGAACGGCCGTGGTAGAAATGGCCGTCAGCGCGCTGTGGGGGCTGCCAGCGGCCAGAGGTTCTCATTGGGTAGTTTGTTTGTTTTCTTCTGTTTTTATTTTATTTTATTTCACTGGGTATTTTGGAGCAGGTTCTCTGGCGGCAGAGTGGATACTTTAGTGTTTAACATGCGAAACTGCCAACATTTTAGAACATGCTTCTGTTTGGAAGTCTGTATGTGTATTGTTTACAGTGTTGGGAAATAGAGCTTTACTCTGAGAGCTTTACTCTGCATATCTCTGTACTATATGTCTATCTCCATATTTTGAAAAGATGCTCAGCAGAGCTTTCATTGAGGTAGGAGGGACCACTGCACTGACCAGAGTAGCCCTGCTGCGCTGTGTTGATCTCAGGTGCTTATCCTTGTCAAGTGCAATGTAGGTCATCAGGGCACTGCTCCATTACCCACCCAGGGATCTAACTCCCTCAGTCATGGGTGGGTTATCAAAGCAAAGGGTCACTGTAACTAAAAAAAGAGGGAGCACACTGAGACTTGAAGGCCAACACTATGAATTGACATGCATTTTCTTTTTCATAGATTTTTATTGACACCCATTTTCTTGTATTCCATTTTCTAAAACTGATTGTAAAGTCCCACTTATCTGCAAGGGCCAGGTAAAAATACATGCGTACAAAAATTCAAGAATACATGAGTGAAAAGCTTCTGTTTGCTATAATTTCTGAATCCAATTAAACTTTTGTGAAATTTTTATTAATGATGAGTGCCAGAATTAAAACTCTCCACTTATTGTATGGCAGTTGTTCAATAACTTTCCTCAACATTGGAGATATTTCTTTTAAGTAAAATAAGGGGCCAGGATGGAGCCTGCAACCAAGGTACATGCCCTTGACATGAATAGAACCCGGGTCCACAGTGAAGCCTCGGTACTCGAACATCCTGCATTTGTAATATTCATTGGAGAAGGAATCATTGGGAGTAAAATCTAAATATAATGGAATGAATTGGGGGATGGGGAGCTCAATTGGGAAAGATTTGTGTGGATATGTTGCCTAGGAGCTGTTTTTAGAGAGAGTGGAAGGGAGGGGGAGAGACAGAAAGAGAGAGACACATCGATTGGTTGCCCCCAGCACAGGCCTGATCAGGGCCAGGGTGGAGCCTGCAACCAAGGTGACATCCCTTTGATCGGAATGTAACCCAGGACCCTTCAGTCCTGGGACCAACACTATCCACGGAGCCAAACTGGCTAGCACTGTACCAGTTTTTTGCTTTATAGGACTCACTGTTTTACAGATTGGTAGCATATAATAAACGTTTGAATTTTTTTAATGTGGGTGATGTCAACTATAATTGAAAAATAAGAAAAGTATGTGGGTAATTTTTTAGTAATCTATATGAATACCAATTTGCCTAACAAGTAATCTGCCAAAAATAAATTGTGAGGCAGACTTTTAAAGCTCAAAGAATATTTTTCAAAGAAAGTAACAATTAGGCTGGGATCTGAAGAAAAATGCCAGTACAAAGGGAGTCAACAGTGTGTAAGGGGCAAGGAGCTGCCATGGACAAAACCTGCTTGTGCAAAGTTCTTGGTAGGGGATGCCATGTATAACCTGAGTATGGAGAGAGGGCAGGATTGCACAGAGAGGGTGAAACTGCTGAGTTCCAGAGTTGTATGTTCCTGGGTGAGAAAAAGAGCAGGTCTCAGTCTTTCAGATTTATTTTCCTCTGTTGAGAGGCTGGAAGAGGTTAATTGGGGGGGGGGGGGGGGGGGGGGGGGGGGACCTATGAAATACTTTCAACAATAAAGAATTATTATTATTTTGTTGAATCCTCACCAGAGGATATTTTTCCATTGATTTTAGAGAGAGTGCAAGAGAGAGGAAAAGGCAGAGAAACATCTATGTGAGGGGAACACAACGATTGGTTACCTCTTGCACACGTTCTCACCAGGCCCCAGGCAGGGGAGGAGACTGCAACCCAAGTACAAGCCCTTGACCTGAATCGAACCCGGGACCCTTAGGTCTGCAAGGCCCACACTCTATCCATTGAGCTAAACAGGGTAGGGCTCACTAATTGTGCTTTACCAACTTCAAAAGCTAGTGTGTGTGTGTTTCCCAGCTTTTCCTAACTTTGAATTGCTGATCTTGAATTGCATTCTATGAATGTGATAAATCAGTTTTCCAACGTGGGGAGGTGTTCAGAGTAAATCTAATCTGGTTCAATTCCCACCTACTTAGGTACAGAGTTGGATATACCCTGTATTTGAGAAGTGTAAATGAAAATAGCAAGTACATCTTTTTTTGTTTTAAGTAAATCTTGATATATAGTGAAAATTGGTACCCTAACTTAATTCATTCTGGAAGGATGTTCAAAAAGCGATTTTTTCAAAACACGAATCATATTTTTCCCATTAGAAATAATGTAAATTGATTTAATATCTTCCAAACCTCCAAATGATTCTCTGTTCTAGCCTTTCTTATATACACCATACATGTCTCATGTACAGTTTAATCTATAAATAAACACTGCTTAAATTGATCTAATCACCCGATACTAGCCTTAAATTTTTTATATAAAACTGCCTTGGAAATGCTATCAGTGGTTAACCACTTTTCATTTATCCAATCAACAACAGTCTTTCTACCTTTTCTAATATATATATATATATATATATATATATTAATTGATTTCAGAAATGAAGGGAGAGAGAGAGAGAGAAACATCAATAATGAGAATCATTGATCCACTGCCTCCTCATGCCCCACACTGAGGATGGAGCCTGCAACCCAGGCATGTGCCCTGACTGGGAATTGAATTGTAACCTCCTGGTTCATAGATCGACGCTTTACCACTGAGCCACGCCAGCCAGGCTCTACCTTTTCAACTGCCTGTGATTGTTGTTTTGTGAGCACTTTTACAACCTTAGCAACATTAGCACTCTCTCTCTCTTTTCTTTTTAATCCTCACCAGAGGATATTTTCCCATTGATTTTTAGAGAGATTAGAAGAGTGAGGAAAAGACAGAGAGAAACGTCAATGTAAGAGAAACACATGGATTGGTTGCCTCCTACACACACCCTGACCAAAGCCCAGGCTAGGGAAGAGCCTGCAAATGAGGTACCCGCCCTTGACATGAATCAAACCCGGGAGTCTTAGGTCCACAGGCCTACACTCTTTCCACTGAGCCAAACTGGCTAGGGCAACATTAGCTCTCTTGATGGTCACTTTATGTTTTATAATTGTGCTAATCATTGATTTAGTCAGTAACAAAAGCATTCTTTCCTTTGTTTTTTGTCTGAGCCACTTTTTGACATGCTGAGGTAAAAACATGAGAGAGCTGTCAGGTGGAAAACTGAAGTTTTGGTCGACGACTGAGACATTTTCTGTGAACAATTTGGTTGAGAGAACGCAATTGTTTAGGATGGGAGATGAGGTTTGACTGTATCATGAATGCAGTGTTACCAGAAATGACTGTTGTTTTTTTGTTTGTTTGTTAATCCTCACCTGAGAATATTGTTCCATTAATGGTTTTAGAGAGAGTGGAAGGCAGTGAGGGAGTGGGGTGGAGGTGAAAGAGAAACAGAAAAGAAAGAGAAAAATATTTCTGTGAGAGACAAGTCTATTGGTTGCTTTCTGAGCTAGCCCCCATCGGAGCTGGGGATCATACCTGCACTAGGTACATGCTCTTGAATGGAAAACCCAAGACTCTTGAGTACGTGGGTCAACACTGTAATCAGTGGCACACACTGGCCAGGCATAAATAACTGTATTTTAAGACAAACACTGCCAAATCCATTGCTGAGGTTTTTCAAAAACTGCAAGTGAGTGAAGTTAGGATTTTTACATTTGTTAACCGGACTTTCTTAATGTTAAGGATGTTAAGCACTTTCCCCTAACCCCCTAGGGCCTAGATAATAGGTGACTAAAGCTGAAACATAGCCCAGGGACCAAGAATCTAGTAGGATACATTCTCACACCTTCTGCAGTTCCTTGCAGACCCACAGTGATGAATGAGGGTGTAGGTGACCTGTGGGGCTGGGGAAAAGAAATCATTGGTTCCCTCAGAGGTGGCAGTTAACAGGGCAGGGCCACAAGACAAATAGTAAGTAGTCTTGTCTTTCTTTCTCTCCCACTCTTTCTTTCTTTCTTTCTTTCTTTCTTTCTCTCCCACTCTTTCTTTCTTTCTTTCTTTCTTTCTTTCTTTCTTTCTTTCTTTCTTTCTTTCTTTCTTTCTTCTTTCTTCTCTTTCTTTCTTTCTTTCTTTCCTTCCTTTCACTCTCTCTCTTTTTTTTCTTTTCTTTTTACATGAAACTGTATTTTCTCATCCCCAGGAACCAATCGGTACCTAAGAGTCATGACTGCTTTCTGACCAAGAGAATTGCTGAACTTGGATTCATATCCTCTGAACTACCAAGGACAGTCATCTTCCAACTACTTTGATTGGCTGCAGGTGGACAGTGGAGCTCCTCTGGGCACCTTTCTCTGTAGCTAAGGACCTCACAGGTCACCAAACACTGCCCTTAATTGATAAAGAGAATTTACACAGGAAGGCCAGTGAGATCTGAAGGTGCATCTGCTTCTCAGTGGAGAGGTTTCACAGAGCTCAGCCTCCTGAAGAAACACACCTCAGTCCCATCCTTCATTCAGGGCACAATGGCAATTGAAGCAGCTCTGGCAGTACTCCAGACAGAAATCAACTGTCCCATCTGCCTGGATAACCTGAGTGACCCTGTCACTGTCGAATGTGGGCACAACTTCTGTCGCACCTGCATCCAGCAGTCCTGGGCTGATCTGCAGGACAGGTTCCCTTGTCCTATGTGTCGTCACCCCTGCAAAGAGAGGCACATGAGGAGCAACACCCAACTGGGAAGGATGGTGGACATCACCAAGCTCCTCCATATCACCAGGGGCAAGATGAAGCAGCAGGAAGAGGGGCGCTTGTGTGAGAAGCACAACCAGGCCCTGACCCTCTTCTGTGAGGAGGACCTAGAGCTGTTGTGTCCCCTGTGCACTCAGCCCCCTGACCACCAGGGCCACCAGGTGAGGCCCGTGCGGGAGGCTGCCTCTCATCACAGGCAAAGGCTCAGAAGTTACATTGGGCCCCTGAAGAAGCAGGTGACAGACATTCAGAAACTAGTAGCCACCCAAGACAGGAAATTATCAGAACTGAGAGAAAAGGTGGAAAACCGGAGAGCAAAGTTAGCCACTGAATTTGAGCATCTGATAGAATCTGTTGAGTGTGAGGAAGAGGCAGTTCTCTCAAGGCTAGCTGCAGAAGAGAAGCACATTCAACAGAATCTCAGTGCAAACAAAACTGCATTTTTAGACCACATTTCCAAACTTAAAGTTCTACTAAAGGAGATGGCGGAGAAGAGTGTGATGTCAGATATGAAATTACTGATGAATATCAAAGGTGTATTCCACCATTGTGAAAAGCTAGAACCTCCAGGTGTCTATTGCTGCCAGTTTAGGAGAGAAGAATTCAGTCTTCCTCCGCAGTGTTCGGCCCTGCAGAAAATTATACAGAGATTTAGAGAAGAAGTTACCCTGGATCCTGAAACCGCACATCCTAATCTGCTTGTGTCTGAGGATAAAAAGTCTGTGACATTTGTGAGGAAAAAGCAAAGAGTTCATCAAAATCCGAAGGGATTTGAAGTGGACCCAGTTGTCCTGGGTACTGAAGGGTTTGACTGTGGCCGACATTACTGGGAGGTCCAGGTGGATGACAAGCCTGAGTGGGCCGTGGGGGTGTGTAAGGACTCCCTTTTCAAGGAGAAAAAGCAGCCCCTGCTAAGACAGGAGAACAGATGTTGGATGATTCAGCTGCAGGATGGTGATTATGTGGCACGAGGGTCTGTTCCTGTCCCCCTTGTGCTGAAGGAAATGCCCAGAGGGATTGGCATCTATCTGGACTATGAGTTGGGTCAGATTTCCTTTTACAATTTGAATGACATGTCTCACATCCATTCCTTCAGGGATACATTTTCTGAAGTGCTAAAGCCTTACTTCTATATCGGATGTGATCCCAAACCTCTTATTGTCTGTGCTTTAACAGATCAGGAAGGATGAACTGTCACTTTGTTTCATTTTCTTCCTGTGATTTGCAGGCAGTATGTAGAATTTTTTTTTAGTCATAACTTTATTTTATTTTTGAATGTATTTTTATTGATTTCAGAGAGGAAGGGAGAGGGAGAGAGAGATAGAAACATCAGTGATGAGAGAGAATCATTGATCGGCTGCCTTCTACATGTGGATCCAGCCCCAACCCAGGCATGTGACCTTGATCGAATCGTACCTGGATCGTATACACACACACACACACACACACACACACACACACACACACACACACTAGAGGTCCAGTGTACAAAATCGTGCACAGGGAGAGTCTCCCTCAGCCCAGCCCGCACCCTCTCCAATCTGGGACCCGTCGGGCGTGATTGGGCCTAAACTGGCAGTCAGACATCCCTCTCACAATCCAGGACCACTGGCTCCTAAACACTCATCTGCCTGCTTGCCTGATCGGCCCTAACCCCTCTGCCTGCCTGCCTCATTGCTCCTAAGTGCCCTCCCCTGCCGGCCTGATCACCCCTAACCACCTCTGCCTTGAGCCTGCCACTGTGGCTTTGTCTGGAAGGAGGACCTGATGACCAGAAGATGTCTGGTCGACCTGGTCTAATTAGCATATCACCCTTTCATTAGTATAGATGTATTTTAATCTATATTGTTTAAAGTAGTACATAGGTCTTTGAGTAGAATTTTGTACAACTATCAGTGATTTAGCATCAAATTTTTTTTAGTTGATTTTTAGAGAGGGAGAGAGATAAATGTCAGTCTGAGAGGGGATCATTGATTGGTTGCCTCCAGATTGCACTCCGACTGGGGATTGAACCCCAATCTGGGTAGGTGCCCTGACCTGGATCAAACCTGCCCACCCTTTGGTACATAGAAGGATGCTCCAACTAACTGAGCTTCACTGGCCTAGGCTGGCACCAAAATTTTGTGAAAAGCACTCCTGTGACCTGAACACTTGGGATGTCTCTCTCTTTCTTTTTCCACCCATTTTTCTTAAAGAGCAAGGTGTATGGGAACAAATGAAAGTGTGAAATATTTGGAATATTGATTGATCAATTCTTTCTAAAGTGTTTCTGAAATTTTAGGACTAGAATGTATTCACTGTAAGTCACAGCTTCAATAAAGTTTTTGTATATTTACATCTATTACAAATTTTGTCTATGTTTCAGGATGTGGCTTTTATGCATAAGTACATTACATATTCCTTGTAGGAGAGAAGATAGAATGGCAGGACTCTTGGTGGGTTTCTAATATTTTTGCATGTGTTGACAGTAAGGAACTGATTACTTCCAACTATTTTTAAAATATATTTTTATTGATTTCAGAGAGGGAGGGAGAAGGGGAGAGAGATTGAAAAATCAATAATGAGAGAAAATCATTGATCGTCAGCCCAAAACCCCGGCATGTGCCCTAGACCAGAATGAAACCCAGACCCTTCAGTCCACAGGCCCATGCTCTATCCACTAAGCATGGAGCTTCCAACCATTATTAAGGATATTTTTATTTTATTTATTTATTTTTGTTAATTTTCACATGAGGATATTTTTCCATTGATTTTTAGGGAGAGTGATAGAGAAAGGGAAAGACAAAGAGAAAAATGGATGTGAGAGAAACACATTGATTGGTTATCTCCTGCACAAGCCCTGACCTGGGCCCTGCACTTGATCTGAATCAAACCCTAGAACCTTTGGTTTGCAGGCCAAGGCTCTATCCACTGAGCCAAACCAGTTAGGGCTCAATGGAAACAAACAAACAAACAAACAAACAAGTAAATAAAGGGTGCTGAGAGGATCAAGGGAGAATAACCAGGGTGCAAATTAGATCATGCATATTAACAGATAATCCTTTCTGGCCTGATGAAAACATTGAAAATCCTCTGACTCTAGCTCACCCCTCCCCAGTGGGGAAAGGACAACTGAACTTTGGTAAGCATTGTGTTAATAGGAAGGTCCACCTAATGGTGTATATACATCAGGATTAGGTCATGCATGGCTCATGCAGTCCTGTGCCAGACTGTGTAGAAAGGTCCTTGTGGGAGATTTGCATTTTCTTTTAGCGTTACAGACCTGAACTCGGCTGTCTGCTCCTGGTAAGTTGGGATATGGGACCAAGTGGGTGCAGGAGGCTGGAGTGAAGTAAGTTCCTGAGTAAGTAAGTGGGTTCCTGAGTGCCTGCTCTGTGCCCTGCTGAGAGACATATTCCTCCAAAGGGAATTCAAACTCGGAATTAGCTTATTTTAAAACACATGAAATTAATTGTTTTCCTGGTCCCTGTCAGAACCTTAAGTCACTTAAATGCCCTTTAAAATTTAGATATCCAGATCTGACCCCTCAAGAGTCAGGAATGGAACATTTGCATGTGGTAAAGCCAAGGCAAAGGTCCTCAGACACCCACTGCACATTGTTGCCCAGAGGCATGCCCAGTAAAAACCTTGCTTTCTGTGCAGCTGCCCTCTATGGGCTCCGTCCTCACTTTGCAAGGGAATCCTAATTCATCTTAAAGTTATTTTAGGACGCATGCTTTTATTAAGGTTTGGGTCCTTTGGGGAGTCTTGTACTAAGTCATAGAATGCTTGCTAAAATTTCAGAAACCAGAATCCTAACCTGAAATAAGGGTGTGACAAACGCCTCATGGAGCTGGTCTGGAGCTGCATGTGGACTTCCCTCCATTACGTCTCCTCACAGTGAGGCGGGGTTTGTGTACAGGCTGAGATAGATGGGAGTGTTTATGTACAGGAGGGCAGGGGAGAGGTTAGAGCCCTGAGCCTGAATCCCAGATTCTCAGAACCTGTATTAGTTTGATCTTCTTTAATCGGCCTGGAGAGAGCCTCCCACAGTAGAAGCAGGTGGCCCAAAGTCTCTCAGTGTGTAAAGAAGACCCAGAGACCTGGCGAGTATTTTCATTATTCAAAAGCTTTAACCAAGGACCTAGGAGATAATTGGAGATATAGCCATGGAAAGGATCACAGAGAGGTTACAGTAATGGGAAATTGAGATCTTCCAAATGTGTGTTAATTTGTAATATGAGTTGAAAAATATTCATGATACTGCATTTACTCTTCCTTGACACTGTGGCAACCAGGAGACCCAACATGGAAGTCACTTCAGCCTCTTCTTGGTCTCTACTTAGATCAGTGCTGATTATGAGCTATAACTTGTCTTGACTAGTTATAGTTCACCAACTTTAAAGGCTAGTGTGTGTGTGTGTATGTGTGTGTGTGTATCTGCTTTCCAGCTTTTTCTCACATTGAATTTCTATTCCTGAATTGCATTCTGTGCATGTGATAAATCAGCTTTCCTACCTGGGGAGGTATTCAGAATAAATCTATTCTGGTCCAAATCCCATCTACTTAGGTACACAGTGGATATATCCTGCATTTCAGAAATGTAAATGAAAAGCAAGTAAATCTTGATATATATTTGAGCCTCAGCTCTCTACGTTAATTCATTCTGGAGGCTGTTCAAAAACTGAATCACATTTCTCCCATTAGAAATCATGTAAATTGCATTAATACCTTCTAGACCCCCAATTGATTCTCTGTTCTAACATTTCTTATATATTTAGTACATGTCTCATGTAATGCTTAATCCATAAATCAAGCATGTCAAACTCAAAGGCTAACCCCGGCCTCATAAGTTTATGTGGTTCCCAAAAAGCCAAAAGCTTCAATTTTCAAAGAAACGTAGGTTTATTTCAATAGAGACATACTGAATACAAAGGCGAAATGAATGAGTAATCCTTAACATGAAATAATAGAACATTTTAATAAAAATGAATATTTTTTTCTTGAACATTAACTTACCAGACACGGAATAACTGTACAAATTGATAAGCATAATGCAAATAAACGTATTTTTCTTGTTCTCTGAAAGCAAAATATTTCCTATTTGGCACACCAAACAAGTCAGTACAGACTAGTGACGTGGCAGTAGGCTGCTAAAACATTTGCTGCTGGTATTAGTGGAAAGAAATGGTGTGCCTACCAGTAACGTGTGTTAGGGAAATGAATGCAACATGATTATAGTAATCAGTCATAAGGGATGTTGTAGTTCATTATTAATAATTATGTATAACGGAATATTGTAAATTTAAGTTATGACATTTTAAAAAATATAAGTTTTATTGATTTCAGAGAGGAAGGGAGAGGGAAAGAGAGGTAGAAATATCATTGATAAGAGATTCATTGATTGGGTGCTTCCTGCACATGCCCTACTGGGCATCAAGGGTGCAACCCAGGCAAGTGCCCTTGGCCGGAATCTAACCTGGGAACCTTCAGTCCACAGGCCGACTCTCTATCCACTGAGCGAAACTGGCCAGGGCTGTTATGACATTTTTATTAAAATGTTTCTTATATACCATTATATTGGCTGGGTGGAAAAATATTCTTGGGTGGCAAGTTTGACATGCTTGCTATAAATAAACACTTAAATTGATCTAAACACCCCCTACTAGCCTTAAAGGATTTTTATATAAAGCTGCCTCTGAAATGTTATCACTGGCTAATAGCTTTTCGTTTATCCAATCAACAACAGTTTTTTCTACCTTGTCAATGGCTATAATTGTTACTTTGTTATTTTGTGAGCACTTTCACACCCTTAACAACATTAGCACACTTTTTTCTATTTTTTTAATCCTCAGCCGAAGATATTTTCCCAATGATTTTAATTTTAACTTTTTTTTTTCTTTTTTCTTTTCTTTTTTGGATATTCCAAATAATGGGGTTCATGTTTATCTTTTTTTTTTTTTTTTAAGTATTGCACATGTCTCTTTTTTCGCTGATTGACACATACCTCCCTTCCACTACCACCCCGGAAAGGAAGCCCCCACTGCCACAGTGTAAGTGTCTATTGGTTATGCTAATATGCATGCACACAAGTCCTTTAGTTGATCTCTACCCTCCTACCCTACTCCTTGTCTCTGGATCTATTTTAGTTCAGCAGTTATGTCAGTGGTTGGCAAACTGCGGCTCGCAAGCCACATACGGCTCTTTGGTCCCTTGAGTGTGGCTCTTCCACAAAATACCATGAGCAGTGCACCTACAGTTCGACTGAAACTTCATGGCACATGCGCAGAAGTCTGTTTTTGGCTCTCAAAAGAAATTTCAATCATTGTACTGCTGATATTTGGCTCTGTTGACTAATGAGTTTGCCGACCACTGGTTTATGTTGATCATTATATTCCACATATGAGTGAGATCATGTGATATTCCTCATTCTCCGACTGGCTTATTTTGCTTAGCATAATTCTCTCCAGTTTCATCCATGCTCTTGCAAATGGCAAAAGTTCCTTCTTTTTTACAGCAGCATAGTATTCCATTGTGTAGATGTACCACAGTTTTTTAATCCACTCATCTGCTGATGGGCACTTAGGCTGTTTCCAAATCTTAGCTATGGTAAATTGTGCTGCTGTGAACATAGGGGTGCAAATATCCTTTCTGATTGCTGTTTCTGGTTCCTCTGGATATAGTGCTAGCGTGGGAATACTGGGTCAAATGGGAGTTCCATTTTTAACTTTTTGAGGAAACTCCATGTTCTTTTCCACAGCATTGATTTTTAAGACAGTGTGGAAGAGAGAAGGAAAACAGAGTAACATCCCTGTGAGACAAACACATCAATTGGTTGCCTCCTGCATATGCCTTCACCAGGGTCTATGTGGCAGAGACGCCTGCAATCAAGATAGGTGCCCTTGAACCAAAGGGAACCTGGGACCTCGGATCCACAGGCAAAGCCCAACCCACTGAGAAAAACGAACTAGAGCTCAACAATAAAGATTTAAATACGTCCTAGCTGGTTTGACACAGTGCGTAGAGCGGTGGTCTATAGACTAGTGTCCCCGTTCAGTTCCAGTCCAGGCTACATGCTTGGGTTGTCGGCTCTATCCCCAGTAGAGGTGTGCAGGAGGCAGCAATCAATGGTTCTCTCTCATCAATGATGTGTCCCTCTCTCTCTTCCTCTCTCTCTGAAATCAATAAAAAAAAAGTGTGTGTGTGCGCGTATGATTACATTTTGTAAAGAAAAAAATAAAAATATTTAATTAAACGAATAAATAAAATAAATGGTGTAGAGAAGATCAAGGGAGAATAGCCAGGATGCAAATTAGATCATGCATATAAACAGCGTTAATCCTTTCAGACCTGATGAAAACACAGAAAATCCTCTTACCCTTGCTCAGGCCTCCCCCATGGGGGACGAACCAATAGGCTTTGGAGGGCGTGGTTAAAGCTGCAGCCTTCGGGAGTATATATACCAGGGTCAGGTCAGGGCTCCTGCATCCTGTGCCACGTGGTGCAGAGAGCTCCTAGTGGGAGATTCGCCTTTCCCTCTTGGCGTTTCAGAACGGAGAAGAGCCGTCTGCTCCTGGTGAGTCCAGAGATGGGTTCAAGTGGGTGTGGGAGGCCAGAGTGAGGAAGACCTGTGGGATCCTGAGGGCCTGCTCTGTGCCCCGCTGAGTGATGTACACCTGTAAAGGGAATTCAAACTCCGGACTGGCTCATTTTAAAATACAAGCGGTTATGTTTCCATGCCCCCCGTCGAACCCTTAAGTCACTTAAATGCCCTATAAAAGTTTCGATATGCAGATGTGACCCACCCAGGAGTCAGGAATGGGAACATTATATGAGCTGAAGCCAAGGCAAAGGTCCTCAGACAAGCGTTGCTCAGAGATGCCCAGAGCTGTGGGCTGTAAATACTGCTTTCTGTGCAGCTGTCCTGAAAGAGCCAGTCCGCACTACCAGAGGGAATGCTAATTCGGATTCAGGTTATTTCAGGACACATGCTTGCATTACGGGGAGCCTTGTACTAAGTCATAGAATGCTTGCTAAAATTTCAGAAACCAGGATCCCAACCCGAACTAAGGGGGCGGCAAACGCCTCATGGAGCTGGTCTGGAGCTGCATGTGGACTTCCTTCCATTATGTCTCCTCTCAGTGAGGCCGAGTTCCTGTACAGGCCCAGATAGGGGGACGTGTTTGTGTACAGGAGGGCAGGGGAGAGGTTAGAGCCGTGCGCCTGAATCCCAGATACTCGCAACCGGTATTGATTTGATCTTCCTTAATCGGCCTGGAGAGAGGCTCCCACAGTAGAAGTAGGTGGCCCAATGTCTCTCAGTCCTTGAAGAAGAGAGACCCCGACACCAGGCCAGTTTTTTCCTTATTCAACAGCTTTAGCCAGGGACTGGGGGTACATGGTGAGATTCACAGGGAGATTATAGTACGGGAGAATTGAAATATTCCAAATATGTGTTAATTTGTAACGAGTTGAAAAAAATTCATGATTCTGCTTTTAATGTTTCTTGACATTGTGGCAACTGAGGAGACACCTCGTGGAGGTCCTTTTAGCCACTTGGTTTCTGCTAAGATCAGTGCCTTCAAGGATTTTTAAATATACAACTGCCTTGGAAATGCTATGGCTGGTTAACTGCTATCCCTTTATCCAATCAACAGCAGGGTTTTTTTTTTTTAATCTTTTCAATTGCATGTGATTGTTTGTGAGCATCTTCACAGCCCTAGCAAAGTCAGCACTCTTTTATTTTCTTCAATTCTCCCCGGAGGCTATTATCTCATTGCTTTTTAGAGAGACTGGAAGAGAGAGGGAAAGACCTAGAGCAACCAGGATGTGAGAGAAACACATCCATTGGTTGCCTCCTGAGCACCTCTATCCAGAGCCCAATAAGGGGAGGAGTGTGCAACCAAGGTGCCCTAGAATGGAATGGAACCCCAACTCTTAGGTCTGCAGTTCTATCCACTGGCTGAACCAAACCGAATAGGGATCAACACTAGAGATTTGAAAAAAATAAATAAATTTCTGGCCAGTATGCCTCAATGGTTCAGTGACCTATGAACCAGGAGGTCACTGGTCAAGACCAACATCAGGGCTGTGGACTCCATACCCAATGTGGGGTGTGCAGGAGGCAGCCAACCAATGATTCTCAATCATCATTGATGTTCCTATGTCTCTCTCCCTCTCCCTTCCTCTCTGAAACCAATAAAAAAATGTATATTTAAAAAAATAAGTAAGTAAATAAATGGTGTTGACAGGATCAAGAGAGAATAGCCTGGGGGCAAATTAGAGAATGCCTATTAACAGAGTTAATCCTCTCTGGCTTCCAGAAAGCACGAAAATCTTCTTACTCTGGTTCATCCCTACCGCATGGGGAGGAGCCACTGGACATTGTTGGGCGTGGTTAATCACTCTGTCCTAATGGTGTATATCTACCAGGGTCAGCTCCTGGCTCCCGCAGCCCTGTGCCAGACTGTCTACAGACATCCTTGTGGGAGGTTCTCCTTTCGCTGTCCACACTACATATGGGACAAGAGCCGTCTGAGCCTGGTGAGTCCAGATATGGGACGTAGTGAGTGTGGGAGGCCATAGTGAGGTAAGACTTGTGTGTTCCTGAGGGCCTGCCCTGTGGCCCCCAGAGAGACATATACCTCCACAGGGAATCCAAACTAGGGTCGCTTATTGAAAACACATTGGGTTACTTATGTTTTCCTGGTCCCTGCAGGAACCTTAGGTCACTTAAATGGCCTTCAAATTTTTACAAATACTTATGTGACCGTGGCGGGTCAGGAAGGGAAATGGGAACGTTTGCCTGTGGTAAAGCCAAGGCAAAGGCCCTCAAAAACCCGGTGCACAGAGTTGCCCAGAGCCATGGGCAGTAACAACCTGGCTTTCTGTGCAGCTGCCCTGGAAGGGCCCAGTCCCCACCTCCCCAGGGCATTCTAATTCAGATTCAGGTTATTTCAGGCCAAATGCTGTCATTATGGTTCTAGGGCTTCCTAAGTCATCAAATGCTTTTGCTAATGTTACGGAAAGCAGGATCCCAACCTGAACTAAGCGGGTGACAAAGCACCTAAGGGTGCCTGTCAGGAGCTGCATGTGGACTACCTTCCATTATGTCTCAGTGAGGCCGGGTTTGTGTACAGGCAGAGATAGGTGGGAGTGATTTTGTATAGAAGGTTCTGGGAGAGGTTAGAGATATGGGCCTGAATCCAGGACACCCAGACCCTGTGTTGACGGCACCTTCTTCATAGGCCTGCAGGCACTCAGAGTACAAGCAGGTCGCCCAAAAACTCTCAGTCCCTAAAGGAAACCCGGAGACCTGGGCAGTATTTACTTATTCAACAGCTTTAGCCAGGGCAGCTGCACAGAAACTAAGGTTCCAGGGAGGTTATAGGAATGGGGAACTAAGATCTTCTAAATGCGTGTTATTTTGCAGCATGAGTTGAAAAAATTCATGATACTGTCTTTACTATTCCTTGACGTGTGGCAGCCGAGGAGACCCAAGGTGGAGGTCATTCCAGCCTCTTCTTGGTCTCTACTAGCATCAATGCTGACTGTAAGGGGAAGCTCCACTGTCTTCTCACCTCTTTAAGGAATGCTATGACTAGCTTTCCGCTTTTCATTTATTCAATCAACAACAGTTTTTCTGCCTGTAGAATTGGCTGTGATGGTTCTGTGAGCGCTTTCACACCCTTAGCAACATTACTTATCTTTCTTAGTTTTGTAATCCTCACCCGAGGATATTTTCCAATGACTTTTTGGGGAGAGTGGAGGAGAGAGAGAAATACAGAAAGATGGATGTGAGGGAAACAGGTGCATTGGTTGCCTCCTGCAGGTGCCCAGACAAGGGCCAGGACCTAGAGGAGCCTGCAACCCAGGTACACGCCTTTAAAAGGAATGGAACCTGGAACCGTTAGGTCCTCAAGCCAAAGCTCTATACACTGAGCCAAACCGACTAAGGCTGCAGTAGCTTTCTGTTTGGTCACTTTATATATTAAAATTGTGCTAGTTATTGATTTAACCACCAACAAAACAATTCTTTCCTATTTATTTATTTATTTATTTATTTATTTATTTATTTATTTCTGAGACACTTTTTGTCATGCCGAGGTATCAGCATGAAAGAGCTGTCAGGTGGAAAACTGAAGTTTTGGTCGACCACTGAGTCATTTTCTGTGAACAATTTGGTGGAGAGAACGGAATTGCTTGGGATGGGAGAAGAGGTTTGACTGAATCATGAATTCAGTGTTACCAGCAATGACTGTTGTTTGTTTGCTAATCCTCACCTGAGAATATTTCCCACTGATGGTTTTATAGACAGGGGAAGGCAGTGAGGGATTGGGGTGGAGGAGAGAGAGAAAAGCATTGCTGTGAGAGACAAGTCTATTGGTTGTCTCCTGAGCTCGCCCCCATCAGAGCTGGGGATGAACCTGCACTAGGTACATGCTCTTGAACGGAAAAACCAAGACTCTTGGGTACACGGGTCAACACTGTAATCAGTGGCACACACTGGCCAGGCAGAAATAACTGTATTTTAAGACAAACACTGCCAAATCCATTGCTGAGGCTTTTCAAAAACCGGAAGTTATGGAGGTTTGGATTTTTACATTTGATAACCAGACTCTACTCTTAAGGATATTAAGCACTTTTCCTACCCCCCTAGATAATAGGTAACTAAAGCTGAAACGTAGCCCAGGGACTGAGAATCTAGTAGGAAACATTCTCACACCTTCTGCAGTTCCTTGCAGACCCACAGTGATGAATGAGGGTGTAGGTGACCTGTGGGTCTGGGGAAAAGAAATCAATGGTTCCCTCAAAGGTGGCAATTAACACAGCAGGGCCACAACACAAATAGGAAGTATTCTTTTTTGTATTTCTTTACATGAAACTGTATTTTCTCATCCCCAGGAACCAATCGGTACCTAAGAGTCACGACTGCTTTCTGACCAAGAGAATTGCTGAACTTGGATTCATACCCTCTGAGCTGCCAAGGACAGTCGTCCTCCAACTACTTTGATTGGCTGCAGGTGGACAGTGGAGCCGCTCTGGGCACCTTCCTCTGTAGCTAAGGACCTCACAGGACACCAAGGGCTGCTCTTAATTGATAAAGAGAATTTACACAGGAAGGCCAGTGATATCTGAGGGTGCATCTGCTTCTCAGTGGAGAGGTTTCACAGAGCTCAACCTCCTGAAGAAACACACTTCAGTCCCATCCTTCATTCAGGGCCCAATGGCAGGTGAAGGAACTGTGGCCAAACTCCAGATGGAAATCAAGTGTGCCATCTGCCTGGATAACCTGAGAGACCCTGTCACCCTCGAATGTGGGCCAAACTTCTGTTGCTCCTGCATCCAGCACTCCTGGGCTGGTCTGCTGGACAGTTTCCCATGTGCTGTGTGCCGTCACCCATGCCAACAGTGGCAGATGTGGAGCAACACCCAGCTGGGAAGGATGGTGGACATCGCCCAGCTCCTCCAGATCACCATGGAGAAGATGAAGCAGCAGGAAGAGGGGCGCTTGTGTGAGAAGCACAACGAGGCCGTGACCCTCTTCTGTGAGGAGGACCTAGAGCTATTGTGTCCCCTGTGCACTCAGCCTCCTGACTACCAGGGTCACCAGGTGAGGCCCGTGCGGGAGGCTGCCCCTCATCACAGGCAAAGGCTCAGCAGTTACATTGGGCCCCTGAAGAAGCTGATGGCAGACATGCAGAAACTATTAGACACCCGAGACAGGAGACTGTCAGAACTGAGAGAAAAGGTGGAAAACCAGAGGGCAAAGTTAGCCGCTGAATTTGAGCATCTGATGGAATCTGTTGAGTGTGAGGAAGAGGCATTTCCATCAAGGCTAGCTGCACAAGAGAAGCACATTCTATGGAATATCCGTGCAAACATAGCTGCATTTTCAGACTACATTTACAAACTTAAAGTTCTACTAAAGGAGCTGGCAGAGAAGAGTGTGATGTCAGATGTGCAAATGATGATGAATATCAAGGGTGTCCTCCACCGTTGTGAAACACTAGATCCCCCAGCTGTCTATACCTTCCAGTGTAAGAGAGAAGAATTCAGTCTTCCTCCGCAGTTTTTGGCGCTGCAGAAAATTATACACAGATTTAGAGAAGAAGTTACCATGGATCCCAAGACCGCACATCCTAATGTGCTTGTGTCTGAGGATAAAAAGTCTGTGACATTTGCGAGGGAAAAACAAAGCGTTCGTAGGCATCCAAAGGGATTTCATGTGGACCCAGTTGTCCTGGGTACTGAAGGGTTTGACTGTGGCCAACATTACTGGGAGGTCCAGGTGGATGACAAGCCTGAGTGGGCCGTGGGGGTCTGTAAGGACTCCCTTTTCAAGGACAGAAAGCAGCCGCTGCTGAGATAGAACAGATGCTGGGCGATTCAGCTGCAGGATGGTGACTATGTGGCATGAGGGTTTGTTCCTGTCCCCCTTGTGCTGAAGGAAATGCCCAGAGGGATTGGCATCTATCTGGACTATGAGTTGGGTCAGGTTTCCTTTTACAGCTTGAATGACATGTCTCACATCCATTCCTTCAGGGATATATTTTCTGAAGTGCTGAAGCCTTACTTCTATGTCGGATGTGATCCCAAACCTCTCACTGTCTGTGCCTTAACAGATTAGGAAGGATGACCTGTCACTTTGGTTCATTTTCTTCCTGGGATTTACAAGCAGTAGGTAGAATTTTTAAAATCATAATCTTATTGTTATTTTTATTGTTAAATATGCTTTCATAGATTTCAGATGGAAGGGTGAGGTATATAGTGAGTGGGAGAGAGAAAGAAACATCAGTGATGAGAGACAATTATTGATCGGCTGCCTCCTGCACAATCTCTACTTCCAGCCCCCCACCGAGGCATGTGCCCCTGACTGAATGGAACCCAGAAACCTTCAATCCACAGACTGAGGCTCTATCCTTATGCTAAACCAGCTGGACCTTATTTTTATTATATATATATATATGAAAGTATTACTTAGGTCTTTGTGGGTAGAATTTCATACAACTCTTAGTGGTCTAGCATCAACATTTTTTGTTGTTGTTGTACTGATTTTTAGAGATGGAGAGAGAGAGAGAGGGAAACATCAGTGTGAGAGGGGTCCTTTGATTGGCTGCCTTCTGAATGCACCCAGATTGTGGATTGAACCCCAAACTGGGTTTGTGACCTGACCCAGAATCGAACCTGCCCACCCTTTGGTACACAGGAGAATTGTCCAACTAACTGAGCTACACTGGCCAGGTTTAGCAACAATGTTTTGTAAAAAGCACTTCTGAGATTTGAGTACTTGTTTTCTCTCTCTCACTCTCTCCCCCCTCCTCCCCATTTTTCTCAAGAGCAAGGTGTGTGGGAACATATGGAGTTGTGGAGTATTTGGAATATTGATTGATCAGTTCTTTCTGAAGTGCTTCTGAAATTTTGGATTAGAATGTTCATTATGAGGCACAGTTCAATAAAGTTTTTGTTTATTTACATGAATTACAAACTGTCTATGTTTCAGGATGTGGCTCTATGCATAAGTCCCTTATGTATTCCAGGTAGGAGAGATGGCAGATTCATGGGGGGGGGGGGCTTTCAGTGGTTTCCTATTACTTTTGTGGGTGTAGAGAGTAAGTTACTGATTGCTTCTACTATTTTTTAAAATAGTTTTATTTGATTTCAGAGAGGGAAAGGAAAGAGACATAAAAAAAAAAAATGGGGAGAGAAAATCATTGATCAGCTGCCTCCTGCAAGGGGATTCAGGCCCCAAACCTGGACTGAACACACACCCTTCAGTCCACAGGCCCATGCTCTATTCTTGGAGCCAATGTAGCTGAAGCTTCCAACTATTTTTAAGGATGTTTTTATTTCATTCCTTTATTCATTTATTTTTAATCCTCAGATGAGGATGTTTTTCCATTGAGTGTTGGGGAGTGTAGAGAGAGAGAAAGACAGAGAAACATGGATGTGAGAGAAACACATCAACTGGCTTCCTCCTGCACATGCCCTGACCAGGGTCCTGGGCTAGAAGGAACCTGGAAAAATGGTACATGCCCTTGATCTGAATGGAACCCAAGAACCTTTGGTTATCCGGCCCAGTCCCCACCACTGAACCAAAATGGCAAGGGCTCAACAGTAATAGAGTTTAAATGAATCCAATGTAATAAAGAGTAATATGCATATTGACCATCATTCCAACACACAAGTTGGCTGCCCCTATGAGAACACAAGATATACGCCAAAACAAGGCCAACAGGGTAGGGCAGTTGGGGGTGACCAGGCCATCAGAGGACAGGGTGACCAGCTGGCAGAGGAGGGCAGTTGGGGGAGACCAGGCCAGCAGGGGAGGGCAGTTTGGGGGCACCAGTCCTGCAGGGGAGGGAAGTTAGGGGTGACCAGGCTGGCAGAGGAGCGCTGATAGGGGAGACCAGGCCAGCAGGGGTGGGCAGTTCCAGGCACCAGTCCAGCAGGGCAGGGAAGTTAGGGGTGACCAGGCCTGCAGAGGAGGGCAGTAGGGAGGGCTAGGCCTTCAGGGAGGGCAGTTCAGCGCTATCAGGACACCAGGGGAGCGCAGGTAGGAATGACCAGGCCATCAGAGGAAGGCAATTAGGAGTGACCAGGCCTGTGGGAGAGGGCAATTGGGGTGACCAGGCCCGAAGGGGGGGCATTTGGGGGAGACCAGGCCAGCAGCAGTGGGCAGTTCCAAGGCACCAGTCCTGCAGGGGAGGGAAGTTAGGGGTGACTAGGCCTGCAGGGCCGGGCAGTTGGGGAAGGGACCAGGCTTCAAGAGGAGGGCAGTTGGGGGCAACCAGGCTACAAATGAGGGCAGTGAGGGGTTACCGGACCAGCAGGTGAGGGCAGTCAGGGGCTACTAGGCCTGTAGGGGAGGACAGTTAGCGGTGACCAGGCTGGCAATGGAGGGCAGTTAGGGATGATCAGGAGGGCAGGGGAGCGCAGTTAGGGCCAATTGGGCCGGCAGGGGAGTTGTTAGGAGGTGATCGGGCTGGCAGGCAGAAGAGGTCATGGGCAGTCAAACAGGCAGGGAGGCGAGCAGTTGGGAGCAGCAGTCCTGGATTGTGAGAGGGATGTCCCACTGCCCTCAAGGTGTCCCAGATTGGAGAGGGAGCAGGCTGGGTTGAGGGACACACACACCCCTCCCACCGTGCATGAATATGGTGCACCAGGCCCCTAGTAAGTAAGTAAGTAAATAAATAAATAAGCAAGTAAATAAACAAGCAAATTAAATGAATGAATGAATGAATGAATGAATGGTTTTGAGAGGATCAAGAGAGACTAGCCAGGCCCTAACCAGTTTGGTTCAGTGGTTAGAATGTCGGTCTGCAGACTGAAGGGTGCCAAGTTCCATTCCAGTCAAGGGCATGTACCTTGCTTGCAGGCACATCCCCAGTAGGGGGTGTGCAGGAGATAGCTAATGGATGTTTCTCATGATGTTTCTAACTCTATCTCCCTTCCTCTCTTAAAAAAAAAAAAAAAATCAATGATATAATTTTTTAAATACTTGGTATTTAAAAAAATACCTAGGTAGTTCTTTAAATCAAGGTAGTTCTATGAGAGAGAGAGACTAGCCAGAGTGCAGATTACATCCTGCAAATTTGCAGAGTTGATCCATTCTGGCATGATGAAAAGATTGAAAATCCTCTTGCCTTAACTAACCCCTCCCCCTGGGGGAGGAGCCCCTGGACTTTGGTGGGTGTGGTTCTAATAGCTAGGTCCTCCTAATGGTGTATATACACCAGGGTCAGGGCTCCTGCAGCCCTGTTGCAGAGGGTCAGAAAAGATCCTTGTGGGAGATTCACCTTTTCTTTTGGCGTTAAGACCTGACCTCATCCTTCTGCTCCTGGTAAGTCCAAGATGAGACCAAGTGGATGGGGGAGGCTGGAGTGCAGTAAAATGGATGGGTTCCTGAGCATCTGCTCTGTGCTCCACTGAGAGACATATATTTCTAAGGAATACTTGGCTGTTGTAAGAAAAAAGAAAGCACTCTTACCATTTGCTAGGTCATGGATGGACCCGGAGAGCATTGTGCTAAGCCTTTAGCAGCTAAGGGAAATATGCCAGCCAGGGAAGGATAAGTATCATAGGATCTCATTCATTTGTGGAGTACAACAACATAAACTGATGAACAAAAATAGATCCAGAGATGTAGAAACATCAAACCGATCATCAAATCTCAGTGGGAAAGCAGGGGAGGGTGGGAGCTTTGGAGGGGAAGAGATCAACTAAAGGACTTGTATGCATGCATATTAACATAACCAATGGACAGAGACAATAGGGGGGTGAGGGTCTGGGCTAGGAGTTGGGAGCAGCAGGGGAGAGGCCAATGGGGGTTGGGGGGAGAATGAGACATATGCAATACTTTAAACGTTAAAGAATTTTTAAAATTAAAAAAATGTTACATTTAAAAATAATAAATAAATAAAATAAAGGGATCCAAACTGGATTTTAAAACACATGTAGTTCATTACGTTTTCCTGGTCCATGACAGAACCTCAGTTACCTAAATGCCCTTTAACATTTTAGATTTCCAGATCTGACCCTTGGGGGTCAGGAATGGGAATGTTTGCATGTGGTAAAGCCAAGGCGAAGGTCCTCAAACACCTGCTGCACAGGGTTGCCCAGACCCATGGGCAGTAAGTACCTTGGTTTCTGTGGGAAGGGCCTAGTTTGCACTTCACAAAGGAATGCTAATTGGAATTCAAGGTATTTTAGGACACAAGCTTTTAATAAGGTTGGGGCCTTCCTAAGTCACGGAATGCTTGCTGAAAATAGAGAAAGCAGGATCTCAACCCAAACAAAGAGGGGTGACAAAGCGCCTCATGGTGCAGGTCAGGAGCTGCATGTGGACCACTTACCATTATGTCTCAGGGAGGCCGGGTTTCTGTATGGGCGCAGATGGGTGGGAGTGTCTGTGTACAGGAGGGCAGGGTAGAGGTTAGAGCCATGGGTCTGTATCTCAGATACTCAGACCTGGTATGAACTTGATCTTTTCTTTATTTTTATTTTAAATATATTTTTACTGATTTTAGTGAGGAAGGGAGAGGGAGAGAGATAGGAACATCAATGATGAGAATCACTGATCATTGGTTCCTGCGCGCGCCCCTGGGGATGGAGGCCCCCAACCCAGACATGTGTCCTGAGGGGGAATCCAAGGTGACACCCAACCACTGAGCAAGGCCGGCCCGGCTGACTTGATCTTTCTTAATTGGCCTGCACACAGACACTCAGAGTATAAGCAAGTGGCCCAAAGTCCTTTCAGTCCCTAAAGGAGACCCCGATACCTGGCCAGTATTTTAGCCATTCAACAGATGTAGCCAGGGACTGCGGAGCCATTGTGAGGATCACATGGAGTTGACAGGAATGTGGAATTGAGATCCTCCAAATGTGTGTTGATTTGCAACGTGAGTTGAAAAAATTTCATGATCATGTCTTCACTGTTCCTTGACACTGTGCCTCTTCTTGGTCTGTGCTAGGATGAGTGACTGGTTGTAAGGGAAAGCTCAACTGGCTTCTCAAAGAAGCTTGAGGAGTTGCACCTTGCTAACATCAAAGGCAGGTGTGTGTGTGGTTCCCAGCTTTTACTCACATTGAATTTCTGTCCCTGATTTGCATTCTGTGCATGTGATAAATCAGCTTTGCTGCCTGGGGAGGTATTCAGAATAAATCTATCCTAGTCCCAATCCCACCTACTTAGGTACACAGTGGATATATCCTGCATTTCAGAAATGCAAATGAAAAGCAAGTAAATCTTGATATACATTTGAGCCTTGGCTCTCTAAGTTAATTCATTCCAGAGGCTGTTCCAAAACTCAATCACATTTCTCCTATTAGAAATCAAGTAAATTGCATTAATACCTTCCAGACCCCCAAATGATTCTCTGTTCTAACCTTTCTTATATATAACGTACATGACTCATGTAATGCTTAATCTATAAATCAAGCATGTCAAACTCAAAGGCTAACCCTGGCCTAATAAGTTTATGTGGTTCCCAAAAAGCCAAAAGCTTCAATTTTCATACAAACATAGGTTTATTTCAATGGAGACATGCTGAATACAAAGGTGAACTTAATTCATTCCAGAGGCTGTTCAATAACTGATCCCCAAATGATTCTGTCTTTTAAAGTTTCTTATATGCGTAGTATACTGCTCATCTACTGTTTAATCAATAAATGAAAACTTCTTAAATTGATCCAACCACGCCCTACTGGCCTTAAAGGATTTATTTTGTGTAAAACTGCCTTGGAAATGCTATCACTGGTTAACCTCTATTCACTTATACAATCAACAGTTTTTATTCCTTTCCAATTGCCTGAGATTGTTGTTTTGTGAGCACTTTCATACCCTTAGCAACACTAGCACTTTTCATTACTTTTTTTTTTTTTTTTTACCTGAGGGATTTTTCTCATTGGTTTTTCGAGAGGGAAAGAGAGAGAGAAACCTGGATTTGAGAGAAACACATTGATTGGTTGCCTCTTGCACATGCCACCACCAGGGCCAAGGCAGGGGAGGACCCTGGGACCAAGGTAGGTGCCCTTGAATGGAATGGAGTCTGACCTACCCTTAAGTCTGCAGATCAATGCTCTACCAAATGAGCCAAACCAGTTAGGGGTCAACAATAAACATTTTTTTTTTTTTAAAGTGAGTACAGCCCTATCGGTTTGGGGTCATTGAATGAAGCGTGGGCCTGTGGACTGAAGGATCCCAGGTTTGATTCTGGTCAAGGACATGTAGCTTATTTTCAAGCACACCGGAAGCAGATGATCAACGTTTCTCTCTCATCGATGTTTCTCTCTATCCCTGTCCCTTCCTCTCTATAAAAAAATCAATAAAAGGTATTTCAGGATAGTTGTAAACAAACAAACAAAACAAAACCTGAGTACCTAAGTAGGCAAATGCCTGGTGTTGAGAGGATCCAGACAGAAGAGTGAGGGGGCAAATTAGATGATGCATATTAACAGCTTTAATCCTTTTTGGCCTCAGGAAAGCACTGTTAATCCCCTTAACCTTGCTCATCCCTCCCCCCTGGTGCACCAGCCAATAGACTTTGGTGGGCGTGGTTTAATAGCTGGAGCCTTCTACTGGAGTATATAAACCAGGGTCTGCTCAGGTCTCCTGCAGTCCTGTTCCACTAGGTGTAGAGAGATCCTAGTGGGAGATTCGCCTTTCCCTTTTGGTGTTTCAGAAAGGAGAAGAGCCCTCTGCTCCTGGTGAGTCCGGAGATGGTCCAAGTGGGTGAGGGAAACCAGAGTGAGAAAGACCTGTGGGTTCCTGAGGGCCTGCTCTGTGCCCCGCTGAGAGACATATACCTCCAAAGGGAATTCAAACTCTGCATTGGCTCCTTTTAAAACATAAGCGGTTATGTTTTCCTGCTCCCCCTTCAGATCCTTAAGTCACTTAAATGCCCTATAAAAGTTTTGATATGCAGATGTGACCCCCCAGGAGTCAGGAATGGGAACATTGTATGAGCTAAAGCCAAGGCAAAGGTCCTCAGACACCCGCTGCTCAGAGTTGCCCAGAGCTGTGGGCGGTAAATACTGCTTTCTGTGCAGCTGTCCTGGAAGAGCCAGTCCGCACTACCAGAGGAAATGCTAATTCGGATTCAGGTTATTTTAGGACACATGCTTGCATTATGGGGAGCCTTGTAGTAAGTCATAGAATGCTTGCTAAAATTTCAGAAACCAGGATCCCAACCCGAACTAAGGGGGCGGCAAACGCCTCATGGAGCTGGTCTGGAGCTGCATGTGGACTTCCTTCCATTATGTCTCCTCTCAGTGAGGCCGAGTTCCTGTACAGGCCCAGATAGGGGGACGTGTTTGTGTACAGGAGGGCAGGGGAGAGGTTAGAGCCGTGCGCCTGAATCCCAGATACTCGCAACCGGTATTGATTTGATCTTCCTTAATCGGCCTGGAGAGAGGCTCCCACAGTAGGAGCAGGTGGCCCAATGTCTCTCAGTCCTTGAAGGAGAGAGACCCGGACACCAGGCCAGATTTTTCGTTATTCAACAGCTTTAGCCAGGGACTGGGGGTACATGGTGAGATTCACAGGGAGATTATAGTACTGGAGAATTGAAATCTTCCAAATTCGTGTTAATTTGTAACGAGTTGAAAAAAATTCATGATTCTGCTTTTAATGTTTCTTGACATTGTGTCAACCGAGGAGACCCCTGGTGGAGGTCCTATTAGCCACTTGGTTTCTGCTAAGATCAGTGCCTTCAAAGATTTTTAAATATACAACTGCCTTGGAAATGCTATGGCTGGTTAACTGCTATCCGTTCATCCAATCGATAGCGGGTGTTTTTATTTTACCTTTTCAATTGCATGTGATTGTTGTTGGTGAGCACCTTCATATCACTTGCAAAGTCAGCAATCTATTTTTTTTTCCCATCCAATTCTCCCCTGAGGCTATTATCTCATTGTTTTTTAGAGAGACTGGGAGAGAGCAACCAGGATGTGAGAGAAACACATCCATTGGTTGCCTCCTGAGCAGGGCCTCTGTCCAGGGCCCAGGAGGGGAGGAGTCTTCAACAAAGCTAGGTGCCCTTGAATGGAATGGAACCTGAACCCTTAGATCTGAAGGTTAAGGTTCTATCCACTGACTGAACCAAACTGAATAGGGATCAACACTAGAGATTTAAAAAAATAAATAAATTCCTGGCCAGTATGCCTCAATGGTTCACTGACCTATGAACCAAGAGGTCACTGGTTAGATTCTGCTAAAGGCCAACATCAGGGTTGTGGGCTCCATCCCCAATGGGGATATGCAGGAGGCAGCCAACCAATGATTCCCTCTCATTATTGATGTTCCTATGTCTCTCTCCCTCTCCCTTCCTCTCTGAAATCAATAAAATATGTATATTTAAAAAAATGACTAAGTAAATAAATGGTGTTGACAGGATCAAGAGAGAATAGCCTGGGGGCAAATTAGAGAATGCCTATTAACAGAGTTAATCCTCTCTGGCTTCCAGAAAGCACTGAAAATCTTCTTACTCTGGTTCATCCCTCCCCCATGGGGAGGAGCCACTGGACTTTGTTGGGCGTGGTTAATCACTCTGTCCTAATGGTGTATATCTACCAGGGTCAGCTCCTGGCTCCAGCAGTCCAGCGCCAGACTGTCTAGAGACATCCTTGTGGGAGGTTCTCCTTTCGCTGTCCACACTACAGATGGGACAAGAGCCGTCTGCTCCTGGTGAGTCCAGATATGGGACCAAGTAGGTGTGGGAGGCCATAGTGAGGTAAGACTTGTGTGTTCCTGAGGGCCTGCCCTGTGGCCCCCAGTGAGTCATATACCTCCACAGGGAATCCAAACTGGGGTTGTCTTATTGAAAACACAGTCCGTTACTTATATGTTCCTGGTCCCTGCGGGAACCTTAAGTCACTTAAATGGCCTTCAAATTTTTACAGATACTTAGGTGACCCTTGACGGGTCAGGAAGGGGAATGGGAACGTTTGCATGTGGTAAAGCCAAGGCAAAGGCCCTCAAAAACCCACTGCACAGAGTTGCCCAGAGCCATGGGCAGTAACAACCTCGCTTTCTGTGCAGCTGCCCTGGAAGGGCCCGGTCCCACCTTCCGAAGGCATTCTAATTCGAATTCAGGTTATTTTAGGCTGAATGCTGTCATTATGGTTCCAGGCCTTCTTAAGTCATCAAATGCTTTTGCTAATGTTTCGGAAACCTGGATCCCAACCTGAACTAAGCGGGTGACAAAGCACCTAAGGATGCCGGTCAGGAGCTGCATGCGGACTACATTCCATTATGTGTCAGTGAGGCCGGGTTTGTGTACAGGCAGAGATAGGTGGGAGTGATTTTGTATAGAAGGTTCTGGGAGAGGTTAGAGATATGGGCCTGAATCCCAGACACCCAGACCCTGTGTTGACGGCACCTTCTTCATAGGCCTGCAGGCACTCAGAGTACAAGCAGGTCGCCCAAAAACTCTTAGTCCCTAAAGGAAACCCGGATACCTGGCCAGTATTTACCTATTCAACAGCGTTAGTCAGGGCAGCTGCACAGAAACTAAGGTTACAGGGACGTTATAGGAACGGGGAAATAAGATCTTCTAAATGCATGTTATTTTGCAGCATGAGTTGAAAGAATTCATGATACTGTCTTTAATATTCCTTGACGTGTGGCAGCCGAAGAGACCCAAGGTGGAGGTCATTCCAACCTCTTCTTGGTCTCTACTAGCATCAGTGGTGACTGGAAGGGGAAGCTCTACTGTCTTCTCAACTGTTTAGGGAATGCTAGGACTGGCTATCTGCTTTTCATTTATTCAATCAACAACAGTTTTCTACCTGTTCAATTGGCTGTGATGGTTCTGTGAGCGCTTTCACACCCTTAGCAATATTAGTTATCTTTCTTATTTTTGTAATCCTCACCCGAGGATATTTTCCAATGGCTTTTTGGGGAGAGTGGAGGAGAGAGGTAAATACAGAAACATGGATGTGTGAGAAACAGGGGCATTGGTTGCCTCCTGCAGGTGCCCAGACCAGGGCCAGGGCCTAGAGGAGCCTGCAATCTAGGTACACGCCTTTAAATGGAATGGAACCTGGAACTCTTAGGTTCTCAGGCCAAAGCTCTATACACTGAGCCAAACCGACTATGGCTGCAGTAGCTCTCTGTTTGGTCACCTTATGTTTTAAAATTGTGCTAGTTATTCATTTAGCCACCAACAAAAGCATTCTATCCTTTGTGTTATTTTGCTGTTGTTGTTTTTTCTTTTTTTCTGAGACACTTTTTGTCATGCCGAGGTATCAGCATGAAAGAGCTGTCAGGTGGAAAACTGAAGTTTTGGTCAACAACTGAGACATTTTCTGTGAACAATTTGGTGGAGAGAAGGAAATTGCTTGGGTTTGAAGAAGAGGTTTGACTGAATCATGAATTCAGTGTTACCAGAAATGACTGTTTTTTGTTTGCGAATCCTCGCCTGAGAATATTTTCCATTGATGGTTTTATAGAGAGAGGAAGGCAGTGAGGGACTCGGGTGGAGGAGAGAGAGAAAAGCATTGCAGTGAGAGACAAGTCTATTGGTTCCCTCCTGAGCTTGCCCCATGGGAACTGGGGATGAAACTTGCACTAGGTACATGCTCTTGAACAGAAAACCTAAGACTCTCGGGTACACAGGTCAACACTGTAATCAGTGGCACACACTGGCCAGGCAGAAATAACTATTTTAAGACAAAAAGTGCCAAATCCATTGCTGAGGTTTTTCAAAAACCGTAAGTGATGGAGGTTTGGAATTTTACATTTGTTAGCCTGACTCTCTACTCTTAAGGATGTTAAGCACTTTCCTTAAGACCCCAGATAATAGGTAACTAATGCTGGAACCTAGCCGAGGGGCAGAGAACCAAGTAGGAAACATTCTCACACCTTTTGCAGTTCCTTGCACACCCACAGTGATGAATGTGGGTGTAGATGACCTGTAGGGCTGGGGAAAAGGAATCAATGTTTCCCTCAAAGGTGGCAATTAACAGAGCAGGGCCACAAGACAAATAGTAAGTATTCTTTTTTTTACATGAATTTGTATTTTCTCATTCCCAGGAACAAATCGATACCTGAGAGTCACAACTGCTTTCTGACCAAGAGAATTGCTGAACTTGGATTCATACCCTCTGAGCTGCCAAGGACAGTCGTCCTCCAACTACTTTGATTGGCTGCAGGTGGACAGTGGAGTCCCTCTGGGCACATTCCTCTGTAGCTAAGGACCTCACAGGACACCAAGGGCTGCCCTTAATTGATAAAGAGAATTTACACAGGAAGGCCAGTGAGATCTGAAGGTGCATCTGCTTCTCAGTGGAGAGGTTTCACAGAGCTCAGCCTCCTGAAGAAACACACCTCAGTCCCATCCTTCATTCAGGGCCCAATGGCAGGTGAAGCAGCTGTGGCCAAACTCCAGATGGAAATCAAGTGTGCCATCTGCCTGGATAACCTGAGTGACCCTGTCACCCTCGAATGTGGGCACAACTTCTGTCGCTCCTGCATCGAGCACTCCTGGGCTGTTCTGCAGGACAGTTTCCCATGTGCTGTGTGCCGTCACCCATGCAAACAGTGGCAGATGGGGAGCAACACCCAGCTGGGAAGGATGGTGGACATCGCCCAGCTCCTGCAGATCACCATGGAGAAGATGAAGCAGCAGGAAGAGGGGCGCTTGTGTGAGGAGCACAACGAGGCCCTGACCCTCTTCTGTGAGGAGGACCAAAAGTTGTTGTGTCCCCTGTGCACTCAGGCCCCTGACCACCAGGGCCACCAGGTGAGGCCCGTGGGGGAGGCTGCCTCTCATCACAGGCAGAGGCTCAGAAGTTACATTGAGCCCCTGAAGAAGCAGATGGCAGACATGCAGAAACTATTAGACACCCGAGACAGGAGACTGTCAGAACTGAGAGAAAAGCTGGCAAACCAGAGAGCAAAGTTAGCCACTGAATTTGATCATCCAATGGAATCTGTTGAGTGTGAGGAAGAGGCAGTTCATTCAAGGCTAGCTGCACAAGAGAAGCACATTCTACGGAATCTCCATGCAAACATAGCTGCATTTTCAGACTACATTTACAAACTTGAAGTTCTACTAAAAGAGCTGGCAGAGAAGAGTGTGATGTCAGATGTGCAAATGATGATGAATATCAAAGGTGTTCTCCACCGTTGTGAAAATCTAAAACCCCCAGCTGTCTATACCTTCCACTGTAAGAGAGAAATATTTAGTCTTCCTCCTCAGTTTTCGGCCCTGCAGAAAATTATACGGAGATTTAGAGAAGATGTTACCCTGGATCCGAAGACCGCACATCCTAATCTGCTTGTGTCTGAGGATAAAAAGTCTGTGACATTTGTGAGGAAAAGGCAAAGTGTTCCTCAAAATCCAAAGGGATTTGAAGTGGACCAAGTTGTCCTGGGTACTGTAGGGTTTGACTGTGGTCGACATTATTGGGAGGTCCAGGTGGATGACAAGCCTGAGTGGGCCGTGGGGGTCTGTAAGGACTCTCTTTTCAAGGACAGAGAGCAGCCCCTGCTGAGACAGGAGAACAGATGCTGGGCGATTCAGCTGCAGGATGGTGACTATGTGGCACGAGGGTTTGTTCCTGTCCCCCTTGTGCTGAAGGAAACGCCCAGAGGGATTGGCATCTATCTGGACTATGAATTGGGTCAGGTTTCCTTTTACAGCTTGAATGACATGTCTCACATCCATACCTTCAGGGATACATTTTCTGAAGTGCTGAAGCCTTACTTCTATGTCGGATGTGATCCCAAACCTCTCACTGTCTGTGCCTTAACAGATTAGGAAGGATGACCTGTTACTTTGGTTCATTTTCTTCCTGGGATTTACAAGCAGTAGGTAGAATTTTTAAAATCATAATCTTATCGTTATTTTTATTTTTAATTACAATTTTAGATATTTCAGAGGGAAGGGAGAGGGATAGTGAGTGGGAGAGAGATAGAAACATCAGTGATGAGAGACAATTATTGATGGGCTGCCTCCTGCACACTCTCTACTGTGGATTCAGCCTTCCTCCGAGGCATGTGCCCATGACTGAATGGAACCCAAAACCTTCAATCCACAGGCTGAAGCTCTATCCTTTGGGCCAAACCAGCTGGACCTTATTTTTATTATATATATATGAAAGTATTACATAGGTCTTTGTGGGTAGAATTTCATACAACTCTCAGTGGTCTAGCATCAACATTTTTTGTTGTTGTTGTACTGATTTTTAGAGATAGAGAGAGAGAGAGGGAAACATCAGTGTGAAAGGGGTCCATTGACTGGCTGCTCCAGAATGCAACCAGATTGTGGATTGAACCCCAAACTGGGTTTGTGACCTGACCCAGAATCAAAACTGCCCACCCTTTGGTGCATGGGAAAATTCTCCAACTAACTGGGCTACACTGGCCAGGTTTAGAAACAATAATCTGTAAAAGTTCTTCTGTGATTTGAACACTTGTTTTCCCTCTCTCTCTCTCTCCCCCCCTCCCTATTTTTCTCAAGAGCAAGGTGTGTGGGAACATACAGAGTTGTGGAGTATTTGTAATATTGATTGATCAATTCTTTCTGAAGTGCTTCTGAAATTTTAAATTACAATGTTCATTATAAGGCACAGTTCAATAAAGTTTTTGTATATTGACATGAATTACAAACTTTGTCTATGTTTTAGGATGTGGCTCTATGCATAAGTCCCTTATGTATTCCAGGTAGGAGAGATGGCAGATTCATGGGGGGCCTTTCAGTGGTTTCCTATTACTTTTGTGGGTGTAGAGAGTAAGTTACTCATTGCTTCAACTATTATTTTAAGTATTTTTAATTGATTTCAGAGAGGTAGAGGAGAGAGACAGAAACATGGATGTGAGAGATACACATCAATTGCTTTCCTTCTGCACATGCCCTGACCAGGTTCCTGGGCTAGAAGGAACCTGGAGAAAAGGTACATGCCCTTGATTTGAATGGAACCCAAGAACCTTTGGTTATTGGGCCCAGTATCCACCTCTGAACCAAAATGGCAAGGGCTCAACAGTAATAGTGTTTAATGAATCCAATCTAATAAAGAGTAATATGCATATTGACCATCATTCCAACACACAAGTTGGCTGTCCCCATGAGAACACAAGATGGCCGCCACAACACGGCCAACAGGGTAGGGCAGTTGGGGGTGACCAGGCCAGCAGAGTACAGGGTGACCAGCTGGTAGAGGAGGGCAGTTGGGAGAGACCAGGCCAGCAGGGGAGGGAAGTTTGGGGGCACCAGTCCTGCAGGGGAGGGAAGTTAGGGGTGACCAGCCAGGC
The DNA here is from genome assembly GCA_026230045.1 of Corynorhinus townsendii. NCBI lineage: Eukaryota > Metazoa > Chordata > Mammalia > Chiroptera > Vespertilionidae > Corynorhinus > Corynorhinus townsendii. The sequence goes on along the minus strand of JAPDVU010000006.1, from coordinate 110,334,687 downwards.
AGAGCAGCACTGATAGGGGAGACCAGGCCAGCAGGGGTGGGCAGTTCCAGGGCACCAGTCCTGCAGGGCAGGGAAGTTAGGGGTGGCCAGGCCTGCAGAGGAGGGCAGTGAGGAGGGCCAGGCCTGCAGGGAGGGCAGTTCAGGGCTATCAGGACACCAGGGGAGGGCAGGTAGGAATGACCAGGCCATCAGAGGAAGACAATTAGGAGTGACCAGGCCTGTGGGAGAGGGCAATTGGGGTGACCAGGCCTGAAGGGGGGGCATTTGGGGGAGACCAGGCCAGCAGCAGTGGGCAGTTTCAAGGCACCAGGTCTGCAGGGGAGGGAAGTTAGGGGTGACCAGGCCTGCAGGGGAGGGCAGTTGGGGGGAACCAGGCCAGCAGGGGAGGGGAGTTGGGTGGGGGACCAGGCTTGAAGAGGAGGGCAGTTGGGGGCAACCAGGCCTCTAGGGGAGGGCAGTTGGGGGCAATCAGGATGACAAATGAGGGCAGTTAGAGGTTACCGGACCTGCAGGGGAGGTCAGTCAGAGGCTACTAGGCCTGCAGGGGAGGACAGTTAGTGGTGACCAGGCTGGCAAGGGAGGGCAGTTAGGGATGATCAGGAGTGCAGGGGAGCGCAGTTAGGGCCAATTGGGCCGGCAGGGGAGTAGTTAGGAGGTGATCGGGCTGGCAGGCAGAAGAGGTCATGGGCAATCAAACAGGCAGGGAGGCGAGCAGTTGGGAGCACCAGTCCGGGTTTGTGAGAGGGATGTCCCACTGCCCTCAAGGTGTCCCAGATTGGAGAGGGAGCAGGCTGGGTTTAGGGACACACACACCACTCCCACCGGTGCATGAATATGGTGCCACAGGCCTCCAGTAAGTAAGTAAATAAATAAATAATAAATAAATAAGCAAGCAAATTAACAAGCAAATTAAATGAATGAATGAATGAATGAATGGTTTTGAGAGGATCAATAGGGACTAGCCAGGCCCTAACCAGTTTGGTTCAGTGGTTAGAGCATCGGTCTGCAGACTGAAGGGTGCCAAGTTCCATTCCAGTCAAGGGCATGTACCTTGCTTGCAGGCACAGCCCCAGTAGGGGGTGTGCAGGAGATAGCTAATGGATGTGTCTCATGATGTTTCTAACTCTATCTCCCTTCCTGTCTTAAAAAAAAATCAATGAAATATTTTTTTAAATACTTGGTATTTAAAAAAATACCAAGGTAGTTCTTAAAATCAAGGCAGTTCTTTGAGAGAGAGAGACTAGACCGGGTGCAAATTACATCCTGCAAATTAGCAGAGTTAATCCATTCTCGCATGATGAAAATATTGAAAATCCTCTTGCCTTAACTATCCCCTCCCCCTGGGGGAGGAGCCCCTGGACTTTGGTGGGTGTGGTTCTAATAGCTAGGTCCTCCTAATGGTGTATATACAGCAAACTCAGGGCTCATGCAGCCCTGTTGGAGAGAGTCAAAAAAGATCCTTGTGGGCGATTCACCTTCTCTTTTGGCGTTACAGACCCGACCTCATCCTTCTGCTCCTGGTAAGTCCAAGATGAGACCAAGTGGATGGGGGAGGCTGGAGTGGGGTAAAACTGGTGGGTTCCTGAGCATCTGCTCTGTGCCCCACTGAGAGACATATATTTCTAAGGAATACTTGGCTGTTGTAAGAAAAAAGAAAGCACTCTTACCCTTTGCTAGGTCATGGATGGACCCGGAGAGCATTGTGCTAAGCCTTTAGCAGCTAAGGGAAATATGCCAGCCAGGGAAGGATAAGTATCACAGGATCTCATTCATTTGTGGAGTACAACAACATAAACTGATGAACAAAAATAGATCCAGAGACGTAGAAACATCAAACAGATCATCAGTGGGAAAGCAGGGGATGGTGGGAGCTTTGGAGGGGAAGAGATCAACTAAAGGACTTGTATGCATGCATATTAACATAACCAATGGACAGAGACAATAGGGGGGTGAGGGTCTGGGCTAGGAGTTGGGAGCAGCAGGGGAGAGGCCAATGGGGGTTGGGGGGAGAAGGAGACATATGCAATACTTTAAACGTTAAAGAATTTTTAAAAGTAAAAAAATGTTACATTTAAAAATAATAAATAAATAAATAATAAAATAAAGGGATCCAAACTGGATTTTAAAACACATGTAGTTCATTACGTTTTCCTGGTCCCTGACAGAACCTCAGTCACCTAACTGCCCTTTAACATTTTAGATATCCAGATCTGACCCTTGGGGGTCAGGAATGGGAACGTTTGCATGTGGTAAAGCCAAGGGGAATGTCCTCAAACAGCTGCTGCACAGGGTTGCCCAGAGGCAGGGGCAGTAAAAACCTTGGTTTCTGTTGGAAGGGCCTAGTTCGCACTTCACAAAGGAATGCTAATTCGAATTCAATTTAGGACACAAGCTTTTAATAAGGTTGGGGCCTTCCTAAGTCATGGAATGTTTGCTGAAAATAGAGAAAGCAGGATCCCAACCCAAACTAAGGGGGGTGACAAAGCGCCTCATGGTGCAGGTCAGGAGCTGCATGTGGACCACTTACCATTATGTCTCAGGGAGGCCGGGTTTCTGTATGGGCGGAGATGGGTAGGAGTGTTTGTGTACAGGAGGGCAGGGGAGAGGGTAGAGCCAGTGGTCTGTATCTCAGGTACTCAGACCAGGTATGAACTTGATCTTTTCTTTATTTTTATTTTAAATATATTTTTACTGATTTTAGTGAGGAAGGGAGAGGGAGAGAGATAGGAACATCAATGATGAGAATCACTGATCATTGGTTCCTGCGCGCGCCCCTGGGGATGGAGGCCCCCAACCCAGACATGTGTCCTGAGGGGGAATCCAAGGTGACACCCAACCACTGAGCAAGGCCGGCCCGGCTGACTTGATCTTTCTTAATTGGCCTGCACACAGACACTCAGAGTATAAGCAAGTGGCCCAAAGTCCTTTCAGTCCCTAAAGGAGACCCCGATACCTGGCCAGTACTTTAGCCATTCAACAGATGTAGCCAGGGACTGCGGAGCTTTTGTGAGGATCACATGGAGATGACAGGAATGTGGAACTGAGATCCTCCAAATGTGTGTTGATTTGCAACGTGAGTTGAAAAAATTTCATGATCCTGTCTTCACTGTTCCTTGACACTGTGCCTCTTCTTGGTCTGTGCTAGGATGAGTGACTGGTTGTAAGGGAAAGCTCAACTGGCTTCTCGAAGAAGCTTGAGGAGTTGCACCTTGCCAACTTCAAAGGCAGGTGTGTGTGGTTTCCAGCTTTTACTCACATTGAATTTCTGTCCCTGAATTGTATTCTGTGCATGTGATAAATCAGCTTTGCTGCCTGGGGAGGTATTCAGAATAAATCTATTCTGGTCCTAATCCCATCTACTTAGGTACATAGTGGATATATCCTGCATTTCAGAAATGTAAATGAAAAGCAAGTAAATCTTGATATACATTTGAGTCTCGGCTCTCTAAGTTAATTCATTCAGGAGGCTGTTCAAAAACTGAATCACATTTCTCCCATTAGAAATCATGTAAATTGCATTAATACCTTCTAGACCCCCAATTGATTCTCTGTTCTAACATTTCTTATATATTTAGTACATGTCTCATGTAATGCTTAATCCATAAATCAAGCATGTCAAACTCAAAGGCTAACCCTGGCCTAATAAGTTTATGTGGTCCGTAAAAAAACCAAAAGCTTCAATTTTCTTAGAAACGTAGGTTTATTTCAATAGAGACATGCTGAATACAAAGGCGAAATGAATGAGTAATCGTTAACATGAAATAATAGAACATTTTAATAAAAATTAATATTGTTTTCTTGAACATTAACTTACCAGACACAGAATAACTGTACAAATTGATAAGCATAATGCAAATAAACCTATTTTTCTTGTTCTCTGAAAGGAAAACATTTCCTATTTGGCACACCAAACAAGTCAGTACAAGACTAGTGACATGGCAGTAGGTTGCTAAAATATTTGCTGCTAGTATTAGTGGAAAGAAATGGTGCACCTGGGGAGACAAAATGGCGGCAGAATAGAAGGATGTGTTCTGAGCCTTGTCCCGGATAAAATCGAGGGAGCAGCTGAGACGAGTGAATCCAGCCCGAATTGGCAAAGGAGGCACAGCTGGTGAAACAGTTTCCAGCTGGGAAGAGCAGGGATCCCCCGGATAAAGCAAGACGGCCATTAAAAACACACATGGAGTCTAAATAAGACAAAGGAAAATCGTTTGAACAAAAATAAAAAGGATCCCAAATCAATTATATAGAAAAGATTCCTTTATTACCTGTGGTCGAGAATATATTTGTGTATTTTCAGAAAACAACCCCAAGACCAGATGGATTCCTGCAACAGAGAGGAATTGACAGGTCTGCTCCAACCAGGAAGACAAGAGGAAAAAACAGTCCAGAGATGGAAGACGCTGACAACGCCTTGCCACGTGAGCAGTCAGCAGCTGTGCACCGCTGCAGGTTACCTAGGACCAAACCAGAGAGGGTCAGACCTGCATTGCCACCATGTGCCCACCATCCAGATATCATTGCTGACATGTACACATAAGGAACTGTTAGACATTGAAACGGGGACTCAGAACTGTTGGACATTGAAATTGGGACAAACATTTTTTTGTTTTGTTTTGTTTTGTTATTATATGTTTATTTCTAGTATGCAAAGGCAAAACTTTTTAAAGGAAAAAATGGTGGGAAAAAGATACAGAGGCAAAGAAGCATTGAACAGACTGAAACTACATCGGGAAGACAGGGGAGGTTGGGCGAGGGGGGCTGTAAGAGACCAACCGAAGGACTTGTACGCATGCATATAAGCACAACCAATGGATACAAGACACTGGGGCGGGGGGGGGGGGGGAGGGGGGGAAGAGGGGGCAGGTGAAGGCATGTACTCGGGGGTAAGGGAGGTCTGGGGGAGGTCAATGGGGGAAAAAAAGGAGACATAAGCACTACTATTTGTAATACTTAAAACAATAAAACAACAACAACAACAAAACCGAAAAATTAAAATTAAAATTAAAAAAAGAAAAAGAAATGGTGCGCCTGCCGGTAAAGTGTGTTAGGGAAATGAATGCACCATGATTATAGTAATCAGTCATAAGGGATGTTGTAGTTCATTATTAATAATTATGTATAACGGAATATTGTAAATTTAAGTTATGACATTTTAAAAAATATAAGTTTTATTGATTTCAGTGAGGAAGGGAGAGGGAGAGAGAGGTAGAAATATCATTGATGAGAGATTCATTGATTGGGTGCCTCCTGCACATGCTCTACTGGGGACAAGGGTGCAACCCAGGTATGTGTGCTTGGCTGGAATCTAACCTGGGAACATTCAGTCCGCAGGCCGACTCTCTATCCACTGAGCGAAACTGGCCAGGGCTGTTATGACATTTTTATTAAAACGTTTCTTATATACCATTATATTGGCTGGGTGGAAAAATATTCTTGGGTGGCAAGTTTGACATGCTTGCTATAAATAAACACTTAAATTGATCCAATCACCCCCTACTAGCCTTAAAGGATTTTTATATAAAGCTGCCTCTGAAATGTTATCACTGGCTAATAGCTTTTCGTTTATCCAATCAACAACAGTTTTTTCTACCTTGTCAATGGCTGTAATTGTTACTTTGCTATTTTGTGAGCACTTTCACACCCTTAACAACATTAGCACATTTTTTTTTTTTTTTAATCCTCAACCGAAGATATTTTCCCAATGATTTTTATTTTTGTTACCTTTTTTCTTTCTTTCCTGTGTTTTTTTTTTTTTTGGATGTTCCAATTAATGGGGTTCATGTTTATCTTTTTTCTTTTTTTTAAGTATTGCACATGTCTCTTTTTTCCCTGATTGACATACACACACACACACACAACACACACACACCCCCGCCCTCCACTCCTGCCCTGGAAGGCAATCCCCTACCGCCACAGTGTAAGTGTCTATTGGTTATGCTAATATGCAGGCACACAAGTCCTTTGGTTGATCTCTATCCCCCTACCTTGCCCCTTGTCTCTGGATCTATTTTTGTTCATCAGTTTATGTTGATCATTATAGTCCACATATGAGTGAGATCATGTGATATTTATCATTCTCTGACTGGCTCATTTTGCTTAGCATAATTCTCTCCAGTTCCATCCATGCTGTTGCAAATGGTAAAAGTTCTTTCTTTTTTACAGCAACTTAGTATTCCATTGTGTAGATGTACCACAGTTTTCTAATCCACTCATCTGCTGATGGGCACTTAGGCTGTTTCCATATCTCAGCTATGGTAAATTGTGCTGCTATGGACATAGGGATGCATATTGTGGAGCGAGCGCAAGTGAACGACCACTGGAGTCCAGAGCAAATTAAAATTTAGGGAGCCTTTATTAGCCGGCTCACGACTGCTCTGCCTTTCTCCATGCAGGGAGTCCAGAGAGCAGCCCTGACCCCTTGTTCAGGACCGCTTTTAAGCACATTTACCACATCTTGTTTTTGCAGAGCAAGCAATTTAAGACAAAAAAGTTTTTCTCAAATAATGTCAGTGTCATGTTATTGATGACCATGTTAAATACAGGGTCATCCTGTTCTTCAGAAAGCTGGCAGTGTTCTATCTTGCAAGGCTATTTTGTGAGGTGCAGCTGGGATTCAAAGCTAAGTCAACTAGGAGGAAGCATACTCAAAAATATCTACTCTCTAACATTCCCCACTGGTTTTCATGGGAGAATCAAATCATTGTTTCTTCTGGGTCATTGTTGGCAAGGGAATTATATTGACCCATGAGGACTATAAGCTTGATAGAATTAATTCTCTGCTGAATAATAAAGTCAGTGGGCCTGTTTATAAGATAAGGGCCCAGAATGACGGTCAGGACTAATCTTCAGAGGGTCCCAAGAGTCCTGGACTCTCTATTTTGCCTGGGCTGTCTTAAGCCATGTCTGATGAAGCCACATTGGGATCCCGTCGACCTTGACTGCCGTGGAGGTGGTCCTTTCCACATAGGAGTCAGTCCTTAGGTGGCAAATTTCTTTATTCAAACAAAGTCACCAGGGTGGAAGGATGGACTGGATCAGAATTGGTATAGGCAGAGTACCTTGGACATGCTTTTGGACTGCTTTTTGGGTAGACTGTAAAGCCTGTAAGAACTTGAGTAAAGATTGGTTATGGATTTCAGCTTTTCTAGATTGGGTTTCCATGTAAGCTGGTGAGGTGGGTAGGTCAGGGTTTGGAAGAGTTACTAGAAGCTGTGGAGGCCCCACTGGTTTTAGGGCAGCCTCCTGAGCTGCTTCATCTGCAGCCTCATTCCCTCTTGCTTCTGGGGAGTCCACTTGTCTCACATAGGTAGAGATAGAAAGGCTTAATTACATCTGGCAGTGCTAGTTGGCCCATCATCCTTGCTCTGCTCATATCTCTCGAACTGCCTAATATATTACCTCGAGGATCCTGGCTCTGAATTCTTTTAGGGAAAATGGACGTCAGTGGGCTCTTCTAGCTACTTCCTGCTGAGGCGGGTCAGAGGTTTCTCTCAGAGCCAAGAGATCCCTGCTGTCTGTCAGAGGGACAGTGAGTCCTGGGCACAGAAGGAGGTGGGCTTGTGGCTCAGCGGAGACAAACTGTAACAAATGGTCTAGTGGAAGGGAAAGAAAACCTTTTCAGTTTTAATAATTTCTATTGAAATAGAATTTTCTCCTTAAAATTACCCTCATGTTTACCAAAGAGCCAAATCAAGACTAATTTATCTGTTGTATTCAATTTGGCCTGATTGTTTGCATAAACCTAAGAAGAATGGTAACTGACTACCTTTGCTGGAATTTCATGATTGAATCTTAATGTGCCCCTTAGGGACAGGAAGCCAAGCCATCCAGCTGCCGTCAGGCCGGCCTGTAGTATCTGCTGAGTTAGGTGAAGTCCTCACCTGTAGTGGCTCTACCCGGGCCCATGCCCTAGGCTTCAAGGCCCATCTCAGCCCCCCTACTCGTCACAGCTCAGAGTGTGTGGGGGTCCCGCAGGGACACAGAGGCACCCTTATTGCTCCCCTTGTACTCTGACCATCCACAAGTGATGGTAGGGTATGGGCCTGATGCTCCAGCACCAGCTATTTTCAGGGTTACCAAGTAGGATACCAGACTCTTATTGGCTTCAAGTCTTCAGAGTTCAGGCAGGGCTCTTTAAAACATGATACTCCAGTCAAAGTTTCTGGTTAATAAAACTACTATTGGAATTCGGTCTTGTTGAATTTATGAAAAGAAATGCATTGCCATAATTTATTTATTAAGTATTGCCACATTTCAGAGGAATTGGATAAGGAGAAAAATATACCGATCTGCTTTAAGATAGAATTTTCCTTGCCAGTCCTTTTTACGGACTTTCCAAAGTAATATTTTCTGAATGTATTATAACAAACAGTAACTGTTAGATTTCTTTTATTAGTCCCTCCTAAGTACTTTGGCATAACTATTTACCCTCTGTTTAGGGAGGCAGAATGTAAATTATTTACTTTTCCTGGCTTACTGGCCTGTATTATTTGATTTCCTTTCAACACTTCTCTTCTCCTTCTTATTACATACACAACCTTTATAAATTTTACACTTCCAAATTAGCCTTCAAACCTTCTTTCTATGTCCTTTAAAAATACATAACCATGCCTCAGACCTTCTACTCAGTATTCCTTATTCTTTGAAACCTCAATCCTTTAATGATTCCTAAAAAGCAAGCAGCCACAATTTCTTAGATTACCATTTATGACTTAGACCTTCTGTGATAAAACTAATAGCAGGTAAAAATATTTCTTTTTGAGAGACAGAGATTTTTAAAACTTAAATTAGTTGTAACGTTAAAGATATTATATCTTAAAGTTCCCTTGCTGAATATTCCACCACCACCCAAGAAGTACCCAGGAACCCCGCCATGCCAGGCTCAGACAATGAGATTTTCTTCATGTGTATTGGAAGGGTTAAAAAGAAGAAAACGGGGCAGAGAAGATCCACTGTGTTTTGTAGAAAGCCTTGAGTCTGGCATAGTTCAGATAAGTAAGAAACCAAGGACACCAGCAGAGCGGGTTGTAGCCAGCAAAATCAACAAAAATCTATCTTTCTCTGCTCTCCCTGCTGATGCGCCCCCCCGTCCCCCCTTTTCTGCATTAACCATTTACTCTGTCCTTAGCAGGGGAAATAAGGCAAGCAGTCTGAGATCCTGTATAACCAGGCATTTTACACTTAAGAAACAGCTCCTCTCCCTCCCAGATTTTCCTTCTTAACTCCAAGGCCCCAAAAGATCTCCAACTTCACCACTTCTGATATCTCCAACCATCCCCCTATCCCCCAGCCTAGGGCTTCTCTATCTCAGCAGGCTGAGAGTGAATTCCACCGCCTCTACCCTTTCTCACACCTGCTCTGGAGCAGTTTTTGGCTCTATTCCTCCCCCAGATACCCACTCTAAATCTATCTGGAAGGGCAGGCAGGTTGCAGTTCTCAGTCTCGGGGGCAGAGCCGTGGCTCGGACCACGAGGCCAGCACGGGGCGGCGCTCCTGTGCTGTCCCGTGCCTCCGCCCCCTCGCTCTCTTCTTCCCGCCCTCCCCGCATCGCTGGTGCAGCTGCTTCCCCTCAGTCTCTCTGGGAGGAGGTTTAGTGATGGGAGGTTTAGTCCATCTCCATCTCTGTCCCAATTTTTCCTTCTTCTGGGAAGGTTTTTGGCAGTCCCGAAGCCACTTGGGATTGTCAGTCAAGATGTCTATCCAAATTTGGATATAAGAAATTTGGCCTGGGTGGCCGGGATTGACAAAAAGGGCATGTTGGATGTTATATGCCAGCCCTAGATCGGTGGACCCCTCCGGGAGCCACTCTCTGCGATATAGGAAAGTCAGACATTCCCGCTCACAAAATTTCTGTAAATCAGAAGCGTTAACGGAGGCTCCTTAGTCATCCGCACGCCGCTTGAATACCTGAAAATTTTTCAGAAAACATTGCAGGGGAGTACAGACAGAATATGAAGCAGACTGACCCATTCTAATGATAGAGTCAATTAGACCACAATAACACAGAATAACAAAGACAATGACAACCAACTGAGGATCTCCGGGCACTGTCGTGCACCGGGATCTTAGAAGTAGTGCTGCGTCCAGTCTTCCAGAGACCCTAGATGGGTGCCCACAGAACCAGAAATAAGTTTCTTACTGGTAAGAACCAGATCCAGGTGGCTCTGATCAGAGTCAATCAGGAAATTTAGCAGGCGGGGTCTCCAATCTCCCCCAGTCCCGGGGCTGAGGGACATCTCTCAGAGATCTCCCCATGGGTCGACGAGTCTGGGGACCCCAGTGGGGTCCGTTCACAGGGCCAGTCAAAGGCTGATTATCTTGCTGGGGCCTCCAAATATTATGGAGCGAACGCGAGTGAATGACCACCCAAGTCCAGACCAAATTAAAATTTAGGGAGCCTTTATTAGCCGGATTGCGACTGCTCTGCCTTCCTCCAAGCAAGGAGTCCAGAGAGCAGCCCCGACCCTTTGCTTAGGACCGCTTTGAAGCACATTTACCACATCTTGTTTTTGCAAAGCAAGCAATTTAAGACAAAACAGTTTTTCTTAAATAATGTCAGCATCATGGTATTGATGACCATGTTATTTACAGGGTCATCCTGTTCTTTAGAAAGCTGACAGTATTCTATCTTGCAAGGCTATTTTGTGAGGTGCAGCAGGGATTCAAGGCTAAGTCGACTTGGAGGAAACATGCTCAGAAATATCTACTCTCTAACAGTGCATATATCCTTTCTGATTGGTGTTTCTGGTTCCTTGGGATATAATCCTAGGGTGGGAATACTGGGTCAAATGGGAGTTCCAATTTTAACTTCTAGAGGAAACTCCATACTCTTTTTCACAGCACTGATTTTTAAGACAGTGTGGAAGAGAGAAGAAGACAGAGTAACATCCCTGTGAGACAAACACATCAATTGGTTGCCTCCTGCATATGCCTTCACCAGGGTCTATGTGGCAGAGACGCCTGCAATCAAGATAGGTGCCCTTGAACCAAAGGAAACCTGGGACCTCGGATCCACAGGCAAAGCCCTACCCACTGAGAAAAACGAGCTAGAGCTCAACAATAAAGATTTAAATACGTCCTAGCTGGTTTGACACAGTGCGTAGAGCGGTGGTCTATAGACTAGTGTCCCCGTTCAGTTCCAGTCCAGGGTACATGCTTGGGTTGTCGGCTCTATCCCCAGTAGAGGTGTGCAGGAGGCAGCAATCAATGGTTCTTTCTCATCAATGATGAGTCCCTCTCTCTTACTCTCTCTCTGAAATCAATAAAAAAAAGTATATGTGTGTGTGTGTGTGTGTGTGTGTATATATATATATATATACATATATATACATATACGATTACATTTTGTAAAGAAAAAAATAAAAATATTTAAATAAACGAATAAATAAAATAAATGGTGTAGAGAAGATCAAGGGAGAATAGCCAGGATGCAAATTAGATCATGCATATAAACAGCGTTAATCCTTTCAGACCTGATGAAATCACAGAAAATCCTCTTACCCTTGCTCAGGCCTCCCCCATGGGGGACGAACCAATAGGCTTTGGAGGGCGTGGTTAAAGCTGCAGCCTTCGGGAGTATATATACCAGGGTCAGGTCAGGGCTCCTGCATCCTGTGCCACGTGGTGTAGAGAGCTCCTAGTGGGAGATTCGCCTTTCCCTCTTGGCGTTTCAGAACGGAGAAGAGCCGTCTGCTCCTGGTGAGTCCGGAGATGGGTTCAAGTGGGTGTGGGAGGCCAGAGTGAGGAAGACCTGTGGGATCCTGAGGGCCTGCTCTGTGCTCCGCTGAGAGACGTATACCTGCAAAGGGAATTCAAACTCCGGACTGGCTCATTTTAAAATACAAGCGGTTATGTTTCCATGCCCCCCGTCGGACCCTTAAGTCACTTAAATGCCCTATAAAAGTTTCGATATGCAGATGTGACCCCCCCCCCCCAGGAGTCGGGAATGGGAACATTATATGAGCTGAAAGCCAAGGCAAAGGTCCTCAGACAAGCGTTGCTCAGAGTTGCCCAGAGCTGTGGGCGGTAAATACTGCTTTCTGTGCAGCTGTCCTGGAAGAGCCAGTCCGCACTACCAGAGGGAATGCTAATTCGGATTCAGGTTATTTCAGGACACATGCTTGCATTACGGGGAGCCTTGTACTAAGTCATAGAATGCTTGCTAAAATTTCAGAAACCAGGATCCCAACCCGAACTAAGGGGGCGGCAAACGCCTCATGGAGCTGGTCTGGAGCTGCATGTGGACTTCCTTCCATTATGTCTCCTCTCAGTGAGGCCGAGTTCCTGTACAGGCCCAGATAGGGGGACGTGTTTGTGTACAGGAGGGCAGGGGAGAGGTTAGAGCCTTGAGACTGAATCCCAGATACTCGCAACCGGTATTGATTTGATCTTCCTTAATCAGCCTGGAGAGAGGCTCCCACAGTAGAAGCAGGTGGCCCAATGTCTCTCAGTCCTTGAAGGAGAGAGACCCGGACACCAGGCCAGATTTTTCGTTATTCAACAGTTTTAGCCAGGGACTGGGGTACATGGTGAGATTCACAGGGAGATTATAGTACTGGAGAATTGAAATATTGCAAATGTGTGTTAATTTGTAACGAGTTGAAAAAAATTCATGATTCTGCTTTTAATGTTTCTTGACATTGTGGCAACTGAGGAGACCCCTCGTGGAGGTCCTTTTAGCCACTTGGTTTCTGCTAAGATCAGTGCCTTCAAGGATTTTTAAATATACAACTGCCTTGGAAATGCTATGGCTGGTTAACTGCTCTCCCTTTATCCAATCAACAGCAGGCAGTTTTTTTAAAATCTTTTCAATTGCATGTGATTGTTTGTGAGCATCTTCACAGCCCTAGCAAAGTCAGCACTCTTTTATTTTCTTCAATTCTCCCCGGAGGCTATTATCTCATTGCTTTTTAGAGAGACTGGAAGAGAGAGGGAAAGACCTAGAGCAACCAGGATGTGAGAGAAACACATCCATTGGTTGCCTCCTGAGCACCTCTATTCAGGGCCCAAGGGGAGGAGTGTGCAACCAAGGTGCCCTAGAATGGAATGGAACCCCAACTCTTAGGTCTGCAGTTCTATCCACTGGCTGAACCAAACCAAATAGGGATCAAAACTAGAAATTTAAAAAAATAAATAAATTCCTGGCCAGTATGCCTCAATGGTTCAGTGACCTATGAACCAGGAGGTCACTGGTCAAGGCCAACATCAGGGCTGTGGACTCCATCCCCAATGTGGGGTGTGCAGGAGGCAGCCAAGCAATGATTCTCAATCATCACTGATGTTCCTATGTCTCTCTCCCTCTCCCTTACTCTCTGAAATCAATAAAAAAAAAAATGTATATTTAAAAAAATAAGTAAGTAAATAAGTGGTGTTGACAGGATCAAGAGAGAATAGCCTGGGGGCAAATTAGAGAATACCTATTAACAGAGTTAATCCTCTCTGGCTTCCAGAAAGCACTGAAAATCTTCTTACTCTGGTTCATCCCTACCAGATGACTTTGTTGGGTGTGGTTAATCACTCTGTCCTAATGGTGTATATCTACCAGGGTCAGCTCCTGGCTCCCGCAGTCCTGCGCCAGACTGTCTAGAGACATCCTTGTGGGAGGTTCTCCTTTCGCTGTCCACACTACAGATGGGACAAGAGCCATCTGCTCCTGGTGAGTCCAGATATGGGACCAAGTAGGTGTGGGAGGCCATAGTGAGGTAAGACCTGTGTGTTCCTGAGGGCCTGCCCTGTGGCCCCCAGAGAGACATATACCTCCACAGGAATCCAAACTGGGGTCGGCTTATTGAAAACACATTGGGTTACTTATGTTTTCCTGGTCCCTGCGGGAACCTTAGGTCACTTAAATGCCCTTCAAATTTTTGGAGAGACTTATGTGACCCCTGGTGGGTCAGGAAGGGGAATGGGAACGTTTGCATGTGGTAAAGCCAAGGCAAAGGCCCTCAAAAACCCGCTGCACAGAGTTGCCCAGAGCCATGGGCAGTAACAACCTGGCTTTCTGTGCAGCTGCCCTGGAAGGGCCCAGTCCGCACCTCCCCAGGGCATTCTAATTCGGATTCAGGTTATTTTAGGCCCAATGCTGTCATTATGGTTCCAGGCCTTCCTAAGTCACCAAATGCTTTTGCTAATGTTACGGAAAGCAGGATCCCAACCTGAACTAAGCGGGTGACAAAGCGCCTAAGGTTGCCTGTCAGTAGCTGCATGTGGACTACCTTCCATTATGTCTCAGTGAGGCCGGGTTTGTGTACAGGCAGAGATAGGAGGGCCTGGAGAGGTTAGAGATATGGGCCTGAATCCCAGACACCCAGACCCTGTGTTGACGGCACCTTCTTCATAGGCCTGCAGGCACTCAGAGTACAAGCAGGTCGCCCAAAAACTCTCAGTTCCTAAAGGAAACCCGGAGACCTGGCCAGTATTTACTTATTCAACAGCTTTAGCCAGGGCAGCTGCACGGAAACTAGGGTTACAGCGGGGTTATAGGAACAGGGAACTAAGATCTTCTAAATGTGTGTTATTTTGTAGCATGTGTTGAAAAAATTCATGATACTGTCTTTACTGTTCCTTGACGTGTGGCAGCCGAGATGACCCAAGGTGGAGGTCATTCCAACCTCTTCTTGGTCTCTACTAGCATCAGTGCTGACTGTAAGGGGAAGCTCCACTGTCTTCTCAACTGTTTAGGGAATGTTCTGATTAGCTATCTGCTTTTCATTTATTCAATCAACAACACTTTTTCTGCCTGTTCAATTGGCTGTGATAGTTCTGTGAGCGCTTTCACACCCTTAGCAATATCAGTTATCTTTCTTAGTTTTGTAATCCTCACCCGAGGATATTTTCCAATGGCTTTTTGGGGAGAGTGGAGGAGAGAGGGAAATACAGAAAGATGGATGTGAGAGAAACAGGTGCATTGGTTGCCTCCTGCAGGTGCCCAGACCAGGGCCAGGGCCTAGAGGAGCCTGCAATCCAGGTACACGCCTTTAAATGGAATGGAACCTGGAACCCTTAGGTCCTCAAGCAAAATTTCTATACACTGAGCCAAACTGACTAAGGCTGCAGTACCTCTCTGTTTGGTCACTTTATATATTAAAATTGTGCTAGTTATTGATTTAACCACCAACAAAAGAATTCTTTCCTTTCTTATTTATTTATTTGTTTATTTATTTATTTATTTTCTGAGACACTTTTTGTCATGCCGAGGTATCAGCATGAAAGAGCTGTCAGGTGGAAAACTGAAGTTTTGGTTGACAACTGACATTTTCTGTGACCAATTTGGTGGAGAGAACGGAATTGCTTGGGATGAGAGAAGAGGTTTGACTGAATCATGAATTCAGTGTTACCAGAAATGACTGTTGTTTGTTTGCTAATCCTCACCTGAGAATATTTTCCACTGATGGTTTTATAGAGAGGGTAAGGCAGTGAGGGATTGGGGTGGAGGAGAGAGAGAAAAGCATTGCTGTGAGAGACAAGCCTATTGGTTGCCTCGTGAGCTCACCCCCATCAGAGCTGGGGATGAACCTGCACTAGGTACATGCTCTTGAACGGAAAACCCAAGACTCTTGGGTACATGGGTCAACACTGTAATCAGTGGCACACACTGGCCAGGCAGAAATAACTGTATTTTAAGACAAAAAGGGCCAAATCCATTGCTGAGGCTTTTCAGAAACCGAAAGTTTTGGAGGTTTGGAGTTTTACATTTGTTAACCAGACTCTCTACTCTTAAGGATATTAAGTACTTTTCCTAACCCGCTAGATAATAGGTAACTAAAGCTGAAACGTAGCCCAGGGACTGAGAATCTAGTAGGAAACATCCTCACACCTTCTGCAGTTCCTTGCAGACCCACAGTGATGAATGAGGGTGTAGGTGACCTGTGGGGCTGGGGAAAAGAAATCAATGGTTCCTTCAAAGGTGGCAATTAACACAGCAGGGCTACAACACAAATAGGAAGTATTCTTTTTTGTATTTCTTTACATGAAACTGTATTTTCTCATCCCCAGGAACCAATCGGTACCTAAGAGTCACGACTACTTTCTGACCAAGAGAATTGCTGAACTTGGATTCATACCCTTTGAGCTGCCAAGGACAGTCGTCCTCCAACTATTTTGATTGGCTGCAGGTGGACAGTGGAGCTGCTCTGGGCACCTTCCTCTGTAGCTAAGGACCTCACAGGACACCAAGGGCTGCCCTTAATTGATAAAGAGAATTTACACAGGAAGGCCAGTGAGATCTGAAGGTGCATCTGCTTCTCAGTGGAGAGGTTTCACAGAGCTCAACCTCCTGAAGAAACACACCTCAGTCCCATCCTTCATTCAGGGCCCAATGGCAGGTGAAGGAGCTGTGGCCAAACTCCAGATGGAAATCAAGTGTGCCATCTGCCTGGATAACCTGAGAGACCCTGTCACCCTCGAATGTGGGCACAACTTCTGTCGCTCCTGCATCGAGCACTCCTGGGCTGGTCTGCAGGACAACTTCCCATGTGCTGTGTGCCGTCACCCATGCCAACAGTGGCAGATGTGGAGCAACACCCAGCTGGGAAGGATGGTGGACATCGCCCAGCTCCTGCAGATCTCCAGGGACAAGATGAAGCAGCAGGAAGAGGGGCGCTTGTGTGAGAAGCACAACGAGGCCCTGACCCTCTTCTGTGAGGAGGACCTAAAGCTGTTGTGTCCCCTGTGCACTCAGCCCCCTGACCACCAGGGCCACCAGGTGAGGCCTGTGTGGGAGGCTGCCTCTCATCACAGGCAAAGGCTCAGCAGTTACATTGGGCCCCTGAAGAAGCGGATGGCAGACATGCAGAAACTATTAGACACTCGAGACAGGAGACTGTCAGAACTGAGAGAAAAGGTGGCAAACCGGAGAGCAAAGTTAGCCGCTGAATTTGAGCATCTGATGGAATCTGTTGAGTGTGAGGAAGAGGCAGTTCGTTCAAGGCTAGCTGCACAAGAGAAGCACATTCTACGGAATCTCCATGCAAACATAGCTGCATTTTCAGACTACATTTACAAACTTGAAGTTCTACTAAAGGAGCTGGCAGAGAAGAGTGTGATGTCAGATGTGCAAATGATGATGAATATCAAAGGTGTCCTCCACCGTTGTGAAACACTAGAACCCCCAGCTGTCTATACCTTCCAGTGTAAGAGAGAAGAATTCAGTCTTCCTCCCCAGTTTTTGGCCCTCCAGAAAATTATACACAGATTTAGAGAAGAAGTTACCCTGGATCCCAAGACCGCACATCCTAATCTGCTTGTGTCTGAGGATAAAAAGTCTGTGACATTTGCGAGGGAAAAACAAAGGGTTCGTAGGCATCCAAAGGGATTTGACGTGGACCCAGTTGTCCTGGGTACTGAAGGGTTTGACTGTGGCCGACATTACTGGGAGGTCCAGGTGGATGACAAGCCTGAGTGGGCCCTGGGGGTGTGTAAGGACTCCCTTTCCAAGGACAGAAAGCAGCCCCTGCTGAGACAGGAGAACAGATGCTGGGCGATTCAGCTGCAGGATGGTGACTATGTGGCACGAGGGTTTGTTCCTGTCCCCCTTGTGCTGAAGGAAACGCCCAGAGGGATTGGCATCTATCTGGACTATGAGTTGGGTCAGGTTTCCTTTTACAGCTTGAATGACATGTCTCACATCCATACCTTCAGGGATACATTTTCTGAAGTGCTGAAGCCTTACTTCTATGTCGGATGTGATCCCAAACCTCTCACTGTCTGTGCTTTAACAGATTATTAGGAAGGATGAACTGTCACTTTGGTTCATTTTCTTCCTGGGATTTACAGGCAGTAGGTAGAATTTTTAAAAT
This sequence comes from Corynorhinus townsendii, assembly GCA_026230045.1. Classification (NCBI taxonomy): domain Eukaryota; kingdom Metazoa; phylum Chordata; class Mammalia; order Chiroptera; family Vespertilionidae; genus Corynorhinus; species Corynorhinus townsendii. The sequence goes on along the minus strand of JAPDVU010000006.1, from coordinate 110,316,889 downwards.
CATAGTTTTATTGTTATTTTTATTTTAAATATACTTTCATAGATTTCAGAGGGAAGGGAGAGGGATAGTGAGTGGGAGAGAGATAGAAACATCAGTGATGAGAGACAATTATTGATCGGCTGCCTCCTGCACACTCTACTTTGGTTCCAGCCCCCCACCAAGGCATGTGCCCCTGACTGAATGGAACCCAGAAACCTTCAATCCACAGGCTGAAGCTCTATCCTTTGGGCTAAACCAGCTGGACCTTATTTTTATTATATATATATATATATATATATATATATATATATATATGAAAGTATTACTCAGGTCTTTGTGGGTAGAATTTCATACAACTCTCAGTGGTCTAGCATCAACATTTTTTGTTGTTGTTGTACTGATTTTTAGAGATGGAGAGAGTGAGAGAGGGAAACATCAGTGTGAGAGGGGTCCTTTGATTGGCTGCCTTCTGAATGCACCCAGATTGTGGATTGAACCCCAAACTGGGTTTGTGACCTGACCCAGAATCGAACCTGCCCACCCTTTGGTACACGGGAGAATTGTCCAACTAACTGAGCTACACTGGCCAGGTTTACCAACAATGTTTTGTAAAAAGCACTTCTGAGATTTGAGTACTTGTTTTCTCTCTCTCACTCTCTCCCCTCTCCTCCCCATTTTTCTAAAGAGCAAGGTGTGTGGGAACATATGGAGTTGTGGAGTATTTGAAATATTGATTGATCAGTTCTTTCTGAAGTGCTTCTGAAATTTTGGATTAGAATGTTCATTATGAGGGCACAGTTCAATAAAGTTTTTGTATATTTACATGAATTACAAACTGTCTATGTTTCAGGATGTGGCTCTATGCATAAGTCCCTTATGTATTCCAGGTAGGAGAGATGGCAGATTCATGGGGGGGGGGGGGGGGCTTTCAGTGGTTTCCTATTACTTTTGTGGGTGTAGAGAGTAAGTTACTGATTGCTTCTACTATTTTTTAAAATAGTTTTATTTGATTTCAGAGAGGGAAAGGAAAGAGACAGAAAAATCAATGGGGAGAGAAAATCATTGATCAGCTGCATCCTGCAAGGGGATTCAGGCCCCAAACCTCGACTGAACACACACCCTTCAGTCCACAGGCCCATGCTCTATTCTTGGAGCCAATGTAGCTGAAGCTTCCAACTATTTTTAAGGATGTTTTTATTTCATTCCTTTATTCATTTATTTTTAATCCTCAGATGAGGATGTTTTTCCATTGAGTGTTGGGGAGTGTAGAGACAGAGAAAGACAGAGAAACATGGATGTGAGAGAAACACATCAACTGGCTTCCTCCTGCACATGCCCTGACCAGGGTCCTGGGCTAGAAGGAACCTGGAAAAATGGTACATGCCCTTGATCTGAATGGAACCCAAGAACCTTTGGTTATCTGGCCCAGTCCCCACCACTGAACCAAAATGGCAAGGGCTCAACAGTAATAGAGTTTAAATGAATCCAATGTAATAAAGAGTAATATGCATATTGACCATCATTCCAACACACAAGTTGGCTGCCCCTATGAGAACACAAGATGTATGCCAAAACAAGGCCAACAGGGTAGGGCAGTTGGGGGTGACCAGGCCATCAGAGGACAGGGTGACCAGCTGGCAGAGGAGGGCAGTTGGGGGAGACCAGGCCAGCAGGGGAGGGCAGTTTGGGGGCACCAGTCCTGCAGGGGAGGGAAGTTAGGGGTGACCAGGCTGGCAGAGGAGCGCTGATAGGGGAGACCAGGCCAGCAGGGGTGGGCAGTTCCAGGCACCAGTCCTGCAGGGCAGGGAAGTTAGGGGTGACCAGGCCTGCAGAGGAGGGCAGTAGGGAGGGCTAGGCCTTCAGGGAGGGCAGTTCAGCGCTATCAGGACACCAGGGGAGCGCAGGTAGGAATGACCAGGCCATCAGAGGAAGGCAATTAGGAGTGACCAGGCCTGTGGGAGAGGGCAATTGGGGGAGACCAGGCCAGCAGCAGTGGGCAGTTCCAAGGTACCAGTCCTGCAGGTCAGGGAAGTTAGGGGTGACTAGGCCTGCAGGGCCGGGCAGTTGGGGAAGGGACCAGGCTTCAAGAGGAGGGCAGTTGGGGGCAACCAGGCTACAAATGAGGGCAGTGAGGGGTTACCAGACCAGCAGGTGAGGGCAGTCAGGGCCTACTAGGCCTGCAGGGGAGGACAGTTAGCGGTGACCAGGCTGGCAATGGAGGGCAGTTAGGGATGATCAGGAGGGCAGGGGAGCGCAGTTAGGGCCAATTGGGCTGGCAGGGGAGTAGTTAGGAGGTGATCGGGCTGGCAGGCAGAAGAGGTCATGGACAGTCAAACAGGCAGGGAGGCGAGCGGTTGGGAGCAGCAGTCCTGGATTGTGAGAGGGATGTCCCACTGCCCTCAAGGTGTCCCAGATTGGAGAGGGAGCAGGCTGGGTTTAGGGACACACACACCCCTCCCACCGTGCATGAATATGGTGCACCAGGCCCCTAGTAAGTAAGTAAGTAAATAAATAAATAAGCAAGTAAATAAACAAGCAAATTAAATGAATGAATGAATGAATGAATGGTTTTGAGAGGATCAAGAGAGACTAGCCAGGCCCTAACCAGTTTGGTTCAGTGGTTAGAATGTCGGTCTGCAGACTGAAGGGTGCCAAGTTCCATTCCAGTCAAGGGCATGTACCTTGCTTGCAGGCATATCCCCAGTAGGGGGTGTGCAGGAGATAGCTAATGGATGTTTCTCATGATGTTTCTAACTCTATCTTCCTTCCTCTCTTAAAAAAAAAAAAAAATCAATGAAATAAATTTTTAAATGCTTGGTATTTAAAAAAATACCTAGGTAGTTCTTAAAATCAAGGTAGTTCTATGAGAGAGAGAGACTAGCCAGGGTGCAGATTACATCCTGCAAATTTGCAGAGTTGATCCATTCTGGCATGATGAAAAGATTGAAAATCCTCTTGCCTTAACTAACCCCTCCCCCTGAGGGAGGAGCCCCTGGACTTTGGTGCCTGTGGTTCTAATAGCTAGGTCCTCCTAATGGTGTATATACACCAGGGTCAGGGCTCATGCAGCCCTGTTGCAGAGGGTCAGAAAAGATCCTTGTGGGAGATTCACCTTTTCTTTTGGCGTTAAGACCCGACCTCATCCTTCTGCTCCTGGTAAGTCCAAGATGAGACCAAGTGGATGGGGGAGGCTGGAGTGCAGTAAAATGGATGGGTTCCTGAGCATCTGCTCTGTGCCCCACTGAGAGACATATATTTCTAAGGAATACTTGGCTGTTGTAAGAAAAAAGAAAGCACTCTTACCATTTGCTAGGTCATGGATGGACCCGGAGAGCATTGTGCTAAGCCTCTAGCAGCTAAGGGAAATATGCCAGCCAGGGAAGGATAAGTATCATAGGATCTCATTCATTTGTGGAGTACAACAACATAAACTGATGAACAAAAATAGATCCAGAGACGTAGAAACATCAAACCGATCATCAAATCTCAGTGGGAAATCAGGGGATGGTGGGAGCTTTGGAGGGGAAGAGATCAACTAAAGGACTTGTATGCATGCATATTAACATAACCAATGGACAGAGACAATAGGGGGGTGAGGGTCTGGGCTAGGAGTTGGGAGCAGCAGGGGAGAGGCCAATGGGGGTTGGAGGGAGAAGGAGACATATGCAATACTTTAAACGTTAAAGAATTTTTAAAATTAAAAAAATGTTACATTTAAAAATAATAAATAAATAAATAAATAAAATAAAGGGATCCAAACTGGATTTTAAAACACATGTAGTTCATTACGTTTTCCTGGTCCATGACAGAACCTCAGTCACCTAAATGCCCTTTAACATTTTAGATTTCCAGATCTGACCCTTGGGGGTCAGGAATGGGAATGTTTGCATGTGGTAAAGCCAAGGCGAAGGTCCTCAAACACCTGCTGCACAGGGTTGCCCAGACCCATGGGCAGTAAGTACCTTGGTTTCTGTGGGAAGGGCCTAGTTTGCACTTCACAAAGGAATGCTAATTGGAATTCAAAGTATTTTAGGACACAAGCTTTTAATAAGGTTGGGGCCTTCCTAAGTCACGGAATGCTTGCTGAAAATAGAGAAAGCAGGATCTCAACCCAAACTAAGAGGGGTGACAAAGCGCCTCATGGTGCAGGTCAGGAGCTGCATGTGGACCACTTACCATTATGTCTCAGGGAGGCCGGGTTTCTGTATGGGCGGAGATGGGTGGGAGTGTCTGTGTACAGGAGGGCAGGGGAGAGGTTAGAGCCAGGGGTCTGTATCTCAGATACTCAGACCTGGTATGGACTTGATCTTTTCTTTATTTTTATTTTAAATATATTTTTACTGATTTTAGTGAGGAAGGGAGAGGGAGAGAGATAGGAACATCAATGATGAGAATCACTGATCATTGGTTCCTGCGCGCGCCCCTGGGGATGGAGGCCCCCAACCCAGACATGTGTCCTGAGGGGGAATCCAAGGTGACACCCAACCACTGAGCAATGCCGGCCCGGCTGACTTGATCTTTCTTAATTGGCCTGCACACAGACACTCAGAGTATAAGCAAGTGGCCCAAAGTCCTTTCAGTCCCTAAAGGAGACCCCGATACCTGGCCAGTATTTTAGCCATTCAACAGATGTAGCCAGGGACTGCGGAGCCATTGTGAGGATCACATGGAGTTGACAGGAATGTGGAATTGAGATCCTCCAAATGTGTGTTGATTTGCAACGTGAGTTGAAAAAATTTCATGATCCTGTCTTCACTGTTCCTTGACACTGTGCCTCCTCTTGGTCTGTGCTAGGATGAGTGACTGGTTGTAAGGGAAAGCTCAACTGGCTTCTCAAAGAAGCTTGAGGAGTTGCACCTTGCTAACATCAAAGGCAGGTGTGTGTGTGGTTCCCAGCTTTTACTCACATTGAATTTCTGTCCCTGATTTGCATTTTGTGCATGGAGGTATTCAGAATAAATCTATCCTAGTCCCAATCCCACCTACTTAGGTACACAGTGGATATATCCTGCATTTCAGAAATGCAAATGAAAAGCAAGTAAATCTTGATATACATTTGAGCCTTGGCTCTCTAAGTTAATTCATTCCAGAGGCTGTTCCAAAACTCAATCACATTTCTCCTATTAGAAATCAAGTAAATTGCATTAATACCTTCCAGACCCCCAAATGATTCTCTGTTCTAACCTTTCTTATATATAACGTACATGACTCATGTAATGCTTAATCTATAAATCAAGCATGTCAAATTCAAAGGCTAACCCTGGCCTAATAAGTTTATGTGGTTCCCAAAAAGCCAAAAGCTTCAATTTTCATACAAACATAGGTTTATTTCAATGGAGACATGCTGAATACAAAGGTGAACTTAATTCATTCCAGAGGCTGTTCAATAACTGATCCCCAAATGATTCTGTCTTTTAAAGTTTCTTATATGCGTAGTATACTGCTCATCTACTGTTTAATCAATAAATGAAAACTTCTTAAATTGATCCAACCACGCCCTACTGGCCTTAAAGGATTTATTTTGTGTAAAACTGCCTTGGAAATGCTATCACTGGTTAACCTCTATTCACTTATACAATCAACAGTTTTTATTCCTTTCCAATTGCCTGAGATTGTTGTTTTGTGAGCACTTTCATACCCTTAGCAACACTAGCACTTTTCATTACTTTTTTTTTTTTTTTTTACCTGAGGGATTTTTCTCATTGGTTTTTCGAGAGGGAAGGAGAGAGAGAAACCTGGATTTGAGAGAAACACATTGATTGGTTGCCTCTTGCACATGCCACCACCAGGGCCAAGGCAGGGGAGGACCCTGGGACCAAGGTAGGTGCCCTTGAATGGAATGGAGTCTGACCTACCCTTAGGTCTGCAGGTCAATGCTCTACCAAATGAGCCAAACCAGTTAGGGGTCAACAATAAACATTTTTTTTTTTTTTAAAGTGAGTACAGCCCTATCGGTTTGGGGTCATTGAATGAAGCGTGGGCCTGTGGACTGAAGGATCCCAGGTTTGATTCTGGTCAAGGACATGTAGCTTATTTTCAAGCACACCGGAAGCAGATGATCAACGTTTCTCTCTCATCGATGTTTCTCTCTATCCCTGTCCCTTCCTCTCTATAAAAAAATCAATAAAAGGTATTTCAGGATAGTTGTAAACAAACAAACAAAACAAAACCTGAGTACCTAAGTAGGCAAATGCCTGGTGTTGAGAGGATCCAGACAGAAGAGTGAGGGGGCAAATTAGATGATGCATATTAACAGCTTTAATCCTTTTTGGCCTCAGGAAAGCACTGTTAATCCCCTTAACCTTGCTCATCCCTCCCCCCTGGTGCACCAGCCAATAGACTTTGGTGGGCGTGGTTTAATAGCTGGAGCCTTCTACTGGAGTATATAAACCAGGCTCTGCTCAGGGCTCCTGCAGTCCTGTTCCACTAGGTGTAGAGAGATCCTAGTGGGAGATTCGCCTTTCCCTTTTGGTGTTTCGGAAAGGAGAAGAGCCCTCTGCTCCTGGTGAGTCCGGAGATGGTCCAAGTGGGTGCGGGAAACCAGAGTGAGAAAGACCTGTGGGTTCCTGAGGGCCTGCTCTGTGCCCCGCTGAGAGACATATACCTCCAAAGGGAATTCAAACTCTGCATTGGCTCCTTTTAAAACATAAGCGGTTATGTTTTCCTGCTCCCCCTTCAGATCCTTAAGTCACTTAAATGCCCTATAAAAGTTTCGATATGCAGATGTGACCCCCCAGGAGTCAGGAATGGGAACATTGTATGAGCTAAAGCCAAGGCAAAGGTCCTCAGACACCCGCTGCTCAGAGTTGCCCAGAGCTGTGGGCGGTAAATACTGCTTTCTGTGCAGCTGTCCTGGAAGAGCCAGTCCGCACTACCAGAGGAAATGCTAATTCGGATTCAGGTTATTTTAGGACACATGCTTGCATTATGGGGAGCCTTGTACTAAGTCATAGAATGCTTGCTAAAATTTCAGAAACCAGGATCCCAACCCGAACTAAGGGGGCGGCAAACGCCTCATGAAGCTGGTCTGGAGCTGCATGTGGACTTCCTTCCATTATGTCTCCTCTCAGTGAGGCCGAGTTCCTGTACAGGCCCAGATAGGGGGACGTGTTTGTGTACAGGAGGGCAGGGGAGAGGTTAGAGCCGTGCGCCTGAATCCCAGATACTCGCAACCGGTATTGATTTGATCTTCCTTAATGGGCCTGGAGAGAGGCTCCCACAGTAGAAGCAGGTGGCCCAATGTCTCTCAGTCCTTGAAGGAGAGAGACCCGGACACCAGGCCAGATTTTTCGTTATTCAACAGCTTTAGCCAGGGACTGGGGGTACATGGTGAGATTCACAGGGAGATTATAGTACTGGAGAATTGAAATCTTCCAAATTCGGGTTAATTTGTAATGAGTTGAAAAAAATTCATGATTCTGCTTTTAATGTTTCTTGACATTGTGTCAACCGAGGAGACCCCTGGTGGAGGTCCTATTAGCCACTTGGTTTCTGCTAAGATCAGTGCCTTCAAAGATTTTTAAATATACAACTGCCTTGGAAATGCTATGGCTGGTTAACTGCTATCCGTTCATCCAATCGATAGCGGGTGTTTTTATTTTACCTTTTCAATTGCATGTGATTGTTGTTGGTGAGCACCTTCATATCACTTGCAAAGTCAGCAATCTATTTTTTTTTCCCATCCAATTCTCCCCTGAGGCTATTATCTCATTGTTTTTTAGAGAGACTGGGAGAGAGCAACCAGGATGTGAGAGAAACACATCCATTGGTTGCCTCCTGAGCAGGGCCTCTGTCCAGGGCCCAGGAGGGGAGGAGTCTTCAACCAAGCTAGGTGCCCTTGAATGGAATGGAACCTGAACCCTTAGATCTGAAGGTTAAGGTTCTATCCACTGACTGAACCAAACTGAATAGGGATCAACACTAGAGATTTAAAAAAATAAATAAATTCCTGGCCAGTATGCCTCAATGGTTCACTGACCTATGAACCAAGAGGTCACTGGTTAGATTCTGCTAAAGGCCAACATCAGGGTTGTGGGCTCCATCCCCAATGGGGATATGCAGGAGGCAGCCAACCAATGATTCCCTCTCATTATTGATGTTCCTATGTCTCTCTCCCTCTCCCTTCCTCTCTGAAATCAATAAAATATGTATATTTAAAAAAATGACTAAGTAAATAAATGGTGTTGACAGGATCAAGAGAGAATAGCCTGGGGGCAAATTAGAGAATGCCTATTAACAGAGTTAATCCTCTCTGGCTTCCAGAAAGCACTGAAAATCTTCTTACTCTGGTTCATCCCTCCCCCATGGGGAGGAGCCACTGGACTTTGTTGGGCGTGGTTAATCACTCTGTCCTAATGGTGTATATCTACCAGGGTCAGCTCCTGGCTCCAGCAGTCCAGCGCCAGACTGTCTAGAGACATCCTTGTGGGAGGTTCTCCTTTCGCTGTCCACACTACAGATGGGACAAGAGCCGTCTGCTCCTGGTGAGTCCAGATATGGGACCAAGTAGGTGTGGGAGGCCATAGTGAGGTAAGACTTGTGTGTTCCTGAGGGCCTTCCCTGTGGCCCCCAGTGAGTCATATACCTCCACAGGGAATCCAAACTGGGGTTGTCTTATTGAAAACACAGTCCGTTACTTATGTGTTCCTGGTCCCTGCGGGAACCTTAAGTCACTTAAATGGCCTTCAAATTTTTACAGATACTTAGGTGACCCTTGACGGGTCAGGAAGGGAAATGGGAATGTTTGCCTGTGGTAAAGCCAAGGCAAAGGCCCTCAAAAACCCACTGCACAGAGTTGCCCAGAGCCATGGGCAGTAACAACCTCGCTTTCTGTGCAGCTGCCCTGGAAGGGCCCGGTCCCACCTTCCGAAGGCATTCTAATTCGAATTCAGGTTATTTCAGGCCGAATGCTGTCATTATGGTTCCAGGCCTTCTTAAGTCATCAAATGCTTTTGCTAATGTTTCGGAAACCTGGATCCCAACCTGAACTAAGCGGGTGACAAAGCACCTAAGGGTGCCGGTCAGGAGCTGCATGCGGACTACATTCCATTATGTGTCAGTGAGGCCGGGTTTGTGTACAGGCAGAGATAGGTGGGAGTGATTTTGTATAGAAGGTTCTGGGAGAGGTTAGAGATATGGGCCTGAATCCCAGACACCCAGACCCTGTGTTGACGGCACCTTCTTCATAGGCCTGCAGGCACTCAGAGTACAAGCAGGTCGCCCAAAAACTCTCAGTCCCTAAAGGAAACCCGGATACCTGGCCAGTATTTACCTATTCAACAGCGTTAGTCAGGGCAGCTGCACAGAAACTAAGGTTACAGGGACGTTATAGGAACGGGGAAATAAGATCTTCTAAATGCATGTTATTTTGCAGCATGAGTTGAAAGAATTCATGATACTGTCTTTAATATTCCTTGACGTGTGGCAGCCGAGGAGACCCAAGGTGGAGGTCATTCCAACCTCTTCTTGGTCTCTACTAGCATCAGTGGTGACTGGAAGGGGAAGCTCTACTGTCTTCTCAACTGTTTAGGGAATGCTAGGACTGGCTATCTGCTTTTCATTTATTCAATCAACAACAGTTTTCTACCTGTTCAATTGGCTGTGATGGTTCTGTGAGCGCTTTCACACCCTTAGCAATATTAGTTATCTTTCTTATTTTTGTAATCCTCACCCGAGGATATTTTCCAATGGCTTTTTGGGGAGAGTGGAGGAGAGAGGGAAATACAGAAACATGGATGTGTGAGAAACAGGGGCATTGGTTGCCTCCTGCAGGTGCCCAGACCAGGGCCAGGGCCTAGAGGAGCCTGCAATCTAGGTACACGCCTTTAAATGGAATGGAACCTGGAACTCTTAGGTTCTCAGGCCAAAGCTCTATACACTGAGCCAAACCGACTATGGCTGCAGTAGCTCTCTGTTTGGTCACCTTATGTTTTAAAATTGTGCTAGTTATTCATTTAGCCACCAACAAAAGCATTCTTTCCTTTGTGTTATTTTGCTGTTGTTGTTTTTTCTTTTTTTCTGAGACACTTTTTGTCATGCCGAGGTATCAGCATGAAAGAGCTGTCAGGTGGAAAACTGAAGTTTTGGTCAACAACTGAGACATTTTCTGTGAACAATTTGGTGGAGAGAAGGAAATTGCTTGGGTTTGAAGAAGAGGTTTGACTGAATCATGAATTCAGTGTTACCAGAAATGACTGTTTTTTGTTTGCGAATCCTCGCCTGAGAATATTTTCCATTGATGGTTTTATAGAGAGAGGAAGGCAGTGAGGGACTCGGGTGGAGGAGAGAGAGAAAAGCATTGCAGTGAGAGACAAGTCTATTGGTTCCCTCCTGAGCTTGCCCCATGGGAACTGGGGATGAAACCTGCACTAGGTACATGCTCTTGAACAGAAAACCTAAGACTCTCGGGTACACAGGTCAACACTGTAATCAGTGGCACACACTGGCCAGGCAGAAATAACTATTTTAAGACAAAAAGTGCCAAATCCATTGCTGAGGTTTTTCAAAAACCGTAAGTGATGGAGGTTTGGAATTTTACATTTGTTAGCCTGACTCTCTACTCTTAAGGATGTTAAGCACTTTCCTTAAGACCCCAGATAATAGGTAACTAATGCTGGAACCTAGCCGAGGGGCAGAGAACCAAGTAGGAAACATTCTCACACCTTTTGCAGTTCCTTGCACACCCACAGTGATGAATGTGGGTGTAGATGACCTGTAGGGCTGGGGAAAAGGAATCAATGTTTCCCTCAAAGGTGGCAATTAACAGAGCAGGGCCACAAGACAAATAGTAAGTATTCTTTTTTTTACATGAATTTGTATTTTCTCATTACCAGGAACAAATCGATACCTGAGAGTCACGACTGCTTTCTGACCAAGAGAATTGCTGAACTTGGATTCATACCCTCTGAGCAGCCAAGGACAGTCGTCCTCCAACTATTTTGATTGGCTGCAGGTGGACAGTGGAGTCCCTCTGGGCACATTCCTCTGTAGCTAAGGACCTCACAGGACACCAAGGGCTGCCCTTAATTGATAAAGAGAATTTACACAGGAAGGCCAGTGAGATCTGAAGGTGCATCTGCTTCTCAGTGGAGAGGTTTCACAGAGCTCAGCCTCCTGAAGAAACATACCTCAGTCCCATCCTTCATTCAGGGCCCAATGGCAGGTGAAGCAGCTGTGGCCAAACTCCAGATGGAAATCAAGTGTGCCATCTGCCTGGATAACCTGAGTGACCCTGTCACCCTCGAATGTGGGCACAACTTCTGTCGCTCCTGCATCGAGCACTCCTGGGCTGTTCTGCAGGACAGTTTCCCATGTGCTGTGTGCCGTCACCCATGCCAACAGTGGCAGATGTGGAGCAACACCCAGCTGGGAAGGATGGTGGACATCGCCCAGCTCCTGCAGATCACCATGGAGAAGATGAAGCAGCAGGAAGAGGGGCGCTTGTGTGAGGAGCACAACGAGGCCCTGACCCTCTTCTGTGAGGAGGACCTAAAGCTGTTGTGTCCCCTGTGCACTCAGGCCCCTGACCACCAGGGCCACCAGGTGAGGCCCGTGGGGGAGGCTGCCTCTCATCACAGGCAGAGGCTCAGAAGTTACATTGAGACCCTGAAGAAGCAGATGGCAGACATGCAGAAACTATTAGACACCCGAGACAGGAGACTGTCAGAACTGAGAGAAAAGCTGGCAAACCAGAGAGCAAAGTTAGCCACTGAATTTGAGCATCCAATGGAATCTGTTGAGTGTGAGGAAGAGGCAGTTCGTTCAAGGCTAGCTGCACAAGAGAAGCACATTCTACGGAATCTCCATGCAAACATAGCTGCATTTTCAGACTACATTTACAAACTTGAAGTTCTACTAAAGGAGCTGGCAGAGAAGAGTGTGATGTCAGATGTGCAAATGATGATGAATATCAAAGGTGTCTTCCACCGTTGTGAAAATCTAAAACCCCCAGCTGTCTATACCTTCCACTGTAAGAGAGAAATATTCAGTCTTCCTCCTCAGTTTTCGGCCCTGCAGAAAATTATACGGAGATTTAGAGAAGATGTTACCCTGGATCCCAAGACCGCACATCCTAATCTGCTTGTGTCTGAGGATAAAAAGTCTGTGACATTTGTGAGGAAAAGGCAAAGTGTTCCTCAAAATCCAAAGGGATTTGAAGTGGACCAAGTTGTCCTGGGTACTGTAGGGTTTGACTGTGGTCGACATTATTGGGAGGTCCAGGTGGATGACAAGCCTGAGTGGGCCGTGGGGGTCTGTAAGGACTCTCTTTTCAAGGACAGAGAGCAGCCCCTGCTAAGGCAGGAGAACAGATGCTGGGCGATTCAGCTGCAGGATGGTGACTATGTGGCACGAGGGTCTGTTCCTGTCCCTCTTGTGCTGAAGGAAACGCCCAGAGGGATTGGCATCTATCTGGACTATGAGTTGGGTCAGGTTTCCTTTTACAGCTTGAATGACATGTCTCACATCCATACCTTCAGGGATACATTTTCTGAAGTGCTGAAGCCTTACTTCTATGTCGGATGTGATCCCAAACCTCTCACTGTCTGTGCCTTAACAGATTAGGAAGGATGAACTGTCACTTTGGTTCATTTTCTTCCTGGGATTTACAAGCAGTAGGTAGAATTTTTAAAATCATAATCTTATTGTTATTTTTATTTTTAAATACAATTTTAGATATTTCAGAGGGAAGGGAGAGGGACAGTGAGTGGGAGAGTGATAGAAACATCAGTGATGAGAGACAATTATTGATGGGCTGCCTCCTGCACACTCTCTACTGTGGATTCAGCCTTCCTCCGAGGCATGTGCCCATGACTGAATGGAACCCAAAACCTTCAATCCACAGGCTGAAGCTCTATCCTTTGGGCCAAACCAGCTGGACCTTATTTTTATTATATATATATGAAAGTATTACATAGGTCTTTGTGGGTAGAATTTCATACAACTCTCAGTGGTCTAGCATCAACATTTTTTGTTGTTGTTGTACTGATTTTTAGAGATAGAGAGAGAGAGAGGGAAACATCAGTGTGAGAGGGGTCCATTGACTGGCTGCTCCAGAATGCAACCAGATTGTGGATTGAACCCCAAACTGGGTTTGTGACCTGACCCAGAATCAAAACTGCCCACCCTTTGGTGCATGGGAAAATTCTCCAACTAACTGAGCTACACTGGCCAGGTTTAGAAACAATAATCTGTAAAAGTTCTTCTGTGATTTGAACACTTGTTTTCCCTCTCTCTCTCTCTCCCCCCGTCCCTATTTTTCTCAAGAGCAAGGTGTGTGGGAACATACAAAGTTGTGGAGTATTTGTAATATTGATTGATCAATTCTTTCTGAAGTGCTTCTGAAATTTTAAATTACAATGTTCATTATAAGGCACAGTTCAATAAAGTTGTTGTATATTGACATGAATTACAAACTTTGTCTATGTTTTAGGATGTGGCTCTATGCATAAGTCCCTTATGTATTCCAGGTAGGAGACATGGCAGATTCATGGGGGGCCTTTCAGTGGTTTCCTATTACTTTTGTGGGTGTAGAGAGTAAGTTACTCATTGCTTCAACTATTATTTTAAGTATTTTTAATTGATTTCAGAGAGGTAGAGGAGAGAGACAGAAACATGGATGTGAGAGATACACATCAATTGCTTTCCTTCTGCACATGCCCTGACCAGGTTCCTGGGCTAGAAGGAACCTGGAGAAAAGGTACATGCCCTTGATCTGAATGGAACCCAAGAACCTTTGGTTATCGGGCCCAGTATCCACCTCTGAACCAAAATGGCAAGGGCTCAACAGTAATAGTGTTTAATGAATCCAATCTAATAAAGAGTAATATGCATATTGACCATCATTCCAACACACAAGTTGGCTGTCCCCATGAGAACACAAGATGGCCGCCACAACACGGCCAACAGGGTAGGGCAGTTGGGGGTGACCAGGCCAGCAGAGTACAGGGTGACCAGCTGGTAGAGGAGGGCAGTTGGGAGAGACCAGGCCAGCAGGGGCGGGAAGTTTGGGGGCACCAGTCCTGCAGGGGAGGGAAGTTAGGGGTGACCAGCCAGGCAGAGCAGCGCTGTTAGGGGAGACCAGGCCAGCTGGGGTGGGCAGTTCCAGGGCACCAGTCCTGCAGGGCAGGGAAGTTAGGGGTGGCCAGGCCTGCAGAGGAGGGCAGTGAGGAGGGCCAGGCCTGCAGGGAGGGCAGTTCAGGGCTATCAGGACACCAGGGGAGGGCAGGTAGGAATGACCAGGCCATCAGAGGAAGACAATTAGGAGTGACCAGGCCTGTGGGAGAGGGCAATTGGGGTGACCAGGCCTGAAGGGGGGGCATTTGGGGGAGACCAGGCCAGCAGCAGTGGGCAGTTTCAAGGCACCAGTTCTGCAGGGGAGGGAAGTTAGGGGTGACCAGGCCTGCAGGGGAGGGCAGTTGGGGGGAACCAGGCCAGCAGGGGAGGGGAGTTGGGTGGGGGACCAGGCTTGAAGTGGAGGGCAGTTGGGGGCAACCAGGCCTCTAGGGGAGGGCAGTTGGGGGCAATCAGGATGACAAATGAGGGCAGTTAGAGGTTACCGGACCTGCAGGGAAGGTCAGTCAGAGGCTACTAGGCCTGCAGGGGAGGACAGTTAGTGGTGACCAGGCTGGCAAGGGAGGGCAGTTAGGGATGATCAGGAGTGCAGAGGAGCGCAGTTAGGGCCAATTGGGCCGGCAGGGGAGTAGTTAGGAGGTGATCGGGCTGGCAGGCAGAAGAGGTCATGGGCAAGCAAACAGGCAGGGAGGCGAGCAGTTGGGAGCACCAGTCCGGGATTGTGAGAGGGATGTCCTACTGCCCTCAAGGTGTCCCAGATTGGAGAGGGAGCAGACTGGGTTTAGGGACACACACACCACTCCCACCGGTGCATGAATATGGTGCCACAGGCCTCCAGTAAGTAAGTAAATAAATAAATAATAAATAAATAAGCAAGCAAATTAACAAGCAAATTAAATGAACGAATGAATGAATGAATGAATGAATGAATGAATGGTTTTGAGAGGATCAATAGGGACTAGCCAGGCCCTAACCAGTTTGGTTCAGTGGTTAGAGCATCGGTCTGCAGACTGAAGGGTGCCAAGTTCCATTCCAGTCAAGGGCATGTACCTTGCTTGCAGGCACAGCCCCAGTAGGGGGTGTGCAGGAGATAGCTAATGGATGTGTCTCATGATGTTTCTAACTCTATCTCCCTTCCTGTCTTAAAAAAAAAATCAATGAAATATTTTTTTAAATGCTTGGTATTTAAAAAAATACCAAGATAGTTCTTAAAATCAAGGTAGTTCTTTGAGAGAGAGAGACTAGACCGGGTGCAAATTACATCCTGCAAATTAGCAGAGTTAATCCATTCTCTCATGATGAAAATATTGAAAATCCTCTTGCCTTAACTATCCCCTCCCCCTGGGGGAGGAGCCCCTGGACTTTGGTGCGTGTGGTTCTAATAGCTAGGTCCTCCTAATGGTGTATATACACCAAACTCAGGGCTCATGCAGCCCTGTTGGAGAGAGTCAAAAAAGATCCTTGTGGGCAATTCACCTTCTCTTTGGCGTTACAGACCCGACCTCATGCTTCTGCTCCTGGTAAGTCCAAGATGAGACCAAGTGGATGGGGGAGGCTGGAGTGGGGTAAAACTGGTGGGTTCCTGAGCATCTGCTCTGTGCCCCACTGAGAGACATATATTTCTAAGGAATACTTGGCTGTTGTAAGAAAAAAGAAAGCACTCTTACCCTTTGCTAGGTCATGGATGGACCCGGAGAGCATTGTGCTAAGCCTTTAGCAGCTAAGGGAAATATGCCAGCCAGGGAAGGATAAGTATCACAGGATCTCATTCATTTGTGGAGTACAACAACATAAACTGATGAACAAAAATAGATCCAGAGACGTAGAAACATCAAACCGATCATCAAATCTCAGTGGGAAAGCAGGGGATGGTGGGAGCTTTGGAGGGGAAGAGATCAACTAAAGGACTTGTATGCATGCATATTAACATAACCAATGGACAGAGACAATAGGGGGGTGAGGGTCTGGGCTAGGAGTTGGGAGCAGCAGGGGAGAGGCCAATGGGGGTTGGGGGGAGAAGGAGACATATGCAATACTTTAAACGTTAAAGAATTTTTAAAATTAAAAAAATGTTACATTTAAAAGTAATAAATAAATAATAAAATAAAGGGATCCAAACTGGATTTTAAAACACATGTAGGTCATTACGTTTTCCTGGTCCCTGACACAATCTCAGTCATGTAAATGCCCTTTAACATTTTAGATTTCCAGATCTGACCCTTGGGGGTCAGGAATGGGAACGTTTGCATGTGGTAAAGCCAAGGCAAAGGTCCTCCAAAACCCTCTGCACAGAGTTGCCCAGAGCCATGGGCAGTAACAACCTGGCTTTCTGTGCAGCTGCCCTGGAAGGGCCCAGTCCGCACCTCCCCAGGGCATTCTAATTTGGATTCAGGTTATTTTAGGCCGAATGCTGTTATTATGGTTCCAGGCCTTCTTAAGTCATCAAATGCTTTTGCTAATGTTTCGGAAACCTAGATGCCAACCTGAACTGAGGGAGTGACAAAGCGCCTAAGGGTGCTGGTCATGAGCTGCATGCGGACTACATTCCATTATGTGTCAGTGAGGCCGGGTTTGTGTACACGCAGAGATAGGTGGGAGTGATTTTGTATAGGAGGGCTGGGAGAGGTTAGACATGTGGACCTGAATCCCAGACACCCAGACCCTGAGTTGACCGGACCTTCTTCATAGGCCTGCAGGCACTCAGAGTACAAGCAGGTCGCCCAAAAACTCTCAGTCCCTAAAGCAAACCCGGAGACCTGGCCAGTATTTACCTATTCAACAGCGTTAGTCAGGGCTGCTGCACAGAAACTAAGGTTACAGGGAGGTTATAGGAACGGGAAATTAAGATCTTCTAAATGGATGTTATTTTGCAGCATGAGTTGAAAGAATTCATGATACTGTCTTTACTATTCCTTGACGTGTGGCAGCCGAGGTGACCCAAGGTGGAGGTCATTCCAATCTCTTCTTGGTCTCTACTAGCATCAGTGGTGACTGTAAGGGGAAACTCCACTGTCTTCTCAACTGTTTAGGGAATGCTAGGACTGGCTATCTGCTTTTCATTTGTTCAACCAACAACAGTTTTTCTGCCTGTTCAATTGGCTGTGATGGTTCTGTGAGCGCTTTCACACCCTTAGCAACATCAGTTATCTTTCTTAGTTTTGTAATACTCACCCGAGGATATTTTCCAATGGCTTTTTGGGGAGAGTGGAGGAGAGAGGGAAATACAGAAAGATGGATGTGAGAGAAACAGGTGCATTGGTTGCCTCCTGCAGGTGCCCAGACCAGGGCCAGGGCCTAGTGGAGCCTGCAACTCAGGTACACGCGTTTAAATGGAATTGAATCTGGAACCCTTAGGTCCTCAGGCCAAAGCTCTATACATTGAGCCAAACCGACTAAGGCTGCAGTAGCTCTCTGTTTGATCACATTATGTTTTAAAATTGTTCTAGTTATTTATTTAGCCACCAACAAAACCATTCTTTCTTTTGTGTTATTTTGCTGTTTTTTTTTCTGAGACACTTTTTGTCATGCTGAGGTATCAGCATGAAAGAGCTGTCAGGTGGAAAACTGAAGTTTTGGTGGACAACTGTGACATTTTCTGTGAACAATTTGGTGGAGAGAAGGAAATTGCTTGGGTTGGAAGAAGAGGTTTTACTGAATCATAAATTCAGTGTTACTAGAAATGACTGTTTTTTGTTTGCGAATCCTCGCCTGAGAATATTTTCCATTGTTGGTTTTATAGAGAGAGGAAGGCAGTGAGGGACTCGGGTGGAGGAGAGAGAGAATAGCATTGCTGTGAGAGACAAGTCTATTGGTTCCCTCCTGAGCTCACCCCCATAGGAGCTGGGGATGAAACCTGTACTAGGTACATGCTCTTGAACGGAAAACCCAAGACTCTTGGGTACACGGGTCAACACTGTAATCAGTGGCACACACTGGCCAGGCAGAAATAACTGTATTTTAAGACAAAAAGGGCCAAATCCATTGCTGAGGCTTTTCAAAAACCGGAAGGTATGGAGGTTTGGAGTTTTACATTTGTTAACCAGACTCTCTACTCTTAAGGATATTAAGTACTTTTCCTAACCCGCTAGATAATAGGTAACTAAAGCTGAAACGTAGCCCAGGGACTGAGAATCTAGTAGGAAACATTCTCACACCTTCTGCAGTTCCTTGCAGACCCACAGTGATGAATGAGGGTGTAGGTGACCTGTGGGGCTGGGGAAAAGAAATCAATGGTTCCCTCAAAGATGGCAATTAACACAGCAGGGCCACAACAGCAATAGGAAATATTCTTTTTTGTATTTCTTTACATGAAACGGTATTTTCTCATCCCCAGGAACCAATTGGTACCTAAGACTCACGACTGCTTTCTGACCAAGAGAATTGCTGAACTTGGATTCATACCCTCTGAGCAGCCAAGGACAGTCATCCTCCAACTACTTTGATTGGCTGCAGGTGGACATTGGAGCCGCTCTGGGCACCTTCCTCTGTAGCTAAGGACCTCACAGGACACCAAGGGCTGCCCTTAATTGATAAAGAGAATTTACACAGGAAGGCCAGTGATATCTGAGGGTGCATCTGCTTCTCAGTGGAGAGGTTTCACAGAGCTCAACCTCCTGAAGAAACACACCTCAGTCCCATCCTTCATTCAGGGCCCAATGGCAGGTGAAGGAACTGTGGCCAAACTCCAGATGGAAATCAAGTGTGCCATCTGCCTGGATAACCTGAGAGACCCTGTCACCCTCGAATGTGGGCCAAACTTCTGTCGCTCCTGCATCGAGCACTCCTGGGCTGGTCTGCTGGACAGTTTCCCATGTGCTGTGTGCCGTCACCCATGCCAACAGTGGCAGATGTGGAGCAACACCCAGCTGGGAAGGATGGTGGACATCGCCCAGCTCCTCCAGATCACCATGGAGAAGATGAAGCAGCAGGAAGAGGGGTGCTTGTGTGAGGAGCACAACGAGGCCCTGACCCTCTTCTGTGAGGAGGACCAAAAGTTGTTGTGTCCCCTGTGCACTCAGCCCCCTGACCACCAGGGCCACCAGGTGAGGCCCGTGCGGGAGGCTGCCTCTCATCACAGGCAAAGGCTCAGCAGTTACATTGGGTCCCTGAAGAAGCTGATGGCAGACATTCAGAAACTATTAGACACCCGAGACAGGAGACTCTCAGAACTGAGAGAAAAGGTGGCAAACCGGAGGGCAAAGTTAGCCTCTGAATTTGAGCATCTGATGGAATCTGTTGAGTGTGAGGAAGAGGCAGTTCTTTCAAGGCTAGCTACACAGGAGAGGCACATTCTACAGAATCTCCATGCAAACATAGCTGCATTTTCAGACTACATTTCCAAACTTAAAGTTCTACTAAAGGAGTTGGCAGAGAAAAGTGTGATGTCAGATGTGAATCTGATGATGAATATCAAAGGTGTCCTCCACCGTTGTGAAAATCTAAAACCCCCAGCTGTCTATACCTTCCAGTGTAAGAGAGAAGAATTCAGTCTTCCTCTGCAGTTTTTCGCCCTGCAGAAAATTATACACAAATTTAGAGAAGAAGTTACCATGGATCCCAAGACCGCACATCCTAATCTGCTTGTGTCTGAGGATAAAAAGTCTGTGACATTTGTGAGGAAAAAGGAATGAGTTCGTCGATTCCAAAGGGATTTCATGTGGACCCAGTTGTCCTGGGTACTGAAGGGTTTGACTGTGGCCAACATTACTGGGAGGTCCAGGTGGAAGACAAACCTGCGTGGGCCGTGGGGGTGTGTAAGGACTCCCTTTCCAAGGACAGAAAGCAGCCTCTGCTGAGACAGGAGAACAGATGCTGGGTGATTCAGCTGCAGGATGGTCACTATGTGGCACGAGGGTCTGTTCCTGTCCCCCTTGTGCTGAAGGAAACGCCCAGAGGGATTGGCATCTATCTGGACTATGAGTTGGGTCAGGTTTCCTTTTACAGCTTGAATGACATGTCTCACATCCATTCAATCAGGGATACATTTTCTGAAGTGCTGAAGCCTTACTTCTATGTTGGATGTGATCCCAAACCCTCTCACTGTCTGTGCTTTAACAGATTATTAGGAAGGATGAACTGTCACTTTGGTTCATTTTCTTCCTGGGATTTACAGGCAGTAGGTAGAATTTTTAAATATAATTTTATAGATGTCAGAGGGAAGGGGATAGTGAGTGGGAGAGAGATAGAAACATCAATGTGAGAGAGATTTATTCATTTTTTTTCAGTTCTACAACTACTTTTTAATATCTTAATAATCTCAACAATGGACACAATGTAACTGCCGAAATTCTCTGAACCACACAGACAATATTGACAAGCAGAGAAACAAAAGAGGAGATGGGATGGGACAAAAACCTGCTCCCCACAAAATCAGTCCTAAAACCACCTCTCCGAGAGTTGGAGGAGAAATACCTACATTAGGGTCACAGTACTCACTACACACATTGGAGGGGAATCAGGAGACACTTGGTTACAGTTTTGACACTAAAAAGTCTGGAAACACTTTTTGCTTAAAAAGAGTAAAGACAGCCATTTTGTTCAGAAGGATTTCCTTGTATGTTTTTTTTCTTGCCCAAGTATTCCCTTAGTTGTGAGAGAGATTTATTAGTTGACTCCGAAATGTACCCAGACGGGATTGAACCCTAATCAGGGTGTGTGCCTTGACTGGGAATCAAAGCTGCCATCCTTTGGGTCATAGACGATGCTCCAACTAACTTAGCCACACTGGCCAGGGCTAGCATCAAAATTTTATAAATAGGCACTTCTGTGACTTGAACACTTGAAATATTTCTCTCATTCCCCTCCCCTGCCCCTCACTTATCTTTAAGAGCAAGGTGAATGGGAACAAATGGAAGTGTGGAATATTTGGAATAATGACTGATCTATTCTTTCTGAAATTTTGGGATTAGAATGTATTTTGTCTATTGTTTAGAATGCGGCTCTATTCATAAGTTTCTCATACATTCCAAGTGGGAAAGATGTTAGAATTATGGGGGGACTCAGAGGTTTGCAATTATTTTATTTTTGCATCTGTTGAGAGTAAGGTACTGATTGCTTACAACTGTTCTTTCTAATAAATGTATAATATGCAAATTGACTCTCACTCCATCACACACATGGACACAAGATGGCTGGCAGGGGAGGACAGTTGGGGAGTCTGGCCTGCAGGGGAGGACAGTTGGGGTCAGGGGTGGGGGGACCCCGGCCTGTGTGGAAGGGCAGTTCGGGGGCACCAGACTTGCAGGGCAGGATAGTTGGCGTTGACCAGGCCGGCAGGAGAGGGCAGTTAAGGGCAATTGGGCCCACAGGGGAGCTGTTAAGTGTTGATCAGGCTTGCAGGGGAGTGGTTAGGGGGTGATCAGGATGGCAGGCAGAAGCGGTTAGGGGCAATCAGGAAGGCAGGCGGTCAAGTGGTTGGGATCCAGCAGTCCTTGCTTGTGAGAGGGATCCCAGATTGCAGAGGGTGAGGACTGGGCTGAGGGACCCCCCCCCCACACACACACACACACACACGAATTTTATGCACCACGCTTCTAGTTTTTGTTTTTTTTTTAATGCATTTTGACAGATTTCAGAGAGGAAGGGAGAGGGAGAGATAGAAACATCAATTATGAGAGTTTGGTACCTCCTGCACACCACTCGCTGAGGATAGAGCCTGCATCCCAGGCATATGCCCTTGACAGGAAGTGAACTTGGGATCCTTCAGTCTGCAGGCTTATGCTCTATCCAGTAAACCAAACTGAGTAGGTCTTCCAGCTGTTTTTATGAATACTTTTAAAAATGGTGTCTTGATCAGACTTTTAGGTCTCACTCTTCTTTTATCCTCTTTTTTTCACACCTGAGAAAGCTGAGAATTCCAGGTGTTCCACCCTTTGGTGCAACTATGAAGTTGAACCTTCCAAGGAGGTCAAGAGTTACACACTGGAAACTATAAAACATTGCTAAAATTATAGACCTAAGTAAATTGAAAGATATCACATTCTCATGGATTGGAAGTCTTAATATTATTAAGATAGCAATATTACCAAAAACAATATACACAATCATTGCCATCAAAACCTTAATGGTAATTTTAGTCAGAAATGAATAGCTGATGGAATTTATATGGTGTTGGAAGATACACCTAATAGACAAAATAATACTGAAAAAAAAAATAAAGTAGGAAGGGAGAGGTGAGATAATCATCAATGTGAGAGTGCAACATTGATGGGCTGCCTCTTGCATGCCCCACACAGGGATGGAGTCTACAAGTGGGCATGTGCCCTTGACCAGGAATTGAACTGGCAACCTCCTGATGCATGATGATGTCCAACCAACTGAGCCACACCAGCCAGGCTAATCTTTCATTTTCTTGAGTCATGTATTATTATCTTATGTCCCTGAACTTTTACAGACATGAATCATAATCTGTAATAGGAATATTTACTTTGTAATGTTACAAATATTTTGGCCACTTTCATTTAAAGTCAACCTTTTGACAGTTGTATGACTTTGGGGTTTAAGGGAATATATGTATAGCTTTCCTTCATCAGAAATTAAATATTTAAAATCTTCCTAAATTCCTTCAGTGTATTTGTATGCTTATATTTTAAAGGTGGAATTCAATATTATATGTCACATGGAATATCAAGAATCAGAAGTAATAGACAAGTCATCTATACAGATTAATTCCTTTTCTTAAAAAATATATTTTATTGATTTTTTTTACAGAGAGAAAGGGAGACCGATAGTTAGGAACATTGATGAGAGAGAAACATCAAGCAGCTGCCCCCCACCCCCCACTCCCCACTGGGTATGTGCCCTCAACCAAGGTACATGCCCTTGACCAGAATCAAAAGTGGGACCCTTGAGGCCACAGGCTGATGCTCCATCCACTGAGCCAAACCGGTTAGGGCTTCCCCTATTCTTTCATCAACCTTAGATTGGGTGACAAGGGATGCCTAAAAGACTGCTGAGCCCAGAGTATACTTATGAACCAGGTGGTCAGGGTTCCATTCTAGTCAGGACGCATGCCCCCTTTGTGGCTGGATCCCCAGTGTGGGGTGTGCAGGAGGCAGCCAATCAATGACTCTCTCATTGATGTTCCTATCTCTCCTCCCTTTCTCTCTGAAATCAATATATATACATTGTGTACTAGAGTCATGGTGCAAGGATTCGTGCACCAGTGGAGTCCCTCAGCCTGGCCTGGGGGATCAGGCCAAAACTGACTCTGACATCCCCTGAGGGGTCCTGGATTGTGAGCCGGCACAGGGCAGGCCGAGGGACCCCTTCAGTGCACAAGTGGGGCCAGGGAAGGATAGCAGGAGAGCTCCAGGGCATGTCTAGTCCATCTCACTCAGTCCCAATTGGCCAGACCCCAGCAGCAAGCTAACCTACCGGTCGGAGCATCTGGCCCCTGGTGGTCAGTGCACGTCACAGTGAGCAGTTGAGTTGCCTTAGCATATCATGCTTTGATTGGTTGAACAGATGACTGGGCACTTAGCATATTAGGCTTTTATTATATAAGATTATATAGGATATAATGAAAAAGGCGGCAGAGTCTGGTGAGCTGGATGCGGGGGAGGATCCACTGTGGTGGTAGAATGAGATTTAAGCATGGGATCAGGAATCTGTGCTAGGCTGGAAGGTGGCAGAGAACATGCACAATCCAGCTGGGGTGGGGGCAGGCATCAGAAAATGAACAAAACCACCCTGGTGTCCTTTAGAGTGCTAAGATTCTAGCTCATAGGAGGACCTGCGCCTCCTCCCCATGGGTCAACAGCTCTGAGGACTCCCGGTGGCCAACCTGTGATTAGCGGCAGCACACAGTGGGCTCTGGGTCTGGGCTTCCTGGTGAGATACAAGGAGGTGGATGGAAAGGTACATAGGATGGGCAGAACAGCTGTCCTCTTCATCCTGGACTCATGTTGGCCATGCAGGTTCAGCTGGGTGAGCACTGTGTTTTCTGCCCATGGTATTGAGTTAGTCACTTTGACAGACTGTACCTGAGGCATGGCAGCCTTGACTGTGCCTGTTCTCAGAGATTCAGTGACAACCATGTGGCACAACTGCCATAGCAATAACCTGGGAGAAGCTCAAAGCTTTCTCTCCCAGCCTTGTCCGCTGCTCACTATGCCAGGAGGAATTTTATTACCAACTAGAAGATGGGGAGCAGGCCTGAGCCAGCAGTAGGACATCCTTAGCTCTGCCACGGAGGTGGGAGAGGCTCCCCCACCACCACCGCTGTGCTTGCCAGCCATGAGCCTGGCTTCTGAGAGGCACTCCCCCGATGGGAGCACACTGACCATCAGAGGGAAGCTCCTGCATTGAGCGCCTGCCTTCTGGTCGTCAGTGCGTGTCATAACTACCAGTGGTTCTGCCATTCAGTCGATTTGCATATTAGCCTTTTATTATATAGGATACCCTGACAGATCACTGAAATTGCCAACTGATCCCAAACAGTAGCATGAGGAATGGCCCAAAGGGAAATACTATAACGTCTACCCTTTTTTGGGAGGACCTAGAGGGTTTGTGTCTGCAATCGAGTTCCCCACTGGGCTCACTTGTTCCACAGAGCAGCTGTCTCAGAGAGGCAAAAGCCCAAAGGGTATTATTATACTTTACTATAAGTACATTAAAGCTGCAGAATATTAGAGAGATTCAACTCTGGTTTTGAGCAATATATGCTCTTATTGGAATATGAACAGGCTGCAGCATCAAAAGCCTGAAAGTATAAAGACTTGGATATTAGACCATGATTGTTTTCATACTCAAAGCTCTAATAAGTGAGATAGCAGAGGAAACAGCATCAGTCAGATGGACAATACTGATAAAGTACCCACAATAGCTATTAAATGATAAAAACTCCAGGGCATTTTCACTTTAACTACAGAATGATGATTATGGGTCTTTGTCACAATACAGTCTACAAAACTATCAATTCATGATTAATCTGGTTCTAGATCCTGAAACAGCTACAGCCTAATTTTACTCTAAGGAAAAGAGGAAAGACCATTGAAATTTGGAAATAAACCACAAGTATAATCAAAAGACATTCTGTCAGGGTAGCATTATTCAGAGCAAGAGATGGAGGGAGAACAACATCAAATGTGACTGGGATGTGACGTTGTAAAAGTTATCTTCCCAGAAGAAGGAGGAAGACACCAGCACAATGAAATTTATGCTGTAGAATTCAGCTACAGAACTGTGATAACTTTCCTGCACTAGTTACAGGGGCAATCTCGTATCTGCAAAAGGTAAAACCCAGTAGGACTGACATTTTTCTGGGTTAAAATTGGTAAGGTTTAATTTTAAGATTTGAATAGCAGGTTTCATATCTATTTAAGTGATATATTCACCAAAATATTTAGCCTTATTTTCTACTGGATATAATTCATAATTTCTTGCAATCTGTATAGCAAGATGATGATGAAATACTTACAAAGTGGGCTGTGCAGGAAGCAGCTGATCAATGATTCTCTCTCATCATTGATGTTTCTCTCTCTCTCCCTTCCTCTCTGAAATCAATAATTTATATATATATATATATATATATATATATATATATATATATAAATCTTTAAAGTGTTGAAATAAAAAACTTGTCAACTCATAATTCACTAACCTATGGAAATACTTCTCAAAAGTGCAGGATAAATACTTATAAAGAAGGTAATGACACTAAAAGATAACTGCTAATTATAGTAAAAACCTATATTATAGTTTCTAGCATATATAAAAGTGAAATAAGCCCTGGCCAGTGCAGCTCCACTGAGTATTGTCCCATGCAGAAAGGTTGCTGGTTTGATTCCCAGCCAGGGCACATGCCCAAGTTATGGGCTCAACCCCCTGGGGGGTGAGGGGGGGCGCAGGAGGCAGCTGATCAATGTTTTTCGTCATTGCTGTTTCTATCCCTCTCTAAAATCAATAAACATTAAAAAAGGGGGGGAGGGGGATTGGAATTATTTAAAGGTGGCCCCAGATTACTTAAAAATGTATATTGTAAACCTGGCCTGGTGGCTCAGTTGGTTTAGAGTATTAGTCCTTCCTTCAAAAGGTTTAATTCCTGGTCAGGGCACATATCTAGGTTTCAGGTTCCTTCCCTGCCTGGGCACATATGGGAGGCAATCAGGCAATGTTTCTCTCTCTCTCAAAGATAAATAAAAACATATCTTCAGGTGAGGATCAGGGAACCACTGGAAATGTTTCTAAAATTTATTAAATATTAATTCAATAGAGGAAATGAAATGGAATCATAAAAAATGTTCAATTAAGCCCAGAGAAAGCAATAATTGTGCAAAAGCAAATTTGTAATTACAAAATCAAGTCTCAGTCAAAATTCTGCCCTACATGCAGACATTTTCAAAGTAGCCATCCAGCAGAGTCACTACACATTCGTAGTCTTGGTAAGCTCAGTGTTCCCAGTATAATGTCCTCTAGGTGCTTTGATCTTGTGAAAGGTTCACTTCAAGCAGAAACAATCTGTAAAGCAAGATTCATCTATAGTTATCATGAGGCTACCACCTTCCTCAAAACCACTGGCTGTACAGCTTTTCCGTTTTTTGAGTTCTAGTCTCATGTTTGATGAAGTACAGACTGCAGGTTTCCTTCTCTACACTTTATTGTCCTATACATGCCAGAGTGTGGAGTTACTCAAATACTTCAGCCAATTATGATGTCCATTTCTACCAGTGCCATTCCATTTTTTTTGGTATCCATTAATTTTTAATTATAGTCTCAAAATTTGTGAGAGATTAAGATGATTAAAACTGTAGCACATAGAACTGGAGTTTTTTCATTGGGAAGCCAGCTAACAATCCCTGCATATGAATTCATGATTAGGACAACTGACCAGTTCTGTATACAGTATTAGCAGTTGTGCTTATTGAACATTGTCTATTGTCATAATGTCTATTTCAGACATTATAGCAACAGATTTCACAATAAAAATGCAAATAATATATAAAGGTAAGTTATTTGAAAAACTAGAATTCTATACCCTGAAAAACTTTAAAAAAAATAGGATAACCTACAGACTTAAGTTCTCAAAATATTTATTTCCCACACACCCTGATTAGGAAGTTACTGAAGGGCATTCACCAAAAAAACAAGACACCAACCTCCAAATGGAAATACATAAAACAACTCAAGAAAAGCCAAGCGTATCCCCAAGATATCTGAGCAGTTGGCTTAGTGAACAACCTGACAGCATTGGAGTGGGTCAGATGAGATGGTTTATTGAGTGGTCTGCAAAAGCAAAGTGGTAGAAAGCTAAGTGTGTTTAAATTGAGATTTAAACCACTGCAGGGAGTTTGGGAATTAAGGATAAGGACATGGAAAACAACGCAAATGAGAAATATAAGTCAACTATCAATTACAGGAAAAGTTATAGAGAAACAAAATGCAATCATTGTGTAATACTTAAAAGTAAATGGCATTGATATAGACAATGTAAACATTAGGAAAAATTCTATACAAAAATGGAGAGGACCACAGAGTGAAAACTACTTTAAATTTTCATCTTCCAAAGTAGGACTTTTTTAATTTTGAGAGGAAGAGGGAAACATTCGATGAGCTGCCTCATGCATGCCCCCAACTGGGGACTGAGCCCAAAACCTCTTGGTGTGTGGGACAATGCCCAACCAACCACACAGGCCATGGAAAATTTTGCTGCCTTTTTTACGTGACTCCACCAGAGATCACTTATCAGAAGGTCCCTTTCAGTCATGGAGCCCACTCACTTGTCAGGGTGGTTAGTTATGTAGACCATAATAAGGATTTCTATGAAAATGATTTCTATGAAAATGTAAGGAGCTACCTGCTGGCAACCTGCTTACTGTACAATAACCTTCAATGTAATCTTCATGTAATATGTGCACAGTGGGAGTCATCTGAGTTAGGAAGTTTAATTGTACCTACGGCAGCTAACTGGTAGATGCTGTATGTTATTAAAATAGATATAAAGGGAGATTATGTTCATGAATTGGGCAACTCAACAAAGTGGAGATTGCCTATTTTCTCCAACTTGATTTGATTTATAGGTTCAATGAAATTTCAAATAAAAGTTCCATAGTTGTTTAATTTGGCAAAATCCTAAAATTTACATGGAAGAGGCCTAGAGTTGCCAACATAATCCTGAAGAGATGACAAAAATTGTCACCAGATATTAAGAATGAGAGCTATAATATTTGAATATGGTGATGGCCCAAGGAGACCAATAGAGTAGAAAAGATTAAATATCAGATACAGGTGGCATTGTAAATCATTTGAGAAATAATGGATTGCTCAATAAATTAAGTTGTGACCAGTGGCTACTTAATCATTATATATAATTAAATACATAGGCAGGCTCCATCTTATTCTCCCAAACAGTGTCAACTCCAAGTGGATATTTAAAAGTTTAAAAGTTATTTTAATGGCATTGGGTGTGGGTTCAATCCCCAGTGTGGGGTGTGCAAGAGGCAGCCAATCCATGATTCTCTCTCACCATTGATGTTTCTCTCTCTCTCTCCCTTCTTCTCAGAAATCAATAAAGAAAAATTTTTAAAAAGAAAAGAAAAAAAAAATAGAGTTGACCCTTGACCCAGGAGGTAACAGTTCAACTCCAAAGTGCAGGCTTGATCCCCAGTAGGAGGGGTGCAGGAGGCATCTGTTCTATGTTTCTATCTCATCAATACAGATATATTTAAAATAAAAACAAAACAAACAAACAAAAAAAGCCCTACCTGATTTTGCTCAGTGGTTAGAACACCAGCCCACAGACTGAAGGGGTTGCAGGTTTGATCCTCGGCCCCGGGATGGGGCACATGTGGGATGCAACCAATCCATGTGTCTCTTTCACACTGATTTTTCTCTTTCTCTATGTGTCTCTCCTTCCTTCCACTCTCTCTAAAAAAAAAAATCAGTGGAAAAATAGCCTTGAGTAAAGATTAACAACAAAATAATTGAAGAAGAAAAAATGGTCCCTAACCGGTTTGACTCAGTGGATAGAGCATCTGCCTGCAGACCAAAAGGTCACAGGTTCTATTCCGGTCAAGGGCATGTACCTTGGTTGTGGGCACATCCCCATTAGGGGGTGTGCAGGAGGCAGCTGATTGATGTTTCTCTCTCATTGATGTTTCTAACTCTCTATCACTCTCCCTTCCTCTCTGTAAAAAAATCAATAAAATATATTTTTTAAAATTGGAAAAGATATGAGAAAAGAGTTCTTATCAATGAGACAAACAGACTAATAGAAACACAAGGGTCAAAAATAAGAACAAGTATTTTATAGAAGAGAAACAGAAATGATTATTAAACTTACTAAAATATATTCTATTGGAAATAATGGAAAAAATTAAAACCAGAGATAATATTTAACATCTTGCAAATTGGTAAAGACTTTTTACCCAATAAAGATGAAGATCCAGCAATTCACTCTGCAAAAACACTAGATGCAGCAGCTGTTTTTGAAAGTCAAACTGAATATCAATTAGAAGTAGAAAGAAAGCGAAGTAAAATCTTAAAAAAAAAGAATGATGACTCTCACCACACTTTAAAAGTGTAAATATATATACATTATTTGCAAAAGTTAGACATGACCCAAATAAACATTCATCAGTGGGGACATGGTTAGGTAATATTGAATTGACAGTATTAAACAGAAATTATTTTCTGTGAAGACTGGGAGCTATCAAAGTTAGCTCACGAAAATGTAACAACAGAAAAAAAGTACAGATACTGAGTAAATGTAAGCCGTAAAATCAGGAGCAAGACCAATCAAAATAAGAATCAAGACTGTGCTGGAGGTCCTAGTCAGTGCAAAAGGGCAAGAAAAGAAAAAGGACCTAGATTATAAATAAAAAAGTAAAAAATGTCTGTATTTGTAAATGATATGAGCATCTCTAAAGAAAATCCAATGTACTAAGTCAAAAGTGACAAAGACATAAAAAAAAAAAGAGAACAAAACACATTACAGAGAATTATTGTGGTAAACAGATGAAAATTGAGTGGCTGCCTTTACAGAGCAGGTGGTCTGGAATCGTCATGCATGGCTTTAGTAAAGGTTTTCTTTTTTAAGGGAAACCATGGAGGCAATTAATACAGAAAAGCCATTGGATTCTGTCAATACTGGACTGCTAAAGTAATACATTTTAATAAATATTTTATCTTATAATTTCTAAACCACTTTCTAATTGGATCTGGTAAGTTATCTGTAAACTAGGCATTTTAACCACATTCTTTAGAAGTTGACAAAACTGAGATAAAGACCACTCTGGTTGTTTAAAGGAAAAATAAACACAGAATTGTTGAGGCAGATACCCTAGCTTAGTTTTGTCCACAAACTTAAAAGAAACAAGAGTCAGAGAAACCAAGATGGTGGCATAGGTAAACACCTGAACTTGCTGCCTCGCACAACCACTTCAAAACTACAACTAAAAGACAAAACAGACATCATCCAGAACCACTGGAAGGCTGGCTGAGTGAAAATTCCACACCTAGAAGGGAAGAGAAAAGTACACTGAGACTCAGAGGAGGTGCGGAAGTAAAGTGCCGAGGTATGCTGGCAACCAAGGACGCGGCTGTCTTTTTCAATCAGGAGGGAGACACAAGCTCCTGACTGCTCTGAACTATAGTTTCGGGTGAGAGCCTAGGGACCCAGACTCATATGGGGGGGAAACTGGACGTCTGGCATCAGGCCGGAACACGAGGGTGGCTTTTACTCAGAGGTGCTTGCAGCGATTACCCTGGGACACTGAGACCCGGAGACCTCTTAGGGCAGGGGTGAAGGTCAGCCTTTGCTGTTTGCTCTGCCCTGTTGATTCCCTGAGTCCCCACCAAACCCAATTTACAACCCCACCACAGCTGTGTGCAGAGGCCTTTGCATATGAATGGCCTGGCCCTTTGCAATCTAAAATTACCTAACAAACTGCAGCTGGGTCAGAGTCCCAGAACTTCCTAAAGAAAGCCCAAGGTTCCACAGCAGCTCACATTGCTTTAGAGCTGCGCCTCATGTGGGCACCTACAAACCCCAAACAAAGAAGAATCTGCAGATATCTCTGTAGCTCTTGCTGGGTGGCCTCAGGCAGAGTTAAATTTGCACCTCCTTGGAGATCCAAGAGCCAGTGTACCCAGTGGTCAGAAAGGGGCCATCCAGATTACAACTCCTCAGATCCATAAGAGACACATTCATGGGGGAGACTCAGTCAGCACCAAAGCCCTACTGAAGCAAGTTCTGCCCCACAAGGGTGTCTCCAGCACAGAAGTTCTCCCATCATAGAAACAGCTGATCCTCACAGCCACTTGGCCTGGAGGTCAATTCTTCCCAGTGATACCAACAACAATCAAGACTTAATTACAACAAGACTGTGCACACAGCCCACAAAGGGGTGCACCAAGAGTGTAAACCTCAGGTGACTGGGGAGGCTGAGCCACTGGGCACTATAGGACACCTAGCACACAAAGCCAATCTATTAACTCAGGGAAGCAGCCAAAATGCTGAGACAAAGAAACAGGTCACAAATGACAGAAATGGAGGAAAACAAACTACTGGATATAGAGTTCAAAACCATGCTTATAAGGTTTTTCAAGCATTTTCTAGAAACTGCCAATAAATTTAGTGAGACATTCATGGATATGAAAAACGACCAACTAGAAATTAAGGATACACTGACTGAAATAAAGAATAATATACAGAGATCCAACAGCAAACTAGAGGATCGCAAGAATCAAGTCAATGATTTGAAATACAAAGAAGCAAAAAATACCCAACCGGAAAAGAAAAAAGAATCCAAAAATATAGTGTAAGAAGATAATGTAAGAAGCCTCTGGAATAACTTCAAGCATAACAACATCTGAATTGTGGGGATGCCAGAAGAAGACAGAGAGCAACATATTGAAAACCCATTTGAAGAAATAATGACAGAAAACTTCCCCTACCTGGTGAAAGAAATAAGACTTACAAGTCCAGGAAGCGCAGAGAACCCCAAACAAGAGGAATTCAACGAGGACCACAGCAAGACACATCATAATGAAAATGCCAAGAGCAAAAGACACAGAGAGAATATTAAAAGCAGCAAGAGCAAAACAGTTAGATACCTACAAGGGAGCACCCATATGACTGTCAGCAGACTTCTCAACAGAAACTATGCAGGCCAGACGGGAGTGGCAAGAAATATTCAAAGTGATGAATACAAGAACCTACAACCAAGATTACTCTACCCAGCAAAGCTATCATTCAGAATTGAAGGTTGGATAAGAAAAAGCTAAAGGAGTTCATCACTGCCAAATCAGTATTATATGAAATGGTGAAGGGTATTCTTTAAGAAGAGGAAGAAGAAGAAAAAGGTAAAGATAAATATTATGAACAACAAATACAAATCTATCAATCAACAAGTAAAACCTATCTAATAAGAGTAATATGCAAATTAACTATCACTCTGGGACAAAATGGTGGCACCCATAGACACCGACTTACACCATACTCAAAAATAAACCCAAAATGGATACAGGACTTAAACGTAAGACGGGAAACCATAAACTAGAGGAATCAACAGGCAGCAAAATCTCAGACATATACCGAAAGAACTTCTTCATTGATATAACCCCGAGGGCAATGGAAGCTAAAGAGAAAATAAACAAATGGGACTACATCAAAATAAAAAGCTTTTTCACAGCAAAGGAAACCATCAACAAAACAAGAAACCCCACTGTATGGGAGAACATATTTGTAAATGTTATCACTGATAAAGGTTTAATCTCCAACATCTATAGGCAGCTTATACAACTTAATAAAAGGGAAGATAAATGATCCAATAAAAAAATGGGCAACGGACCTAAATTGAATCTTTTCGAAAGAAGACAGAAGGAAGGCCAAGAGACACATGAAAACATGCTCAAAGTCACTAATTATCAAAGAGATGCAAATCAAAACGACCATGCGGTACCATCTCACACCTGTCAGAATGGCTGTCATCAACAAATCAACAAACAGCAAGTGCTGGAGAGGATGCGGAGAAAAAGGATCCCTCGTGCACTGCTGGTGGGAATGCAGACTGGTGCAGCCACTGTGGAGAACAGTATGGAGTTTCCTCAGAAAACTAAAAATGGAAATCCCATTTGACCCAGTAATCCCACTCCAAGGAATATATCCTAAGAAACTAGAAACACCAATCAGAAAGGATATATGCATCCCTATGTTCATAGCAGCACAATTTACAATAGCTAAGATTTGGACAGCCTAGGTGCCCGTCAGCAGATTACTGGATCAGAAAATTATGGTATATCTACACAATGGAATACTATGCTGCCATAAAAAAGAAGGAATTCTTACCATTTGTAGCAACCTGGATGGAATTGGAGAACATTATGCTAAGTGAAATATGCCAGTCAACGAAAGAAAAATACCACATGATCTCACTCATTTGTGGATAATAAAAAACACATTATAAACTGATGAACAAAAAGATAGATACAGAGGCAGTAAAGCATCAAACAGACTGTCAAATTACAGCGGGAAGATCAGGGAGAGGTGGGGGAAATAAGAGATCAACCCAACGACTTATATGCATGCATATAAGAATAACCAAGATACAAAACATTGGGGGGTGGGGGGGAGTGAGGGCATGTATAGGAGTGGGGTGGGCAATGGTAAGATATGTACACATATAATACCTTAATAAAAATAAATAAAATAAATAAAGATGTCGGTGTCCAGTGCTCTCAGGCCTGCCGGAGTACCCCAGTCCCAGGGAGGGCTGCCAATGAGAGCTGGCAGCGGCTCCAGCTGTTGGCCTGCGAGGCGGCTGCGCCTCCCCCGCCCTCCCAGGATCTGTCCCCGGCCACGCCCCCCATGCCATCTGCTCCCAGCCACTGCCCAGGCACAGGGCCTGCAAGGTGCCCACGCGACCCCAGTGACCTCCCTAATCCCAGTCTGGGCTGTTGGCCTGTGAGGTGGCCGCGTGCCCCTCCCCACCAGTGATCAGCTCTCAACCACAGCAGGGGAGGGGGCATAAGCCTGGGAGGCAGCCTGGGGTGTCAGCCTCCAAAGGGCCTGCGCCCCCATGGAGTGAGCCCCCCCACACACATATAGCATTAGAACTTCCCTTGCCCTCAGTGGAGTGAATTGGACATGGGGGGAGGTATCTGGATGATACTGCCCAGTAAACCTTTCCCATTAGGTAGAAACTTCTGACCAGGTTAGGGAGATAAATGGATTTTTAAAAAAAATCTTTAGAAACCGCTGAAACCGGTTTGACTCAGGGGATAGAGCATTGGCCTGCGGACTGAAGGGTCCCGGGTTCGATTCTGGTTAAGGGCATGTACCTTGGTTGCGGGCACATCCCCAGCAGGGGGTGTGCAGGAGGCAGCTGATCGATGTTTCTCGCTCTCTATCCCTCTTCCTTTCTCTCTGTAAAAAAATCAATAAAATATATTAATAAATAAATAAAATCTTCAGAAACCACAAGGGAAATGCCTGAGGTAGGGTTTCACATCAGAAGTAACTTACAACTAATTTCTGAAGGCAAACAGTGACATTGCAGTTACATTACTGGGGAGTACCCCACGATCTGGAGGTTGGTTCTGAAAGGGCAGTGTCGGGTCCTCCCCGCCCTGGTTCCTCAGCACCTCGGGCAGGGCTTGAGCCCACCCAAGAAGGCTTTTCCCCTGTAGTCTTCACCAATGCAGAGAGGTTTTGTAAACATGAATAAGAAGAGCCCAGGCACCAGGCACAAGTCCTGAAAATGCCAGGGCCGGCAGAAATGTCAAACCAGGAAAAGACCAAAACCAGAAACACCACCAATCCCAACATAGATCATCTTTTTCTTCAGATTGTGTTTCCCTCTTCTTTGTCTTCTGGAAGCAAGACAGATTCAAGTACTGATGATTCTACCAACGGAAAAGTTAAGAGAGGACAGAAAAGGAATAAAAGAAAAAAGAAAGGAGAAAAGATGAAACATCAAGAAAAAGAAACAGAAGGAAGAAATGAAGAAACAACCACATGATATCACCTTTCCAAGGTCTCATGAAATTACTGTTTAAGGAGTTTATTTTATGATACTTTTAGTTTGGGTTTACATTTTTACGTGTTTGTCAAGACCACAGCAGGTACACTGTCCAATATGTTAAAGAAAAAAAACCCTAGCTAATAAAGAGGGAATATGCAAGGAAGGAAATTTGGGGGCGACCAGGCTGTCAGGAGAGGGCAGTTCAGGATTGGGTCGGCAGGGGAGCAGTTAGATGTCAATGAGGCAGGCAGGGGAGTAGTTAGGGAGTGATCAGGGTGGCGGGCAGAAGTGGTTGGGAGCCAGCAGTCCCGGATTGTGAAAGGGATGTCTGACTGCCTGTTTAGGACATCCCACAACGGGTCCCAGATTGGAGAGGGTGCAGGTTGGGCTGAAGGACACCCATCCCCCCAAGTGCACGAATTTCGTACACCAGGCCTCTAATCTAAAAATAAATGAAAAATTTGATGAGCAGAATAAACTGGTGAATATAATAGAATCAGGGGCACAGAAAGGGAGTGGATTGACAATTCTTGGGGGGGAGGAGGTGAAGAGGGTGAGGGAAGAGATTGGACAAAAATCGTACACCTATGGATGAGGGCAGTGGTGGGGGGGGTGGTTAAGGGCAGAAGGTGTGGTGGGAACTGGGTGGAGGGGAGCTATGGGGGAAAAAAGAGGGACAACTGTAATAATCTGAGCAATAAAGATTCATTAAAAAAAAAAGAAACAAGAGTCTTACAATAGTTCATTATTCAGAATCTGTTACTGTACAGATTTTAAGAGGTTTTGAGTCCATTCCAGTATGGAAATAAGGCCAAAGTGCTCCTGTAAAATAATCATTAAAAATATAGAGAAGAGATCTATCACTCAAATTGTAAAAGGAAACCTCACCCAACTCATAGTCTAAAAAAATGCCAATCTTACTAGGCATTACTTTTGGCACAAGATATATATTTTTAGGACCCAATGCAATATAATTATTCTGACCACTTCGCTTAATACACCACAATCCATCCTGTAAAAATATTGATGGATTCTGACTCCTTCTTCTTCTTCTGGGAATAGAATCTTTACAGACACCTAAGACCCATTCAAACTTGTCTTTCACTTCTACCTCCCAATAGTGTCTGCCAGAATTATATCCCTCAGAACCCAGAATAGCTGGGCCATGATAAAATCTCCTTGGGTTATGAGATAAGTTTTGCACCCTATGTCCATATTGCACTGTCTTTCTATCATCTGAGACAGTAAGTTTACAATGTGCTGTTTCAGGATCTAGAAATACATCAACTTGAAATCGCCTGATAATTTTATTTAGGCCAGAATATTGGGGAGGAAGATGGTAACCACACTCCTTTAACTGGAATGAAAAAGGTAGAGGGGCCTTTAAGGATTTATATCTATGATAGATACTTTTAACTTCTGTCAGGAATTCCAGGTCTGACTTCACATATTTGCTCTCTATCTCCTTTAAGAGATTTTTTAATGTGGAAACATGATCTGAAAATTTTGTTAGGTTTTCATTTAGTTTTGTTAAAATATCCGCTTCCTCATCTTGCAATTGCTTAAGAAAAGTCTCTCGCTCATTTTGGAGAAACAACTGAAATTGTTCAAATTCAGACCTTATTTCTTCTCTCCTGTATTCTACCTTCTTCTTCAGTTCCAATGATTTTCTGCTTTGCATAGTTATCACTTTTTCAACTTGTTCCATTCTCCCCTTCCACGGTTCAGTGCAGACCTCCAATCTTTCCCGATGATAGGGGGCAGCTTTTTCTATGGGCCAAATGTAATGATTACGGTGATCACTGGAGAAACTGCACTGTGGACACAAGACCTCTAAGTCCTTTTGACAGAAAAAATTCAAAACCTGATTGTGCTTTTTACATAAAAACTCTTCTTTTCCCTTCCTCTTGCTTCTTCTTACCTGGAGTAGCTTAGCAATTTCAGTCAAATTGCCCAGCTGGGGGTTGCTTGCAAATTTCCTTTCTAGACAGCAAAATCGGCAAAGGGGACAGGGGTATGTATCCGTTAGATCCTTCCAGGACACATTGAGGCAGGAGAGACAGAAGTTATGACCACAATGAATGGTCACTGGGTCTTTCAAGTAGTCCAAACAGATAGGACATCTAGCCCCTGCTTGAAAGTTTGCCAGTGCTGTTTCAAACTCCATTGAACTGTAAACAAAGGTGGTGGTGGATAAAGGTAATGTGTCCTTTAGTAAGGCCCGGCTTTAGCTTCAAGACACAGCCAGCAGTGGATATTCCCCTGCAGACCTCACAAACTGGCAAGCTTGGTTTCACTGGCTTGGCATATTGATAGCATCTTCTTACTTGTTTATCCCTCTGCCCCTTAGCTGTTGCCAAGTATACACCACAGGCTGCACCAAGTATAACCACTTTTGCGTCTTAGAACATATTGGCTGGACTGCTGCTCTTCCCATCCAATGATATGAAGTCAAGCTTAATGACTTTCTTCTTTGAGAAAGTGGACTTGGGTCTAAGACAGGAATCCTTTCTATGGATGAGAAAAGACATTAAATTAAAAAATATGATCCCACAATCACCAATGTATGAAAACATTCATACATTGAAAACATTCCCATAAGAATCATAAATGAATGCTAAAAACATTGTAAGTTCTTTGAAAAACAGGAATTCATAGTTGTAAAGTTCACTTCACAAATTTCTTATTAACCAAAAAACAACAAAAATATTTAACAGACTTTCTTTGCTTCCTGATGTGATGCAATATTAAATACATAGCATTGTCTATAAAATATTCTTGCCCAAATTATTCCATCTCAATCTTATTGAAGAAGTTTTACCATTAAGGCTATAAAGCTATGACAAATGAAATGTGCAATCCCTGATTTAATCTGGGATCTTAAAAGTTAAACATTTTGGGGTCAAATATGAGAATTTTAGTACAGATATATTATATCAGTATTGTTTTTAATGTATCATATTAATTATTATAGGTAAGAAATAAAATGTACTTTTACTTAAGAAATATATGGGGGCGGGGAATGGGAGACATCTGTAATACTGTCAACAATAGTAAGTGGTTGAGGATAGACCTAGGAACCAGGTCATGGCTTGATTCCCAGTCAGGGTACATACCCAGGTTGTGGACTTGACCCCCAGTGTGAGGTGTGCAGGAGGCAGTTGATCAATGATTCTCTTTCATCACTGATGTTTCTATCTTTCTCTCTCTCCCCCTTCCTCTCTGAAATCAATAAAAAATATTTTTAAAAAAGCAAAGAAAAATGTACCAAAATATAGTGGGGGAATCATCTTGGTGACTGAAAATTACTTTCAGAAGATTTAATTTAAAAATGTATATACAGAGAGGAAACAAGATGGCGGCATAGGTAAACACCTGAACTTGCTGTCTCGTACAACCACATCAAAACTACAACTAAAAGAAAAAGCTGGTATCATCCAGAACCACACGAAGGCTGGCTGAGTGACGTTCTACAACAAGAAGGAAAGAGGAAAGCACATCTAGACTGGTAGGAGGTGCAGAGGACTGGAAGAGTGAAGGTATGGAGGCGCGCACAGAAACCGGTTGGCAATTGGGTACGCAGTTGTCTTTTTCAATCGAGAGGGAGATACAAACTCCCGACTGCTCTAAATTCCAATACCGGGCGAGACTCTGGGGACACAG
This sequence comes from Corynorhinus townsendii, assembly GCA_026230045.1. Classification (NCBI taxonomy): domain Eukaryota; kingdom Metazoa; phylum Chordata; class Mammalia; order Chiroptera; family Vespertilionidae; genus Corynorhinus; species Corynorhinus townsendii. The sequence goes on along the minus strand of JAPDVU010000006.1, from coordinate 110,278,214 downwards.
ACTCATACGGAGAGAAACTGGACTGTCAAACATCAAGCTGGAATGCAAGGGTGGCTTTCTCTCAGAGGTGGTCACAGCGTTCATTGTTCCTGCACGGGGCCACGGGACATAGAGATGCAGGGACCTATCTGAGGCAGGGCCAATGGATAACCATTGCTGTTTGCACTGCTCTGTGATTCCGAGACCACACCCCACCCAAGCTGTGTGCAGAGGCGTTTGTATATGAATGGCCTGGCCTTTTGCAACCTAACCTAACAAACTGCAGCTGGGCCAAAGAACCCCAGAGCTTGCAAAAGAAGGCCTAAGGCTAGTCAGCAGCCTGTGTTACTCCACAGCTGCGCCTCATCTGGGCACCTCCAAACCCCAAACTAAGAGGAGGAATCTGCAGATCTCTCTGTAGCTCCTGCTGGGTGGCCTCAGGCAGGGGTTGACTTTTTATCTCCTTGGAGATCCAAGAGCCAGTGCACCCAGTGGTCAAAGTGAGACCACACCAAATTACAACTCTTCAGATCCATAAGAGACACACTAAAGGGGCAGACTCATTGAGCGCCAACGCCCCACTGAAGCAAGTCCTGCCCCATAAGGGTGTTTCCAGCACAGCAGTTCTCCCATTGTAGACACAACTGGTCCTCACAGCCAATTGGTATGGAGGTCAATTCCATCCAGTGATACCAACAGCAATCAAGACACAACTACAACAAGACTGTGCACACAGCCCATAAAAGGGTGCACCAAGAGCATCCACCTCAGGTGACTGGGGAGGCTGTGCCACTGAGCCCTAGAGGACACCTAGCACACAAAGCCATTCTTATCAACACAGGGAAGCAGCCAAAATGCAGAGACAAAAAAACAGGTCAAAAATGAAAGAAATGGAGGAAAGCAAACTACTGGATATAGAGTTCAAAACCACGGTTATAAGGTTACTCAAGAATCTTCCAGAAACCTCTGAGAAATTTAGTGAGACCCTCAAGGATATGAAAAAGGACCAATTAGAAATTAGGCACACACTGACTGAAATAAAGTATACTAGACATAGATCCAATAGCAGACTAGAGAATCCCAAGAATCAAGTCAATGATTTGAAATACAAAGAAGCAAAAAATACCCAACCAGAAAAGCAAAAAGCTAAAAGAATCCAAAAATATGAGGATAGTGTAAGGAGCCTCTGGGACAACTTCAAGCATAACAACATCTGAATTATAAGGGTGCCAGAAGAAGAGACAGAAAGCAAGATATTGAAAACCTATTTGAAGAAATAATGACAGAAAACTTCCTCTACCTGGTGAAAAAAATAGACTTACAAGTTTAGGAAGCGCAGAGAACCCAAACAAGAGGAATTCAATGAGGACCACACCAAGACACATCATAATGAAAATGCCAAGGGCAAAAGACAAAGAGAGAATCTTGAAAGCAGCAAGAGAAAAACAGTTAGTTACCTACAAGGGAGCACCCAATGACTGTCAGCTGATTTCTCAACAGAAACTATGCAGGCCAGATGGCAGTGGCAAGAAATATTCAAAGTGATGAATAGCAAGAACCTATAACCAAGATTACTTTACTCAGCAGAGGTATCATTTACAATAGAAGGTCAGATAAAGAGCTTCACCGATAAAAACAAGCCAAACCAGTATTATATGAAATGCTAAAGGGTATTCTTTAAGAAGAGGAAGAAGAAGGAAAGGATAAAGATAAAAACTATGAACAAAGTGACAACAAATACATATCTATCAACAAGTGAATCTAAAAATCAAGTGAATAAAAAAACCTGATGAACAGAATAAACTGGTGAATAAAATAGAACTAGGGGTTCAGTGCACAAAAATTGTGCACGGGGGGGGGGGTGTGTGTGTGTCCCCCCTCGCCTCTCTCACACGCTGGGAGCACTCAGGATGTCCTACTGATGGCTTAGGCCCACTCCTCCCTCCCCCCTCAGTCTGGCCTCCCTTTGTGGGAGGTGACCGGGCTGATCAGGGGAAAGCACCAGGGCCATTGAGAAGGAAACTGGTGTTGCAAGGTGTGTCAGGTCTAAAATCTGTGAACAATGCACTGCCCTGTGGGGTGAGGGGAGATCGTTATCCCTGACCCCAGGACAGATCATCGGATATGGCCTGAGGACCTTCCTGTAAGCTACAAAAGGGGGTGGAATCATATCTGCAAAACAAAGACCCCAGAGGGTTATAAAAAGTAAAGCCCTATGTGTGCCTCTTCACTCTTGATTTGGAAATTATTCCCAGAGTCCACTAGTGTTAAGAAATGGGGTCCCTCCCTTTCTCTAGGAAGCATGCTTGGTATTTCTTTGGTTCCCTGAACTGGGAAGCTAACTGCATTTGGGTCTTGCCTCCAGTGAGTGGAAGGGGTTTGGGACCCAGGGGTGCAGGACAGGCCTCTGGAAGGACCACACTGCTGATTTTAGCAGAATTGAACCAGGGGAGGGGGTGGGGGAGGGGACTCCAAGCGCTCCAGGACCTCAGCCCAGGACCCACCGGCATCTGGACTAAGTGGATGGACACCTCTGGACCTGTCGACAGAATCGGTAATGTAGGGGCCCCAGTCAGTCACGCACACTCCAAGTGAGTAGAAGGGGGAGCTTGATCACCTCCTCGGAAGTCATAGGACTTCGTCAGATAAATCAGGGATCAGGACTCCATAGGTGAGTGAATTCAGATTCGATTAAGGAAGTATATGTTCAGTCTTCTGTTTGTTTGTGTGTGGGCCTAGCCAATTTGCTACTGAGAAGGGGGGCTAGACACAGTCTTAACTCTTCTGGTAGTTTCTCACCAAAATGTCAGTCTAGAATTCTGTTCTGGGCGTGGGTGCCGGGAGTGCCCCCATGCCCATCTGGGGAGTTGGGCATTATCTGTACAGTTCCAGTCTGGGCTAGTGTGCTGAGAGAGTGTGAGTATGGATGTTTGTCTGTCTTGGCATAATTATCTGCTGATTAACTGGTCTGTTTGAAAGCGAAAGCTACTTTGAGTTTCTATTTGCTGATCTGGTTAAAACGTTTGATTTACTGAAGGCTGAACGGTTTGCAAAAGTCTCAAGCAGAGCTGTTGAGCTAGTTTTCTCAGAGATGTTTGCTCTCTATCATGGAGGGATAGCTATTAAAAATTTGTCTATGTTTGTGTACTAGGGGCTTTGGTTTGTTCTGTGATTTTGCTGTGTTAGGTTGAAATTTTGGAATTCTGGGGTAGATTTAAAGGTATTTGCGGCTTTTTTTGTCTCTTTTGGCTGGCTGGGACTTTCAGGGGCGGGGCTCACAGCTCCACAGGGCGGAGAGATTTTACCCACCCTGCCCCTGCCTGTGCTGATTAAGGATATTTTCTTTAAGGAGACCCTGTAGGATTTTAGTAAATTTCCCTGCACCCTTGTCTGTCTCTTGCCACTGATCATTATGGGGTTGGGACAAAGGAAACCCACTGTTCTCAATTCCATGTTGGAAAATTTTGAAAAGGTTTTTACTGAGGACGATGGTATTAAAATGAACCCCAAAACACGGAGGAAATTCTGTGAAGTAGAATGGCCAGCCTTTGGGGTTAGCTGGCTCCCGGAAGGCTCCTTAGATGTAGGACTGGTCAGGGCAGTCTGGAATGTAGTCACGACAGACACCGGACACCCAGATCAGTTCCCTTACATAGACAACTGGTTAGGAATTGCTCAAATCTTGCCGCCTTCGGTCTGGTTCTATAAGGTTTTAGTAGTAGGAGAAAAGAAACAGGTCTCTCAGAAGGGAACCCAACCCCTTGTTCTGCCAGGATCCCCTGAGGAAGTCCCACTAATTTTACCATCTCCATATGTGCCACAGGCAGTACCAAGTACTTCCCCAGCTGGTCTAAAGGTCTAGAAACACCGCCCCCTTCCGTTTCTCCTCAACCAGGTTCTCCAGAGCCAGTTGGGTGGCATTTGCGTTCAGCAGATTAAGGGCCCAGGCCACAACCAACACGTCAGATGCCTCTAAGGGAGATTCGGGGTGCCAAAGTAGTTGGCAAAGATGGGACCTCGCAGGAGGGAGGGACAGTCTATTATTATCAGCCCTTTACCACCAGTGACATCTTGAATTGGAAATATCACACCCCAGCTTATTCTGAAAAACCTCAGGCCATGGTAGACCTCCTAGAAAAGACCTTCCAGACCCAGAAGCCCACCTGGGTGGACTGCAAGCAGCTCCTTTTCACATTCTTTTAACACTAAGGAGCCCATGAGAGTAGTAACAGAGGCTCGGGAAGTGGCTCCAGACCCAGGCCCCAGCAGGAATATTAGATACAGACAGCTGGACCAAGAAGGCCTTCCCAGATGAAGAACTCGATTGGAACCCCAACTCAGAAGATGGAAGGACTGGACTAGAAAGATATTGGCTAGCCTTCCTCCAGGGGGTCAGGGCCGGAGCCAAGAAGCCCACCAAAATTGCTAAAATCTCTGAGGTTTTCCAGAAGCCTGATGAAAGTCCAGCAGCTTTCTATGAGAGACTATGTGAGGCATACCGGATCTGCACCCCCTTTAGACCTGAGGCCCCAGAAAATAAAACCATGGTACATGCTGTTTTTGTAGGCCAAACCCAGCCCGACATCAGGAGAAAATTACAGAAACTGGAAGGGTTTGCAGGAAAGAATGCTACTGAATTGCTAGAGATAGCTAACAAGGTTTTCATCAATCCAGACAGTGCAGCAAGGAAGAAGGAAGAAAAGAGAATACAAAGAAGAGCCAATATAATACCAGCTGCTTCAGTGGGGAGACTTGTTAAACGATGCATGTCTCCATGGGACATGCCTTTCCTCTTGCCTGTCAAAAAGCCTGGGACTAATGACTACCACCCTGTCCAGGATCTACAGGCTGTTAATGAGGCTGTTATAACCCTGCATTCAGCACTGCTGAACCCCTACACTCTTCTGGGACTCATCCCATCAGAGGTGGAATGGTTTACATGCCTGGGTCTGAAAGATGCCTTTTTCTGTCTTCGATTAGCACCTTTCAGTCAGCCTCTCTTCGCTTTTGAATGGGAAACCCAACTACAGGGGCCAAGGAGCAGTTCACCTGGACCAGACTGCCACAAGCGTTCAAGAACTCCCCTACTCTTTTTAGTGGAGCACTAGCATCTGATCTAAGTTCCCAGGACAGGACTTGGGGTGTGTTTTACTCCAATATGTAGACGACCTCCTACTGGCCAGTTCCATAGGAGCTCAGTGCTGGAAGGGAACACGAGCCCTTCTGAGACTACTAACTGAAACAGGTTATCAAGTGTCTAAGAAAAAGGCACAGATTGGTCAGAAAGAAGTCAAGTATCTAGGCTTCCAGATCACCCAAGGGAAACGAAGGTTAGGGACTGAAAAGAAGCAGGCAGTATGTGCCATCCCAGTCCCAAGTACCCGGCGGCAGATTCGGGAGTTCCTGGGAGTTGCAGGATTCTGTCAAATTTGGATCCCAGGGTTTTCAGACCTGGCCAAGCCTCTCTATTAAGCTTTAAGAGGAGAAAAGAAGGCACCCATCGACTGGGGTCCTGAACAGGAGAAAGCCTTCATCACCATAAAGGCAAAGCTCACTGAGGCCCCAGCACTAGGGCTACCAGATGTGACACGAGACTTTAATCTTTTTGTTCATGAAAACAGCGGGGTAGCCCTAGGAGTTCTAACCCAGGAGTTTGGATCCTGGCAAAGAGCAGTAGCCTATCTCTCCAAGCGGAATGACCCAGTTGCCTCCGGGTGGCCCCCATGCAGCAGGGCCCTTGCAGCCATGGCATTATTACTCAAGGAAGTGGATAAGCTTACCTTAGGACAAAAGTTAAATGTAAAAGTACCTCATGCTGTTGTCACCGTAATGGAAGCAAGGGGGCAGCACTAGATGACTCAGGCTTGAATGACTCAGTATCAAAGGCTGTTATGGGAGAATCTGCAGGTATGATTAGAAGCAGTGAGAACACTTAATCCTGCCACCTCTCTACCCATCACTGAAGGGGGGGGGCCCTAAGCATGATTGCCTGGAAGTCCTAGAGGAGGCTTATTCCAGCCAGCTGGATCTAATGGATAGGCCCCCTGCCAAACCCAGACTTGGTTTTGTTCACAGATGGCACCAGCTTCTTAGATGAAGGAAAAAGATGAGCCAGATATGCAGAGGTATCAAACTTTGATACAATTGAAGCACAGGCCCTGCCTGAAGGATGGTCAGCACAGAGGGCAGAACTTTGAGCCCTAGTCATAGCCCCAGAACTCAGTAATATGTGTGCCAATATCTACACTGACTCGCACTATGCCTTTGCTACCCTGCATGTCCATGGGGCCATATATAAGGAAAGGGGGCTCTTGACAGAAGGAGGAAAAGGGATCAAAAATCAGAATGTAATTTTAAAGTTACTAGAAGCAGTCTGGGAGCCTAAGGAAATAGCCATCATCTATTGCAAAGGTCACCAGAAAGGGAAAGACTCAGTGTCAGAAGGAAACCAGCGTGCTGATGCCGCAGCCAAGCTAGCTGCTAAAGAGCAAGCAGCACCAGCACGGATCATGTTGGCCCCTGAATCACCTGAACCTCCAAAATACACTCCTCAGGAAGAGAAATGGGCCCAGAAAGAAGGGGACAAAAGAACAAAAGAAGGTTGGTGGATACTCCCAGATCATAGGGTCTATGTCCCAGAACAGTTAGCCCATAGCTGGTCTATGTCCAGCAGGATGAACTCACTCATTTAGGAAAGGCTGCCCTAGAAGCTTTGTTAGGCAGGTACTACCTAATTGCCCATCTACCCTCCTGTGTGCCTCAGTCTCTCAGCATTGCCTCCTCTGTGCTCAGAACAATGCTAAACAGGGTCCTGTGGGACCATTAGGAGTTCAACACTGTGGGCAAGCTCCTTTTGAGGGCTTAGAAGTAGATTTTACAGAAATAGGGCCTAGCAAAGGGAATAAATACCTCCTACTCTTTGTTTGCACCTTTTCAGGTTCGGTCAAGGCATATCCCATTTGCACTGAAAAGGCAAGAGAAGTCACTAGGCATTGCTGAAGGATATAATTCCATGGTATGGAATGGCTCTGACCATAGGGTCAGATAATGGCCCAGCCTTTGTAGCAGAAATAGTACAAAAAATAGGTAACTAAGGCTTTAGGAATTAAATGGAATCTATACACAGCTTACAGGCCTCAGCGTTCAGGGAAAGTGGAGTGCCTGAACCGGACTCTAAAGCAGGCTATGGCTAAGCTATGCCAAAAGACAACCTTACCCTGGACAGATACCTTGCCTCTTATACTCCTGTGGGTACGCTGTGCCCCAAGGGCCAGGGTAGGTTTCTCTCCCTTTGAAATTCTATACAGTAGATCCCCTCCCTTAATTTGGCCAAAGGGAGATTTGGGGGAAATAGGGAACTTAGAAACCAAGAAACAACTACAAGGACTTGGAAAAACTGTCCTTGAGGTCCACAGATGGGTTACTGACCGACTTCCCATCTCTCTAGGAACAGCTGTTCATCCTTATAAACCTGGAGACCAGGTTTGGGTAAAAGATTGGAAAAAGGAGCCCGTCAAGCCTACCTGGAAGGGACCCTATCCAGTCATATTAACCACCCCACAGCTCCACTGGAGTGTGGTGGAAAAATCCTAGATCACCTTTTTGGATTCTTATTACCCACGTTACTACTTATTACCAGTGGCATACAGGGAGCTTAGTCAATGAGCGGTCAGAAAAGGTGTTTTCTCTGTAGTTCACACTGATCCGCGGCTCGGCCCCTGGCCAGGCCTAAAGCCTCGGGACCTGGACAGGGGCCCCTCAGCTCCCTCCAATCTCTGGCTCTGCCCCTGCCCCTGCCCCTGCCCAAGCCTAAAGCTTCTGGCCGAGGCTTTAAGCTTGGATAGGGACCCCCTTGGCTCCGATCATCAGCTCGGCCCTGCCCAGGGGCCCCCTGGCTCAGGCCCTTCCCAGGCTGCTCAGGGCCCACAGGGGGCCTACCTTGGAGTGCCCTGGGTGCTGAGAAAGTTCTTGAGATGCAAGCTGCTGGGCGCCTATGTATGCAAGTTAACTTTCATCTTTGTTGGGTTAATTTGCATACTCTGGTTGCCTGTGGGCATAGGGGAGGTAAGGTTGATTCACATGTTTGTCTATTATTAGGTAAGAAGATCAGGGGCATAGAAGGGGAGTGGACTCACAATTCTGGGGGGAAGGGGCTGTGGGTGATTCGGGTAGAGACTGGACAAAAATTGAACACCTATGGACGAGGACAATGGGGTGGGGTGGGGTAGGAACTGGGTGGAGGGGAGCTATGGGGAGGAAAAAGAGGAACAATTGTAATAATCTGAACAATGAAGACTTATTTAAAAAGAAATGTATATACAGCAAGTCCTTGAATTACATTGTTTTGTCCAATGTTGTATTGTTATAATGTTGATGAGATGCTACAGGAACTTAATTCTTTTTTTTTATTTTATTTTATAGAAAGGAAGTGAAAGGGATAGAGAGTTAGAAACATTGATGAGAGAGAAACATCCATCAGCTGCTTCCTGCATGACCCCAACTGGGGATGTGCCCACAACCAAGGTACATGCCCTTGACTGGAATGGAACCTGGGACCCATCAGTCCATAGGCAGACACTCTATCCACTGAGCCAAACCGGTTAGGGCCTTAATTCTTGTTTATATCAATTAGCCTATGGTAAAACTGGTTTTATTATATATTATTTTGCTTCAAATTACAGAACCTATCAATAACATTAAGTGAGAACTTACTGTATAAATAGAGAAAAAGCAACTATATAGCAAAAAGATATCAATTGGTAAAGATAGCCAAAAGGTATACACAGGTATATCTATGTTTACTGTAACCCATTCAACTTTTCTGTAGGTTTAAAAATTTCAACATAAAAAGTTAGGGAGAAAATGTCCTGGCTTGTTTTTAAGATACCCACCCTTTAAGCCAATCAAATTCCTCCAAGTTTCTGAGCTACCTAACCATTAACACAGTATTCTTTCCCTTCTCACACTAACACTTTCTCAACTTTTGCTTTTCCTCTCCCTTTTCTCATAACCCAATAATATGGGTATGCCTTTGACATTTGGCTTTGTCTTGGTGACCTAGCAAAATTATTTTACTATACAGATTTTCTCTTCCTACCAGTAGAATAGGAAAAATGCAATAGTTGTATAAAATCTCCATCAATAAAAGCTATTATAACAACATACTACAGGAGGCAGTGTTTCACAACATAAAGGCTAACATTAGTAAAAGAATACTGACTCCCTGATATTTACTATTTTTCAGAAAATGCATTTTTAATGCCATTTCTTTAACCTATAAAACAGAGATTACACCTTTTAAAAATAAGGATATCATATAAATGTCAGCTAATACATGCCTACTGTTGTTCTTTGCCAAAGAAGAGCTATTTTAGATTTCAATACAGACTCAAATATCGCCCATACATTGCATTTGATTAATGCTCTTAAATGTTGTTCAGTTTAGAATATTGTCACCTGTCTCCACCTGTCCTACACTCTCTCAAATTTTTTTAATGTAGTATATATTTGTATAAGCTATTTCAAGTTTTATATTTCTCTATTGCTTCTTGATATTATTTAACTCACCCTTCAAGGCTTCTTCACTTTTTAACTAATTAACTCTTTCCTCTTATTTAAGCCTGTCAATTACCAAGAGGCAGGTCAAAGTGCTCCATCCTCAGCTAACCATTCAGAGTCCTTCATAGCTTATTATCTTCATCTGGCTATGGTCCTCTGAAGTACTTGGCCGTTATTATTTTTCATCAACCTTATTTCCATTCTGTGTCATGCTATTCTTACTATTCATAAACCTTACTGCTTATCCTTTCCTCACTTCTTTCTTGGGACTAAGTTTTACTCCTTTGGGAGACTCAGATCAAAAGATGTTTTTTTATATGTGATGCACTAAAAGCAGATCTTTCACACAGTCACCAATTCAATTAAGCTCTTAGAACAACCTTATAAGTTAGGAGCTAACATCCTCAATTAGAGCTGTAAAAATTGAGTCTACAATAATTTGAATATACAGTGCTGCCATTTAACACATGTACAATAAAAAGTATTGTAAGACTATCTCACCCTAACTGGTTTGGCTCAATGAATAGAGCCTTGGCCTGCAGACTGAAGGGTCCCAGGTTCGATTCCGGCCAAGGGCACATGCCAGGGTTGTGGGCTCAATCCCCAGTAGGGGGCGTGCAGGAGGCAGCCAATCGATGATTCTCTCTCATCATTGATGTGTCTCTCCCCCCCTCTTCTCTTCCTCTCTAAAATCAATATATTTTTTTAAAAAAAAGACTATCTCATAAAATCTAAAAAGCTCTAAGAAATCTAGCTAAATCCACATATTTATACCATAAAATTTACACTTTTTTTACATTACACATTACATATATGTGAATTTACTTACATATGAAGAGAAGTTTCAGAATGTTAAAATACACTCAGCTTTTAATAAATACCAACACAGAACTACATCAAATAAAGCCTTAAGTCTCTGCTAAATCTCCCTACTTGCCCACACTATTTGTCATGATAGGTACTAAGGCTTTGGTGATTTTTTAAAAATATATATATTTTATTGATTTTTTTTACAGAGAGGAAGGGAGAGAGATAGAGAGTTAGAAACATCAATGAGAGAGAACATTGACCAGCTGCCTCCTGCACACCTCCTACTGGGGATGTGCCCGCAACCAAGGTACAGGCCCTTGACTGGAATCAAACCTGGGACCCTTCATTCCACAGGCTGACACTCTATCCACTGAGCCAAACCAGTTAGGGTGGCTTTGGTGATTTTTAATCTTTACAACATTTTGATCAATGAAGGACTGCACAAACAGGGTGGGGCAAAAATAGGTTTATAGTTGTATGTGAAAGTTTATATTTTAGTATTATTTATTATTGTATTATTTCCCTTAAGAACTATAAACCTACTTTTGCCCCCACCCCTCATATTACGGTGGTCCCATAAAATTATAATGGAGCTGCAGATTTCCTATCGCCGTAGCACAAGGCATTACATAAATACCATTGAGTCACAACTGCCTATAGTATTCAGTGTAGTAAACATGATGTACAATTTATAGTCTAGAAGTTGTAGATGAACAGAACTCGTCACCCCAAAATATGCCTCTTTGGCATAAGGATTATTGCAGGCTAGTTAATTTTAATTTTAAGAAAGAGTACACTTAGGAGAAGCTCAGAAATAAGTTACCCTTTTAAAAGATATTTACATTTGTAAGGAAAACCTTCATTTGTAGATGTGTCTCCCTAGGATGGGCCAGGATGACTTTAGCTCTAGGGATTTTATCAGTGCAGAAGACAATGACTTAAATCTGCACAACAATCTTACCCGAATTTATAGTGCTTTTCCCGTTAATCCTTTTACTGTATCCTCCCATAACTGACTGCCCCCCCCTCATCTTTTTTTTTCCAATTTTATTTTATTGTTTAAAGTATTACATATAGTAGTGCATATATCTCCTTCCCCCCCCCCCCCCCAGACCTTCCCCCAACCTCCCCTACCCCCTATCACATGTCGTCTTTTGTTTCCAGTTATTTTGGACCCAATTTTCCTGGGTCTCAGATGTATGCTGCAGGTATATATATTAAGAAAGATGGGCACATGAACCAGGCTAAAAGCTTTGAATTTTCTCCATTCTTTGAGTGGGCTGCACATAGCAACTTCCTTCTTAAGAGGAAAGTTTGAAAAGAAGGGAGGAAAAGACAAACACTACCACAGCCAGGTGATCAAGGTCAAGATCAACAGTGAAAAGTCATATTGAATCCAGCTGTGGTGTATCAGTGGTTGAGTGTCAATCTATGAACTATGAGGTCATGGTTAGATTCCTGGTCAGGGCATATGCCCAGGTTGCAGGCTCAATCCCCAGTGGTGGGTGTGTGTGCAGGAGGCAGCTGATCAATGGTTCTCTATCATCTGATTGATGTTTCTATCTCTCCCTCACTGAAATCAATAAAAATATATATTTTTTAAAAAGTCATTTTGATAGTACGCCCCCTTAATATGATGTGATGAGAAAAGTACTTTACCTCTTGTGTCTTCCTCCTCAAAAACCACAACCTTAGTATAACTATGAGAAAAACTCCCCAAATAGGGGGACGTTCTACAAAATACTCCTCAACACCGTCAAGATCATAAAAAAACAAGGTAAGTGAGAAAGAGTCAAGAGGAGCCTAATGAAACATGACAACTAAATGTAAAGTGCTCGGTGGGATCTTGGAAGGCATAAGTGAAAAGCTAGAAAATCTGAGTGAAATATGGATTTCAGTTACTGACAATGTATCATCAGTACTTGTCCATTAGTTGTGACAATGTGCCATACAAATGGAAGATGTAATAATAAGGGAAACTGTGTGGGGGGGATATGGAAGCTCTCTGTACTATATTTACAACTCTTCTGTAAATCCGTAACTCTTCTAGAATGAAGTTTACTTTTTAAATTGGAGGTGAGGTTGCATAGAGTAGTCAGAGATTAGAAAATAGAGGCTGAAAGATGTTTATGAAACTTACCCAATATCATGCAGCTAGTAAATTGCAGAGCATAATGGAAAAGCTAAAATCAAAAGAAAAAATTATATAACTGTTAAGAAAGTATGTACCCTCCCCCCCCCCCGAAAAAAAAAGGATTCTGGTACTAAGGAACGTAGTATATATTCACTCCAAGTATCATTGTACCTTCCATTTCCCAAGCTCCTATTCAAAGGCATTGCATAAATACCATTGTGTCACAACTGCTGGTTCACTGGTCTTCCCTACTTTACTAAGTCCGGCCATTAACAAAATAGACCATGAAGTGAACACAACTAGTTCCAAAGGCAGTGTTACCATTGTAGTTCAAGCTTTCCACGATTATAGCATGAGCCCTTTTTCTACCCTAAAACACAATGGTGCTTCCAATCAATTGCCTAACTCTGGCTAAACTGATCTTCCTAAATGCAAATATAATCCTTTTATGTTCTAGCTTAAAACATTGCCCTGGTTCTGTAAGAAAGTTGTTCTCAAACCTTAGCTTGCCTGTTACCAGCAGGTCTGGTTAAAAGGTTGCTGGCCCACAACACCCCCAGCCAATTCAGTTTGATTCAGTTGGTGTGTAGTATTTCTAAAAAAATCCCCAGGTGATGCTGCTGGCCTTTGAACCTTACTTTGTGAACCACTGCTTAAACAAAACGTAAAAACAAAAAACTGGTGTAGATTGCTAGCCCTCAGTTTCACTCATTGTCATACAGGACGATTCTTGACTTGCCTGAGCCTAAATGAGCTCCTCTGTAAATTTGTCATGATTCTTAACTGTAAGATCTTTGGGAGGACTAAGGGATGTTTACATTGGCCAAGAGGTGTAGGCAATGTAGGGCAGTGGGTTCTCCAATGGTGGCTACTACTCCCTTCACCTCCCACTTGTCCTCTCTCCTCCCCTACTTTTCTCCACCAAACACTGTTATTCTTTGGAGATAACATGGCAATTCTCAAATTATTGTTCAGATCAAAATCTTCTTGACTAATTGACTAAACGTTAATTAAATGTTCTGATTCCACACCCCACATTCTGATTCTACCACCCACATTCTGATTCCACAGGTCTGGGAATGGTAGATTTCACAAGATCTTTGCCAGACCGAGGAGACCCACTCCTGGGCCAGCCACAACTTCGATTGGAGGCGCCCAGCAGCCTTTAGGATGTGCTCAGCTAAACCCCACACAGCCCGCGTGGCCTGGTTCTGCAGGCTTCCGGCTTACCTGGAACTGATGGCTCAGGACTAGAACGTGCTGGAACCCAGTGCAAGTAGGACTGAGACCCAACCAACCCGGGTGGGTGTGTTTCTAGTCGGGGCGCATACTTGGCTGCTGTGTGTTGATTGGAGGTCCCTCCGGAAGTGGGCAGGTAATGGACACGCGCCTGCGCAATGACTCTGAGTGAGGTGGGGGTGGGGGGTAGGAAGCTCGGGAAGAGATCTTGAGTATAGGTGGGGGCGTGTCCGTCGGTGCTCAAGCCATTGTTGGCTTGAATTGGCCATTTCATTCCCAGAGAATGGCAGGTTTTCCAGATTCTTACTATTGAGCAACTTGAGGTAGAAGTAAGGTTGTCAGGTGGGTTTTAAAGCCTTCACCACCACACCCTCCTCTTAGACACAAGGGAATGGATAACTGTGCGGTGGAGGAGCTGGTTCACTTAGCCTGTGGCCCTTGGTAAGAGGTAGTAAAACCTTGAAATGAAATAGAAACAATCGCCTGGATGGATCAGTTTGCTTATCAGTGGATGAGTGGGTGGGTCTGCCCCACCCTGTAGAATTATACCACGCCTCAACTCTGCTCTCTGAGATCTTCTGAAGAAGTGACATTTAAGGTAAAATTTGAGTTCTTGTGTTGGTTACATGACACAATGATAATATTTTAAGTATATTGTGCTAAAATAAATAAAATGCTAGTATTTTTAATACTAACTTTTTTTTTTTTTTAAAAAAAGGTAAAATTTGTCCTGGGCAGATGTGGGTAAGTGGTTAGAGTGTAGGCCTGAGCACTGAGGGATCACTGGTGCAATTCCCTGTCAAGGGCATATACTTAAGTTGCAGGTTCGATTTCTAGGGTGCATGGAGGAGGCAACCCCCATGTGTTTCTATCACATCAATGCTTCTTTCTTTCTCTCCACCTCCCCTCTTTTCCTCCCTCCCTTCCACTCTAAAAAGCAATGGAAAAAATATCCTCAGGTGAGGATTAACAAAATTTTTTTAAAGGTAAAATTTGAGGAATGAATTTGAGTTAACTGGACAAATTCGAGGATAGAAGTCTTCGAGGACAAAGAGTCCATGAGAAGGGTCTTAACTCTAAAGAACTTGGTACACATGTGACTAAAAGAAGTTGATTTGGCTGACACCTCAAGGGGAAGTAAGGAGGTGCAGGGAGTACAAAAGATTAAAAATGGCTTTTGTGAAGCTGATGAGATCAGCAAAAATTGCTGCTGCAAGACCATGTAGGCAAAGTTGAAGATTTTGGTCTTCAAAGGAAACAAGTGGAGCATTTTAAATAGTTAAATGCTACACAAGCATACCTCAGAGACATGGATTTGGTTCCAGACCAATGTAATAAAGCAAGTATTGCAATAAAAGAATCGTTTTTGCTGGTGAAGGGTCTTGCCTTCAGTTTGTAAAAAAAAAAAAAAAATGCCAACACTTATGAAACACAATAAAGCAAAGTCTGCCTGTAATAAAATTTGAAATTTGAATGGATTACTGGCCACAATTCAGAAAACAGATCTTTTGAAATCCAAGAGGTAGTGCTTGGTGAGCAGTTAAATACTGGTATGAATTAGAGACTCCTCAATAGATATAAAGTTGTGACGTCTAAACCTTTTGAATTGCTGGTGGCAGCAACTGCCTCTCTTTTTGTTTGTTCTTTTACTGTGGTGTGAGTATATGTTACTAAAAGCTACAAAATATGAGTCATTACTTAAGACAGGAGTCCCTTGGTTTATGACACTGAATTCTGAAAGGCTGCTGTGCTTTGAAGGGTATATCATTCGGATGTAGCCAGCCTACCTGCTGGATGCTAATTACCCTAATGAGTTGATTGTTCTACAATGGATCCTTCCTCTGGATCCATTGTGTTTAAAAAATTATTTTCTTCCCTACAAGACTAGCTCAGAAGCAATCTTATTTTCACCCCTACTCCTCGTGTAAAAACTGAAACTGTTCTAAGTTGATCAGTCAGTGATCTAGTTTCTTAGCTAAGGAATATTTTTCAGGCCTGTTACTCTCTGAAATGCTTTGTAATCTTTATCTCTGAATACCCGCTCTGGTGTTAGCAGTTCCTCTCCCTTTCCTGCCCTTCATGCTGCTATGTGAAGGTCTTCAAGGGCATCTGATAAAATGTAGTATGAAACATGCATATGGATGTTTATCTGCATGTGTAAACACACCCAGTCTCTGTCCTGCTGCATGTAGAGAGGAAGCTAAAGAGCAGTGGTTAAAGCCTGCCTTTGGAATCAGGCTCGTAGGAGTTCAAATTCAAGCTCTGCCCTCTTTGTGTGACCTTTGGCAAGTTATCTTTTTGTGCCTGTTTTCTCATCTAGTAAAAAAAGATTGGGGACAATAACAGTACAACTTGCCTCTTAGAGTTATACTGAATGACTTTTCACAAGGTAAACACTTGGAACAGTGTCTGGCATAGTAAATGTAGTGTAAAAATAAATAATAATGTGTATATTTGTGTATGTATATATGAACATACACATTATAAATTCACCTAAAAGTGTCTATTTATGTCCCTCTTAGAGCAGAAGGGAGATTTAGAGGGAGCTGGTGTGTCACCTTTTGCTTTATATCATTTGTAAGTTTCTCCCCCCACCAACCCCGGCTCTTTTGATGCTGTGTATTGGTTTATATGATTTTAAAGCCACTTGTTTATATCTTCTGTGAAGTTGTTTTAATCTACTTGTTTATGATGAAGGGAAACAAGTGGCTTTGATATAAGAACGAAGTAACTTGTGCCAGGATGTCATCATTGCCTATCTGTGTCGTTGATAATCAGTTCCATGGGGACCCTCTGGGGGATTATCATAAGAACACATGGAAAAGCCACTATGGAGGGGACATTTAGACTATAAATACTGAGAGTTTGTGAGGACTATTTGAGTTTTGGTTTGGATGAGACAACTATTCACTAACCTAAAAACTCTCTGAAGGTATTTGGGGCATTTGCTCCTGTCCTGGGGAGGTACTCCTTGAAGACATTGTTGATAAACCCACATTAACCTGGCGAAAGAGACAAGCCCACCTACCAACACTGATGTCTTTGTACCCTAGCAACATGCTCTAGCAATAGGGATCTTTTACTGATCTTTTACTGCCTTCCTGCCAGCAGGACATCAGCCCTTTGATTGGTGGTTGCCCACTCTCAGAATGCCTCCTCCTTTTAAAAAAGACACACCTCATATGAAATTTAGAGTTTATTCCTTCACCTCCCCATGCCTGGAAAAATAGTGTGATTAATCTGTCATTTGTTTGGAATATTTTTTTCTATTTGGATTTACTAATATAGCATATTTGGCTTTATTAATAGCATATCCTGTATGCTATTGGCATGTGAAATTATGATTCACACACCATACCTATGCTAAATTAATTTTTGGCAAAGACAAGAAATAGTTTCTGGAGCAAAATTTTGCTACCTTCCCAAAACAAAAAGACCCATACCATTATTAGAGTAGTTTGAAATATTCTGCTTAAATATGACAAACAAAAAGAGATTTTAGTTTATATGAGTATTGTTTTTTCTCTTTAAAAAGTAGTAAAAGCATAAAAAGAAAAAAAAACAACAAATAAAAAATAGTTAAAGCAAAAAATAATTTTTAAGTTTCCTTGAAAGGAGGGAAGGTTTGGTTGGGAGGGAATTAATCTAAACTTTGTTCAATTGAATCATACACATTTTTCAGGTTGCAGGTCAGGAAACTGTTTTTTATTCCATTACAAAATATGTGGTTTTAATTAAAAAATTTAAAACTCCTCTTATATTGTAGGGTTTAAGATCATATTTTAGAAGACATATGGAGTTGTGTCCCAAATATATCAGTTTACTAGCTGTGATTTTAGATTACTCTTAATTAAAACAATTTATACACACACACACACACACACACACACACAGTGGCCAGATTATTATGATCTCTGAATGCATAATAATCTTGCCACTCAGTGTATATCTTGTATAATAAAAGGCTAATATGCAAATTGTCCCCTCGACCAGGAGTTCGACCAGCAGGCAGGCCAGCCAACCACCCATGTCCCCTCCCCTGGCCAAGCTGGTTGGACCCCTCCCATGCACAAATTCATGCACCGGGCCTCTAATATATATATACTGAGTGGCCAGATTATTATGTGTTCAGAGATCATAATAACCTGGCCACTCAATGTGTATATATATATTGTTGATTGAGAGAGATGGAAACATCAATGATGAGAGTCATTGATCAGCTGCCTCCTGCATGCCCCCTACTGGGGATAAAACAGGCAACCTGGGCATGTGCTCTTGACCAGAACTGAACCAGGCACCCTTCAGTCCACAGGCTGACACTTTATCAACTGAGCCAAACCAGTTAGGTACTCTTATTTCTAAGTCTGTTTCCTCATCTAAAGATGGGCAAAGTAATACTCAATCCTCTCAGGATTACGGGAAACTATTTTGCAGAGACTGAGGCCCTTTTTTCTCCCCTCCCCCCCTTTACCTTCCTTTCTAACAAGTACACTTTTTACATTAAACAACAACAAAAACCCTGAATAATTTAAAAAGAGGCTCAGATACTTTAAAAACACAACTCCAAAAATTATAGTTTATACAATGCCATGCACACTCTCACGCAAGGGAAGAGTTGTTTTTTTTTGTTGTTTTGTGTTTTTTTGTTTTTGTTTTTGTGTGTTTTTTTTGTTAAATTCCAATTTTAGAACTTTTTTTTTTCATTTTTCAAAGATAATGTTGTTAAAAGTTTACCAAATGATGAATAATTGGAAATATTTTTGCTTTGTTTTAGTGCAATATTTGAACTTTTCATCCCACATATGGCTCAGTTTATACAAGCTGTATTTAGTTAAGCATTAACACTATTTGAGTTATGAAACACATTGTCCACAACCTACTGGAGGAGAAAAAAAAAATAGTGTGAAAACTGACATACTAATGCATTCCACCAGGGGGCATTACATTAAAAGTAGAAAAACTGAGAAATGGCTACATATCAAACTATTCCTTTACTATTACCCATTAAAGTTAAAAACTTAAGAAGACATCCTCCTGGGAGCATGCTCAAGCCTTATCCTTCCTCCTTTTCTTCCCCCACAGGCATGCATCTCCTAAACTCCAAGAGACCCCATGAAACTTGCAACCAGGAGAGCAATGGACAGCTAACCTCGTCCTGGGCTAACCCTGTGAACCTGTCTCCAAGACTCCCTTTTCTCTGACTTTTCAGTGAGCCAAAACACCGCTTCCTAGGCTCTCTCCTGTTGCTTCTTGTATCCTAAGCCCTTCCTTGTTTCACTGTCCCCAGCTTTAATAAACAAGTTCTCAAAAACACAAACAAAAATACTTAGAATGTTATACAGTTCCTTATCTAGCAAGTGCCACAAAACAGTTGATATGAGGTATAAGAACTTGCAAAAACAGAGTATTGTGCCAAGCAAATGTGGCTCAATGGTTGAGCATCAACCTATGAACCAGGAGTTCATGGTTTGATTCCCAGTCAGGGCATATGCCCAGGTTGCAGGTTCGATTCCCAGTGCAGGGCATGCAGGAGGCATGATTCTCTCTCATCATTGATGTTTCTCTCTCTCTCCCTCTCCCTTCCTCTTTGAAATCAATTAAATTATTTTTAAAAACTAGAGGCCCAGTGCATGAAATTTGCACATGGGGGACAGGAGGAGGGTATATGTATTCCTCAGCCCAGCCTGCACCCTCTCCAATCTGGGACTCCTTGAAGGATGTCCAACTGCCCAGACAACCCTCTCAAAATCCAGGAATGCTGGCTCCCAACTGCTCACCTGCCTGCCTGATTGCCCCTAACCGCTTCTGCCTGCCAGTCTGATCACCCCCCAACCACTTCCCTGCCAACGTGATTGATGCCTAAATGCTCTCCTACAGGTTCGATTGCCCCTAACTGCCCTCCCCTGCAGGCCAGGTCACCCCCAACTGTCCTCCCCTGCTGGCCTGATTGCCCCCAACTGCCCTCCCTGGCAGGCCTGGTCCCCCCCAACTGCCCTCCCCTTCAGGCCTGGTCCTCCCCAACTGCCCTCCCCTTCAAACCTGGTCCCCTGCAACTGCCCTCCCCTGCAAGCCTGGTACCCCCAACTGCCCTCCCCTTCAGGCCTGGTATCCCCCAACTGCCCTCCCCTGCAGGCCTGGTACTCCCCTCCCCTGCCCCCCAAACTGTCCTCCCCTGCTGGCCTGGTTGCTCCCAACTGCCCTCCTCTGCTGGCCCAGTCACCCCTAACTGCCCTCCCCTACAGGCCTGGTCCCCCCCAACTTCCCTGCCCTGCAGGCCTGGTCTCCCACAACTGCCCTCCCCTTCAGGCCTGGTCTCCCCCAACTGCCATCCCCTGCAGGCCTGGTTGCCTCCAACTGCCCTCCCCTGCTGGCCATCTTGGGGCAGCCATCTTTGACCACAAGGGGCTGGCCATCTTTTGTGTTGGAGTTATGGTCAATTTGCATATTACCCTTTTATTAGATAGATATTAGATAGGATAGAGTATGATAATAATCCTAATAGTATAGGAGATAATTGTAGGTAGTTCTTAAGTGTACACTCAGATGACAAACTTCCAGATGAAACTGATAAGACTTTTCTGTAGGACAATTATCAACCTCACTACCTCTAACCAAGACTCCTTAGAATCCAATCATATGAATTTATAGTAAGATGTGAACTCAGATGTAAATAGCCAGGGCTAGAATTCAGTGTTCTTTCCATGAACACTCTCCCAGGTTGAAGCCAAGAATGAGAAATGGGATAAGATCTAGGGAGTTTAGGAAGTGAAGTCATTTTGGGAAGTGAGAAGAAGGGAAAAATCAAAAGGCTGGAACCCAGCCTCCACTATGCCTAAAATAAGGCTCTTGTTACTGACAGGATTAGTATTACTACTTTTTTCCTTTTGCCTCAGGCTCTAACATGGTTTAATTGATCCAATCTTTTTCCTAAAAGTTTGGTATTTTGTTCATCATGCTTGATTTTTATCTTTTTCAAAAGTAGTGTAATAATATTACTAATCTATATTACTGAGGCTTTTGGCACACCCTTATATTTTTTACCTACTCATTTCAGTCCTGGGTTTTCAAAGGAGAGTGAATAGATGCAAGAATAGGACCAAAAACTGATTTCAGAGTTTGGAAGGAACTGAGCCAAGAAAGAAGGGATCAAATTTCATAATCATTCTTTGGTCTACTCAAACATACACAAAATTATTTTAATATCTTTGAAGAATTATAGGAATATGAAAGCCAATTTTTATATTCTTGCACTTTTTACTATTAGAAAGTCCAAAGACATTACAAAGTATTTTTCTTGCTAATCCATGTAAGAATTATAATGTGCAGAAAAGATGAGAGGTTTTTTTATGCAGGTGATAACTGTGCTTCATTCATAATCATTCATCTGCTCTACTTCACTGACTCGCCCCATGGCCCCAAGTTAAGGTGGCACCATTACCTCTGATCTTGGTTAAACTATGTAAAAATCTCTTTTCTTTTGTATTCTGAAAATATTAGCTATTACAAAGATATTTTAATAGAAAAATAATAAACTAAACACCAAATCATAAAGATGGTTAAGTTTAAAGTACACATATTTGGCATGCTTCTGATCTATGGCTCCACCTTGCCAGTGAGTAAAATATGATTCCATTTCATGGACTTGCTCTGTTATGCCACTTTCAGCATACAAACCACTGGTTGTTGAATTTTTATAGATTTTGAGAATCTTTGCCCTTACTCTGATAATCTAGAATTAAGTTAAAAATCTTCTGTGGCAGGATATATAATAAGGCTGTTCAGTCTGAAATGCTATAATTAAAAGGAACAAACAGTGGAATACAAATAAGTTTCAGGGAACATTTCTATCATGCTGCACTCAATACTCTGAACATTTCTTATACAAACTAAGAACAACTAGACACTCAAATCACTGAGAGTGTGTGTGTATATATATACACACACACATACATACACACTAGAGGCCCAGTGCATGAAAATTCATGCACTCAGGGGGTTCCTCAGCCCAGCCTGTGTCCTCTTGGAGTCCAGGACCCTTTGGGGGATGTCTGACTGACAGTTTAGGCCCACTTCCTGAGGGATCAGGCCTATGCTGGCAGTCAGACATACCTCAGGCAGCCTGGGAACCCTTGGGGGGATGTCTGACTAACAGCTTAGGCCCGCTCCCTGCTGTTAGTCATTAGTCGGACATCCTTAGTACTACCGCAAAGGTGGGAGAGACTCTCCCCACCGCTGCTGCGCTGGCCAGCCATGAGCTGGCTTCTGGCTGAGCAGCGCTTCCTCTGTGGAAGTGCACTGACCACTGAGTCAATAGTCTTTCAATAAATACAAATTAAGAGCATATTCAATAATTTGGGAACATCTAATTATTAATACAATTCAGAATTAGACAGGGTAATTTTCTTGTTGGGTAATCATTTATATTCCTAAATTCTTCTGATTTTTTTTTTTTAACAAGTCTCACCACCACAGGTTGAACAGCACCACAACAGAGCATAACAAAATGATGAGCACACATGTTAGATATTGTCCAGCTGGGACTTCATTGGCACAACTATATTTTAAATGTCAACGTTAAGTGAGCCTTTTTAAGAAACTATAAAAGTGAATCAAGAACAATAAACAGAACTTCAAAGGAAATCAAACATTGGCTTCTTGTAAGTACATGATGAGAAAAAGATTCAGAAATGAACATTTCAGTTTTAAAATAAAATGAGCTACAATCAATATTTCAAACTTCCTTTTACAACTTTAAGTGAATATTATTCAAAATAAAAATACTTTCATAAACATTAAAGCCTATAAAATAAAACTGGTAGCAATTAATAGCTTCTTAGTCTTTTTATATAAATAACCGATGAACTAATTATTTTCTCTTCTGCAAAGCCAAATAGTCATTGAAATTGATTCCAGATTTAGCATTTTAAAGAATAATCACTCAAACATATACAAAATTATTTTAATATTTTTGAAGAATTAGAGGAATATGAAAACCAATTTTTATATTCTTGCACTTTTTACTATTAGAAAGTCCAAAGACATTACAAAGTATTTTTCTTGCTAACCCATGTAAGAATTATAATGTGCAGAAAAGATGAGAGGTTTTTTATGCTGGTAATAACTGTGCTTCAGACTGTAATTGCTTTTGAATTCATGTTATTTTCCCTCTAAAAAGAAAACAGAAGAAAATCTTGTGAAACTAATAAGATATCCGAGGTGCTTTCAAAGGATCCCTTTTCATACTGGAACTTCTAAGCAAGCACACTATTGTGTGGGTGGGTATTTTTCCTTCCATTCTCTTCTGGCAGACCAGGTGAAGTCAGTAAGAGAAGATCTATATTTGAAAAGCAAAGGAAAAAGAACATATCGTAATAAGAAATGCAATTCAGCACACTAATTTACCCATGCTTATTTTTTTTCAAATACAGAGTTATGAAATTTTCACAATTTTAATAGAATGAAGGACAAAAACGCACGATAATCTTAATAGACAAAGAAAAAACAGTTAATAAAACCCAACAATCTTCCTTCATGATAAAAACATTCAACACTAGGAATAGAAGGGAACTCCTTCAAATTGATAAGGACATCTCAAAGACCCATTAATTAACTTCATACTTAAAGGTGAAAGACAGATTGCTTTCCATTTAAGATGAGAAATGAGACAAGGATGTCTGTTCTCACCACTTCTATTGAGCATTGTATGGAAGGTTCTAGTTAAGACTATTAGGCAAGGAAAAGAAATAAAACACATCTAGATTAGAAATGAAGAAAGAAGTAAAACTATCACTATTTGCATATAACATGCTTGTAAATAGCAAATCCTAAGGAACATAATGAATCAATAATTTATTAAGGTTACAGGATATAAGATCAATAACCAAAAATTAATTATGTATCAACTAGAGGCCCGATTTGTGCACTGGTAGGGTCCCTTGGCGTGGCCTGCGGGGATTGGGCTGAAACTGGCAGTCCAACACCGCCTGCCGCTCTGGCCTGCCACTCCTGCTCATCCCAGCTCAGCTGTGCCTTCCGTGAGCTTGTGCCCAGTCAGTAGCGATCTGGAGAGGCTAGAGCAGCTGCAGCGGTGCTCATCAGCTGTGAGCCCTGTGTCGGGTGCCCATCAGGTCAGTTGAGCAGCGCTGACCACCAGGGGACAGCTTCTGCATTGAGCATATGCCCCCTAGTGGTCAGTGCACACCATAGCGATTGGTCAACCAGTTGTGCACGGGTAGGGTCCCTAGGCCTGGGCGGCAATCAGGGCCAGCCAGGGCCTTCCTTCCCCTGGCTACCAGCTGCTGGCTGGGGCCTTCCTTCATTCCATGCAGCTCCCTGGTGGTCAGCACACATCATAGCAAGTGGTCAAACTCCCAAGGGGACAATTTGCATATTAGCCTTTTATTATGTATTATTAGTAATGAATAATTAAAAATGACATGAAGAAAATTTCATTTGTAATACCAGCAAAAGAATAAAACACTTAGGAATAAATTAAACATCAGAAGTATAAAACTTGCATTCTAAAAATTATAAAACAGCCCTAGGTGGTTGGGCTCAGTGGATAGAGAGTTAGCCTGCATACTGAGGAAGCTGGGTTCGATTCTGGTCAAGGCCACATGCCTGGCTGTAGGCTCAATCCCCAGTAGGGGACGTGCAGGAGGCAGCTGATCATGATTCTCTCCCATTAAAATTTCTCTCTCTCTCTCCCTCTCCCTTCCTCTCTGAAATCAATAAAAATATATTAAAAATAAATAGATAAAATAAAAATTATAAAACATTGTGTGGTGTGTTTTTTATTAATGTTTTTATTGATTTTAGAGAGAGAGGGAGAAAGAGAAATATTGATTGGTTTCTTCCATTACCTACCTTGATCAGGGACTGAACCTGCAACCTGGGCATGTGCCCTGAATTGGAATCGAACCGGCGACCTTTCAGTGCACAAGACAATGCTCAACCAACTGAGCTACACCAGCCAGGGCATAAAACATTGTTGAAAGAAATTAAAGTAGGAATATATATGCCATGTTCATGGATTTGAAAACTTAATTGCCAACATAATGATACTTCCCATACTGATATACAGATTCAACACAATCCTATCCAACTCACAGCTGGCTCTTTGCAGACATTGATAAGCTGATCTTAACATTCATAGGAAAATTCCAGGGAACCAGAATAAGCAAAACAGTCTTGAATAACTACAAAGTTGGAGGATTCACAGTCTCAGCTTTAAAAATTGCTACAGCCCAACCAGCATGTCTCAGTGGTTGACCTATGAACCAGGAGGTCATGGTTCGATTTCAGGTCAGGGCACATGCCCAGGTTGCACACTTGATCCCTAGTAGGGGGTGTGCAGGAGGCAGTCAGTTGATGATTTTCTCTCATCATTGATGTTTCTATTTCTCTTTCCCTTTCCCTTCCTCTCTCTAAAATCAATAAAAACTTTTTTTTTAAAGAAAAACCATATTACCTAGCAATTTGACTCTTAGCCTTAGGTATATACCCAAGAGAATTGAAAATATATGTTTAAACAAAAATCTGCGCATAAATGTTCATAGTAGAATTGTTCTTAATAGCCAAATAATGAGAACAATAGGTGACAAAATAAACAAAATATGATTTTTCTATATGACAGAATTTTATTAAGTCATTAAAAAAGAGTTATGTACTGATACATGCTACTACATGGATTGACCTTGAAAACAGTATGGTAAGTGAAAGAAGCCAATCACACACACACACTCACAAGAATCAGCTTATACAAAATGTCCAAAATAAATTGGTTGCACAATTACTTGAATGTAGTAAAAACGATTGAACTGTGCACCTTAAATGAATAAATTATATAGTATGTAAATTATATCTCCAAAATTTAAAAATATTCATGCCTTAGTGATTCTAATTCTCAATGTTTTCTAAGAAAGTGTTCAGCCCTGACCGGTTTGGCTCAATGGATAGAGCATCGGCCTGTGGACTCAAGGGTCCCAGGTTCGATTCTGGTCAAGGGCATGTACCTTGGTTGCGGGCACATCCCCAGTAGAGGGTGTGCAGGAAGCAGCTGATTGATGTTTCTCATCAATGTTTCTAATTCTCTATACCTCTCCTTTCCTCTCTGTAAAAAAATTAATAAAATATATTAAAAAAAAGAAAGTGTTCAAAGATGTGTACACATGTGTATACATCTTTGCACCATTGTTCAAAATAAATAAAATATAAGTATTTATCAATAGAGTCAAGTTAAATAAATTAAGGCTGTCCATACAATGAAATACTAGTCATTCAAAACAACTATCTGTGTATCTACAAATAAATGCATCTAAGTTTAGTGACCTGTAAAGAGGCAAGGTAATGAATACAGTCCACATTTCATATGATACATACATGTGTGTATGACATACTAGTGACCTGTCGTGCGAAATTGCTTAAGACCCAGGACCCCTTCCCCCCCGCCACCCCCTGCGTCATGGGACCAGCCCGAGACCTGGAGTCCCGCCCTGCATGGCCGGTGCACCGTAGGACAGCCCCAAGTCCAGGAGTGCCGCCCCAATGCCCCATCTCTGGGCCGTGCAGAGCGGGCGCCAGGCCCTGCCCCAGCGATGCACACGTGGGGCCGAGGAAACCCTGGCAGAAGCTGCACGGAGCAGCTGCCGGCCCTGCCCCCGCTGCCCCGCCTCCCACCTCCCACTGTGAAGAGGCGCCCTGCTTCCCTGGCAGGACTGCAGGAACCCCTGCCGGCAGGCACCTGGAGCCTGCCCTGCCCCCACTGCGCACCGCCATCTTGTGACGGCATTACAGAGTGAGGGTTAATTACCTCTTTATTATATAGGATATATACACACACGTAATTTTTGTATATATAATATGTTACTGTTGCCCTAACTGGTGTGGCTCAGTTGGTTGGAGCATCGTCCCATGCAATGAAGAGTCAAGGGTTTGATTCTCCAGCAGGGCACCTTCCCAGGTTGTGAATTCAATCCCTGGTCGGGATAGTTACTAGAAGCGACCAACTGATGTTTCTCTCTCACATAGATATTCATCTCCCCCTTCCTGTCTAAAAAAAAACCATATCCTTGGGTGAGGATTAAAAAAATGGGGGGTTATTGTTAGAGAAAAATGAGGAGTAAATGTAAAGTTGAAAGCTCTAACACAATTTCAATATAAATGAAATGTGAAACCAAAAAAACTCCAAGTCCTCTCCCAAAGTTACTTGGGCCAGTGTATTGAGTATTGAGAAAAGTTATATGTGGTGCTCACACACATGCATTCCACCCCCCCCCCCCAAATGAAGTGACATTTGATCAAAGTCTTGATTGAGTAGGAATAAGTAAAGATTAAAAAAAAAGAGAGAGAGAATATCCTAGATTCTAAGCAGAGAAGATAATGTGTGAAGGCTCTGAAAAGGAACAGGACACCTTTGATAAACTCTTATAGCCACAGTGAGTCAGATAGAATTGGAGAGGTGGAGAAGTACTTGATTGTGCACAGTTTGATAGTTTACATTAAGAATTCTATTTTAAGATCTAGAGACAGAAGCATGGAACAGACTGATGAATCTCAGAGGAAAGGTGGGGTTGGTGGGTGGGTGAGGAGAGATTAACCAAGTAATTTATATGCATATATGCATAATCCATGGACACAGATAATGGTACAGTGAAGACTTGATGCAAGGGATAGGGTGGAGGGGGTCGATAGGGAAAAAAGGGGGTCATGTGTAATACTTTCAACAATAAAGATACATTTTTTTTTAGAAAAACAATTCTAGCCCTAGCTGGTTTGACTCAGTAGATAGAACCTGTGGACCAAAGGGTCCCAGGTTCAATTCCAGTCAAGGCACGTACCTTGGTCGCAGGGTCCTCCTGGCCCTGGCCCTGGTCTGGGCTTCTGCAGGAGGCAACCAATCAATGTGATTCTCTCATATCAATATTTCCCTCTATCTTTCTTTCTGTTTTCCATTATGTCTAAAAATCAATGGAACACCCGAAGTCATTTGCCGGTGCCGGCACAGCAACTCAGCACTGACTGACAAGGGGGCTGTGGATCAGGCCAGAGAGAGGCTTGCAGAGAGAGAGGCAAGGTCTGATCCCCAGACACCATTGCAGCCACTGCCTGTCTCCCGGCTTCACCAGCAGATGTGCCTCTGTTTCTCTCCAGGCCTCCTTGGGGGCTGCTGATCAGCCCTGACTCTTTGATCAGGCCTAGAGATAGGCCCAGAGATGCTGACTGGCATAGAAACTGACCAATCAGAACCTAATCTGGGTGAACTGAGAAGACAGAACCTAAGGTGGGGGGCTGAGGAGGGGTTTTAAAGGCAACAGCTGTTTGGTATAAGGTGTAAGAAAGCAGTTCAGTTTTTTCATGGATGGTTTGGTAGTATAGTGCATATGGCTGGCTATCAGTCCAGATATAAGGATTATGTCTTTTTGTCTGCCAAAAGCCTCTCCTCCTGCTGAAAAAGGCTCCCCCCCGCCACCACATTTAAGCAATCCTATCCTATATAATCTATACTACTAAAAGGGTAATATGCTAATTAGACAGGTCAACTGGCCATCTTCTGGATGTCCAACTTCCTTCCAGACAAAGCCATGGTGGTGGGGGCCACGGCAGAGGCAGTCAGGGCATTCAGTCTAGCAGGGGAGGGTAGTTGGGGGTGAGATCAGGCTGGCAGGGGAGGGCAGTTGGGGGCGAGACCCGGCTGGCAGAGGAGAGCAATTAGGGGCAATGAGGCAGGCTGAGGCAGTTAGGAGCAATCAGGCTGGCAGGGGAGGGCAGTTGGGGGCGACATCAGGCCAGCAGGGGAGGGCAGTTAGGGGTGACCAGGCCTGCAGGGGAGCAGTTAGGCATCAATCAGGCTGGCAGGGGATTGGTTAGGGGGTGATCAGGCTGGCAGGCAGAAGCGGTTAGGGGCAATCAGGCAGGCAGGCAGGCAGGCAAGCAGTTGGGAGCCAGCAGTCCTGGATTGTGAGAGGGATGTCCGACTGCCTGTTTAGGCCTGATCCCTTGAGGGTTCCCAGATTGCAGAGGGTGCAGGCTGGGCTGAGGGACACATATCTCCGTGCATGAATTTCGTGCACCGGGCCTCTAGTGTGTGTGTGTGTGTGTGTGTGTGTGTGTGTGTGTATGGTGTATATATATATATATATAAATATATATATTTATATTTTTTGTGATTTTTAAGAGTAGATTATTTTACTTTAGTTGGATCAGGGTGGACCTCATATAGAAAATGGGATTTGAAGAGAACCCAAGGGGATGGAAAGTGAATTTGATGAAATCAGGGAAGCAATTAATTCCTGGAGGGGGAAACACTTCCAGCAGAGATAGGAAATCAAAATTCAGCTTGGCAGTTAGTATCAGGAAATAAAGCTGAAAATGTGTGATGGGATCTAATGATGGCAAGTCTTAAATGCTAAGATAATAAAAGTTTCATTTCACTTTTTTTTAGCAACGTTTGTGGAATGCCTGCTATATTTTGGGCACTATTTTTTGGCTGAAGATACAAAGGTAAATAAACCATTGTTGAGAGTTTAGGAAAGCTACTCCATGTTATTGCTGACTCAGCATTCATTTTGTTTGGCTAAGAGGCCCGCAAAGACCTTAGATGATACTAGCTCCTTATACAAATACATGTCCTGGACAGCAGTCACAGAGTCACAAGCAAATGTAAGTTCCTGATTATGACTTCTCCAACAGCCCTTGTCTCCCCTGCCTCCTAGGGCTAGTATACTTTATGTATCTCTTAGATAAGACCCCTGCAGAACTTAACAAAACCCATGTCTTTTTATTTGAATTTACCAATCCAACCCTAGATCAGGAATGCCAACACACTCCATCCACAAACTCTAATACAGACATGTGGCCCAGGTCCCATATCTTTAGCTCTCGCTCTCACTGGCTGTCTCTATTCTGCCTCAGCCTCCCCGTTTGGCCCCTCCAGGCATGCCATGTGATTTTATCTAAAGCATACAGGAAAACAGGGGAACAATTTACTGCAATTTATCTCTAGTCAGCTGTTGAATTAAGGCTTACCATTCTGTATTCTGGGTGCTCCACTTAACAAATGTTAATTTAACAAAGTCAGAACACCACACTCTGCCTTCTGCTTTCAGGAAATTTACAGCATACTGAGGGCAGAGGGAAGAGTACAGTCAGTTAACACATTGCTATAATGTAGTGAGTCAAGTACTTTGACAGAAGTACACAAATGGTGCTGAGAGAAAAAGTGGGCATCTGATACAAATGGTAGGGATTTCTTGAAGGATGAATTGATAATGAAGGAAAGAAGAAAGGACATTGAAGGCAGAAGTGTTGCAAGAAGTGAAGAATTGACTGACTTTAAAGTAATGGTAATAATAAAAATTTTAGCCACTATCTATTTAGCATTTATTATGTGCTAGGGATGGTTATGATAAGGTTAAGTACCATTGCTAGCTCCCTCTTACAGGTCTGAAAGTGGAGGAAGACTTAGAAAGGATGAGTGGCTTACTAATGATCACCAGTGAGTGAACTGTATCACCAGAAAGTCTAAAACAGTCTCAATTCTTTCTTATTCCCTCTGGAGAAGCAGTGACAGATGATGCTGAAGAGGTACAATTTGTAAGATTAAATTATATGAGTTCTAATTTTCTGAAGGCTACAGGGACACATAAGGTTTTTAATCTTGGTGTGACTTGCCTGGATTTAGTTTGGAAAGATCAGATGATAAGAACAGACTTTCTAGAACCAGAACTGGAGGCTGGAGTGATCAGTTAAGGTGTTGAAGTCATGTTGGGGAGATATAATAGGCACTAAAATGGTAGTAATCGAGATGAAGAGAAAGGAACGTTGAAAAAAAAGTATTTCAAACCCAGCCAGCATGGGAGTTCCCATGCTTGAGCATCGACCTATGAACTAGGAGGTCACGTTTTGGTTCCATTCCCTGTCAGGGTATATGCCCAGGTTGTGGGTTTATCAGTGTGGGGCGTGCAGGAGGCAGCTGATTAATGATTCTCTCTCATCATTGATGTTTCTCTCTCCCTCTCCTTTCTTCTTTTTCTAAAATCAATAAAAACATATTTTAAAAATATTTCAAGGTAGAAATGATAATCCTGGTAAACCAACTGGAACTAAATATTAGGGCACTGTGTTCAGAAAATTACATTGAGACAGTAATGTGTATTTCATATAATGTGTATATAGTATCTTACATAGTAAACATCTAATATATGGTATCTTTACAATTCTCAAAATCTTGAGAAAACAGGAGAAATATTTGAATGGGAGGAATTGAAGAGTTTACTTTTAGGTGTTCATTTACATTACTTGGATCAGGGTGGACTCATACAGAAAATGGGATTTGAAGAGAACCCTAGTGGGGGTGGGGGTGAAGGGCGGGGGGCGGGGAAGGTTTCAACTTGATGAGATGAGCCCTGCTAAAGTGGAGATTCTGTGCTGAAGGCAAAGTTGGCTTTCAGTTCAGCCAAGAAGGCAGAATGGAGCAAGAAGGGCCAAAACAATAGGACACTTGTGAAAAGAAAGGGGAGGCAGGCCAGAGATTTGGTCAAGGAAGTAGGAGATCCATAACTTTGAGGGGTAAGAATAAGGCAGAAAATAAGAGAACTAGACATTTTGAATGGTAATCAAGGAGAGCAATTATAAAATTGTACACCCTGGATAGCAATTATTGACATTTTGAATGGTAATCAAGGATAGCAATTATAAAATTGTACAACCAATGGTGTACAATTATAAAATTGTTTTATTTTATAATTGTACAACCAATGGTGTACAATTATAAATTATGAAATTTCATTAACCAATGGCACATCAATAAATTAAAAAGAAATTTTAAAAAGGGCGGCAAGAGAATATTATCTGGTCTCAATTTATAAAAGCTAACTTAACCAAATTTCTTTTCATAGCCATTACTTCTAGTAAGTGAAAATGGGCAAGAGAGTGGGAAGATTTTGACTTTACATACTTTTATACTGTTAGAAAAAATTTTACACCATGAAAATGTATTATAGTTATTAAAAAGCTAGATGGAGCATGTACTAATAGTTATGTACTGTAGTTATCTAGAGCACACATTTAAATAAAAGTGTCACTGTAGTAAGATTTTACTGTTGGAAAGGGGAAATCATTAGAGTCTAAAACTCCTACCCTATTTTCCACTCTAGCTCTCATATTAACCTGGAAGCTTGGAATTCCTGACACCCTTTCTCTTGCTTTCCCCCACTCTAATTCACTTAGGGCTGAATGTGATGCTGAAATGTTTCTGTGAGGAAAAAAAAAAAAATCAAGAAAATGAATTGTATGCAGCATAGGTTTTCTATTTGATTAAGTCTATTTCTATTTTTTTAAATATATTTTATTGATTTTTTACAGAGAGGAAGGAAGAGGATTAGAGAGCCAGAAACATCGATGAGAGAGAAGCATCGATCAGCTGCCTCCTGCACACCCCCTACTGGGGATGTGCCCACACCAAGATACCCATGCCCTTGACTGGAATCAAACCTGGGACCCCTCAGTCCGCAGGCCAACGCTCTATCCACTGAGCCAAACCGGTTCTGGCAAGAGAGAGAGAGCCAAATTTTTTAAACTTAAACTTCTTCTAACGCCACTTCTTCAAAATAGACTCGCCCAAGCCGTGGTATTTTGTGGAAGAGCCACACTCAAGGGGCCAAAAAGCCACATGTGGCTTGTGAGCCGCAGTTTGCCGATCACGGGGTTAGGGCAAGTCTATTTCTTTTTAATTGTTAGGAAATCCTACTGAGGACCACTGAAGAGGACTCTAGAAGCTGAAAAAGTTGATACTCAAGGTAATAGAACATTCCTACTAAGTGAGTTGAAAGTCTAAACCATTGTAAAGGGTTAATCTGGAAAAATTCCTAAGTTAACTGTTTACCTTATCTATCCTTTTTCACTTTTACTTGACCCTAACTGAATCAAGTAGCCCCATGTGATTTTATCTAAGGCATACAGGAAAACAGGGGAACAAATGAAAGGGCTCTTCTGCCTGAGTTCCACTGCCTCGGTCTAGTGTGCCTTTACCCAGTATACAACTTGTCAAGATGTTGTGTTGCAAGATACATAAAAACTGTGCAAAGATGTAGCAGAGTGAGAATTGTGCTACCAAATTTGAAGGTAGCACTTGTTATAGCACTGGTTCAGCGAGATCTTGGAAAATTATCTAATGTTTATCTTGCATTGGTTCTTATACTATCTCTGGATTCCAAAATAAGGCTTTTATACCTTCTTCAAAGAACTGTAGCTTCAAAGAATGTAGGACTAGTCTAAACACTGACAAAATGAATGCTGTAAACTGAGCTCCTTAAAGGAATCAGCCTAATTTTGTAAAAGGTTGCTATTATTAAATGTTTTATATGGCCTTCACTGAAATTTCCCTTTGGTTTACAAATTTGGCTTGTAGGTCAGAATTTTTCCTTAACTTTGACAATTCAAATTTCTCAACTCTGTCTTGTTTACTTGAAACACTAGTTTTTATGGCATGTGCTTTGTAGAGAAAGCCAATATAACCTGTGGCTAACTCAGGGCTTTTATTCGCAGTTATGTAAGGTATCTTGCTCTGTATATGCAGGAATTCCCTTGCTATTGTGAAATACCTCCTCTCCTCTTTGTTATTTGTGGGGGAGTGCTGGGAAAATCTTGAATTTATCCACTCCTCCTTCAACACAAATTTTACCATTATTTTTTAGATGTGAAGAGGGGAATGCGTTATCAACACACAGCAAAGGATTCTAAATATAAAATCCTTTTAAAGCATGTTTGAGCCTCTACTAATTGTTTTCTCAGGAACTTATTGTATCTTTATGGATTCTTCCACCAAATTTATTTTTCAGATGTTGATAGCAAATAGTAATTTGTTATAGATTACAGGCATAGAGAATTTGGCTCTTTGTCTTCATCCCCCTGATAAATGCTTACTAGTGAAATGCTTATTACTGAATTGCTCTTCCTTCTTTTAATGTTCTACTCAGGACTTTCACTGGGTCTGAAAACCACATATTAAACGATAGGTATATTTCTTTCATGAATAATGCCATAAACACTACAATCTATTGGTCAACTGAATAAGCAAATTCAGCAATTGCCTATGTGTTAACCAGCCGAGGAATATTTCTATGGCATTTTTTTTTAGAAAGATATATTTTATGACTTAACTAGCTTAAAATAATTACAATGGAATGAAAGTTATTTATTTTTAGTATGAAATAACTTAAACTTGGGCAGTATTTGAAGTTGATTGATTCAGACAGTATTACTGGTGGTGGTGGTGGTGGTGTAAAATCATAGGTCTTTTAATTATCTTTTTTTTTTTTTTCCCAACGAAAAAGAGGGGAGAGGAGCAGCAATCTATTGGGAATTTATCCTTAAAAAAATGCAACTATCAAGACCAGTTCTATGAGTGAGGCTGTAAAGTTGCTATGCCATTAATATTAAGTTGATTTTACATATTAAAATAAATATTTTCAGGGAAAATAAACTGCATATTGAGGCTAGCACATCATTCACCTAGTGTTGTTGGGCAAATGCATCCATATGCTGAAGCACACAGTGGTCTTAATGGGAAATATACTTGTTCCAGATAACATAAGGAGCTATTAAGTGTTTTTCAAAACACATGATTAAAGAGATACTTTCATAATTATATTACCCTGGTGCCTGATACTTAAATGATAATTGTCAAACATACACAATAGTATTAATTCCCATATAATTCTCATTCAGATTCAACAATTATGAAGATTTTCCTACGTTTTCCTTATCTATCCATTAAATTATTTTCAATCATCATGTCATTTCACTTTTTTAAAAATAATTCTTTATTGTTGAAAGTATTACATATGTCCCCTCTTCCCCCCCATTGGCCCGTTCCAGCTTGTTTCACTCTTTCATCTGTTAGCATGCATCTCTTACACTGACATTACCATAAGGCCATTATTACCTGTAACAAAATATGAATAGACATTCTTTGGTACCTATTTTCAATCTGGAATGTTGCCTAAATGTAGGAAAGTTTTTTTCCATCAGAAATACCTCAGGGGAAGGGCACTCGTGAATGGAGAGGCATACATCTCCTCTGATGGCAGCTGAGTCTATGTAGTTTTCTTCTCATTGCCAAATTAGCTGAGGGGGAAAAAAGAGAAGTATTAGGAGCATTTTTCTGAAAATGAACTGTTGTTTAGTCTGGGGGATGCAAGAGAATATTTAGAATTCAAATTATAGTGTGATTTGCTACTTGTTCAGATGTGATTATGACATAAAAAATTAATGTGATGCAAATACACAAGGTAATATATATTCCCAGCAGTTTGTGTTAATAGCAATATCCTCCTCCATCTACATATCTTCTTCCTAAATGTTTCTGGACCTTGTATTTTTTTTTCCAGTTTCAAAGGAATTTAATATTATTTACACAGTTAAGGAACAGATGATACATTTCCATTAGCTAGAAACTGATCTCTATAATAAAATAGATTTTAAATTCAGTGCATGTCATTATTAACTGCTAAGGAAATCTTAGCCCTTGTCTGCCTTAAAACAATTTTTATTGGCTATAATTATTGCTGTGTAGTCACTGCTTTCTGTTAATTTCTCAAATCATTTAGATGGTCCTGTCTTCTACTTAGAGTTCTACAGAGCTTTGATTGAGACCCCTACCCTCCTCCTGGACCTTGTATTTTATGTAGTGAATTAATCACATTTTATAAGAACTTTATCCAAGGTGTTCCATATTTCAGAAAAGTAGAAATGGTTTGAATAGCAATTGTTGTAAACATTAAGGAGGAATGCTTTCTGAGTTGCTAATTTGGAACTTCTTTCTTATTTATGTAAAAGGGCACACCAGGGGATTCCATTTGAAATAACCTCAGTGATCAAACTTCTGATTAACTAAAAGGCAGAGATTGACTTTTTAACCAGTTACTTACCATTTTCTGTCCTAAGTGGAGAATTACATTATCAAGTGAATAATAGAACATATTTGGATATAAATATAAATACCTTTCTATTTATATTTAGGTTTGCTTATTCCTGAGTCAGAAAGCTTTCTAATTTTTTTTACTTGCTAGTGCTTCGAAACCTTAGATATTTGGTTTTGAAGTAAAAGCATATTAGAATGACTGTTTACTAAATTTCTATTGGATAAAAATATCACAAATGATATCATTTTTTGAAAAATATCTCAAGTAAATTAATATTTTATCTTGACCATACATATTTTTGACACTTCTGGGTTTTAAGCACAATAATACTAAAATTGTACTTTCTTGTTTTAAGTGACACATCTAATTATATAACTGGAAATAATAGCTATTGACCCATTTAAAGAATTCATCTACAATTTGCCACATGATTTTTATAGGCTGTGAGTTCATTGACCCATTCCAGCCAGCAACGTGCTCTTTTAATAAACTGCTTTGGATTTGCATTTTACCTAAAAATCTATAATAGACCAAACATTTCCGTTCCTTTTTACTTGTAAGAACAACATATCTACAATAGCTAAGGGGTCTTTAAATTAGAAAAATAGTGGTAAAACATTTATCATCATTTTAATATCCAGCTATTTTTTAAATATCCAGATAGAAAGAATACTTCTGAAGTCCTACACACCCCCAGTACCCTCAAGCATGTCTAAGAGATTTTCAACATAAACACAATCACGCTCAGAGACTCATGGACAACAACAGGCATAAAAACAAGTTCCTCTTACAAATATATCAAAGTCTTACCTGGTCTCTGTCCATTGATAAGAAGAAGACTCATCATAAAAATTAAAAATACAAAAAGGAATTGTTGAAATCTCATTTTTCTGCCACACTAAAATGGAGCAGTAGCTCTCAAAGTAAATCAAACTTCTTTGAACAGTCTGTGCAATATCTGTGTGGCTCTTCTCACATTCTAATGACAAACCTCGGAGAACTGCCAGCTGCCTTTTCCAGAAAGGTTAATGATCACATCAGACAAGGTTACTGGTGTGTTGTGCTGCAGTTAGAGCCTCCTCCGGCCCCAAACCCCTCCTCCACTCCCCTCCTCCTTCCCCTCTGTCACTCCCCTTCATTTCCATAAGCAAATATTGGTGAAATAAACCATTCAAGTGTGCTGTAACTTCAGTGGACGTCTACTCTGGAAGCTTTTAGGAGAGACTGATTTAATTCAATCTGGATCTGGCGAAATATGTAAAAGTAGGCATGGCTTTGCCTCCTCCCCTCAACACTTGCATCTGTTTAAACTTTGTGTTGCCCATATTGGTCCCACATGCAGAAACCAATGGAAATGACAGGAAGTCTCTCTTTTGTCCTTTTTCAGAAGGAATTCTGAAGCTCTTAACTTAAGACTCCCAAATGCTTTGTGGCAGAATGTGCTGAATTGCTTTCTCATTACCAAATCGACTGCAAAGTGGTACCTATTTATCTTAAATCTCTAAATTGCTTAATCTATGTGGATTTATATCAATAAACATTCCTAGGGTTTAGAATGTTCTGAAATAAACCTGAAAAGAATTTATATTTTTATTTTGTAAAGTGCAATTGAAAAAGTAATGATCATTTTTATCTGCAATATGTCCAGGATTTTTAAAAGAGGAAGTGTAGACAAGTCACAAACACATGAAATCTGTGTTCTGTTAAAAATTTTATATGTGGTGAAATACCAGGCTAACGGGATACCACAGTCACAGAAATCAGAGCTCTCCCCACAAATTCAGAAAGTACAAAAACCATCAGTGTTGTCTTCTCACGCATGCACTAACATCTCTTTTTGTTTACAGTACTCCCTTCTCTTTTATGAACTGAAGTGACTATACTTACTATAAAGTAAACCAAAAGAATCATGAAGATACACTTTTGAAACACATGTAGAGCCGAAATACCAAATCTAAAGCGTATGCAGCTTTTATGAACTATCAGCAATTTGTTACATTTGGCCTGTTTAGATCCAGGTAGTTGGTACACAACCCTGGGCTTACTGAGTTCTGAAATTAATGTATGATTTGTCTTGATCTTACAAGTCAGTTTGTAAAATTCCCTGCCTGCCTAATGTAAATAAAAAAGGGGCCACACACTAAACCTGACAAGCTCAGGGGAGGCCTACATAGCGGCCTTACCAAAGCAGCTCTTGGGGGGTTGTCATGGCCGGTATTTTTCCCTAACAAAGGTCAATCTTTACCTTAACTGAGCCTGCCTGTTGCCTTTTTTTTTTGCATCTACAATAACATACCTGAACATGTACCTTTGGAATATCAAAGTAATTTCCTCTTTTTTCTGAACCTCTCAAAGCACAACCACTGCACCAGAGCAGAGACCCACAAATCCTCTCATTGATTGTTATTATTATCCTGTCAATTGTTAACTATTAACTATTCTATACCCACCTATGTAAAAGAAGCATGTGTCTACCCTTTTCCTTTTTACCCTATCCCAGAGATTTCCCAGCTTTGCTCTCTCTCCCCTTCCTTATCTATCACTAATGTATTTCATGTAACCCCCTTCCTTCTTCCCCTATGATTCTGATGTATAAAATAAGTGGTAAAACTGCCATTTCCTGGAGCATTTTCTCAATCCATTGAGATTCTGCTTCCTGGCAATTGTCAGTTTGTGTCAAATAAACTCATAAAAAAATTCTTGTAGATTTGGATGTTTCTTATATTTGTGGTAGGCAGTTAGACAGACATGAACAGTGCAAGGATGATGGGCCAGGTACAGGTTACCAGGGAGAAAATCCCTGGGTGCCTAGCAAAGGACAAATGTAGGTGGGACCTCATCCCCAGGGTGACCTTTCCTCCCCTAGTATATCACTGGTCATGCAGTTTGGACCCCCTGATCTTTTCTACAATAGAGATAACATCTAGGCCTCAATTGTATTTCAGCTCCAGGCCTAGATAAGCGGCAAAAGCAGACAAGGACTCCCCCTCACCCCCTTCCCCACTGCTGACCTCAGTACCAGACTAATTGAATAATGAGCCCGTGCCCAGGCGCTTACCAATAAATCACAACCCTGAAAGGACACACCTGGAAAGCTGCTAAATATTCTATTGAGATCTTCCCCTAGGACCGTGGTCGGCAAACTGCGGCTCGCAAGCCACATGCGGCTCTTTGGCCCCTTGAGTGTGGCTCTTCCACAAAATACCACGGCCTGGGCGAGTCTATTTTGAAGAAGTGGCGTTAGAAGAAGTTTAAGTTTAAAAAGTTTGGCTCTCAAAAGAAATTTCAATCGTTGTACTGTTGGTATTTGGCTCTGTTGACTAATGAGTTTGCCGACCACTGCTAGGATCTCCCCTAAAATCTCTACCTTTAAAACCCTTAAGACAGCCCTAGCTGATTTGGCTCAGTGGCTAGAGCATTGGCCAGGGGACTGAAGGGTCCTGAGTTAGATTCCTGTCAAGGGCACACATCTTGATTGCAGGCTCAATCTGTCCCCAGGAGCATAAGGGGAATACAGGAGGCAACCAATGGATGTGTCTCTCTCAGTGTGTGTGTGTGTGTGTGTGTGTGTGTGTGTATGGTGTGTGTATCTGTCTCTCTCCTCCTCCTCCCTCCCTCCCTCCTTTCCACTCTCTCTAAGCATCAATGGGAAAATATCCTCAGGTGAAGATTAACAAAAAAACCACCACCAACAACAACAAAAAACACTTAGGACAGAGGGAGGCCCAGTGCACTCTCCCTCTGGGAGTACACCCATGCCTTTTTCTTACGCCTCCCTAACCTACCTCCACAGGCATATCACCTTTACCTTCCTTACTTCTAAAGTCCTTACCTCTATAACTTGTTTCCTAAGCCCATTTCTTCTAGGAATTACTTCTTCTTCCTCTGTGATTTTCCAAATAAATGTTCTCTTAGAGTTTGAATCTTGGCTTTGAATTCTTTCCTAGCCAGAACTCCAGTACCACGGTTGCTAAACCCAGGTCCCGGTCTGATCCCATGTGTCTAACACCTGGTGCTGTTACAACACCTTGACACTAGCTATGCATGCACCTCATAAAAGGCAATAGCATTCAGAAAATCTTAAAATCCAAAGAATATTTGCCTGTTTGGAGACTGGAAGCATAATGCTAAAGGGTACTACATTACCATGCTGTATTTGTGCATCACTACATTCAGTTGAATATAACAGTTTGGACTCATAAAAGTGTTTTATGAATGGCAAACAGTGCCTCAGATCATTACTTCCCTTGCCAGGTTCTCTGTACAGTCACAATGGAAAACAGTAAGCTAACAAGGTTGAGTGTTAAATCAAGCAAACCAAGGAAGACCAGTATAGATTTTGACAATATAATTTCAAGCCAAGTTTTAAATCTATTCAAAGGTTAGTTTATCTATGGATAAAATAGTGACCATCCACAGACTGCATACATAGATTACAATGTTTATATTTTATTACCAGAAGATCAACGATGGGAGAGAATCCAAGATGGTGGCATAGGTAAACACCTAAACTGCTGCCTCGCGCAACAATTTCAAAAATACAACTAAAAGACAAAACGTCTATCACCCAGAACCACGGGAAAGCTGGCTGAGTGGAAGTTCTACAACCAGAAGGAAAGAGAAAAGAGCATTGAGACGTGCACGAGTGCTGAAAAGCTGAGGTACGGAGGCGCGTGATCCGGGCTGGCAGCGGGCATTGCTTTTTTCAACCCAAAGGGAGACAAGCCCCCGATTACTCTGAAATACAGTTTCTGGGGAAACGAGGGGGCCCAAACTCCTATGGGGAGAAGCTGGACTGTCTGCCAGTGAGGGTGGCTTGCTTGCAGAGCTGCGCGCAAGAATAATTGTTTATGGTGCTGGGGCACGGGATGCCGTCAGGAAGCAGAGCTGGCTAACTAGCAGCCATTGCTGTTTGCCACGCCCTAGCCTAGTGACACCCTGAGACCCCGCCCTGCACAACGTACAAACCCACCCAAGCTCCAAGCAGCGGATTTAGCATAAGAAAGCCCTGCTCTATCGCAGCTTAACCTAGCAAACTTGCAGCTTGGGTCAGACAGCTCCAAAACCTCCAAACCACAAGCAAAGAGGAGAAAACTGTAGCTCTCACTGTAGCTCCTGCTGGGTGGCCTCAGACAGTAGCTGACCTGCACCCCACTGGAGATCCAGAAGCCAGTGTACCTAGTGGTCAGTGTGAGACACCAGATTTCAACTCCTCACATCCATAAGTGACACATTCAAGAGGCAGACTCAGTGAGCACCAAAGCCCCACTGAAACAAGTCCTGCCCCATAAGCGTGTCTTCAGCGCAGCAGTTCTTCCATTATAGACACAGCGAGTGCTCACAGCTAATTGGCCTGGAGGTCAATTCCTCCCAGTGTACCAATAGCAATTAAGGCTTAACTACACTAAGACTTTGCACTCAGCCCACAAAGGGGTATACCAACTGCCCCCTATAGATCACCTACCACACAAAGCTACTCCATCAACACAGGGAAGCAGCCAAAATGTGGAGACAAAGAAACATGTCACAAATGAAAGAAACGGAGGAAAGCAAACTACTGGATGACATAGAGTTCAGAACCACATTTATAAGGTTACTCAAGAATCTTCTTAAAACCGCTGAGAAACTTGATGAGACCTTTAAGGATCTTAATGAGAATGCCAAAAAAATGGAAAAGGATCAGTCAGAAATGAAGCATACACTGTCTGAAATAAAGAATATACAGAAACTCAACTGTAGATCAACGTACCCCAAGAATCAAACCAAAGATCTGAAATATGTGGAAACAAAAAACATCCAACCAGAAAAACAAAAAGAAAAAAGAATCCAAAAATATGAAGATAGTGTAAGGAGCCTCTGGGACAACTTTAAGCGAACCAACATCCGAATTTTTGGGGTGCCAGAAGAAGGGAGAGAGCAAAATATTGAAAACCTATTAGAAGAAATAATGACAGAAAACTTTCCCTGCCTGGTGAAAGAAATAGATGTACAAGTCCAGAAAGCGCACAGAACCCCATACAAGAGGAATCCAAAGAGGACCACACCAGGACACATCAGAATTAAAATGCCAAGGGCAAAAGACAAAGAGAGAATATTAAAAGCAGCAAGAGAAAAACAGTTAATTACCTACAAGGGAGCACCCATACGACTGTCAGCTGATTTCTCAACAGAAACTATGCAGGCCAGAAGGGAGTGGCAAGAAATATTCAAAGTGATGAACAGCAAGAACCTACAACCAAGATTACTCTACCCAGCAAAGCTATCATTCAGAGTTGAAGGTCAGAAAAAGAGCTTCACAGACAAGAAAAAGCTAAAGGAGTTCATCACCACCAAACCAGGATTACATGAAATGCTGAAGGGTATTCTTTAAGAAGAGGAAGAAGAAGAAAAAGATAAAGATAAAAATTATGAACAACAAAATGACATCAAATACATACCTACCAACAAGTGAATCTAAAAATCAAGTGAATAAAAAATCTGAAGAACAGAATGGACTGGTGAATATAATAGAATCAGGGACATAGAAATGGAGTGGACTGACAATTCTCAGGGGAAGCAGGTGTGAGGGGTGCGGGAAGAGATTGGACAAAAATCTTACTCCTATGGATGAAGACAGTGGCGGGGGGTAAGGGCATGGGGTGGGGTGGGGAATCAGGTGGAGGGAAGCTATGGGGGAAAAAAAAAAAGAGGAACACCTGTAATAATCTGAACAATAAAGATTTATTTAAAAAAAAAAAGAAGAAGAAGATCAACGATGAACTAAAATGTGGCCAATATAAGCAAATACTGTGTAAGATATATGACATCTCCACAGGGTGCAGCAAAGTGTTGTATTTGTCATATAACTACTTTGAACACCAATTTTCTCATTAAAAAAATGAGGAAAAATACCTGGTTTTCCACTTACAAGAGTTCTAAAGGTTTAGCAAGATAATGGATTAAATTTATGAAAGTTAATATATTTTGTATATATTTTAAAATTATTCTTTCAAAAAACAGCTTAAGGAAGATGATGTTTAAGCAGTTGATTACTGGAGTATAATAGTAAAGTGTTATAAAATTGAGGGTCAAACTGAAATTCTAAACATTGAAGGACAATAACAAATGACCCAGCATTTCTATGGAATGCGAGTCAACAATTGCGGTAAATCACTCATGTTAGTACTGAGCAACTGGGCATGGCAGAATCTTGGTAGCGAAGTGGTAAGTCAAAACGCTCCCTCCCCAGCCAGCCAGCCCCCATCAGCCCTGATTGGAACTGGGCAAGACGGCCCCAATTGGCTCTGACTGCACCAGGCCTCTAGTTATAAAAATAAGTTAGGAAAATACTTATACTGGGTTGAACAGTGTCTTCTCCAAATTCATGCCAACCTAGAACCTCAGAATGTCACCTTATTTGGAAATAGGGTCTTTACAAATGTAATTAATTAGTTAATATTGAGGTCACACTGGAGTAGGTTGGGTTTTAAATCTAATATGACTGGTGTCCTTATAACAAAAGAAGAGGCACAGAGACATACAGGGACATATAGGGAGAATGCCAGGTGACAACAGAGCTAGAGATTGGAGTTATGCTGTTACAAGACAAGGATTGCCAGCAACCACCAGAGTTAGGAGAGAAGCATAGAACATATTCTCCCTCTGAGTCTCCAAGAAGGAATCAAACCTTCTGACACTTTGATTTTGGACTTCTGGCCTCCTGAATAGTGAGAGAATATATTTCTGTTGTTTTAATCTACCTGGTTTGTGGTTCTTTGTTCTAATTGGCCTAGGAAACCGGTACAGGTGATATATTCCATAAGTAGATCATTCTCTATGTAATTTTATTAAAAATACTAGGGGCCCAGTGCACAAATTCATGTACTTTGAAAGGAACTGTGGGCCGCAAGGCTGTGGTGGGCACAGGGGTGGATCTCGGCCCATCCTCTGTGCCCTGCCTGGTGCCTCCCGTTGCGGCCCCATGGTTCCTGTCTGCTGGCAGCCCTGTTCCTGCCGACTCCGCTCCCACACACTAACGGCGCTGGTCCGCTCATACCAGCTGCTGGCACCAGCCCCAATCAGTCCATGCTGTCAGCGGTTTCAAGCAGCAGCTGCTGGTAGGTGGAGAAGCCCTCAGAGGTGATCAGGGTCAGCAGCTGCTGCTTGTACCCGCTGACAGCACCAAGAGATTGGGGCCGGCGCCAGGTGCTGGCAGCGGGTGCAAGTGATGCTCCAGTGCTGGCAGTGGGTGTGAGTGCCGGGTGGGACCACAGCGCACGGGAGCAAAGAATTTTCAGTAGCCACCAGAGGCTCACCCCACGTTCCGTGCACACCTCCTAGTGGTCAGCGCAGGTCGTAGAGACCGGTTGTTCAGTTGTTCTGCTGTTCAGTCTATTTGCATATTAGGGTTTTATAGATATAGATATATTTTATGTTGGCATACTGTATATGCCAGGTGTTAACAGAAGTTAATTTATTTAGATATCATAAGTTTCATCTCTATTTTACAGTGTAAGTTTCATCTCTATTTTACAGATGAGAGAACAAACTCAGAGAATTAAGTGACTTGCCCCAAATTAAATGAAATAGCTAATAGCAAAGCCAAAATGAGGCCTGTATTTATCCAGTCCTGTGCCTTTTACTCCTTTGATTTTGATCCTGTGCCCTCATTTGTCCAAAGAAAGCTTGCCCCATCCACCTTGTCTTCTTTCTCACTTGCATCTTTTGTTTTCCTTCTCACTTGCATCTTAATCTTTCCTTCCCTACAAACATGCTCTTCCCAATCTAAAAATTCTCTCCTTTTGCCCATTTTCTTTCAGTCACTACTCACTCAGCTGACTGAAACAAAGATTGTTCTGCTCCCTCACCACCTTCTCAGGATACATCTCCTTGATCTTGGATTCCAGATTTCACACTATTGACACTGGTGTGTCTCACATAAAAATAAATAAATAAATAAATCATTAAACTGTCAAAGAGGGCCTTTCTGTGAAAACTTCAATCTACTCAAATTAGGTAACTCTGCTTACATTTTTCT
Organism: Corynorhinus townsendii; assembly: GCA_026230045.1. Classification (NCBI taxonomy): domain Eukaryota; kingdom Metazoa; phylum Chordata; class Mammalia; order Chiroptera; family Vespertilionidae; genus Corynorhinus; species Corynorhinus townsendii. Next base: position 110,233,555 of record JAPDVU010000006.1, on the reverse strand, counting down.
CTTTTCTTGTTTTTGCTCCTGCTATGTGTTTCTTTTCTTTGGAAACATCTGCTCTGTTTGTGCCAATTTTACTTAATTGAAGTCCTACTAGTTTTTTAGGATTTAATCCAGTCATTTAAGAACAGTTCAACAGATATCTGTTGGGTACTTAATTACTGCAATATTCCAGGCTCTGTTCTAGGTATAGGATAAAATGAGGAATCAGAATTAGGCCCTACTCTTGAATTTAATGTTTATTTATTAAATTTTATCTAATTTAATTTTTAAATAAGTTCATTAGGTTTCTTCTATAAGCTTTTACTCATTCCTGCAAACTGAAAGTGATTTCTTTTTTTTAAAAACCAACAAAACAATTTTATTTATTGACTTTAGAGAGAGAGAGAGGAAAGGAAAGAGCAAAATTGATTTGCTGTTCCACTTAGTTATACATTCATTGATTAGTTGATTCTTATATATGCCCTGACTGGGGATTGAACCCGAAACCTTGATGTATCTAGACAATGCTCTAACCAACTGGGCTACCCAGCCAGGGCTGAAAGTGATTTCTATTCTGTTCCAGAGATCTGGAAAATTCCCTCTGTTATCATAGCCTTTTCATCACCATAGCCCTTAATTCCTCCCTTGTGGGCCATAATATATTTATCCTGGTCTGACAGTTTTTTGAGAACATATGGACTCCTTGAATGGAGAAACTTGCCCTTTCTCATTTTGATGTTTTCTCCAAGGCCTAGAAATATTAAATTCATTTTGAAGTGAATTGAATGTGGAAATCATGAGATATTAAAAAAATGAATGGATGAGAACATAAAACCAGGATGGCTCCAGAAGTGAATATTGAATAAAGAGAAGGAATATTTAAAAAATATGTATCTGGAAAGGTGGGAAAAAAAAGAGATAAATTCAGGAATTAACTAGAGCAAATATAAGGATGGTGGTTTATGAAACTTAATCTAGGTAAGGATAGAAACTAGGTTACCTTTCAAGTCTGAAAAGCTGGTTATGTAACTAAATTTCATAAACTGTGATTTATCTACCATGAAGGTAGGAAATTTTATGTTTTCTTCATTTCCATGTCTTCATTATCAAATTTATTCTAGAATAAATGAGTTAGAATAATTCCACTCTAAGTATCCTAGTATAGGAAGTAGATCCCTTTGTGGTGGAATTATTTAAGTGGAAACACTTAAAACTAATCTGGAGACAGATTATGGATTAATTTAAAGAATATTTCCTATTTGATTTCTGATTGCTTGGATGTTGTTGACTACCCCTTCCCATCACCTTCCTTTGGACCTCAATTATCTGCCTGAGGCCTTATTACCTTCTGGCTTCTCATTTCTTTGCTTCCTGACTCTTTCTGAATTTCAAACCAAAACATTTATTGACCTTTGGTTTTGGTACATTCATTGTCATTTTTCTTTTGATCCTTGATTTCAGTTTTAACCTCTTCTAGGTCTAGATCAATCCGGTCTATGCTTTTTAGTTTTCATTCCCTACTCTAGTTCTCCTAGGCCTCCCTTAATTATCTACTGCCATTCTCGGGTCCAAATTGATCCAAGAGGAAACTAACAGCCAAAATTATAGAAAATTGAATCATAGCCCTAATCAGTTTGGCTCAGTGGATAGAGCATTGGCCTGCGGACTGAGGGGTCCCAGGTTCATTTCTGGTCAAGGGCATCTACGTTGGTTCCAGGCACATCCCAGTAGGGAGTGTGCAGGAGGCAGCTGATTGATGTTTCTCTCTCATTGATGTTTCTAGCTCTCTATCCTTCTCCCTTCCTCTCTGTAAAAAAATCAATAAAATATTTTAAAAATAGAAAAGAAAATTGAATCATAGTAAATAAAAAATTATTGGTTTTGGAAATATGTGAACAAAATTAACATTCTTCCTACTTAGAGGAAATGGTGAATTAGACATGTTGGAGATATCAAATGTATAAAATTAGAATATTGAGTGTGGTAAAGCATTTATTCAGTACAATGATCACTCAAAAACTTTCCCAGGATCTTCTTGGGCAAATGTGCTGGTTGAAAAAACATTAGTGATCATAAGTGATGCATCAAGCTAATATCTGAGCCAAAACATATATTTTCACAAGAAACCATAACTCCAAAAAAGGCGCACACTTTTTGAGAGTATGACTATCTTCCTAACCCTCATATGCTTGGCAAACTTGAAAAAAAAACATGGTCATGGGAGTATACTACTCATTTATATGAAGTACAAAAATAATAGAGGTCACTACATATGTGGAGCATTTAGATACTACTGCGCATTGTGGTGATTCTTACTCTGGGTTAAAGTGATTAATCAAATGACATCAAGAAGACTTTGTTATTGATTAAAAGCGATATTGGTGATCTTTACATATTTTTCTAATGAAGACCAAATTAGGTAAAAATTATTCAATTGACAAAGGAGAGATCCCACTTAGTAATATCACTCTTAAAAAAAAGAAACCACACACAAGTGTAAGATTAAAAAAAAGAAATCCTCACCCAAAGAGAGAAAGAGAGAGAGTGAGAGAGACACATCGATTGGTTGCCTCCTGTATGCACCCTGACCAGGGCTGGGGATTGAACCTGCAACCCAGGTACTGCAATCCAGGTATGTGCCCTTCAGTTCTCGGGCTGATGATGCTTTAACACTGAGCCACACTGGCCAGAATACCAGTGAAAGATTTTGAGTTCATCTTCTCTACCCCTACTTTTAACCTTATTTTTCTTCTTCTTCTTCTTCTTCTTCTTCTTCTTCTTCTTCTTCTTCTTCTTCTTCTTCTTCTTCTTCTTCTTCTTCTTCTTATTTTAAAATAAAAAACAGTCTCAGGAATTTTCATAATAAATGTGAGTGGCTGCTGGGCAATACTTATTGTTTACTGGATGAATTATATATGACATAAAACTGCTAGTAAACCTTGTGTATGAATTCTTTAAGGTCATATTTAAGACTTTGAGATTCATGCAATTTTGAATCATTTTCAACTACAAAGCTTGAATCGTCTAGAGTTTAACATTAAACTAAAAGAATAGAAATCTGGTATGTGAATTTTGGCTTGTGATGATTTTGTTCATCATCAAAAGTGAAGGTAGTTTGGTCTAATGGAAATAGCATGATCTTAGGAGTCAGGCAACTTGAATTTTTAGGTTTGGCTCCTTTCACTAAGTCATATGGATTTGGTCAGGTTATTTTACCAGATCCTTCATTTTAAAAATGAGACATTTAGTCTTTAACTTTACAGATTCTTAAGTTCTCTGAAAACCTAATTTTTGGCTCTAGTTAAATTTCCTTTGGCTGAAAATTTAAGAGGTTTCATTAACTCACATAATAAACATGAAATGATAACAGTATATGCAGGGATTTTGTTGCATGTTATGAGAAAGAAAAACATAAGTCCAAAGCATCCATGTTTCAAACACAACACTAGGTTGGTAGCATGCTAATTGACATATGGTTGACAAAGTACAGAAAACCTTGTTGATCAATTTCCCAGCATTTCATCCTTTCAACCCTGACCCTTATTTCACTCCCTGGTAACATCCTGCAAAATATAATTTCTCTTTCCCAGATAATCTAGTCTAATTAGTGTTATCCCAGGATGCTCAGCCCAGTTGTCTAGCATTGCTCTACTTTGCTTGACAATTTTCAACTCCGTCCTTTCTGCAGTGAGCACCCACATGGGATATTTAATAAGAATGTTGGATACAGTTCTCTGTCAGTGTCTTGACTTAGCTGGAAGGGGTATTTTATTATTATTTATTATTATGTTGTTACTTCTGCAGTCCTCAAATTTGGCACCTGAAATAGAAATGTTTGTGATCAATTAATCAATTACTGTGACTGTTAAGTCCATATCACACACAGTATTTATTTATTTAAAATACATGTTTTTATTGATTTTTAGAGAGAGGGGAAAGGAGAGGGATAGAGAGATAGAAACATTGCTGAGAAACATCATTGATTAGCTGTCTCTTACACACACACACACACACACACACACACACACACACCCAGCTGGGGACCAAGCCCGAAACCCATGCATGTGCCCTGACCAGGAATCAAATTATGACCTCCTGGTATATAGGTCGACAGTCAACCACTGAGCCACACTAGCCAGGCAAACATAATATTTAAACTAGCTTATGCGCTATTGAAGTCCAATAAAAGGTCCTAGAAATACACATTTATAATGTTAGAAATGAAGTCCAATCTGTTTCCTTTATGCAAATGAGAAAATTGCCATTAAATCGCTTGCTGAAGGCCAAAGCAAGTTAGTAACAGAACAACAGTGCACCAGTAATGGTTCTTGTTAGAAGCAGGTTTAATGTGGAAGATCCTCTCTGTATCACCTACCATATTTCAAACATTAGTATAAGAATTTTACTTAACTAATTTAATTTTATAATAACTCTCTTATGCCTGTTTCATAAATTAGGTAACATAGGTACAGAGAAATGCGATAGTTTTCCAAGATTGCATAGTTGCTAAACAGATGTAGGGCTTGAACCCAGACAGGGAAACCCCAGAGTTCCTGTTCTGAGTTGCTAGCTACCTCTCCACAGCTTCAGAATAAAACAATCCATATCATATGTTAAACTTTGTGGAGCCTTCCTTAATATTTACAATGAAATCTATTTTAATTTTAAGTTTTGTTTATGCTCTTGCCTTCAAAGGAACAAGTCATTAGATTTCTGACTCCGCTGAATTCCCTGTCAAATGCTATAGATCATTATAGAAGTATAATGGTTATAGAAATATGTATGTGTAGAGAATTTGTTTTTATGTATGTATGTACTTATAGAAATTTAATTTTTAAGTGAGGTCCTATTTTCTTGTGAATAGATTTAAAACATGCAATGACTCTATAACACAGGCCCAAAACTCTATGCTATCACATAAGCACAAGTCTCTATAAAAGATTGGTATACTGTTTTCCAGGAAGTAAACTAGACTAATAATTGTAGGTGTGTCCTTTCTTACAGAAATCAGAACTCCGAGTTGAAGTTAATTTCTTTTTAAAATCCTGTAAGCCAGCACATATGGATCCAATTATTTAATTGTCTGCAGAATTGTAATGACAGTTACTTCTACCCATTTCAGCTGGTCTGGCAGATCTCTGCATGCAAATTGAAGGATGGCTCCTCTAACTGACCCTTTGTCCTTTGTCCTTTTCGAAGAAGCCAATCAGTAGCAGATGCAGTTGGGTAAATGGTGTGTGTGTGCGTGTGTGTGTGTGCGTGTGTGTGTGTGTGTGTGTGTGTGTGTGTGAAGGAAAAGATGTTTATGGTAACCTAGCCATTTGAAAAGGGAAAAAATAAAGTAGAAAGTGAAAGGGAAAAATGGGAAGATGTAAAGAGAGAAAAAAGTAGAGGGAGTAAGACAAAGGTAAACTGAAAAGAGAGCTTAAGTGTCAAGGAATTTCAATAGAGTATTTGTTTACTTTTAGAAAAATCTGTTTTGTAAATTTAATGACCACACAGTATGATTGCTCCTGGTAAAAAATAACATTAAATCCATGCCAAGTTAAATGCATTTAAGGAAATCATAGAGCTGGAATGACTATCTCATGGAAACAATTTGAAAATACTTTGCTAATGACACCTCAGCATGAGAGGCAGAGAGGGTAGTTAACATATCAATGTTTCTTTCTGATTGTAGTAAAGAACAATGAAGTGTTACTTTCCTTAAAATCTCACTTTAAAAATAAAATTGGCAAAAGTAGTCAACCTTTTCACTTTGTTTTCTGCTGAATCTCTGCTCTATTTCTGATTTTTTTAGTGTGTGTGTGTTTCATCTAATGCAGGAGGATTTTTATCAGCAAAATAGGGTGGGAGGAACATTTTAAGACAGAATTTTTAAGGAGATGGTATTCTCCTCTCTACCCTTTGGGAGACCATTGTTTTTTATCTTTAATGATTTTTCTTTTCTTTAAAAAGTATATTTTATTGATTTGTTACGGAGGGATAGAGACTTAGAAACATCAATGAGAGAGAACATTGATCAGCTGCCTCCTGCATACCCCCCACTGGGGCTGTGCCTGCAACCAAGGTATATACCCTTGACTGGAATCGAACCTGGGACCCTTGAGTCCACAGGCCGACACCCTATCCACTGAGCCGAACCGGTCAGGGCTCTTTAATGATCTTTCAATGCTACCTACAGGTTAGAAATGAAGCACAGATCATTGATCTGTGTAGCCCAGATAAACTATCTCTCAGGTTTTGTCATGAAGGTTTGTATTAGCAAAATTCCTCCTGCTCTCATTTGCTCACCACTGTTGATTAATGAAAGATAATAAGGTTTTTGTTCTTGTTGTTGTTTGTTAATCCTCACCTTAGGATATTTTCCCATCGATTTTAGAGAGATGGAAGGGAGGCTGAGAGACATAGAGAAACATCGATGTGACACATCGAATGGTTGCCTCCCACATGAATGCACCTGGACCCCAACCAGGGCCAGGGACTGGGCCTACAATCAAGGTAGGTGGCCTTGACCAGAATCAAACCTGGGCCAATGCTCTATCCACTGAGCCAACCTGACTAGTGTGAAAGGTAAGTTTTTATTCCCACACCAATTGTTGTTTCCTTCCCCAACCTGGGAGTGAAAATTTATCAGATGGTAGCCATCCTCTCTTAAACACAGACTATGACCTATTTAAGTACCATATTATATATGACTAGAGGCCCAGTGCACAAAATTCATGCACACGGGGGTTGTCCCTCAGCCCAGCCTGCACCCTCTCCAATCTGGGACCCCTCGAGGGATGTCTGACTGCCCATTTAGGACCGATCCTGGTGGGACATCCCTCTCACAATCCAGGACTGCTGACTCCCAACTGCTCGCCTGCCTGCCTGCCTGATTGCCCCTAACTGCTTTTGCCTGCCAGCCTCATCACCCCCTAGCCACTCTCCTGCCAGCCTTATTGCCCCTAATTGCCCTCCCCTGCAGACCTGGTTCCCCCCAACTGCCCTTCCTTGCAGGCCTGGTTTCTCCCAACTGCCCTCCCCTGCTGGTCATCTTGTGGCAGCCATCTTGTGTCCACATGGGGGCAGCCATCTTGTGTGTTGGAGTGATAGTCAATTTGCATATCACTCTTTCATTAGATAGGATCCCCAGATTAATAAATAAGAATGCCAACATGACATTATGCTTTAACTTCAACTAGTAACTTAACAAGCAAATGTGCTTTTTGAGTTATCCTATATAATAAAAGGCTAACATGCAAATCCACCAAATGGCGGAATGACTGGTTGCTATGATTTGCATTGACACCAGGGGGCAGATGCTCAATGCAGGAGCTGCCTCCTGGTGGTCAGTGCACTCCCACAGGGTGAGCACTGCCTGTCCAGAAGCTGGGCTCACAGGCTGGTGAGTGCAGTGGCAGTGGTGGGAGCCTCTCCCACCTCTGCAGCAGCACTAAGGATGTCTAACTGATGGCTTAGGCCCACTCCCCAAGGGCTCCTGGACTGCGAGAGGGCACAGGCTGGGCTGAGGGACCCCCCAACTCCCCAGTGCATGAATTTTGTACACCAGGCCTCTAGTCTTTATAATAAAAGCCTAAGCAACAATTACGGTGGAACGACCAGAACAACTGGTCACTATGTTGTGCACTGACCACCAGGGGGCAGACGCTCAACCCAGGAGGGAGTGCTACTCAGCCAGAATCCTGGCTTATGGCTGGCGAGTGCAGCGGTGGTGGCGGAGCCTCTCCCATCTGTGCGGCAGTGCTAAGGAACAGTGAGCAGGCAGGCGGTAAAGAGCAAGAGGTCCCAGACTGTGAGAGGGTGCAGGCCAGGCTGAGGGACCCCCCACCCCAAGTGCAAGAATTTCATGCACTGGGCCTTTAGTCCTATATAATAAAGAGGTAATATGCAAATAACCCTCTGTAACACCATCACAAGATGGTGGCACACACAGCGGGGGCAGGGCAGTGGGGGCGGGGCCGGTGGCCACTCCACGTGGCTTCCCCTGGGGTTCCTGCGGCCCTGCAGGGGTGTTGGGGTCCCGGCGCCACTTTGCGTGGCTTCTGTCTGGGATTTCCACAGCCCCAGTGGCAGAGGAGCTGGAGTGGAGAAGATGGTGCCATAGCCTGGGGAGCCTGAGGGGAGGAGGTGGTAACCATGGTTGCAGAGCTGGAGCTGAGGAGGAGGGGCCACCACAGGAGCCAGAGCAGAGGTGGAGGGGAAGCTGGGCTGCCTCTGCTCCTGCAGTGGTGGCAGGTGAGCCGCAGTTCAGGGGCTCCTGGGAGTGGCGGCGCCAGGCCATCCAGTGCTGCATCCAGGCCCTGAGGCATGCCCACCAGTGCCGCGATGCCAACTGCCCGCAGCCGTCCTTCCAGAAGATGAGGTGGGTTGTGCAGCACACCAAGGCCTACCAGTGCAAGACCAGTGGAGGTTGCGGAGTGTGCAAGCAGTTCATGGCCCTTTGCTGCTACCATGCCAAACACTGCCAAGAAAACACATACCCCATTTCCTACTACCTCAACATCAAGCAGAAGCTCCGCCAGCAGAAGACACAGCATCCCCAGCAGCATGCGTAGCTCATGCGCCAGTAGATGCTACTATCAACACCCGCAGAGTCTGCCTTCCCATCCTTCAGCACCACTCCGGGCCCCCACACTGCATCCAGGCACACCTTGGACAGCACAGCCTCTGACTGCCCCAGACCTCGCCTGTGAGCATGTGACTAGCTGGCTTCTCCAGCGTGGCCAGAACTCAGCCCCCCATGACAGTTTGCACTGGGAAGCCCAATAACCAGTTGCCATCCCCACCGACCCCCACCCAGGTCCACCTGCAGTGGTGGAGGCGCCCGGCAGATTGCACGTGAGGCACAGCAGCAGCACTTGTACTGGGTGAGCACCAACAACAGTATGCCCCTGAGGCACAGTGACCCCCAGAGCCTGATGGCCCCCATGGGCCTGAATGTGACCCAACCAGTAATAGTGGGCCTGTTATTCTGTCCCCCAAGCCCCAGCAGTGGCAGTCGGCACCCATCCCCCAGCCATAGCCATGTGAGGCATGCCCAGACCTGTGATGTCTATGCAGACCCAAGGTGCAGCCACCTCAGAGCATCTCTCCAGGGGCCCTGCAGGACCTGCTGCTGACCCTGAAGTCTCCCAGCTCCCCCAGCAGCAGCACATGCTCAACATCCTCAAGTCAAACCCTCAGCTGATGGCAGCTCTCATCAAATAGCACATGGCCAAGTAAGTGGCCAGCCAGCCCGGCCTTCAGCTCTAGCCCAGCCTGCTGAATCTGAACGCCATGCAAGCCAGTGGGCCACAACCTGCTGTCCCTCTGCAGCAGCAAGCAATGGGAGGCCTGAACCCCCAGGGCCAGGCCTTGAATATTATGAATCCAGGACACAACCCCAGCATGGTGAGTATGAACCACAGTACAGAGAGATGCCACAGAGCAACAACAGCAGCAGCAGCAGCAACAACAACATTGTGAGAGGCATGTCCTAAACCGGCAGTCAGACATCCCCCAAAGGGTCCCAGATTGGAGAGGGTGCAGGCTGGGATGAGGGACACCCCTCCAGTGCATGAATTTCGTGCACTGGGTCTCTAGTATATTTATAAGACAGTAACTTTCCACAGGTGCTGCATATTGCTTTATGGGAAGTTAAATCAATATTCTTTATATTTTATCATTTGGCAGAAAAGTTTAGTTCACCAATAACAAATATGTTAATAATAAAAATATCAACTATTTACTGAGCTCATGGTATGTGATATTAAAGAGAAGACCATATGCATCAAATGGTGTCACTTACGCTAAAGTCCGTGATACCAAACCTAAATTTAATACTTGATCTTATTGATGTTTCAATCTCTTCCAGAAACATAATCTTAATTAAACAACCAGTCTGGAATTTTCTGAGCAGCGCTAATGAAGGAGTCTGATACATGGCTCCTCTCATCCGCCACAGGAAGGAGAGGTAATTTCCATGATAAAAATTCTTGCTATTCCCTCCCTCTGCAAAAAGATGTCCTGGTCTAAAAATAATATTTTCTTGCCCCACCCTTCTTTCTATAAAAATTTCCATTTTGTACAACTCTTTGGAGAACACTTCTAGTTGTTAGATGGGATGGCTGCCACATTCATGAATTGCTTAATAAAACCAATTAATCTTCAGATTTACTAGGTTGAATTTTGGTTTTTTTTTGTGTGTGTGTTTCTTTTTAACAGTGACAAGCACCATGAGTACATAGATTATTCTACATTATCCACAATGACACTAAAAGGTAGAAACTCTTGTTTCTCCACTTTACTAGCAATAAAATTGAGCCACTAAGAGGTTAATCATTTGTTCGTCTCACCCAGAGTCCACATTCCTAACCACTGTGCTAACTGCAATTTCCAACTATGTAGATGATTTATCAATATGGAAATTACTCTTAACACAACATAGTTCTGCTATGTTGGACATGTAGAAAGGATGGATAAATATTAGGAATGTCAAAATAAATGTGTCATGAACTCAGGTGAAACAGAGAATTCCATGGGAAGGGGGAGAGAAGAGTAGAAGAAATGGCTTAGAGGTTGTCTAAGCTTCCGAAATAGCATGTACATCATGAACTCACCTTGACAACAAAAACAAGACAAACAAAAGAAAGACCACATAATATGTATATGTATATGTGAAAAAATCCTGGAAGGAGATGTAGGGTTATGTTGTGGTTATTGGTGGCTATCTCTATGTAGTGGAATTTTAAGTGCCTTTTTTTTTCCTTTGACTTTTAAAATTTTATTTCTATACCATTGCCCACTCTTCATTAAACCTAGATTAAAAATACTCAGGTTTAAGAAACCAAGATGGCAGCATAGGTAAACACCTGAAATTGCTGCCTTGCACAACCACTTCAATACTACAACTAAAAGAAAAAATAGACATCATCCAGAACCACAGGAAGGCTGGCTGAATGGAAATTCTACAACTAGAAGGAAAGGGAAAAGCACACTGAGACTCAGAGGAGCTGCGGAAGTAAAGTGTGGAGGTATGGAGGTGTGCGTGCGAGAGGAAAGGGATGGCAACTGAGTATGTGGTTGTCTTTTTCAATCGGGAGGGAGACAAAAGCTCCCAACTGCTCTGAACTCCAGTTCCAGGCGAGACTCTGGGGACCCAGACTTTTTACCAAGAGAAACTGGACTGTCTGGCATCGGGCGGAACTTGAGGGCAGCTTTCTCTCAGAGGTGCTTGAAGTGATTACCGGGGGACACTGAGACCCAGGCCTCTTAGGGCAGGGCTGAGGATCAGCCATAGCTGTTTGCTACACCCTGTTGATTCCCTGAGACCCTGCCCCACTCAAGCTGTGCACAGAGGCCTTTGCATATGAATGGCCTGACCCTTTGCAATCTAAAATTACCTAACAAACTGCAGCTGGGTCAGAGAGACCTACAACATCCAAAAGAAGGCCCAAGGCCCCACAGCAGCTTGCATTGCTTCACAGCTGGGCCTCATCTGGGCACCTAGAAACCCCAAACAAAGAAGAAGAATCTGCAGATCTCTCTGTTGCTCCTGCTGGGTGGCCTCAGGCAGAGGCTAAATTAGCACCTCCTTGGAGATCCAAGAGCCAGTGTACCCAGGGGTAAGAGTAGGACCATCCAGATTACAACTCCTCAGATCCATAAGGGACACACTCAGGGGGCAGACTCAGTGAGCACCAAAGCCCCACTGAAGCAAGTCTTGCCCCATAAGGGTGTCTCCAGCACAGAAGTTCTCCTGTCATAGACACAGCTGATCCTCACAGCCAGTTGGCCTGGAGGTCAATTCCTCCCAGTGATACCAACAACAATCAAGGTTTAACTACAACAAGACTGTGCACACAGTCCACAAAGGGGTGCACCAAGAACATCCACCTCAGGTGACTGGGGAGGCTGAGCCACTGGGCCCTATAGGACACCTAGCACACAAAGCCACTTTATCAACTCAAGGAAGCAGCCAAAATGTGGAGACAAAGAAACAGGTCACAAATGACAGAAATGGAGGAAAGCAAACTACTGGATATAGAGTTCAAATCCACAGTTATAAGGTTTTTCAAGAATTTTCTAGAAACTGCTGATAAATTTAGTGAGACACTCGAGGATATGAAAAAGGACCAACTAGAAATTAAGCATACACTGACGGAAATAAAGAAAGATATACAGAGATCCAACAGCAGACTACAGGATCGTAAGAATCAAGTCAAAGATTTGAAATACGAAGAAGCAAATAACACCCAACCAGAAAAGCAAAAAGAAAAAAGAATCCAAAAATATGAAGATAGTGTAAGGAACCTCTGGGACAACTTCAAGTGTACCAACATCCGAATTATGGGGGTGCCAGAAGAAGACAGAGAGCAAGATACTGAAAACCTATTTGAAGAAATAATGACCGAAAACTTCCCCTACCTGGTGAAAGAAATAGACTTACAAGTCCAGGAAGTGCAGAGAACCCCAAACAAGAGGAATCCAAAGAGGACCACACCAAGACACATCAGAATTAAAATGCCAAGAGCAAAAGACAAAGAGAGGATATTAAAAGCAGCAAGAGAAAAACAGTTACCTACAAGGGAGCACCCATACGATTGTCAGCTGATTTCTCAACAGAAACTGCAGGCCAGACGGGAGTGGCAAGAAATATTCAAAGTGATGAATAGCAAGAACCTACAACCAAGATTACTCTACCCAGCAAAGCTATCATTCAGACTTGAAGGTCAGATAAAGAACTTCACAGATAAGAAAAAGCTAAAGGAGTTCATCACCACCAAACCAGTGTTATATGAAATGCTGAAGGGTATTCTTTAAGAAGAGGAAGAAAAAGGTAAAGATAAAAATTATGAACAACAAATACATATCTATCAACAAGTGAATTTAAAAATCAAGTGAGTAAAATATCTGATGAACAGAATAAACTGGTGAATATAATAGAATCAGGGGTATAGAAAGGGAGTGGACTGACAATTCTCGGGGGAAAGGGGGTGTGGGAAGAGACTGGACATAAAGCATACACCTGTGGATGAGAACAGTAGGTGGGGGTTAAGGGCAGAGGTCAGGTGGGAACCGGGTGGAAGGGAGCTATGAGGGAAAAAAGAGGAACAACTGTAATAATCTGAACAAAAAAGAATTATTAAAAAAAAAGAAAGTACTCAGGTTTAACTGTTTCTTTGGGTCTTTATTTTCTTGATAAGGCTCCCCTCTCAGGTAAAATTAAATTAATGTGTACCCATGCTTTTCTCCTGTTAACTCTGAGATTAATTTTCTGATCCTATGAGGTCAGAAAATGTTTCAGCTACCCCTCTAGTTATATTCTCTCATATTGTTCTGTTTCCTTATCTTTGGAATATGTAATGCAGTTTTAAATTATTTAATGTATGTATCTAGTGAGTCTCTCCTCACTAAATTATAAACTCTTTGAAAGTGAAGGTGTTGTCTCTTATGCTCCTCATTCCATCCATAGACCCTGGAATACTGCCTGGTATATAGTAGGCACTCAATAAACCTTTGATCAGTAATTGAATGAATGGCAAGACAGTATCCACATGAACTCTACCATTGGCTGTTCTGGATTTACCCATTCAATCAGACTTGAGCACCCAAGCTTCACTGCAAGAACTCTGGAGTGGGGAGAAGGGGAATTTAAAGACTTTGTTATCACTGCAGCAAACCCTTTGCCTTTTGCTGTATATACTTATAAATAACATTGCATGATAATATCTTAACCTGTGTTCATAAATGCTAACCATTGTAAGTCCTAAAATTTTAACTCTGTGTAACAAAATATAAAAAAGTTAACATGCACACCAGGGAACTCATTTATGTTTAATAGGGGGGAAAAAGTTATAGGATTAAAAAACACAACCCAATCATTTCTGCAATAAACAGCTAACGTTTGAGAGCCTTTACCAGATTGGGAAATGACATTTTCCAAAATAGATTATATCTTCTTTATGTATATTTTTATATTCTGACCACCCATGCTACAAAGCAGTTTTATGATTCAACTATATTGAATTTAGGAGAAAATGTTTATTTTGTAATGTAGTTGGGAAATTATTTTTATTATTGTGTGAAAGCATTTAATTTGCCTGACCTCCAGATAAACAAAGGCAAGAGTTAAATCCCCCAAGAGTACTCTGTCACTTCCCACACACAACAGAGAATACAGCCCAGGCCTGGCTCATTGTATGCTGAAGACCTGTCAGGTGGATCACAAAATACCAGACTGAGGGAGCCATTCAAATATAGGCCTACTCTCTTTGTGTTCAGAGAATCAGAGAACATCCACAAATTGACAAAAGTCACCTCTGGATTAATGACTGGTAGGTTTAATTTATGCAAAAGTATAAAGCTTCATTCTATGTGCTTTACACATTAGACCATTAGTCCCATTTCAGGGAGTTTTTTAAACCCTGAGAAACTAAAACACCTTGGTCTCAAGGAATCAATTACCTTGGTTTGAAAACCATGTTCAGGTTTTCAGAGAATGAACTACAAAAGGGTATTGAAAAGGCCCTTATATATTATTTTTATTTACTCTGAAATCAGAGGGTTCAAACACAAGAAAATATTTTAATTCAATTATTATTTTATCATGTGAAAACTGCCTGTATTATTCTCCATGAAGTTTGCCTGACCAACAGAAGAGAATGTATGATAGTAGTTTAGTTTCCTAGTTTGCCCCCAGCTAATAACATCTGAACTCCCTTCTTTTTTATTTTGGAATTTTAAAACATAGGTCTTTCTGCACCTACTTCAAACTTATTAAGTCTCATAGAGTATAGAAGTATGAGAAAGAAGAAGAGAAAAAGCTGACTCATAATCCCACACACTTCAAGGCAGCTACTGTTAATATTTTGGAGTGTCTTTTCTCTTAAAATTTTCCCCATTTTTCTCATTTTCAATTCCTGGTGAGGCACATGCCCTGATTGTGGGCTTGATCCCCAGTAGGGGACATACAGGAGGCAGCCGATCAATGATTCTCTCATTTCTCCTTCTCCCTTTTCTGAAATCAATAAAAATAATTAAAAATATATTTTTATTGATTTCAGAGAGGAAGGGAGAGGGAGAAAGAGATGGAAACATCCACAATGAGAGAGAATCATGGATTGGCTGCATCCTGCAAGTCTCCCACTGGGAATCAAGCCCACAACCTGGGCATGTGCCCTTGACAGGAATAGGACCTGGGACCTTTCAGTTTGCAGACCAATGCTCTATCCACTGAGCCAAACTGGCTAGGGCAAAATAATTTTTTTTTAAAGCAGCACTTTTCAGCTTTGGAATGTGGATAGTAATGTATATACTAGAGGTCCAGTGCATGAAATTTGTGCACTCGGGGAGGGGGGGCACAGTCCCTCAGCTCAGCCTGCACCCTCTCACATTCCAGGAGCTCCTGGGTGATGTCCACCTGATGGCTCAGGCCCGCTCCTTGCGGTAGTCAGACATCCTTAGCGCGGCCGTGAAGATGGGAGAGGCTCCTGCCACCACCGCTGTGCTCGCCAGCCATGAACCCGGCTCAGGGCTTCTGGCTGAGTGGTGCTCCCCCTGTGGGAGCACACTGACCACCAGGAGGCAGCTCCTGCACTGAGTGTCTAACCCCTGGTGGTCAGTGTGCATCATAGCTATCTGTCATTCTGCCGTTCGGTCGATTTGCGTATTAGCCTTTTATTATATAGGAGATTTCCCCCCAAAGACTGACAATATTTATATCTTTCTATTTATTCTCTGTGTATTACATATTTTGATTCTTGCTACTAAATCAGTAAGCATTAAAAACTGCAACTTGCAGTGAGAAATAAGATATTATTGTCCAGTAGTAATTAAGTAGAGGAGGGCACTAGAGAGTCTTTATCTCCTCTGAACCATCAGTGGCAGTGGTCCCAGTTGGACACCAAGTTCACCCAGCTGCTGGGGCAGACATGCATGCAGTATAGAAAATGTTTTAGTGACATCATTTATAGTGACATCTTGTGTGTATGGTAGGAAACAATCTGCATATTTCACATGGGAATGGAATTCGCCTTTTTAAAAGAATGTGCATAAGATCTCTTCTTGCATTTCTTTTCTATTCTCCTTCTCTCTTTTCATTTATTTTATTTTTTAGACACCCCATTCATTCCAATAAAAACAGTATAATATAGTAGTTAAGAGCTCTATATAATTTGGTATCAGAAGGATTGGATGCAAAATTTAATTCTAACACATGTTAACTGTGTTGCTCTTAAATTTATTTTCTGTAAATAGGGATAAAGTAATAGGAAAGATGTGAGGAATAAATTATCATGTAGGTAAAGCACTCAATGCAGGACCTAGTGAGCAAAATCCTGGCTTTTACTATTAATGGCAGTCCTACTATATTTTAAATTACATTCAAGTTGAGGCAGCAGTGACTGATGAATGACAGTGTGTGAACACAATCTTATAAGATGTCCAATTTCTTGAACTCTTTTTTTCCCCCTGCAAAAAGCTTTATTGTTTCATTTGGCCCAATGCATGGGAGAGGGCTTCAGGGTGGTTAAAAGAATGGCTAGTCGTTTGGCCCAATGCATGGGAGAGGGCTTCAGGGTGGTTAAAAGAATGGCTAGGCATTTTGGGGAGAGGCTCAGGTAAAAGCCAGACACCAGGGGAATGAAGAGGGACCCCTCAAAGGCCTCTAGGCTCCAAAGGCTCCTAGTCCTTGAGAGTGAGCCTTTTGAAGAGATACTCGCCCAGCCCAGCCTGGGGGCCAGCCAGCCTGTGGATGTTAGTCAGGTGGTCGCCCATTTTCTTTCTTTTTTTAAAAAAATATTTTTATTGATATCAGAGAGGAAGGGAGAGGGAGAGAGAGATAGAACAACAATGATGAGAATCATTAATTGGCTGCCTCCTGCACACCACCCCCTGGGGATTGAGCCCTCAACCCAGGCATGCGCCCTTGACTGAATCGAACCTTGGACCCTTCAGTCTGCAGGTCAATGCTCTCTATCCACTGAGCCAAACCAGCCAGGGAAGTGGTTGGCAGACTGCGGCTCGCAAGGCACATTGCGGTTCTTTGGCCCCTTGAGTGTGGCTCTTCCACAAAATACCACGCCTGGGCGAGTCTATTTTGAAGAAGTGGCATTAGAATAAGTTTAAGTTTAAAAAATTTGGCTCTCAAAATAAATTTCAATCGTTGTACTGTTGATATTTGGCTCTGTTGACTAATGAGTTTGCCGACCACTGAGCCAGGGCAGTCGCCTATCTTCTTGATTGGTTTCACCTCCTCACCCGGGAAGTGGTTCTCCAGGAAGTCACAGAGATGAGGGTCTGCGTGGGTAGAACCCAGGGCTTGCAGCTTTAAAAGGGCCTGGTGCAGGTTCCTCTCCAAGGCCAGGACGGCTTCCATGGGGTCCTGAGTTTTGCCCACTCGTCTTGGGGAGGCTTCAGCACGGCCTGGAAGAGAATGCGGCCACTGCTTGTTTTGCAACTTTAAGGGATGCTCAGGACCCTCACACTTCTTCTCACCTAACTTCTTCTCCACCTACTCAGGGAAGAAGTGGCCCACACCATCCAGAGCCACATCTTCCCAGTCAAAATAGAAGCCCCGAGAGAGGTAGGTGTGGGAGGCACGCAATGCCACTTGGCCAGGAGGTTGACTGCAGCCTCCATCTCAGTGGAATAATTCTGGTGAATTTGGGAGCTCATGGTGGTTCAGCATTAAGGAGTTAAGGTAGAAAAAAAAAATGGTGTGTTGGCTGGTCCCTGAGGTTGTTCTGAAGGTGGTGACTGGATAAGACGCAGGAGAGTGGTCCGAAGCTGGAAGAAGGGGCGTCCTTGGGTCTGTTCCATCCAAACACTGTTGAAGCAAGAGACAGATCCAGGACCACCAAGAGCATTGCTCAGTTTCTTTAATTCTTTTTTTTTAAAAATATGTTTTAATGATTTTTTACAGAGAGGAAGGAAGAGGGATAGAGAGTTAGAAACATCGATGAAAGAGAAACATCGATCAGCTGCCTCCTGCACACCCCCTACTGGGGATGTGCCCACAACCCAGGTACATGCCCTTGACCGGAATCGAACCCGGGACCCTCCAGTCCGCAGGCTGACCCTCTATCCACTGAGCCAAACTGGTTTCGGCAGTTTCTTTAATTCTTGATAACACAACCCATTAATCTCATTTCCTCTTCCTGTCCTGGTGTGGGATGTATGAGGAGGAACAGAAGACTTGACAATCAGAGGAAGGAACAAAATGGGGGCATTTTTAACTGGGCAGAAGCAAGGGGGACATGGCATCTCACTCTGAATTGAGCAACATTGTTTTTCATGATTCCTGAAGTCCTTAATAGGCTTGGTACTCTGACTTCAAATACCTAATGATTGTGTTTCCAGACTTCCGACTTCAGTTGTCTACCAGAAATGCTGGAGCATAGCGATGTCTCTTTGAAACTCAGCATTGTGACTTCCAGTTCCTCAATCCTCTGCTCTCTGAAACACCCAGGTCCCGCCCCCCTGTTTCCTAAAGGTGATATTGATGCCTGCCTTCTCTGTTTAGTGGGATTTGACTCAACCACAGCACACAGTATATCAATTCCTACATTTTCCTTCAGCCTCCCCTTTCAGATTGTCCTCCCTAGAGGTGGACTGTGCCCAGGTTAGGAATACCCAGAGACTTTCCAGTTATGAAAAGTAAGAATTAAAGTGCTCAGACCTAATGAGCCATGGTAGCACAGGTGTATTAACAGAACATTTCAGTAACAGTCTTACTTGTCACTTACCTGCTGAGACAGACCTAACATGATTTTCTTGCATGACCTCGAGAAAGTCATGAAATCTATTTAAGCCCCACTTTTATTACCTATTAAATGTGTACATTACTTATCCATGTTCTTTTGAAGGATCACTGTGAAATACTGAAAAATGAGGAAATTGATTTAATAGAACTCTGTTGTCTCGCTATTATATGCCATGTAGTAAGACAGTTTATACAAAGGGATCCCATAAACTCTAAATAACCATAAACATTACCTAGTACTTTTATTATTGTGTGTGTGAGAGATCATTCAGTAAGATGTAGAGAAATAACATCTGTGTGCTGGACTAGAATTTGAGTCTTAAATTCAAGAAAGGGGAGTGTGTGTGGCTGAGCATAGAAGGAAACACCCACCTATGCCTCTGGTATTATACAGCATGTGGGCTGGCTGTTTTGGGCTCATGATTGTCTTGGTGGATGCAAGGTCATTGCTTCCCTCTCTGCTGATAGAGCCAAAGTTCCTGGTTCCAAGGAGTTGGTGATGATATAAATTCCAGGACACAAAACCCACACTTTTCATAATGTGTTTCAGGTCCATGGCTGGTAATAATTTAAAATTGTTTGAATTCATGGCAAAAGAAGGATCATCCTGTTTTTCATTAAAAGTCACCAAACAGGTGCTGAGCTCTGCAGTCTTTAATGCCTTCCAGCTAAGTCAAATGTAAAAGTATTTGAATTCCTCCCAAGTTTTAATAGTCACATTAGTAAGAGAGCTCAAATAAGCACACATTTTATAATCTCTATTTTGCGTCATTCGATTTCAATGACAAAATTCTCCTCTCTTGTGGAATACTGAGTTGGGAAAAAAAATACAATTTTGTCTTTATTACATATGTGGTTGCACAAAAGTTTTGGGAACATTATGTCTTCTTTCTTTTTTTTTTTTTTCAGTGCACTGAGATGTTTTGGAAAAAAAAAAAAAGGCTGCTCTGCTGGGGAATGTTTGAAGCAGGATAAATTTGTGCCTAGGAGCTGGGAGGTAATTACAAGACATGACTCACACATCCGGTAGATTCATGGAGGGTTAAACTAAATATTTCAAGCTGTTATTTGCTATGTTTACTCGTGCTTATATGAGGCTAACAACTTCCACAACTGCTCCCAGGTGTCTTCTGTTTAGCTGTCATTCTCATCTGAATTACTTAATGAGGAATATTTAGAAAAGAGAGGCACGGGGTAAGCAAGGGTGACTTGGGCTTCTCACAGCCTCAGGAAAACACTCAGGTTCTACTGTTCTGCACTGCAGCTGTGGGGCCAAGATGGCTGTGGGCAAAAGTAAAATCTGATTTTTACTTACAATTTCTATAGATTCTTAGGCTCACTAGAAATTTTATAGGAATGAAAAACTGAGTCACTGAAAAATCTCCTTTGATTTGAAGACCAGCTGTATATTGATCTCACTATCAATAAAACTGTAATTTAAAGCAAAAGAATGATAACTATCAGGTGGTTACTCTGTGTCAGGCTTTATTTGAGTATTTTTCCTCTCTTCACATTTAACTCTGGCAAAAATCCTATGATATGGAAATTTTATCTCCATTTTGCAGAAAAGGAAACTGAACCCACTGAGTTAAATATTGTGCCCAAGACCACCCAGAGTAAAACATAGTGAATATTTGTCATGATGAATTTTTAAAAAATTTATTGCAGTAAAAACACTTCACATGAGATTTACCCTCTTAACAGATTTTTAAGTGAACAGTATAGTATTGTGATCTACAGGCACAGTGTTGTATAGCAGATCTCTAGAACTTATTCATCTTGCATAGCTGAAAAAATTGTAATGTTTTTTTAAATTGATCTTAGAGAGAGGGAGAGAGAAACATCAATGTGAGAGAACATCAATGGGCTGCCTCCTGCATGCTCCCCCCACCCCCACCCTCACCCCCACCGGGGATTGAGCCCACAGCACAGGCATGTCCCCTGACCTGGAATCGAACTGGTGTCTTTTGGTGCATGGGATGATGTTCAACCAACTGAGCCACACCAACCAGGACAAATAACTGAAATTTTATATCGTCCCTCCAGCACTGGGCAACCACAATTCTATTTTTTGCTTCCATGAGCAACGACTATTTAACTATTTTAGATACCTCATACAAGTGAAGTCATGCAGCTATTGTCCTTCAATGACTGAATTATTTCCCTTAGCATAATGTCCTCAAAGTTCATCCATATTGTTATCACATATGGAAGATTTTCTTTTTAAAAGCTGAAAATCTTTTACTGTATGTATGTACTACATTTTCTTTACTCATTCATCTGTCAATGGACATTTAGGTTTCTCCCTTATCTTGGCTGTTGTATATAATGCTGTAATGAACAAGAGAATGCAAATATCTCTTCATGATAATTTTTTTCAGGAAGAGCATCTAAACATAATCTTGTAGACTAAAGACTGTGTGGTTCAGAGATTATTTACTACAGTATGAGTTATTATATTTGATATTTCATTCTTTCCTCAACTCAGCTACTTACTACTTTGTTTTCTCATTCATATTGTAGAAATACTAAGTGAAGAATAGTCACGCAGAAAAATACATATTAAATTAGAATATGGGGAAGATAAATAAAAACACTATGCCAAGGAAAAAAAGAAAAATGTAAATTATTCTGTTAAAGAAGAGTAAATGTATTTTTAAAATAAATAATTTTGGATATCAGATTATTATGTAATTTTGATAAGAAATAAAACATCTGACACAGGCAAACAGGCAAAAGAATAAACAATGGCTTTTCAATGTCATATTGAAGCATCGTCTAGCAGGCTTAAACATGAGTTACATAATTTTCTAAAGATATGTGCTTTTTCTGACCTACTATTTACTGTTAATCAACCCACTGAGTTAAGTATTGTGCAGATGCTAGATTGCAGAGAACTAATGGCATTGCAAAGATTCTTTGTTCAATAGCATTGCAAATGAATTTTGTCTGGTAGAGATGTGAATAATTTTTGTTTAGTAGAGATGTGAATGAGAAAAGATAACTCAAAAGTTACATTTTTATTGCCCTGTATGACAATAACGAGTTTTATATATAATTTAGCAATCTTATTTCATCATTCTTCATCTTAGAACCTATGAACATTCTCTCTAATAATTATTTGAACCCACTTTACCATTCTGCTGATTCCCTCATTTATGATTTAAATAAATCTTTGGCAGATGCTCACTTTATATTTGTATGAGTCATATTTTTAATTTTTGTAAATTATACTCAGTGATTCCAGTGTCTACATTAAGAAAAATAATATAAAGGTTTTATTTAAGATATCTACATTTACAATGTACCAAACATGTTGTGTAGCAACTTTTTAAAGCCATAATGAAGAATTTTGAATGTCAACTTAAAAAATGTGTGAGGACATAGTTTTAAAAAATTATTTCAGAGGTTATTTGAGAAAAAAAGTGTCCAAGGTGATCATTTCATTATTCTTTTCCCTCTCTAACTTTCAACACCTTTCCCCCTTCTTGCTACTCATGCTCAGTTTTGACTTTGCTTATATACTATTTCACTAAGTAAAGTAGCATCAGAAGGAATTTTTAAAAAAAATAATCTTTTATTTATTTCAGAGAGGAAGGGAGAGGGGGAGAGAGAAACATCAATGATGAGAGAGAATCATTGACTGGCCTGCCTCCTGCACTCCCCCGCCTGGAGATCGAACCCACAACCCAGGCATGTGCCCTTGACTGGAATCGAACCTGGAACCTTTCAGTCTGCAGGCTGACACTCTATCCCCTGAACCAAACCAGCTGGGCCACCAGAAGGAATTTTGAGTGTATCTATTTACCCACCATCAGCAGTCCTTGCTTGCATACCCTGCCTTTCAGATCCTCCAATGCCATTGTTATGCTCTGGCCAGTTTAGTCTGTTGTTTGTTATTATGTTCACATAATGATAGTAGGCTTCA
This sequence comes from Corynorhinus townsendii, assembly GCA_026230045.1. Classification (NCBI taxonomy): domain Eukaryota; kingdom Metazoa; phylum Chordata; class Mammalia; order Chiroptera; family Vespertilionidae; genus Corynorhinus; species Corynorhinus townsendii. Next base: position 110,210,903 of record JAPDVU010000006.1, on the reverse strand, counting down.
TAGCCTATAATTTAAAAATATAGGCTAGGTTAAATATTTGTCTATTATACCTTTTTCAATACCTGGAATTCTCATTATGTAATAATCCTCACTGTTAATAATCTAATTAACATTTTTAGGCATGACAAATAAGAGGTCATGTATTGGAAGATCCATGAGAGTATGCATGTGTTTGTGTTTGTACATATGAAAAAGACACTAGGGAGAGAACAAATGATAGCAAATAATATTTATTCATTTCTAAAGATATAGAAACAGTCTTTTATTTCAGATTTCCATCTTTTTATGAAGTGTTGCCCTAGCTGGTTTAGTTCAGTGGATAGAGCATCTGCTTGCAGACTGAAGGGTTCCGAGTTCGATTCCAGTCAAGAGCACATGCCCAGGTTGTGGGCTCCATCCTTTGTAGGGGGCATGCAGGAGACAGCTGATCACTTATTCTTTCTCATCATTGAGGTTTCTATCTGTCTCTCTCTTTCCTTTCCTCTCTGAAATCAATAAAAAGATATTTAAAAAATAAAGTGTTTATATTGGAATAATAAAGGAAAAATAAAAGGCAAAATTGGCATAAGTAAATTTTGCTATCACCCCTTGTGCCCCAACTCTTAAGTTCACCAGACTGTAAAATTTCCAGGAAAGGTATATTGTCTTATTACTCTTGGTGTCTGTCTACTTTCAGTGTCTAACACATAGTTGTTGTCCAGAAAATATTTGCTAAATGAATAAATTAATTTATCAAACTTGCTTTTTATACAGTTTTATAAAGTGAGATAATTTATATGTTTTTATTTATTAAGTCCCTACTATGTTTTAGGTACTTGGAGTCAGAATCAGTGGTGACCAAAGACAAATATGATTTAGTAATGTTCTATCTACTCAGGACCCATACATTTAAGAAATATAGGCTAGGTTAAATATTTTATGCTGTAAATCAATAGACTTGATAAGAAATCATAGCTGGAAGAATGTTTAGGTTTAATATGGTTTAATGGCATTATTTTATAGATGAGATAAAAGTCAAGAAAGTTTAAATGATTGCCCCAAATTACACAGCAAGCTCATATCAGAGCTGTGAACTCTATTTCTAGCGCTTTGTCCATTACCATTGTCTAGCTGCCAAGGAAATACATTAATGCAATTAAAGACAAGCATTTGAATATTAGACGAGCTTTTTTTTTTTTAAGTTTCTTTTTATAAATATATTTTATTGATTTTTTACAGAGAGGAAGGGAAAGGGATGGGGAGTTAGAAACATCAATGAGAGAGAAACATCGATCAGTTGCCTCCTGCACACTACTGGGGATGTGCCCGCAACGAATGTACATGCCCTTGACGGTAATCGAACTTGGGACCCTTCAGTCTACAGACTGACGCTCTAACTGAGCCAAACCGGTTAGGGCTAGAAAAACTTTTTTATTTTTAAAAAATGAATTCTTGTGAATTACTTCCATGATCGAATTTAATGCTACCTTCAACTTTCAAGCACATATGGTCCTGTGCTCTTTTTAATTTGTCATTTAGTATGTAGTATGTATGATGCTATCTTGATTTGGGGAATAGAAGGGCTGTTGAGTCCTTCTGAAATGCTTATTCTTTTTTAAAAAATATATTTTATTTTTTACAGAGAGGAAGAGAGAGGGATAGAGAGTTAGAAACATCGATAAGGGAGAAACATCGATCAGCTGCCTCGTGCACACCTCCTATTGGGGATGTGCCTGCAACCAAGATACATGCCCTTGACCAGAATCGAACCTGGGACATTTCAGTCCGCAGGCCGATTCTCTATCCACTAAGCCAAACCAGTTAGGGCTGAAATCCTTATTCTTAAAAAAGAAATGATTAAGTCATTTTAGGAAAGGTAAGCAAACTTCAGATTATGGGCCTATTTTTTGTATAATCCATGAGCAAAGAATGATTTTTACATTTTTAAATAATGGACAAAAATAAAAGAAGAATTTTATTTCATGACATGTGAAAATGATATGAAATTCAAGTTTTAGTGTCCATTAATATAATTTTATCAGAATACAGCTATGCTTGTTTCAGTAATGTCTATGGTTGCTTTATCGATACAAAAGCAGAATTGAATAGTTGCAACAGAAACCATATGGAATGCTAAGATTGAAATATTTACTATCTGGCCCTTTATGAAAAAAGTTTACTTACTCCTGCATTACAGCAACAAATATATTGTATTTCCCTCCTTTAGATAATTATTTAATAGAAACCAGTGATTTTAATATTTTTGAGAAGTATATATAAACTTTTTTTTTTTGAGGACTACACCAAAGCTTTATCCCCAATTGCAAATAACCCAAAATAGGTCCAGATCTTTTCTTACTTTCTCTTCTTTCTTAATACTATGTTAATGTATGTATATTTCTTTCCTCAAAAAAATTTGAAAGCTTACAAGTGATGTTTACACACTTTTCTATAGCCCACCAATAGAAGGTGTGCAGTGAAAAAGAAATACACAAATAAGTATACATATGGAAATGTTTGTTCTCATTATAAGTTAAGTACATACAACTTAAAACAGTGATGAAATACCAATTTTTCTATATTAAATTACAGAAACCATTACACTTTGTGTAGTGACATAATGAATGGTGATATTATTGTGTGAGGCAAACTTTATTTGTTTACACCCAAAGGATTTTCAAAATGAAGTAAACTGCCATCCATTGAAGGTCTTGGTACCCTATCAAACATACCAAATTTGAGCAGTAGGTATCAGTTCCCATTCTAAATTAAGTCCCATCTTAGATAGCTGTTGTTATCTAAAGCACAAACCTAACATGCCATTCCCCTGCTTAAAATCCTTTGATGTTTCCCAGTATTGTCATCTGAGCAAAATCCAGCCTTGCTCAGGGGGAGTTAAGGCTGTCTTTGGCCTCGACTATTCTGCCTATTTCCTGCCATTCTACCTTCATAATTCTCCCCGCCCCTCACCCACTTAAACTTCTCTCTCCAGTAGTTGGCCCCCAATCTCTGCTCCATCATTAATGTTTCCCCCCTCTTTCCTGGGTCATTTGCTATATTTTCTCCCATCTCAAAAAACACACAAAACAAAACAAAAAAACCTCTCTGGATCTCAGATACCCTCCAGCTACCATCCTATTTCTCTCCTTTTCTTTAGAACAAACTTTTGAAAGAGTTGCCTATGTTTTTTTTTTTTTATGATCTGTCTCCAGTTTCCCTATTCTTATTTTCTCTTGGATCCATTCTTTTATTTCTTTTAATTTTTTATTATGGAAAAGTTATAAACAAAAAGAGAATTGTGAAATGAATACCTGTATATCCATTATCTACCTTGCACCTGATTTTTTCAGAGCCGATTGCAGATAAACATATTTTAAACTGCCTTTTAGACCCACCATTCCACCAAACTGATCTTATCAGAGTAAACAATGACCTTTGATCTCATTTACTTTGTGGAGTAAATTACACACATATACAGTTGACTCTTGAACAACTTGGGTTTGAACTGTGTGGGTCCACTTATACACAGATTAGAAAAAGTACAGTTGTTTCTCCATATCCCCTGGTTTTGCATCCATGGATTCAACCAACCCTGGGTCAAAAAGAGTATTTTCCATCGGTGATGCGTATAATGGAAGGATTATCCAATTGTAGGGATTACCTATTTCATTCATTTATTTATTTATTTTTATTGTTTGAAGTATTACAAATAGTAGTACATATGTCTCCTTTTTTTTTCCCCATTGATCTCCCCCCTGCTTCCCCTACCCCCCAGTACATGCCTTCACCTGCCCTCCCCCTCCCCCCCCAGTGTCTTGTATCCATTTGTTATGCTTATATGCATGCGTACAAGTCCTTCGGTTGATCTCTTACAGCACCACCCCCCCTCCCCCCCGCCCCCCCCCCCCACCCAACCTCTCCTGCCTTCCCGCTTACCCATTTCTTTTGAAATGTTTTTATTTTTTACTTTTTGTTAATCCTGACCCGAGGATATTTTTCCATTGATTTCCAGAGAGAGTGGAAGGGAGAGGTAGAAACAGAGATAGAGAAACATCTGTGTGAGAGAGACACATCAACTGATTGCTTCCCACACACACCCTGACCAGGGCTGGGGATTGACCCTGCCACCAAGGTACATGTCCATCACTGGAATCAAACCCAGGACCTTTCAGTCCGCAGGGCATGTACAGCTAGGGCATGTACAGATTTTTAAAAAATGTATTTAAAAAATCATTGAAAGAAAAAGAACACACTAAAAAACAAAACAATAAAAAAGCCACATAATCCCTGGCTGGTTTGGCTCAGTGGATAGAGCGTCGGCCTGCAGACTAAGGGATCCCAGGTTCGATTCCGGTCAAGGGCACATGCCCAGATTGTGGGCTTGGTTCCCAGTAGGCAGAAGGCAGCCAATCAATGATTCTCTCTCATCATTGATATTTCTATCTCTCTCCCTTTCCCTACCTCTCTGAAAAAAAAAAAAAAAAAAAGCCACATAAAACATTTTCATTTGTTCCTTCTAATAGTAACTTCCTTCCCCCAACCAGGTAATGGATGGGAAACGGAGGGAAAATAGTTTGAGTTCTTATAGTGCACCCATTCCCTTCCCTGCTGGATCCTACCAATGCTGGTCCTTGTTTCAAAAAATTATGGTAACTTGGCACTAATATTGTCATTACTTTTAATTAATGTAAATGTAATGTGCACAGAAAGGCTTGATTGAAATCTTTTGGCTTTCGAAGTAACTATTAGCACAGACAATAAGAGTGGTGAAGGGCTGGGGGTAGGGTGGAAGCAGGGGAGGGGGGCCAATGGGGAGGGAAAGGGGACATCTGTAATACTTTCAATATAGACAAAATTTTTTAAAGGTAACTATTACCCCTAACTGCTTTGGCTCAGTGGATAGAGCGTTAGATGTTCATTGGGGTGGAGGAGGGGGTGGGGAATGCTTTTCCAGACATCTCTCTTCAGTTCTTTCCTAGTGAATGGATCACAGAGGGGAAGGTGAAAGGAGATGTAAATTTGAACCCTTACTAAATTCCATTCCTATTGTTATTATAATGAAAAGTTGCTAACCACATCACAAAAACAAACTTCTTTTAAGTTATTCTCTGAACACAAAGTAGGCTTGTAAAACGCAGATTAGTTCCTAAAGGTACATAGAGATATACAATAGAGAAGATCTATCAAGGAAACATCAGGAGGGCTAATAAAAGATGAACAAAGAAGAAAGTAAACGAACCCTCCCCCCCCTCCCCCCACCAGTTCATTGTTGTTGCATCTCCCATCCTTTCACCCCCTTCCAGGAAGGTTTTGTAAAAGCAGTACAGAAATGAATGAGAAACCAATGGCCAGTTTGTGCTGAATGGCTTTGTGCTATTCATACTTGCCCTCCTTATTTTGAAAAACTCAAATAATTTATTTGACAGTTTTAGTTAGGGCTGTCACTTAGGGGTGTACAAAGAAGGAAGAAGAAGAAGAGCCAGAATCCAGGATCTGGGGTAAGCCTGGCCGAGTAGCCTGAAAGGAAAGTGGGACAGGACAGAATAGAATACATTTAAACCTCATTTGCATATGAGAGCTGCATAGTACGATTTAGTTATGACACTTTTAATAAGATCATGGTTATATGTTTAGTTGATAGCCCCAAATTTTAGATAACTAAATAAGAACATGGCTGTGATTATACAAAGTCTTATTTTAAGTTAATATTAGAGCAGCTAGAGAAAAGAAATAGAAAAAAAAAAAGAGAGTAATTTCACTGACTATTTCTTAACCTCATTGAATATTGCTACAAAAATATCCTAAATGTATAAATGAGAAGTTAAGGCCTCTCTATTTGTCTCCTATTTTTATATTGAAGTTGATGTGATTTTTGTTCTCATAAAGCAAAAGCAACAGACTTTGCTAAAAATTACTTTTAATTGTTTGGAGAGCAAAAAAAAGTGTTTACTCTGGGCTGAGGTGAATATGGATAAAAGGGTATTTCTAGAAAGGTTGAAGAAATTGGAAAATTTGTGAACCTTTAATTGTATTCCCCTCCAGGCAATGCTAATTAGGACTTGGCTGTATATAGACTTGGTGCACAGGGGAGGAATGTGGACTTGAAATGCTAGTTATAACTTGGAAAAAAAAATCACCCTTAAATATAATGAAAGCATTTTTTCATTTGAACTTGTAACTTTTTAGACTTTTCTTTTGATTCCAGTCCATGAAGACTCATCTCTATTACCCTTTAGCAAGTTGAGTGATTTCCAAGAAAACTCAGTCCTGTTGATGTTTAATTAAGCAGGGAGGATACACAGAGAACATTTATAGGGCTGCAATTTTCTGGCTGAAGTTATATTATCAGTATCTAATTCTTGTGTAAATAAATATAAAAGGGTGCTTTTGGCCTATCAGTGCAACCACTGGCCATAGCTTGATTAGTTAAAGCATACTACAACTTCCCAGGCATATGTTGGGATTAGGATACTACTTAACCAATTAAAAACCTATAAAAAAAAAAAAGGGCTGATGCCAAAATTGTTGTAGGATATCACTGTTTTCTTCATTTGCTTGTTATGGTGACAATTCCTGAATGATTGTCCTGTATACATAGAATGCATACAAGGTCCTGTATGGTTACAGAAATAGAATGGTTACATCATGTAATTAGCATGGTTCTTTTAAGTGGGAACTACTTCATCTGTTTTCTGGTTAATGTGTATTATAAGAACTTTAAAGAGTTCTTATAATACACATTTTATTCCAAACCCCTTTGGCATTATTTTCTTAGACTTTGAGGTGTGCTTGTTTTTAATGTGAATAGCCGTTAGCATCCAGAAAAATACTGCAGGGAAGCATGAAAACAGCCAAAGTAAACAGGGCTGTGGTCTTCTCCAGTGGAACGATCACAACTCTAATAAAACTGCAGTCCTATAATTTAGGCCAGGAAGTTTGCAAACTAGTTGAAAAGGCACATTGCTTCCTTCTCTTCCTGTCATATAATCTGTGATATAGCTGTCTGTTATATATAGGGTGTCCCCCCAAAATGTATACACACTTAACAGCTGATAGCTCCATTGATGTTTCTTTTCACATTTAACCCATTGGAATTAATAATTATTCAAAGTGTGTATACATTTTGGGGGGACTCCCTATATATTCTTGAACACCTTAGTCCTTTGAATAGTATTCCCTTGTTCCCAAAAAAGTGGAACTTCCTGTCAGCTGTTTTGCCTGGTTCATATACTGACTAAACAAAATCAAATGTAGTTGATATTGCTATTGGTTGTCAAGACTGTTGCCTGCATAATTTATTTCATGTGCTTTTCAGCTGCTTTCATATTTCCCAGGTCTTATAAGTAATATCACTTAACAGAAAATAAAGTAAAAGCTTTTCTCTCTGTGCATAAGGCATGAGAATGGGGAAAAGTATTTAAATTCTCTGGCATTTGAGTGATCCTAAAGGTCCTTCTGTGTGTCCATTATGCATAAAAATGACTAAAGGCATTTTTTGGGGAATAATAGTGTAATGGAGAAATGCTTCTAAAGAAAAAGATTTTCTGTTTTTTTGTTGTTGTACAGAAGTAATAAAGACTGTAAATAACACAAACAAAACTGCCATTGAGTTTCAAAAATAAGGGCACAGAAAAACTATCAAGATATTTTATAGGATACGGATCTTTTCCTATGGGCCAGCCACTGCATTTTATTTACATCACAGCTTTTAAATTTCTTAACAGTTGTAGCTATAAATTACGATATCTATCTTCCCTGTGATAAAACAAAGATAGGCTGGGATAGATTCCATAACTTGTCCATGATCATAAAGAGAATAAGTATTTAACATTTTATTTATTTATAAAGTATAAATATAAAAATAATGAAATACCCTTGAATAGCTGGTTTTGAGAGTGTGAAGGGAAAAGCAGTCTCTGAGGCCTCCTGTGTAGTCTCATATTTAAGGAAACAGACACATTTATATAAGAAGCATTTTGTATCTTTAGTTCATAGTCACACAATATCTTTCTCTGTCAGAAATTAGGTCCTTAAATATATCAAGTTCTTTCCTGTTTTCTTGGGTTTGGAGAGGACAATTTGAGGTTTCATATACCATTAATCTGGGGATAATCTTCTGGAAACGATTTTAACTCTCCCCTGGAGCCAGTTATTCTTAAAAGCAGCATTTCCTCTTTTGAAAATATTTAACTAATTTAAATTTATTTTTTAAATATCTTTTTATTGATTTCAGAAAGGAAGGGAGAAGGAGAGAGCGATAGAAACATCAATGACAAAAGACAGTCATTGATCAGCTGCCTCCTGCATGCCCCACACTGGGGATTGAGCCCACAACCTGGGCATGTCAGGAATTGAACTGGAACCTCCTGGTTCATGGGTTGATGCTTAACTACTGAGCCATGCTAGCCAGGCTATACATTATTATTATTATTAATTATTATTTTTAAATGTCCAGCTGCCATTTTGTAGTGTTTTTTTTTTTAAATGTTTTTATTGATTTAAGAGAGAGAGGAAGGAAAAGGGAGAGAGAGAGAGAGAGAGAGAGAGAGAGAAACATCAACATCAATGAGCTGCCTCCTGCATGCTCCCCACTGGGGATTGAGCCTGAAACACAGGCAAGTGCCCCGACAGGGAATAGAACCAGTGACCACTTGGTGCATAGGTCGACACTCAACCAAAGAGCCATATTAGCCAGGCTACATTTTTATTTGTAAAAAGTCTGCTGAATGCCAAATAAAATATGAAGCATAATGTTTTAATGTTTCCTTTTCCTAATATCTTACCTAATAATAAAGAAACATGTAAATTGACTGTACCTCTGCTATGCCCACAGCCAATCAGAGTGGGTATGCAAATTAACCCAACAAAGATGGCGGTTAATTTGCATACATACATGGGTCCCGAGAACCTCCTTGGCACCCAGGTCACTCCCAGCTGGCCATTGGAGGAGAGGGGGCCTTCCCAAGCCTGTGATTGGAGGGGTGGGGGGTGCCCACTTCCCAAGCCTAAAGCCTGGGGTGGAGGCTTTAGGCTTGGGAAGGGGCCAAGCCTGCGACCTAATGCAGACCATCTGGAAGTCAGCACTGGGTTGCCCAGCTACAGCTTGGCAACCCAGCACTGACTGCCCAGGTGTCTGAGATGCAGAAAGTGAGTCAGGGTCTGATCTGCAGCCTCAGTGGAAGCTGTTGATCAGTGTACTTACCTCTCTCTTTCTCTCCCTCTTTCTTTCTGATCTTTGCTAGCAGCCAGGCTTTTCTTTCTCTTCCAGGGCAGCTGTTATGCGCTGCCTCTTTGATCAGGCCCAGAGATAAACCTGGAGATGCTGACTGGCATTGAAACTGACCAATGAGAACCAAATCTGGGTGCTATGGGGAGCCAATGACTCCCTAGAAGGTGGAGCTTCTGACACTGACTGGCATAGGAACCGACCAATGAGAACCAAATATGGGTGCTGTGGGGAGCCAATGGCTGCCTAAGAGGTGGAGCTTTTGATGCTGACTGGCATAGGAACCGAACAATGAGAACCAAATCTGGTGCTGTGGGGAGCCAATGGCTGCCTAGGAGGCGAAGCTTTTGACACTGGCATAAGAACCAACCAATCAGAACCAAATTGGTCAGCAGAGGAGCGCAGTTGGGGGTGACATCAGGCCTGCAGGAGAGGGCAGTTAGGGTGATTAGGCTGGCAGGCAGAGGCAGTTAGGGGCAATCAGGCTGGCAGGACGGCGGTGAGCAGTTAGGAGCCAGTGGTCCCAGATTGTGAGAGGGATGTCCGACTGCCAGTTTAGGCCCAGGGATGGGGCCTAAACTGGCAGTCAGACATCCTGCAAGGGGTCCCCAATTGGAGAGGGTGCAGGCTGAGTTGAGGGAACCCCCCCCTCCGTGCATGAATTTTGTGCACTGGGCCTCTAGTTTATATTATATTAATAAATCTGAAATCTGTTTGTAGTAGTCTGAAATTATAGATAAAATAGATAACTTTGGTCTTCTTAGAAATGATTAATTTGTTGCTGTTAGAAAAAAATTTTAACTGCTCTGTATCTCCACATCATCAAACAATGTCCTTGGCCCTGGCGGGCAGGCTCAGTGTTTTGAGTGTGGACCTATGGACCAGGAGGTCATGGTTTGATTTCTGGTCAGGGTTGCAGGCTTGATCTCCAGTGAAGGGCGTGCAAGAGGCAGCTGATCGATGATTCTCAATTGATCTTTCTATCTCTTTCTCCCTCTCACTTCCTCTCTGAAAAAAAAAAAAAATCCTTGGAATTACTCTGTGGATACCATATGTGATGGTAATAACCACATTTTTTTGAGGGTAAAAACCAAATTTTTTTATTTTATTTTATATTTTTTTCCATTACCATACATCCCTCTTATACTCTCTTTCACCCACAATCACTACACTGTTATCTGTGTCCATGAGTTCATTCTCTCTTTTTTTTCTTTTTTGCTCAATTGCTCCACCTCCTCCAATACCCTCCCCCACCTCCACACACACACACCAGAGCTGTCTACTTGCTCTCTATGAGTCTGTCTCTATTTTGCTTGTTAGTTTAATTTGTTCATTAAATTCCACATATGAGTGAAATCATATGGTATTTGTCTTTCTCTGACTGGCTTATTTCACTTAGTATAATGTTCTCCAGGTCCATCCATGATGTCCCAAAGGGTAAAATTTTCTTCCTTTTTATGGCCAAGTGGTATTCTTTTGTATAAGTGAACCATAGCTGTTTTATCTATTTATCTACTCATGGGCAGTGGACTTCTTTCAAATCTTGGCTATTGTAAACAGCACTGCAGTGAACATAGGGGTGCATATATTCTTTCAAATTAGTGTTTCTTCAGATAAATTCCTAGAAATGGAATGGTTGGGTCATGAGGCAGTTCCATTTTTAATTTTTTGAGGTAACTCCATACTGCTTTCCACAATAGCTGCACCAGTCTGCATCCCCACCAACAGTGTATAAGCGTTCCCTTTTCTCCATATCCTCAACAACACTTGTTTGATGATTTATTGATGATAGCCATTCTGACAAGTCTGAGGTGATACCTCATTGTGGTTTTAATTTGCATTTCTCTGATGATTAATGACATTGAGCATCTTTTCAAATGTCTATTGGCCATCTGTATGTCCTCTTTGGAAAAGTGTCTTATCGGGTCCTTTGCTCCCTTTTTAATGGGATAGTTTGGCCTTTTGGTGTTGTTTTATAAGTTCTTTATAAATTTTAGATATTAACTTCCTATCTGGTGTATCATTGGAGAATGTTCTACCATTCAGTGGGTTGTCTTTTCATCTTGTTCATGATTTCCTTTGCTCTGCAAAAACCCTTTTAGTTTGATATAGTCCTATTTGTTTAGTTTTTCTTTTGTTTCCCTTCCTGGGGAGATATATCAGAAAAATATATTGCTATGAGAAATATCTGAGATTTTGCTGCCTATGTTTTCTTCTAGGATTAAAAAAAATATATATGTTTTTATTTATTTCAGAGAAGAAGGGAGAGGGAGAGAGAGAGATAGAAACATCAATGATGAGAGAGAATCATTGATCAGTTGCTTCCTGCACATCCCACACTGGGGATCCAGTTGGCAACCTGGGCATGTACCTTGATCTGGAATTGAACCATGACCTCCTGGTTCATAGGTCCATGCTCAACCACTGAGCCACGTTGGCTGGGATCTTCTAGGATTGTTATGGTTTAAGTCTAACATTTACATCTTTAATCCATTTTGAATTTATTCTTGTGTGCAGTATAAGAAAGTGGTCTAGTTTCATTTTTTTGCACATATCTGTCCAACTTTCCCAACACTATTTATTGAATAGACTGTCTTTAGCCCATTGTATGTTTTTGCTTACTTTGTCAAATATTAATTGGCTATAAAAGTGTGGCTTTATTTCTGGGCTCTCTATTCCATTTCATTGATTTATATGTCTATTGCTATGCCAGTACTATTTTGTTTTCATTACTATGGTCTTGTAGTATTGTTCAGTATCAGGTAGCATGTTGCGCCCTAGCTTGTTTAGCTCATTGGATAGAGCATCAGCCTTGGACTGAAAGGTCCCCAGTTCGATTCTGGTCAAGGGCACATGCCTGGGTTGCAGACTCGATCCCCAGTGGAGAGCATGCAGGAGGCAGCCAATCAATGGTTCTCTCTCATCATTGATATTTCTGTCTCTCTCTCCTTCCTTCCTCTCAGAAGTCAATAAAAATATATTTTAAAAAAGATCACTGTTGCTATTCAGGGTCTTTTGTGGTTCCATATAAATTTTAGGAATATTTGTTCTAGTTCTGTAAAATATGCCATTGGTATTTTGATAGGAATTGCATTAAATTTGTATGTAGTATGAATTTTTAATGATGTTAATCCTTCCTATCCATGAATACAGTATATGCTTTCACTTATTTGTATCTTCTTCATTTTTTTTTCAGTGTCTTATAATTTTCTGAGTACAAGTCTTTTACATCCTTGCTTAATTTTATTTCTAGGCATTTTATTCTTTTGAAGCAACTGTGAATGGGTTGGTTTTTTTTAGTTTCCTTTTCTGAGAGTTCATTATTGGTGTATAAAAATAATAACCGTGTTTCAATAGATCTTTCCTTGGTATGATTGAAAACTCATTTAATTTTCAGTTTTATGTTATTCTTAAGGATGATTTTAAAAATGACAAGGTGAGCTGTAGCTTAGGTTAAAGGCCTAAGTGCATGTGTGGTATCATTTATTACAACTGAGTGCTTTTATTTATTAGCTATTGACATTTTTATTCTAAGAGTTGCTGATTTTAGTTATCAGGTGACTAGTTATCAAATTTGACATTGGAGACTTTTATTTTTGCTAATGAGTCTGTACAAATCCCATTTTACAATAAACATTTTGCAAATTCTAAAACAAGCAGAAAAGTTTACTAGCTAAATTATGAAAGACTGGAAATTTAAAATTTTTTAAAATTCAGATTTCCATTAGTAAACTTTGTGTTGTCAGTATAGTCCAGTAGCATTTATTGTGCATCCTCTGCTCCTGACACTCATTTTATACTAAAGTTAAAAGAGAATGTGTCCTTGGGTTCAGATAGACCTGGTTTTCAATAATCTTTTATTCAAATTATACTTACCATATGCTTTCAAAGAAGAAATAAATTATCTCAGTTGTTCTGTACAACTTAAACAAATGAATGTGAATATTTCACTACCAAGTTCATTACTTGACATATTCCTTTAAGACATGACTCTAAAGCAGCACTCAGAAGCACTCAATAAATTTACAAGTCAATTTACTGCTAGTCTCTATAGACACTTTAAACAGTCTTTATTAAATTACTGAGAAAAAATGTAGTCTATTGACCTACATTCCCAGACCTTTTGCCAACTCATTTAAGAGACACTAGAACAATGATATGAGGTTTATCTAACTACCCTCTCTTGCCACCAACATTAACTAAGAAAGATAAGTAAACATTGATAAGACATCAGAGGGCCTTTTACAAAAGTCTTAGCTCTTAGAAAAGCTTCAGTACTTCATTCCTCAGATTCAGTAGAAGAAAAGGCAAACTTCCTCTCCTCCTCCTCCTTCTCCCCCTACTTCACCTTCTCCTTGTTATCTATGAGTACACCTGATTTTCAAGGTTTAGGTTGATGTTGGGCCTGGCTTCTTTAGATGTACTTCCAATTCAGGACATCAAACAATATGAGGTCCATTTCCTAACTGGGGCCCATTTAACTGTGGCACAGGGTAATGACAGATTTCTCAAGACTAGGCTCAGTCAGCCTTCCACACTCACTGGTTATCTACATCTCTGCACCCGCCACCGCCCCCCCCCCCCCCTCCTCCCCGCCACACACACACACACATGAGTGTAGCACATTTCCCCATCTGCATCTCACTTTGCATGCATGCTTCAGCTCCTTCATAGGTTAAAGAGTTCGGGTATATTACATGTTGAAAACCTGCTACATGTGAACATTAGGTTTACATTTATTCAAAGTGGTTTCCTCTCATGCCTCCAAAAACAGAACTAAAATAATATTTTGAATGCAATCATGTCTCATACCAACTTTGTGGAAAGTACTGTTTTAGTCAGTGGGACTGGAGTAAGGGTTTCATTAAGACAAGCCTACCAGCAAAAAATTGAAATAGAAGCTACTGGGGATTTGTTCAAAACACAGGGCATTGCTATCTCAGAAAAAGTACCTTGAATGATCAGTCAGGTGGGCAAAGGAGGAAAGAACATTTTGGGTGGAAGGAAGTGTAAGCTGAAGTGTGATGCAGCAAAGGGAGTGCCAGGAACTTAAAGATGCTCAATGAAGCCAAGTGTGGGAGTCAAGGAGAGCGTGGTCTGAGATAAAGGTGAAGACCAATATTTTTAGGGCCTTGCAGGATGAGTTAAGGAGTTTTAGGTTTATCACAAACATGGTGGAAAAACATTGGAAAGTTTTAAGATGTGTCTGTTATGAGATGGAGGATATTGGCAGATGGATGGGATGACTGGACATGGGTTGAGTGCCAAACACATTTTTTATCAAATCACTCTGGTTATATGATAGAGAACAAAGGAAAGAGAGCCAGTGGAGTTGGGAGAAAAGATTGTAGCGGGACTCAGGTGGTGGTGCTAGAAGGAAGAGAACTGAATGGATTAGATCTTTAAGGTTCTTTGTAATTTCAAAAGTATATTTATTTGGTATGTGGAATGAAGACTGAGTTTTAATATGAAATTTCTAATCTCCAATGCACAAGGGATAAAATGTTATAATTCACTTTAGGAAACCTGGAAAAAAAGAATTATCCAGTTCAGACCAGTTTATATCCAAGAACACATTATACTGAGAAATTAAGATTAATGGAGGCTTTATTATTAGACAGTTAATTTAAATTCCTTATATTATTTGTCCAAGAAAGATATATTTTGGTATTATAGCAATAGACTTAATTGGAATACTTAATCAAACTTACAGATCTTTTTTTAAAAATTCTTTTCTTACAACATGATGCTATGATAATTGGTGAAATTACTCTTATTTGACTCATAGCATTAATGAAAATTCAAAGTAGAAAACCTTGTATAATTTGGTCTACAAGATACTGACATGTGTTCTCCATATGGTCTTAGTTGTTTCAAGTTATGTTATTTAAACCACAGCAAAAATAGCAGCAACAAAAAGTTCTTGTACTTTGTGATTTTTCCTAAGTGCAAAGGAATTTCTCTTTTTCTTGATAAAAAGCATTTGCTGTGGCTGACAAGTCTTAATCAGTTTTCACTCATCACTCAGTTCTGGCATTGTGCCTCTAGGAAGAACTGAGTTTCCTACATGGATTCCAGGACTTAGGCCATCAGGGGGACAAGGGAATATGTCCTCTTTCTTCCCAGAAAACTCCAAGGTCATCCTGTCTTTTCCAGACTTTTATTTAAAATCAATCTGTTGGAAATATAGCCCTTTTAAAAAAATAATCCCCCCCCTCCTTTTTTTTTTTTTGAAATGTACACAATTTCATACTCTCCTCCCCTCCCCATTTGTTGCAGAAAATCACACCCATACTTCAAGTCACAGGACCTGTAAGACAAGGGCAGGGGCAATCTTGAGTCCTTTGCTCAAAAGATGGTTGATTCTCCACAGTTGCCTTAGGGACCTCTATAGCCAGAACTCCCCTGCTTTATAGGGATCCCAAAGAGTAATTTGAATCTCCTCTCCCATATATTAGGAGAGTTATTGTTTCAGAGCCTGGATAATATTATGAGATGAAATTCATGCACCGGGGGTGGGTGGGGGTGGGTGGGGTGTGTGTCCCTCAGCCCAACCTACACCCTCTCCAATCTGGGACCCCTCAAGGGATGTCCGACTGCCCATTTAGGCCCGATCCTACATGGATTATGAGTATGGTGGCTCTCACAATCCAGGACTGCTGGCTCCCAACTGCTCACCTGCCTGCCTTCCTGATTGCCTCTAATCGCTTCTGCCTGCTAGCCTGATCATCCCTAACCACTCCCCTGCCAGCCTGTTTGCCCCTAACTGCCCTCCCCTGCAGGCCTGGTCACCCCTAACTGCCCTCTGCTGCAGGCCTGGGTCCCCCCTCCTCCCCCCCCAACTGCCCTTCCTGCAGTCCCGGTTATGGAGGTATGGCAATTTGCATATTACTTTTTTATTAGATAGGATATTCATTCAAGTACTACCTTCCACCCTGAACCCTCACCCCGCAAAACACACACACACACACACACACACACACGCACACAAACTTGAAACTGCATAAGATCCTGAAATCATGCATGGAACATTTGAAGAAACTGAATGAGGGGGCACAGAATCCTCGAGATTAAATCTCTTTTATTAAGCCCAGCCGGCATGGCTCAGTGGCTGAACATTGACATATTAACCAGGAGGTCATGGTTCAATTTCTAGTCAGGGCACATGCCCAGGTTGTGGGTTCGAACCCCAATATGGGGCATGTAGGAGGCATCTGATCAATGATTCTCTCTTTTTTTTAAAAATATATTTTATTGATTTTTCACAGAGAGGAAGGGAGAGGGATAGAGAGTTAGAAACATCGATGAGAGAGAAACATTGATGAGCTGCCTTCTGCACACTCTCTACTGGGTATGTACCCACAACTAAGGTACATGCCCTTAACTGGAATCAAACCTGGAGCCCTTAAGTCCGCATGCTGATGCTCTATTCACTGAGCCAAACTGGTTAGGGAAGTACAGTGGTTCTTTAGGTCTAAAAAGTATAAAAGGAAAAAAGTTGTTAACTATATTAATACAAATGATAATTAGCTTTTATTACAAATTAATTATGACAAATCTGGGCAGGAAAATGTCCAGGTTTCTTTTCTTTCTTTCTTTTTTTTAGGTTATTTTTGAAAATTTCTTTATTGATTAAGGTGTTACATATGTGTCCTTATTCCCCCATTATCCCCCTTATTGCCTGCTCATACCCTCACCCCCCTATTGTCTGTGTCCATTGGTTAGATTTATATGCATGCATACAGGTCCTTTGGTTGATCTCTCGTCCTTACCCCCACCCTCCCGTACCTTCCCTCTGAGGTTTAATGATCAGATTGATGTTTCTCTGTCACTGGATCTATTTTTGTTCATCAGTTTATGTTGTTCATTATATTCCATAAATGAGTGAGATCATGTGATATTTATCTTTCTCTGAATGGCTTATTTCACTTAGCATAATGCTCTGCAGTTCCATCCATGCTGTTGCAAATGGTAAGAACTCCTTCTTTTTTACTGCAGCATAGTATTCCATTGTGTAGATGTACCACAATTTTTTAATCCACTCATCTGCTGATGGGCACTTAGTCTGTTTCCAAATCTTAGCTATTGTAAATTGTGCTGCTATGAACATAGGGGTGTATATATCCTTTCTGATTGGTGTTTCTAGTTTCTTGGGATATGTTCCTGAAAGTGGGATCACTGGTAAAATGGGAGTTCCATTTTTAGTTTTTTGAGGAAACTCCATACTGTTCTCCACAGTGGCTGCACCAGTCTGCATTCCCACCAGCAGTGCACGAGGGTTCCTTTTTCTCTGCATCCTCGTCAGCACTTGTCGTGTGTTGATTTGTTGATGATTGCCATTCTGACAGGTGTAAGATGATACCGCATTGTTGTTTTGATTTGCATCTCTCAGATGATTAGTACTTTGAGCATGTTTTCATGTGTCTCTTGGCCTTCCTTCTGTCTTCTTTCGAAAATTATCTATTTAGGTCCATTGCCCATTTTTTGATTGGGTTGTTTATCTTCCTTTTATTAAGTTGTATGAGTTCCCTGTAAATGTTGGAGATTAAGCCCTTATCGGTGATAACATTTGCAAATATGTTCTCCCGTGCAGTGGGCTTTCTTATTGTTTTGTTGATGGTTTCCTTTGCTGTGCAAAAGCTTTTTATTTTGATGCAGTCCCATTTGTTTATTTTCTCTTTAGTTTCCATTGTCCTAGGAGCTGTATCAGTGATGAAATTGCTTCTGCATATGTCTGATATTTTGCTGCCTGTGGATTCCTCTAGTATTTTTATGGTTTCCCGTTTTATATTTAAGCCCTTTATCCATTTTGAGTTTATTTTTGTTTATGGTGTAAGTTGGTGGTCTAGTTTCACTTTTTTTGCATGTATCTGTCCAATTTTCCCAACACCATTTATTGAAGATACTGTCTTGACTCCATTGTATATTCATGCCTCCTTTGTCAAATATTAATTGAGCATAGTGGCTTGGGTCGATTTCTGGGTTCTCTATTCCACTGATCTATATGTTTGTTCTTGTGCCAGTACCAGGCAGTTTTGAGAACAGTGGCTTTGTAATACAGCTTGATATCTGATATTGAGATCCCACCTACTTTGTTCTTTCTCAGGATTGCTGCAGCTATACAGGGTCTTTTTTTATTCCAGATGAATTTTTGGAAAGCTCATTCTAGGTCTGTGAAATATGCCATTGGTATTTTAATGGGGAGTGCATAAATCTATAGATTGCTTTGGGTAGTATGGACATTTTAATGATGTTGACTCTACCAACCCATAAACACAGTATGTTCTTCCATCTGTTTATGTCTTTCTCTATCTCTTTTTTCAGTGTCCTGTAGTTTTCTGTGTATAGGTCTTTTACCTCCTTAGTTAAGTTTATTCCTAGGTATCTTATTTTTTTTTGGTGTGATGGTAAATGGGATTGCTTTTTTAGTCTATCTTTCTGTAAGTTCATTATTGGTGTATAGAAATGCCATAGCCCTAATCGGTTTGGCTAAGTGGATAGAGCATCAGCATATGGACTGAAAGGTCCCACGTTTGATTTCAGTCAAGGGCATGTACCTTGGTTGTGGGCACATCCCCAGTAGATGGTATGCAGGAGGCAGCTGATCAATATTTCTAACTCTATCCCTCTCCCTTCCTCTCTGTAAAAAAATAAGTACAATATATTTTTTTTAAAAAACAAATGCCATAGATTTCTTGGCATTAATTTTGTATCCTGTTACATTTCCAAATTCACTTATTAAGTCTAATAATTTTTTGATGGAGTCTTTAGAGTTTTCTATGTACAGTATCATGTCATCTGCAAATAAGGACAGTTTTACTTCTTCTTTTCCAATTTGGATGCCTTTTATTTCTTCTTCTTGTCTGATCACAATGGCTAGTACTTCCAGTACTATGTTGAACAGGAGTGGTGAGAGTGGGCATCCCTGTCTTGTTCCTGTTCTTAGGGGAAATGGTTTTAGTTTTTGCCCATTGAGTATAATGTTGGCTGTGGGTTTGTCATATATGGCTTTTATGTTGAGGTATGATCCTTCTATTCCCACCTTGCTGAGAGTTTTTATCAAGAAAGGGTGTTGGATTTTGTCAAATGCCTTTTCTGCATCAATTGATATGACTTACGTGATTTTTCTCTCTCAATTTGTTTATGTGATGTATCACATTTATTGATTTGCGGATATTGTACCATCCTTGAATCCCAGGGATAAATCCTTGAATCCCTGGGATAAGTCATGGTGTATGATCTTTCTGATGTAATGTTGGATCCGATTTGCTAGAATTTTGTTGAGGATTTTGGCATCTATGTTCATGAGGGATATTGGCCTGTAATTCTCTTTCATTGTGTTGTCTTTATCTGGTTTTGGTATTAGGGTGATGCTGGCTTCATAGAATGAGCTTGGAAGTGTTCCTTCCTCTTGGATTTTTTGGAATAGTCTGAGGAGGATAGGTTTTAGTTCTTCCTCAAATGTTTGGTAAAACTTCCCTGTGAAGCCGTCTGGCCCTGGGCTTTTGTTTGCTGGAAGCTTTTTGATGACTGCTTCAATTTCTTCCATAGTTATTGGCCTATTGAGATTTTTAGAATCTTCCTGATTGAGTTTTGGAAGGTTGTATTTTTCTAGGAATATGTCCATTTCCTCCAGGTTTTCCAGTTTGTTGGAATAGAGTTGTTAATAGTATTTTTTTTTTTTAAACAATCCTTTGTATTTCTGTGGGGTCTGTTGTTATTTCTCCTCTTTCATTTCAGGATTCTCTCTCTTTGCTTCTTGGTGAGCCTGGCTAGAGGTTCATCAATCTTTTTTTTTTATTATTGATTTTTTATGGAGAGTATAGTTAGAAACATCGATGAGAGAGAAACATCAATCAGCTGCCCCCTGCACACCCCCTACTGGGGATGTGCCCGAAACCAAGGTACATGCCCTTAACCGGAATCAAACCTGGGACCTTTCAGTCCGCAGGCCAATGCTCTGTGCACTGAGCCAAACCAGCTAGGGCGAGGTTCATCAATCTTGTTTATCCTTTCGAAGAACCAGCTCTAGGTTTTATTGATCTTTTGTATTTTTTTTTTTTTTTTTTTGGTCTCTATGTCATATATTTCTACTCTGATCTTTATTATCTCCTTCCTTCTACTCACTCTGGGCTTTTCTTGTTGCTTTCTTCCTAATTCTTCGAGTTGTACAGTTAGATGATTTATTACATTTTTTCTTGTTTTTTGAGGTAGGCCTGTAGCGCTATAAATTTCCCTCTCAGGACTGTTTTCATTGTGTCCCATAGATTTTGGATTGTTGTGTTTTTATCGTCATTAGTGTCCAGGATTTTTAAAATTTCTTCTTTGATCTCTTTGGTAACCCAATCACTGTTTTGTTTGAAATTTTTGTTTTTATTGTAGTTTATTTCTATTATTATGCCATTGTGGTTTGAGAAAATGCTTGACATGATTTCAATCTTCTTGAATTTGGGGAGACTTTGCTTGTGACCCAATATGTAGTCTATTTTTGAAAATGTCCATTGTGCACTTGAGAAGAACGTATATTTCATGGCTTTTGGGTGAAATGTTCTAAAGATGTCAATTAAGTCCATCTCATCTAGTGAGTCATTTAGGATTGCTGTTTCTTTGCTGATTTTTTGTCTAGAGGATTTATCCAGTGAAGTCATGGTGTATTAAAGTCCCCTACTATGATTGTATTGTTTTTAGTCACTCCCTTGATATCTTCCAGAAGTTTTTTTATGTATCTGGGTGCTCCTGCATTGGGTGCATATATGTTTATCAGGGTTATATCCTCTTGTTGTATCAATCCCTTTAGTATTATGAAATGGCCTTCCATATCTCTTGTTATGGTCTTCACTTTGAGGTCTATCTTGTCAGATATAAGTATTGCTACCCCAACTATTTTTTCATTTCCATTTACCTGAAAGATATTTTTCCATCCCTTCACTTTCAGTCTGTGTGAGTCCCTTGTTCTAAGGTGGGTCTCTTGTAGACAGCATATGTATGGGTCATATTTTTTTATCCATTCACTCACTCGATGTCTTTTGATTGAAGCATTTAGTCCCTTTACATTTAAAGTTATTAAAGTAGCCATTTTTATTTTTTGTGCCTGTGTTCTTTCTTACTTTTTTCTTTTTTCTTTTTATACCAGTCTCTTTAGCATTTCTTGCATTGCTGGCTTGGTAGTGCTAAATTCCCTTAGCCTTTTTTTTTGTCAGTGAAGCTCCTTATTTCCCCTTCAATTTTGAATGATAGCCTTGCTGGATAGAGTATTCTTGGATTCAGTCCCTTGCTTTGCATCACTTTGTAAATTTCCTTTCATTCTTTTCTAGCCTGATGTGTTTCTGTTGAGAAATCATTTGATAATCTAATGGGAGCTCCCTTGAATGTAACTTTCTGTCTCTCTCTTGCAGCCCTTAGGATTCTCTCTTTGTCCTGAACATTTGCCATCATAATTATGATGTGTCTTGGCGTGAGTCTTTTTGGGTTCATCTTGTTTGGGACTCTCTGAGCTTGTGTTACTTTTTCTCGCCCACATCAGGGATGTTTTCTGACATTATTTCTTCAAATAGGTTTTCTAATCCTTGTTCCTCTTCCTGTTGTTCTGGCACCCCTATTGTTCATAGGTTGCTTCGTTTCATGTTGTACCATTGCTCCCTTAGGCTCTCCTCCTGTCTTTTAATTTTTTTCTCCAATTGCAGTTCAGTTTGGGTGTGTTTTGCTTCCCTGTCTTCTAAGTTGCTAATTCGGTCCTCTGCTTCTCCTAGTCTACTGTTGAAACTTTCCATGTTTTTTTTTTTTGCAGCTATATCACTCTTCATTTCTTCTAGATTCTTACATAAGTTATTGATTTTTTTCATCCATTTCTTCTTGATTCTTATGTAAGTTGTTGATTTTTTCCCTCCATCCAGTTTATGAACTGTATGACCCTTAGTCTGAGTTATTTTTCTGACATATTGCCTGCATCTGTTTCGCTTATCTGCTTTTCTGGCAATTCATCCTTTTCTTTCCTTTGGGGGTTTCTTTGTCTACACATTTTTGGTCTCACCAACTGATCTAGATGTCAAGTCATGCAGGGGCTGCTCCTTGGGTGGCAGTGGCTTCTCGGGCTGCAGTTGCTCCTAAGGCGGTCACTGAAGTGGCTGCTCCTCAGTTGGCAGTGGCTCCTTTGGTGGGTGCTGTTTGCAGCAGTGGTGTCTCCTCTGGATGGGGGGGAGGAGAAGCTGCTCGCACAGCTGCTGCTCCTCGAATGGGGGCGGGCTGCTTGTGGTGCTACTGTTCCTTATATGGGGGCAGGTTGTTCACACAGCTGCTGCTCCTCAGACTGGGGCAGGTTGCTCATGCAGCTGCTGCTCCTCAGATAGGTGCAGGGTGCAGGCTGTGCGCAGCTTCTGCTCCTCAGATGGGGGCAGGCTGCACAGGGCTACTGCTCCTCAATCGTGGGCAGCTGCTCTTGTGGCTGCTGCTCCTCGGATGGGGGAGTGAGCCACTTATACAGCTGCTGCTCTTTGGACAGGGACAGGTCATGTGAGGCTGCTGCTCTTAGGCTTGGGGCAGGCTGCTTGCAGGGCTGCTGCTCCTCAGACAGGGGATCAGGCTGCTCATATAGCTGCTGCTTCTTGGACAGGGGCAGGCCATGTGAAGCTACTGCTCTTAGGCTTGGGGCAGGCTGCTCGAGGGGCTGCTGCTCACTTGTCTGCTGCTTGCGTGGTTGCAGTGCCCTGGGCTAAAGTGTTGGGCCGGTCAGAGGGGAGTGCACTTCAAAACTCACAGGAGCCTTTGCCCAGGGTGGTTGGAGCCTCATTGACCATGGGACTGCAGCCGAGGTAGCAGGTCCCTGGCAGGGGTGGCTATAGAGTCCCAGGTGTTCTCTGGGGGCATGCTGGGTGGTGGTGAGGCTGGGTTTCCAGTTACAGCAGCTCTCCCTTTAAAAAAGGCTAGGCCTCTGAGGACAAGCTGGTCTCCTGGTACTGTTTGCACTGGTAGCAGAGACTGCCTAGTTAGGTGACCCCGGTTAGCCTGCAGGACATAACCGTGCCTTACTCACATACACACACATACTTCCCATATGACCATATACTTCTATTTTGCTCCCTCCCTCACTCATGCTCTCTCCCTCTCTCCCACATTCTTCCTACCTCTGTAGTTGCATCTGGGGTATTATTGACCCATTCGTGGATGGAGTTTTCTCTCCAGGTATCTGATTAATGTGTCTCACTCTCTAGCTCCTGGCCAGACAGGATAAAATTCACCTTGACAAGACACAACACAAAAGGAACAAAGCACAAATATACTCATGACACCAATGACCCCACTGTAAGTAACCACCTGAGAAAAGAGAATTAGGGGAGAGAAAAGAGAGCACAAATGATATCAAAGAGAGAGAAAAAGATAAGAGATCAGAGAAAAAGGTAGAAAAAGGAGAATTTATATATATATATATATATATATATATATATATATATATATATACACACACATATATGTATATGGGAAAACACCACAGAACCAATAGATAGACCAAAAAATACAAATACCAAACACCAGCAAAGAGGGTGGGGGCAGAATCTGTAGAGGCTGAGCATATATACAGAAAATAAGTTTAAGAATTGGATGAATATGGGGAGGTCCTCAGTTCAGTGTAGAGGAAGTAGAAAGGGGATGGGTGGATAAGAAGAAAGAGAATTAGAAGAAAATGATAATAATAATAATAATAATAATAATAAATTTACAAAAAAATTGATTAAAAAATGGTATAAAAATAAAAAATGGCAAATAAAATAGAGTAATGGAAAAATACTGCAAAAAGAAATAGAAAATAAAGCAACAAATAAAAACAGAGAAACAAAGAAAAAAGAAGAGAAAAAGAGATAAAATGATAAAAATTAAAAAATGAAAGTGAAGTGTCATTTCTTTGGCTGCCTTAAGATCCCAGTCTTCTGTACTGCCTTTACGCCAGTCCCTTTGGACTCTCAGCACTATTTAGATTTTTTTTCCAAATCCTTTGTACTATTCAGGGTGGGATCTGGGTGTGGTTGTATTGGTTGCCTGAAAACTGGAGGGAGGGGCTATCTCTTCAGGACCAAATGGCTGCCCAGGTCCTTGGCTCAGGTCTTACTCAGCACCAGACTTGCTGCCACCTCTTTTGGAACCCCTCCTATCCCCAGACTCCAAGAGTCTGCACCTTCTCCCTCACCTCAGCCACGGTTAAGTGTCTGTATCCGAAAGGTCCTATGAATTAGGTTCAGTGAAGGAAGGCTCAGGCCACAGAGAAGGGAAAGACTGGGCCTCTGCGTGCTTCTCTCCTGCCGATGCTGTGCAGTCTGGCCAGCCCTTCAGTCTGCACCCTCTGGGTTCAGCCTTTTGTGACTGTGGACCCAGTTCTAGATTCCCCCGTGGTCCAGCAGTCCCGTGACCCTTCTTTCCATAGTCAGATGCTGTGCCTGTCCCCAGGGACACAGGTTGGTGCTATGTGGGTTCCTGACTCTCCTGCCCAGAGCCTTTATTTTACCTTTTTCCAGGGATCCTATGCCCTTCCCGGCTGCAAATTGTCTCACCTGCTGAGTCTCCTTCACCAATTCGGGTTGGATGTTATTTGTTTCAGCTGTTCTTTCTATATGCTCTGGGATAAGGCTCGGGACACATCTGTCTATTCCGCCACCATTTTGTCTCTCCAATGATTCTCTTTTTATCATTGATGTTTCTCTCTCTCTCTCTCTCCCCTTTTCTCTGAAATCAGTAAAAATATATTTTAAAAATCTTTTTGGTTAAAACTTTTATCACTTCTCTTGTAAACATAAATTTATGGTCTGAGATATGGACAAATCCATAACTAGAAATCTATCTTATTTATGATTTTCTGATCCAATTTCTACCACTCCTTTGACAATGCCTTTAAGATTAAAAATGGCAGTAGAGTAAGTGAATGCTACATGGACATGCTCCCAGGAACAAACTGGAATTACAACTAAAATACAGAAAACCTTCCTGAATAATCAACGGAAAACTTATAGGAGAGAACCCTGATACCCGAGGACCAAGTGTGGAGACTGTTGGGAGGGGTGGAGGCGAAAAAGGGCTGCTGGGTGCCCAAAGACAGAACTGAAATCCCAGAGAGATATCTAAGCTGCAGGGGGTTGCCACTGAGAACTCTGGGATCTAATCCCCAAGTGGGTTCCCCTGCAGAGAGCACCAAAACTGAGAAGGGTACCCACATAACATCTGGCTGTGAAAAGCAGCAGGGTACTGACTGCCAGGGAGTGACAGCTGAATATTTAGGCACCCTCTTAAAGGGCCAATGCACAAAATTCCCTGTGGAGTCACCCACCTTGTGCCCCTGCAGAGGGAGGGTGATGTGGATTGTAGCTGTGAGAGCAGAAGCCAGGACTGGGGACTTGGGGGATAGAGCTCAGAAGGCAAACACCCCAAGTTTCCTGAGGTGAGTCATTCCCTGACACAGTAGAGGACATCTTTCCCACATAGACATTTGCCTTTCCTGGGGGGAAGACAGTCGACCCACCCTATTGGAAAACACCTTGCCCTGAGGCCACTTAAGAGATTAAAAAATAACAGTTGGCCTCTAGGCAGAAGTAATTGCCCCATCCTGTTGAAAAAGGCTCTCAACTACATCTGAGGACGATTGCCTGGGGGGCAATTCAAGTCTGAACCCTATCAGTCATTAGGCAAAGGGATCTCTGGAGGCTTTGAGTCATTGCCTGATCTAATTAGTCAGAAACAGCCTTTAATACTGTCCTGTACTAGAGATTGAGAGGTGTAGAGGATGTACTTAATACATAGTCACAAACCCAAACAGCCAAAATGAAGAGACAAACCACCAAATGAAAGAACTAGAGAATTCTCCAGAAGAAGAGATAAATGAAGCAGAGATAAGAAGTTTATCTGAAACAGAGTTCAGAGTAATGATGGTAAAGATGCTCAACAGCATGAAAAAAATATATAGTAACTTTGAAAAAAGAACAGTCTGAGATAAAGAATGACATAACACAAATAAAGGACACATTTGAATGAATACACAGCAGATTAGGGGAAACTGAGGATCGAATCAATGAATTAGAAGACAGATTGAAAATATCGCTCAATCAGAGAACCAAAAAGAAAAAAAAAAATTAAAAAACAGGAAGACAGCTTAAGGGAGCTGTGGGACATCATGAAACAAAACAATATTAGAATAGCAGGTGTGCCAGAAGAGGCAGAAAGGGAGAACGGAATAGAGAATGTGTTTGAAGAAATAATAGTAATAGTCAATGGAAAATAATTTTGAACTTGGCAGTGTTCAGTGAAATCATTATTGAAGTTTATTTGTTTTAAGTTTTGTGCGTGCATGTGTGTGTGTGTGTGTGTGTGTGTGTGTAAGACAATATTTCTCATCACCTTTGCAAATAGATAGTATATCATATTACTAGTTCTGGCCAATAAAAAATTGTTGAGAGTAATTATGCATTTTCAGATGTGATCCCTAAAAATCTCTCTCTTGTGATCCTACTCCTTTCTTCTCATGGATGACATGTGTCAAAGTGGCATCCACAAGATGGAAGTAGCCTTTGCCTCTGAGTCCCCACTTGGACTTTAATAACCCACCCACTCATGAAGCAAACTGCCAATCATATTAGACTGTTACAGGAGAAATAATAAATTGTTTTAAGGTGCTGAGATTCTTCTTTTTTTCTTTTTGTGCTTTTGTTGTAACAGCATAGTATATCTTATCCTGACAAATCCAATCTGCATTCTGAGGGTAAATAGATGTTGTCCTTAAATCACTCAGCATTTATTACATACTTTGAGTCAACTCTTATGTTGAAATAATATTTTCCCAAATGTTGAAGTCTTCATTAATCCTTATCAAATTAGGCTGTATACTTTATTTTCCATGTGCTGTGAAGAATTACTGAATGCTAGGTTGATAATTGTAGTTAGTTAAAAGAAACAGGTTTGAAGAGGATTACAACAGGAAGTAAGCAGAAAATTCTAAGGGAATAAAAGATTATATTTGCTAACTCAAATTGGGTTGCAGGTTTTATTCTCGCCCTGGTTGGGGGTGCATGTGGGAGGCAACCAATTGATGTGTCTCTGTCATATCAATGTCTCCTTCTCTCTCTCTGTCTCTGTCCCCCTGCATCCCCCATCCCTTCTATTCTTTCTAAAAATCAATGGAAAAAATATCCTCAAGTGAGGATTAACCAACCAACCAACCAACCAACCAAACAAAACAAACAAAAATGTATTGGTAGAAGAGAGTGAACTTGAAGGGACAAGTATCAAAGAACACTTTGGGAAGGGTTAATTTTATGTTTTTTTTCTTTAATTATTGTTGCAATGCTAATAAATAGAATAGTAATCCATAGAAATCAGAGGTCATAATTTTCTCTTCTAAATAAAAAACATTTAATTTAAATATTATATTTTTGAATCATTTCTATATCACTTGGTTCAAAGTTCAAAAGACACAAAAGGCTGTATATTGAAAAGCCTCTTTTCCATGTTGTTCCCCAGACCCTTAGTTTTCTTCTTCAGGAGCAAGTAAAGCTACCAATTTCTTATTTATTTTCTAGAAGTTTTATATCTGTACAAACAATAGTATATTTATTTGATAGCACATGTTCCCATTAAGACTTAATTGGCAATAATTTTTGGATAGCATTTAAAATATATAAAAAATGCAAATACGTGTTGCCACTTCATCTATTACTGCCCTGTTTTAAGCCAGTGCTGTCGTTGATTATTTTAAAGCAATAGCCTTCTAAGTAACAAACAGATCAAATAGAGCAATCCTTTTTTTTAATGAATATTTATTCAGATTATTATAATTGTTCCTCTTTTTTCCCCCCATAGCTCCCCTCCACCCAGTTCCCACCCTATCCTCTACCCTTACCCCCCCCCCACTACTGTCCTCATCCATAGGTATATGATTTTTGTCCAGTCTCTTCCCGCCCAAGAATTGTCAGTCCTCTCCCTTTCTATGCCCCTGATTCTATATTCACCAGTTTATTCTGTTCATCAGATTTTTTATTCACTTGATTTTTAGATTCACTTGTTGATAGATATGTATTTGTTGTTCATAATTTTTATCTTTACCTTTTTCTTCATCTTCCTCTTCTTAAAGAATACCTTTCAACATTTCATATAACACTGGTTTGGTGGTGATGAACTCCTTTAGCTTTTTCTTATCTGTGAAGCTCTTTATCTGACCTTCAATTCTGAATGATAGCTTTGCTGGGTAGAGTAATCTTGGTTGTAGGTTCTTGCTATTCATCACTTTGAATATTTCTTGCCACTCCCGTCTGGCCTGCAGTTTCTGTTGAGAAATCAGCTGACAATCGTATGGGTGCTCCCTTGTAGGTAACTGTTTTTCTCTTGCTGCTTTTAATATCCTCTCTTTGTCTTTTGCTCTTGGCATTTTAATTATGATGTGTCTTGGTGTGGTCCTCTTTGGATTCCTTTTGTTTGGGGTTCTGTGTGCTTCCTGGACTTGTAAGTCTATTTCTTTCACCAGGTGGGGGAAGTTTTCTGTCATTATTTCTTCAAACAGGTTTTCAATATCTTGCTCTCTTCTTCTGGCACCCCCATAATTTGGGTATTGGTATGCTTGAAGTTGTCCCAGAGGCTCCTTACACTATCTTCATATTTTTGGATTCTTTTTTCTTTTCTGCTTTTCCAGTTGGGTGTTTTTTGCTTCTTTGTATTTCAAATCTTTGACCTGATTCTTGTGATCCTCTAGTCTGCTGTTGGGTCTCTGTATATCTTTCTTTATTTCCGTCAATGTATGCTTAATTTCTAGTTGGTCCTTTTTCATTTCCTTGAGGGTCTCACTAAGTTTATCAGCAGTTTCTAGAAGATTCTTGAGTAACCTTATAACCATGGTTTTAAACTCTATATCCAGTAGTTTGCTTTCCTCTATTTCTGTCATTTGTGACCTGTTTCTTTGTCTCCACATTTTGGCTGCTTCCCTAAGTTGGTAGAGTAGCTTTGTGTGCTAGGTGTCCTATAGGGCCAAGTGGCTCAGCCTCCACAGTTACCTGAGGTTTACACTCTTGGTGCACCCCTTTGTGGGCTTGGGGCACAGTCTTGTTGTAGTTAAGCCTTGATTGTTGTTGGTATCATTGGGAGGAATTGACCTCCAGGCCAATTGGCTGTGAGGATCAGCTGTGTCTATGACGGGAGAACTTCTGTGCTGGAGACACCCTTATGGGGCAAGACTTGCTTCAGTGGGGCTTTGGTGCTCACTGAGTCTACCCCCTGAGTGTGTCCCTTATGGATCTGAGGAGTTGTAATCTGGATGGTCCTACTCTTAGCCCTGGGTACACTGGCTCTTGGATCTCCAAGGTGGTGCTAATTTAGCCTCTGCCTGAGGCCACCCAAGAGGAGCTATGGAGAGATCTGTAGATTCCTCTTTTTTGTTTGGGTTTTGGAGGTGCCCAGATGAGGCCCAGCTGTGAAGCAATGCAAGCTGCTGTGGGCCCTTGGGCCTTCTTTTGGATGTTCTGGATCTCACTGACTCATCTGCAGTTTGTTAGGTAAGTTTAGAATTCAAAGAACCAGGCCATTCAAATGCAAAAGCCTCTGTGCTCAGCTTGGATGGGGCGGAGTCTCAGGGCGGAGCAAACAGCAATGGCTTCATGGGGTGGGATCTCAGGGCGGAGCAAACAGCAATGGCTTCCCATCAGCCCTGCCCTAAGAGGCCCCTGAGTCTCAATGTCCCATGGTAATCGCTGTAAGCACCTCTGAGAGAAAGCCGCCCTTGAGTTTTGCCCACTGCCAGACAGTCCAGTTTCTCCCCAGATGAGTATGGGTCCCCAGAGTCTCACCCAGAACTGGAGTTCAGAGCAGTTGGGAGCTTGTGTCTCCCTCCCAATTGAGAAAGCCAGCGGCATACTCTGTTGCCAGCCCTCTCCACGCACAGACCTCTGTATCTCTGCACTTCTGCAGCTCCTGTGAGCCTCAGTGTGCTTTTCATTTTCCTTCTAGTTTCCTTCTGTAGAATTTCTACTCAGCCAGCCTTCTTGTGGTTCTGGATGATGTCTGTTTTGTCTTTTAGTTGTAGTTTTGAAATTGTTGTGCGAGGCAGCAGTTCAGGTGTTTACCTATGCCACCATCTTGGTTTTTCCTAAATACAGCAATCCTTTTAAAAAATTTAAAAATTCAGGTCATGTCACTCATCTGTTCTGAACCCTGTGATGGCTTTTTATCACACTTGAGTGGAAGTCACATTCGTTACCTTGGTATACACAATGTGCTCATTGTTCTTCTTCCATTACCTCTCAGATCTCACACCTACCTCACCTCATTGTTGATATAGCTGCCACACCAGCCTCCTTGCTGTAACTTGAACATGCCACCTTGGGGACTTTATACCTGTCCTTTATCTCTGGATGGTTTTCCCCCAAGTTATCTGCATGGCTAATTTCCTCACGTCTTTCCAGTCTCTACTCAAATGCCACGTTCATAGGAAACCTTTCGGACAATCCTAAATAAAATAGCAATGATCCTGGGCTACTTTCTTTTACATAGTTTGGTTTTACCCCATTTGACACTATATTTATTCTTATTTGTTTACTAGAGGTCCAATGCACGAAAATTCATGTAAGAATAGGCCTTCCTTCCCCTGGCTGCTGGCACCAGCTTGCCTTTGGCACCAGGGACCGAGGCTGCCAGCACCGGCTTCCCTCCAGCATCTGGGACCCGGGCTGCTTCCCTCCTCTGGCTGCCCACAGGCACCTGGGACATGGCTGCTTCCCCCCAGCCCCGGCTTCATCAGGAAGGATGTCCTGCCTAATTAGCATATTATCCTTTTATTATTATAGACTAGAGGCCCAATGCACAAAATTAGTGCATGGGGGGATGTCCCTCAGCCCAGCCTGCACCCTCTCCAATCTGGGACCCCTCAAGGGATGTTTGACTGCCCATTTAGGCCCAATCCTACCTGATACGTACCTCTCACAATCCAGGACTGCTGGTTCCCAACTGCTCGCCTGCCTGCCTTCCTGATTGCCCCTAACCACTTCTGTTTGCTAGCCTGATCAATCCCTAACTACTCCCCTGCCAGCTTGATTGATGCCTAACTGCTGCTCCCCTGCCAGCCTGTTTGCCCCTAACTGCTCTCCCCTGCAGGCCTGGTCACCCCCAACTGCCCTCCACTCCTGGCCATCTTGTGGCAGCCATCTTGTGTCCATAGGGGGGCAGCCATCTTGTGTATTGGAGTGACTGTCAATTTGCATATTACTCTTTTATTAGATAGGACTAGAGGCCCAGTGCATGAAATTTGTGCATGGGCAGGGTGTCCCTCAGCCTGGCCTGCACCCTCTTGCAATCTGGGACCACTGGCTTCTAATCGCTCACCTGCCTGTCTGATCACCCCTAACTGCTTGCCTGCCTGCCTAATTGCATGTAACTACTCGCCTGCTTGCCTGATTGGTCCTAACCACTTCTGCCTCAGGCCCTGCCACTACAACTTTGTCCAGAAGGTCATTCCGCAGTCTGGTCTTATTAGCATATTATGCTTTTATTATTATAGATTGTTGGTATCTGGTGTGAGAGGAATTTTATTTTGTCTAATGTTGTTTCCTCTTCACCTAGAACAATGCTTCCTGTACAGTAGGTACTCAATAAATTTTTGTTGAATAAATAAATGAGTTGCCATATTAGTACATAAACATGTATCTCATTTTTTTTAATGGTTGCACAGTATCCCATTAATGAATGGAAGATACAGATGTACCTTAGTATATTTCACTAGTTCTCAATTGTGGAGTATTTATGTTGTTTTAAATCTTTTGGTAAAAAGATAAATGATGGATTTTAAAAGATTATTCTTTCAACTACATAATGTGTTATGTAGTCTATTATACCCATGCCACAGGACTTCTTTCCTAAGGAAAATTTGAGAAAATAGCCAATCAAATAATTTTCTGTATGGCTAATTATTTTGCCAACTATAAATGAAGCTGTGGACTCTAGAAAATGAGTTTGAACTGATGTCACCTGGTTCCTTTGAACCCTGAAAGCTGGTCCTCTGGAATGGCAGGCAGTGGCCCTCTTGATCCCTCCTTATCATCTTCAGTCTGCGGCTTCTGTGATTGCACCTTGCTCTAGCTCCTACTCCTACCTCCTGTGCTCTCTTTCTAATTCTCCAGCCCACCTCTGGTTCTATGTTCTTATAACTTAATTGATGCCAAAAGTACTTTTAAATAAACCTCTAGTCCCACTAGCAGTTTTTGTTAGCTTTGTCCAATGGGTGGAAAACTAATGGATGGAGCATTGGAGATATTGTTCACTCTGGAGGATGCAACATGTGATTTCTGGAGAAAATGAGTGAACAGAGACTAATGACCCAAGCACGGCAGGTCAGCACATGGGTTGGGCACTGAGGATTATGTAGGACAGCATTAGTCTGAGAATGGAAAAAACAACAACACATAGCTCACTTGTCTTTCTGCATTTTCCTTTCCATTTTTGTTTCCTGTGGTCCTACTTTTTTACCCTTTGTATTTTTATGTCTTTTCCAGAAGACCTATGTTTGAAAGAGGAGAAAGTTAAAACTTTAGTGAGTTGGTTTAGTTTCTCGTTAGTTTGTCAAACAATAAGTTTGAGAGAAGCTCAAAGCCACTGAGAAAAGTGGGCTTTTGCATTACTTAGAAACGATACCTTCTCTATTTTTGGGTAGCACTATTAGTGGATTATTGATTTTACTGTTAGAAAAACTTAGTTTAGTCTTCCAGGAATGAGACAATGATTATTTTATTTGGGTGGATAATGTAGAGGTAGTATTCTGAACCCAGCTGTATATTTTATCACTGTCATGAGTGCCTGAAATACAAAGGTTTTCTTAGGAATAGAGTGACCCAGAATTCCTGTCCTTGGCCTTTCTTCCTAAATAAGACCAAAGAGAAATAAAATACTTTAGTCTTTAATCAGTTAAAATACTGATAGTTTGGAAAATAACAAATAGTAGATTGTTTCCTGCCTATTGTAAAGTAAAATAAAATGTTTACTTATTGGGAACACTATATCTTCTTTAAGTCTTTCTCTCTCCCCTATCTTTTCTTCTTATTTTCCTGATGGAATCCTTCTCTTATCTGAGCAAACATTTTTCTTTGTTTGGTTCTCATTCTCTGAGTGGACATGAGAGCAGCCCATTAACTCCAGGGTGAGCTCTGACTGTTTCCGGAATACAAGTTTGAAATATAAGTCTTACCCATCATATTTCTCCAATTCTCAACACCTCTTTACTGTCATTTACATACTTTACAAAATAGAAAACCTGTTTGAGTAAAAATAGCTAATTCTTCTGGAGATGCACCAGGAAAAGCTATCAAGAGAAGTAGGGTTTCTTTTTTTAGTATGTGGCTGCTTGAAAGTTTGTATTAAGTCAAGAGAATGTTTTTGGTAAGTGTGATTAGAGTTGAAACAAAGTCTACTTCTAACATTCTCATTAGGGGAAAAACATAAGGAGTTTATGGCTATACAGAGAGTGGGGCAAAAGTAGGTTTACAGTTGTTCATATGGAAAATAATACAATAATTAATAAATAACAATACAAGAAAAAAACTGTCTTACATACTCACAACTGTAAACCTACTTTTGCCCCCACCCGGTATTTATAATAAAGGTCAGAAAGTAAGTATATTTTAAACCTGTATTCATTGCACACATCAATACAGGAGGCATAAGTGATGGGTACATTTCAAAAAGTTCCATTTAATGTAAATACTTCAAAATTTCTGCTTTAAGTCTGTAAAAATACATTGTGTTTTTTCTCTTTCATGTTTATTTCAGGTACAGAAGCAGGAATACAGTTAATTGAAGTTTTTATCATCATGTATTAGGAGAATTAAGGCCTATATATTATCATAGGAGTCTCAAGTTTTAAAAAACATGATTGAAATGTTGTGTTTTTTTCTCTCTTAGCAAATTGTAACATGTGTAGTTTGGACTCTTCTTGTTCTTTGTACTATCTTATTACTGGTACCACTGTGGCCATATTCCTTTGTGTAACACATTGCCCCTAGCACAGTATGTTGCTCTTACTAAGCATAATGAATACTTTTGGATAAACCTGAGTCACAAAAATGTTATAAAACCCTTTCCCCAGTGTTCAGTTCATTAATGGTATTATCATCTTGTCTGGTTAGTAAGTGCATGTTTTAACTTTCTTGATCACATCCCATCTTATTTACTGTGGCAAAGTAGCTCCCATGAATCACTTCCTCCATCTCTTTAGTGGAAAATAACTGTGGCTGTGGCATCAGGGGTGGCAGCTCTGAACCTAAATAGGTTCAATTTTGTGTTCTTCCTCTGAACAACTTTTCTTCTTCCCAGACTTTCTAATTTTCTTTTTCTTTATCTGCTGTTCTTCCCCTATAATAAAAAGAAATTAGAAAAAAAGGATTGGGAATTAGTCATTTGGAAAAGTATAAATTAACTTTGGTTATAAAAAGACTTGGGTACTCACTAACGTAGCTTTTCCTGTTGGCTAAGGAAAGTAATTGCACCTAGGGAAAAGAGGACAAAGCAAAGAGAAAGCAGAAATCTGACCCGAGAAAAGATTCCTGAACATTTATTTCTTCCCAGGTAATTAAATATATATATATTTGTATTGATTTCAGAGAGGAAGGGAGAGAGAGAGAGAGAGAGAGAGAGAGAGAGAGAGAGAGAGAAACACCAATGATGAGAGAGAATCTTTGTTTGGCTGCCTCCTGCACACCCCCTACTGGGGATCAAGCCTGCAACTTGGGCATGTGCCCTTGACCGGAATCAAACCTGGGACCCTTGAGTCCACAGGTTGATGCTCTATCCACTGAGCAAAACCGGCTAGGGCTTCCCTGGTAATGTTTTTTTTCTCAATACCACAAAAGCTAATCATATTATTTTTGTAACATGTGAACTGCCTCTGAACTATACAAAGTATATAGATTGATGTTAAAAGCAACTATATGTGAGCAATATTATCTGTAAAGACAGAGGAGGCTACAGAGAGCTGTGTGCCTAAGACAATTGGTGATAGATTCTGGGAGCCCTGTGCTCAGATCCATAAGTTGGGGGTCATTATCATTTTTTCTGGTGGCTGTTGTGAGGTCCTTGTATATGAGCTATCAAGATGCCATTTATTTAGGCACTAGTTAACGTTTCTTGGGAGAAATACGTTAAACACCATCTACCTAGTAAAAGAATAACATGCTAATTGACCATACCTTCATGACCCCCACCAGCCAATCAGGAGTGAGTATGCAAATTAACCCAACAAAGATGGAGGGTTAATTTGCATACACAGGTGCCGAGCGGCTGGGTGCTGGGTGGGACGCTTGCGTTCCACACCACCCCAGCCACTCCAGGCCTCTGGGCAACGTGGGAAGGTGGAAAGGCGGCTCCAAGCTGGAGCAGAAAGGTGGCTCCGGCCAGAGTGAAGGTGCTGCCAGCAGCCAGGGGAAGGAAGGCCCATTCTTACATGAATCTTCATGCATAGGGCCTCTAGTTTAGATATAATTATGATGATCCTCCAGAGCCTCAGGAAGTCTAGGTTAGCCCTAGCTGGCTTGGCTTAGTGGATAGAGTGTTGGCCTGTGGACTGAGAGTCCCAGGTTTGATTTAGTCAAAAGCACATGCCCAGGTTGAGGGCTCGATCCCCAGTAGGGGCATACAGGAGGCAGTTGATCGATGGTTCTCTCTCATCATTGATGTTTCTCTCTCTCTCTCCCTTTCCCTTCTTCTCTGAAATCAATTAAAAAAAAAAATAGAAGTCAGGTTAACATTGGGGAATAGGTAAGAGAATCAGTGAAGACTGGAGAAAACCACTAAGCTAAAAGAACCAGATTTTCTTTCCTCTTTGCCATGAACTAGCAGTATGATCTCTGATAAATCTTATTTCTCTGGTTCTGCTATCTAAATTTTTAAATGGGTTGTACTGGGTAAGTTTTAAAGCACCTATGGCTTTGAAATTCAACTTCTATCAATTTTGATCATTCATACTATTGATTTATATTATTTAGTGCTGATGTCAATTAGCATCATTAATCTTTATTCATTCAGCAGTTTTTATTGAGCATCCACCATGTATCAGGCTCTGTGCTATGTGCTTGGATACATCATTGACTAAAACTGACAAGAGATCCCTGCCTCCTTCTCCCCATTCCCCCAAGCTTACATTCTTGCAGATAGAGATAAACCAGCTAGTGCTTCCCTAGAAAATGTATAGTATATTAGTAAGTGCTATATAAAACAGTAGAACGTGAGAAGGAGGATCAGGAGACTGAGGTAAGGAGGAGATTAAAATTTACATGAGGTAGTTAGGGAAAACTTTATTGACACCAAATAAAGACTTGAAGAAGGTGAAGGAATGAGCCATGTGGATATTAGCTGTAAGAGTGATCCAAGTAGCGATAATGATCGGTGGACAGGCACTCAGGCAGGGACATGTTTGTGCACCAGAAACAGCAAGGGTGTGGCAGTATGGGCAAGGGATTTGGGGGAGAGAGATGGGAGAGGAGGTCAAGACTGAGGGAAAGACATTTGGCTTTGTGAGCTATTGTAGGAATTTTGGGATTAACTCTGAGTGAAATAGGAAACCACGACAAGGTTTGAGCCAAGAAATGATATGATCAATATTTGTAGTGCTCCAGGTGAGTAATGATGATAGCTCCAACCAGGGGGTAGTATAAGTTTAATAAGATGTAATTGAATTCTGGTTACACAGAGGTGGGCAAAAGTAGGTTAAATTACTAGCTATCATTACCTAAAGGTTAAGGATACGAGATAATGACAATAATAGCAATAATGACAAATAATACCAATAAAAAATACATCTAGAGGCCTGATGCACAAAATTCATGCAAAGGGCTCGACCCTCATAGCCCCTTGCTGCCTCCACTGGCCCTTGCAGCCCCGGCTTTGTCAGGAAGGTCGTCCAGATGGTCATTCTGCTGTTCAGTCTAATTAGCATATTAGTTCTTTATTATATAGGATAAGAAATAAATAATAATACAAGAATAAACTCTTGCCCAGCCAGTGTGGCTCAGTGGTTGAGCATTGACCTATGAACCAGGAGGTCATGGTTCGATTCCTGGTTAGGGCCGGATTGCTGGCTTGATCCCCAGTGGGGAACATGAAGGAGGAAGCTGATCAATGATTCTCTCTCATCATTGGTATTTCTATCTCTCGCTCTCCCTTCTCCTTCCTCTCTGAAATCAATAAAAATATAAAAAAGAATATACTCTGTGTTTCACATACTCACAACTGTAAACCTACTTTTGTCTGCCTCTGTATTTTTTAAGCTAGAAGAGATAAGATTTACTGCCAATTTGGATATAAAGTCGAGAGAGATGTGTCTTGAGCTTCTGGAAAGATGGAGTTGCCAACAACTTTGCAAGAAAGATTGTAGGTGGAAGAGGTTTGGGGAGCAATACTAGGAATTAAGTTTTGGTATTAGACTTAAAAAAATGTTTTTATTGATTTTTCTTTTTAAGAGAGCAAGGAAGGGAGAGGGAGAGAGAGAGAAACATGATGAGAGAAAAATAGATCAGTTGCCTCTTGCACACCCTCTGCTGTGTTTGGAGCCTGCAACCCAGGTGCCCTGACCAGGAATGGAACCGGTGACCTTCAACCTCTTGGTCCATGGGACAATGCTCACCTTGGACTGGTAGTAGACTTTGAAGTAGAGATGCTGAGCAAAAAATAGATTTAAGCTGGGGATATAAATCTGTGAATCATCCGTTTAGAGATGGTGTTTAAAGCTAAGAAGACTATATAAAAGACACACACCAAGGGAGTGTGTGTAGATAGAGAAGAGAAGATGTCCAAGGATTGAGTCCTGGTTCCTCCAATGTTCGGAATCTACAAAGGACACAGGAGAAATGAGGAAAGGACAGTGAAGGTAAGGGAGATGTTTTCACATATATGTTGTGAAATGATCACAATAGGTCTAGTTAACATCCATCACCACACATAACTATAGTTTTTCTCTTGTGATGAGAACTTTTAAGATCTACTTAAACTTTCAAATATACAATACTGTATTATACCAACTTTCAAATATACATCGTTTTCTATATTCAACTACTTTTCTGAAACATAAGTATTGCACAGTATTAAAAAAGTTCTTCCAGCCCTGACCGATTTGGCTCAGTGGATAGAGCGTCGGCCTGCGGACTCAAGGGCCCCAGGTTCGATTCCAGTCAAGGGCATGTACTGTGGTTGTGGGCACATCCCCAGTAGGGAGTGTGCAGGAGGCAGCTGATCGATGTTTCTCTCTCATCAATGTTTCTAACTCTCTATCCTTTTCCCCTTCCTCTCTGTAAAAAATCAATAAAATACATGAAAAAAAAAGTTTTTCCAAATCTAAACAATTGGGTTCAATGACCACTGGTGAAATTTTATTACTTCCCAAGAAAAGCAAGGATTTGAAAAGATACCTGAAAATATCTATGCAATCCTAAGTCTTCCTAATATTATAAGAGTGAGTAGGGACAGTCATTGAAAAGAATTGCACTAAAGAGCTGAGCATAGAGCCTAGTATGGAAATGGTATTATAGCCCTGAGAAATTGATAATAACACATGCTCAAAGGTAGTACTTATGTACAAAAGTACATTGCTAAAGAAGTTAAAAGACAAATATGTGTCTAAATGAGAACTGGATGCTATCTTCAAAGACTTTCTCTTAAATAGTTGACTTCTTAAAGCACTAAAGAGATGAGGACAGAACAGGATAAAAAACAGACCTATATCCTTGAGCAGCTGATAGTGTGCATGTATTTACATGGCATGAATTTTCTAAAGAGGTAGGGATTTTGAGGTCAGGATTAAGAGATCAAGAATTTCCGTTACCCAAGCAAAGTGAGTTCTAGTTCATGACATTTGAGATTCAACTGTCAAGGATGAAAGGGCACAGAGAACACTGGGCCTACCCTGACTTTATCCACAATTTTAGCTTTAAAAAAAATGCTTATTTTTAACTTGGACCCAAGAGGAAGATATAGAGGAAGAAAGGAAAACAAGAGAGGAAGGAATGGTGAAGGCAAGCAGGCTCTATGCCTCTTAACCCAACCTAAAGTGTCGGAGTGTTCAACCTGGCAGTGACAGAGCCCTTTGGGTAAAATTCAATCCAGCCTTACAGGTTAGATTTCCTACCTAGAAAACCTTGTCACTAGCCTTTAGACACAAAAGAAGAGAAACTTCAGTGGCAAATTTATGAGTACATTTTCTATATAGTCTTTGGCCCAAGAATGCCAGAATAAAGCCCTAGAATTCTAGAAGAAAATACGCATATAAGCTAAAATACATTTTCAAAAGTGAGCAAATCTCTCTCTCACTCTCTCTCATTTCTAAATCTTAGGTTTTCTGGCAATAATCCAACTGCTGAGTGTCAGAATTTTAACTACCCAGGAGGAAATATAGTTATCTAAGTTTCCAGGAAGATGTCATTGATACATCCTTTCACCTGTAACATAGACTGGCCCTGGGAGCAACTTCCTGTTAGCTCTTGAATAGAACTTTCAGTATCTCTGAGGATAGTCTTGCTTAAAACTGGAGCACAAAAGCAGGTGGGCGGAAGTTGGTTTACTGGGCAAATAACTTAACAAATGTCTTTCAACTAGGATTAAGTTCCTGGGAAATTGTGTCATAAAAATAAATTATACTTTCCTCAAATCTGTAAAGTTGATTTTTCCTTAGGGTTATAATTTTTAGGTACAAATTTATTGTACATACACACTTTCTTAAAAATGTGTGGTTTCTTGACATCTCAGATGGGAAACCATAGTTAATGTGGTCTTTAGGGACAACCACTACCCCTCATACTACATAATTTTTACTATTTACAAATTGAAGTTTGGGATGGGATTTAGGAAGCTGAGGATCCATGTTATCTGTTGCCATGACATTTAATAACCTATTCCAAATGACATCCTGTGTTACCATTGTAAGATTCTTTACCATTATAATTCTCAATGCTTTGGTTTCCATTTGTCAAAAAGACATATCTAACAAGCTTACATAAAATATATATTGCATGGCTGAAAGCTGGATCTGTATCTTAAGAATCTATTTCATTAATGAACAAAACATTATTTAGTGCCTATATAAATAATTTCTTGAACATGATTAGCATTATAGTTCCCAAGGTTCACTTGAATACATCATTTCATTGGATTCTTTCACCAA
This sequence comes from Corynorhinus townsendii, assembly GCA_026230045.1. Classification (NCBI taxonomy): domain Eukaryota; kingdom Metazoa; phylum Chordata; class Mammalia; order Chiroptera; family Vespertilionidae; genus Corynorhinus; species Corynorhinus townsendii. The sequence goes on along the minus strand of JAPDVU010000006.1, from coordinate 110,170,551 downwards.
ACAGGGTACATGGTGTTATTTCCATTTTACAAAGTAGGAGATTGAAGTTTATAGATGTGAGATGACTGACATTGTGTTTCAGAGTTAATGAAGTTTTTGAGGAAGAAAGCAATGTAAACCAACAAAAGTAACCCAAGAAACCCATTTTGGAGTGATTTTTAAATGCTTCTGTCCTGAAGAAAACTTTATTTTTTCATTTAATGTTACAAGGCTATCTGCTCTATTTGGGGGCTAAAGGGTAGGTGCCCTCCTCCTCTCCCCAAAAAATCCTCAGGAACAATTGATATTAACAAAGATATTTTTGTTCAAAGATGCAGTATTCCAAAGGTACCCATGGCACTCTATTTAATCAGTTGAATGAGCCTAGCTATGTCATATCCCTTTGATATGGTTTCATGACCCCATATTGATTCTTGTTATGATTCCCAAGGTGCAAAAATAGAATACAGGATTCCCAAATTAGGCTTTCCTTATTTGCATCTCAACCCATGAGAAAGTTTGTGGATCTTATTTATCACAATTTATCCTCTTTGAAACAGGAATAAACAAACCATATTCTTTAATTTACTGATTTAGTGCTGAATTTCCATTCTTAGGAAATTTATTATGTAGTAGCCAATTTCATCTATTTGCAGTTATTTTGCCAGCTTTAAAAGTTTTCTTATACCCATCAAGTGTCTTTGTCTGCATTAGAAAAATATCTGGATATGTGGCATTTTCTAATATCAAGAACCCATGGGGTCCTAGCTGGGTGGCTTGATTGGAGTGTCATCCCAGGCACCACAGGACTGAGGGTTTGATTCTCAGTCAGGGCACATACCTAGGTTGTGTGTTGGGTTGGATCCCTGGTCAGGGCATGTAACGAAGGCTGCAGATCAATGTTTTTCTCTCTCTCCCCCCCATTCCTCTCTAAATATATCCTTGTGTGAGGATGAAAAAAAGAAAAAAGAACCAATGGGATCTGACAGTTACATTTACCAACCACAAATTGCACTGTTGTTTTTTTCAGAGTTTAAACAGAGAGGTAGCCAGGCTTCCATCATTATCTATAACTCAAGATCTAGGGAGTCAGGCTTGGAATGTCTTTTGTCCTCTAAGCAAACATTTTACATCTCCCTAGGGAGTGGTGAGAAAGTCTTCATGTTCCCTTACTACTCCCACACACTAGTCTCATCTTCTAGCTGGATCTCTGTCCTTAACTTTCTTTTTTCATAGTTAGCTCTACTTCTAATTTTTATTTTTAGGGCCACCATTTTTACTTTACTTTTCAGCAAATGGTGTGTGAATTGGGAAATTTATTATACTTCAGTGAAGGGAAATCATGCCTGAAATTCTTGCCATTTTCAAGTTACTAAAGCAGTATTTTGATAGTTAATTAAAATTTTTATCTATTGCTAAGATAATAGATCTTAAAATTTCCCATCACACTCAAGAAAGTTTTTGTGACTATATATGGTGATGGGTGTTAACTAGACTTTTTGTGGCAATCATTTTGCAAGCTATGTAAATATCAAATCATTATGTTGTATGACTGAAATTAACATAATGTTAAATGTCAATTATCCTATCTAATAAAAGAGTAATATGCAAATTGACCATCACTCCAACACACAAAGATGGCCACCCCCATGTGGCCAAAGTTGGCTGCCCGCATGTGTACACAAGATGGCTGCCACAAGCTGGCTGGCAGGGGAGGACAGTTGGGGGGGACCCAGGCCTACAGGGGAGGACAGTTGGGGGGGACCAGGCCTGCATGGGAGGGCAGTTGGGGATGACCAGGCTGCAGGGGAGGGCAGTTAGGGGCAACCAGGCCTGTAGGGGAGAGAAGTTGGAGGGAACCAGGCCTGCAGGATAGGACATTTAGGAGCAACCAAGCTGGCAAGGGAGGGCAGTTAGGGGTGACTGGGCCAGCAGGGGAGGGCAGCTGGGGGTGACCAGGTCAGCAGGGGAGGGCAGTTAGGGGCAATCAGGCCAGCAGGGGAGCAGTTAGGTGTCTATCAGGTTGGCAGGGGAGTGGTTAGGGGGTGATTAGGCTGGCAGGCAAAAGTGGTTAGGGGCAATCAGGCAGGCAGGCAGGCGAGTGGTTGGGAGCCAGCAGTCCTGGATTGTGAGAGGGATGTCCGACTGTCCGTTTAGGCCCGATCCACCTGGATCGGGCCTAAACGGACAGTCGGACATCCCTTGAGGGGTCCCAGATTGGAGAGGGTGCAGGCTGGGCTGAGGGATACACACCCCCCATGCATGAATTTCATGCACCAGGACTCTAGTGCTTCAATAAGAACACATTTTCTGAGATTACAAAAATAGTATTATAGAAGTTGAATAACTGACAAAGTTATCAATATCTTTGTAGATGTCCACTCTGTTCTTTCTCATTGTAAAACTAGTGATCCTTTTATAGCCTCTTTTTTAACCAGCTTACCAATGTTAGAATCCTATATAATAAAAGGCTAATATGCAAATAGACCGAATGACAGAACAATAAAACAACCGGTTGCTATGACATGCGTTGACCACCAAGGGGCACGTGGAGAACACGGCGGGCGTTGGCAGCAGCAGTAGAGCATGGAATGTGGAGGGTGTTGGCTGCGGCGGGATGGTGGAGCAGGTGAGCGGGGGCACCAGACCAAGGTGGGGTGTTGGTTGCTGTCATTGGGGAGAGCCTCTGGCAGTTAACTGAAAATTCTTTGCTCCCACACATCACAGTCCTGTCTGGTGCTCATGCCTGCTGTCAGCCCTGATCATTTGGCGCCATCAGCAGGTACAAGCAGTGGCTGCTGGCCCCCATCGCCCCTCAGGGCTTTTCCACCTCCCCCTGTTCCTAAGGAGTGATCAGGGCAGCAGCCGCCATTTGCACCCATTGATGGCACTGGCCCCACTTGCACCTGCTGCTGTTGCCAGCCCCAATCACTCCGCACTGTCAGGGGGTGTGAGTGGGGCCGGTGCCATCAGCACATGGGAGTGGGTCTGCTGGCAGACAGGAGTGGCTGTGGTGGGAGGGGCCAGGCAGGGGCATGGAGGATGGGCCAAGACCTGCCCTTGTGCCCACCACAGCCTTGCGTCCCACAGCTCCTTTCAAGGTGCACGAATTTGTGCACTGGGCCCTTAGTTCATTGACCAAAGGCCTTCAGGACATATCTGGCCCAGGACTTTGAGAAAAGGAGAAGCCATCCCCATTTTAAATTAGGGAATTGTCTGTGAGAGTTGCATTCATTTCTCGTAGTTTCCTAGCAAAAGGGATGAAACCTCGATGTTCTCATTGTCTAGCATAATTTCTGTCCTGAGAAGAATTCCACAGAAGTAGTCTTTGAGCACAACAGTGAAATTATTTTTATTGGATTCAAGTGTTTGTAAAACATTTCCCTCTACTGGCTGGCTGCTAAAATTACTTCTAAAAAATCATATCATAGAGGAACCAGTTACCTGCTCTCAAAACTTGCTGCTTTCCTACCTCTAGCAGCCCATTGTTAAATGCTTCCTTGCATTATTTCTTCTTATCTACCTATTTCCCTAAATTAGGTGTGTTAGGAACATTGATGCAGAGAGGATATTATGATTTTATTGACAAAAAGGTTGAAATTTACTCTCAATACTAGCCAACTATATGTAGTCCTGTATCATTCCAGTCAAGTTCATGATTTCTAGGAAAGACAGATGGATAGGAGGACCTCAGTTCTGCTAATAGCCATGCTTTTTTTTTTTAAATAAATCTTTATTGTTCAGATTATTACAGGTGTTCCTCTTTTTTTTCCCCCCCATAGCTCCCCTCCACCTGATTCCCCACCCCACCCCATGCCCTTACCCCCCACCTTACTCCTGTCTTCAACCATAGGAGTAAGATTTTTGTCCAATCTCTTCCCGCACCCCTCACACCTGCTTCCCCTGAGAGTCGTCAGTCCACTCCCTTTCTATGTCCCTGATTCTATTATATTCACCAGTCCATTCTGTTCTTCAGATTTTTATTCACTTGATTTTTAGATTCACTTGTTGGTAGGTATGTATTTGATGTCATTTTGTTGTTCATAATTTTTATCTTTACCTTTTTCTTCTTCTTCCTCTTCTTAAAGAATACCCTTCAGCATTTCGTGTAATCCTGGTTTGGTGGTGATGAACTCCTTTAGCTTTTTCTTGTCTGTGAAGCTCTTTATCTGACCTTCAACTCTGAATGCTTTGCTGGGTAGAGTAATCTTGGTTGTAGGTTCTTGCTGTTCATCACTTTGAATATTTCTTGCCACTCCCTTCTGGCCTGCATAGTTTCTGCCGAGAAATCAGCTGACAGTTATATGGGTACTCCCTTGTAGGTAACTAACCGTTTTTCTCTTGCTGCTTTCAAGATTCTCTCTTTGTCTTTTGCCCTTGGCATTTTAATTATGATGTGTCTTGGTGTGGTCCTCTTTGGATTCCTTTTGTTTGGGGTTCTGTGCGCTTCCTGGACTTATAAGTCTATTTCTTTCCCCAGGTAGGGAAAGTTTTCTGTCATTATTTCTTCTAATAGGTTTTCAGTATTTTGCTCTCTCTCTTCTTCTGGCACCCCAAAAATTCGGATGTTGGTACGCTTGAAGTTGTCCCAGAGGCTCCTTACACTATCTTCATAGTTTTGGATTCTTTTTTCTTTTTGTTTTTCTGGTTGGGTGTTTTTTGTTTCCTCATTTTTCAGATCTTTGGTTTGATTCTTGGGGTCTGTTGATCTACAGTTGAGTTTCTGTATATTCTTTATTTCAAACAGTGTATGCTTCATTTCTGACTGGTCCTTTTACATTTTTTTGGCATTCTCATTAAGGTCCTTGAAGGTCTCACTAAGCTCCTCAGAAGTGTCATCAAGTTTCTCGGCGGTTTTTAGAAGATTCTTGAGTAACCTTATAAATGTGGTTCTGAACTCTATGTTGTCCAGTAGTTTGCTTTCCTCCGTTTCTTTCATTCATGACATGTTTCTTTGTTTTCCTCATTTTGGCTGCTTCCCTGTGTTGATGGAGTGGCTTTGTGTGGTAGGTGACCTATAGGGGGCAGTAGCTCAGCCTCCCCAATCACCTGATGTGGACGCTCTTGGTACACCCCTTTGTGGGCTGAGTGCAAAGTCTTGGTGTAGTGAAGCCTTAATTGCTGTTGGTACACTGGGAGGAATTGACCTCCAGGCCAATCGGCTGTGAGGACTCGCTGTGTCTATAAGAACTGCTGTGCTGGAGACAGGCTTATGGTGCAGGACTTGTTTCAGTGGGGCTTTGGTGCTCGCTGAGTCTGCCTCTTGAATGTGTCACTTATGGATGTGAGGAGTTGAAATCTGGTTTCTCACACTGACCACTAGGTATACTGGCTTCTGGATCTCCAATGGGGTGCAGGTCAGCTATTGTCTGAGTCCACCCAGCAGGAGCTACAGTTTTCTCCTCTTTGCTTGGGGTTTGGAGGTTTTGGAGCTGTCTGATCCGGGCTGCAAGTTTGTTAGGTTAAGCTGCAGTCCATTCATATGCAAAAGCCGCTGCTTGGAGCTTGGGTGGGTTTGTAGGTTGTGTGGGGCGGGGTCTCAGGGTGTCACTAGGCTAGGGCGTGGCAAACAGCAATGGCTGCTAGTTAGCCGGCTCTGTGTCTCCCGACTGCGTCCAGTCCTGTGCCCCAGCGCAGATAAACAATTATTCCTGTGCGCAGCTCTACAAGCAGGCCCCCCTCACTTTCCGACCCGGTAGCAGACAATCCAGCTTCTCCCCGTAGGAGTTTGGGTCCCCCGTGTCTCCCCAGAAACTGTATTTCAGAGTAATCAGGGGCTTGTCTCCTCTTTGGGTTGAAAAAAGCAACGTCTGCCGCCAGCCCAGATCCCGCACCTCCGTACCTCAGCTTTTCAGCGCTTGTGCACATCTCAGTGCTCTTTTCTCTTTCCTTCTAGTTGTAGAACTTCCACTCAGCCAGCTTTCCCGTGGTTCTGGGTGATAGACGTTTTGTCTTTTAGTTGCATTTTAAATTGTTGTGCGAGGCAGCAGTTTAGGTGTTTACCTACGCCACCATCTTGGATTCCTCTTTGCCATGCCTTCTTAATTTTGGACAATTTGATTCACAAGAGTGAAAGGCTGATGGTGTTTAACAAGACCAGGAAAATTGCATAAAATTAGTCTTGAAATTATGTGTAATAATAACGAACCTACAGATTGGTCAGTAATCTCAATTTGGTCTTTTGCTAAGAAGGGTTTTCCTCACTTTTATAAAGTGAGGGCCCAGGCATCCACTTTGGGATTGAGACACTTTGGCATTTTACTCCCAACAATTTAACTAGAAATCCTGGTGCCTGTGGTCTTTGGCACCCACAGAACTATGTTCTGAGGTATTGGTTCAATGTGCTCCATAGTTCACCCACACAGTATGGAAATAGCCCAGGGCGACCAAAATGCAAACACAACTCTAGTTACTAGAGAATTGGAAAAGAACACACAGTCTTTACCTACATTCTTTAAGACCACACTGTTTTAGTTATACATATCCAAATGCCAAACTTCTGTGGGACTAAAAGACGTTCCAATTTAGATAATTTACGTCCAAACTTAAGTAATTGCAAACACAATTTTCAGGGAGTTAAGGAAATCCTCAGTTAAAAATAATGTAGTCAATGCTCTGGATTTCCATTTGTGCCTTCCATTCTCAGTATTCTCACATTTTCTCTGGGTGGGAGGTCACTTTTTATTCATGAAATATTCACTGCTAATAGTAAACAATGGTGGACTGCCTTTGTTCAAGGATATCTCAATTTAGATGGGAAGGTTAATTTGGAAACTCATCCTCAACCACACAGCTAGTTCTGAATAAGTCCTGCTTGCCATACTCCTGACTCACCTAAGCAGGTTATGAACATAGACTATGATCATGCATTCAGACCAAGACCCTGCCTTTTCTTAGCTAGGGCCATGGGCACATTGCTTCTTCAAGTTTCGTTGTCCTCATCTCTTAAGTAGAGATAAAAATACATCCCTGCTTTATAATATGGTCATAGGAATCAAATATGTTAAGTTAGTGGAATATAACAAACAAACTGTGGTAGGCAGTCAGAAAGGTATGAGCAGAGCAGGGTAATATAGTTCAGGTAGGGAATGTCACCAGGGTGGAAAGACCTGAGTGCCTAGCAATGAATGGGTAAAACTGGGAAAACAAGGACCTCATCCCCAGGATGACCTTTCCTCCCCTAGCAAATTGCTGGTCATGTGGTTTAAATCCCCTGACCTTGCATACCACTGGTCATGTGGTTTAAACCCTCCTGTGACCTTTCATTTCCCTTGTCATGCCCTCTTCTGACCTTTCCTCCCCTGGCATGTTGCTCATCGTGTGGTAGACTACCTTAGAGGAAGAACAAAGGGCAAGAGGATAGCCTCATATGACCCCGTACAAGCCCTTGCAGCACCACTCCCTTAAGCATTAAGTACTAGAGATAACATAACTCAGTTGTGTTTCAGCTCCAGGCATAGAAAAGTAGCAAAACCTGACAAGCAATGCCATGGCTGACATCAGGACCTGATGCATTGACTAATGACCCCTTGCCCTGGCGTTAACTAACCAGTAGAGAGCAGGTCCCTGAAAAAAACACATCGGAAAGCTGATGAATATTCTCTTGAGGTCCTCCCCTGGGATCTCTGCTAAAATACCTACACTTAAAAGCCCTTAAGATGGAGGACCCAGTGGCTCTCCCTCCCAGGAGCTTGCCAGTGACTTTTCCCTCACCCTCTTCTTCACCCCAAGCACATTACCTTTACCCCTTTCTCTTTCTCCTATGCTCCTAAGGGACCCTTCTTTTGTCCTGTAACTTGTTTCCTGAACCCATTTCTTCTATGGCTCACTTCTTCTATTAGGGGCAAAATCGAAGATTGGAGACTAGCTATGGTTATGGGAAATATTAATCAAGCTCTGTTAACCATGATTGCCTTGTGTTGGTTAAAGAAAGGACTTTCTGACATGGTTGGGAGTTGTACTGGGAGTCAACCTTGGACCTGGGAATTAACCTTGGAACCATTCTCATTCAAGAACTGCCTATTATCATGGAAAGATTAACAACCTTGTTGCCCAAACAATGGAGTCCCATCCCAGCCTCCTACTTCCCCATACCTGCATACCTGTAACCCCTACTTCCCCATGTAATCCTTGTCTTACTCTATATAAGCTGAGTAAGACAAAGCGGGGTGGGGGGGTGGGGGGAGGGGGGCACTGCAGAGCAAATTTTTGTGGCTGACCTGCTGCTTTCCCATACTGCCAGCAGTATTGGAATAAACACTCATATATGATTCAACCCTGTCTCTGCTTAAGCGGCTCAAGTAGTAACAGGCAACATGGACCCATTGATTGTCCGGTTACACTTCCACCTCTGTGAGTTTCTAAATAAACTTTTGCTTATAGTTTGAGTTTTGGCTCTGAATTCTTTCTTAGCCATAACTCAAGTACTGTGGTTGCTGAACCAAGGTCTGGTCTGACTCCATTGATATAACACCTGGTGCTGTTCTTGTCTCCAATGAAACTATTATTATTTACTCTATAGATGTCATCAATTGTTGAAAATGTATAATTTTGCAGACAAGTCAACTTGTGTACAAAAGGAAATAAGCTTGTATCAAGTCATCAAGTTTAGCTCCCTAAGTATGTTGATACTATCAAATTAATCTAGTATTATTAGAGGCTATATATAAATGTGTATATATGTGTACATATATATGCTGTTGTTATTTAGGCATTATTTAAGAAAGGGTATAGTGGTATTGTGGGGGGAAAAAAGTCCCCTATTTACATGGGTTAATATATATCCTCCTTACTTTGGTTTTGCCTCATTTCTCCTCACTGCTGTAAGGTTTGTCTTCTGAATACTTGTTGGCTCTGATTTGTGAGCCAGGTCTAGAAAAAAATACCAGTTTTCTTAAATGACAAATGTGCTTGGTGCTGTTTGACATGGAATCACTACAGTGATTATTTTCTTTTATGAATACAATAGAGGCCCGGTGCACAAGATTCGTGCACTCGGAGGAGGGTGAGGGTCCCTCAGTCTGGCCTGTGCCCTTTCATAGTTTGGGAGACCTCAGGGGACGTCCATCTGACAGATTAGCACTGCCGCCACCACCACTGCACTTGCCAGCCATGAGCCCGGCTTTTGGCTGAGCAGCGCTCCCCCTGGGGGAGTGCACTGACCACCAAGGGGCAGCTCCTGTGTTGAGCATCTGCCCCTGGTGGTCAGTGTGCGTAAAGCAACTGGTCGTTCAGCCGTTTGGTCAATTTGCATATTAGGCTTTTATTATATAGGCTATTATTTATTTATTTATTTTAATATATCTCTATTGATTTCAGAGAGGAAGGGAAAGGGAGTGGAAGAGGGACAGAAACATGATGAGAAAGAATCATCGATCGGCTGCCTCCCACATGCCCCCCACCGGGGACTGAGCCCACAACCAGGGCAGGTGCCCTTGACTGGAATCGAACCCGGGACCCCTCAGTCCGCAGGCCTACACTCTATCCACTGAGCCAAACCAGCCAGGGCTATATAGGATATTTTTAAATCAAACCTCTATGATTGGCAAACCCATAAAACTTGTAATGCAGAAAACTCGTTCTAAGATCAGAAATGTATTTATGCAACTCTGATTTCATGTTTTTTTTTTTAATTTCATTTCATTTTTTTAATATATATATATTTTATTTCAGAGAGGAAGGGAGAGGGAGATTGAAACACCAATGATGAGAGAGAATCATCGATTGGCTGCCTCCTGCATGCCTCCTACTGGGGATCAAGCCCACAACCTGGGCATGTGCCCTTGACTGGAATTGAACCTGGGACCCTTCAGTCCACAGGCCAATGCTCTATCCACAGAGCCAAACTAGCCAAGGCCCAACTCTTCATTAAAATAAATAGAAACTATTTAATAATTTTAAGCAGAGAAGAAGCCAAATTGGACAAGGATGTTTATTGAAGCCCTATTTGTAGTAGAGAAAAATGGAAACAAACTAGATGGCCATCAATATAGAAATGATAAATCATAGCAAATACACACAATGAAATATTATGCAGTAGATAAAAGAACTTTATATGCACTGTCATTAAAATGTCAATGGTACAGTAAGTTGAATAGTAAATACACTGCTGAGCAGCATTAGATCTGATTTGTATTTTTAGGTTTACATGTATATAATTGTGTATGTTTATAAACATATGTATATGCATATATATGTATAAGTAATTGATCTACTGTGATGTTGGTTGGAGTTACATGATTTTCTGAAGTTACACAGTCAGCATATCCTGAGACAAGTGCAATTACCGCTACACTTCCTAAATAGGCAAAACCTGAGGCAGTATCCTCTCAAAAAACACAGGTGAGCTGATAATCACTAAAATCTTCCATTACATTTTCTCTCTGGGTTTTATGGACCTTGTATGTTCTTTCACTACAATTCACTACAACTCACTCCACACTACTTTAGCTCCCCTTTTCTTTCTGAATAGAGAACATTTTTTAGTCATTGAACAAATATTTGTTGAGCATCTGCCATATTAGACACTAGCAATATGGCACTGAACATATCATTTCAGTCATATATTTGAAAAATAGTGATTGAAAGCTTAGTATACATTCACTATGGCACATGTTGGACATGGCAGGAGAAGATGCAAGGAAATGAGATGGAAGCCATCCAGCCAAGAAAGAAGTAGCTTAGATGAGAGAAGGATAATGGATGTGTTTCCACTCAGCACCCCTAGAACTCTGAAAAACAACTTTATTAAAAAATAAAAAAGAGCCCTAGACAGTTTGGCTCAGTGGATAGAGCTCAGCCTTCGGATTGAAGAGTCCTGGGTTCGTTGTGGGCTCAGTCCCCAGTGGGGGTGTGCAAGAGGCAGCTGATCAATGATTCTCTCTCATCATTGATGTTTCAATCTCTCTCTCCCTCTCCCTTCCTCTCTGAAATCAATAAAAATATATTTAAAAAAATGAAATTTTAAAAAATAAAAAACCATGAAATCAGAGTTGCATAAATACATTTCTGATCTTAGAACAAGTTTTCTGCATTACAAGTTTTATGGGTTTGCCAATCATAAAGGTTTGATTTAAAAATATCCTATATAGCCCTGGCTGGTTTGGCTCAGTGGATAGAGTGTCAGCCTGCGGGCTGAGGGGTCCCGGGTTCGATTCCAGTCAAGGGCACATGCCCTGGTTGTGGGCTCAGTCCCCGGTGGGGGGCATGTGAGGGGCAGCCGATCAATGATTCTCTCTCATCATGTTTCTGTCTCTCTCCCTCTCCTTCTCCCTTCCTCTCTGAAATCAATAGAGATATATTAAATAAATAAATGAATAAAAATATCCTATATATAAAAGGCTAATATGCAAATTGACCCAACGGCTGAATTACCAGTTGCTATACATGCAATCAGTGTAGCCTCCTGTTCTGGCAATTGGCTGTTCATTACCTGTGACTTTATAATTCTACCTTTTTGCCTTTGCCCTGTTTACACATGTTACCTTAATTCTCTCTCTATAAATTTTATTTTTTCCCTTCCTTCAAAACACAGACAAAAGTCCACCTCTTCTCAAAATTCAGTGTAAGCTAATTCCATTAGAATTTTTCATGCTTTCTATATTCTGTTTTGTTTTTCTTAAATATTTATTGAATTGTTGTGGTGTCCATCTCACTATACTAGAAATGCATATGGATGTAAGTGTTTTGTGAGATTTCTTTAGTTATTCCTTGTTTATTAATTGCCACAATCTAAGTTGACAATAAATGACAAGTATCCATAGCCTACCCTTCAGAGATCTGTTGCCAAATTTCGATCACTGTATCCGAATTTACTTTGGCGACAACTGAGTGCACATAGTGTTGCTTGTGGGGTGGTGTGATGTGGTTAAAATAGGATAACACCTTTCATTGTAAGAGGGAAGAGGAATTCCTGAAAGATTATGTGTTCACTGGCACGTGCAAGAATTTTGCCTCACAAATGTTTAAACGATCATGGTCAGGGCAGTGAGCCCGTCTAGTCAACAGTGACATACACAGTGACCAACTGTTCAGTGAAGTAACTGTGGAGGCCTTGCAAGAATGATTGGGTTACAGCCATGACTGTGTTGTAATAATTACTATTTGTTAATGCTGTTTTGTATTTGTTCAGTGTTCCTTTAAGGACAGAGTCACACAACTTACAGGATTAAAAAATGTGCCTGGGACACTTTTGGGGGGGCAGTCAACATGCCTTTCCAGAACAAAGGAGGTGTTTTTCTTCTTTTGAAGAACTGTAATGTCTGCTCCAGAGTTAAGTAGCAAATACTCAACAAGTCCTTCTTAATATCAACTGACACCTAGTGTCACCAAGAAAACCAAACCAAAACAATAAAACTAAAATTAGAATTAGTTTATAAGCCACTGTAGAAGTGAGAGTTAATTTGCCTAACTCTGTTTAGAGTGAATAAACAGCATATATAGGAGAAATGACAAAAGAGGGTTCTGTGGTCAACAGCCACAGTCTGTGTAAGTATTTCATATGAAAGAAGTGAGCCTCGGGGTATTTATACAATTTGCTCAAGTCACCTTGCAAGTAAGTAGTAGGGACAGGATTCCAATGCTTTCTTACCTGACTCTAACATGTATATTCTAGCTAGCATTTCCCACTGACCCTGTATCTAGTCTCTTAAGGCAGGAAGGGTAGAAAGGTTTGTAGGGTTTCTTAGTCACATAGACAAAGTTGGATAGTAGGTGCTAAAACATCTAAACAAATTCTTCACAGACACAAAGTTTTGGAACTAACTAAAGAATTCCGAGCTAATTTAAAATTTATCTTAATCGAGAAGGGGGTTCTCGAGGCTTGGGCTTCATTTCTCTCTAAAGCTCTGTGTGACCTGGACGAGGTCATCAGGGCAGCTCCCCTGGCGGTTCCCACAGCTGTCCTGGAAGGCGGTGTCTGGCACAGGGATGTTGGAAGGCTGCTGTTTGTCAGGAGGCTGCACACACCTTTGATCATTACCTACCCAGAATGTCCTCATAATTCCCTGATGGGTCACTTACATTTTACCACTTCCTATAGGTCATTAGTCCAGACAGCTTTCAAAGACAGGGCCTGGTGTGCAGGTGGACAACAATACAATTCAGGCAGGAAATAGCTGCATCACAATGTGCTATTCTCTAAAGATATAAGGAGTTGTTACCCCAATGTCTTCTAAACTGATACTGCAGCTTCACTGTGTTCAACTTAAAAACCAAAGAACAATGAAGTGGATGGAAAATGATTCTTCATAATTAAGGAAATAAAAGGAAGCAATGGCCTGGGTAATTTAAAAAAATGGAAATCCACAAAACTATTTATATTTGACTTTGGCATGCATTACATAATTTCTTTTGTCTAGCAGGCATACATACCCTAGTTATATTTTATTCAACCGAGGTTAAAATGTATTTGCAGCTCATGGGTATATTAAACCTGAACATCATAGAAGGGTGGTCAAATGTACATGAGTACAAAGAGCCTCTCTATATTGAGTTGTGTTTTTCTGAAGTAATGTGTGCTGTACACCACTGAGTTTTTGAGAAGGGGGTTTATAAATAGTTCAGATATTAACTTTGCACACAAACCAGCCTCATCATGGCAGTTCTGTTCATTCACAAGTTCATGGGACAAATCCTGTTTATAGACAGAATTCTAACTGGTATTCTTTTGTGATTTTAGACACTATGATATAAATATCTATCTCATATGTTAATATGCGGATTAAATGATGAATATACATAAAACAATATGAGCTATTATTATTAGTAGAAAGAAGTATGGGTTTTGCCTATTCTGGTGTTCAATAAATGGAATCATATAATAAAAAAAAAAAAAGAAAGAAGTATGGGATAAAAGAGAAAGACAGTGTATTATGCTAATAACATTTGGAACTCATCTGTTGAGCTTGTCTAAAGTTTAAGGGCAATACTGGCAATGGGTTAATTTTTCATTCTCACTCCATGCCAGCACAGTGTCTTTTTGTAAATAGAGTAAAATAAAAATATATTTGCTGAATGGTCAACCAGTTCCAGTAACAAATTATGGAACTCTGACTCATTATTTTGTAGTTGTATTTTCTGTTCATGTAAAAATAACTAATGATACAAGTTGATAAAGACAAGTGCCAAATTAATGGTATCTAAAAGGTGTGCTATGAAGTTCCCCAGGGAGGGAGCTCATTTTGGGTTGGAGTGATTACAGAAGAGAGGAAATGAATTTAACCTTGAATAATAAAATTCAGGTAAAAGAGAAGGGATGGGGTTGTTATCAATAGTTAAGTGGAAATTTCCCGCTTAGAAGAATACCAAGAGCCTTGGGAATTTTTACTTTATTCTCTAGGCAACTAGTGAAGGTTTCTGCTTGGGAGATTGACATGTAGTTTATGAAAATGATCTTCTCAGCTATACTTTCTGCTAATGCCTAAATTTGGAATTTAGAAATGATCAGAATTTAGTGGAATTTAATAGAATGTACTGATAATACCATGTAATCTATTGGGTGGATTTCCATCAGCATTAAATAAAGAAAATTAAAGCAGAATATAAAGTGTTAAAGTATATCACTAGTAGTGAGGCTAAGTGTTGTTTTACGAAGCTTCCATTTCAGTTGTGCTCATGTAGATAAGTGTGTGTGGGGGGATCTGGAAAATGAATTTCAGCCAAAAAGATGTATAAAACCACCGAGTTAGAGTCCTTAATGAGATTCTGTAGTAGTGAGCATGTCTTTCTTTTCTCCATAGCAGAAATAGTTGTATTCAACTAGCAACTATATGTTTTTTATTACTTATATATCAGATTATCATATACGGGGACTAGCCAGTGTTTTGTGAAAGACAAAAACCCCAAAAAGGTAATAATGTTGATTATGTTCAGGTTTCTGCAATGGGGAGAGCACTGCAGATCAGAAGGTTAGTCTCAGTGGGGTGGTTTTACCTGAGACTTCCATCGGAGAAGTAGAAAAGTTACAGGTGGGGCGTTTTACCCTTGGAATTGTTTTGTAATCAAGGGAAATCTCAGTTATCTGTGCAGGAAAAGTTTATCTCTGTGTCTAGCTAGTTTCAGGAGGACAAATAGTTCTAATCTCAGCTAAATCACTTGTGAGACAAAGAACAGGGAGTTGGAGGGTCTGTGTCTATTCTTGTCAGCAGGTTCAATAAGTGTCCTGTCAGAGGTCAACAAAGGAGTCATCGAGAGTCTTATGGAAGTCAGGAGAAAGAGTGGGCCTCGAATCTTACCTGTGTTATATGGGGAAAGGTGATTCTTTCGCTAAGGCATTTCCCAGGACACATGAGTGAGGGGATTTTAAAACATAATCTAGCTGTTTTCCAGAAGTAGAAAGCTCAGGTCAACTTCAGTGTTGTCGGTTTTCTCTTCTGGGTTGGCTTTAAAGAAAGCATAGGACCGAATTTCTGACCCACGTGCTACAAGTGGTTATATTAAGAGTTTGCATTCAACTAATTTCTCAGATAATAACTGATGGTGGCTAACACTGTTGAGCATATAACTCTGTAACAGGTAACTTCTTTTTAATCTGAGAATAGTTGGTACTGGAAAAGATCATTTAAAGTGAATCTACTTTCAGAGCAAAATTTAATAGAAGACACCAAAAAAAAAAAAGTTTGAATGGACCTTTATCTTGAAAAATAAAACTTAAAATGTAGTGATTATTTAGTAACATGCAATTTGTAAATATAAGCTATTTTTAGAATGATGAATGGATGAGATGTTGATTTTTCTGACACACTTGTATCATAGCTCCATAAAATACTTTTCTCTTTACTTGTGATTTTCATAGCACAATTTTATATAGGATATCATTTGCAAAAATATTTGAGGCTTTATCAACTTTCTGAAATGTTTTTCAATCCTTTGATATTGACTTTATTTTTTGAAGTACCTGTGTTTTCCTTCTCTTCCTCATTTGTTAGGTGGTCTCATTCTATTAATGTCTACTTGTCAGTGACCTTGCCTGAGCAATCCAGCAGTCATTCCCTTCCCTTACAACAGACTTAAATCTGTTGTATGTGATGTCACATGATAGTTGATTTGTATTGAAGGTATTGTATTGCTGAATATTTAAAACAAAGACATTGGCCCAGTGTGTGGATTACTTGAGTGCAAATCCTTGGTTCTGTCATCTGTATTTTCCTTTACTTTGTGATGACCCTTTTTGCTCTATTTAAATTTCTTATTATGAAAACTTCAAAAGAGAAAACTCCAATAGCAGCCACCCCTCTGCATTTCAAATGCTTTATTTCATGTAATAATCACTTCAACTCTATGAGAGGGGTGCTATTATTATCCCTTGTACACAAGTGAAAAACAGGAAGCTTTGAGAATTTGTGTAATTTGCCCTAAGTCAGTTATTAAATGGCAGAGCCAGGACGTGAACACAGAAATGTTTAATTACATAGTTTGTACTCAGTGGTATGCTAGCCTTCTCCTCACCAAGCCCACCCATTTTTTAAGGTTTCCTACCTTAATTTTTTTTCTTTGCCTGAATTTCCTTATCTACTCACTGGAAATTTTAAAATATTTTAAAATTACAGTTTACATTCAATATTATTTTGTATTAGTTTCAGGTATATATCATAAGGGTTAGATAATCTTATACTTGACACAGTGTTCCCCCTGATATTTCCAATATCCACTTGCACCATACGTAGTTAGTACAATATTATTGACTATATTCCCTATGCTGTACTTTACATCCTGGGACTATTTTGTAACTACTAATCTGTGCTTCTCAATCTCTTTACCTTTTTCACCTAGTCCCCCAACTGCCCTCCCCTCTGGCAACCATCAGTCTGTTCTCTGTATCATGAGTCTGTTCCTGTTTGGAAATTGTTATATCTGGTTATAACTTTTTAACCAATTTAAGTCCTTTCTAAAAATAAAGAGGTATATATGCTTTTCTTTTTCAAAGCAAGTATCTTTTTCAAGATAAAGTAGAGAGGAAGTGTGTTCACAATGATGAAAATAAATTGACTGTAGTGATTATTTAGTAACATGTAATTTGTAACATAAACAGGTTCTGGAGTCCTATAAACTAGAGTTCAACTTACTGAGTCCTCACTTGTAAAATAGTGAGGTTATTACTGATCTCAGAGGGTTATTTGAAGATTAAACATAGTAATACATCTAAAATGCTCAGCATCTTGCCTTTTACTTGGAAGGCTCCTTATAAACATTTCCAATCATTTATTCTGCTGACAGAAGATGAAACAGGTAACCCAGTAAACAGTTATCTGGACTGAGAAAAAGCAGCCTTGCTTCATTCTAAGTTTCACAACTGTTATATAACTTTCATTTTTTTTTCTCAGTTTTTAAGTCATCAAGATGAGACAACCGTTATTTTTATTTTATTTTATTTATTTTTTTTATTGATTTCAGAGAGGAAGGAAGAGGAAGAGAGAGATTGAAACATCCATGATGAGAGAGAATCATGGATCGGCTGCCTCCTGCAAGTCTCCCACTGGGGATCGAGCCCACAACCCGGGCATGTGCCCTTGGCTGGAATTGAACCTGGGACCTTTCAGTTCACAGGCCAACGCTCTATCCATTGAGCCAAACCAGCTAGGGCTATTTTTTTTTCTTCAGGTTAATTCTTAAAACTTCATTAGAAAAGCATCATCTACATTAATTTTATCAAGTATAAATATTTTACTTTATTACTTTGAAGACAGACAAGGTAGCATTGAAGTAGGTACCTATGAATGTCAAAAGAAAACAATGATTCTGGGATGATTATTGGGTGCTTGTGTAATGGTAGAATATGTTAGGGTGTCTAGAAAATCCATAGGGGACACTTTTGATCATGGTGTTAGGCGAAGCTTCCTTGAACAGTCAAGATTTCTTTTGGGCTACATGATTCTACAATGACTAAATTCTTATTTATAAACACATTTACAAATAACTATATTTTAAGTTTCAACTTTAAGTTTTAAAACATATTTTAAGGTCCTGAACAAAAGCAACATTGTTAAGTATGTCTGAAAGGTAAAAGGTAGATGGTCTATGTAAATTCAGTTAGAGATCATGTAGACATCTCCTTCCAGTGGGAAAATTGTTAAATTGAGTCTTTTTGTTGTTGTTTTTTGTTAATCCTCACCCGAGGGTTTTTTCTTTTTATTTTAGAAAGAGTGGAAGGGAGGAGGGGAGAGACAGAGACAGAGTAACATTGATGTGAGAGAAACATCGATTGGTTGCAACCAAGGTATGTGCCCTTGACCGGAATCAAACCCAGGTCCCTTTAGTCTGCAGACCGATGCTCTATCCACTGAGCCAAATCAGCTAGGGCAAAACTGACACACTTTGAAAGTCTTCTTTGGAAACTCCTTATGGTAACAGGAATAAAAATGTGGGTTTTGGTCAATTTCTCAACAGATAAATTTTCCTGAAATATCTCAGGGTTTTGTCATAATTTACAGCCTCTTTTTTGTTGTTGTTAATTTTCACCTGAGGATATATTTTCCATTGATTTTCAGAGAGAGTGGAAAGGGGTGGGGGGTGAGAAACATCAATGTGAGAGAAACATTGATTGGTTGCTTCCCGAATGTGCCCCAACCTGGGTAACCTGCAACCCAGGTATGTGCCCTTGGCCTGGGACCCTTCAGTATGCAGGCCAATGCTCTAACTATTTAGCCCTAACCATGGAGCAAAGCTGGCCAGGAGAACTTACAGCCTCTTTTTAAATATATATATATATATATATATTATTGATTTCAGAAAGGAAGGAAGAGGGAGAGAGAGAGATAGAAACATCAATGATAAGAATCATCAGTTGGTTGCCTCCTGCATATCCCCTACTGGGGATCAAGCCCACACTCCAATCTTGTGCTCTGACTGGGAATTGAAGCATGACCTCCTGGTTTATAGGTCAATGCTCAACCACTGAGCTATGCCAGTCGGGCTACAGCCTCTTTTAATGAAGAAAGTTGTCTTAACTATTCCTTTGTAAAAGGCATAGAGTAAGAGAATTGAAAATGTCAATAACAAATTACATAGTAGATTTATAAACTATTAAGATTGAAGAAATCTTGAAACACTAAAATATTCTGACTTTTGAAAAATGACTATCAACTTTTCTAAATATCTAAAATATTTTCTTGACTGTATGCTCACCCACTCCTGACAGTTGTAGGACTTGCAGCAAGAGTGAAGTGGAGGCCCATGGCCCCTTTTCTTCCTGCCTCTGTCTCTGTCCTGCACCATGTAGAGCCTGCTAACAGGCACAAGGACACCCAGCCATGTATCCAAGGTTCCTCCTCACTTGCTGCACACAGATGACCTTGGCCACCCTTGTGACTTCTGGAGCATGGTCAGCATTGTCATCACCTGGAAGCTTGTGAGAAATGCAGAATCTCAAGTTCCATCCAGACCTACTGAATAATAGTCTCTGGGCAATTTATATGCAAATTAGAGTTTCATAAAATCTCTAGGTGATTCGTATGCACATTAGAGTTTGAGAACCTCTGACCTGAAATGAGACATTGAGGACAGAGGCCTCCTCATATCTCTTGACCTCTGAAGATACTGAGAAGACACTGGCCAATAAACAATTCTGTTCAATTTCTTGGGCATTTGAAGTTATAGCTGATTTTCCATATATATATATATATATATATATATATATATATATATATATATATAAATTTCTCTAAGCTGTTTTCTTATTTGGAACCTCTCCCACCCCACCCTACCCTACTCTGTCAATATCCAATTGCACAAGATGGCCATAGCTTCTGGGAAGACCTTCTCAGTCTTCTCATTGTGACTCCATTGTTCTTATTAAAAACCTCTGGTAGACCATTTATTGAATTCTGGTTATACAATTGAATCTCCCACTACACTGTTGGTAGAAACTGATTTCCTGAGGTAGAAACTGATTCCTGTTCATCTTTTGATCTTCCATTACGCATAGCTTCAGCCCATTTCATTTATAATGAACATGCCTGAAATTAAAACTGCATCTTTTAAGTTTATTTTTATTTATTTTTTTTATCCTCTCCTGAGAATGTATTTATGGATTTTAGAGAGAGATAGAGGAAAGAAGAGAGAAAAGCATCAATCAGTTGCCTCCTGTACGTGCCCTGACGGAATGAAACCCGCAACCTTTTGTTCTCTGGGGCAATGCTCCAACCTACTGAGCCGTTTGTCTAGGGCTTAAGTTTATTTTTAGTGGCTCCTGCAATTCTCTGCTTGTGCTGAGAAAGTAAATTAAAGTAACTCTGCTATTTTAATGAAGGTAGATTTTACTCATATCTTATCACATTTGGGAAAGTGTACACCTTCTGTATTCTCATGTAAAAATTGTGCTTATTTGGCAAGTCGGTCACAAAGAGAAGCAAGTGATAGGCCAAGGTGTTCTTTGATAGGAGTTTTTGAGCAGCTAGTTTTAGTTCTGTCAGTATGATCTAATTCAAACGGAAGAATGGCTTTAGCTTGGGAAAGAAACATTATATATAGGAGGAAAAGGGTTGGAGGAAAAATTATGGAAAATGAAATACAAAATGTAAAGGAAAGCTAAATTTCTGTGACTAGTCTAACCCTTTCACTATTCATGCTCATGAATGATCATTAGAGAAGCAAAGTGATATAGAAGATGAGGCAGTAAACTTGAATTGGGAGACTTGTGCTCTAGTTTTGGTTCTTGTGCTAATTAACTCACTAAACCTTTTTGAGTCTCTGTTGTCACATCTGAAATATGAATACTTAGATTCACTGTTTGTTAACCAGAGATAAAAGCTAGAATAATGTGGGGAGCTTGTTTAAAGACACAACACATGGCCCAGGGTAACACCCAGAAATACATATTCACTTGGTTTGTGATGGGCCCCAAGCATGTGTGTTTCCTATATTCCTTTCTGGTTAACAATCAGAAGACGCTCTCATAACATTTATTCTAGTTCTAATGTTCCCTGATTTAATGACTATCAGCCCCATAATGACTGCATGGCTAGGAGTGTAAGTATCTGGCAGACACTGCTGGTTGTACCCTTCTTCCTTGAGGAGCACAAACCTAAAATTTTAGCTTAGCACGTGCCTTCCTGAATAAATATTACAGATCCCAGCTTCCCTTTTGGTATGGCCATGGACTGAATTCTGGCCAAAGGGAAGTAGTATGTGAACCTCCTGAGAGTGCCCTTAAATGAAAGAAATGTGCTATTTTTACTTCTTGTGGACTGGCATGCATACATGAGAGCAAAAGATGGGTCAGCCATACTGGTCATGCCATGGGAGCTGCAAGGTGAATATGGAAGAGAACCAAGAAAGAAGTAGCCTGGGCCCAAAACACCCCAGAGTGCCATGCCAGTCGTGAACTTAGTACCTACAGGCTTCCTTTCCATCTGAGAGAAGTGCATTATTATCTAGTTAAAGTAACTGCACTTTGTCTTTTGCTTTTCTTTCCGCCAAACCCATTTAAATTAACAGAATGTGGAGCAGGAGAATACTTAATGGATTCCCATTATGTTTCCTAATCTACATGTGGGCATGAGTTGGAATATCTATTTACTAAGGCTTTTTCTATAAGTGTTGTATATCTATAAGACAGAGAATAAAATTTCATCTCACAGAAAGCACTTCTATTGGAGCCAAACATTGATGTAGGGGTATCACAATTTTCTTTTTAGGATTTTCTACAAATATGTAGAAAATATTTATAGAAATAGTCTACAAATATTATTCTCTTCAAATATCTGTAATTTCCTTGACATATACCATACACACCTATAAATAATTTGGCCTCAAAAATGACCAGTTATCATCAATTTTGTATGTAGCTTGGTAGGCCCTAAACTACAGTGAAATACCAAGAACAACCATTTAAATGATATACTCTTTTGCTAACAATTGTTATTATTGGCAACGAGCAAACATGGTGTTAAATTTTTAAAATACTTCTATGTATTTTTTAAATGTTTGGGTTTGACAAGAACTCATTAGAAAAAAACTTCTAATTATTTTCCTCTCCATGTATAGTTCAATGAAAACACCCCCTGCTCCCATATGTACTATAATGGAATTTGTTTCTTGTTAATTTACATTTAGCCTGTAAAAAATATCCTTTAAAGATTTTTTAAGGCATTGGACTTTTGGCACATATTATGTTTCTAATTAGGACCACAGATGGGAGGATGGTAGAAAATAAAATTAGATAAACACACACGTGTGGATATGTAGGTATACATAATAAACATACATATGTATTTATTACATATGCATAAAATACATTATAGACATAAGAATTAAATTCAGGTGCAAAAGATCTGCCCAATTCTGGGATCAGAAATCATATGGATGATTTTTTTCATTTCCTAACCTTTCTAAATAAATTGTAGTGAAGTAAGTGCCATAGTAGGTGTTTCAGGCTATTTAATAAGCAAACATTTTCTCTCTCCACACGCACACACATATCACCCTAAAGCAAACTCATTCTCACATACTGAACCAATTCAATCCACACAAACCACACAAAAAGATGATTGGGAGGAGAAGAGCTCTCTCTTTTTACCTTCATTCCTCTCATCCGGGTTAGTGTAGATGGAAGCAGCAGTAAATAATGAAAAGATAACAAAGGCCAATAAAATGAATGCCATTTCAAGGTTGGTGAATGGAAGCTCCATGGACCACCACATACTTCTTCACCTTTAATAGAAAATAAACATTGGCTTAGCACACTCTATCCAGAGAGAGCTTGTTCAGCAATTATTTATTTTAGAATCAAACACATATAAAATTTACTAAAACGTGTTAAAATACTTCTGTGCACCTGGAGCAAATCACCTGGGACTGGTAAAAAATGGTTTGTACTCTCATTTCTTGAAATTTGGCATAACTATTGGTATAATTGAACTTTTACCTTTACTGTGTGGATTGGAAGAGAGCATGCAATTCTATATGTTCATACTCATCTGTGAGTTTTCTGGACACAACTCTGGGAGTAAAGATAGGGTGTATTTCATTTTAAGAAGGAAGAAGTAGAGAATCCAAGATGGCGGCATAGGTAAACACCTAAACTGCTGCCTCGCGCAACAATTACAAGACTACAACTAAAAGACAAAATGTCTATCACCCAGAACCACGGGAAAGCTGGCTGAGTGGAAGTTCTACAACTAGAAGGAAAGAGAAAAGAGCATTGAGACGTGCACGAGCGCTGAAAAGCTGAGGTACAGAGGCGCGTGATCAGGGCTGGCGGCGGGCGTTGCTTTTTTCAACCCGAAGGGAGACAAGCCCCTGATTACTCTGAAATACAGTTTCTGGGGAGACGCGGGAGACCCAAACTCCTACGGGGAGAAGCTGGACTGTCTGCCAGTGAGGGTGGCTTGCTTGCAGAGCTGCGCGCAGGAATAATTGTTTACGGCACTGGGACATGGGACTCGGGGATGCCGACGGGGACGCAGAGCCGGCTAACTAGCAGCCATTGCTGTTTGCCATGCCCTAGCCTAGTGACACCCTGAGACCCCGCCCTGCACAACCTACAAACCCACCCAAGCACCAAGCAGCGACTTTAGCATAAGAAAGCCCTGCCCTATCGCAGCTTAACTTAGCAAACTTGCAGCCTGGGTCAGACAGCTCCAAAACCTCCAAACCCCAAGCAAAGAGGAGAAAACTGTAGCTCCTGCTGGGTGGCCTCAGACAGTAGCTGACCTGCACCCCATTGGAGATCCAGAAGCCAATGTACCTAGTGGTCAGTGTGAGACACCAGATTTCAACTCCTCATGTCCATAAGTGACACATTCAAGACGCAGACTCAGTGAGCACCAAAGCCCCACTGAAACAAGTCCTGCCCCATAAGCGTGTCTTCAGCGCAGCAGTTCTTCCATTATAGACACAGCGAGTGCTCACAGCTAATTGGCCTGGAGGTCAATTCCTCCCAGCGTACCAACAGCAATTAAGGCTTAACTACACCAAGACTTTGCACTCAGCCCACAAAGGGGTGTACCAACTGCCCCCTATAGATCACCTGCCACACAAAGCTACTCCATCAACACAGGGAAGCAGCCAAAATGTGGAGACAAAGAAACATGTCACGAATGAAAGAAACGGAGGAAAGCAAACTACTGGATGACATAGAGTTCAGAACCACATTTATAAGGTTACTCAAGAATCTTCTTAAAACCGCTGAGAAACTTGATGAGACCTTTAAGGATATTAATGAGAATGCCAAACAAATGGAAAAGGATCAGTCAGAAATGAAGCATACACTGTGTAAAATAAAGAATATACAGAAACTCAACTGTAGATTAATGTACCCCAAGAATCAAACCAAAGATCTGAAATATGTGGAAACAAAAAACATCCAACCAGAAAAACAAAAAGTAAAAAGAATCCAAGAATATGAGGATAGTGTAAGGAGCCTCTGGGACAACTTTAAGCGAACCAACATCCGAATTTTGGGGGTGTCAGAAGAAGGGAGAGAGCAAAATATTGAAAACCTATTAGAAGAAATAATGACAGAAAACTTTCCCTACCTGGTGAAAGAAATAGACTTACAAGTTCAGGAAGCGCACAGAACCCCATACAAGAGGAATCCAAAGAGGACCACAACAAGACACATCATAATTAAAATGCCAAGGGCAAAAGACAAAGAGAGAATATTAAAAGCAGCAAGAGAAAAACAGTTAATTACCTACAAGGGAGTACCCATACGACCGTCAGCTGATTTTTCAACGGAAACTATGCAGGCCAGAAGGGAGTGGCAAGAAATATTCAAAGTGATGAACAGCAAGAACCTACAACCAAGATTACTCTACCCAGCAAAGCTATCATTCAGAGTTGAAGGTCAGATAAAGAGCTTCACAGACAAGAAAAAGCTAAAGGAGTTCATCGCCACCAAACCAGGATTACATGAAATGCTGAAGGGTATTCTTTAAGAAGAGGAAGAAGAAGAAAAAGGTAAAGATAAAAATTATGAACAACAAAATGACATCAAATACATACCTACCAACAAGTGAATCTAAAAACCAAGTGAATAAAAAATCTGAAGAACAGAATGGACTGGTGAATATTATAGAATCAGGGACATAGAAAGGGAGTGGACTGACGATTCTCAGGGGAAGCAGGTGTGAGGGGTGCGGGAAGAGACTGGACAAAAATCTTACTCCTATGGATGAAGACAGTGGCGGGGGGTAAGGGCATGGGGTGGGGTGGGGAATCAGGTGGAGGGGAGCTATGGGGGGGGGAAAGAGGAACACCTGTAATAATCTGAACAATAAAGATTTATTAAAAAAAAAAAGGAAGAAGTAGTAATGTTGATATCTGACATGTCTATACTCATGTTCAGAGTAAAATCTTTTTGGTTCATGTGCCTGAAGTTACCTGGCAGCTGCTAGTCAAGTGAGATATGTACAATTGAAGCCATTTTTTTAGTGTAAAAACCATAGACCTCAGAGCAGCTGTATCAAACCTAACCCAAATAAAAATAAATGTGCTCATAATTTAACCATGAAAACTTCCAATTTCAGACTCAGAAAGTGGAGCTCATTTTGGAAAGGAAATAGTAGCTCCATTGGAAGAAAATTATAGTATCATCCAGTTGGAATTCACCCCTCTTTCAGTCTTTCAGTGTTTACTACACAAATGCCAAATATTGAAGCCACTGCAGACATCTGTGGGGATGTTATAATTAAGAATTCCTAGAGAAAGAGATTTCACATCCTTTCATTGCAAGTCATCCCAAATTCTTCTTATTTTAGGGAAGTAATTTATTGGGGTCTTTCAGATAAAGGTCAGGTTCAGAAATAGTGAGCATATAGTACAAAGAATTACATATACCATCTCTCCATCCTCCCCCCATTTCTCCTATTATTAACATCTTGCATTAGTGTGGTACATTAGTTATAATTAATGAACCAATATTGATACATTATTATTATTAACTGAAATCTATAATTTACATTCAGGTTCACTCTGTGTTATACAGTTCTATGGGTTTTGGCTAATGCATGTCAACCACCATTACAGTATCATACAGAATAGTTTCTCTTGTGCTTCATGTATTCATTCCTCTCCTCTCTCTTCCTCAGCCCTGGAAATCTCTTTACTGTCTCTAGTTTTGTCTTTTCCAATTGCCATATAGTTGGGATCACACAGAATGTAGACTTTTCAGATTGTTTTCTTTCACTTAACAATAAGCATTTAAGGCACTCCATTTCCTTTTATGGCTTGATAACTCATTTCTTTTTCTTTTTTTCCTACACGGAATAACATTCCATCATATGGATGTACCATAGTTTGTTTACCCATTCACCCATTGAAAGACAGCTTTGTTGCTACCAGCATTTGGTGATTATGAATAAAGCTGCTATAAAAATTCTAGTGCAGGTTTTTGTGTGCACATGATTTTAAAAAAATATATTTTTATTGATTTCAGGGAGGAAGAGAGGGGGAGTAGAGCTAGAAACATCAATAATTGATTGATGAGAGAGAACCATTGATTGGCTGCCTCTTACCCCATACTGGGGATTGAACCATGACCTCTTGATCCATAGGTCAACACTCAACCACTGAGCCACACTGGCCAGGCTGTATGCACATGATTTTTCAGTCTAGGGACATGTTTGATGAATTATATGGTAAGACTGTGTTTAGCTCTACAGGAAACTGCCAACCTGTCTTCCAAAGTGGTTGTACTATTTTGCATTTCTACCAGCAATGAATTAGCATTCCTATTGCTCTGCATCCTTGAATCAATTTGGTATTGTCAATTTTTGGATTTTAGTCATTCTAATAGGTGTGTAGTATGTTTTCATTTGCAATTCCTTAGTAATATATAATGCTGAACATCTTTTCATATACTTATTTGACACTACATATCTTCTTTGTCTTTTATGCAGATTTTTTTGTCCATTTTAAAATTGTGTTGTTTTCTTATTGCTAAATTTTAAGAGTTCTTTGTATATTTTGTATTCAAGTATGGTGCCATGTAAATGTTTCCCAAACAGTTCTTAACAGTGTCTTTTGCAGAGTAGTTTTTAATTGTAATAAAGACCAACTCTTTTTGGATCATGCTTAATTGTATTTAAAAAAAACCTCATTGCTAAACCCAAGATCATGTAGGTTTTCTTCTGTTATCTTTTAAGTTTTAGAGTTTTGCATTTTATGTATCTACAATTCATTTTGAGTTAATTTTTTAAAAATAAATCTTTATTGTTCAGATTATTACATGTGTTCCTCTTTTTTCCCCCCCATAGCTCCCCTCTACCTGATTCCCTACCCCACCCTATGCCCTTAGCCCCCACCACTGTCTTCATCCATAGGAGTAAGATTTTTGTCCAATTTCTTCCCGCACCCCTCACACCTGCTTCCCCTGAGAATCGTCAGTCCACTCCCTTTCTATGTCCCTGATTCTATTATATTCACCAGTCCATTCTGTTCTTCAGATTTTTTATTCACTTGGTTTTTAGATTCACTTGTTGGTAGGTATGTATTTGATGTCATTTTGTTGTTCATAATTTTTATCTTTACCTTTTTCTTCTTCTTCCTCTTCTTAAAGAATACCCTTCAGCATTTCATGTAATCCTGGTTTGGTGGCAATGAACTCCTTTAGCTTTTTCTTGTCTGTGAAGCTCTTTATCTGACCTTCAACTCTGAATAGCTTTGCTGGGTAGAGTAATCTTGGTTGTAGGTTCTTGCTGTTCATCACTTTGAATATTTCTTGCCACTCCCATCTGGCCTGCATAGTTTCTGTTGAGAAATCAGCTGACAGTCATATGGGTACTCCCTTGTAGGTAATTAACTGTTTTTCTCTTGCTGCTTTTAATATTCTCTCTTTGTCTTTTGCCCTTGGCATTTTAATTATGATGTGTCTTGTTGTGGTCCTCTTTGGATTCCTCTTGTATGGGGTTCTGTGCGCTTCCTGAACTTGTATGTCTATTTCTTTCACCAGGTAGGGAAAGTTTTCTGTCATTATTTCTTCTAATAGGTTTTCAATATTTTGCTCTCTCCCTTCTTCTGGCACCCCCAAAATTCGGATGTTGGTTCGCTTAAAGTTGTCCCAGAGGCTCCTTACACTATCTTCATATTTTTGGATTCTTTTTTCTTTTTGTTTTTCTGGTTGGATGTTTTTTGTTTCCACATATTTCAGATCTTTGGTTTTGATTCTTGGGGTACGTTGATCTACAGTTGAGTTTCTGTATATTCTTTATTTCAGACAGTGTATGCTTCATTTCTGACTGATCCTTTTCCATTTGTTTGGCATTCTCATTAATATCCTTAAAGGTCTCATCAAGTTTCTCAGCGGTTTTAAGAAGATTCTTGAGTAACCTTATAAATGTGGTTCTGAACTCTATGTCATCCAGTAGTTTGCTTTCCTCCGTTTCTTTCATTCGTGACATGTTTCTTTGTCTCCACATTTTGGCTGCTTCCCTGTGTTGATGGAGTAGCTTTGTGTGGTAGGTGATCTATAGGGGGCAGTAGCTCAGCCTCCTCAATCACATGAGGTGGATGCTCTTGGTACACCCCTTTGTGGGCTGAGTGCAAAGTCTTGGTGTAGTGAAGCCTTAATTGCTATTGGTACACTGGGAGGAATTGACCTCCGGGCCAATTAGCTGTGAGCACTCGCTGTGTCTATAATGGAAGAACTGCTGCGTGGAAGACACGCTTATGGGGCAGGACTTGTTTCAGTGGGGCTTTGGTGCTCACTGAGTCTGCCTCTTGAATGCGTCACTTATGGATGTGAGGAGTTGAAATCTGGTGTCTCACACTGACCACTAGGTACATTGGCTTCTGGATCTCCAATGGGGTGCAGGTCAGCTACTGTCTGAGGCCACCCAGCAGGAGCTACAGTGAGAGCTACAGTTTTCTCCTCTTTGCTTGGGGTTTGGAGGTTTTGGAACTGTCTGACCCGGGCTGCAAGTTTGCTAGGTTAAGCTGCGGTAGGGCAGGGCTTTCTTATGCTAAATCTGCTGCTTGGAGCTTGGGTGGGTTTGTAGGTTGTGCAGGGCGGGGTCTCAGGGTGTCACTGGGCTAGGGCGTGGCAAACAGCAATGGCTGCTAGTTAGCCGGCTCTGTGTCTGACTGCGTCCCGTGCCCCAGCGCAGTAAACAATTATTCTTGCGCGCAGCTTTGCAAGCAAGCCCCCCTCACTTTCCGACCCGATGGCAGACAGTCCAGCTTCTCCCCAGAAGAGTTTGGGTCCCCCGTGTCTCCCCAGAAACTGTATTTCAGAGCAATTGGGGACTTGTCTCCGTTTGGGTTGAAAAAAGCAACGCCTGCTGCCAGCCGGATCACGCGCCTCCGTACCTCAGCTTTTCAGTGCTCGTGCACGTCTCAATGCTCTTTTCTCTATCCTTCTAGTTGTAGAACTTCCACTCAGCCAGCTATCACCCGTGGTTCTGGGTGATAGACGTTTTTTCTTTTAGTTGTAGTTTTGAAATTGTGCGAGGCAGCAGTTTAGGTGTTTACCTATGCCGCCATCTTGGATTCTCTCCCATTTTGAGTTAATTTTGTAAAAGGTATAAATCTGTTTAGTTTCTCTTCTTCTTTTCCTTTTCCTCCTCCCTTCCCCCCTCCTCCTCTTCTCTCCTCTTGCTCCTCCTCTTGCTCCTCCTCCTCCTTCTTCAAATATGGATATCCAGTTGCTCAAGTACCATTTGTTGAAAAGATTATCCTTTCTCTATTGTAATCTCTTGGCTCCCTTGCTAAAGATTAATGACTATCTCTGTGTGTCTGTCTCTGGGCTCTCTATTCTGATATTTCTAGAAACTTATTTTGTGGATACTGTTTTATGACAATTTAAGCACTGGCCTATTGTTCTCAAATCTGCTTATATGTTCATTATTTTAAGATAGGAGACAGGCTATCTCTACAAACTGAAGACAGCTCTTAATCTTGTGTTATCAGTGTTCACCTTCACCCTGGAGAGCCTCTGTGCATGTCCTTTGCCATTATGGGTAAAAGCAGCCCTCTTCTCCCCCCAGTTCAATACTTAGCCAAATAGTGTTGCTAGTTTAGGAAGGAAAGAAGGCTTCAGGGGGAAATAGGGACCTTCAGTTTGACACTAAAGAAACCCCAGATTTTGGTGGAGAAGAGAAGCAAAGTAAATCTAAAGAGAAAAGATTAATTGATTCAACACATGCTTTTTGAGTGTGGCATTATGCTAAATTGTTTGTGGTGAAGTGAGGTGATGGGAGGAGAGGAAGCAGGAGCAGGACATAGGTGACATGTAATGAGTGAGCACTTAAAATGGATCAGGCACTATTTCAAGAGCTTTACAGCCTTCATCTCCTAATCACTCTATATGGTAGATACTATTATTATCTTCTTTTTATAAATGAGGGCACTGAGCACTGAAATATAAAGTAACTTATCTTAAACTATAAGATAGTATATGGCAGAGATAGAATATCACCCCGGGTAGCCTGGTTCCAGAACCCTCTTCCTTAATCAATATACTCTACTTGCATTCATCCAACCAAATAAGCAAGCAAACCAAAAACTCACCTTCATAGTTAGAATCCGGTTTGGCAAACTATTTTGTGGATTAACTGGAAAGGAGTTTTTATGGTAGGTACTGTGACAAGATAATATCTGCTAAGCGAACACAATTGACAGAATTCAATGCCAAGGTGAGAGCTTAGACTTGATTCAAATGCTATTCGAAGGTGACTATAAGGTCTTTGATAGAACAGTGACATGATGTAGCAGTATTCTGAGAATATTAATTGCATTTCTATATGAAGGAGGGATTGAAGGAAAACAATGATAATTGGAAAAAACTCAGAATGAGATATTCAGCTCTGTATTAGGTTCCACAATAGTAATAGAGTGGGAAGGATGAAGCTAAGAGCCACCTTGAAGGAAGGGCAGGAAGATCTTGGAAGTTTGCTGATTATATGGGGTTCAGAGGTGAACCCAACACTAGTAAAAAATGCAGTACAAGGAGGAAGAAGGGAGATGAAGGTCACTAAAAAAATCCACAGAATCTTGTGTGAATTGGCAGTAGAGAACATTAATTCCTCAAACTTTCTCATGGTTAGTAGAGATGTAGACTATACTCATACATTCGGCACTCCTCCAATATTTGCAATTCGATTGATCATGCTTTTGCTTTTCTAGAGAATATGAAGACTACTGTCAGTTAAAACAGCTGAGAGAACAACAACAACAAAAATAATTCTCATTGCCAATATTCTTTTCCTCATGAAAAAATGTAGCAAAACAAAATGAAAACAGAAAAGAAAAAGAAATGGTGCCATCTAGTGGTGACTCAGTGCTATGGGTGGGAGAAAGAAATGATGATTAACTCAAGCTTTTTAATGTTTCATTATATGTATACTAGTGACCCGGTGCACAAAATTCGTGAACATTAAAAGGGGATTAATTAGAGGAAATAATTTAATATTGCTATTTTCCCCTTCTCTACAATAGAAGTGTCAGAGATGAAAGAAAATTAGTAAAATCTATATGAAAACCTTCCTCCTGTCAGAGTCTGGGGGCTCACCATGGGACCCAGAGTCAACTGCCCGCCCACCCACATGCACCACAAAATCACGTGAGACTCAGACCCGGCTGACCCCCTCCCATTGGGCTAGATCAGACCCTGCCAGTCACACCCTTGGTAAGCCCTGCTGGGCAGGGGGCATAGCCTCAGGTCCCCTGGCCTGAGGTCCCCCAGCCCAGACCAGGGCGGGGGGCATACCTTGAGGTCCTCCGTCAAGCCCTGCCAGGTGGGGGACAGGGCCTGAGAGCTCCTGTCAAGCCTTGCTGGGTGGGGGGCAGGGCCTGAGGTCCCCTGTCAAGCCCCATCGGCAGGGGGGGGTGCAGCCTCAGGTCCCCCATCAAGCCTTGCTGGGCGGGGCGCACCCTGAATTCCCCCAACCCAGCACTGGGGGTGCACCTTGAGGTCTCTTGTCAAGCCCTGCTGGGTGGGGGGCATGGCCTGAGGTCCCCTGTCAAGCCCAGCCAGGCAGGGGGGCGTAGCCTCAGGTCCCCTGGCCCGGTGCTGAGGTGGGGTGTGTGGCCTGAGGTCCCCTGTCAAGTCCCACCTGGTAGGGGGTGCGGCCTGAGGTCCCCCGGCCTGGCGCTGGGGTGGGGGGAACAGTCCGAGTTCCCTAGCTCAGCACCTGGATGGGAAGTGCATCTTGAGGTCCCCTGTCAAGTCCCACAGGGTGGGGGGCATGGCCTCAGGTCCCCTGGCCTGGCACTGGGGCAGGGGGTGCGGCCTGAGGTCCCCCAGCCTGACGCCAGGGTGGGGGGGGGGGCGCGGCCTGAGGTCCCCTGTCAAACCTTGCCAGGTGGGGGGGTGGCCTGAGGTCCCCTGTCAAGCCCCATAGGGGCAGGGGAGGGTATAGCCTCAGGTCCCTGCTGATTGCTTGTTAAGGCTCCTTATGGGAACTTGGCCTCAGCTGTGGGTGCAGCCATTTTTGTGATGGAGTGATGGTCAATTAGCATATTCCTTCTTTATTAGATAGGACTAGAGGCCCGGTGCACAAAATTTATGCACGGGTGTGGTCCCTAGGCCTGGCTGGAGATGGAAGTGTGAGCGTTTGACGTGGAAGAGCAGGTCCCAGCTGACCTCTGGGCCCTGGACAGTACCTGGGCCCCCGGGTCCCTGTATGTCCCCCTCCACCTGAGTCATGGCACCCAAGTCCCCACGCAGAGATGTGGTGAGTGTGGCTGGATGCCGCAGGCTAGGGTGCAGCGTGGGCCTCTGGGCTGCCCAGCTGCACTGCACTGAAGCCGGGCGGGCAGCGCACTCTCTTCTGGCCAGCCTCGTAGACCGGCTTCTGCGCAAACCCATGGGAAGCCTGGCTGGCCCCTGCAGTCCTGGCTGCTGCGGCCCGGCTCACCCAGAAGAGGCCGTGTAGGTGAGGGGCGGGCTTCTCGCGGGCGCCCAGCACCTGAGTGCGGGGGACTTCACTGGCATGCGAGCCCTGGTGTCCCAGGGGAGGGTATCAGGGGGAGTGAGAGAGAGCTTGGTGGACACCCTGCATTTTCACCGCACCTCCGTCCCCGTCACTCTTGCACTCAGATAGCCAGTGAGAGGTCACAGCACATTGCTGATGCCTGCCATGTTCTGTGCCACCCCTGGTGGTCAGTGCACATCATAGCGAGCGGTCCAACTCCTAGTCTCCTGGTCAAATGACCACCTGAGGGACAATTTGCATATTAGGCTTTTATTATATGGGACTAGAGGCCTGGTGCACAGATTCATGCACTGGTGGGGTCCCTCGGCCTGGCCTGTGCCCTCTTGCAATCTGGGACCCCTTTGAGGGATGTCAGAGAGCCAGTTTCAGCCTGATCCCCACAGGCCAGGCTGAGGGACCCCACCTGTGCATGAATCTGTGCATTGGGCCTCTAGTATGCATTTAAAATCTTTGGTTAATCTCTTCCTGCCCTCCCCCCTCACCCCTTCCCTCTGAGATTCATCAGTCTGTTCCATGTTTCCATGTCTGTGCATTGAGCATCTGCCCCCTGGTGGTCATTGAGTGTCATGGGTACTGGTTGAATGGTCAAACGGTCGGAAGGTCACTTAGGTTTTTATATTTATAGATGGTATCTTGTACAGTATCACACACCTATGCCAAATAGTTTCCCATATTCTTCAGTTTTGTTCCATTCCAAGAATATTCAATGACTTTCAGGTAACTGTTTCTAGAAGAAAGCACTCAGTACTGTTTTCTGTATATATAGATCACATGCAGTGAGCTATTTCTATCTTATCATACTGGATGCTGTTATTCTATGCATAAAAAAGACAAAAACTGAAAGCTGGGTAAAAAGATGTAGTACAATAATATACATTTGCCAGATATCTATAGCTATTCAATGTGAAATCTAATTATCTCCTTGTTTAGTGCTCAGGGTTCAGAGCCCTTAACCAGGAACTCTCTATCATCCTGCCCTTAATTCCAGAAAAGGCAGGTCCATGTTCATCTTCTGGGTCCTAAAACCAGTCATGAGTTTATTGTTACCTTTAGATGATCCTGTTACCTGCACTCCCTTTACTCTTGAGTATTCTGTGGGAGCATCTGGAAAACAATTGGTTGTACAGCCTGCATTTCTTCCTGGGTTGCGGATTTATACTCCGATCGTTAGGGGCAGAAATAGAATAGTGGAGACTAACTCTAAGTATAAGAAATATTAATCATGCTTTGCTAACTGTGATTGTTCTGATTAGAGAAAGCACATTCTAACCTGGCTGAGAGCTCTATGCCCCGGGACATAGGAGTTAACCTAGGAATGCAGTCAGTTCACTCTTATTTTCCAAGCACTGTCTGTAATCATGGAAAGATTAACAACCTTGTTGCTGACACAATCTAGTCCCGGAGGCACCAACCCTTGGCCCACCCTTTGTGACCCCCAACCTGTATTTCCTGAAATCTGGTTCAGGAAGCACCTGGGGCACCCAACCTCTGCAAACCCCCCATTCCACATGGCCTGTAACCTGTAACCATTATACCTTGCCTACTTTCCCATGCCTATAATTCTTACTTTCTCATGAATCTTTGTTCTTCTACCCAATATAAGCAGCTGGCTCCTGGGTAGGGGAGAGCAGAGTTTTGTGGAAGACCTGCTGCTCTGCCATACTGCCAGCATTATTGGAATAAATTCTCATATATAATTCAATACTGTCTCTGCTTAATTGGCTCAAGTAGTGGCAGGCAGCCTGGACCCATTGGTTGTCCAGTTTCATATTCTGGTGACCCAGATGGGACCACAAGCAGGTTAGTCCTCTGAGGTCCATACTGGGGATCACGCTTGCTGGCTGGACTGGAGGTTCCTGGGGCTGAGGCCTGGACTCTTTATTTGCAGCGCTCTCAGTAATTTTCCTGTTTTGGGTGCCAGCCGCAGCCCCAGCAATTCCATTGTCTCACCCAAGACCTAAGTTGAATCTTGTGTTCTGCAACTATGTAACGAGGGGCATCTGTTGTCTGTTGCCCTCCTAACCCCCAATCTGGTGTAAACCTAATCAGGTCCTGGTTGCAAGCGGCCTCTCACAATCCTTGCCTGGTCTCTGCACTCAAGCCTGATCAGTTTAGGGTTGAGACAGGGCCCTGCAAGGTGCAGGACTTCTGACAGTTGTCTGTCTGCTGTGCACACTTGTAAATATTGTATATGAGAGAGTCTCTCTTGATAGCTGTTTTGTGTCTTTTTGTTGTTTGGTTTAATTTGTTTACAGATGGGGGCATGTATTACTTTACAGATGGGGCATATACTTGTGTCAGGCTGAACCTATGGCAGGGATTTTAGGAACTTCCCAGCAGCTGCTGAGAGTTCTTAATATTGGGGATGCTCCCTGCTCTGCCTCTGAAAGGCATCAGCTGACCGAAACGTTAGGTAGTGAGAGTTCTTGTCTGTCTGTAATGTAACTGGTTACAGATGTTCTTTGCTTGCTTTCTTATCTTTTGGGGACTTAGTTTGCTCTTTGCTGTTTTATGGAAACAGGGAATCCTCTGTCTCTGATATTGGGTTTTGTGCCATTCAGACCCAAGGTCATTTGTTGTGCTAGGGTAGTGTGAGATAAGGTTCTAAGGCAATGTCCCAGTCCCTTTTTTTGGGAGAACTCATCCATTTACTTTAGGGGTTGTTTTGTTTCTGTTTTGAAGTAGAATAAGATCGCTTCTTAAATGCAAGATTTCATGTTGTTACAGCTATTCAGAAAGAAAAATATGGGAAATAAACCTAACCCCCCGCCCCCACTCCTCCAAGGCCTGGGAGTTGGTGCATTCCTAGGAACAAGCTGCAGGGTGGGGCCTGATATTGCCCTTCTCCCCCGCTTCCCCATGCCTTTTCTCTAGCACCCTTAAACATGTTATCCCTGTTCCAAATTTGCCAAGAAAATGGCTTAGGAAATAATAATTGGCTTTAAAATCTCATAAAGCTGTTAAGACATAATAAATAGATATATCTAAAATGAAGGATTTTTGATAAAGCTTTTCAGTAAAGCTTTACTGAATATATATGTATATACCTAAACATAGTTCCAAAGTCTTTGGTAACCTAGGTAACTTAAAACTTTGGCGTCTTGCTGAGTTAAACAATACAAATTATTAAATATCAAGATATTTTGAAATAACAGGATAATGAAATCTGATTTTGCTTACTTTTGGCTTCTTATTACCAAGAATCTAGAGGTGGACTTGAATATTTTAATGAATATGTCTTGTATTTTATTTGAAATCTATCTCATAAAAATGTGAATGTATTGCTAATCTGAGGAATGTAAATTACTTGTCTCCTAAAAATTAATGATGACTTCCTCTTTCATCGATGTTTCTATCTCTCTATTTCTCTCCCTTCTTCTCTCTCTAAAAATAAATAAAAATATATTTAAAAAAAGAACTCTATATCTGGATTTATAGAAATACTGGCAAGGAAAATCAGGAGAAACAAAAAATGATTATGGGACTGAATGAATTGAAAATAATTATATAGTTTTTATAACTTTTGCTGAAAATATTGCTGATTTTTAATCTTTTTTGTTTTTCAGACATAATGAAACTTGTTTCTTTTCCTTTTTTAAATTACATTTTTATTGATTTCAGAGAGGAAGGGGGAGGTAGAGACCGATAGAAACATCAATGCTGAGAATCACTGATTGGCTGCCTCCTGCACACCCCACCCTGGGGATTGAGCCCACAACCCGGGCATGTGCCCTGACTGGGAATTGAACCATGACCTCCTGGTTCATAGGTTGATGCTCAACCACTGAGCCATGACGGCCAGGCTTGCTTGTTTTCTTAAAGTAATTTAGCAAATTATATATTTTTCTCCCTGACTGATCCCTCCAGAACTTAGTAATACTTAATGAGTGAGACATGGCAATATGTTTCTCTGTATGAATTCAATAAGACCAGTTTCCAATTGTGGTTTTATTAACCAAGACTTGACTGCAACGTCATGTGTGAGAGAGACTTGCCTGGACTCTGGATATCACCAAAAAGCTTTAAGGAATGAAAACTGACTTTGAAGGCAATGTGAGCACCTTGGAGAAGTAGCCTGCCTGGTACCTTGCTCGATCATGTGGTTCATGGCAGTCTTTTCAGGTAAGGAACACAGGTTGCTTTTGTGAGAAATGGTGAGGAAGGAGTCTCAAGACATTTTGGGAACCTCAAGAATTTGAAATCACCAGGTATTGGAGGCAAATTTGATGGCAGCTAAATGGCTCAGTTTCTTTGCCCTGAGGGGCTAAAGTTCAATCATGGGATTACAGCAAAGCAGATTTTAAAATATACATTTTTTTTTATTGATTTCAGAGAGGAAGGGAGAGGGAGAGAGAGATTGAAACATCAAACAATGAGAGAGAATCATTGATCAGCTGCCTCTTGCACACCCCCTACTGGGTTGAGCCCACAATCCAGGCATGTGCTCTTGACCGAATCGAACCCAGAACCCTTCAGTCTGCAGGCCAATGCTCTATCCACTGAGCCAAATCGGCTAGGGCAAAACAGAGTAAAAAAAAAAAAATCCTAGCCTAGTCAGCATGGCTCAGTGGTTGAGCATCAACCTTTGAACTAGGAGGTCACGATTCGATTTCCCCAGTCTGCATTGCCTATAACCTGTAACCATTATACCTTGCCTACTTTCCCATGCCTGTGATTCTTACTTTCCCATGTAATCTTTGTCTTTCTGCCCAATATAAGCAGCTGGCTTATGGGGAGGGGAGAGCAGAGTTTTCTGGATGACCTACTGCTCTCCCATGTTGGCATTGGAATAAATGCTCATATGTGATTCAACCCTGTCTCTGCTTAATTGGTTCAACTAGTGACAGGCAGCCTGGACCCCTTGGTTGTTCAGGTTCATGATCTCTGGACACTTTGCCCATCTCAGTTTACTTGACATTTAAATGAATCACATGTTCCCTGTAGTTAGCCCAGGGTAGGACTAACCATAATTATTATTTAGTAGCAGACTGTAGATAACTCATGTGCATTTTTACATAATAAAAATAAATCTTACCCCTTTTATCATATTGTATATCACTTCTAAGCTTATCTAAACTTATTTAAGTTGCAGTCATTTACTAAAATCCATTTATTTCATGGATGCATGGCCACCTTGATTTGTCATTATTATTTAGATAATCCTCAGAAACTGATTAAACTCCTTTGGAGAGTAAAATGAGTCATTAGACTAATCTTACACAACCACCCTGCACTCCTGCAGTCCTTCAAAATGATCTTTATAAGTGTAAGTCGGATCATGTTACTCATCTGCTTAACTCAAAAATGGCTTCCCTTGCAATTAAACGCTAACTCCCACCTGCCCCACATCCTCTCTGGTGATGCTCCTGTGATGCTCTCTGGGCTCCAGCACAGTGACCTTGTTTGTGTCCCTGGTCCTACCTACCTAGCTCATGCGGGCTGGGCCTGGATCTCCCTCGCAGTTTCCCTTGTCTAGTCTCTGTGCATCCTTCCCTCTTCTGTTCAACTACCACTTTTCTGTAGAGGTCTTTCTTTCTTTTTTCCCCCCAAATTTTATATACGGTAGTCCTGTAAGTTGGTTAAAAATAAAGGCCAACATATAATTTCTGAAGGTTGAATTCAAGGGTAATTCATATGCCAAATATCACATCTAAGCTTTCCATCCTGAGAAACGTTGGCTGAGTTTTTTGGGGTCCATGGCCTGTTGTATGAGCAAATTCACTTGTCCACCCACTCTGAGCACAGTTCCTTCCTCCACTCCTTTCAGTTTCTCTTGCAGTCTCATCAAGGCACATTCAGCCACTTTGTTGAAACTCTGGTCAATTTCACTGAGGTTTCTTTTGCATTCTTGGTCATCTGCATTGGGAGTGGAGTGAAGCTCAGCTTCATCTCCCAGCCTCTGCTGTAAATATAAAGCTTTCAGAGTTTTTGTGGTCCAGGCAGAGAGGATCATACAAGAGGACCTTGTAGAGGCCTTTCTGGAGCTCCAGTCTAAACCAGGTTTTGAGCACTCTTCATTACCCTGTTTTATTTTCATCACCGTTCTTATCCATTGCATTTTTTATTGTTGTTGATTTTTCTCTTCCCATGAAATAAAGCTCTGTGAAAATAGGCCCCTCTATTGTTTACCTCTGGTTCTGCAGAGTTATAAGAAATGACTGGTAGGCAGTAATTTTTCTATAGATACTCATGGAATGAATGTAAGTGAATAAGTGAGCAGACAAAAGCAGCGCATAAACAAGCAAGTTGACACAGAGATCTGAATTTCATAGCTGTGGACAGAAAAATCTGGGTTGAAGGTATATTCAGGAATCTTAGTGATATCAAGCGCTCTATTACTTGAGCAAATCCTACCCAGAGGACATGAGTATACTTTGAAAATGGTCTTAAGGCTTCAATAAACTAGGCAGCCTGCTGGGGATTGATGGTTTTGTTTGCTGCTGTTATTGCCCAAATGAGGGAGATGTGTTTCTTCTCATTTGTTGCTTTATTTTTCTCTCTGGCGGCTGCTTGCCATGCTTTCGGCTCTTATTGTGTCCCATCCATTTATTTCATGGATGCTGGAATAAACCCTTGAGTGCTGTTAAGGTTGCTTGGGGACTGTGTGGGATATGTGCCTTGGTTTTGAATATCCTTCCCAGTGCAAATGCTGTGAGTATGCACCGAGGGGAGGGTGCAAGGGACCAGGTTAAATGATTGCCCTTAATCCAAAGAAAAATCTGCCTGAGTCAATACAGAGGGCTCATTAACAGTAAGTAATTTTTTTTGCGGGGGGGGGGGGGGCGGGAACCAAGGACTTTTTATAGTATTGTGTTGTTGTTGTTTTTTAAATTTATATGTATATATACTATATTTATTGATTTCAGAGAGTAAGGAAGAGGGCGAGAGAGACAGAAACATCCATGATGAGAGAGAATCATTAATCGGCTGCCTCCTGCACGCCCCCTACTGGGAACTAGCTGGCAACCCAGGCATGTGCCCTGACCGGGAATCAAACTGTGACCCCTGGTTCATAGGTTGATGCTCAACCATTGAGCCATGCCAGCTGGGCTTTTTAGTATTTTCAATTCTTACAGCCAAGTTGATCAGAAAGCTAGAGACGGAAAATAATTCTATGAGACCCTGGAGTTCCTCCACTTGTTTTCGGAGGCCTTAGGAGAAAGTCTAGAAGCTATATCATTTACAGATATTTGCATGGTCTCACTTGAAAGCATAGGGCTGGCCACCAAGCCAATACACATACCATTCCTCTGGCCTGCTGGAAGTGTCTGCCTGCTCTTTTCTGAGACAATGTATCTCTGTCTCTTTTAAAAAAATCTGAACAAGACTTACCAGCTGAATTAAATGATTACCTCATTTGAGTAGTTTAAAACCAGTCTCACCTTTTTCTCTTGTGTTTGAAGGAGTGTAGAGGGTTATACATTATGTTCCTGTCACGGTGTAATTATCACCTATAAAACAAGGCCTTGAACTATAAACCTTCACATATTTTCAAAGCAACATTCTGTTATATATGTGTTCCTGAATTATCTTTTCGCTTTGCAGACTTGTTATGGATTGTGTGTTTGTGTCCCACCAGAATTCATATATTGAAATCCTAATCCTCAATGTATTTGCAGGTGGAGCCTTTGAGAGGCAATTAGGTCATAAGGGTGGAGACCCTGCAGAGCTCTCTTAGCCCTTCTGCCGTGTGAGAACAGGGTGAGAAGATGGCTATCTAAGAAACAGGAAGCAGACCTCACTGGACATCAAATCTGTCAGCATCTTGATCTTGGACTCCCCAGTCTCTAGAACTGTGAGTAATGAATGTTTTCTTAAGCCACCCAGTCCATGGTATTCTTATTCTAACAGCCCAAAGGGACTAAGACAGTCGTGAAGGCAGAAACTTGGTTTTCTTGGTTGCACTTGCTAAATATTCATGTCTCCAGATAAATATTCATCCTTTAAGCAAAACAATCAGCATCCCTATGTGATGGCAAAAAATAGATCTCTAGTCTTTTTAACTCAGGGCCATTTAAGCTCTATTTTTGCCCAAGTAGAGCATGAATATAGGTGTCTTTAGAGATTCCTCTTTGCTTGTTCTTCAAGTGTTTCACTCTTGCCATACAGAATCATGTAAATGCACCCACAACTGAGTGGCTCCCTGCTTTTCAACTGATAGAGTTTAGATACATTATGCACTACATATAAGCAAATGTTTCATATTTTATGGCAGTATTGTGGGCTCTGATTAGGTGCTGTTAAATATTTTGGTTAAGTTAGACATTAATTTAGTCATTTTAGTTGCATTACATTTTGTTAAAATAGAAACTTTAAAGAAACTTTTATTATACCTATACTGCTTCTCCCCCCTTGAATTCCAGATTGATGTTTGGTATATTTTCAGGCTTTGGGCTCCCAAAAACTTTGCAGGGGCTATCCTGGTTTGGCCCATGTTTCTTGTTATTTCAAGACAGACATAAGTGTAGTCACCTCCCAAACATAAGCTTCACATTACAAAGTTTCTATTTAAAGTGAAGTATAGTTTCCCATTTTGTGACTGCTAGGCTGTGCAGAAAGTGTGCTATGTGACTGTTGGGGGTGGAAGAGATGGGGTGGCTCTCCACATGTTCCCCTCCTTCCTGTTGAGCTTGGCTGAGCTTGCCAGAGCCCTGGAAGTGGGAAGCAAGACGAGCATTAGATACTTCATTACACGGAGTCTTATGTCCAGGGTGGAGGTTACCTGTTGCTTGTCAGGCATAGCTGTGATGGTGGGCCACAGGACTGCTGAACATAGAGTCTTATTGACCCCATTCTTTGCAACTACAGGCTCTATTGTATGCTTGAGTAATTGACCTTGGCTTCCCTATTGTGAGTCAATATTGTGATTTCTAGATTGCTAGATTCCAAAGGGCAGAAATTGTATCTATCTGTGCAACTACATTTTAAAAATTACAAGGTAAGCCTTGCTAAGGTTCAAGAACAGTTTACAAACAGTTTTCTGTGGTAACAATGGTGGCTTAATAATAGACACAAAATGGTTATGTGAAGAATAGAAATCAATTCAATTCTTGAAATTGAAATCAACTATTCAATTTGTTATATGGAATTCTTAAAATGAAATTTTTAGTTTACTTTTTTTGTGTTCATAATAATCACAGGAGTATTTCTCTGACGAAGTTATACCCTGACCTGGAGCTCAATTACTAGTAAATCCTATGATTTTTTTTTTTAATGAAGAGTTGGGACTTGGCTAGACTTGGCTCTATCAGTGGATAGAGCATTGGCCTGTGGACTGAAGGGTTCTGGGTTCAATTCCGGTCAAGGGCACATGCCCAGGTTGCAGGCTTGATCCCCAGTAGGGGGTGTGCAGGAGGCAGCCAATCAATGATTCTCTCTCAATCTCTCCTTCTCCCTCTACCTTCCTCTCTGAAATCAATAAAAATATATTTAAAAAAATAAAATGAAGAGTTGACACTCAAATATTATAAATGAAAATATGGTAGGTCTCAAAATGAGCAGAAAAATAACCACGGCACTTTCATGCTTTGGCTTAGAATAGTAATAAAAACTCATCATAGATGGGCAAATGTGTTTTGAAAAAATGCAACAGTATTTCTGAGCTGCAAGGTCTTTAGAGATTTCATTCATTGGACAATGATCTCATGCATCTTTGGATTTTTTATACGTTTTCTCAAATTTATGTTCAAAAGTGAATTCTTGCTTTATTTCATCTCTTTCCTTCTGGCTGCTTAGTACAAAATCCTTGGTCATACTCAACCCTTCTCTTTCTTTCTCACTTTATTTGCTCTGTAATTAAGAAATCCTGTTGGCTTTATCTTAAAAATATATTCAGAATCCCACCCTGAGATTGCAGCTACCCTAATGTGAGGTACTCTTAGCTCTTACAAGACTTAATGAAATAGCCTCCTATCAG
This sequence comes from Corynorhinus townsendii, assembly GCA_026230045.1. NCBI lineage: Eukaryota > Metazoa > Chordata > Mammalia > Chiroptera > Vespertilionidae > Corynorhinus > Corynorhinus townsendii. The sequence goes on along the minus strand of JAPDVU010000006.1, from coordinate 110,127,786 downwards.
CTTCTTTCTTGATTTTCTTAAGTCCAATCTTACAAAAGTATGTAAATAATTTGTTATACTCTATCACCTATCTGCTCAAAACTCTATTATAACTTGTCACTCTACTCAGAGTAAAAGTTACCATCTTTAAATGATCTGCTTCCCATTGCATTGCAAAACCTCTCTCCTCCTGTATCCCTCTCTTACTCCATTCCAAGTGCACTGGCCTCCTGGCTATTGCTCTGTCATTCCAGGCATGCTTCCATCTTAGGGCCTTTGTACTGACTGTTCTCTGCCTGAAAAGCTCTTCTTCCACATAGCTGAATGCTTCCCTCCTTCAAGTCTTTGCTAAGGTGTGTTATCTTCTCAATATGGTAGACTCCTACCACCCTATTTATATTTGAACCTCACCAATTTCCTTTTGCAAAGCATTTATCACCTTCTAATTATTTATTTATTATGGTTTTTTTTTGGTTTAGTATAATAATAGAATTTAAATATCACAAGGGCAAGGATATTTGCTTGTTTCATTTACTGAGCCTAGAACAGTGCCTGAAGTAGTACCTGGCACATGGTAGTTGCTTAATTAATATTTATCAATATCAAATTGATGAATGAATAAAGGAAGGTCTGATGGGTTTGATATAGATTTGGATGTTGGAATGATTCCTCATCAGTGGGATATCTTTGATTAAATGATTATAAAAATGCATTTGATAGACAGTAGAATGGAAAGAGCTTTACCTTTAGAGTCAGAGTTGATTCTAGTCCCTGCCACTTATAGATATAGTTTCTGCTTTTTTATGCAGAACTAGTGGCCCAGTGCACGGATTCGTGCACATTGAAAGGAAATTAATTAGAAGGTGGCCTGTGGGGCGGGACTGGGTGAGATGGGCTGGACACATCCTGGAGCCAACCTCCCGTGGTCCCTTCCTGACCAGCTGCACCTGGGGTAGCTGGTTCTGGAGTGCGTCACTCAAGAACCAAGAACTGCAGCTGCCAAGTCACTGCAGGTAGGCAGCTCCTGTGTTGAGTGTCTGCCCCCTGGTGGTTGGGCGGTTGGACAGTCGCTTAGCCTTATCCTATCTAATAAAAGAGTAATACACAAATTGACCATACCTCCACTACACCCACAAGCCACGTCCACCAGCCAATCAGGAGCGAGTATGCAAATTAACCCAACCAAGATGGCTGCGGCCACAGAGCGAGCAGGAGGCTTGGGTTTCCCCGGCAATGGAGGAAGCCAAGCTTTCCGCACATCCTGGCTGGCATAGTCCTCCACTCAAGGCTACAATGTTTCTTTTTTTTTCAAATATATTTTATTGATTTTTTTACAGAGAGGAAGGGAGAGGGATAGAGAGTCAGAAACATCGATGAGAGAGAAACATCGATCAGCTGCCTCCTGCACACCCCCTACTGGGGATGTGCCCACAACCAAGGTACTTGCCCTTCACTGGAATCGAACTTGGGACCCTCTAGTCTGTAGGCCGATGCTCTATCCACTGAGCCAAACCGGTTAGGGCAAGGCTACAGTGTTTCACTTATAGAAGATAAATAAATCCCAACAAAAATGGCGGCAGCCACAGAGCTGGAGAGAGCAGGAGGCTTGAGTTGCCCCTGGTGATGGAGGAAGCCAAGCTTTCTGCACACCCTTTCGGCCCTAGGCCTCCACTCAAGGCTACAAAGTTTCAATTATAGAAGATAAATAAATCCCAACAAAAATGGCTGTGGCCACAGAGCAAGCAGGAGGCTTGGCACTGCTCAAGGCTACAAAGATTCAATTATAGAAGATAAATAAATCCCAACAAAAATGGCTGTGGCCACAGAGCCAGCAGGAGGCTTGGCTCCGCTCAAGGTTACAAAGTTTCAATTGTAGAAGATAAATAAATCCCACATACCAGGGCCTCCGCTTGGGTCGCTAGGGGGCATGGCTGGGCCTGCAAATCACCACAGGCCCCTCGCCCAGGCTGCCCCACACCCCAAGGGAACCCCCACTCTGATCTGGGACACCCTTCAGGGCAAACCAGCTGGCCCCCACCTGTGCACCTGGTCTCTATCCTATCTAATCCTATCTAATAAAAGAATAATATGCAAATTGACCATCACTCCAACACACAAGATGGCTGCCCCCATGTGGTCAAAGGTGGCTGCCCCCATGTGGACACAAGATGGCCACCACAAGATGGCCAGCAGGGGAGGGCAGTTGGGAGGGACCAGGCTTGCAAGGGAGGGCAGTTGTGGGCGATCAGGCCAGCAGGGGAGGGCAGTTGGGAAGGACCAGGCTTGCAAGGGAGGGCAGTTGGGGGTGATCAAGCCTACAGGGAAGGGCAGTTAGGGGTGACCAGGCCAGCCCAGGAGGGAAGTTGGGGGTGACCAGGCCTGCAGAGAAGGGCAGTTGTGGGGGACCCAGGCCTGCAGGGGAGAGCAGTTGGGGGGGACCAGGCCTGCAGGGGAGGGCAGTTAGGGGTGACCAGGCCTGCAGGAGAGGGCAGTTAGGGGTAACCAGGCCTGCAGGGGAAGGCAATTAGGGGCAAACAGGCTGGCAGGGGAGCAGTTAGGCATCAATCAGGCTGGCAGGGGAGTGGTTAGGGGGTGATCAGGCTGGCAGGCAGCAGTGGTTAGGGGCAATCAGGAAGGCAGGCAAGTGAGCAGTTGTGAGCCAGCAGTCCTGGATTGTGAGAGGAATGTCCGACTGCCCATTTAAACATCCCTCAAGGGGTCCCAGATTGGAGAGGGTTCAGGCTGGGCTGAGGGACACAGCCCCCACCCATGCACAAATTTTGTGCACCGGGCCTCTAGTCTACACTAATAAAAGAATAACATGCTATTTGACTGTACCTTCATGATGCCCACCAGCCAATCAGGAGTGAGTATGCAAATTAACCCAACAAAGATGGAGGATTAATTTGCATACGTAGGCGCCGAGCAGCCATGGTGATGATGCAGATGTTCTGCACCACCCCAGCCACTCCAGGCCTCTTGGGCAGCGTGGGAAGGTGGAAAGGCGGCTTCAGAATCTTCGTGCATTGGGCCTTTAGTGTGTGTGTGTGTAAAATATTTGCCTCTCTACAGTATGTGTAATATAGATGTTGACCCATTGTCGGATCTCATAAAATGGTAGCTATTATTACCGATCTTTTTAACCATGGAAAGATTGTGATAGCCTCTCTCAAGATGAGTGTATTCTATCAAACCTTTTTTAAAAAAAATGTATTTTTATTGATTTCAGAGAGGAAGGGAGAGGGAGAGAGAGATAGAAACATCAATGATGAGAGAGAATCATTGATCAGCTGCCTCCTTCACACCCCACACCAGGGATAGAGCCTGCAACCTGGGCATGTGCCCTGACCAGGAATTGAACCATGACCTCCTGGTTCATAGGTTGACACTCAAACCACTGAACCATCTGGCCAGGCTATTTTATCAAACCTTTAAGGAACAAAAATAATGCCAATATTACATAAAATATTTCAGAAAAATAGAGGCAGAGGAAATAATTCCCAAATGTCTTATGAGGCCTGCATTCCTTGTAATACACAAAGCTGATAGACATTAAAAAACAGCAACAAAGAAAATTGCATTACATTCCTAATGAATATCAACACAAAAATCCTCACAAAATAATAGCAAATAAATTCCAGTGGTATGCATAAAAGGATATTATAATCACTAAGTAGTGTTTATTCCAAATTATCCTAAGGTTGGTTTAACACTTGATAGTTAATCAATGTAATTTCCTATATTAACAAAATAAAAAAAGAAAAACTGTATAATTATTTAAACAGACATAGGAAAACGCATTTGACAAAACTGACCACCATTTGCACACACACAAAAAAAAATCTCCTGCAAAAAAGCATAAAAAACTATAAACCTACAGTAATCAAAACAGTATGGTATTTACATAAGAAGAAACAAATAGATTAATGGAACTGAATAAAGAGTCCAAAATTAAGATCCATCTTTTATGGTCATTTAATTTTCTATAAAATCTTCAAAGAAATTCAGTGGAGAAAGAAAAAATTTAATGCTGGTTTTTGTAGCTAGCAATATGCAAAGAAAGTGGGGGGGGGGGGAGGAAAAAAAGGAAAAACCTCTACTCCTGCTTCACACCATAAGAAAAAATAAATTCAACATGGTCTTAGAACTGAAGGTAAAAACTAAAATGATAAGTCTTCTGTAAAAAACATAGGAGAGTATCTTTGTACCTTGGGGATTAAAAAAAATATATTTTTAGATAGCACACAAATTAATAACTATAAAAATAGGCAATTAGATTCATCAAAATTTAAAACTAGTGCCCATCAAACTATACCTTTAAAAAGTTAAAACAAAAATTTTTATTGATTTTAGAGAGAGAAAGAAACATCGATTTGTTGTTATACTTATTTATATATTCATTGGTTGATTCTTGCATATGCCCTGATCAGAAATTGAACCTGCAACCTTGGCATATGGGGACCATGTTCTAACCAACTGAGCTACCTGGACAGGGCTCAAACTATACCTTTTTTAAAAATGGGCAAGCAACAAAGTGGGAAAAATATATGCAAAATATATATTTGACAAAGGACTTGTAGCTGCATTATGTACTTCTAAAAACTCCTTCAAGTCAATAATAAAAAGATAAACAATCCAATTTTTAGAAAAAGTGAGCCAAATATTTGAATAGACATTTAACAAAGGATGATGTACAAATGGGCAATAAGCACGTGGGAAAGTGTTCAGCAATATTAGTCATCAGATAAACGCAAATAAAACCACAGTGAGATAGCATTACTCAATCACCAGAAAGGCAAAAATTTAAAGGGCTGACAACCACAAAATTGGCAAGGATGTGGAGGAACTGAAATTCTCATACAGTGTTGGTGAGGGTGATGAAATGATATAATAACTGCATTATGACCCAGCATTTATACAAGGGGTATTTATACAAGAGGCAGGAAATATGTCCAGAGGAAGATTTGTATAAGAATGTTCATAGCAAGCTTATTCATATTACCCAAAAGCTGAATAAAGCTCAGGTGTCCATAAATAAAAGAATGGATAAACTGTGGTATATTCATACAATGTTATAGTATTGAAATACTACTCACCAATAAAAAAGGAATGACTTATTGATACACACAAAAACATGAATGCCATCATGCAGGTCTGAAAGAGAAGAAGGGTGTTTGCCTCTGGGAGTGGGAGCAGGGACTGACTAGGCAGGGAAGAGAGGAAACACTGCAGATCTGGAATAATGATGTTGTATAGCATGACAGGGGCTTGGATTACACAGATGTGTATATTTATCAAAACTCATCAAATGGTATAGTCAAAATTGTGCATTTTATTGAACATGAAATTTACCTCAAGGAAAATGTTAAACAAGTATTAAACTCTAGTTAGTGATACGCATCCCTAAATGTTAGGTAAAGTAGACTGAGGTCTGCAACTTAAAAACACATCCTAAAAGTAAAGAATATGAATAGGTGGATGGGTAGATGAATGAATATCGGATAGCATGTGAAGAAGCCAATGTAGCAAGATGATAATTGTAGAATCACATGGTAGGTATTTGAGTGTTCGTGGTATAATTATTTTAATTTTTATTTATGTTTGAAAATTTTCATAATGAAGTGTTGGGAACGAAAGTCTTTGTTGCTACAGTTCTAGGTAAAATGATGCTTGGTTGGGCTTCTATATATTAAAAAAAAAACAAACCAGCATTTTGTGTATGTGCTTATAAAAATTAATTATAATATTGCATCCCAGAGAATTTTTATTTTTGTTGATAATTCACATGAGACTCTGTGAATTTTCTGCACCTTGTTACATGACACAATAGGCCACTCAGTAGCATCAGTTTGCTCCGATTTGAATTTTTGAGGCATATCCTATAACATTTTTACCTCCGATTGCCTAGTTGAATATCTAGAACAAAATAATGTTGGTCACAGATTTATATCATCAGAAGTATGTTAAAAAGGGCTTTAGAAATATTCAGGAGGATATGTTATAATTTATCTGTTGTTAGTCTTAAATTAAAAATAAATAATTATTTAACTATGTCCCTCAGAAATATTTCCCTTGAATTTATTTCTTGCTTTTACCAAATTTGGTACCATATTTTCAACAATAAGAGAGTATCAGTAAGGTCTTGTGATTTCATTTAATTTGCTTAATTCTACCTTGGAATTAAATGAAAACATATTGTCTAACTTGGGGGGAAAAAAGGCACAAAGAAATGAATCACAAAAAGGAGAAGGAAAATCTGAGGGAGTGATTTACAAAGTAGAGATTTCCTGGCCTTCCCCCTCCTCTGGCCATATTTCTTTTGCATTAAAAATATCTCTGAAAAGAACAGTAAGTGAAATTTCATATCTATGGTAATGAAATACATACTATCAGTCAATCTGAATTAATAAAAACAAATTTTATTTAGAGGCAAAGAAGATGTGAAGATTTCATAAAAACTTACCAAGCATTCCTGTCCCTGAGAGTGGCTAGGAAGAAACCCATGAGCACGATGCAAACAGAGTCTGTAGTGTCTCGGGGTCAGGACAGGACAGCCTGCCCTGGTTAACACACATTTTCACTGAGCTCTCCCAGCTATGAGAGTGTAGGCACTTCCTCATGCCACTCCATTAGGCAAGGTTTTATCCAAGAAGAGTGTGTACCTCTGAAGAACCTAGAAGGAAACAGGAAGCAGTATGAGTGAAGATCAGTTATTTACCTTTTCTCTCACACACCCTTTTGTAAATACCACTAATATATACAGCTCTGAGCAAGCAAAGACTTTCCCTGGGCTAGTACACACTTGAGATCCAAAGGTGGTTGGTTTATAGGAGTGACGTCTCTGAACACAGGTCAATTTCTATAGCATTCTTTTAACAGTAAGCCAGGTTGAACTAAGGAGAGTTTGGTAAACAATTAACTTTCCAACCATTGTTTATCTTGAAACTTTATAGCTAGTTGTCAGTTTGTCCCAGTTTTAATTGCTGTATTTTATTTCACTAGGAGATCTCATTCCTTTACTTTCTTTTTTTCATTACATATTTTATCTTAAAAGCATTAATTAATTGAAGAATTAAGGAGTAAGAGCAACACTTCTGGAAAAGAGTTTAGCAATCCTATCTAATAAAGAGGGAATATGCTAATTAACCATCACTCTGTCACAAAGATGGCTGCACCCACAGCTGAGGCCAAGTTTTCTTAAGGCGCCTTAACGAGCAATCAGCAGGAACCTGAGCTATACCCTCCCCCGCCCTGACAGGGGACCTCAGGACACGTCCCCCACCTGGCAGGGCTTGACAGGGGACCTCAGGCTGTGTCCCCCGCCCTGGCATCAGGCTGGGGGACCTCATGTCACACATCCTGCCTTGGCACCAGGCTGGGGGACCTTAGGCCACACCCTCCACCTGGCAGGGATTGATGGGGACTTCAGGCCTCGCCCCCTGCCCCGGTGCCAGGCCAGGGTACCTCAGGTCATGCCCCCCACCAGACACGGCTTGACAGGGGACCTCAGGCTGTGCCCCCCTACCCGGCAGGGCTTGACGGGGGACCTCAAAGTGCACTTCCCATCCTGGTGCTGGGCTAGGGGACATCAGGCTGCTCCCCCTGACCCAGCACCAGGCCAGGGGACCTCAGGCCGCACCCCCATCAGGTGGGGCTTGACAGGGGACCTCAGGTCATGCCCCCCACTACAGCACTGGGCCAGGGGACCTGAGGCTGCACCCCCCTGCCTGGCTGGGCTTGACAGGGGACCTCAGGCCATACCCCCCACCCAGCGGGGCTTGATGGGGGATCCCAAGGTGCACCCCCAGTGCTGGGTTGGGGGAACTCAGGCTGTGCCCCTGCCCAGCGGGGCTTGATGGGGGACCTCAGGCCACGCCCCCCACCCAGCGGGGCTTGACAAGAGACCTCAAGGTGCACCCCCAGTGCTGGGTTGGAGGAACTCAGGCCATGCCCCCTGGCCAGCAGGACTTGATGGGGGACCTGAGGGTGCACCCCCCTGCCAGTGGGGTTTGATGGGGGACCTCACGCCATGCCCCCCACCCAGAGGGGCTTGACAGGGGATCTCAGGCCATGTCCCCTACCTGGCGGGGCGTGATGGGGGACCTCGAGGCATGCCTCCCACCCTGGTCTGGACTGGAGAACCTCAGGCCATGCGCCCCCCCCCCCCCCATCCTGGCCCCAGGCCAGGGGACCTGAGGCTATGTCCCCTGCCTGGTGGGGTTTGACAAGGATGGGACTGGCTGGGTCTGGATCTAGCCCAATGGGGAGGGGGTGGGCTAGGTCTGGGTCTCAGGTGATTTTGAGGCGCATGTGGGTGGGCGGGGACTTGACTCTGGGTCCCGTGGTGTGCCCCAGACTCTGACAGGAGGAAGGTTTTCATATAGATTTTACTAATTTTCTTTCATCTCTGATACTTCTATTATAGAGAAAGGGCAAATAGCAATATTAAATTATTGCCTCTAATTAATCCCCTTTTAATGTGCACGAATTTCATGCACTGGGCCACTAGTATATACATGTTTCTAAACCGAGGCCTTTGAATGGAAGGAATTATAAGTGATCATTAAATACACAGAATTTACAAGTTGAAAAATCTTGCTCATATGTGCTCTCCAGGAAGTATACAAAGATGCTGTGGTGAATTAGTCATTTTTGAAAAAATAAGTATTTGGGGGCGGGCAGCTCGCCTGTTCTCGGTGTCTCCCTTGCTCTCTACCCCGGCCGTGCCTATGCTTTCGTAGCCTCCTTGGCTCTCGGCCATCCCGGGCGGGCGGGCTGGGCTGAGGCAGGCGCCCACCGTAGCCGGTGGGCGGGAGCGCGTGCAAGCTGCTTGGCACTGCAGGCGGATCCCGCCGCGGGCGCGGAGCAGTGATGTTGGGCTCCTCTGCGGCCTGCAAGGCAGGCTCGGCGCTGTTCACCTTGCAGCAGACGGCACCCCACGAGGATCAGGAGAACATCAACCCCGAGAAGGCGTCTCCCACCCAGCAGCCCAGCAGCCCTGGACCTGGGCCCGGCTGGCGGTACTGAAGGCGGGAACCAGCGGGCTCCAGCGCCGGCCGCCGCAGAGGCCCAAGACGCGACGGGTTGCACCTCTGAAGGATCTTCCTGTAAATGATGAGCGTGTCATTGTTCCTCTCTGGAAAGCAAACAGCAAACAGCCTGCATTTACCATTCATCTGGATGAACCAGAAGAGACTCAGAAGAGACCAGGCGAATCTAAAGAAACAGAATGCCAAGATGTCCTGGCGTTTAATTCAGCTATTGCTTTACCTGAACCAAGAAAACCACTGGTACCTCTTGATTACCCAATGGATGATAGCTTTGAGTCACCATACGCTATGGACATGTCAATTGTGTTGGAAGAGGAAAAGCCAGTGAGTGTTAATGAAGTCCCAGACTACCATGAGGACATTCACACATACCTCAGGGAAATGGAGATTAAATGTAAGCCTAAAGTGGGCTACATGAAGAAGCAGCCAGACATCAACAATAGCATGAGGGCCATCCTCGTGGACTGGTTAGTTGAAGTAGGAGAAGAATATAAACTACAGAATGAGACCCTGCACCTGGCGGTGAACTGCATCGACAGGTTCCTTTCCTCCATGTCTGTGCTGAGAGGAAAACTTCAGCTGGTGGGCACTGCTGCTATGCTGTTGGCCTCAAAGTTTGAAGAAATATACCCCCGAGAGGTAGCAGAGTTTGTGTACATTACAGATGATACCTACATCAAGAAACAAGTTCTGAGAATGGAGCACCTCGTTCTGAAAGTCCTTTCTTTTGACTTAATGGCACCAACCGTAAATCAGTTCCTTACCCAGTACTTTCTGCACCAGCAGCCTTCGAACTGCAAAGTTGAAAGTTTAGCGATGTTTTTGGGAGAGTTAAGTTTGATAGATGCTGACCCCTACCTTAAGTATTTGCCATCAGTTATTGCCGGAGCGGCCTTCCATCTAGCACTCTACACAGTCACGGGACAAAGCTGGCCACAATCCTTGGTACAGAAGACTGGCTACACCCTGGAGAGTCTGAAGCCCTGTCTCTTGGACCTGCACCAGACCTACCTCAGAGCGCCACAGCATGCGCAGCAGTCCATCAGAGAAAAGTACAAACATTCCAAGTATCATGGTGTTTCTCTCCTCATCCCACCAGAGATACTACATGTGTAAGTGAAAGACTGACTTTGTTTTCTAAGAGTTAAATCAACGTATATGGTGTACAGTTTTTAAAGTTTTAAATTTACAATCATTTCTGAATACAAAAGTTATGGTCAGGTACAAATTATGGTCTCTATTCCTTTTTAATGGTTTTAATTTGTATATCTTTTGTACATGTACTATCGTATCTTAGATATGTGGCTGATTATGAGTGGTTTTATTAAAGTATTAATGATGCCAGCTGTCAGGATAATAAGAATAAGAATTAATAAATTGATTTGGAAAACTTAGTTTGTAAGTCAAATTTAACTTGAGGTAAAAATTTGACTTCAGGGTTTCACAGAAAAGTTAATTTCTCCTATGGGGATTGGAAAGGGTTCTCCTAAAATTTAAAAGACTTCAACTACCTTATAGTTTTGGGAAAACAGACAGTAGCTCCGACACTCACTTCCCTGAGCATCCAACCATTTGCTGGCTCGCATAACCAGCATGTCTGGAGTGGATCTACTTGCTGACCAGTTGTGGTCCTTGGTGCACACCAGAAAAGTGCTCTCCACTCCTCTTTCACCTGGACATGGCTGAAGTGGCAGTTATTTAAAACCTGTTAAGTTTTCCAGAAGGTTTATTAAGAGCATAATGTAAAAACGAAGAAAATGACTAGATTTTATAATGGATTTGTGAATAAAAAACGTTCAAGGTTGCTAGCACTTAAATAAATATCCTTTTAATAGTTCTGTACACACACACACACACACACACAAAAAAAAAAAAAAAAAAAGAAAAGAAAAAAAAAGGAAAATAAGCATTTGGGCCCTGGACAGGTACTTGTTAGTTAGAATGTCGTCTCAGTGTGCCAAGGTTGCAGGTTTGATCTTCAGTCAGGGCACATACATGAAGCAACCAATGAATGCATAAATAAGCAAAACAACAAATTTCTCTCTCTCTCCCCCCCAGATGTGATGATTACAGTGCTAAGTGCTGGCTGTGTAAACGGTATGTTGACTCTGGAAAAAAAAAATCAAGAGAAACATTTTAGATTTGAAGAGAGGAATCCAAGAGGGCTTTGATCCTGGGTGAGAGATACAGGGAAGTCTAAGCAATGCTATTCAGTAAAAATATGAGAGGCATATATGTAATTTAAATTTTCTAATAGCCACAATAAGAAAGCAAAATAAAATGGAAAAATTACATTTAATATTTTGTGTTACTTAATCCATTATATGCAAAATATCATTTCAATCTATAAATCCATTGTGTATTTCACAGTGAACTCGGACTAGCCATGTTTCAAATGTTCAATAGTCACACGTGGCTGGTAGCTATTGTATTGGATTACATAGACTGAATTTAAGAGATAATAGCATAGCCCCAGCCAGTTTGGATCAGTGGATAGAACGTCAGCCCATGGACTGAAAGGTCCCGGGTTCGATTCTGGCCAAGGGCATATACCCGAGTGTGGGCTCGATCCCCCCTAGTAGGGGGCATGCAGGAGGCAGACAGTCAGTGGTACTCTCTCATCATTGATGTTTCTATTTCTCTCTCCCTTCCTCTCTGAAATCAATAAGAACATATATTTAAAAAAGAGATAATAGCATATTTTAAAAATAGTGACTTTAAGGAACCAACAGGGCATCTATGTGAAACTATGAAGCTAATTTTGGAGAATAGAAAAAAAATCCAAATAAATGCAAAGCACTATATTCCAAAGCATGTTTTTAGAACATTAGGTGCTCCAAATGCTTATTTTTATTTATTGATGAGAGAGAGAGAGAAAGAGAAGAGAAACATTGATGAGAGACAATCATCAATGGGCTGCCTCCTGCACACCCCACGCCTCCCTGCATGCTGGGGCATGTGCCCTGACCAGGAATTGAATCCATGACCTCTGGGAGCATGGGACGATGCTTAACCACTTGAGCCACACCAGTTGGGTGGAGTCACATTTTTATATATTACTAGTGGCCCACTGCATGAAATTCATGCACAGGGGGTGGGGGTCCCTCATCCCAGCCTGCACCATCTCCAATCGAGGACCCCTTGGGGGATGTCTGACTGCTGGTTTAGGCCCAATCCCTCTTGCAATCTGGGACTGCTGGCTCCTAACCAGTCACCTGATCACCCCTAACTGCCTCTACCTGTCTGCCTGATTGACCCTAACTCCTCTGCCTGTCTGCCTGATCACCCCTAACTGCTTTCCCCTGCAGGCATGATCTCACCCCCAAATGCCCTCCCCTGCCGGTCTGATCTTGACCCAAACTGCTCTCCCCTGCCTTGGCCCTAACCACCATGGCTTTGTCCAGAAGGAAGGCGGATGTGCGGAAGATGGCCAGTCGACCCAGTCTAATTAGCATATTACCCTTTTATTAGTATAGATTATTTAATGGGGCAATAGATTTTTCATTAAAATGTTTTCTCTTCCATTTGATGCCTGTTTACTTCTTTTTCTCCATTATTCTTTCCTATATTCTTCCCCCTTTTACCTCTCTGCCCATACAAGGGCTCATATGTGGTAACAAGCATCACAGTTGCTCCTGTGTTACTTGTGGCTTTCATCCCAAACTGAAGGAAGGTGGTACATCATTTTAGTTGTAGTGTTGGTTGACTTAGAGGTAGGGTTTTAAAAGACTGGCATGTGTGGGCTAGTCAGGATATTAAGTGAAAAACCATGTCCCATCTCATTTAGCCTTAAGTTTAAAAGTTGAAGCTGAAGTTTTAAAAATGCACACACAGCCCTAGCTGATTTTGCTCTGCAGATAGAGCATTAACCCATGGACTGAAAGGTCCCAATTTCAATTCCGGTCAAGGTCATGTACCTTGGTTGCAGGCACATCCTCAGTAGGAAGTGTGCAGGAGGCAGCTGATTGATGTTTCTCTCTCATCAATGTTTCTAACTCTCTATCCCTCTCTCTTCCTCTCTGTAAAAAAAATCAATAAAATATATTAAAAAAATAAAAAATGCACACACAGCCCTAGCTGATTTGGCTCAGTGGATAGAGCATTAGCCTGCGGACTGAAGCATCCTGGGTTCAATTCCAGTCAAGGGCACATGCTTGGGATGTGGGTTTGATCCTCAGTAGGGGGCATGCAGGAGGCAGCCGATCAATGATTCTTCCTCATCATTGATGTTTCTCTCTCTCTCTCTCCCTCTTCCTTCCTTTCTGAAATCAATAAAATATATATATTTAAAAATGTGTGCACGCACACACACACACACACACACACACACACACACACACACACACACAGCATGTTATTATGTAGACTTTAAAAAGTGCTCTAGATTATGCAGATTTTAAAATTTAGAGTGTAGAAAGTGTATCAGCTCTCCCCAAACACTAGCAATACCACACTGTCTGAAAACGCAATAGAGGTTGAGATAGGAAAATTTGAAGTCTCATTGTCCATGTTCCACAGGAATCTAATGCCAACCTCAGTAGTACCTCAGTGACAGAAATCCCCGGCAAATTAGGAGCAGAAGGGATCTTCTTCAATCTGATGATGGGCATGTATAAAAACCCAGAGCTAACATTACACTTAAAGGTGAAATGTTGAATGCTTTTCTACTACCCTTTACCTCTTTGCACACAATATGCCACAATTGCCTAATCCTCACAGCTTCTAACGACACAGTAACATTTAGTCTAAGGCAATTCAGCCAAATCTTTTCAACCTTATGCTGAGGTTGTAGCCAGTCCGGTAGGTATGCCCTTCATAACACTTTCAAATAGATGTTTCTTTTGTTCTTTTGCTTGAGGGATACACTACTTCTGATGCATTCCATCACTGTAGAGTTCTGACTGTTAGAAAAGGTCAACTTACATGAAATCAAATTGTATTTCCTTGAAATTTCTACCAACAGAACTTATTTTCATGTTTTTATGTACATAGATCATTTGCAATTGGGATATTTGAGGATGGTTACACCATTCCATCTGAGACTTCAGTTTGGTAGCTCTTTTATAGGCTTTTGCATTATATTAGGAACATAAATCCTCTGAAAATCCTGGTTGTTTTTATTTAAATCATTTGTAGTTTGTCAAGTGTTCATCTAGGACCATGGTCGGCAAACTGGGGCTCACGAGCCACATGCGGCTCTTTGGCCCCTTGAGTGTGGCTCTTCCACAAAATACCACGGCCTGGGGGAGTCTATTTTGAAGAAGTGGCATTAGAAGAAGTTTAAGTTTAAAAAATTTGGCTCTCAAAAGAAATTTCAATCGTTGTACTGTTGATATTTGGCTCTGTTGACTAATGAGTTTGCCGACCACTGATGTAGGAGATGTGGTGTCCAGAGTGTATACAACATCTACAGGGGTTCTTCTCTGGACACAATAGGCCAGAATATTGCCTCTTCATTCTAAATAATTCCCCCCCTTAAACAAAAGTTATGTTCTTACTATGAACCAATATGTTCATCCTCTTTTAAACCTGCTGCAGATAAACCAGACCATTCTATACTTAACTAGTAAAGATGTTGTTTCGTTTTTTAAAGTAAGTGTAGGTCCTTACATTTCTTTTTCCTAAATTCCATGTTAGTTTTCACACAATGTAATTCTGTCATATAATGTATGAACTATCTCTCACAGCTTTGTGTCTTTCACAAATTTGATCAGCATGTTGTTTTCTCTATCCAAGTTATGTGTCAAACTGTTGAAAAACATGGGCTGAAAATGGCACTTGAAGTCTGCGATACAATTTAAATCTAGGAATCAGTATTCTGTGGTTATGTTGTTCAACCAGCTAATAGTCCTCATATGGACATTACTACCATCCACTTAAACTTCTCTACTGAATTACAGGTCATCATGAGACACTGTCAAGGACTTGCTGATGGCTAGTTTTGGTATTTTGTGGGTTTCTTTTTTTTTTTTTGTATTTTGTGGGTTTCTCTAGGTTAACTTTAGGAAGTAAGGTTGATTCAAGACCAGTTGTTTTTCCTTAATGCGCTGTGGTCTTAGTGATTCCAGCTTTCCATTCTAGGGGTTTATACATTTCTTTTTAATTGTGAGCTCGCTTTCTGGATAAGATACTTCTTGCCCCTGATGAGGGAACTTGGAAAATGCGGGCCTCTTAAACTGTGGTGGGGATGTACCGTGGGGAGAAAAATCATGATTATTTTTGGAGGAGAGAACTGTCTGTGGTTTGGTTTTTCTCAGTGTGTTTAAGTTAGATTCTGGACTTAGACCCTACAGAGATTATTTGGTTCTGCGTCCCTCTGAGTTTCAAGGAAAATTCTACTTCAACATATGGTACAGATAAGATGTAAAACACAGAAGAGAGTTTATAACCTTAGGATTTGAAAGTGACAAAGAGCAAATTTTACTTAGATACAAACTTTGTTTTTAATTCACATTTCATATTAAGGCTTAAAATTCAAAATGTCCAAAAACGTTCATAAAGTTCTTGCTTTCATTCCTATTTTCAGCTACTTACTGATCCTCACTAAAGACAACCAACTTCATTGTGTGTGTGAGAGAGATATTTTATGCATATACATTCAAATATTTAAAAATACTTTGCTTTATTTTTAGTACAAATGGTATATTACATATTTTTTCTGTATTTTGATTTTTCTATTTAATATATATTGGAAGTCATTCTAAGAATATGAAATCTTTAAATAAGTTATGAGGGCATATTTTTAAAAATGTCATGTTAAAAATAAGTTCTTTTCATGCTATAGTTGCTTGTTTTTATTATAACATTAAATATTAAATATTACATTATTTTAAAATTAAAATATTTAAAAGCTAACATAGGCCACTAGATGGTGCTATCATCACAAAGAAATGAAATACAGTATAAACATATTTTAAAAATAATTTCCACACCATAAGTAACAAACTGAACTACTACAGAACTATATACAGTAAAAACAGTTAACTGGGAACTTTATATGCATATATGCATAGCCCATGGATACAGACAATAGTGTGGTGAAGGCCTGGGAGGGGTGAGTGAGGGTATGGAGGGTCAATGGGGAAAAACAAGGTGGGACATCTGTAATACTTTCAGCAATAAAGATAAATTTAAAAAAAGCATAAGCTAAGCTTCTAGGTACTGTTCCCCAAAGACAGACATAGAGATTTTTCTTTCTTTCCAATTATTTTATCTATATCTATCTCTACATCTACATATATATCTATATCTATGTCTATATATATTCTTTTATAAAAAATATCTCATATTGCACATTGCTATTTTGGAGGTTGCTTTTTAAAAACCTAATAATATAAATGGAGTTCTTTACATGTCAGTACATATAAATTAATTTTGTTTTCAACAAAATTTGTAAGGTGGTTTTAAGTGATCAGAACATTATAAAATATTAAAATTATTTATATTTTGTTATCTTTGTATAAATATTATAATTATTTAATGTTATATTTATTTGTTGTATTTAATCCCACCTCTAACAACAGACACTTAGCTTGCATCTGAATTTTGCTTATACAAGGAATGCTGCACAAATCCACCTTGGACATTTACCTTGGTGCAATGGCTGTAAAAGTCTATATTGACATCATTTTCTCTCAGAATTTTAAAGGCATGGTCTCCTATGAATGAAAGCTCCTAGCAATGCCATTCTTATTACTGATTCCATGTAAACCCTTTGAATCTGATCTGTTCTCTCTGTGCCTATTTCACTACCCCCCTTTCTTGAAAGAATATTTCTTCTGTACACTTTTTCTAATTGTTGACACTATTACAGATGTCCTCCACTTACCCTTCCCCCCGCCTTTGCCCACCTCTACCCGGTATCCCCTCAACTCCCATCCCTCTGGCCTTTACCACATGTTGTCTGTGTCCATGGGGTATGCATATATGTTCTTTGGCTAATCTCTTCATCTTCTTCCTTCATTCAGTACCCCTTCTCCCCCAACCCACACACACGCCCCTCCCCTCTGACAGCTGTCACTCTGTTCCATGTACCAATTCTTTTTCGCAAACATTGTTTTGAGCCCTCAGTCTGGAAACTTATGCTCATTCATTCTGGAATGTGTTCTTGTATTAGTTTTTTGATACTGTCTTCCCCTCTATTTTCTCTTTTAAGAACTTCTATTATTCAGACAATCTGATTCTCTACTGTTGAAAAAAATTTTTATCTTCTCTTTTTTATCTTTGTGTCTTTGTTCTATTCCTGCTCAACTTTATTTTCCAACGTTTCTTTTGGCTTTGGATTCTGCTGTCAAATTTTTAATTTACAAAGGTTTCCCCCTGTTAGTAGGGTCACCAACTGTCCGGTTAGCCTGGGACTGAGGGGGTTCCTGGGAAAAGGGACTTTTAGTGCTAAAACTGGGGCAGTTCTGGACTAACCAGGATGGCTAGTTACCATAACTGTGGATACTCTATTTTGGTAATAGCTTTTCCTTTTTTTCTCAGTTGCAATATTGTTCACCCCACCCTGAGAATGTTAATTATTGATTTTAAAAAGGTCTTTATTTTTCACAGGATCATGTGTGGTCTCTGCTTTCTTTGAGTTCCTTTGGTTGATTTTATTTTAGTCTCTCCTTTATGTTGGAGATTTTCCACACATGTCTTGTGATTTTTATCTGGCTGAACATAGTGAAGAGTGTTGGGGAAGTTTTAGGAGAGTGGCGAGGTTCAGCAGCTGCCGGGTTTTGCTGCAGGAGGGTTGGGCAGGGACCTAGGCATCTCATTATGAGATTACAGAATGTCAGTCTACAGCTCTTTCTTGGGCTGGCCAAGAAAGCTCCAAACAGAAATCCTCCATGTTCTTGCTTGGCAGTCATCATTCTGAGGGAGCAGGGGCAAGTGGAGAAAAGGACTGAGTGGCGATGTGTAAGCAGGCTTCCTCTCACTCCCTGTTTTCAGAATGAGGCCTCGCTCCATTAGCCGCATTTGATGTCTCTGGGACTGGATGCTCCATGGTTCAAACGTTTCAAGAATGTGAACCTTCAGTTTTCTGTTGTTGCTGAGATAGGTCCTTTCCTAGCTGTGTTAAAAGAAGAACCGTTTCTGAGAGTCAAATTGCTCCTTATTAGTGATTTTTTTTCTTCCATCTTATTTTAGTGACTCTCAATTCATCAAATTTTAGTTCAAATACTTTAGAGTTTCCAATCTTTTTCCAAAGTCCTTAGAATGTTTTGCAAGGTGTCCTAGTTACTTTCTGACTTTATCTCCTAATGCCTGTCCTCAACCCCCTAACCACACTAGTCCCCAACACACTAGCCACAGTCCCAATTCAGCACATTTATATTTGAGGTACCATCATCCACCAGATACCCACATGATCAGCTCACTCAAATCCTTCAGTGTGTGCTCAGATAACACCTTCCAGCAAGGCCGTGCCAGATCACCAAATCCTACAGTGTACTCACACCCTCAGTATTATCTACCTCTGTTCTGAATTTTTTTCCACAGCCCTTAATCCCATATGGGGTTAGTATATATTATTAGTATATATTCTAATAGTGAGATCATATTATTAGAATGTAATTTCATTATCCTATATAATAAAAGGCTAATATGCAAATCAACCGAACAGCAGAACAACTGGTCACTATGACATGCACTGACCACCAGGGAGCAGATGCTCAGTGCAGGAGCTGTCCCCTAGTGGTCATTGTGCTCCCCCTGTGGGAGCACTGCTCAGCCAGAAGCCGGGCTCATGGCTGGCTAGCACAGCAGCGGTGGTGGAAGCCTCTCCCGCCTCCATGGCCCTATGGGGAGCGGGCCTAAGCCATCAGTCAGACATCCCCTGAGGGTTTCCGGACTGCGAGAGGGTGCAGTCCGGGCTGAGGGACCCCACCCCCCTCCGAGTGCACGAATTTCATGCACCGGGCCTCTAGTTAGAAGATAAAGCTGCATTACGATCGACATTTTTGCCTCCTTATTTTGCACTATTTCTCCAGTGAACAGGAATGCTTTGCAAATGGAATAATTTGCATTTTTAAATATATTTTATTGCTTTCCCACAGAGAGGAAGGGAGAGGGATAGAGAATCAGAAACATGGATGAGAGGGAAACATCGATCAGCTGCCTCCTGCACACCCCCCATTGGGGATGTGCCCGCAACCACGGTACATGCCTCTGACCGGAATTGAACCTGGGACCCTCAAGTCTGCAGGCCGACGCTCTATTCACTGAGACAAACCAGCTAGGGCATGATGTGCATTTCTTACCTGCCCTGTATGTTCACTTTTGGTAGCATTTGGTACTTCAGCTCTTGGGTCTTTTCAGGGCAGAACAAATAGTCCCAATTCATCTTAGTTGCCCAACTTCTCCTGTTGCTTTTCATTGGCACTTAAGTACATTATGTTTCAATTCTAACTCAGGTATCACTCTCCTGACTGCTTCTAAGATTCTAAAACTTTGTGATCATTTGTCTGCTATCTATTTCACATTATCTTCGTCTTTACAAATGTATGCCTTAAAAAAATTCCTCTACTGTAATTTTAATGGGAGTTTGGGAAAGAAATGGAGAAAATCATATGTTCAGTTCATGAAATTTAAGCAGAAGTCCTAAGGCAGCTATTTACATATTTTGGCTGTTTGTTTTTATTTCTTTGTGAAGTGCTTGCTTATACATGTTTTCTCAATTTTCTTTAATATTGTTCTTCTTTTGTTGTTTGGCAGTGATTTCCTTTGTATAGTAAGAAAATGAGCTTTCTGGCATTTGTGCTGTAAAGATTTTGCACAGAAAGTTCAGTTATGGATTTGGTATGTCTATGTGGTTGTTGTTTCATGACATTTTATTTTACCAAATTTTTCCTATATATCAATTGGTTTCATTCTTTGATTTCATTTCTAGATTCTCTAGTATGTTTGATTGATTTACTACAAAGTAATTCAGACATACAGGGAGCATACTCAATATACCAACATACTCAATGTTGGTTGTAAGAGACACAAATGTAAAAATATTCTAAATATTCTTTGTTGTAGTATTTCATTTGGTCATTAAATCTTTTGCTTTTATTTAATCTAAATGCAAATCCATTGATTTCGTTTTTAAAAATTTGTCTTTATTGTTGAAAGTATTACAAATGTTGCTCTTTTTCCTCATTGATGCCCTCCACCCCACATCTGCCTTTCCATTGATTCTTTTGTTAATTTCCTAAACCATTTTCCCTGGACAGTTCTAGTGTGTGGAAGTTTGGAACTTGGAGTCTGCTAGAGCTGCTAGCCCTTTCACTTATTCTCCTTTTCCTTAGTAACAGAATGCTGCTTTTAAATTGTACACATTGCAGTACAGAATAAAAGACCTTTTAGGCTGTCGCTGCAGCTCCATGTGGCTAAGTGTCTATGCTACAGCCAATAAGATGAGAGTTATGCTTGGGAGTCATGAGAAGACTCCTGAAAGGGTGCAGACTCAGTTGGGAGGTGTCCTTTTTACGCCTCTTCCTCTTTTCTCCTTATAGCTGCAGGGTTGTGACGGCTGGAGCTCCCAAATTTCCAGGGCCATCTTGGACATGAGGTCAGAAGGCTGGATAGTGAGCCAGAAAGATAGGAATCCGGTCCTACTAATACCACAGTTCTGCCCTAACAGCCTCTATCCATCATTCGATTTCTCTTACGTGAGTGAGAAGCAAACTTTTATTTCCTTTAAAAGACTATTTTGGTTTGTTAGATGCACATGCACCTAATCTTAATTATCACAACAAAGAACCAGGGTCTAGTTGGGAAAGGAACATCCTGTCCTCCTCCTCCTCCACCTGCCGAACTTGTACTCATCCTTCACATCTGAGCTCAAGTGTTTCTGGTTTTCTCACCTGGGTCAAGTTTTCCAAAGCAGCTTATACACACTGGTCAACATGATGTGCCGGGATTCTTTGTTTACTAACTATGGACGATGCAACTTTTTGAGGACAGAAGTAGTATCGATTCATAGTTACTTTACAGTTACTTAGATTTATAGTTACCTTATAATGTGACTATAGATTTATAGTTACTTTATGATGCTTAAATATTAAATATAATGCTTAAAATTTTATTTTATTTATTTTTTACATATACCAACATTCTTTATTATTATCATGCAAGTCAAAGAAAATTCAGTAAGTAAAAAAAAAGTAAGATAATGAAGATAAGTATTGAAAAAATAACATGTTATTGCTGATATATGATCCTATACTTAGAAAACTCAGTTATCTTTGAGAAATTTCTATAGGAAAAAAAAATATTTTTATCAGTCTATAGTGAGTTTCTGGGCCAACAGTTCTTTTGAGTCCCAATTTCAATGTCAAACAGTTCCTTATGTGTAAATGTCAGCAATGATATTTCAGTTCTGGATGGTGGACAAATGGTGGTAATGCAGGTCCGACCCTCTCTGGTTTGGTCCTGGGCAACCTGCAGCGATGCACAGCTGCTGACTGCTAGAATGGCAAGGTGTTGTCAGCGTCTTCCATCTCTGGACTCTTTCTCTTCTGTCTTCATGGCTGGAGCAGTTCTGTCAATTCCTCTCTGTTGCAGGAATCCACATGGTCTTAGAGTTGTTTTCTAAAAATATACAAACATATTCTCGACCAAAAGTTAATAAAGGAGTCCTATCTATAAATTTCACTTGGGATCCTTTTTCACTTTTTGCCCAAACGATTTTCCTTTGGCTTGTTTTGACACCATGTGTGTTTTTCATGGGTGTCTTGCTGTTAGCATTACAAATGAAAGTTAATTTTCTAAAGTAAAAATTTTCTAGATGTAATTTACTTACAGATATTTTTCCTTACATGATATTCTTCTACTGTCCCCCCTTTTTTGATTTAAATATTAGGAGGCTTTTGGAAATTTTATAATGTAGTCTTGATAGGTTTTAAATTTTTTTTTTGCACTAAAATATTACTGCTTTAGGTTCATTACATGTTATGCAATTTTACCATGAGATGAACTACCAATAAAAATTTTAGTTAACACTTTAAGAACAGCTTTTTGTCCAGTACCATTAATTTTTCTAGAATATTGGCTTATTTCAATTAGCCAATTTACATTAGTCTGAGAACTTGACTACTATTTTACTGTCAAATTTAATACTCTATCAACAATCTTATTTTACCCTGTAAATATTAGTGGGAAGGATTATTTACCTTCTTGAGTAGGCCCTGAGCATTCCTGGTGCTAGGCTGGATTTAGATATCGAAAACCCACTTCCCCACACCATGGGTACAAGACAACTCAAACAAGTCTTGTTGCAGTGAAAGGGCAGCTGCTGTCAGCCAAGTCTCTGTCTGTTGCCTGGGTCCTGATTTGAGCTGGGCATGGGAGGCGAAGCAGCCATGAGGGGCAGGAGACCTCCCTCAGAAGGGGTGAGGGTTCAGGCCCCTGCGAAGTTTGGGGGGTGAGGGTCTGTGCCCCACCTCCGTTGACTCCCAAGTTCTCTCCTGATGGCCCCTCTGTGACTGTGGCTGTCTTAGGTTGTTCCTTCCCTGAAGAATCTTACCCGTCTCTGGCTAACCAGCCATCCTCCAGGGCCAAGCAGGGTGATGTGAGGTTCAGTTCTGTCTCCTTGGTGGCCTATGCCCCTGTGGCCTCCACGCCCAGCACCTGCCTTGGGATCCCTTCACCTGCTGGTGGGGCCCCCGGCACTGATCACATATCTTGGGGAGCCCAGGTTTCTTCTCCAGAGAGGGCCCAGCTCACCCCACTGGGCGAGAGACAGATCCATGGTACCAGCCACTATGAAGCTTCAACCTCAGGATGAACAGAAAGCTCAGGCAACAGCTGTGGGCAATTGGATTGTGAAAAGAGGGTCCCTCTCAGCCAAAGGGGCAAGAGGGGCCAATATAGAATGCTCAGGTGCCTTCCTGGGGGGCCCTCTACACAGTGGAAGGGATTAAATCCTTTCATGTCCTTTTTTAAATTGCTGCCAGACATTCAAATAATTAGTTTGTAAGTTTGTTTGGGATAATTGCACGTTATGCTGTTGTAATTCTAAAATATCGAGAGATGTGTTACCTTTGTCTCCAAGCACCAAAAAGATGATTTTTTTATTGATTCCCAAGGGTGCGAGGTACTATTATAGATAATGGGGTAATACAAATCTGGGAGAAATTATAATGACATTGTAGAATAATATCATGTAAGGATATCCTTTACTCTAGGCCATGGCAATTCCATTTCAAATTGGCTGCCAATTTCTTTTTGTATAGACAAGGTCTTAGTTACATTTTCTATACCTCTCCCAGGAGCAAGTAGTGATAGCCCCTTCCTTTGATGTCCATGCAAGCCAGAAACCTCTCTTTAATTTTACACACAAAGGAACAGTGGTTTGATTTTGTGTCATACAAAAGGGAAGCTGGGTGGCGACCCCTGTGTAATTATACTTCCTTGCCCCACCCATGGTCCTCCTGGATGACCAAGGTGTTTGGTGTTATCGGTGAATACATTAGGTGGGGGATCAGCCCACGTAAGGGCTTTTACCCATGAAGGGTCAGGAACATAAGTCCAAAATACTTCCCCATTTGCCCCAGGTAATATTACCGTACAGCTGATGACTGCTAGCATGGCAAGAAAGACATTCTCAGGCATTCTTAGGGTTCTGGTTCCCTCACAATTTCTTTTCTATTTTTTTATTATTTTTTTATTTTATTATTTTTATACATATGTGTCCTTATTCTCCCATTACCCCCACCCCCACTCATGCTGCACCCACCTGTTGTCTGTGTCCATTGATTAGGCTCATATGCATGCACACAAGTCCCTTGGTTGATCTCTCCCCCTTACTCCACCGACCCCCTCCTTCCCTGAGGTTTGAGGTTCTGATTGACGTGTCTCAGTCTCTGGATATGTTCTTGTTCATCAGTCTATGCCATTCATTATATTCCACAAATGAGTGAGATCATGTGATATTTATCTTTCTCTGCCTGGCTTATTTCACTTAACATAATACTTTCCACCTCCATCCATGTTGTTGCAAATGGTAAGAATTCTTTCTTTTTTACAGCAGCGTAGTATTCCATTGTGTAGATGTACCACAGTTTTTAATCCACTCATCTGCTGATGGGCACTTAGGCTGTTTCCAAATCTTAGCTATGGTGAATTGTGCTGCTATGAACATAGGGGTGCATATATCCTTTCTGATTCATGTTTCTAGTTTCTTGGCATATATTTGTAGAAGTGGGATCACTGGGTCAAATGGGAGTTCCATTTTTAGTTTTTTGAGAAAACTCCATACTTTTCTCCACAGTGGCTGCATTTCCACCAGCAGTGCAAAAGAGTTCCTTTTTCTCCACATCCTCGCCAACACTTGTCGTTTGTTGATTTGTTGTTGATAGCCATTCTGACAGGTGTAACATGGTACCACATTGTTGTTTTGACTTGCATCTCTCTGATGATTAGTGACTTTGAGCAGGTTTTCATATGTCTCTTGGCCTTCCTTCTGTCTTCTTTCGAAAAGTGTCTATTTAGATCAGTTGCCCATTTTTTGATTGGGTTGTTTATCTTCCTTTTGTTAAGTTGTATGAGTTCCCTGTAAATGTGGGAGATTAAACCCTTATTGTTGATATCATTGGCAAATATGTTCTGCCATGCAGTAGGCTTTCTTGTTGTTTTATTGATGGTTTCCTTTGCTGTGCAAAAGCTTTTTATTTTCATGTAGTTCCATTTGTTTAATTTCTCTTTAGTTTCCATTGCCCTAGGGGCAGTATCAGTGAAGAGGTTCCTTCGGCATATATCTGAGACTTTTGTGCCTGTGGATTCCTCTAGTATTTTTATTGTTTCCCATCTTATGTTTAAGTCCTTTATCCATTTTGAGTTTATTTTTGTGTATGGTGAAAGTTGGTGATCTAGTTTCATTTTTTGGCATGTATCTGTCCAATTTTCCCAGCATCATTTGTTGAATAGACTGTCTTGACTCCATTGTATGATCATGCCTCCTTTGTCAAATATTAATTGGGCATAGTGGTTTGGATCAATTTCTGGGTTCTCTATCCTATTCCATTGATCTATATGTCTGTTCTTGTGCCAATACCAGGCTGTTTTGAGAACAGTGATTTTGTAATACAGCTTGATATCTGGTATTGAGATTCCCCCTACTTTGTCCTTCTTTCTCAGGATTGCTGCAGCTATTTGGGGTCTTTTTTTATTCCAGATGAATTTTTTGAAGGCTTGTTCTAGGTCTGTGAAATATGCTGTTGGTATTTTAATGGGAGTGCATTGAATTTATAGATTGCTTTGGGTAGTATAGACATTTTGATGATGTTGATTCTACCAATCCATGAACATGGTATGTTCTTCCATCTGTTTATGTCTTCCTCTATCTCTTTTTTCAGTGTTGTGTAGTTTTCCATGTATAGGTCTTTTACCTCCTTAGTTAAATTTATTCCTAGGTATCTTAATTTTTTTGGTGCGATGGTAAATGGGATTGCTTTTTTAGTCTCTCTTTCTGTACGTTCACCATTGGTGTATGGAAATGCCATAGATTTCTTGGCATTAATTTTGTATCCTGCTACATTGCCGAATTCATTTATTAAGCCTATTAGTTTTTTGATGGAGTCTTTCGGGTTTTTTATGTACAATATCATGTCATCTGCAAATAAGGACAGCTTTACTTCCTCTTTTCCAATTTGGATGCCCTTTATTTCTTCTTCTTGTCTAATTGCAATGGCTAATACTTCCAGTACTATGTCGAACAGGAGTGGTGAGAGTGGGCATCCCTATCTTGTTCCTGTTCTTAGGTGAAATGGTTTTCGTTTTTGCCCATTGAGTATGATGTTAGCTGTGGGTTTATCATATATAGCTTTTATTATGTTGAGGTATGATCCTTCTATTCACATCTTGTTGAGAGTTTTTATCAAGAAAGGGTGTTGGATTTTGTCAAATGCCTTTTCTGCATCAATTGATATGACTGTGATTTTTCTCTCTCAATTTATTTATGTGATGTATCACATTTATTGATTTGTGGATATTGTACCATCCTTGCATTCCTGGGATAAATCCTACTTGGTCATGGTGTATGATCTTTCTGATGTACTGCTGGATCCGATTTGCTAGAATTTTGTTGAGGATTTTGGCATCTATGTTCATGAGGGATAGTGACCTGTAATTCTCTTTCATTGTGTTGTCTTTATCTGGTTTGGGTATTAGAGTGATGCTGGCTTCATAGAAGGAGCTTGGAAGTGTTCCTTCTTCTTGAATTTTTTGGAATAGTCTGAGGAGGATAGGTTTTAGTTCTTTCTTGAATGTTTGGTAAAACTCCCCTGTGAAGCCATCTGGCTCTGGGCTTTTGTTTGCCAGAAGCTTTTTGATGACTGCTTCAATTTCTTCCGTAGTTATTGGCCTATTGAAATGTTTAGATTCTTCCTGATTGAGTTTTGGAAGGTTATATTTTTCTAGGAATATGTCCATTTCCTCCAGGTTGTCCAGTTTGTTGGAATAGAGTTGTTCGTAGTATTTTTAAACAATCCTTTGTATTTTGGTGGGATCTGTTGTTATTTCACCCCTTTCATTTCTGATTTTGTTTTTTTGGGTCCTCTCTCTTTGCTTCTTGGTGAGTCTGGCTAGAGGTTCATCAATCTTGCTTATCCTTTCAAAGAAGTAGCTCTTGGTTTTGTTGATCTTTTGTATTGTTTTTTGGTCTCAATGTCGTTTATCTCTGCTCTGATCTTTATTATTTCCTTCCTTTAGCTTACGCTGGGCTTTTCTTGTTGCTCTTTTTCTAACTCTTTCAGTTGTATGGTTAGGTAATTTATTTCCATTGTTTCTTGTTTTTTGCAGTAGGCTTGGAGAGCCATGAACGTCCCTCTCAAGACTGTTTTCACAGTGTCCCATAGATTTTGCATTGTTGTGTTTTCATTGTCATTTGTTGCCATGATATTTTTTATTTTTTCCTTGATCTCTCTGGTATCCCAGTCATTGTTTAATAGCATGCTGTTTAGTATCCATGTGTTTGATTTTTTTGGATTGTTTTTGTTGTAGTTGATTTCCAGTTTTATGTCACTGTGATCTGAGAAGATGCTTGATATGATTTCTATCTTCTTGAATTTGAAGAGACTTTGACTATGACCCAACTTATAGTCTATCTTTGAAAATGACCCATGTGTACTTGAGAAGAATGTATATTCTGTGGCTTTGGGGTGAAATGTTCTGAAGATGTCAATTAATTCTATCTGGTGTAGTGAGTCATTTAGGATTGATGTTTCTTTGCTGATTTTTGTTTAGAGGATTTGTCCAATGGTGATAGTGGAGTATTAAAGTCTCCTTCTATGATTGTGTTGCTGTCTATTTCTCCTTTGATATCCTCCAGGAGTTTTTTTTATGTAATTGGGTGCTCCTGTATTGGGTGCATATGTTTATCAGAGTTATTTCTTTTTGTTGGATTGCTCCCTTTAGTATTATGAAGTGGCCTTCCTTATCTCTTGTTATACCCTTCACTTTGAGATCTAATTTGTCAGATATAAGTATCGCAACCCCAGCTTTTTTTTCATTTCCATTCTCCTGAAAAACCTTTTTCCATACCTTCACCCTCAGTCTGTGTTTTTGTTTTTTTCTGAGGTGGGTTTCTTGTAGACAGCAGATATATGGGACGTGTTTTCTTATCCAATCCCTTACCTTATGTCTTTTGATTGGGGCATTTAACCCATTTACATTTAAAGTTTTTATTGATAGGTACTTACTTGTCACCATTTTTATTCTTTACCCCCATTTTCCTTCTTCGCTTCCTATTTCTTTTTTTTTACAGCAGACCTTTTAGCATTTCTTCCATCGCTGGTTTGGTGGTAATAAATTCTCTTAGTCCTTTTTTGTCTGTGAAGCTCCTGCTTTCACCTTCAATTTTGATGGATAACCTTCCTGGGTACAGTATTCTTGGATTCAGACCCTTCCTTTGCATGGCTTTGTATATTTCATTCCATTCCCTTTTGGCCTGATGAATTTCTGTTGAGAAATCAGTTGCTAGTCTGACGGGGGTTCCTTTGTAGGTAACTTTCTGTCTCACTCTGGCCACTTTTAAGATTCTTACTTTGTCGTTGGTGTTTGCCAAATTAATTATAATGTACCTTGGCGTCAGTCTTTTGGGATTCATTTTGCTTGGGACTCTGTGAGCTTCTTGGATTTGTGTGGGGTTTTTTCCTTCCCTATATCAGGGAAGTTTTCTGTCATTATTTCTTCAAACAGGTTTTCTATTCCTTGCTCAGTTTCCGCTCCTTCTGGAACCCCTATTATGCAATGTTGTTTTGTTTCATGTTGTCTCAAAGTTCCCTTAGACTCTCCTCCTGCTTTTTAATTTGTTTTTCTAGAAGCTGGTCACTTGGGTATTTTTTCCTACCTTGTCTTCTAGCTCACTGATGTGGTCCTCTGCTTCTTCTAGTCTACTTTTGATGCTTTCTATTGAGTTCTTTACAGCAGCAATGTCATTTTTCGCTTCCTCTTGGTTCTTACTCATATTGTCAAATTTATCTTCCATTCTTTTCAGCCACCCTATGACCATTTCTCTGAATTCTTTCTCTGGCAGGTTGCTTGCCTCCATTTCGTTTACTTCCTTTTCTGGTGATGCCTGTTTTTCTTTCATATGTGGGCTGTTTCTTTGTCTCCCCGTGGTCTCTGCTTCTCTAGGTGTCTGGTTATGTAGTTCTCTATCTCCTGCATTGATTTAAAGGCACAGAATACAACACAACCAAGTACCACACACAAGGCACTGGACAGAAATGTATTCACAATATTAATAACCCCAAATAAAGGTGACCACCAGAGAAAGGCAAATTAGGGGATAAGAGAGAAAAAAAAAAAAGAGAAAAAAAGGAAAGGAGTGCCAAAATGAAATTGGGAAAAGGAAAAAAAAAGTAAGAGAGAAAAGGAAGAGAATAAGAAGAAAATGGGAACAAACTGTATATATAGGGGGAAAACTCCAATAGCACAGCCACTAATCCCAGCAAATGCCAGCAACAAGTACCTGGAGAGGAATACAAACTACAAATGACAATTAATATCAAGTGAGGCAAGGAAAAACAGATGCAAAAAACAAAAACAAAGCAAACAAGAAAACAAAACAAAAAAGCATAAGCAAAAGAATCTCACAAACAAGCATAAAAAAACGATATAATCAACATTCGAGCAAACAACAACAAAAGGACAGAGAGAAAAACAATTTTTGGATAGTGAAGACAGAGAAGAGAGAGGTGTGTATGAACTCAAAGCAGGAGATTGGAAATTAGATATATAAGTAGGGTGAAATTTTAACAGGGATAAACAGAAAGAATAGGGAAAATCTAAGGCAGGAAAAGGGTAAGAGAAACAGGACAACAAAAGGGCAAAAGCTAGGAAGAGAGTGATGGCATAAAGATAGAGTTGAGATAGAGTAGAATGATGCTAAAGGAAAGATGAAAATAGAATGTAGAACACTAATCTCAAAGTCAAATAAAGAGAAAATAGAATGAATTTTTAA
This sequence comes from Corynorhinus townsendii, assembly GCA_026230045.1. Taxonomy (NCBI): domain Eukaryota; kingdom Metazoa; phylum Chordata; class Mammalia; order Chiroptera; family Vespertilionidae; genus Corynorhinus; species Corynorhinus townsendii. The sequence continues at coordinate 110,098,320 of JAPDVU010000006.1, read as the reverse complement.
AAAAAGGTAAAATAGTAGTAGTAATAATACTGATTGAAAATAAAAATGTAATAATTAAAAAGGTAAAATCAAGTGAGGAAAAAAGAAAAAATTAGTTTCTTAAGTAAAAGATGAAAAAGAAAAAATAATAAAAAAATAAAAATAAATTAAAAAAATAAAAATAAAATGTGCAGTAGTGAAGGTCATTCACTTCCTCTAGTGTTCTGTTTGGCACACCTGTTTCCCAGTCAGGACAGTATTGCAGTTCCCTGCATTCCACTGCTCCTCAGTGTTGAAACCAGTCCTGATTTTTAAGCAGGCGGTGTGTCTTACTTTCTTGTATTCCTTAATTTGTGATTACACAAGAGTCAATTTGTGATTCAGCCCCTGGGTGGCAGTGTTTCTGGGTTGACTTCTGGGTCTATGGGTCCTTTCTAGCCTCTGCTTTAGATCCTGCTTTCCCTATGGCACTCAATACTGGTTTGTGGGAGTGGGCTGCCCCAGAGCTGGTTCTCTGACCATTACTTCCCACTCTGATCCCCAGGTTCCAGAAACACAACTTTCCCCTGCAGTTTCCTAGGGTGTCCCCAACTGGGTGATCCTATGTATTGAGCTCAGTAATCAGAAATAAGGATTCAAAGAGGCAAGAGCGCGAGTGCAAACTCCAGGTTTGCTCATAAGCCTGCGCAATCTCTTTTTTCCCCTTGTGTCCAAATAGCTGGCACACTCCCAGAGTTTTTAGGCTGTCCTTCTGCGTCAGATAAAAATGGGTTGCTTTTTAGAGATCGCCTCTGTTAGCTGCTCTGAGGACCCCCTTCCACTTTCACGGATCACGCCAGCCCCAACAGCCACGGATTTTTCTAGGCTCAGACTTCCCCCAGTCTTCCAGCTCCCATAGTGTGCGCGTTTCTCTGTCTTGCTGGGACCAGAGACCTCACCTTACCCCAGGCAAAATCTGACTTTTCTGTGGTGGAGTGTAGAGCTCTTCTGAATCTGCGTGTTTGTGCCAATTGGGAACTGGTGCTCTGCAGTTCGCAGCTGTTTGGTGGGTGCCGCAGTTATAGATTTTCAGGTTTCCAATAACATCCACTTTCCCCTTCAAGGTGGCGTGGTCTCCACATCCGAGCTGGTGGCTCCGGGAGAGAACCCAGAAGCTGTGGGGTCTGCCTGGTCAGGGGAACCCTGTCCAGCAGTCCTCCACCTTCTCCTGGAGTATAGCTGTCCCTTAACTCTCCAACAGACACTCCTCGTGCAACCCTCAGCTGTTCTTTCTATCTGCTCAGGGACAAGGCTCAGGACACACCTTTCTATTCCGCCGCCATTTTGGTTCCTTAAAATTTTAATTAACAGCAAATAATAATATACATATATAAAGCCCATTGCCTTGCATTTAGTAGCCATGTAACAATTATTAGTTTCTATCCTCTTCTCTAAAAAGTAACAGAATGATAATTTATATATGTGTATTTATAAAACTCAAATGAAACACAAATCAAAATACAATTTAAAAAATCTCTATTTCCTAACAACAAATTTCCAATAGTCATGAATGAAAAAAAAAACAAAAAAACTATGATAGAAGTCAAAATCTGGTTGTATTGCTGGATAAGTTAAGAGGATCATGGTTAATGGCTTTCAGGTATAAGAATTTCTTCAACATACTATCTAATAAAAGAGTAATATGCAAATTGACCATACCTCTGCCACACCCACCAGCCACGCCCACCAGCCAATCAGGAGCGAGTATGCAAATTAACCCAGCCAAGATGGCTATGGCCACGGAGTGAGCAGGAGGCTTGGGTTTCCTGGCAATGGAGGAAGCCAAGCTTTGCGCACACCCTGGCTGGCCTAGGCCTTCACTCAAGGCTACAAAGTTTCAATTATAGAAGATAAATAAATCCCAACAAAAATCGCAGCAGCCACGGAGCTGGAGAGAGCAGGAGGCTTGAGTTGCCCCCCATGATGGAGGAAGCCAAGCTTCCGCAGCCCTGGCCTGCCTTGGCCTTCCGCTCAGGGCTATAAAGTTTCAATTATAGAAGATAAATAAATCCCAGATACCAGGGCCTCCACTTTGGTCACTGGGGGGTGTGGCCAGCCTGCAAACCACCACAGGCCCCTCACCCAAGCCGCCCCACACCCTAAGAGAACCCCTACCCTGATCCAGAACACCCTTCAGGGCAAACCAGCTGGCCCCCTCCCATGCACCAGGCCTCTATCCTATCTAATAAAAGAGTAATATGCAGATTGACCATCACTCCAACACACAAGATGGCTGCCCCCATGTGGTCAAAGATCCTGCCCCCATGTGGACACAAGATGGCTGCCACAAGATGGCCAGCAGGGGAGGGCATTTGGGAGGGACCAGTCCTGCAAGGGAAGGCAGTTTGGGGTGACCAGGCTGGCAGGGGAGGGTAGTTAGGGGTGCCCAGGCCTGCAGGGGAGAGCAGTTAGGGGCAAACAGGCTGGCAGGGGAGCAGTTAGGCATCAATCAGCCTGTCAGGGGAGTGGTGAGGGGGTGATCAGGCTGGCAGGCAGAAGCAGTTAGGGGCAATCAAGAAGGCAGGCAGGTGAGCAGTTGTGAGCCAGCAGTCCTGGATTGTGAGAGGGATGTCCGACTGCCCGTTTAGGTGGGATCGGGCCTAAATGGGCAGTCGGACATCCCTCAAGGGGTCCCAGATTGGAGAGGGTGCAGGCTGGGCTGAGGAACATACACCCCTGTGCACGAATTTCATGCACTGGGCCTCTAGTATTAAATAAAGAGCAGCAGAATTCATCCTGCGAATACCCTTCTCCTATGACCACATTAATTACATCATCCATTTGTGAGGTGCATTTACAGAACATTCTCGCAAGAGGGCACCCTAGCAACTCCGATCACTTCAGCACAGTCATTCTTTCTTTGCAATGTTAGTTGCTCATCTTTTAGTAAGTTGCACAAACTTCCAGCCTTTGAGGGACAAGCTTTTCAGAAAAAATTTCAAATGATTAGCTATAAATTCAGCCTTGAGTGGAGGCCTAGGCCGGCCAGGGTGTGTGGAAAGCTTTGGTACCAAGGGATACCAAAGAGAAGCAAAAAATGATGTCTCTGAAAAGACAGTTCAATATGAAAACACTCCCAACATGTTTTTTAAATCAAACACGAATGAAAAGCCTCTGTTTTACCAGTGAGTTAAACTATCTTGTAATATTAATAAACCAGAAGAAAGCTGATGAAAGTTTGGTTTGTACATGAGACACATTCAACATAGGATATTTTTTTTATTATCTTCAGAAAACATAACTATAACTAAAGTTTGTAAAATGTTATACGTGGCTTTATAAAACATATTACATATTAATTTCCACAGTCCTATGAAGTATATTATTCACCTATTATTTAGCCCTCATTTTTAGAAACGTTAATGAACTTGTCCAAAGACTGACAGCAAATTTGTGGCTGAATTAGGATCTGAGCCCAGGCAGAATAACATTCTGTGTTGTGGTTTTTTTAATAATAAAGCTATTTTATCATTTATCCTCACATAAGGTGTGCTCAATCTGAGGAGGCTTTAGAGTTCCATAAATGGTCTGTGCCACATTTCTTGATAATGACATTCTTGGCAATTCATAAGCCCTAGAATTGCTAAAATAAGCATGAATTAATATTAGCTCAGTATTAGTGCCTACCTGCTTCTTTCTCAAGTAACAGTCTAATTTGCACTCATCAATATCATCAGAAAAGAATATCAATGCACATAATTTTATTATCATAAATTACTTACCACCAGTTCAACAAAAATGCGAAAACAGTTTGCTATGGCACCCAAGCTATAAAGATGAATGAAGAATAGAATCGGAACCTCAGACCACTGCAGCCCCATAAGAGTGAACTATTTGCTGCTGAATTTCTGGGCAATGAATCCCCAAGCCAGATCTCATGAGAGTAACTCAAATCATCTCTTGAAACTATGTCAGGGGGTCACAACTTCAAGTGACTTTAGGTGCTAGACAAATAATACGATATGAGGTAACTGTAATAATTTTCCCCCCATGAAATACTCAGTCCTCTTAGTAGCTTTCATTTTTCAACAGAGATGGCGGAGTAAGAGAGATTTCACTTTTCGCTTAGCTCTTCACTACGAAGAACAAACACACCTCAGGACAATAGTACCTGGAAATCTTAGTGGGGAGACCTCATAGAATAAGGCTTCTATGGTGAACTGGAAAGAACATTACCCATCCCAGGGGAAAACCATGTCTTAGCCCTTACTTTTTGTTGCTTTCAGGAATGTGGATTTAACCTCACTGGATTTTCAACTTTTTGTTTAAGAGCTAAAAAATTTGGGTTTTCTGTGCATTTTTAAAAGTTTTCAGCTAACAAAAATTTTTTAAATGTTGAGCTGTTTCAACAAGTGTGTGGGCAGGTTTTGGCCTGTGGGCCATAAGTTGTAACCACTCAATTGTGCTTGCATTGCGAGAAGAGGCTTCTCTCCTAGGTTCCTGACCTGAGTAGTCAATTACCTACCAGATTTCTCTATTGGGATTTGGGATGTTCATAGTTTTCATACGTTTTACACACACACACACACACACACACACACACACACACACACGCACACACACAGTCTTCCCTGTAAAACTCACTCTTCTGCTGTTACTGCATCTGATCAATAGCACCGCCATCTAACACTAGTTGCTCCAGCTTTAGACCCTTCTATTCTGCCACCCACACCTGAGCCATAGCCACATCTTATTAATTCTTTCTCCTAAAACTCTGTCAAATTAGTCCCATATCGTTATCCCCTAAGCTGTGTTTTTAGCTCTGACATAGACTAGGACAATAGCTTCCTAATACTCTTCCAGCATTCCACTCTGCCTTTCCTTACTCTGCCACCAGTGTCATCTTTTCAAATGGAATCTATTCATAATGTGTGTGTGTGTGTGTGTGTGTGTGTGTGTGTGTGTGTATTTTAGAGAGGAAGGGAGAGGGAGAGAGGTAGAAACATCAATGATGAGAGAGAATCATCGATGGGCTGCCTCCTACCTGTCCCACATTGAGGATCGAGCCCACAATCAGGGCATGTGCCCTGACCGGGAATTGAACTGTGACCACCTGGTTCATAGGTTGAAGTTCAACCACTGAGCCATGCCGGCCATTTTGTAGACATGCAGCTGTTCTTTCTGAGCTGCAGCACAGCACGGACTCAAATATTCCTCCGGACAAAAGCCTTTCACTTGACTCACAGGACAATGCCCATGCATGCTCTGTGGGGGGTGGTATTCTATTGGTCTGACTGGTTGGAGGACTCAGCAGAGAAAGAAGGAGAAAAAAGTTAATTTGCTCTTAAAGGGTTTTAGGAGCACAGGCTTTGGCAGTTTTTAAAAACAAAATCTACAGCTTTAATAAAACTGATAAAGTCTTTCTCACTCTTATTTGTTGAAAGATGATTTGATATTCACTGGAGATAAAGTCGATATAGTGTGCATTTCCCCAGGGCTCCTCTTGGAGATTGAAACGGTGTCATCTGAAATGAAGCCACGCATCATCTTTGGATTAGGATCTGGGTGGGTTGTAGGAGATAAGGAGCAGGTCAAGGGTCCATACATGAAGTGAACAAATATAAAATAGAGTTTGAGTCAGGTGGCCTTACTTTTTTTTTTTTTTAAGTCATTGTGCATCTGAAAATCTGGAGGACAGGAGGAGGGCTTAGAGGGGCCTTAGCTGGTTCACTTCCCTAACTCACAGGCTGCATTGAGTCCCGTGATATCTGATCCCGATTCTCATAGGGCTATATGCTCATTTACTTAAACCAGGATATAAAACAATGTGCAATTTCATCTTCCTTATTTGTCTCTCTTCCAGACCCGTTGAGAAGCAAATTTGCACATAATGACAGATCGCAGGTATCTAGCCCCAAATGGAGTGTCTGGTTGTGATCCATCATTATGACATTTCAGCTTCAGCAAACATGGCTGCTTCCAGGGGGATACAATCCATGAGAGAAATTGGAAGGAGCAGAATTTTGGAGCCATCCATCACTAAGAGAAGGGATTGGGGAGGGGTGCGGTGGTTGCTGATGGGATATACCCTCCATCAGTTAGGAGCAGCATGATTTCACCTCAAGCTCAATCAAAATTCTTTTACATTGTATTTTTTTCTTTTAGAATGAATACCCAAAGATCATACATCTTTGTCTCCTGGGAGCTACATGGAGAATCTTAAATCAGATAAAATCCAAATTAGTGGCTGTTTCACCAAGATAGCCGAATCCTTCTTGGAAGATAAATCAGAGAAAGGGAATATAGAGGCTTTAATTTGGTTGGTTGTCTATAAAATCAAATGGAGCTTCATTTTTTGTGTGTGTTGCTTTGCATTTTTATCAGGGGTCAGATTATCACGAGTCAAATTTGAAGAGAGGCCATGCAAAGAAGATCAGTTGTCATATACCTTAGTTATATTTTCTGATACTCAGGGTGGAATGATAACAAAGTTTTACTATTTAAGAGAAAGTGAAGGGATTCAAGAATCAGGCCATCTGTAAAGTGTTTATTTGAATAGTTTAAAAATAAATACATACACACCAGGGAATTAGGCTGATGGTTCAAAATTAGAAAGAAAACAGATGCATCAAAGATATGAGAGAGTAGCAACTAATTATAGAGAGCACTTAAAATAAGATATTTACTCTAGCTGGGACCAGAATAGCTAAGTTAGATGAGCCTATGGATATGTAATTACTTGGGTCTCTGATATTCAACATCCCAATCTAGGTTCAATCACCCAAGTCTTGAGCTTGAGTTGCAGATAATCACGGATCCCTTTATTCTTGTCACAGAGTTAGGAGACTCAGTCAAACGTGAATCCAATGCTAGCGGGATTTTCCCCTGCCCTAAGTCAAAGAGCTAATGAGAGATGTTCTCATCAGTGTGCTTACTGGTGTTCATGAAAGAACACTGAGCCACACAGTGTGGGGGATGTTCACTACATTTCTTCAAGACGCAGTGTGCTGATTGATTAGTGATACTTTCCGATAGCTCCGGGAAGCAGGTCAGTACAACTTCTCATTTTGCTAAAATAAAAAATGAGGCAAAGACAGCATAAGACATTGATTTCATGCCTTAAATGAAGGCCACATTCACATGAGAGCTGTAACTTTTTCTGACTTTAGGTGACTAACACAGGAAAAGGGTTGTTCTATTAGAATAGAAACTCAATTTGAACCACATGGAGTTAAAAGAGAAGGATGCCAGGGTCTCTTGTGACTCTAACAGCAGGGAATCTATCTGTGTGGTCTTTGGAGGGTGGTCATGCTCTATAGTTCTATATAGAGAGACCAGGAGGCATCCTTGGTGCATCTGTTTTAACTCTTCTTTTGCTGCTACACATCACTTTTTCTACTTCCCAGTCCAAATGGTGGTTTAAAATATATTCACAAAGGCCCAAGAGTAAAAGACAAGGAGATATGCCTACAAAAATCCAGGAATATGAGAGAGGAACCTCTAGGTCAGTGGACAAGAGTAACCATGATGGAGGAGGTTGACACAAATTTATAAAAAGAACTTAAAACAGCAAAACTAAACTAACAAAAAATTACGAAAGTCAGAGATGGGTAAGAAAGATGATTGCTTGCCAAATGTGGGCACTGAAATGTATGTGAATCCTTTTTCTTTGTCAATACCTTAGGGGTCCGTTCACTTCCACTGGAAGCCTTTAAGAAGGATTGTGTGTCCCAGGGGAAAACCAGGCTTCCTCTCTGGTGAGGGTGCAGAGTGACTGAGCTCTGTCAGGATGGTGTTCTTCATTCTGTGATAGAGCGATTTGCAGAGAGGTGGTGTAGGGCTTGCATAAGCATACAAATAAAAGACATCCATAGATGGTTGACCTTTCCCACTACTCTCTTTCTTATTTTGTTTTGGCCAATTTATTATTATTATTATTTTAATCTTTATTGTTGATATTATTACAGATGAACCTCCTTTTTCCCTTTATTGCCCCCCTCCACCCGGTTCCTGCCCTGCCCCAGGCCTTTGCCACCCTATTGTCTGTGTCCATAGATAATGCATATATACACATAAGATCTTTGCTTAATCTCTTCCCGCCCCCCCTTCCCTTCCCTCTTCCCTCTGAGAATCATCAGTTTGTTCCATCTCCATGCCTCTGATTCTATTCTATTCACCAGTTTATTCTGTTCATTGGATTTCTTATTTGTTTACTTTGATTTTTAGATCAAATTGTTGATAGGTATGTATTTATTGCCATTTTATTGTTCATATTTTTGATCTTTTTCTTTTTCTTCCTCTTCTTAAAGAATACCGTTCAATTCATATAATACTGGTTTGGTGGTGATGAACAAACACAGGGAAGTAGCTTTTTCTTGTCTGTGAAGCTCTTTATCTGACCTTCAATTCTGAATGATAGCTTTGCTGGGTAGAGTAATCTTGGTTGTAGGTCCTTACTATTCATCACTTTGAATATTTCTTGCCACTCCCTTCTGGCCTGCATAATTTCTGTTGAGAAATCAGCTGACAGTCATATGGACATTCCCTTGTAGATAACTAACTGCTTTTCTCTTGCTGCTCTTAATATTTTCTCTTTGTCTTTAGTCCTTGGCATTTTAATTATGATGTACCTTGGTGTGGTCCTCTTTAGATTCCTCTTGTTTGGGGTTCTCTGTGCTTCCTGGACTTGTAAGTCTATTTCTTTCACCAGGTAGGGGAAGTTTTCTGACATTATTTCTTCAAATAGGTTTTCAATATCTTGCTCTCTCTCTCTTCTTCTGGCTCCCCCATAATGCAAATGTTGGTATGCTTGAAGTTTTCCCAGAGGCTTCTTACACTATCTTCATATTTTTGGATTCTTTTTTCTTTTTGCTCTTCTGGTGGGGTGTTTTTTGCTTCCTCATATGTCAAATTGTTGATTTGATTCTCAGAATCCTTCACTCTACTGTTGAATCCCTGTATATTATTCTTTATTTCAGTCAATGTATGCTTAATTTCTGACTGGTCCTTTTCCTTTTTTTTTTTGAGTTTTCTAGAAGCTTCTTGAGTAACCTTATAACTGTGGTTTTGAACTCTATATCCAATAGTTTGCTTTCTTCCATTTCTTTCATTTGTGACACATTTCATTGTCTCCACATTTTGTTTCTATGTATTGGGTAGAGCTGCTATTTCTCCTTGAGTTGGTAGAATGGCCTTGTGTAGTAGGTGTTCTATAGGGCCCAGTGACTCAGCCTCCCCAGTCACCTGAGCTGGGAGCTCTAGGTGCACCCCTTTGTGGGTTGTGAGCACAGTCTTACTGTAGTTGAGAGTTGATTGCTGTGGGTGTCACTGGGAGGAATTGACCTCCAGGCCAATTGGCTGTGGGGACCAGCTGCGACTACAGTGAGAGAGCTGCTGTGCAGGAGACAACCTTATGGAGCAGGACTTGCTTCAGTGGGGTTTTGGTGCTCACCGAGTCTTCCCCTTGAGTGTGTTGCTTATGGGTGTGTAGAGTTGTAATCTGGTATGGTCTGATACTGACCAATGGGTGAACTGGCTCTTGGGTCTCCAGGGAGGTGCAAAGTCAGCCACTGCCTGGGGCCACCCAACAGGAGCTACAGAAAGATCTGCAGATTCCTCCTCTTTGTATCAGGTTTGGAAGTGCCCAGATGAGGCCCAGCTGTGAAGCAAGTCAGGCTGGTGCTGGTGCCAGGTGTTGGGCCTTTTATTGATAGGTTTGGGGCTCCTTGGCCCAGCTGCAGCTTGTTTGAGAAATTTTACCCTGAGAAAGGAAAGGCCATTCATATACAAAAGCTGCTGCATGCAGCTTGGGTGGGGCTGTAAATTGGATGAGGTGGGATCTTAGGGAATCACCAGGGTGGAGCAAACAGAAATGGCTGTCAGTCAGCCCTGTGACTGGGGAGATCCCAGCATAGGAACCATGATCCTTTTGAGCAACTCCATCTGGGAGAAAGCTGCTCCCAAGTTCCTGCCAATGTCAGACAATCCAGTTCCTCTACATATGTGTCTGTGTTCCCCAGAGCCTTGCCCTGGTGCTGGAGCTCAGAAGAAGCAGGACCTTGTAAGTTCAGTTCATGGTGCTGGCCTTTTAAGAGGAACAACTGGGTCTCCAGCTGCCTCTATGTCACTCAGCCCCAGTCCACACTGGTTTTTACAGCCCGTAGTTCTTACTACTGTAGGAGCTTCTTTTCCAAGCTCTGGGACCTTGGGCTGGGGGTCTGGTGTGGGGCTTGGACCTCTTGCTCCTCTGGGCAACCTCCACAGAGACAATCTCCCTCCCAATTAAAAAAGCAGCATACGTTCCACACCTCTGCACCTCCTACCAGTCTCAGTGCACTTTCTTCTTTACTTCTGTAGTTGTAGGATGTCCATTCAGCCAGCTTTCCATCTGGATGATGGTTGTTTTATATTTTAGTTGTAATTTTGATGTGATTGTGGGAGGCGGCAAGTATAGGCGTTTACCTATGCCACCATCTTTAAATCTCTCAATTTATTATTAAAAGTAAAAAGTGACCACTTTAACATTTTATACCCTTTCATAATTCATAAACATGATAGACATCCCTAAATAGTTCGACATTTTTCATTTAATAGGGTATCATGTGCTGAACATAAGACTTTCATTTTGCCATATTATTATTTAATTTCAACTGATTCGTTCATCCAGAAGACATTATTGAATGATCTATGTCACATTGTGTGTGATACTCTGAACTAGTCATCACAGACTAGGCACTGTTGACTGTGTCCAGCACTATTCTGTTTCATCTATATTATCGCATGTAATCTATACAACACATCTAGTCACATAGACATCATGATTTCCCCATCTCAGGCACAGAGAAATTAAACAATTTGCTCTGGGATAGAGGATCGTGAATGTCAAACTTAACTGTCAGCCCATGGGGGCCTACTAGGGGATTAGAAAATTTTCAGCCAAGAAGGAAAACTATCATGGCGATGCTTTATACGGAAATTATTTGGCAGCCATGTGAGCAATGGTTTAGTGGAGAGACATAGGAGGTGGAAGTTAGGGTGTTAGGAACAAGGTGAGAGACTAGGACCAGCCTCACAATTGCCTAGTTGTACTGTGATTTGGGTTTAAAACAATTTGATTTCAGGAGACAGGGAAAAGATAACAAAGATACACCTTAATCCTTCCCTTTTTCTCAGCTTCCTGCCTTACCATAAGCACACTTACTTTTTCTGTTTTCCTTCCCTATGAGAGTTTCCTGGGGCAACAACACAGTCTTCTTTTGCCTTTGATGTCTGAGTGCTCATCAGACGATGCTCTGCTATTCATGGCCTGAAAGGTATACCACATGGGACAAATGAAAGCAGGATCCTCAGTCTGTACTCTCTTTGATGGGAGATCTTGGACAGCAGCTTCAGTGGTTTTTGTGATGTTTGACGTACTCTGGATAATTAAACATAGGCAATGCCTTTGGAAGCTTTGGGTGATGTTGATTAGTTTTGCATAACAGGAAGCGGTAGGAACTCTGCTTTTATATTAGAGGATTGCCCTCTTGAGGAGGGTTTTGATGTCCTGCTATCCATCAGTGCTTCACATGTAGATTTGTATTGCTTGTCTTGCTCATAATTCTTACTAGGTCCTCTTATAGTGTGAGGGTTTTTTTCTTCTTCTTTTTTTTTTTTTAGTGGACTTTGGGTGATCTCTTTTAAAAATGAGTTGTCCTGAAAACGCTATACTAAGTGAAACGTCAGACACAAAAGGACAACTATTATATGATTCCACTGGTATAGGTGCCTAGAATAAACACATTCATAAAGGCAGAAGGTAGTTCAGTGGTTACCCGGGGGTTAAGGGAGGTCAAGGGGGAATGGGGATTATTATGTAATGGACATAAAGTCTCAGATTAGAAAGCTGGAAAAGTTCTGGAGATGGATGGTGGTGATGATCACACAGTAATGTCAGTGTACTTTATGCTACTGAACTGTACACTTAAAAATGATAAATTTTATATTATGTATATTTTATCATAACAAAAAAAGAAGAGTCATCTTAACCTACCCTTTTACTCCTCCTTTGGGCCTGATCTGTTGATGCATTGGTTTCAGGCATCCTACTAATAATTCTGTACCACTTGAAATTATTTTTTAAAGTGGACAATCTTAAACATGGATCAGACCCCATCACTCCCTTCCATCCAGGTAAATAATCGGTTCTCTTTGCCTAGAGCAGCATTTACAAAACATATTATCCTAAAAATTCGATCTAAAGGTGTTAATAAATATCATGGGAAAAAATCAGTAATTGAGAGAATTATAGAACTTGAGAGACTATGAGTTAAAAATATTAAAATGGCCCTAGCTGGTTTGGCTTAGTGGGTAGAGTGTCAGCCTGTGGGTTAAAGGATCTTGGGTTTGATTCTGGTCAAGGGCACATGCCTGGGTTGCGGGCTTGATCCCCAGTAGGGGGTATGCAGGAGGCAGCTGATCAATGATTCTCTCATCATTGATGTTTCCATCTCTCTCCCTTCCTCTCTGAAATCAATAAAAACATATTTTAAAAAATACTAAAATGTTCTTTACTATCAGACTTTATAGAAATTTTAGTGTACTAGAGTGCATGAAGAATATTCAACAGGGGAACACAGCATTCATATTTCTCCCAAATTTCTGACAATGCAACTGTTTAATAACAGAAAGTCTCTTAGGACTAGGATTTCTTGGAAAACAGTTTGGGGAATACAGGATACCTTGGAAATATTTCAGGCTCAGCTCTAGACCACTGCAATAATGTGAATACCACAATAGAGCGAGTCACATGCCTTTTTCGGTTTCCTATAAGCTATGTTTACACTATGCTATAGTCTTTTAAGTGTGCAATAGCATTAAAAAAATACTAGTCACAGTTTCTGTTTGCTAGGAGATAGGAAAGCAACATATGCAGAACTGAAATAATTTTAGAAAAGTTGTAAAATAAAATAGCTTAGGTTAAAATGGTAGAATAGAAATGTCTTAAAAATCTATATACCTTAATTTAAAAATACATTATTGCTAAAATATACTAGCCATCATCTGAGCCTTCAACTGGTTGTAATGTTTTTGCTGGTGAGCTCTTACCTTCAAATTGTGAAAAATGCAATATCTGCAAAGCACAACAGAGTGAAATACAATAAAATGAGGTATGCCTGTAGAGGCCTACACAATAAAATACAATTATTTAGTATAACTTTCAACATCTCCCATGATGACTTCAACTAAACTTCCAACTCCGTCTCACATTTTTTCTCAGTGACATAATATACAGCCATATTATATTTTTCTTTATTTTTTAAAGTGATTTTAAAAATATGTTCTTATTGATTTTTTTTTGAAAGACAGGAAAGGAGAAGGATAGAGAGATAGAAACATCAATGAGAAAAGAACGTCATTGATTGGCTGCCTGCTGCACATTCCCTACTGGAGATGGAGCCTGCAACACAGGCATGTGCCTTAACTGGGAATTGAACTAGCAGCCTCCTGGTTCCTGGGTGGACGCTCAACTGCTTAGCCAGGCTGGCCAGGCACTTTTCTTTCTTTCTTTTTTTAAACATAGTTTGCACTCTTGACTACCATGCACTTACTCAGGCTTAGTCTTGTATGCCCTGCTCTCATGTTTATCCTCCTGAGACACTTCATGTTATTCATGTAGTTTTTCCTGGTCTTTCAAGTGTAAAGGAATTGCTTTCTTCTGTAATCACTATAGCAAATGTCTTGCCTTTTTTTTTTTTTAATAGCATCTGTGCATACATTAGCTAATTACATAAGCAATTATGGCATTCTACCTTGTATTATTGTTCACAAGTCTCTCCTGCCTACTAAGTGTTATGTTTCATGACTGCAAGGTAAGACTCTGTCTTATTCATCTTTACATTTTCCACAGTCTGTTGTTATTCACATCAAATAGGTGCTCAATATGTATACTGTATATTGCAAACTTGAATTTAATTACTCAGCAGCACCCAGGATATATAGAGCTCTGAATAAGTAAGTTTAATTGGTAGGATTAAAAAAATACTAGTCACATTTTCTGTTTGCTAGGAGGTAGGAAAGCAACATATGCAGAACTGAAACAATTTTAGAAAAGTTATAAAACTAGAGGCCTGATGCATGAGAATTCATGCACTGGGGAGGGGGGGGGGTTGGGGGAGGGGTCCCTCAGCCCAGCCTGCACCCTCTCACAGTCCGGGAGCCCTTGGGCGGGAGGCGACCCAACAATCAGGGGAAGGTGATGCCTCCATCACACCTCTGCTGCTGCCACTGCCAGCAGCGCAAGCCTTGGGCGGCCCTGGGTGGCTGGGCAGCTGCCATCCGAGGCTTGCCTGTTCCTTGGTCCCACCCTGGGCGGTTGGGCAGCTGACACCCGAGTCTTGCCTGCGCCTCGGGCATCATCTGGGCAGCCGACATCCAAGGCTTGCCTGCATCTTGGGCTGTCCCTGGGCGGCTGGGGGCTGAGGGGACTGGGGGACTCTGGAGGCAGGCGCACGGACCAGCTGGACCTGCCTGGGGGCGGGCCCAGCTGTGCCGCATGCCTGCTGCCCTGGCAGGCCTGAGGGCCTGGGTGCCGCCATCTTGTGGCTGTGGGTGCTGCCATCTTTGAGGGCAGGGCAGTCAATTAGCATATTCCCTCCTATTGGCTGTGGGTGCCACCATCTTTGTGAGGGCATGATGGCCAATTAGCATATTTCCTCTGTATTAGATAAGATAGCTGGTAAAAATGGAATAGAAATAGAATACATGAATGCTGAGTCAATGAACAGTTAAAGCCTGATCTAAGCTGCCTGGGTTTAGGAATAGCATTTGAACTGGGATTGAAAAGAAGTGGTGGACATGGCCTAGCGAAGGGGAATGGCATGCCTTTTTACCTTGCTGCCATCCTACTTTATATGACCTTTATCTTTATCAGCATCATCAAAGCATCATTCCTATCACTATTTCATTATCAAAGAGTTATCCATGGACAGTGCTATCTGTTGACTTTTACTCATCTACTAGTGTAAACAGGGCTTCCACAGTTCAGTAATAGTATATCTGTAGAGGTTCTGAACTCCAGGATCTAAGGGTGATGTTATTTTCTTCTTCAATCCTGGGGGCATAAATAACAAAGAGGAAGTGATGGAAGTATTTTTGTTTTATACTCTAGCAAGTTGTAGTATATCCACCACATGACCATTCTGATGTAAGCTACTGTTTCATGAGTCATTAGCTTGACCTCAACCTTAATGCCAGGTTGACACCATATTCTGGTGGCAAAAAGACTCGTAGGTAGTTCTATCTTAACATTACTTAGTCGAGTAGTTCTGACTTTAAAGACTCCATGAATGTTTTCACGTCTTGCTTTCTGGAAACCTTCAGAAGGGGGCACTACCTAGATTACTACTGGCCCTCACTAATTGCTTGGCAATTACTTAGCCTTCGTAGGTAGCGTGGACATTTCTGCTATTGCTGGCAAGTGGGAAGAGATGGCCAAGGTGCCACAAGAGCAGGAATAGATGATTTTGGCAGCTTCAGTGGTGAAAATTCAAAAGGAAAAATTGTTGAAAAATATTAAGATGTAATTGTTGAAGTGTGCCACAGAAATAATGAGGTGGTTTAGGCCAGGTAAAAAATAAAAGGTGCCTGGAGTAATGATAGCATTTAAAGGACTGGCCAGACTACTCTACAAATCTGCAGCCTACCTTCTCCAAACTGGGTATGCAGCTCACTGACCAGGTGAAAGGCCAGCTGTGTCTGCTCTGAGGGCATTCAGCAGCAGAGAAGGCCATCTCTTCTTCTTCTTCTTCTTCTTTTTAAAATATATTTCTTTATTGATTTCAGAGAGAAAGGAAGATGGAGAAAGAGATAGAAACATCAATGATGAGAGAGAATCACTGATCGGCTGCCTCCTGCACACCCCCCACTTGGGATTGAGCCCGCAACCCAGGCATATGCCCTTGGTCAGAATCGAACCTGGGACCCTTCAGTCCGCAGGCCGACGCTCTATCCACTGAGCCAAACTGGCTAGGGTGGCCAGCTCTTCTTAACACGTGCAAACCACTAACACCTCCTTTCAATGGAACACTTCTTTTGAATGAGATACCGAACTATTTTGTTTATCCAAACAGCTCATGGGAGGGTGCTTTATATTCAGTACAGTAATCCCCAATAGTAAGAACAGAATAGTATGTTATGCATTATGACATATTCCAGCTCTCCATTATAAATAATGTGGATGCTCTTATTTTCATCATTCGAGGCAATTTCTTGCATTGGAATTTAGATCTTACTTGAATTTGGTTTGTAAAACAGAGTTCCCTTTGTCATTTGATACAGGGATGAGAGATGGGAGAAACACTGGCAAAAATGTTAAGAGTAAACAAGGTGCAGTGGTGGTGGTGTATGTGGTAAGGGAAGTGGAAGGAGGGACATGACATTGAGGCCTGTCCCCTGAGGACACCATCCTATTCTTTCAATAGCCTACTACAAACTCCAAAGTTGAGTAATTTGTCTAAGGGAACACTGCCAGTAAGTTTATTGCTAGGATTTACCTTGAATATACAGCTAGGATCCAAACCCAGGGAGTCTAACGCTGGCATGAATTTGAGAGAGATCCAGGAACCAAAGTTCTGGGAGTGGTCACTGTGGCCTGACTGAAACACGCATACCTCTGAACCGGCGGCCAGCTGCCGAGAAGAGACACTTTCTTTTAGTTACGATCGTATAAAAAATGAAAAAAAATTCTTATGTATTTATTCACTTATATTCATTTTCCCCTTTTTATTGAATGTATTGGGGTGACACTGGTTAACAAAATTATACAGGTTTCAGGTGCACAGTTCTACAGCACACCATCTGTACACTGCATTGTGTGTTCACCACCTCAAGTCAAGTCTCTGTCCATCACTATTTATCCCTCTCCCACTCTTCTACACCCCGCCCCCAATCTTTATTTTATTTGTATTTGGAATAGCTGTTTCTATAGATGCTGGTGATAATAAACTCATGCCTTATTCATACTCTAACTCAGGAAATTATCATCTGCTTCCTATCCTTTGCTCTTCTCTGAGGCTCATTTTTTCATTTGTAAAATTAGAATGAAACCTACTGTACAGGGTTACGAGGATTACATTAGATAACATGTCAAATGTCAAAGCACTTGGCACAGAGGCTGACACATTTAAGACCCAGAAAATGTTAGTTATCTTCTCAGAAAAAAAAAAGAGTGAAAATGTTTCAAGAGTATTTTCATGTATTAACCATGTGAAAAAGGTCAGGTACCAGAACAAAATGTGTATCATTTCTATTTAATGGCCATACCTCTTTATTTGCCTTGGGGATTTATCCAAAGACATTTTTTTCCCCCTGACATTTTGCTTCTGTTGAGGTCCTGAGAAGGGGGTTTCGATGATTGCACAGATGGGGTGAAAGAGGAAGCAGGGGAGCCCATCTGCCTGATCCTTCATGAACCTCACACCAGATGAGCCAGAACCTGTGCATGCCACCAAGCCCCACCTGCAGTCAAAGTCTCTGTCGCCAACGTGGCCAGACTCACCAGGCCACGTGCAGACCAGTGCCTGTCTCTGAGGAGCTTGTACTCTGAGTTAGAGACCCACTCCCAAACCCACACATTTGATTCCTTAAAGATTAATGTGCTTTCAGACTGACTGTTGCCAGAGGGGAAGGGGGTTGGGCGCTGAGTGAAAAAGGTGAAGGGATTCAGAACAAATTGGTAGTCACAGAATAGTCACTGGGATGTACATTACAGCTTAGGGAGTGTGGTCAATAACACTGCGATAACTATGTACGGTGCCAGGTGGGTGCTGAAATATGAGGAGGAACACTTCGTAAAGTATATGGTTGTCTGACCACAATACTGTACACCTGGAACTAATACAAAGTAAAATGGAATGTAAACTGTAATTGAAAAGAAATAAAAAGGTGCCTTGATACCATATTTCTGTTTAAGAGTCCCTGGCATTATCATTAAGGACTGTTATTCTCATTTTCTCTTTCTTTGGTTTTCAGAATTGAGATGACTAACGGGAAAAAAAACATTATTTAACATTGAACAGGGAATTAAGCAAAGCTCTTACTCTTTCTGGAGGGTAGCAGAGATTTCACATAGGAGGAAGTTGGATGCTATACATTAGGGTATCTCAGGGGACCATTGTGTGTACTTTTGTTTTTTCTTCTCATTGAGGATAATCACTTTTCATTACCTGCTGCTTTATTCAACATTTCTAAAATGCAAGGCCCGTGTCAATCTTATTAAACACAACAGCTACATTCATTAGAACACATTTCTTATTTAGTCTTGATGAGTTCTTCACAATTGTCACATTATGGATAAGGTAGTAGGAATAATTTTGTTTTAATGCCTAGACCTGTGGTCCCATTGTTTTTGTTGTTGTGAAGGTAATACACTGCTGTTAAATCCCAATGTTCTGAAAGATAAATAAAATGACTGAGCATTTGTTAGTGTGAGCTATTTCTCCCCAAGGCATCAATTTGAATTTTTGTAAGCTAAATTTTGCTTGATTGTCTGTGTTTCTTGAGGCAGGGGTATTGAAATCTTGATAGAATGTTTATTTCCTTCATGTGAAGAAATTCTCAGAGTTTACAATCTCTTTTGCACTTTTCATCCATGCTGCTTCAGGCACCTAAAAGGATGTTGGTAAGGGAAGCAGGAATCTTCTTCACTCCATTGAGATGGGAAGAGACAAACCTTCTGGGGGAAAAGAAGGGCCTTGGCATTGATGATATTTTCCTAGTCTTCTTGCGTAAGCCCTTCCTGAAATAAATAATTCAAAGTTTAAGGGATGTTTAAAAGCGTGGTATCCATCCAAGGTGAGGAAGGGTGTGTCTGACCCCTATCCTGTCAGTAGCTAATCAAAGACTAGCATATCAAGAACGTACTGCCCTCACTGGTTTGGCTCAGTGGATAGAGCATAGGCCTGCAGACCAAAGGGTAGGGTCCTGGGTTCGATTCTGCTAAAGGGCACATATCTCGATTGCAGGCTCCTCCTCTGGTAGGGGCTTGTGCATCGAAGTGTTTCTCTCACGTCGATATTTCTCTCTGTCTTTCCTTCTCCCTTCCACTCTCTCTCTAAAAAAAAAAAAAAATAATAATAATGGGAAAATATCCTCAGGTGAGGATTAAAAAAATAATAAAAAAATAACGTACTTATGTCAGAATAAAAGCTTCATCTGTTCATATAGTACAGAGCTTGGAAGAACTAGTCCACCTCTTCGAGTAAAATAAAATCCCAGTCTCCCTTTGATATGATTGTGGAGACTAGTGACAAATGTGAAAGTGAGCTATAGAAACATTGTAAAAACTTTAGGCACATGACGGATGTGTTCCTGGACTTTTTTTTTTTTTTTTTTGTCAGCAGCATCACTAGAATTAAGTGCTCATAGACTGGTACACTGCCATCCCCTCGGTTCACTTGGCCACATGTTAAACTCACCTGTCCTGCAGGAAGAAGTGATTGTTTCAGTATTGCCTGCTACACCAGTGCTTAGGAAAACTAATCTACTACACCTATGAGAATATTCCCTTCGTCTTTGAATTTTGAAGAAGCTATAAATTATATTTTATTTTATCCAGAATGTTTCAAAATGAAACAAGTCTTCTCCCTAAAACATAGCTTCTTGTTTCCTCTTAGAGGCAAGTTCATAGTGTGAAACAATTCGTATTGCCTTGGACTAAGTATACAGCTATTGGCTTTTACTGAAGAGTTTGCAAGTTCTGGTTTTAACCTCCATTTTATGTAGGAATCTACTTCATTTCATATAGGGGAAAGGCGAGTGGATTAGGGCACTGGAATAGGAATGGGAAAAAAACCTGATTTTGCTCCTCTCAAAATGTTGAAAGTTTACTGTAGTTGGCTTGCATATTTCAAGTATTTCTCTGTCCTTTATGCATCTTATACACTCTTGTAATGTATCCTAGACTTTCCTCGTGCAAATGCAGAACCCGAGGAGGATAATGCTAACCAGCCCAGTGGAGACAGGGCAATTAGCTTCAGTCTCCATGCTTCCTCATGTTGAACTTTCCTGGATGGACAGTGCTGACGCTTGCTCCTATTAATTCACAGACCCCACATAATCCCATAAAAAATTACTTAAGGAAATGTTCCCTTGACAACTTGAGGATGTTATATGACTCTCAAAAGCAAAGGATATCACTTTTCCTCCCCTGACATTTATGCTTCCTTGCAGTTTTAAGTTTCATTAGTCAGCAAACTGTTCGCTAAGTTCCTTCTGTGGGCAGGAGGCTCCGGGATTTTCTTTAGGAGGGAAAGAAAGATGTATGAGACATCTGGCTTAGATGAGGTTTGGGTGGAGGTGAGGCAGTCACTCTAGAACACTCAGCCATCATTCAGGCACTGTTTGATTCAATACCAGGTAAGCAGCCTAGAGGCTTTGTGTTCCTGGTAAACCTTCCGAGGGCTGGAGCTGCTGGGAGGTGGGATTTGGGCTGGGTGTTAGAAGCAGCTGCAGGGTGGGGTAAAAAATATTAAAATGGGGCTCAGAGACCTCGATTCTCACTCTAGGCTAGACCTGAGTGCGTCACGGAACCACCCTGTGTCTCCGTTTCCTTATCTGTAAATGAAAAGCTTGAACACAATGTTAGTGTCGGTCCAGATCTAAATGTCATTATTTGGGTGAGCAGGACTCCTGGGGGTGTAGGGAGTCTCTACAAGGACTACCAGTGATCCCTGCCTCCTGCTAATCACAGCAACATCAAGGGGATGTCATCGCAATGATTAGATTGTGAAATATTGAGACGTGGATCAGCTTTCTACCATCACCTTCCACTCTTCTCCCATATCTACCCAAGATTTGCTTTTACCAAACCACTACACGTATTAGAAACCTTCCCTCCTTCTGGGCCTCTGTGCCTTTGCACATACTGTCTGCCATTAATGCCTTTCCTCTGTTATTCCATCGGACTGACTCCTGCTTAGTCTTCAAGGCTCAGCTGACCCCATCCCCCATGGTAAGAAACTGTGAAAATGTCCAATATAATATGTATCATGCTATTTTTTATGGTAAATTTTTGAAATCGTAAAATGCACAATTGGAAGTTTCTCAAATATTATAAAAATGTAAAGGAAGTCCTGCTTCCCAACTTTCCCCAGCCTCACTGTTCTCCCTTGAGGTAACACTATTAATAGTTTAGTGTGTTTTCTAGAACATTTATCTGCATTTACAAACATACATATAAATAATGGAATCTATCTAGGAATATGGTTCAGCAGCTTGCTTTTTTCTTTTCTTTTTTCCATTTCCTATCTCATGGGCCTCTCTGCATGTCCGCGCTTGAAAGCTAGCACACTCTTTGTAGCAATTGCCTCTTCCTTAAGGAGAGATCAAGAAAAGAGACTGACTTCTTTCATGTCTCCAGGGTCCTCTAGAAATAAGTTAGAAAATCTTTGTTTAATGCAGCAGCTTGTCTTATTTTTATTCTTGTTTTATGTCCTTGAATAAAATATCTATACTGTTTTCTAGATGTAATTTCAAGCAAAACTTAAGTAACTGACACTTCTTATATATGAGACTGATTTTCATGTCTCCAGGGTTCTTTAGAAATAAGTTAGAAAATCTATGTTTAATGAGGCAGCTTGTCTTATTTTTATTCTTATTTTATGTCCTTGAATAAAATATCTACACTGTTTGCCAGGAGTAATTTCCAGCAAAACTTAGTAGCTGACACTTGTTGTATAATTTATCTATGTATTCGTTTATTGATAGCATCACTTCTATTCCATCTTAATGCACTTTTTTTTTTTTTTTTGGTCCCCTCTGTCACTTATCTCAAAGACCTGTTTCCTAATTTTTTTTTTATATTTGAATGAAACCTTAGGTTGTTTCAAGGATATTGTTGAATTTAATTTTCATAGTGACTCTGTGAGATAATAAGATATAATTATTTCTATTTTATAAGGAGAAAGTTGAGACTTAGAGAAGGCTGCTTAACTACAAACTGTTTTCTGTTGTTTAACCTCGACAGTGTCTATGTCCTCTGACTGTCCCTTCTTTGCTTGCTCATGATTCCCTCTGACTGTCCCTTCTTTGCTTGCTCATGATTCACCATGTAACATCCCATCAGATATGCTCTAAATCCCTGCATCCTCACCCTTTGACACACACAAAATCTAGTCTGTTTAGTTTCCTTTGGATGAATTAATTTACACTAATATATTTGCACTAACAGTGGCTCATTGTCTTACTCTTCCCAGAGTCATTATTAGAGGAGTTGGTGAATTAATCTAAATGAAGGAGAATCAAAATAGAAATTGCTGGACCAATAACTTTAATTATTAAATAGACGTTTGGGTGTACTGTTCCATGTAGATCCCGGCAAAGGATCTGGGGCGTTTATTTAAGGAATCCATCCCTCTTGATAAACTTTAACCGCACAGGAGTTGGGACATTCAAGCAGTTGTTAGCGAAGAGGCTACTCTAGGCCAGCAGGACCAAGGGCAGGCTTAGGACCAAAAAGACAAGAAGCTTTACTTTAAATTTTAAGCGTCCGCAAAATAATTCAATTAACTGCCGGAGGAATTGCACCACATGAAACATATGCAGTTGCAAATCACACAGGACTTTATTACTTACACAATTCCTGGTGCTGAGGGTACAAACTTAATTGGGGATCCCGGTGGTGTTGTCCTCTGGGGTCCAGCAGCTGGGCTGGTTTGGTCCGGC
Source organism: Corynorhinus townsendii (assembly GCA_026230045.1). Lineage (NCBI taxonomy): Eukaryota > Metazoa > Chordata > Mammalia > Chiroptera > Vespertilionidae > Corynorhinus > Corynorhinus townsendii. Next base: position 110,075,661 of record JAPDVU010000006.1, on the reverse strand, counting down.
ATGCAGGGGGCCGGCGTTCCTCACCCGAGAGCTCGGTCGCCATTCTTCGGTTGTCTGACAGGAAAGAGGAGCGTGGAGCGGTGTCGCTTGCCGGACTGACAAAAGGACGTGGCTTTGTGGCTGTCTCGACAGGCGAGCGTCCTTAGCTGTCCAGGATGTGTTTTTAAAGTCTACTCCGCACCCGCAGCAGTTCAGGGGGCTATCAGTGAATTACATCAATGCACACATGTTAATCTCAAACAGGGCGAGGGGCTACATGTGGTTATCTAGGGAGAGTAATCACTCACACAAATGGTTATCTTGACAAGTCACTCTGAGCCAGTTCAAATCCTTATCTTTGAGGTACACACGCTTTAGGGCAGTGGGGAATGTGCCCTTAATATCACACTTTAGGTTTCAAAGAAAGTTAACCCAAACATTTTCAAAAATCTTCCTAACGTATTCAGACATTTTTGAAGGCATTTTAAAACATTTCTATATTTTACTACAACATGTACCCGAGCAATTTTACATAGAAGGTCCTTTGAATCCATGTCTCTGAATGAAGTCATACCTATTCCCTATTGCTTATGTGTTAGGAGGACACAGAAAGCTCTACCAGACCTTTTCTTTATTCTTATTTTTGGTTTGTTTTGTTAATCTTCATCTGAGGATATTTTTCCATTGATTTTTAGAGAGCGTGAAAGGGAGAGGGAGGAACAGAAAAACATTGATGTGAGAGAGACACATGGATTGGTTGCCTCGTGCATGCACCCTGACCAGGGCTGGGGAACCTGCAACCAAGGTACGTGCCCTTGACCAGAATTGAACCCGGGACCCTTCAGTCCAGGGGCTGATGCTCTATTCCCTGAGCCAAACTGACTAGGGCCAGAACCCCTTTTTTTTCTCTCCCATATTCTGCTTTATTTTTTTCACATTTCCCTCCGCCCTATGATCCATTCCAGTCAATTTTTCAAATAACCTGGAAAGGAAATTCAGAGTTGCCTAGACTCTTTGACAACTTTTCTTTAGAATAATGAGTAAAGTTTTAGAACTGTTGATATTCATTTTTCAAAATAAGGTTTGATGAAAATAACCAAATATTTTTAGAAAGTAGACCACTGGGATCTCTTTACTATACAATTGCCACCTGACTCTAGAGATCTCACTTCAATTCTGTGAATTTGAGGTTTTTATTGCTAAAGGGTGATTGGGAAGATGAATAGCAATTTCCTCAAAGCACTTGGAGGTCTTTAGGGGCCATTTATTATTTCAACATATTATCCCTCTGGCACAGGCGCGCTATTGTTTATGAAACAATGGGGGCCCAAAGACCTCTCCCTTACAAAGAGTTTGCCTTCTCTTCTTCATATCTGCATAAAAATAAGAAGGATATTAGCACTGAAATCTGGGATCTTTATTCAGAAACATGACTTAAAAAAAAAATAAAAAGAACTAGGCTGCATCTTTACCAGCTGATGTTTTCATCCCTGCAGTGCTTTTCACCACGTGCAGAAAGACTGGCCAGTGACTCTAAGAAGACATTGCAGGCCCTGACCAGTTGGGTTCAGTGGATAGAGTGTCGGCCTGAGGACAAGGGTCCCAGGTTCAATTACAGTCAAGAGCATGTACCTTGGTTGCAGGCACATCCCCAGTAGGGGGCGTGCAAGAGGCAGCTGACCAATGTTTCTCTCTCATTGATGTTTCTAACGCTCTATCCCTCTCTCTTCCACTCTGTAAAAAACACAATAAATTTTTTTTTAAAAAAGGAGACAGTGCAGTTTCCTGATGGAGCGAAGGAAAGTCAATAACATCTGTCCTCCGACTAGGGAAAGGGAGCTGCAGGTAATGTGGACACGGGCCTGGCAAGCTCGTTAGTACATCAGAGTGAAAGGACTTTTCGGGCCTAAAATAGGCAGGTTTAGGGAGTTTTAGAATTAAAGAGGGTACATAGGGGGAGGAAGGCTTGGAGCCCAGAGGTGGAGCTCAGAGCTGCCAAAAGGCATACATTCACATAGAACAGAAGGTACCACAGGATAAGGGGGGAGGGTGACATCCATTCACAGAAGATAGGGAAAAGCCACAGGGTATGAGGAGGAAGAGAAAGCAAACTTTCACAGAGGATAGAGAGATGCCGACAAATGGGAGGAAGAGGAAAACAGATTTTCACAGGAGATAGAGAATTCTACCTCAGAAGAGGGGGAAAGGAGGGTCTATATGGGGTTTGAGCTTTGAAGCTGCTATAGTGACCAATCAGAAGGGAATATCACGAAACAAAACAAAACAAAAAAACCCCTGCAGCCTTTATAAACTTTAGGAAAAAGGACCTTAGTTGGTTACTCCCTTTGGGACCCCATCCCTATGTGGGAGTCTGTAGTTGTTTCCAATAAATTTCCACCCTTTTCATCTACCACCTTTTGTCCGTGTCTTCATTCTTCGAATCTACCTGGACAAGAACCCAGGAAAGAAATCACCCTTGCATCCTGCTCAGGAAAAACCACCTGATTCAAGAGGACATCAGGAAATGGCTTATCTGGTTTGCTGTAAAGGAGATTTAATGAATTTAAGGAAACAAACAAACAAAAAAAAGAGAGAGCCTGGGAATTACCTAGAGATAGATCTAGTTTCCCCTGTAACCTCAGTTTGTGAACCAAGCATTCCTTATTGGGCTTTTAATGATAATCCTATCTAATAAAGAGGGAATATGCTAATTGATTGTCACATCCTCACAAAGATGGTGGTGCCCACAGCCAATAAGGAGGGACTATGCTAATTGCTGCCACATCCTTAAAGATGGCGGTGCCCACAGCCACAAGATGGTGGCGCCCTGTGCCCTCAGCCCCGCAGGGGCAGCAGGCACATGGCACAGCCAGGCCCACCCCCAGGCAGGTCTGGCCACTTTGTGCGCCTGCCTCCAGAGTCCCCCAGTCCCCTCAGCCCCCCAGGTTCCCAGGGCCGGCCTGAGGCTGAGGTAACCAGGGCCGGCCGAGGCTTGCATTGCCAGCAGTGGCAGCAGCACAGGTGTGATGGGGGCGTCGCCTTCCGCTCATCGCTGAGTCACCTCCTGCCCCTGAGGGCTCCCAGAATGTGAGAGGGGGAAGGCGGGGCTGAGGGACACCCTCCTCCCTCCAGTGCATGAATTTTCATGCACCAGGCCTCTAGTATTATCAATAATAGTAGAGACGACCAATTAAAGAGTACCCCCGGTGAGCTATACTCTGTGCTCAGCATACCCTATACAGACTGGTCCTATTCAGTCCCTCACATGTCCTTTGAGATGGGCACTGTGATCCTCATTTTACAGCAGAGGATGCGGAGTCTCAGTGCTAACAACCTGCTCAAGGATGAAGAGGTAGTCAGGGCAGGAATGTGAGCCAAAACAGGCAGGTCTGGCGCCATGGTCCCCTCAACAGATTATGTCCATTGGCTTTCCCAAACATGAGGATTGAGCTGCAACCTTCTGAATAAGAAATGAGAGGAATGGAAAACTGAACTTCTAACTGAGGAACCATCCCTGGCATGCCAAGACTGAATGCTCATTGCAGCATTAATAGTGCTGCTAAGAAAATAAATATTCCCAGGGGAAATAGTTTGATATTTTAATGTAGCTCTTTTTTTAGCCTGCTGAAATGTGAGGTTCAGGGTTCAGACTTTTCTTTCTGTGGGTTCTTGTCTTCACAAATTTTGAAGAATAAACTCACTGACAAAAAGGCTTCTTTAATAAAAAATGTAGAAATTTTTCCTGAGCAGGATGCAAAGGTGATATCTTTCCTGGGTTCATGTCCAGATGGATTCAAAGAATGAAGCCACAGACAAAAGGTGGTAGATGAAAAGGGTGGACATTTATTGGAAACAAGTACAGACTCCCACATAGGGAGGGGGTGCCAAAGGGGATAGCCCACTACACTCCTTTTTCCTAAGGTTTATAGAGGTTGTAGTTCTTTATCTCTTGATGCTGCCTTCCATTTGGTAGAATATCAGCTTCAAAGCTCAAAACCCACATGGTGCCCCCTTTTTTCTCCCCGTTTAGTGGCAGAATCCTGTGAAAATCCGTTTTCCTCTTTCTCCCATTTGTCGGCATCTCTCTATCCTCTGTGAAAGTTTGCTTTCTCTTCCTCCCCATATCCTGCGGCTTTCCCCTACCTTCTGTGAATGGTTATTTTCCTCTCCCCTTATCCTGTGGTACCTCCTTTTATTTATTTTTTCTCTGTGAATGTATGCCTTTTGGCAGCTCCAAGCCCCCACCTTTGCAGTCCTCTCTCATGGACCCTCTATGTTCCTAAAACTCCCTACACCTGCCTATTTTACTCCTAAAACTCCTTTCAATGTAGGCACACACACTTAATGGACTTCACTCTGTGAAACCCAGTTTAATGTTGTGAGTACTTGCAAGGGAGATGAAGGACTCCTGCTTGGTGAGCTGGATCGAGATGGTGACCCTGGGGAGGTGGAGGGAAGGTGAGAGGACATAAAAGGATGGGAGGAACGAATCAATGTTCATCTTCATGTTTTTGTTGTGGATGATTCTTATATTCTAAATTGATTAGTACCACATAAGACAAAGCAAACATACGGCAATTTTTCAGTTAATTTCACCTCGATATCCACTTTAAGTCCTGTGTGACTCCCTAATCAGCTTCTCCTGAACACCCTCCCTACTGGCCACCTCCATTAGCTTCTCTTCCCTGTGTATTTGTCCTGGGACAGAGAATACTGATTGAACTGGATGTGAGGAGCCAGGAGCTGTGGCTGCCGTGCGGCATCCTGTGTGGCCTTGGGAGAGGCACTCCAGGTCTGCGGTGGATTGCAAAGATGGCCATGAGGTCATCAGTGTTTGCGTTCACACAATTTTGTTATACCTTCCCACACTGCTTCTGGGTTTGACTGACCATGTGATTTTCTTTGAACTAGTGGACATTAATTAGCCAATGTGACGTACGCAGAGGCTGGCAACATGCCTGCACATTTGGCTTGCCCTCATGCTGCTCCTGAACTCTATGCCTGCCTTGTAGAGAACCCTGGGGAAGCTTACAGGATGATGAGAGATGGGTGGCCCAGTCTCCTGTCATTGTGGCCAGACATGTGAGTGAGGCTCCTAGCTGACTCACCAGTGAGTCCAGCTGGAAGTGAAGCATCCATCTTATATAAATACTGCTGTTTGAAATTTTAACCCTGCTATTTGGCTTCTGTAAATTCTTGCTTGCTAAGACTACTCCCACTTCAGAGAGGCCATTAAACCTTCCCAGACAAGGTTATCAGTGCTGGCACCAGGCCAGGCCTCTGGTTGAGGTCTCAAGGCCCCAGCACATACGGGCTGTTTAAGAACTTGCAAAAGGGGCTGGAAACACCCCATATTTGGGACAAAGAAGGTAAAAACATATAAATAGGGAAAATCCCTGCATGTTGGGGCCCAGAATGTGAGAGACATTTTCCTCTGGACCCGCGCGTAATAAAAGTAACGCCATCTCTCTAAGTATTGCTTGGTTCTTCTTTGGTTTTCTGTAACAGAAGTAGGTGAGCTGGTCCAAACATGCCTGGCTAATTCACAGAACTGGAGCTAAGTAAATGGTTGTTTCTTTAAGCCACTAAGTTTTAGGGTCAGTTGTTTATAGCAAAATATAACCGATACAAAATCCAATTTAAAAAAGCAATAAATTACAAGATGTCCACAGCCTACTCCCTAGCATTGTTGGAAAGGGTACCTGAGGTAAGGAGGTGACTGTGCTTGTGGTGGGCAGAGCTTATGAAGAGCAGTGCCCAGCACAGTGCCTTGTGTCTGATCAGAAGCAGTGTTGTTCACAGAACAAACGAGCAGGTAAGAAACTATACAATTATAAGGTAGCAACAGCAGCAGCAATAGACTAGTCAGATATTAAAAATCTGCCAAGTAAGACATTTCATTTTCTTCTTTAATTAAAAAAGCTGCTATATCAGCTGTGTGGAGAGAATTGAAAAGCACAAGATGAAATAAGAACGGCAATCTGCGTCCCCAGGGCTGACGGTGGCTGGGGTGACAGCCCCATGCTCTCCAAAGCTCTGGTCCCAGGCAGAGAGCAGCCTGAACTCTCCAGGGGTTTGCACATCATGGTCACAGGGATATTGCCAATTATTTTCTTTCCCTTTGCAAGTAAACTTTTCCCAGTTACACACACACACACACACACACACACACACACACACACACACAAACACACACTCAATACCTGCATATCATTCCCATGGGAGTAGTGAGAGAATACATAATGAAAAAAAAATTGAAAGCCAACTTTAGAGAGATGGAAAAAGATTTTTAGTCTGTGAGTCTGTGATAATGCAAAGATTACAAGATCAATAAATAATTATTCAAAATGGGGCAAATATTTCCTCACCCAAAAACAATAATTGACCCAACTGGGTCTATAAGGAATACGTTTGTATATTTTGATTTTCATTTGTCTAGTAAAAATATTTGTTTTCAACCTGGTTATATTGTGAAATATATCCCATGGAGAGGAAAATGCATAAAGCCTGAAAAATTATAAAGCAAACACTCATGTAACCGCCACCATCCAGGTCACAGGTGATGCCTTGCCGGCACACCAGAAATCCTTCCTATTTAAATCTTTCCCTCTCACACCTAATGTGAACCACAATCCTGACCTTGCTTAACTTTATTATTTTACCATCTTGCAGAGTTTCGCCACCTACGTGTAGATCCCTAAACACTGCAGTTTAGTTTTACTTGCTTTGAATTTTATATACATTAAGTCAGTCTATATATATTCTTTTGCTTAATGCCATTACCTGCTTTGTGTAGGTGTTCATTTTCTTTGACAGGTAGTTTTCCATTGTTTGAATACCCTAGACAACTTCCTGTTGATAGACAGATGTGTAGTTTCCAACCTTTGGGTCATACAAGCCATGTTGCTGTGACTGTACTTGCACATGTCTTCTCATGCATATGCACACAAGTTTCTCAAGGGAGTGTCCTTTCTGGGTCATAAGGGAACCATATCTTCAAACTGAATAGAAGAGGCCAGACTATTTTCTAAAGCAGCATGACCATTTTACCTACTACAAGTGTTGTGAGTGTTCCCAATGCTCCATATCCTTGCCAGCGCTTGATATTGTCAGACTTCTCATTTTTGCCAATCTGGTGGGTATATAGTAGAATTGTCTTTAAATGCTTTTAAGTTTGTTTTTTTATAAACATGTTTTGGATATAAATGTTTGTCTGGTTTTACATGTTGCCATAGCTTTCCTCACTCTTATTTTTTAAAATATATTTTTTATTGATTTCAGAGAAGAAAAGAGAGGGAGAGAGAGATAGAAACATCAATGATGAGAGAGAATCATTGATTGGCTGCCCCCCACTGGGGATAGAGCCTACAACCCAAGCATGTGCCCTTGACCGGAATTGAACCTGGGACCCTTCAGTCTGCAGGCCAATGCTCTATCCCCTGAGCCAAACCAGCCAGGTCCTGTTTTTTTTTGTTTTTTTTGTTTTTACTTTATTAATGTGTCTTTTGATGAATTGTAAGTTCTTAATTTTAATGCATACACACACACACACACACACACACACACACACACACAGTCAGTAGAGGCCCGTTGCACGAAGAGATTCATGCAATAGGCCTTCCTTCCCTTGGCTTCCAGCACTGGTTTTCCTCTGGCACCCAGGACCCAGGCCTTCGCTCTGGCCAGAGTCTGCCATCTTCGTCTTCGCTGAAGACTCCGGAGTCTGCAGTCTTGTCTTGGCTGCAGCACTCCGCTCCTGTAGATCCCTTAGGCACCCCCCCCGCCCCCCTTATAGCAGGCGTCCTGTCCCGCCTGGCCACTCTGTGCCTGGAGCAGCTGGGCAGCCACCATCTTTGTCCTTCTAATTTGCAAACTCACTCTGATTGGCTGTGGGCGTAGCAGAGGTATGGTAAATTTACATGTTTGTCTATTATTAGGTAAGGTAATTTCTCCTTTTCTGGTTGATTTTTATGTCTTATTTAAGAAAACTTTTCCTCTCCTGAAGCCAGAAAGAGTCTCCTATATCAGCCCCTCAAATATTTACAGCTTTGTTTTCCACATTAAACATGTTGATTATATATATAACTGATTTCAGAGCATATTGATTCTTTTATGTGTATATGGAAAGGGGCACTTTCATCCTCTTCCATATGAATATGTACTTGTTCCAAAACATTACCTGAAAGGAGCGTACTCTCACCTGTAACTAAGATGGCATGGCACTGCTTCCTCCTTCTGTTTCATTGGTTTCCTTGTCTATCTGTGCATTAATGCCACATTCTCGTAATTACCATAGCTTTATAATAAGTTGTGATAACTGGTAGAGCAAGTCTTAATATCTTGTTCATCCCCAGAAAAAAAAGTTTTAGTTATTCCTGTCTTTCCCATTTCCATGAAAATCTTAGAATGAGTCTGTGTGAAGCTCTGCTTAGGCATATTATTTATTGCTGGTGTATGGAAATATTAACACATTCATTTTCATATGTTGAGTTTACACGTTTTGACAAGGAATTGACACGACCAGATGTGTTTTCTAAAGGTACCTGTAGAGGTAATGTTGAAAAATAGATGAGAAGGGAAGCCGTAAGACAATCTCCTGGAATCGTTCAGGTGAAAGATGAAGAGAGCCGGTATTAGGATCATGGGAATAGCAAAAGAGTCAGGGGCTGGTCTAAGAGCAGTTTAGAAGATAGTTGGAAAGAATGCCAAGCCATTGTTCAAATGTTGTAAGGGAATATGTGCGGGGCCAGCTCAGCGAAGGGTTCAGCAAGCCTGTGTGTGTGTGTGGTGGGGGCCGGGGGGTGGTGGCGGTGAAAGATTAAAGAAAAGGCAAAGAGAAAAAGCTGGGTCTAGGTGGATCTCCTGTGCCTGGCTAATCCACAGAGAGGGATCCAGATGGCAAACTGAACCTTTATTTTATAGCCAGAGGTAAACAAGGTAGTGGTCATCATAGTTACAATGTTCTTATGAGTTTGAGTTTCACTTGTTTTGGCAGCACTTGCTGCACCTCCCACAGCCCATTAGCTACCTAGGAAGAATTTAGGGGGCATCGTAAGGTCAAGCTTAATTATGCTAAGAGGGCTGTGCCCTCTAAGCTGGGACTTGTTTGTGGCTTTGCCAACAGGTCAGTCCCAGGCTTAACCCTATAGCTGCTCCCTACAGAAACAGGCTTTGGGGGGAAAAGATGACATGAATATACCAAAGAGGATATAGTGAATTGGTAGAAACTTACTGAAAACAGAGTACCCACAGGCTATGTGGAAACCTCTACCACAGCAAAGTTTCAGAAAGTTGAAAGAAAACAATCAAAATTGTAGAGAACTTGGAAAGAACAGGAGACTTGCAGCTTATAACTGATGGTAAATATATTAACATACAACATGCTCCACTTTGTTTAATATTATTTTTCAGTTTTTGACATGCCTAGCAATGGTTTTTTCAAATTCTACATCTGGTGCCTTTCAGGCTACTTGATTGCACTTTGTAACATCACAAGTCTTACTGAAAATGCATTCAAACGTTTTTCAATTGATAGTATCTTCAGGATTTGACTCATCCTGTGTTTTCTAATGACCTCTCTTATTTTTTCTCCTCTACTGAAAATATCTTTTTTTCTGGTGTGTTCTTTAACATATAAGAAAATCAGACAATAACTGGACTAGTATGGTTCAAATTTATATTTGGTCCCATTCCTGTTAAGAGATTACTAAAATACATATTAGTTTGTGACAATCAGTGAATTATTAGGGACATTTCATTTGCTTTGAATATACAAATGTTTAATGCAGGAAGTGCACAGTTAGACATTTCGCACTCAATATCACACATTCAATGTCCATTTCTTGGCCTTTTGAACTTTGCACTTTTGAAAAAAAATGAGCCCTCTCGAGCATGAAAAGATTGATTAAAAGGTGTTTGCAACTGGATGTTATTTCATCGGTCAAAAGCTAATTTAACCCTGAGAAATCATTTGGTCTGGTCCTGCCAAGGCATTAGGGGTGAGTTACTCAAATGTTTGACCAAATATAGCAGGCTAATTTTTAAGTTGAGAATTTTGTATGGCCCACAAATGACATTAAAAATATCCAAATGAGAGAATCCAAGATGGCGGCGTAGGTAAACACCTAAACTGCTGCCTCGCGCAACAATTTCAAAAATTCAACTAAAAGACAAAACGTCTATCACCCAGACCCACAGGAAAGCTGGCTGAGTGGAAGTTCTACAACTAGAAGGAAAGAGAAAAGAACATCGAGATGTGCACGAGCGCTGAAAAGCTGAGGTACGGAGGTGCGTGATCCGGGCTGGCGGCGGGCGTTGCTTTTTTCAACCCAAAGGGAGACAAGCCCCCAACTGCTCTGAAATCCGGTTTCTGGGGAGACACGGGGGACCCAAACTCCTACGGGGAAAAGCTGGACTGTCTGCCAGTGAGGGTGGCTTACTTGCAGAGCTGCGTGCAGGAATAATTGTTTACGGCACTGGGGCACGGGACTCCGGGACGCCCTTGGGGACACAGAGCTGGCTAACTAGCAGCCATTGCTGTTTGCCACGCCCTAGCCTAGTGACACCCTGAGACCCCGCCCTGCACAACCTACAAACTCACCCAAGCTCCAAGCAGCAGTGTTAGCAGAAGAAAGCCCCGCCCTATTGCAGCTTAACCTAGCAAACTTGTAGCCTGGGTCAGACAGCTCCAAAACCTCCAAACCCCAAGCAAAGAGGAGAAAACTGTAGCTCTCACTGTAGCTCCTGCTGGATGGCCTCAGACAGTAGCTGACCTGCACCCCATTGGAGATCCAGAAGCCAGTGTACCTAGTGGTCAGAGTGAGACACCAGATTTCAACTCCTCACATCCATAAGTGACATATTCAAAGGCAGACTCAATGAGCACCAAAGCCCCACTGAAACAAGTCCTGCCCCATAAGTGTGTCTTCAGTGTAGCAGTTCTTCCATTATAGACACAGTGAGTGCTCACAGCTAATTGGCCTGGAGGTCAATTCCTCCCAGTATACCAACAGCAATTCAGGCTTTAAGTGCACCAAGTCTTTGCACTCAGCACACAAAGGGGTGTACCAAGAGTGTCCACATCAGGTGATTGGGGAGGCTGAGCTACTGCCCCCTATAGGTCACCTACCACAGAAAGCTACTCCATCAACACAGGGAAGCAGCCAAAATGAGGAGACAAAGAAACATGTCACGAATGAAAGAAACGGAGGAAAGCAAACTACTGGATGACATAGAGTTCAGAACCACATTTATAAGGTTACTCAAGAATCTTCTTAAAACCGCTGAGAAACTTGATGAGACCTTCAAGGAGCTTAATGAGAATGCCAAAAAAATGGAAAAGGATCAGTCAGAAATGAAGCATACACTGTCTGAAATAAAGAATATACAGAAACTCAACTGTAGATCAACGTACCCCAAGAATCAAACCAAAGATCTGAAATATGTGGAAACAAAAAAACATCCAACCAGAAAAACAAAAAGAAAAAAGAATCCAAAAATATGAAGATAGTGTAAGGAGCCTCTGGGACAACTTTAAGCGAACCAACATCCGAATTTTTGGGGTGCCAGAAGAAGGGAGAGAGCAAAATATTGGAAACCTATTAGAAGAAATAATGACAGAAAACTTTCCCTGCCTGGTGAAAGAAATAGATGTACAAGTCCAGGAAGCGCACAGAACCCCATACAAGAGGAATCCAAAGAGGACCACACCAAGACACATCATAATTAAAATGCCAAGGGCAAAAGACAAAGAGAGAATATTAAAAGCAGCAAGAGAAAAACAGTTAATTACCTACAAGGGAGTACCCATACGACTGTCAGCTGATTTCTCAACAGAAACTATGCAGGCCAGAAGGGAGTGGCAAGAAATATTCAAAGTGATGAACAGCAAGAACCTACAGCCAAGATTACTCTACCCAGCAAAGCTATCATTCAGAGTTGAAGGTCAGATAAAGAGCTTCACAGACAAGAAAAAGCTAAAGGAGTTCATCACCACCAAACCAGGATTACATGAAATGCTGAAGGGTATTCTTTAAGGAGAGGAAGAAGAAGAAAAAGGTAAAGATAAAAATTATGAACAACAAAATGACATCAAATACATACCTACCAACAAGTGAATCTAAAAATCAAGTGAATAAAAAATCTGAAGAACAGAATGGACTGGTGAATATAATAGAATCAGGGACATAGAAAGGGAGTGAACTGACGATTCTCAGGAGAAGCAGGTGTGAGGGGTGCGGGAAGAGATTGGACAAAAATCTTACTCCTATGGATGAAGACAGTGGCGGGGGTAAGGGCATGGGGTGGGGTGGGGAATCAGGTGGAGGGGAGCTATGGGGGAAAAAATAGAGGAACACCTGTAATAATCTGAACAATAAAGATTTATTAAAAAAAATATCCAAATGACTTGTTCTAATCTAAGGCATGTGGCATGACAAATATGGGGGGAAAACCCTCAGATAATTGCTCAAGAGCTATAGATAAAAGTGGCTGTAGGACCAATAAGTAAGACATTTTGAATTCAGTAAATTATAACCTGATTTTCAAAAGCAATAGTGGCATTTGTAAATGAGAGAAGAAAAAAGAGAAGTCATAGGATGTAGGAATAAAGGCAACTCAGAACTCAGATGCACCAAAAGTTCTGTGTGTGTGTGTGTTGTGTGTGTGTGGTGTGGGTGAGAAAGGTTGTTTTAACCTTTCAGCTATTAACTTTTCAGAGTGAAACATCAAATCTCTGAAATAATGGTGACAGAATGCCTAGAAAAGAAACAGGCCCTGCATGCTCCCTAAAAATGTATGACATGTTAATAAACATGCTTACATAGCGTGAAGGTGTGTCATCGAGATTTTGGATATAGTGAAAGGGATATAGTGACTTGGACTCAAAGCTCAGTTACGGTTTTGGATATGTCGTTTCATCCCTGTGTTTTGTCTTTCACCGAATATGGTTTGCTATGTATCTGTAACTCATTCTTTTTATTGTTGACAGTATTACAGCTGTCCCTTATTTCCCCCTTACCCCTCCTGTCCCCTTCCACCCAGCCCCTGCTCCACCCCAGGCCTTCACCACCCTATTGTCTCTGTCTATGGACTATGCATATATGCATACAAATTCTTTGGTTAATCTCTACCCTTCCCCCTACTCCCCTCCCCTCTAAGATCCATAACTCATTTTTTTACTGTGTACTCAGAAATGGAGCAAAGGGAATTTTTTAGAATTTTGAGATCTGGTTTTGCTTCTATTGCAGCCCCCTGTTCTGTGTAAGTCATTCTATCAGCCCATTTTTCAGCATTTATAAAGTGGGTGTTTCCAAGTAGTGAGCTAATTACACATTTCCATCAGGAACTGGTATTAGGAGTGGTATTTGGTCTTCCAAACCACATTGAAGAGTCTGTGGCAGTCTGGGTCTCCTTAAAAGAGAAAACACATAGTAGGTTAAACAGGGGAGTTTAATATAAGAATTATTAACTCTAATAAGAGTGACTGTAAGATATGAAGAAACTATCTGGCACCTTAGGGCTGAGGGGGAGAATACCCAAGGAAGGACACATTTGGAAGAGTGCAGATGTCCTGGGTACACGGAGCTTTCGCCATCCAATAGCAGAGAAGTAGACCTGAGTTGTGTTTCTGGGAAACACTAGGAGCCCCGGCAATGCAGGGGAGAGCGGATCAGCTACAGGTGTTGTGGGCGGGCAGTGGGAGTGTGGATCCCATAGGGCAAGAGTCCTTCAGAGCGAGAAATGAGCTGCGAGGTGGAGAGCAAAGGGAGGAAAAGTTTTCCAGAGACATAAGGACCTGTTATCACCAGGTCGAGGCTTCACCGTTATCTGCCCAAGCCCTGAGACTCGGGCAGCTCCATGTACCTGTGGCTGACACCTACCTGCCTGCCCTGCCTGTATTGGGACTTGCCAGAGCCGCTCGTTCTTGCAATGGCCCTTTACCGCCCTCTGCTGGGAAAGGTTAACATCACATCCACTGCATAGGAGAAGTTCTTAAGGGTATTTGTGGTTTATCATAAAACGTTTTTGCCATAACTGGTTTGACTCAGTGGATAGAGCATTGGCCTGCATACTGAAAGGTACCAGGTTTGATTCCAGCCAAGGGCATGTACGTTGGTTGTGGGCACATCCCCAGGAGGAGGTGTGCAGGAGGCAGCTGATGAATGATTCTCTCTCATTGATGTTTCTAACTAAAATCAATAAAATATATCTATACTAATAATAGCCTAGGGCCCTCATGACCAGATGGAGGAACCGTCACCAGGAAGTGCATGGAGCACCTCTGGGTTGCGCCCCCCACGGCCCACAAGCTCCTATTACAGCAAGGCTGGCGGCCTGGTGGGCTGGGTGAGGCAGGCACAGAGAGCAGGGCCTGGCTGCCAGGTACCACGGTGAGTGAACAGGCCCACAGACAGGCAGCAGGGCCTGGCTGCCAGGCGCCGGAGCGAGTGAGCAAGCAGGCCTGCGGACAGCGGGGCCTGCCAGCCGCAGCATGCTGGCAGTCCCTCCTCTGCGTGTGAGCTGCAGAGGAAACACCTTTTCTGACTGCTCATTGGCTAAGCGCCCCATATGTTACTTGCAGTGTTTTTGGTAACTTGGGTAGTAAGAATCCAAGAAGGTGATCTAGGGTTTTCCACCTCACTCCCAGAGGAAAAAATGAAGGTCTGCTACAGGAGGGGCTAAGAAATGTCATATCCTGCCCTAGCCAGTTTGGCTCAGTGGATAGAGCCTCAGCCTGCCGACCACAGGGTCCAGGTTCGATTCTGGTCAAGGGCGTGTACCTAGGTTGCAGGCTCCTCCCTGTCCGGGGCCCAGGTCAGGGCTCATGTAGGAGGCAACCAATCGAAGTGTCCCTCTCACATTGATGTTTCTCTCTGTCTTTCCCTCTCTCTTCCATGCTCTCTAAAAATCAATGGAAAAATATCCTCAGGTGAGGATAAAAAAAAAAAAAAAAAAAGGGAGGGAGGGAGGAAAGAAGGAAGAAAGGAAGGTCATATCCTATGAAAGAGACATCTTGAAAATGCCTAAAGAAAGTTGTCATTTTTTCATGGTGAAGGGACTGGAGTCCATGTTGATGAAAACACCTTGGTGGCTGTGGCAGCCAGCAGTGGCTGCAGTAGCGGGGTGATGGGGGCAGTGCCTTCCCCTAATCAGCCCAGTCACCTCCTGCAGAGGGAGGCCAGACTGCGGCTTAGGCCTGCTCGGGCCTAAGCCATCAGTAGGAAATCCCCTAGGGCTCCTGGATTGGAGAGGGTGCAGGTGGGACTTAGGGGCGCCCCCTCCTGTGCATGAATTTCATGCATTGGGCCTCTAGTATATATATAAAAGAAATAATTCTTCAGCTTCATTAAAAAAAACAAACAAAAAACCACATTACATTCAAGGATGTTTCGACTTATGAGACAATATATTTAAAACCAGCACAGGGTCCAAGAACAGTGAAGCGGGTCAGTGCCAGCATTACAAGAAAGATTGGTGACTCTTTTCAGTCTGTGAAAGGAGAACTCTTAAGAGAATGCTAGCAAACAACCATTTCTTTCCCCTGATGACAAAAAGACTCAAACACTTTGATATCCCTTCAGTGTATTCTGGCATATTAATTTGTGCATGTCTAAATAAAGTAGAACAATTTTTACCTGTATATTTAGAAATAAATGCAAACCTTAGGGAGAGTCCTATTCAAATAGCATGTCCAAATAACCAAAAATAATAAAAACATCCAATCTCTGGAAAGCAGTAAAGGGGATACAATTAATAAACCCTGGGAATACCTTCCATGTTCCTTTCCCCATCTTCACAATTCTCTTTCATATCAGAGCCTCTCATCTCTGGCTTTCCACCCATAATATACAGGGAAAGCTCCCCAAACAAGTCCTCTTTTTCTCCAAACTCTTCGGCTCACTCTTCTCTCCTCTGTTTTCATTCTCCCCCAATATTTTTACTCTCTTGTAGTTACTTTTTCCCCTCTTGAGGCTTTCCTCTCTCCTCTTGTATTCTCAGCTTCTCTGCCCATTTTCCAATCCAGCCTTGTAGAATAGAATCCTTGAACTAGTTCATTAGAGACTCACCTCAGAAGGCTGGGGCGGGAGGGGAAAGGAAGCGCCTCTCTCTCTTCACTGGGGTGGGTGGGGAACTGGAGCTTTAATAGATTGTAAATCCTGTTCTCTTCATTCTTTCTCCTCATTTAATCTTTGTCGACTCCTACAAGGAGATATTCAGTATTCAATATTTAAATGTTCTTTGAATTTCCTTGAATTTACAACCTAAGGCCATTCCATTCTTTCTCTTTATTAGGCTGCACATAATTTCTCTTGGTTCCTTGGAAAGGGCAGCCAAGTGAAGTGTGAGTGTGCACGCGCGCACACACACACGCACATTCACACATCATTCTTCCTTCTAGAAAACCTTGAACATCAGTGTTAGCATTTAAAATCTGCCCTTTAGTGCCTTTGCCCCTTATAATTTGTAAAAAAAATTGGTTTCCCTAAGTAACCACATTCACAGTAGCATGTTCTTTTTTATTTTATTTTATTGTTTAAGGTATTACAAATAGTAGTGCATATGTCTCTTTTTTTTTTTTCCTCACTGACCTCCCCCCCGCCTCCCCTACCCCCTGGCACTTGCCCTCGTTCCCCCCCCCCACCCCCGCCCCCAGTGTCTTGCATTTGTTGGTTGTGCTTATATGCATGCATACAAGTCCTTCCATTGATCTCTACCTTCCCCAACCCTCCCCTACCTTCCCGCTGTAGTTTGACAGTCTGTTCGATGCTTCCATGTTCTCATGTCTTTTTAGGTGTTCTTCCACATGAGCAAGCAGGTACAGGACTGCCAGCGAGTGGCAGTGGGTGGGCACTGAGGCCCTGCTGTGTGCAGCCCAGCCATTTTGCACACGCATTCCAATGCACAAGTCTCCAAGCCTTCAAGAGGCTTTCGCTACAAGCTGGGAAAACAAAGTTGCTAGGGTTCGAATACATCTTAGTTCATTATCCTTTTAAGACATTTATAAGATTTTATCGTTTCACTAGAGGCCTGTTGCATGAAGAGATTCATGCAATAGGCCTTCCTTCCCTTGACTTCCAGTACCGGTTTTCCTCTGGCACCCGGGACCCAGGCCTTCGCTCTGGCCAGAGTCTGCCATCTTCGTCTTCACTGCAGACTCCAGAGTCTGCAGTCTTGTCTTTGCTGCGGCACTCTGCTCCTGTAGATCCCTTCACCCCCTGCCCTCCCTCTCATAGCAAGCATCCTGCCCCGCCTGGCCACTCCATGCCTGGAGCAGCTGGGCAGCCACCATCTTTGGCCTCCTAATTTGCATACTCACTCTGATTGGCTGTGGGCATAGCGGAGGTACAGTCAATTTACATGTTTGTCTATATTATGTAAGAGGGAAATCAGCCAGGGTTTACTTTCTAAATGTGATAGTCAGTATGTATGAAATATTGTAGCTTTCCTTCCCTTTTGGACACATAGTAACATTATGTTTCCTAGGGTTCAGGTGACTGACATTTCCAAGCCAGAGAATTTAATTGCCAGGGCAAGACACTGTGGAATGCTCTTTCTTCTTTGGCAAGGGGACTGGTTACATTCCAGATGGTGGTGGCTCCATTGGCCAAGCCAGGCCAAGTGTGGGATACTATAAAGCAGAAAATTTGGCCACTCTGTGATGGATATGTCACAAAGATGAGAAATAAGCTTTTGTTGTCTTAAAGCACTAAGATTCGGATATTGTTTGTTACTTAGCATAAACTAGCTCATCCTGACCAATTCCCTAAACCAATGGTTGGCAAACCGTGGCTCGTGAGCCACATGCAGCTCATGAGCCGCAGTTTGCCGCTCTGTTGACTAATGAGTTTGCCGACCATTGTCCTAAACATAAGCTTTCCCCCTTGCCTTAATGGTAATATAGATGTAGTTTTGCCTTGGATAAGTATCTTGACTAACTATAGAATGTTGGGGCTATTGTGCAATCTTCCCCATTTTGTGATGTTTGTGTTTCTGCCATCGTTTTTGGAAGAAATATTTGTGGAATTATATAAATGAAATTATTTTTATGCAAGAATCCCCATCCATCTGCCATGACTCTAATGTGTTAAGATTATTGCAAAGAGAAAGCATTATATACTTATTATACATTAATGAAAAGCTCTCTGATTTTCTATATTTTCTATATTCTAGGTGATTTTCTTCATTTGTTCTCATTCACTCATGTATTTATTTATTCATTTATGTTTTTGTTCAATGAACTATATTGCATGCCAGGTACTCAGCTAGGCTTGTGATATAAGACAGTCCTATTACTATTCTTATATTGAGTGACATATTCATGTCTTGTTTAGAAAGAATAGGAATAGTTAGAAGTAAAACAGGATATCATTTTAAAATAATTTGTATTTAAATATATGCTAGTATAAATTCTCATGCATAATGAGCAAGTTTAAAGCTGCTTCAAGTCATTAAGAGAGATATAGTCTCATCAAAGATATGGCCAGTCAGTGTACTAGAGTAGACAGGGAACTTCCTGTTGGTTTCACCCACCTTTAAACCTTACAAATTTAGATAGCTAAAGGAAGTGTTCTCTATACGCAATACTAATTCTTACGGATATTTGGTATAATCGAAATAACTGATCTGTAGATAGAACAGAAATTTGGTTAAGTTGTGGAGGTGAATGACTTTGTCCTATAAATTTGTTTCATTTGCACATGCCAAATGAGCTGATGTTGTGCATTTCCCCATTCATAAAGGAGTTTCAGCAGTGTCACACTTCAGTGGAGCAAGGCTGATCTCCAGTGGTCCAACGTACTCACTTCAGGGGTGCATGGCTCTCAGGGTGTGTGGTGTGTTCTTCTGGACGGCTTCCACCTTGAGAGCTGATGAAACTGAGTTTAAGAAACTGCCCGTGATGTTTACCAAGATGAAAGATATGAGTTCTGGGAAAACAACCCAAAAAGAACAGGGCCCTCCTCGGTTGGGCCCTACTAGGGAAGAATATAGAGAAAATGCACAGCTGAGGCTTGGACAACTTTGGTTTGGACCGCATGGATCCACTTATATGCAGATTCCCCCCATATACAGCCAGATCTCTCCATCTGCAGATTCAACCAACTGCAGCTGGAATACATTACTTTTCATCCGTGGTTGGGATTCTGTACTTGGGAATCTGAAAGCAGTGAGGTGGTTGGATCAAGGACATGATGATTAAAAAGTCTCTTCCACAGACATGCTTCCTAGGCTGGTTTTCAAGTAAAAGCTTCTATTCAGGCTGACATATCTTTGACGAGACTATATCTCTACCTCTATGTTTATATTTCTATACCACCCCCCCATCTCAGTGATAATCCTAAAAATTTCAGAAGTATGACAATATACTCTATAATATATGTCATACCTCAATGTCATTTTAACATTTAGGAAGAAAATATTCTATAATACTATGTTGAAATATTTAAATATGAAACTAAAACATTAGTCTTCTGTTGTATTTGCCAGTTTTTTCAGTGAGGTTTTGAAGAGTTTTTATCCATGTTCCTGCCAGCACTTCACACTAACAATTTTTTTTACTCAAAAGCCTCCTAGGTCCTAGGGGATGCAGCAGTGAAATAGTCTGTTATATTGATATTAAGTCTGTCCCTCAATACTAAAATGATACAATTGATATATAACAGTAAACTTGTCTTATACCAATAAGTGCAGGTGGGAAAGAAGGTATAAAGGTCATGCTGTTTTCTACCTATTTTTTTGCTTAATAAACCTACAAGGGAGCACTTTCGAGCATGGAGAATGAGAGGAATGGGGAGAAGAAGAGACAGCTTTGGCAGAGCATATGTGATATCACTCCTCTGGGGGTTGGCATTTTGCGGAAGCCAAGTGGTATTGTTAATATTGAAATATAACTAACATTTTTGCCATGCATTAAAAAATGGTATTTAAATATATCAGAGAAATTAAAAATTAGCTGAGAGGTTCTGGGCCTCTTTGAGAGCTATAGATGCACATGGATAATGCCATCAGCTGAGAGTCACAGATAAAGGAAAGAATTCGATTTAATTCTGGCTTGCTTTTTAGAGAAAGTCATTTGTACACACACACACACACACACACACACACACACACACACACATATGCACACAAGCACATTCATTAACCATCTGCTCTAAAATCAAGGAGCAGAAACATAAACCTTTAGCCAATATACCCAATATATGCTAAAAAGCACATTTCTGTGGGTACCATTTAAAGGCACGGAATGAAGAGGAGACACAGGCTTAGTGATATCTAATGATATCATTCCAGCTAGTTGGGCTCAGGATTCAAGCATTATCTAGTACCGATGCAGTTAGAAGTTACAGCTTTCTCGTTGCCCTTTTCCATAGTTTTTAAACTAATATTCTTAAATTGAGAGGCCAGTTTGAGGAGAATACCTCCAGAGCCATCCCTCATAGAAGGGCTTTGGATACATTGGTTGATATAGTAGCACCATATCACTGGATGCTTGTGAAGATTGGTTGAACTCAAGATGAGAACTGGATAAAGCGAATCATCTAAAGAGCCCTCCTAACCCCCTTCTGGTCCAGCACCTTTCCCATCCCCATCCCCATTCCCATCCAGACTATCCAGTGGAAAATTATTGCAATAAGAATTTAAATTCTTACTGTTTTCACGTTCTAGTAACATCACTGCCACTCTTGGGGTGAGCTAGCCTACTTATACTATAGAATAATGGTGCACTTCCTTGTTTACTGTGTCACATTAAAGCACCCTGAGTAGCTTCAGAAGTCTTTAAGATGCTGGGCTAGTCCTATATCAATAGTATCTGCATACATTATTAACCATGTAACAATCCACAGTATGTGCCAGGCACTACAGCAGCTATTGGAATCAATTAGTGAGCAAACATAAGTGTACATTTCCACCACTGTGCCTCTTTTTGTGTGCTAGAAAGCCTTCCATCTTTCTCACAGTATTTGTTCTACCTGAGCTTCAAGGCCAAGTCCAAGTCTCCTGCCTGTGAAGCTTTTATTCACTACTGTTTCCTGGAGCATGTTCTCTACCATGTATTTGGTATTTACTAATATCCTAGCTGAGCTTCCTCTGTTTCTCCTACTTCACTTTGTACAATGCTGGCCATTTAAATAGCTCAATAACTGGCGATTGATTGCTTTATTATTTACACCACCTTATTATTTAGACAAATAAGACAATAAAAAACAACACGTGCCTTAGACACACACAGATGGAAAAAATGCAGTTAAAAATCTGATATCGTGTTCTGTAACAGGAAAGAAGAAAAATAGCTTGCTTGTCAAAGCAAAGTAACAAAGGTTCTTCAAACTGCTACAATTTTGTAAGAATGATAATGGTCCTCTCCAATTTTATTTGAAAATTCTATATTTGTACCTGAACTATCTTTAGTTTAGTTGCAGCCTCTGTATTTGAAAGTAGACAGTATTTCTCAGCCTTATTCTTCATTATTTTTTACACTTTTACTAAATGATTGCTGCATGCAAATGTTTTCTGTGCCCAAAGCAATAAGAAGATTAAAAAAATAAATAAAAAGGATACCCCTGCTAAAAGAATTCTGGTTGGCTGTCTATCACACAAATTAATTCTTCTAAAAATGAGCTATTTTCTCATTTGCTTTAATGGTGCTCAGAGCAGGTAGCTGTGATTTTTTTTTTTTTTTTTTTTTTTTTGCTGGGTCTTAGGCTCATTGGCCATCTGAGTATTTTATTTTGTTCTGGACCATTAAAGAGTGGAGTTGATAATGTTCCATCATTATGCAATCATGCAGAAGATGAATTTCTCCTTCAGACAAATGGAGTTAAAAGACTATTATTCTTTCCCCACTTTCTTCCCCAACTAATGGATCATTTAAAAGCCATAGGGGTATAGCATCTTAAGCATCTTAAAATATCTAAGAAACAGTTTTAACTGTCATAGTATATTCTTATCTAATTTATAACCAAAAAATAAGAGAGAAATCTTTTTAAAAAAATATTTTTATTGATTTCAGAGAGAAAGGGAGAGGGAGAGAAAGGTAGAAACATCAATGATGAGAGAGAATAAACAATTAGCTGCCTCCTGCATGCCCCCAACAAGGGATTGAGCCTGCAACACAGGCATAATATGCCCTGACCGGGAATCGAACTATGACCTCCTGGTTTATAGGTCAACGCTCAACCACCGAGTCATGCCAGCCAGGCAGACATAGAAATCTTGAGGGATTAATGATTCCTTTCTTGTTCTTCCCCAGGGTGTGGGTCTGCCACAGCATTCAGAGACTCACTTCCAGTGTTAGGTAAGGACATTGCTGCTTCTTGGTTGGGCATTATAATTATTAATGCCATAAAGATAAGCCTAACTACTTGAATTAGGATGAAGAAGTTACTGTAATTGTCAGACCTGTCCATTTGTATTTAAGCAAACTGAATAATAATGAATCAATGTAATTAAAAAAGATTAAACCTAAGAAAGATGACGTGGCCATTTCATTATTTTCTAAGTGAAATAAGTCACTTTCAGGATAATACATAGTATTTATATTCAATGGTTTTGAACTTAGTGTGTTTCAAGAAAAGTTAAAGATAGCATTTTTACAATGCCTTGCAAATATCACATTCAATGCATAATATATTTCCCAAGTAAGGAATTTTCTCCCTGATGAACATGTAACTCATCAGAGAGCAGTTATAAATAGCCATGTGGTTAAGAGCATGTATGCGGGGGGTCAGACAGGTGGAATTTGCCCTTTATTATCTGTATGGATTTAGGGAAATTGTACAACCTCTGCTGTGGACTGAATGATGACCCTCCCAAAAGATATGTCTAACCCAGTGGTTGGCAAACTCATTAGTCAACAGAGCCAAATATCAACAGTACAACGATTGAAATTTCTTTTGAGAGCCCAATTTTTTAAACTTAAACTTCTTTTAATGCCACTTCTTCAAAATAGACTCGCCCAGGCCATGGTATTTTGTGGAAGAGCTACACTCAAGGAGCCAAAGAGCTGCATGTGGCTCGTGAGCCGCAGTTTGCCGAACATAGGTCTATCCTATTCTTTAACACCCTAAATCTGTGAATGGGACTTTATTTGGAAAAAGATTCATTGTGGAATCAGTGAAAATAAATGAAACAGAGTCTAAAACACTATACAAAAGCCCAATGACACCAAGAGCTGGTATTGTGAAAAGACAAAAATGGATAAACTTTTAATCAGACTAATCAAGAAAAGAGAGAACCCAAATAAATAAAATCAGAAATAAAAGAAGTAAACACTGACACCACAGAAATAAAAAGAATTATAAGAAAATACTATGAACAATTATATGCCATCAAATTGGACTATCTGGAAGAACTGGGTAAATTCTTAGAAAAATACAATTTTCTAAGACTTAATCAAGAAGTAGGAATTCCATACAAACCAATAATAACTACTAATGAAATTGAATCAGCAATATAAAAACTCCCAAACAAACAGCAGTTTTGGACTAGGTGACATTTTGCCAAACATTCAAAGAAGAATTAACACCTATTCTTCTCAAACTATTCCAAAAAATTAAAGAGAAGAGAAGGCTCCTAAGTTCATTTCACAAGGCCAGCTTTACCCTAATACCAAAACCAACAAAGACATTGTAAAAAAGAAAATTAGAGGCCAATATCTCTCATGAACAGAGATGTGAAAGTCCTAAATAAAATATTAGCAAACAAAATTCAGCAATATATTGAAAAGATAATACACTATTATCAAGTGAGATTTATTCCTGGATGCAAGGTTTGTTTATAATCCACAAATCAATCGATGTTATATACCACATAAACAAAATGAAGGATAAAAATTACATGATCATATCAATAGATGCAGAAAAAGCATCTGAGAAAATCCGGCATCTATTTATGACAAAAACTCTCAAGCAAAATGGGAATAGAGGGAACATACCTCAACATAATGAAGGCCATATATGACAAACCCACAGCTAACATCATACTCAATGGGGAAAAACTAAGAGCATTTCCCTTAAAATCAAAAACAAAACAGGAATGTCCACTTTTGCCACTGTTATTCAACTTAGTATAGGAAGTCCTAGACATAGCTATCAGACAAGAAAAATAAATAAAAGACATTCAACCAGCTGGTGTAGCTCAGTGGTTGAGCATTGACCAATGAACCAGGAGGTCATGGTTCAATTCCCAGTCAGGACACATGCCTGAGTTGAGAACTTGATCCCCGGTGAGGGGCATCCAGGAGGCAGTTGATCAATAATTCCCTATCATCATTGATGTTACTATATCTCTATCCTTCTCCCTTCCTCTCTGAAATAAATAAAAATGTATTTTTTAAAAAAGGCATCCAAATTGGAAAGGAAGAAGTAAAGCTATCATTATTTGCAAATTACATGATATTATATATAGAGAGCCATAAAGAGTCCACAAAAACAGCAACAAACTATTAGAACTGATATACAAATTCAGTACAGTAGCCCGATAAAAAAGTAATATTAAAAATTGGTTGCATTTTTATACACCAATAATGAACTATTAGAAGGAGAAATTAAGAAAACAATCCAATTTACAATTGCATTAAAAAATTAATCAAGGAGGTAAGAGACCTGTACTTGGAAAATTATAAGACATTAAAGAAAGTCACTGGAGAAGATACAAATAAATGGAAGCATATATGGTGCTCAATGATAGGAAGAATCAAAATCATTAAGATGTCTATACTACACAAAGAAATATACAGATTCAATGCAATCCATAACAAAATACCAATGGCATTTTTTATAAATCCAGAAGAAATTATCTTTTTTAAAATACATTTTTATTGATCTCAGAGAGGAAGAGAGGAGAGATAGAAACATCAATGGTGAGAGAGAAACAATGGCACTTTCAGCTCTGCTAGCTTGCACAAAACTACACATCCCTTTGGTCTTAAAATTCGATGTGTGATTCAATGTGGCAATTTATTTTCTTTATATCTGTTTCTTAAAATTAAAGGTCCTATAGTTATTTTCACCTGATGGTAATCTTGAGGTCATGGGTTTGGATTAGAACCCAAACAAATCAGCTACACTTATCTTCACTTCAGAGGGTACCCTCCAAAAGTAAAAAGGGCTTTGGAATATCAGTTACTAGTAATAAGCATGAGACCTTATGCAAAAATGAATCAGAAATCATGAGTTAGGTTTTTACCATTGTGAATGATGAAAGTTGTGTAATTATGGGAAACCTATTTAATAGTCTTGCATTTCAGTTTCCAAAACATTTTAGAAGAAAAAACTAAAAGCCTGTAAGCAAAATGTTTCTGACCACAACTTATCAATTAACCTTTTCTCATGGGTCAGCTTGATGTATCTCCAATTGCCTATGTGGGTATCTAACTGACATCTTACACTCAACATATTCAAATCCAAGTTCCTACTTCTTCCAAGACATACCCACCTATGCTCTACTGGCTTAGGGTAGTGTGTCGTCATGGCCTTCTCTTTGTCTGGAAGATGCCCTGGGTTTTCTTGCCTCCTGTCAATCTCTGTGTTTGGCATGCCTCGATAATAGCCTGCCCTCCAAACCACCTCCCTGTGAAAATCCTACCTTCTGAGATGGGGAGTCTTCCATTAACACCTCTAAGCCTTAGACTCATTTTTCCTTTTTCTTGTATAAGAACCTCATATCCTTGTGACTTGATACTGCTTGGTGCTGTTTTCTATCATGCTTTAAGCTTTTCCACCTCTACTTCATTCCTTACACTGTTCTCTCCCCACTTCTCAAAATCACACCTATATTTAAAGACTCATTCCAAGTGCTACATTTTCTTCCACAAACATTTTCTGATCCTCTGCATAGAATGTGGTATCTTCTTCTGTTGAGGTATAGCACTTCAACTGAGTATTGCTAATAACACATGGGCTGTTTCTAATGTGTCAGTATTAAGAACTTGCATATATTCACTCATTTAATTCCCACCCAGAACTTGTGATGTACACTCTATTATTTCCCCCTTTTCCAGGTAAAGACAGGGAGACCCCACCAGATCACGGAACCTGCATGTGCTTATAGAATTGGGAAATTGCAGGTCAGGATTACACCCTCTGGTAGCCAGGCTTCCATGACTCACCTCCTTCTACCTTGAAATATTATTCTCAAACATTTCTCACCTTCTTCTGGATGACAAATTCTGAGAAACAATCCTCCCTTACTTTTCCTGGTGTCCCCTTTGGAGCTTTATATACTAAAGGCCTAACAGATATTTGTTGAATGAAATAGAATTTCCTTTAATGGCAATTACAGTAGCTCTTGGATAAGGGGAACAAATAAAAACATTATAGGTATTTGTTACAGGCAGAAATAAAATGTCTCTGGAGACACATAATTCATATTGTCCAAAAAAAATTACTTCTTCCACACAACGCTCTATCTTTCCTGTCACTCTGCCTCCCTCCCATGTAGATACAAGGACATGCCACCTTAATCTTGGGGGAGGTGTGATCTCACATGTTGAAGTGAAGTAAAATGCCAACATGAAAGGTAATGTTTTCTATCCTTTCTCTGTTTTTCATCCTCACCTTTCACAGCCGAGGCAATTACCTAAGTTTGGTCCTACCCAGTTACTCAGTATGATCGTCCTTATCAAGCATAACTACGTTTTGCATAAAAGAAAGTGAAACAGTTATTTCATATTCCTGTGTAATAAACAGACTTGATCGTTGGCAGGTGTTCCTTCCCAACCCTCTCAGATTTCAAACTCTCACTTAATAAGGGGCAGAGCTGTACTTTGCAGCCTTACATTCCCTGCTGGTCTTCACCATCTGGCTCATTTTCTTAGAGCTTGTGACATAGATATTTGAATGTCAAAGCAGGAGAACTTCTTGCTAGAGGGACGCTTCAGATGTCAATCATCATTAAAATAAGGATGGAGAGTGACTTAAGTCAATTCCCATGAATGGAAGAACTCCTGCCAGTCAATGTTGGTGTGTGTTGTTGGCGTGGTGACAGGCAGGACTGCTTCTGATGCTAGTTCACCTGCACGGAGGTTAGTACCGGTCAGGCTCCCATCTTCTCCATAACCTTTTTTTTTTTTTTTTTTTTTAGTTTTAAAGGCAATCCTTTATTATCTTCAAGCTTCCAGTGTTGTTATTAAGAAACCCGCAGCCACTTTCACTTCTTTTTTTTTTTTTTTTGGCTTTATAATTTTTTTTTTATTGTTTTAAGTATTACAAATAGTAGTACATATGTCTCCTTTTTTTCCCCCTTGATCTCCCCCCGACCTCCCCTACCCCCCAGGACATGCCTTCACCTGCCCACCCACCCCCCGCCCCAGTGTCTTATATCCATTGGTTGTGCTTATATGCATGCGTACAAGTCCTTCGGTTGGTCTCTTACAGCCCTCCTCGCCCAACCTCCCCTGTCTTCCTAATGTAGTTTGACAGTCTGTTCAATGCTTCTTTGCCTCTGTATCTTTTTCCCACCATTTCTTTCCTTTAAAAAGTTTTGCCTTTGCAGACTGGAAATAAACATATAATAACAAAACAAGACAAAACAAAAAAATGTTTGAGTCCCAATTTCAATGTCCAACAGTTCCTTATGTGTACATGTCAGCAATGGTATCTGGATGGTGGACACATGGTGGCAATGCAGGTCCGACCCTCTCTGGTTTAGTCCTAGGTAACCTGCAGCGGTGCACAGCTGCTGACTGCTCCCATGGCAAGGCGTTGTCAGCGTCTTCCATCTCTGGACTGTTTTTTCCTCTTGTCTTTGTGGTTGGAGCACTCCTGTCAATTCCTCTCTGTTGCAGGAATCCATCTGGTCTTGGGGTTGTTTTCTGAAAATATACAAATACATTCTGGACCGCAAGTTAATAAAGGAATCTTTTCTATATAATTGATTTGGGATCCTTTTTATTTTTGTTCAAACGATTTTCCTTTGTCTTATTTAGACACCATGTGTGTTTTTAATGGCTGTCTTGCTGTTAGCATTGCAAATGAAACTTAATTTGGTAAAGTAAAAATTTTCTAGATATAATTTACTTATAGGATATTTTTCCTTACATGATATTGCCCTACTATCCCCCCCCCTTTTTTTTATTAATGGAGGTTTTTGTAAATTTTATAATGCAGTCTTGATAACTTTAAATTTAAAAAATTTTTTTCCCCCCACACATATGACTGCTTTAGGTTCATTGCATATTCAGGAATTTTACCATGAGATGAACTACCAATAGAAATTTTAGTTATTACTTTAAGAACAGCTTTTTGTCCAGTAACTTCTCCATAACCTTTAACGTTGGACCTTAGCCACTTAAAAAATCTTATGAAATCCCTGTATTAGAAGACTGATTATGAATTCATAGTTAATTTTTAAATTAGCAATAGCTCAAACATAAAGCATATCTAAAAGTCTATCATGGTGTTCTAATTACAGCAATTTCTCACCCAAAAGCTAGTCATGAGGGAAGTCATTTTCATCTTTACCAGAGTAGGATTAAAGAATATACCCACCCCTAAAGAGTAGCTATGGCCGTCTTCCTCCTTCTTACTGAGAATCTACTATGTTAGAGACACCCCACTCAGTGAAACAGGGGACTGATAATCCCTTTAATCAGTAGGGTCCCTGGCCTCCAAGGAATATAATCTTGTTGAGGAATTAAGAGGTAGATTGGAAGATAACTATAAGTCATTGAGTGATAATTTTGAGATTCAAAGTGATAGAGTAATTGTTTTGGTTCACAACTTTTTTGACCATACTCCACTTGTTAAGGGCAAGATTCTCTGGGGTCCACCTAAATCACTGATTGTCATTTTTGGGGAGTGGAGATGAGTTAAGAAAAAGCCATAAAAAAAACAAATAAAACTCATTGGTGCCCACGCCAATGTGTCTCAATTGGCATTGTCTCATGCACAGAAGAGTTGCCTGTTCAATTCTCAGTCAGGGTATATGCCTGGATTGCCAGCTTGATCCCCAGTAGGGGATGAGCAGGAGGCAGCTGATCGATGTTTCTTTACTCTCACATAGATGTTTCTCTCTCTCTCTCTCAACATCAATTTTTTAAAAGTCTTTTAAAAAAAAAGAACCAGGAAAGAACCAAATAAACCCTGTTGGTGCCTGGGCCAGTGTGGCTCAGTTGTTGGAATGTCCTTCCATGCACCAAAGGGTCATGGGTTTGATTCCTGGTCAGGGCATATCCCACGGTTGTGGATGCCATCCCTGGTTGGGGTGCGTACAGGAGACAACCGATGGATATTTCTCTCTCACATTGATGTTTCTGTCTCTTTCTCCCTCTCCCTTACTCTCTCTCTCTAAAAAATAAACAAAAACAAAACACCTGTTGGCAACATGAGAATGACTTATTTATATTTATGAGGATATGTGTTCATACTTTTAATTTTTATAATGCAAATCTCTAAAAATAAAAATGACAACAGCTTAATTACATTCCATTTGGTAATGTTATAAATTATTAAATAGGACAATTCACTGACCACAGTAATGACCTATCAATGAACAAGCAAATTTTGAGGGGTTATAAAATTGTCTACTTTGATCGTGGTGTAACGAATGATTAAACAATGCAGTTCTTAAGTTCATCACTGAATAATTAAAGACAAAAACTACTTATGCAAATATACATTACCACCCACTATAGACATAACCAAATAATCTTACAAAAGTAATTTGAAAACAATAAGAATAATGAACATTTATTAAGAAGCTACTGTTTCAACCTCTATTCTAAGTTTGTGACAACATCTCTCCTTTAATTCTGTGAGGAACAACCCCACGAGTAACCTGAGGCTGAGCAGTGGGCCCAGGGCCACAGCCAGAGGTCACCTGCTCCAGAGCCAATGCTCTAACAACCGCTGCTGCCAATGTCAGGTGGTGATAATTTACAAATGAAAAGTGAAAATAGCCGCAACTGGAACCGTAGCCATGTGAAATTGAAAAGGAAAGAAAAAAGAAAGAAAGCTATTCTGATGATGTGTCAGTGACCAAGAATATAGATGTGGGCATTTCCACTATTTTTGTGTGGGTGTGCATGAAGGGATTTGCTGTAATAGCTCAACTTTAGTAGAATACTGAGTTGGAGTTGTCTGCAAACTTTAGTGATGTATGATTTTAATTTATCAATACCAAATTTTAGTATACTTAACAACTCATGAAGTCCCTATTCCCAAGTAGGATATAAAAATAAAAATACTGTTTTGAAAAACAGCCCTAGAACATTTGGGCCAATGAGTAGTGCAGTAAAAGGAACCCTCAGGCCCAATAGCAGCTGTGGATATTTTATTTTATTTTATTTTTTAAGTAAATATTTATTGTTCAAATTATTACAGGTGTTCCTCTTTTTTTTTTTTCCCCCATAGCTCCCCTCCACCTGATTCCCTACCCTAACCCATACCCTTACCCCCTGCCACTGTCTTCATCCATAGGAGTAAGATTTTTGTCCAATCTCTTCCCGCACCCCTCACACCTGCTTCCCCTGAGAGTCATCAGTCCACTCCCTTTCTATGTCCCTGATTCTATTATATTCACCAGTCCATTCTGTTCTTCAGATTTTTATTCACTTGATTTTTAGATTCACTTGTTGGTAGGTATGTATTTGATGTCATTTTGTTGTTCATAATTTTTATCTTTACCTTTTTCTTCTTCTTCCTCTTCTTAAAGAATACCCTTCAGTATTTCATGTAATCCTGGTTTGGTGGTGATGAACTCCTTTAGCTTTTTCTTGTCTGTGAAGCTCTTTATCTGACCTTCAACTCTGAATGATAGCTTTGCTGGGTAGAGTAATCTTGGTTGTAGGTTCTTGCTGTTCATCACTTTGAATATTTCTTGCCACTCCCTTCTGGCCTGCATAGTTTCTGCTGAGAAATCAGCTGACAGTCGTATGGGTACTCCCTTGTAGGTAACTAACCGTTTTTCTCTTGCTGCTTTCAAGATTCTCTCTTTGTCTTTTGCCCTTGGCATTTTAATTATGATGTGTCTTGGTGTGGTCCTTTTTGGATTCCTTTTGTTTGGGGTTCTGGGCACTTCCTGGACTTGTAAGTCTATTTCTTTCACCAGGTAGGGAAAGTTTTCTGTCATTATTTCTTCTAATAGGTTTTCAGTATTTTGCTCTCTCTCTTCTTCTGGCACCCCAAAAATTCGGATGTTGGTACGCTTGAAGTTGTCCCAGAGGCTCCTTACACTATCTTCATATTTTTGGATTCTTTTTTCTTTTTGTTTTTCTGGTTGGGTGTTTTTTGTTTCCTCATATTTCAGATCTTTGGTTTGATTCTTGGGGTACGTTCATCTACAGTTGAGTTCCTGTATATTCTTTATTTTAGACAGTGTATGCTTCATTTCTGACTGGTCCTTTTCCATTTTTTTGGCATTCTCATTAAGGTCCTTGAAGGTCTCACTAAGCTCCTCAGAAGTGTCATCAAGTTTCTCGGCGGTTTTTAGAAGATTCTTGAGTAACCTTATAAATGTGGTTCTGAACTCTATGTCGTCCAGTAGTTTGCTTTCCTCTGTTTCTTTCATTTGTGACATGTTTCTTTGTTTCCATATTTTGGCTGCTTCCCTGTGTTGATGGAGTGGCTTTGTGTGGTAGGTGACCTATAGGGGGCAGTAGCTCAGCCTCCCCAATCACCTGATGTGGACGCTCTTGGTACACCCCTTTGTGGGCTGAGTGCAAAGTCTTGGTGTAGTTAAGCCTTAATTGCTGTTGGTACGCTGGGAGGAATTGACCTCCAGGCCAATCGGCTGTGAGGACTCGCTGTGTCTATAATGGAAGAACTGCTGTGCTGGAGACACGCTTATGGTGCAGGACTTGTTTCAGTGGGGCTTTGGTGCTCGCTGAGTCTGCCTCTTGAATGTGTCACTTATGGATGTGAGGAGTTGAAATCTGGTTTCTCACACTGACCACTAGGTATACTGGCTTCTGGATCTCCAATGGGGTGCAGGTCAGCTATTGTCTGAGTCCACCCAGCAGGAGCTACAGCGAGAGCTACAGTTTTCTCCTCTTTGCTTGGGATTTGGAGGTTTTGGAGCTGTCTGATCCAGGCTGCAAGTTTGCTAGGTTAAGCTGCAGTCCATTCATATGTGAAAGCCGCTGCTTGGAGCTTGGGTGGGTTTGTAGGTTGTGTGGGGCCGGGTCTCAGGGCGTCACTAGGCTAGGGCGTGGCAAACAGCAATGGCTGCTAGTTAGCTGGCTCTGTGTCTCCGACTGCGTCCAGTCCTGTGCCCCAGCGCAGGTAAACAATTATTCCTGTGCGCAGCTCTACAAGCAGGCCCCCTTCACTTTCCCACCTGGTAGCAGACAATCCAGCTTCTCCCGGTAGGAGTTTGGGTCCCCCACATCTCCCCAGAAACTGTATTTCAGAGTACTCGGGGGGGCTTGTCTCCCCTTTGGGTTGAAAAAAGCAACGCCTGCTGCCAGCCCAGATCCTGCACCTCCCTACCTCAGCTTTTCAGCGCTTGTGCATGTCTCAGTGCTCTTTTCTCTTTCCTTCTAGTTGTAGAACTTCCACTCAGCCAGCTTTCCCGTGGTTCTGGGTGATAGACGTTTTGTCTTTTAGTTGCAGTTTAAATTGTTGTGCGAGGCAGCAGTTTAAGTGTTTACCTACGCCACCACCTTGGATTCCTCTCAGCTGTGGATATTTTAAAATAAAGTTTTTATTGATTTTTTTAAAGAGGGAGGAAGGGAGAGAGATAGAGAAATAGAAACATCGATGAGAAAGAATCATCGATCAGCTGCCTCCTGCATACCCCACACTGGGGATTGAGCCTGTAACCCAGGCATGTGCCCTGATCCAGGAATTGAACTGGTGACCTCTTGGTTCATGGGTCATTGCTTAACCATTGAGCAACACCAGCCAGGCAATTGTGAACATTAAAAAAAAAACATTTTTAGAGCAGAATAAAGGAAGTGCTTTTTAATTTGAGACTGAATTGGATTATAATAGAGATTATGCTCTTTACAATGTATATTACTACTTTGGGAAGTTATTCCTGAACTTCTGTTCTTGGTTCCTCATCTCTAATATGGGAATAATAATATTTAATCACAGGACTCTTGTATAGATTAAGTGAAATAGTACACAGAATGTTCCTATTAGAGTGATGGGCATGTAGCAGGGGCTTGATAAATACTAGTTTTCTTTCCTGCTCTTATATTCTACTAGAGTCCCGATAGGGGCCGTCTTGTCCAGTCCCAATCGGGGCCAATGGGGGTTGGCCGGGGAGGGACTGTGGAAGGGCTCCAGGGTGTGTCCCGCCCTCTCACCCAGTCCCTGCCGGCCAGACCCCAGCAGCAAGCTAACCTACCAGTCGGAGCGTCTGCCCCCTGGTTGGACACTTAGCATATTACCCTTTTATTCTATAGGATGAGGAAGTCTCTAATGATCCCCAACAGTTACATGGTTTGCAGCATAATTCTGCGGTGGGCAGTGTGTGTGGTGATTGTTCTCTTTCCCATTCCCCGCCCCATCCTCAGAGGAGAAGCAGCCAGGCAGACTGGGAAGCCACTGTAATGATAGTCGAGAGGCCTTGTACAGGCACTAGCATTCAAAAACACTGTGTCATCCTCTCAGCTGACTTCGTTACTTGGAAAAAGAGGGTGGTGGCTTTGATCCTCTCTAGGCCCTTCTAGCTTTAACATTTCATGTAGGAGTTGCAATTTGGAAAGATAGATTTCTTTTTTTAATGGTAAAAAAAAAAGTTGTGTGCTTAAAAATTGAATGTCAGCTTTGCTTATTTGGGTTTATGAAATGTTGAGCAAATGAGTGTTTTAAGACCCCCAGGTTATGGCCTTTAGATAAGAAATGATCAGTTGTTTTATTCAAGTTTTGCTGTGGAAAAACAATATGGTGGATAGGATTTTTTTCTGATGATGCTGAGTGAACTAATTGTGTTCCAGAGGAAACATCCCACCCGGAACCCATGCCTCAGCTGGTCCCCTTTAATCATTAATTAATTAATTACATGCATTTGTTATGCTTTACTACATGCCGGGGAATGAGCTGAATGCTGAGTTCACATCAAGGAGCAAAATGCACGGTTCCTGCTTGCCTCGTGTTACAATCTATTTAAAGAGAATGACAATTAACAACGACAGTAATAAATGATAACATGGATGTTAATCAATATGCATGGTACCTATTGTTGTTATTATTGTTTAACAGGTCACGGAAAGCTTCTTGGAGACATTTTAAGAATAAGTAGGAAATGATTTGGAGTGGGGGTGGAGAATAGAGTGTTTCTCTTGGAGAGATTAGCATAAATGATGACCTGAGAGTTTTACATTAGGAACGGCAGGTTTGAGGATTTGAGAGAAGTGTGAGGCAGGGAGTGCTAAGCAGTCATTCTGGAAAAGTAGATGGCTCCAGAGTATTGGAAATGGGGTGGGGTGTTTTGTAAGCCTCTGAACGTGACACTAAAAGAAGCAAAACAAGGTGAGATATTAGCAGGATCTCTCAGGCTTGGAGCTATGAAGGGTGATTTGGAATAGGAATGAAGTTGGAAGCAAGTAGACAACATAGAATGTTTTTATGAGAAGATGGTAAGATAAGATAGGACAGTGGTAATGAAATAGCTAATAGAGATATTTGCTGAGAAAGCACTGTAGAAGGAGCAGATTGAGACAAGGGGTGATTGGGGGAAGATCAAGTTTAGTTTTGAACATAGTCGTACATTTAAAATACATATGAGTGTAGTGGATTGAATGGTGGTCCCCCCAAAATACATGCCTTTGTCCTAATCCTGGGGGAACTTGTGAATGTGATCTTATTTGGAAAAAGGGTGTTTGCAGGTGTTAAGGATCCTGAGATGAGTTCATCTTGGATTACATGGATGGGTTCTAGATCCAATGACAAGAGTTCTTATAAGAAGATCCAAGAGAAGACACAGAAACAGATAGGTGGCAGAGACTGGAGTTATGCTGAGTACACTATGAGTCACCCCAAGATGTGCCTCTCTGGTCAGTGGATTATTTTGAGCTAAAGGCAACAGAGACCCTGCAGCCTCAAGAGAAACTTCTGCCCCCATTTAATTACTTAGAAGAATTTAAATTATGAGCCTTGCCCATTATAAGAGATGATCAGAGATAACCCTTTTGACCTATCTATATGGCAGAGCAAACTACTAATTACTGAACATCTACTCTTATCCTCCTGCAATGACCTTCCTCTTCCAAGGCACCTCATATCATCCTTAGCTCACAATGTCATACATGCCTAATTTTCGTCTTCTGTCTCTGAACCACTCATGTATGTGGGGTCTTTGACTCACTTATGTATGTGGGGCTCCCATACATATGTATGTAATTAAATTCGGTTATTTTCTCTTATTAATCTGTCTCATGTCAATTTGATTATTAGACCATCAAAGAGAATCTTAGAAGGGTGGGAGAAAGTTTCTTCCTACTCCACATGAGAACGGAGGCAGAAACTGGAGTTAGACTACCCCAAGCCATGGAAAGTACCTAGAGAAGAAGAAGAGAAGGAGGATCCTCTTCCTGGAATGCTTTTCTCAGGTTTCTATATGGTTCATGGCCCATGTCCTTTAGCACTTTGTTCAATTATTTCTCAGTGGGTTTTCTTTAAGCAACCTACTTAAAATTGTGCTGCCTCATGCGATTCCCGTTCTCTTCAGCATAACTTTATTTTTCTTCAGAACACTGTTCTCTCACAGTCTGTATGATTGCTTGCCATTACTAGGATATAAGTCCAGAAGAACAGGATTTTTGTCTGTTTGGGTCGCTGGTATCTGATATATTATAGTTGCTCAATCAATATTTGTTGAATGAAAGAATTATGGAGTGAGAATAACATAGATGAGGGATGTTTTTATAAAATAAACTGGAAGAGTAGAGCATACTTGAAAGCTGATGGGAAGGGTCCAGTAGAAGTAGGTCAAAACAGAGTGCAGAGAGAAAACATACAATGGCCTGAGTTCCCCAAGACAGTCAGCAGGCATGGGATCTGGGCACAGGGGAGGAAGGTGCCCCCTGGTAAAGGTTCTGAACTGCCAGACTTTGCAACTAAATGAAGACGAAAAGGTGCAAGTGTGTCTTTAGATTTGGAGACAAGAAGGTGAGAAACCACATATTTCCAGTAACATCTGTCTGTGGGATCTTGTGATCCCCTCTCAGCAGTGCTGAACAGCATGGTGAAAAGTGCAGGGAGGGCAAGTAGTGGGATTCAAATAGAGACGAGACTCCCCACATGGAAAGGACAAAAGAACAAGGGAGATAGAGCATTTGGCAAGAAAGTAGTTGAAGTTATGGGCTCTGGATTGAAAAGTAAACTCTACTGAAGTATGCAATACAAACAGAAAGGTGCACATATCATAGAAGTACAGCTTGATGAATTTTCACACACTGAGCACACCTGTGTAACCAGGTGTCGGAGCACTGCTCCTTGGATGCCGGGTACTGGAAGATGACATGAGCAGTCATAGGCAGATAAGAAAGACTTTATAGCAGACTAAGTAGTCATTGCTAACAAAACAGTTCTTCAAAGTAGCCCTACAAAGCAGCAGTGCATCAGCTAGTCCACACACATCTTTATACCAATTCTGACAAAAAAGGTTTCTTGCCAAACAGTGACATCAATATTTGGGTGATAGAAAGGTACACTGCACAGTGCATACAGTAAAACTGCTGTGTCATTGCCTTTGCCCAGGCGTATGTCAAATTGGCCTTGAACATCCGACATACTCTGATTAGGGTTCTCACACCAGGACTAGGACATTATCACCATCTATGGATTTAGTGCAGAGCAAATGAAAGTGAGGAGAGAAGGGAGAAAGTATCAGGGACTATAGAATAGAATGTTATTCTGGTAAGATTCAAGAATTGAGGCAGAGTTGATTGAGAGGGAGAATAGGAGGCTGTGACCATAGCAGGATGACTAGGGTTTTGCTTCAGGTGTCAGGTTTCAATAGTGAACTTGATGTAGTCTTGGAGGTGGAGTGTTGATGTGGGCTGAAGAATTTCGAGTGTCAAGGAAGCAAGGTCATTGGACAAGTCACTTACTCAAATATTTCAGTCATCCAGAACAATGAAAGGACTTCAAAGAGTGACCTCTTGCCCGGCCAATGTGGTTCAATGTTGAAAATAGTGATCTCCTTCCTTAAGTCCCTTCTTGCCTTTCTTTCTCTCTCTCCTTATTCCAATTATAACACTTTTTTGTTTTGTTTTTGTATTTTTTTTACATGCAATAAACATTAATATTTCAAGAAAAACAATTTTAAGTATAATAATGTTACATGCAATAAATAATATTTCAAGAAAAATAAGTTTAAATATAATAGTTACATGCAATAAGCATTAATATTTCAAAAAATGATTTTAAATATAATAACGTTACATGCAATAAACATATTTAAAGAAAAATGATTTTAAATATAATAAAGTTACATGCAATAAACATTAATATTTCAAGAAAAATGATTTTAAACATAATAATATTACATGCAATAAAAATTAATATTTCAAGAAAAAATTTTAAATATAATAATATTACCCAAACTGTACTAACATAGTATAATATCATAAAAGTTGTAGTAAATATTAAACATCTGCAAATAACAGGATTGCTTCTATTATATCTGAAATATTTTTTTCTCTGGCTCTATTTTGGTTCATCAGTTTATATTGTTCATTATACTCTACAAATGAGTGAGATCATGTGATATTAGCTTTCTCTGACTGGCTTATTTCACGTAGCATAACGCTCCCCAGTTCCATCCATGCTGTTGCAAATGGTAAGAATTCCTTCTTTTTTACAGTAATGTAGTATTCCATTGTGCAGATGTACCACAGTTTTTCAATCCACTCATCTGCTGATGGGCACTTAGGCTGTTTCCAAATCTTTGTTATTATAAATTGTGCTGCTATGAACATAGGGGTGCATATATCCTTTCTGATTGGTGTTTCTGTTTTCTTGGGATATATTCCTAGAAGTGGGATTACTGGGTCAAATGGGAGCTCCATTTTAATTTTTTGAGAAAACTCCATACTGTTCTCCACAGTGGCTGCACCAGTCTGCATTCCCACCAGCAGTGCATGAGGGTTCCTTTTTCTCCTCATCCCCTCCAGCACTTGTCGTTAGTTGATTTGTTGATGACAGCCATTC
This sequence comes from Corynorhinus townsendii, assembly GCA_026230045.1. Lineage (NCBI taxonomy): Eukaryota > Metazoa > Chordata > Mammalia > Chiroptera > Vespertilionidae > Corynorhinus > Corynorhinus townsendii. The sequence goes on along the minus strand of JAPDVU010000006.1, from coordinate 110,037,580 downwards.
TGACAGGTGTGAGATGGTATCTCATTGTCGTTTTATTTGCATCACTTGTATGATTAGTGACTTTGAGCATGTTTTCATATGTCTCTTGGCCTTCTGTAGGTCCTCTTTCAAAAAGTGTCTATTTAGTTCCTTTGCCCATTTTTTGATTGGATTGTTTATCTTTCTTTTGTTAAATTGTATGAGTTCCCTGTAAATGTTGGAGATTAGACCCTTATCGGAGATAACATTGGCTAATGTGTTCTCCTATGCAGTGGGCTTTCTTGTTTTGTTGATGGTTTCTTTTGCTGTGCAGGTTTTTATTTTGATGCAGTCCCATTTGTTTATTTTCTCCTTAATTTCCATTGCCTTAGGAGCTGTATCAGTAAAGATATTTCTGTGAACGTATGTCTGATATTTTGTTGCCTATGGATTCTTCTAAGATTTTTATGGTTTCCTGTCTTCCGTTTAAGTCTTTTATCCATTTTGACTTTATTATTGTGTATGGTGTAAGTTGGTGGTCTAGTTTCATTTTTTTGCATGTATCTGTCCAATTTTCCAAATACCATTTGTTGAAGAGACTGTCTTGATTCATTGTATGCTTTTGCCTCCTCTGTCAAATATTAATTAAGCATAATGGCTTGGGTCAACTTCTGGGTTCTCTATTCTCTTCCATTCGTCTATATATCTGTTCTTGTGCCAGTGCCAGGCAGTTTTGAGAACAGTGGCTTTGTAATATAGCTTGATATCTGGTATTGTGATCCCTCCAACTTTGTTCTTCTTTCTCAGGATTGCTGTGGCTATTTGGGGTCTTTTTTTATTCCATGTGAATTTTTGGAGAGTTTGTTCTAGGTCTGTGAAATATACCGTTGGTATCTTAATGGGGATTGCATTGAATCTATAGATTGCATTGGGTAGTATGGACATTTTAATGATGTTGATTCTACCAGTCCATGAACATGGTATGTTCTTCCATTTGTTTATGCCTTCCTCTATGTCTTTTTTTCAACGAATTATAGCATTTTGATATAAGGATAACATCATCTCTCTGGCAGTCCTCTGTGAGTTCTCTATTATTTTAATTGCTACCTGTTCACTCAACATGTTAAAACTCTTAATTCATTCTGTTTGCACAGTATAGAGGACCTAATAGCTACAAACTCTGCTTTGTTGGAGGGTTGGCAGGTGTTATTTCTAAAACTAAAAGATGTCTACCACTAATGAATGCAGTTAAACTAACAGAAAGCATTTTGATTTGAGGGAGAAAGCAATTCTGAACTATATGCAGTCAGTGGGCCCTCCTATCAATATGCACTGACTGTTACAGAGGCAGGATGTTAGTCTTCAGCACTTCCTGATTTAGTTATGCAAAATAAAACAGGTATGCTCTTTCCTGTGTCTCTAATCATTATATGATATAGTCCCATTTCTAGAGGGGAATTTAAGATATATGGGTCCATGTGCTGCAGATGGCCTCTTAAGGTTTCAAATCTTCATGAAACATATTTGGCATCTAATTGAGGAAGACACCATGCTGGGTATAATGTTAAGAAGAAATATCTTATAAGGTTATAATGTAGGAAGGGAATTGTGGAAGCATTTCCACATTTCTTTTCCTCATAGAATTGTACTCTAGTTTTTAAATATAGGGTTTTAAAACATGTAACTTCTTTTCTGCTCTGTTTTAAATAGAGCTTGAGAAGTTAACATTTTAAAAAGTCATCAATTGCACACATTTTGTGGACTGTCCCCTTTAAGAGATCTTAGCACAATAATGAGTAACATACATACACAAATATTAAAAAGTCATGTTATAGACAGATTAGAAATGTTAATCTATTATAATAGAGTATGTATAAGATTCTTGAGGAGGCAGTTCTGTTAATATTTTTTTATGTGCGGCTTCAACCATATTTCAGGTTCTTACTAAGTATTAGTAGTTGTCTTGTATGAACAAATTATTTAATTTCCTTCCAAGTTTGTCTTTAAAATTGTTATAAATATTGAATTATTTAAATGTGAAAATATTTCACATTTTTAAAACAGGTATCCTCCATAACATTTTTATTTTTATTTTCTAGGACTCAGTGGTTGGCAAACTGCAGCTCGCGAGCCACATGCGGCTCTTTGGCCCCTTGAGTGTGGCTCTTCCACAAAATACCACGGCCTGGGTGAGTCTATTTTGAAGAAGTGGTATTAGAAGAAGTTTAAGTTTAAAAAATTGGGCTCTCAAAAGAAATTTCAATCGTTGTACTGCTGATATTTGGCTCTGTTGACTAATGAGTTTGCCGACCACTAATCTAGGTTAAACTTTCCCAGGTTTCCCAAATGCATCTTTCTATGACACAGTTTCTATTTGGTATCCTGATGGTCTTTGTCAGAAGAAACTTACTTGTTAAAATGTGATTGAAAGTTTAATACCCAGACCCAGTCTAATATCCCTAATAGGGTCTGGTTGATGAAGATAAGTTTTACTTTCCATTTTTGAAATACTTCACTATTATTACTAATGGAGTAGAATTTATGTCAATTGGTTTGTTTTGTCAGTATATCATCATTTGCTTGTTTTCTATTCACTGTGAACTAGAGCTCTTAAGTTTTTAAACTTGTGTTAATAAATAATAACCACAATAGTTATAGCTAATAGAGTACTTACATAGCTAGCTGATAAGCATGGTTTTAAACACTTTGCATGATTAATAATTTTAATTCATCAGTAACCTTACAAATTAGACATGCTATTCTTTCATTTCTAAAGATGAGTAAATATAGCCATAATGCAGGGTCATGGAGGTAGCAGGTGGCAGAACTGAGATTCAAAATCGGGCAGTCTAGATCCAGACTCATGCATGCTCTTTTCCTGCAGTTACTCTTTCTATATGAACTGATTTACATACTCAGAAGTTATAGATGCAATTATCACTATTTTAATATAAACATTTTATTTTGGAATTTTTTAAATTTAATTTTTCAATTACAGTTTACATTCAATATATTTTATATTAGTTGCAGGTGTACAGCATACTAGTTGGACAATTTATATAATTTACAAAGCAACCCCCCTGATAATTCAAGTATGTACCTGGCACCATACATAGTTATTACTTTACCTCCCATGACTATTTTGTAACTACCAATTTGTACTTCTTTTTTCTTAAATTTTTTTTTTAATTGAAGTTATTGGGGTGACATTGGTTAATAAAACCATTCATGTTTCAAGTGCACAACTCTATAACATATCATCTGCATATTTCATCATGTGCTCACCACCCAAAGTCAAATCTGTTTCCGTCATCATTTATTCCTCCTTTGCCTCTTCCACCTCCCACCACCCCCTTCCTTTCCCTTTGGCAATCACCATACTGTTGCCTGTGCCTTTGTTGTTGTTCTTCTTCTTCCTTCTCTTCTTCTCCTCCTCCTCCTCCTCCTCCTCCTCATGCACTCACTTTTCCTCTTTTAACTTCTTACATAAACACTTATAAAAACTGAGAAATCAATATTGGTGCATTGCTATTAACAGAACAGCAGGCTTTATTTAGATTTCACTAGTTTCTCTGCTAATGTCCTTCTTCTGTCCCAGGATGCCATCTAGGATACAGCATTGCATTTAGTCTTTCCATCTCCTTAGTCTCTCTGGTCTGTGATAGCGTCTCAGTCTTTCCTTGTTTTTGATGACTTTGACAGTTTTGGGGAGTACTTATCAGGTATTTTGTAGAATTGGATTTGCCTGATTTTCTTTCTCATGATTAGGTAAGGGTTATGAATTTGGGAGAACAATGCCATAGAGGCAGAGTACCCTTTTCATCACATGCCAGGGATATGCTATCAACATGATTTATTCCCAGTGATGTTAACCTTGACCACCTGGCCAGATAGCCTTTGCTAGGTGTTACCACTGTCAAGTTACTTTCTCAACATTATGTTCTTTGGAAGCAATTGACTAAGTCTAGCCCAGGCTTCAGAAGACAGGAATAAAATAATTTTTAATCTGTAATTTTCATATCATAACAAACTTTTCTCCCCAAATAATTTAATGTATGCACTAAGTGTATCAGTGACTTGAAAAAGTCAAAAGGAGGTATGATTATTATGCCTTTTATGAATGACATGGAACTGACAGAGATAGGGATGTATCAGATGATGAGGCAGATACATTCTTTAGGCTCCTGCATAGAACTATTATTTTGGATTGGAAATAACCCCAATAACCTCAAATTACCTTTTATTTTATTTTTTACTTTCAAAAAATTTTCATTTGGTCTACTGAGGAAGTTCATAGGGCCACAATAATGCCATGTAATCCACGGAAACAACATAATTTGTGGAAGCAACGTGATTTCATTAAAAATAGGTCCATTTTGGCCTGGAGAATTGCATTTTCCTCACATTTTCTTTTCCCTTTGTAAGGCATTCCTCTGCCTCTGGCCTAAAACCGTTTCTTGGTTTCTTTGCAGGAAGTCGCTTTTAGAGGCTCTTTTGCACCATAGCCTATTTTTATCCTTATCTTTTTTGTATTTTTATGTTATAGCATTGCTCCATACCTCAAATTATGTTTAAGAGTAAATGCATTTATGTAAGATGACTTCTCAGAAATATTTCTTTCCTTCCGTCTTACTTTGGATCCTCTTTCATGGATCGTTAGGAGGGATAAGTTGATAACTTGAAGCCCAGAGAAAAAAACTGGGTTTGATGTCAGGAGACCTGGGCCATGTCACTTGACCTCTCTGGCCTCAGTTACACTTAACAATCCCATGGTGAAAGGGAAGTGTTGTTTTACATATTGTATTCTCACAGGTCTATTTCACAGACTTAGAGGATATAATTATTATTCCAGGAATCACAGCCATGAAAATGAAAGGCAATTCAAAAACAAACGTTCCCTTGTTACCAATGAAAACATGAGAGCAAGTTGCTAACCAAATATATTTTCTTCCACCAGCAGACATACACACTTCATTGCTCAGATTTTTCAGCATTTATCATTCTAAAATTAGATCATTCCCTATCCTCCCCAGCATTTCTGTACTGATCAATAAATTATTTCCAAGAGTTTTCAGATAATTTACTTGGATAAATTTATCTGTTTAAAATAAAATAATATTTATCTATCCAAAAATTGTAAGTCTGTCTTGAAACTGTCCTCGATACCTCTGTGTTCAGTTACATATAATTACTTGGTTATTGTATGTGTGTCTGTAATTTATAAGTCGACCAACTAATACATATCTGTATTCACAGACTAAACCTTTACTAAATTTCTTTAGCTAGAAGTCTCTTTTCTTACTGACATGTCTTAACAAGTTTGTTGAAGAGATATTTTCTTTAATAGGAAAAAATGAACTTCTGATTAAAATTTAAATCTAAGACTCTGCCAAAAATTTTAGGGTACTTGCAAAGGCATTATGTGACTATAAAACATTTGATCATGTTTAATTCATACCCCACTAGAATTAATTTCAGCAAGATTTCAAATTTCTGACACAGTGTTTATGGGGGGATCCCTCTTACTCAGCTGTGATCAGCCCTTCATGGAGAGTAATTAGACATAGTCATAAGTGACTGTGATACCTAGGCCACGGCTGTCAGGAACTGAAGGGAAGCCCCACCTACCTACAGAATAACAGAAAGAAGTAATCTGGACTTGTCTCAACTTCCTCACTCAGAAATGGGCACTGTTTTCCATTAGCAGATTTTAGATGATAGTAAACCAACAGCTCCCTTAAATTCAGTGCCACTGATATATTTAATTTCACACGGCCCTCCCCACTTCTCCTTTACTTCTTGCTCGAATCAGTAATGTTACTTCAAAAATGTTACTCTAACAGCTATGGTGCACATATGGACGGCCTCATTACCCAAAACAAAAGCTAGCACATTACATTTCCTAGTTTTTAGCAAAGTAGAGAGTCTGTGCCTTCTGAGATATTTTGGTCGTATTTTTTTTTTCTTCCAATATTATATTTTATTGGTTTCAGGTGTAATGTTTAGACAATTATTGTATACTTTACTAAGTGTTCTCCCTGATATTTCCAGTTCCTACCTAACCATACATAGTTAATACAATACTAGAGGCCTGGTGCACGAATTTGTGCACCAGTGGGGTCCCTCGGCCTGGCCTGCAGGATTGGGCTGAAACTGGCTCTCCGACATCCCCTGAGGGGTCCCGGATTGTAAGAGGGTGCAGGCCAGACCCATGGACCCCACCAATGCATGATCGGGGCCAGGGAGGGATGCGGGAGGTTGGCCAGCAGGGGAGGGATCTTGGGAGGGCTCCAGGGCATGTCCGGCCTGTCTCGCTCAGTCCTGATTGGCTGGACTCCAGCAGCAAACTAACCTGCCAGTCGGAGCATCTGCCCCTGGTGGTCAGTGCACGTCATAGTGAGCGGTTGAGCAGCCTTGGCATATCATTAGCATATTACACTTTGATTGGTTGAACAGATGACCAGCACTTAGCATATTAGGCTTTTATTATACAGGATTATTGACTCTACTCCCAATGCAGTTCCCACCCTCTCCGCTCTCCTCTGACAACCAGCAGTTTGTTCTCTCTGTGAGTCCATTTCTGTTCTGTTTGTTCATTTATTTATTTCTTTTTTTATATTCCACATATACTAGTAAGTGAATATCATATTGTCTTTCTCTGTCTGACTTATTTTTATATTTCCTAGTTTTTAGCAAAATAGAGAGTCTGTATCTTCTGAGAAATGTTGGTCACTTTTCTTTTTACTTTTAAATGGAGTTTCCAGCTGGGAGATCCTGGCCACCAGTGGACAAGAATCATGCAGAGCCTGGTTCCCAAATGCAGTTAATGGTAGAGACAAGGATTGCTTAATTGTTTATGGAGATTATAAAAAGTTTATCTAAGTCTTACATCTTTTCTAGATTATAAAAACCAGTGAAAAATATTTGTGCTTTTCAGGTGTTCAAGTGTATTTGGGAACATTTTGGTTCAGGTCAGACGTATCAGGCTAAGTAGAATCAAGTTGCCTAGTCTTTTCCTAAAACATCTTTCACAGTGGGCAGTATTATTTTTGGTGTTTTTTTTTTTTTTTAAATCAAACGAAAGTGAGGTCTTATATCTATCTATCAGCTTCTTCTCCATTCACCCACTCTCAAAACCATGTGATAGCAATTAACACCAACCAACTTAAAGGCATCCAGAGTCAATATTTCTGAAAGATTTTCAAGTTTTAATTTTAATTCTTTAGTCTGTATTCCTGGACATCAGAAGAATCTATTGACCTGATTATAAGTGTTTCCCACAAGTTTTATTTATTTTTATTTTTAAAATATATTTTTATTGATTTCAGAAAGGAAGGGGGGGGAGAGAGAGAGAGAGAGAGAGAGAGAGAGAGAGAGAGAGAGAGAGAGAGAGAGAGAGAGAGAAACATCAGTGATGAAAGAGAATTACTGATTGGCTGCCTCCTGCATGCCTCCTACTGGGGATCAAGCCTGCAACCAGGGAATGTGCCCTTAACTAGAATCAAAAGTGGACCCTTCAGTCTGCAGGCCGACACTCTATCCACTGAACCAAACCAGGTAGGGCTCCCACAGGTTTTAAATTCTAAGAATTGAAGAATAAGATTGGAAGATTTTTTTTTTACCCTGGTTTTGTTTTAAAATACAAGTTGAGGGAAAGCAGCAGATTTGTTTTGACATACTGAATTCTGGGAATTTCCAAGGTCTATTATTGCTTATCATTAATTCATATTTTCAATGGGGACTAATGTTTTTATCTGGTTGGCCAAACAAAATATGCTATTAATTTTTTTTTCTCTTTTTGAGGCTTGATTCTTCTTTGAAATGGTAACTAAGATCAGATGCAGGAAAGTAATCTTTCCTGGCAAAAGAAGAATGTTTTCATTTATTCCAGCTTGGATAATCTGGAATCTGTCATATCTAAAGCATTAAAATATTATGTGCTTGACCAACCAAGAATGGAAACTGTTCAGCTACACAGAAAATCTTTATGGAAATCCTTCTCCCTGTGGCTTTTTTAAAGCACACACAGTATAGCTGATATGACTACAGTTCAATATGATATTTATTTTATTTAATCAAATGAATAGCACATTAATCTTGAGAGTGCTAATATAATAGTGTGATTATCAACAAAGCAGAAGACTTTTATATTCATGCTATAATGTAATAACATGTGAAATTTCAATAATGGCCTTCTCTGATGGGAAAGGGTGCTCATTAATTGAGTTGGTTTCTCATCAGAGACTGGTAATCATCACTGTTTTCCAATGGTGTTGATTTTTATATGAACACAGAATACCAATTTATATTGCTCTTAACATTTTAATGTAATAATAATGGTATTAATTCAAGTTCCTTTTTCATTTCTAAGATCTTTACATTTACCAATCAGTCACTACACTTCTGCTCTAAAGAAAATGTGGAGACTTCTCAGGAGACAGATGTGAGGGAGACAGACTAAGCCCTGAAGGGATTTACAGTCTCTTAAAGGAGACAGATGTGTCAATAGATAATTGAAATGTAGTGAGGTAGGTGCTATATCTATTTTTCACCTCCATATCAGCTCCATCATCTTATCAAAGCCATCAATAATTTTCCTAAAGCTAAATCCAATACATTTTTCTGTCTCAGTTTCCTGTTGTGAACTATTCCTACTCTCTCAAACATCTCTTGGCTCTTGGTTTCCATAACAGACTGATGAATTGCAGAAGGAAGGTGGGGGTAGGGGTTGGGGAGGTGACATTAACTTGGGAATTTATATGCATATATGCATAGCCCATGGATACAGACAATAGTATGGTGAAGGCTTGGGAGGGTTGGGTCCAGAGTGGAGGGAGTCAATGGGAAAACACCAACAACAAAACAAAGGGGGCATCTGTAATACTTTAAACAATAAAGATAAATTTAAATTTAAAAAATAACATACCTTTTTTAAAAAAAGTTTTTTTTAATTGATTTTTAGAGAAAGAGGAAGGGAGTGGAGGAGAGAGAAACACCTATGTGAGAGCGACACATTGATTAGCTGCCTTCTCAATGACCCCGCCCCCCCACCCCCCAGGGACTGAGCCCACAACCTGGGCATGTGCCCTGACCAAGAATTGAACCAGCAACATTTTGGTGCATGGGACAATACCCAACCAACTGAGCCACACCAGCCAGGGCCATAACATACCTTAATACTGGTTTCTCCCTACCTTAATGGCTACTACCTTTTACTCTATAATGGGCTCTTCTGTCTATCCTTTTTTTAAAAAATAAATCTTTATTGTTCAGATTACAGGGGTTCCTCTTTTTGTTTTCCCCCTATAGCTCCCCTCCACCTGATTCCCCACCCTACCCCATGCCCTTAACCCCTGCCACTGTCTTCATCCATAGGAGTAAGATTTTTGTCCAATCTCTTCCCGCACCACTCACACCCGCTTCCCCCTAAGAATTGTCAGTCCATTCCCTTTCTATGTCCCTGATTCTATTATATTCACCAGTCCATTCTGTTCTTCAGATTTTTTATTCACTTGATTTTTAGATTCACTTGTTGGTAGGTATGTATTTGATGTCATTTTGTTGTTCATAATTTTTATCTTTACCTTTTTCTTCTTCTTCCTCTTCTTAAAGAATACCCTTCAGCATTTCATGTAATCCTGGTTTGGTGGCGATGAACTCCTTTAGCTTTTTCTTGTCTGTGAGCTCTTTATCTGACCTTCAACTCTGAATGATAGCTTTGCTGGGTAGAGTAATCTTGGTTGTAGGTTCTTGCTGTTCATCACTTTGAATATTTCTTGCCACTCCCTTCTGGCCTGCATAGTTTCTGCTGAGAAATCAGCTGACAGTTGTATGGGTACTCCCTTGTAGGTAACCAACCGTTTTTCTCTTGCTGCTTTCAAGATTCTCTCCTTGTCTTTTGCCCTTGGCATTTTAATTATGATGTGTCTTGGTGTGGTCCTCTTTGGATTCTTTTTGTTTGGGGTTCTGTGTGCTTCCTGAACTTGTAAGTCTATTTCTTTCACCAGGTAGGGAAAGTTTTCTGTCATTATTTCTTCTAATAGGTTTTCAGTATTTTGCTCTCTCTCTTCTTCTGGCACCCCAAAAATTCGGATGTTGGTACGCTTGAAGTTGTCCCAGAGGCTCCTTACACTATCTTCATATTTTTGGATTCTTTTTTCTTTTTGTTTTTCTGGTTGGATGATTTTTGTTTCCACATATTTCAGATCTTTGGTTTGATTCTTGGGGTACGTTGATCTACAGTTGAGTTTCTGTATATTCTTTATTTCAGACAGAGTGTGCTTCATTTCTGACTGATCCTTTTCCATTTTTTTGGCATTCTCATTAAGCTCCTTGAAGGTCTCATCAAGTTTCTCAGCAGTTTTAAGAAGATTCTTGAGTAACCTTATAAATGTGGTTCTGAACTCTATGTCATCCAGTAGTTTGCTTTCCTCCTTTTCTTTCATTCATGACATGTTTCTTTGTTTCCTCATTTTGGCTGCTTCCCTGTGTTGATGGAGTAGCTTTCTGTGGTAGGTGACCTATAGGGGGCAGTAGCTCAGCCTCCCCAATCACCTGATGTGGACACTCTTGGTACACCCCTTTGTGGGCTGAGTGCAAAGACTTGGTGCACTTAAAGCCTGAATTGCTGTTGGTATACTGGGAGGAATTGACCTCCAGGCCAATTAGCTGTGAGCACTCACTGTGTCTATAATGGAAGAACTGCTGCGCTGGAGACACACTTATGGGGCAGGACTTGTTTCAGTGGGGCTTTGGTGCTCACTGAGTCTGCCTTTGAATGTGTCACTTATGGATGTGAGGAGTTGAAATCTGGTGTCTCACTCTGACCACTAGGTACACTGGCTTCTGGATCTCCAATGGGGTGCAGGTCAGCTACTGTCTGAGGCCATCCAGCAGTAGCTACAGTGAGAGCTACAGTTTTCTCCTCTTTGCTTGGGGTTTGGAGGTTTTGGAGCTGTCTGACCCAGGCTGCAAGTTTGCTAGGTTAAGCTGCGATAGGGCGGGGCTTTCTTCTGCTAACGCTGCTGCTTGGAGCTTGGGTGGGTTTGTAGGTTGTGCAGGGCGGGGTCTCAGGGTGTCACTAGGCTAGGGCGTGGCAAACAGCAATGGCTGTTAGTTAGCCGGCTCTGTATCCCCAAGGGCGTCCCGGAGTCCCGTGCCCCAGTGCCGTAAACAATTATTCCTGCACACAGCTCTGCAAGTAAGCCCCCCTCACTGGCAGACAGTCCAGCTTCTCCCCGTAGGAGTTTGGGTCCCCCGCGTCTCCCCAGAAACTGGATTTCAGAGTAATCGGGGGCTTGTCTCCCTTTGGGTTGAAAAAAGCAACGCCCGCCGCCAGCCCGGATCACGCGCCTCCGTACCTCAGCTTTTCAGCGCTCGTGCACATCTCGATGCTCTTTTCTCTTTCCTTCTAGTTGTAAAATTTCCACTCAGCCAGCTTTCCCGTGGTTCTGGGTGATAGACGTTTTGTCTTTTAGTTGAATTTTTGAAATTGTTGCGCGAGGCAGCAGTTTAGGTGTTTACCTACGCCGCCATCTTGGATTCTCCTATGCTTCATTTCTGACTGTTCCTTTTCCATTTTTTTGGCATTCTCATTAAGGTCCTTGAAGGTTTCACTAAGCTCCTCAGAAGTGTCATCAAGTTTCTCGGCGGTTTTTAGAAGATTCTTGAGTAACCTTATAAATGTGGTTCTGAACTCTATGTCGTCCAGTAGTTTGCTTTCCTCCGTTTCTTTCATTCGTGACATGTTTCTTTGTTTCCACATTTTGGCTGCTTCCCTGTGTTGATGGAGTGGCTTTGTGTGGTAGGTGACCTATAGGGGGCAGTAGCTCAGCCTCCCCAATCACCTGATGTGGACGCTCTTGGTACACCCCTTTGTGGGCTGAGTGCAAAGTCTTGGTGTAGTTAAGCCTTAGTTGCTGTTGGTACGCTGGGAGGAATTGACCTCCAGGCCAATCGGCTGTGAGGACTCGCTGTGTCTATAATGGAAGAACTGCTGTGCTGGAGACACGCTTATGGGGCAGGACTTGTTTCAGTGGGGCTTTGGTGCTCACTGAGTCTGCCTCTTGAATGTGTCACTTATGGATGTGAGGAGTTGAAATCTGGTGTCTCACACTGACCACTAGGTATACTGGCTTCTGGTTCTCCAATGGGGTGCAGGTCAGCTATTGTCTGAGTCCACCCAGCAGGAGCTACAGTGAGAGCTATAGTTTTCTCCTCTTTGCTTGGGGTTTGGAGGTTTTGGAGCTGTGTGATCCAGGCTGCAAGTTTGCTAGGTTAAGCTGCGATAGGGCAGGCCTTTCTTATGCTAAAGCTGCTGCTTGGAGCTTGGGTGGGTTTGTAGGTTGTGTGGGGTGGGGTCTCAGGGCGTCACTAGGCTAGGGCATGGCAAATACCGATGGCTGCTAGTTAGCCAGCTCTGTGTCTCCGACTGCGTCCCGTGCCCCAGCGCAGTAAACAATTATTCTTGCGCGCAGCCAAGCAAGCCCCCCTCAGTTTCCGACCCGATGGCAGACAGTCCAGCTTCTCCCTGTAGGAGTTTGGGTCCCCCGCGTCTCCCCAGAAACTGTATTTCAGAGTAATCTGGTGCTTGTCTCCCTTTGCGTTGAATAAAGCAACGCCTGCCACCAGCCCTGATCCCGCGCCTCTGTACCTCAGCTTTTCAGCGCTCGTGCACATCTCAATGCTCTTTTCTCTTTCCTTCTAGTTGTAGAACTTCCACTCAGCCAGCTTTCCCGTGGTTCTGGGTGATAGACGTTTTGTCTTTTAGTTGCAGTTTTGAAATTGTTGTGCGAGGCAGCAGTTTAGGTGTTTACCTACGCCACCATCTTGGATTCCCCCTGTCTATCCTTTAGGTTTCCAGAACTCACATTCATCTTACTCTACACATTTCCATTGTTTCAGTTATCATCTTTGAACTAATAAGGACAGGAGAAAGAAGGGACCCTAAGTGTTAGAGCCAATATACTGTTGGGGATGGGGAGGATCCTATATGGAGCCCCATTTATAACTTAAAGTCAAGATCAGCAAGCTGCCCTAGCCGGTTTGGCTCAGTGGATAGAGTATCGGCCTGTAGACTCAAGGGTCCTGGGTTCGATTCTGGTCAAGAGCACATGCCCAGGTTGTGGGACTCGATCCCTGGTAGGGGGCATGCAAGAGACAGCTGATCAGTGATTCTTTTTTTTTAATTGATTTTTAAAAATTTCTTTATTGATTAAGGTGTTACATATGTGTCCTTCTTCTCCCATAACCCCCCATCCCCCCACTCATGCCCTCACCCCCTTTTGTCTGTGTCCATTTGATCAGTGATTCTTTTTCATCATTGATGTTTCTATCTCTCTCCCTCTCTGAAATCAATAAAAACATATTAAAAAAAAAGATCAGCAAACTGCTTCCATATTGCTTTCTCAGAAATGCTTAGATACTTGCATTTTGTCTGATAGAAACTAGCAGTCTTTTTCTCAGAACCTTTCTTCTCTTCATTAATGATGCTTGAACATTTAAGAATACACCATTCCACTCAATCACTGTATGTCTTTTTATTAGAGCATTTAATCCATTTGTATGTAATGTAATTATTGATATATATTTATTGCCATTTTATTATTTATATTTTTGATCTCTCCTTCTTTATCTTCTTCCCTTCTCTCCTACCCCTCTTCCTCCTCCTCCCTTTCGTTCTCCTCCTCCTCCTCCTCTTCTTCTTCTTCCTCCTCCTCCGCCTCCTCTTCTTCTTCTTCATCTTCTTCTTCTTCCTCTTCAAGAAAACCTTTAACATTTCTTACAATGCTGGTTTAGTGGTGGTGAACTCCTTTAGCTTTTTTCTATTTGTTGCAGCAGCATTGTGTGTGTGTGTGTGTGTGTGTGTGTGTGTGTGTGTGTGTAAATATAAATAGGTAATATGCAAATTGTCCAGGACATCATAACGTCACAACCACTTAGGAGGCTACACATGCAGGTGGGCAGGAGGGGACTGTGTGCAAGGTGAGGCAAGCCATGGATGGCGCAGGCCCAGAGACAGGGGGCCTGCCTGCTGTAGCGGTGGCTTGAGCAGGCCCGTAGTGGAGACAGGGGGCCTGCCCAAGCTGCTGCATGCCAGCAGTCCCACCTTTGTGCATGAACTGCAGAGGAAACACCTTTTCTGATCGCTCATTGGCTAAGCTCCCTGTACGCCACTGTGAGTGTTCTTGGTAACTTGCCCAATAAGAATCCAATAAGGTGATCTAGGGTTTTTCGACCTCACTCCTGGAGGAAAAAACAAAGGTTTGCTGCTAGAGGGGCTGAGAAATGTGATATCCTGCCCTAACTGGTTTGGCTCAGTGGATAGAGCCTTGGCCTATGGACCGCAGGGCCCGGGTTCAATTCTGGTCATGGGCATGTACCTAGGTTGCAGTCTCCTCCCTGGCTGGGGCCCAGGTCAGGGCTCATGCAGGAGGCAACCAATCAAAGTGTCCCTCTTACATTGATATTTCTCTCTTCCATGCTCTAAAAATCAATGGAAAAATAGCCTCAGGTGAGGATAAAAAAAGAAAAACAGGAATGTCATATCCTATGAAAGAGACATCTTGAAAATGCCTAAAGAAAGTTGTCATTTTTTCGTGGTGAAGGGACTGGAGTCCGTGTTGATGAAAACACCTTGGAAGCTACAGCAACCAGCAGTGTCAGCAGCAGCAGGGTGATAGGGGTAGCACCTTCCCCTGATCAGCTTGGTCACCTTCTGCAGAGGAAGGCCAGACTGCAGCTTAGGCCCACTTCCCATGGAGTGGGCCTAAGCTGTCAGTAGGACATCCCCTGAGGGCTCCCAGACTGTGAGAGGGGGCAGGCTTGGCTGAGGGACACCCCCCCACCCCCGTGAACGAATTTTGTGCACCGAGCCTCTAGTTTATAATTATTAACATATGGGAGAAACCTAAGCTTCATTGTATATATACAATGGAATATGATTCAGTCATAAAAAAGAATGAAATTTTGCCATCTGCAATATCAGTGAACCTATAGGGTATTATGCTGAGTGAAACATGTCAGTCAGAGGAGGACAAACGCTATATGATTTCACTTGCATGTGGATTCTAAAAAACAAAATAAACAAGCAGAGCAGAAACAGACTCATAGCTACAGAGAACATTTTGATGGTTTCCACATGGGAGAGGGGTTGGGGGGATGGATGGATGTAAAGGTGAAGGGATTTAGGGACCAAGTAGTACAAATTGGTAGTTACAGAATAGTCACAGGATATAAAGTAAAGCATAGGGATTATAGTCAGTAATCCTATATAATAAAAGTGTAATATGCTAAGTGTCTGACCATTCGTTCCCACTGTTCGACCAGTTGCTATGACACACACTGACCACCAGGGGCAGGTGCTCCGACCGGTAGGTTAGCTTGCTGATCAGGACTGGGCCAGATGGGCCAGATACGTGTGGAGCCCTCCTGTGGTCCCTCCCTGGCCCTGATCATGCACCCATGTGAGGGACCCAAACGGTGCACGAATCTATGCACCAGGCCTCTAGTATTGTAATAATTATGTATGGTGCCAGATGGGTATCAGATTTATTGGGGTTATCACTTCATGTGATATAAATGTCTAATCATAGGTTTGTACACCTGAAATTAATATAATATTGTATGTCAACTGTAATAATAATAATAAAAAAGCCCTGACCAGGTGGCTTAGTTGTGGATTTGACTCCCGGTCAGGTACATACCTAGGTTGCGGGTTCGATCCCTGATCTGGGCATGTTTCTCTCTTACATCAATGTCTTTCTTGTTCTCTCTTTCTCTCTTCTCTCCCTTCCTCTCTTTCTAAAAACCAATAAAATGTATCCTTGGGTGAGGATAAAAAAAAAATACAGTTTCATGTGAAATTTCCAGGGAAGTTTTAGAGAAGGGAGCTGTGGGGGTCCAGAACGAATCACCCCAAGACTTGCTTTTGTGGTATGCAGATTTTTTTTTTGAGCTAAATTTTAACCACAGGTTCAGGAGAAACTTCTGCCCCTTCCTTAACTATCTATAAGAACTGAATTAGAGGCCTTGCCCATAACAGATTAGCAGCAATAATCTTTTTGACCCATCCACATGACAGAGCAAACTTTTATTTACTAAACATTGCTCTTCTTCCCATCCTGCAATGACCCTTTGAAGCCTCCAGGGTGCATTACCTCACCCCTAGCTCAAAGTGTCAGAGTACACCAGTCTCCCTGTCTAGCTCTGAACCTCTTCTGCATGTGGGATCTCTGACTCTCTCATGTATGCAGGTTTCCCATATATAAGTATATATTAATCTTGGCTGTTTTCTCATCCCCTCCCCCCCCCAAAAAGTTACTCAGTTCTCATCTTCTTTTCCTGTCATGGACACAATAAAACTGCATTTATTTTGAAAGAAAGATATTGCAATACATATTTTTCTCTTTCAGTTGAACTTCGTGTAAAAAAAATGTCACTCAAATTTGCTATGGAATCAACAACTGTCATTTGAAGAGAGGGGGCTACAGAAATGGGAGGAGCAGTGAGACAGGCAATGTGGGCACCTTTCTGCATGGGTAAAAATCTGGAAGAAAGGTGTGTGTGTGTGTGTGTGTGTGTGTGTGTGTGTGAGAGAGAGAGAGAGAGAGAGAGAGAGAGAGAGAGAGAGAGAGAGAGAGAGAGAGAGAGAGATTCTTTTTATCACCAATTGCAGGGCTCCTTAAGCCTAACCATTGAGGTATCTCTAAATGAGAGAAAAGAGGAACAAACATGTAACCTCAAAGAATCCATGGCATCATGCCCTCCTCACATGTCAAACTGAAGGTCTGAAAATTCTTTCAAAGATCATGTTTTATTTTGAAAGAAAAATTGAAAGCATCTCACTCTCTATTATAGCCATGCTTGTTTTCATATAAAAAGAATATGTCAAGTAGCTTGCCAGAAAGATGCTATTGCACTGAATAAAAAAAATTCAAAAAAAATGATGCTGAACTGAATAAAAGCAATTTCATTCAGTGGGTTCAGAGTCCTGGCAGTTTTGAGAACTCAGTTTCACATGAACATAAACCTACCAAATGCGACAGTGTTTTCATGGCTTTTCAAGCTTTGCTTCATTGGGAGAGAGATTCTGATGCTGCCAAAAGGCAGCAGGCGTCAGCGCTTTCAGCCCCTCTGGGTAGACATTTCATAAGTATATCTTGTGTGTGTCATTCAGCAGATTAAAAAGGTCTGTGGTTGTACTCTTTTATTGCTGGAAATCTTTATTCATTTACCTCCCCAAATATTTTTTTTCACTACTTACTGTGTGCCAGACACTGTTATGGAAAAATCAATGAACTTGACAATGAGTTTTTACAGGAAGAAAGATAACTGAAGACATTATGGATTATTTTAATACTAATGCTACTGTATTCTTAGTTGTATGTACCTGCAAAATAACTATAATTTCCACAATAAATCTCTTTATCTGATGTTCAGGCCTGTTTTCATTATGGTGGTTATGTCATATGTATTGAAAGCATTCATTTATTCTTTATCATAAGGTGAATAGTGGTTTTGTTTTTCTTATCATGATTTTTAGATACAGGTCAGGATCAGATTGGCACCTCTCCCCAGCCATTCGGGCACACATTTCTGTGATAGAGGAAGTGTTCAAATCACTTCCATTTTCACTACATTAAATAAAAGTAAAAGGCATATTTCTCGAAGTGAGCTATTCCTGGTAGAAGATGGAGCTGTCTGGTTGGGCCTTCAGGGTCCCTAGGTGAGGACTACCATGATTTGTTGTATTGAAATTACGCTGTGACCATACATACACAGCTTGTAGCTCAAGCCTTGTGAGGGCTTATGAAAAATCATTGCTCTAAAGCCTGAGGAAGACAATTCCTATAGGCTTTCTCAGGCCGAGAATTCTCAGCCTTGCCCTTTACTAGCCATGTGTACGTGGATGCTTGGAGAAGTGGATTCCACCTTCCTCTCATAAAAAGATCATAACTACCTTAAAGTGTTGTCCTAATGATGGACTGGGATTCTCAATATAAAGTGCTTAGCACACTGTCTAGAAGTACATAGAAAGCACACATTAGTTTTATTATTATAGGCTATGTTAGCCTTTCTTTAAAACATATATTTGTATTGATTTCAGAGAGGAAGGGAGAGAGAGATAGAAACATCAATGATGAGAGAGAATCATTGATAGGCTGCCTCATTCACACCCCCCACGCGCATGTGCCCTGACTGGGAATCAAACCATGGCCTCCTGGTTCATAAATTGTTACTCAACCACTGAGCCATGCTGGCCAGGGGATATATTAGCCTTTTTTGTAATTACTTTTGAGCAAAACTCTTTTTTAATGTTGGATGTTGGGCGACATTTAACGCTGGTGGGTCTTGATCTGGCATCTAGAAGGGTCCTGGAATCAGGAGAAGAGCTGTGCATAGATTAAATAGGAGTCCAGAGACATAACATAATTTTGAAAGGCACTTGGCAGAGGCAGAGGAGCCTGGCTGAAGAAACCAAGCTCTCCTTGTCTCAGGACCCCTTGCTTTTTATTAACACAAATTGTCCCAAGGCAAGGTGGAGATATACACGTCAAAGGGTAGGGTTTCATACAGAAGCATTGTCAGATTGGGGAATAGCCTATGGCTGTTCAGGTGTTTGGCCAGTAGGAGGCAGTAACATGTAAATTAAGATTTTCTGAGCTGTCCGGCAACAAACAATCATCCTTTTCAGGTTTGGGGAAATGCCTTTAGCCATTCCCAACAGGTGATAACATATGTGACTCAGCCCTTGTTGAGTCCCCAGTTCCATCAACCTTTTGATGAAACTCTTGCAATTATGACATGCTGGAACTGGCTTCTGGCACTTTTTTTTTCTTTTCTAATTGATTTTTTTAGAGAGAGAGGAAGGGAGAGGGAGAGAGAGATAGAAACATCAATAATGAGAGAGAATCTTTGATAGGCTGCTTCCTGCATGCCCACACTGGGGATCAAGCCCACAACCCAGGCATTTGCCCTGCCCAGGAATTGAACGGTGACCTCCTGGTTCATAGGTCACCACTCAACCACTGAGCCACACCAGGTCGGTAAAGCTCTTTCTTCACTCACATTACAAAATCAGTCTCTTTACATGTTTTTGGAACTCGGTTTTAGGCTTTCTTATGCACGACTGGGCAGATTTGATAGGGAATGAGCCTTTCTTGTGAGGTGAGGTGATACTGATGTGTCAGCTGAATGCCAGGGTTGTTAGCAAACTCTTTCGAGTCTGGTGTTGTTCCATGGAGCTGCTCTTTCTGCAGCATTGCTTGACCTCTAGTAACTCTATTTTTACTCTCCAACACAAAGCAGCCAAGATCTGCTGTGCTACATGTGACCTCACCCACACATACCGCCCAGCTCTCAGCCCTGGACTCATAGGAGAAACCCTCTGCATGGATATCTGTGGCCTCTTTTGCACAGCTCCCTCCTGGCTAAAGCCTGCAAATTCCAGTCATTTCACTCACTCTGAATTCTGTTCTCTGTCTCGTCAGCCTGGCAGGTGTGCCATTCTCTGTTCGGACTCCAGCTCTCTGTGCTGTGGTTGGGAAATGGTCCCCAGGGAGAAAGAGGGGGCAATAGTGGGACTGGCCTTGTGAGTTATGCTTCTTTCTGGAATTGCAGTCTTATATGTGTGTTCCTTGCTGTCTGAAACAGTCGCCTCATATATTTTGTTCAGTTTTATAGCTGTTTACTGGGAGAGGTCTAAGACAGCACCAATTACTCCATCATGGATGGGCATTTTCTGCACAGCCTGTTTTTACATCTCTCCTCTAAATGTACTGGTATTTCTCTAGGGAACATGGGAGGACAGAATGGGGAGTAACTTATGTAACTTTACAACCATACTCTATTTAGCAGATTTATTAGCACCTGCCGTGTGTTAGTGGCAGGGAATGTAGAAATGGAAGAGACATTTAAGGCATTGATAGTAACAAAGGCCTTTGTGTGTTTCCCAGAGACCTGGCTCATGGAAAGTTTCAGTTGAGAGCAACTCACCCTATTTATTGACACCTTTGATGTTAAAATCCTCAACACACCACCTTATAACAACTGGTTTACTTACCTTGGTTGATTTTTTTTCAATGTCAGGAAACAGTGTCTTATAAAGCAGTCTATTCTACCTTTTGGTAACAAAATTTGAAGCTAGGCAGCATTTCATTTGGTTAAGATGAACTGTCTCCTGAGAGGAGAATCCAAGATGGCGGCATAGGTAAACTCCTAAACTGCTGCCTCCTACAACAATTTAAACTGCAACTAAAAGACAAAACGTCTATCACCCAAAACCACAGGAAAGCTGGCTGAGTGGAAGTTCTACAACTAGAAGGAAAGAGAAAAGAGCATTGAGATGTGCACGAGCGCTGAAAAGCTGAGGTACGGAGGCGCGTGATCTGGGCTGGCTGCGGGCGACTGGGTGCGTTGCTTTTTTCAACCCCAACGGAGACAAGCCCCCGATTACTCTGAAATCCAGTCTCTGGGGAGACGCGGGGGACCCAAACTCCTACGGGGAGAAGCTGGACTGTCTGCCAGAGAGGGTGGCTTGCTTGCAGAGCTGCGCGCAGGAATAATTGTTTACGGCACTGGGGCACAGGACTTGCGGATGCCGTTGGAGACTCAGAGCTGGCTAACTAGCAGCCATTGCTGTTTGCCACGCCCTAACCTAGTGACACCCTGAGGCCCTGCCCTACAAACCCACCCAAGCTCCAAGCAGCTCAATTAGCATAAGAAAGGCCTGCCCTATCACAGCTTAACCTAGCAAACTTGCAGCCTGGGTCAGACAGCTCCAAAACCTCCAAACCCCAAGCAAAGAGGAGAAAACTGCAGCTCTCACTGTAGCTCCTGCTGAGTGGCCTCAGACAGTAGCTGACCTGCACCCCATTGGAGATCCAGAAGCCAGTGTACCTAGTGGTCAGTGTGAGACACCAGATTTCAACTCCTCACATCCATAAGTGACACATTCAAGAGGCAGACTCAGCGAGCACCAAAGCCTCACTGAAACAAGTCCTGCCCCATAAGCGTGTCTTCAGCGCAGCAGTTCTTCCATTATAGACACAGGGAGTGCTCACAGCTAATTGGCCTGGAGGTCAATTCCTCCCAGCGTAACAACAGCAATTAAGGCTTAACTGCACCAAGACTTTGCACTCAGCCCACAAAGGGGTGTACCAAGAGCGTCCACATCAGGAGATTGGGGAGGCTGAGCTACTGCCCCCTATAGGTCACCTACCACACAAAGCCACTCCATCAACACAGGGAAGCAGCCAAAATGCAGAAACAAAGAAACATGTCACGAATGAAAGAAACGGAGGAAAGCAAACTACTGGATGACATAGAGTTCAGAACCACATGTATAAGGTTACTCAAGAATCTTCTAAAAACCGCTGAGAAACTTGATAACACTTCTAAGGAGCTTAGTGAGACCTTCAAGGACCTTAATGAGAATGCCAAAAAAATGGAAAAGGACCAGTCAGAAATGAAGCATACACTGTCTAAAATAAAGAATATACAGAAACTCAATTGTAGATCAACATACCCCAAGAATCAAACCAAAGCTCTGAAATATGTGGAAACAAAAAACATCCAACCAGAAAAACAAGAAGAAAAAAGAATCCAAAAATATGAAGATAGTGTAAGGAGCCTCTGGGACAACTTCAAGTGAACCAACATCCGAATTTTTGGGGTGCCAGAAGAAGGGAGAGAGCAAAATATTGGAAACCTATTAGAAGAAATAATGACAGAAAACTTTCCCTGCCTGGTGAAAGAAATAGATGTACAAGTCCAGGAAGCGCACAGAACCCCATACAAGAGGAATCCAAAGAGGACCACACCAAGACACATCATAATTAAAATGCCAAGGGCAAAAGACAAAGAGAGAATATTAAAAGCAGCAAGAGAAAAACAGTTAATTACCTACAAGGGAGTACCCATACGACTGTCAGCTGATTTCTCAACAGAAACTATGCAGGCCAGAAGAGAGTGGCAAGAAATATTCAAAGTGATGAACAGCAAGAACCTACAACCAAGCTTACTCTACCCAGCAAAGCTATCATTCAGAGTTGAAGGTCAGATAAAGAGCTTCACAGACAAGAGAAAGCTAAAGGAGTTCATCACCACCAAACCAGGATTACATGAAATGCTGAAGAGTATCCTTTAAGAAGAGGAAGAAGAAAAAGATAAAGACAAAAATTATGAACAACAAAATGACATCAAACACATACCTACCAACAAGTGAATCTAAAAATCAAGTGAATAAAAAATCTGAAGAACAGAATGGACTGGTGAATATAATAGAATCAGGGACATAGAAAGGGAATGGACTGACAATTCTCAGGGGAAGCAGGTATGAGGGGTGCGGGAAGAGATTGGACAAAAATCTTACTCCTAAAGATGAAGACAGTGGCGGGGGGTAAGGGCATGGGGTGGGGTGGGGAATCAGGTGGAGGGGAGCTATGGGGAAAAATAAAAGAGGAACACCTGTAATAATCTGAACAATAAAGATTTATTAAAAAAAAAAAAAGATGAACTGTCTCCTAAGGCCTTCCATCAACTGTTCTTACCTTTATTGTCTATGAATGACCAATAAGCCTCATCTTTCACATGACAGCTTCAAATAGTAGCAGACAAGGAGTTGTAGTAGGGGAATTATTCAGGCAGAAGTGGGGGCAATTGTGAGGCTGGCTTTGTGGCTTTTGCTTCTTTTTGGGATTATAGTCCATACTGTCTCTGCTTCCTGAAAACAGTTGCTTTGTGTATTTTACCCATTTTTATAGCTTCTTACTATGGGAAGTCTGGCTGTGTACCAATTACTCTATCGTGTGGACTTACTGTGTTTTACATAGTCTGAATTTACATTTTTGAGAATTTTAGCTGTGGTCTCAGACTTTGGAACCATGCTCAATGTCCCCACATCTTTTTAAAACATAGTAAATGTTCTTAAAATCCCTACGAGGTTGGCATGATTTCATCCCAATTTTATTTTATTTATTTATTCTTTAAAATATTTTTTATTTATCTCCTTTTCCAGTCCAACCAAATCATATCACATCCTAAATTCCTCCCTTTTGGTTTGGAAACCTCTGTTTTTCACATTTTCTATGCTCATTAATTGCTGTAGCCAAGACCAGAGGTAGCAGTAATTTGTACCACTTTTTTAACTTGTAAGGGGAAGAAATTTTCTGAACTCTCTAAACTCAAGTGTGAGCCAAATTATTTTTACTTCAGATTAGAATTAGGTATTAAAAACCAAAAGGAAAACCAAAGATCATTTGTGAAATCTGATTGGTAGATTCCTATTGATCATCACGACCAAACTCATATACTAGTTACCTAAAATGAATGACTGCAATTATGACTCATTAAAAAATATACATATATATTTTTAATTGATTTCAGAGAGGAAGGGAGAGTGAGGGAGAGATAGAAACATCAATGATGAGAGTGAATCATTGATTGGCTGCCTCCTGCATGCTCCCTACTGGGAATTGAGACTGCAAACCAGGCATATGCCCTTACTGGAAACAGAACCATGACCTCTTGGTTCATAGTGCCTGGGCTCATCCTCATTTTACATATGAGGAAAATGAGTGCAGAAGGTTAAGAAATTTGCCGATGTTGCACATTTCTGGGCCATATATAGACTAAGAAGGAATGTACATTCACTATGGCTTCCTTTTTTTAAATTTTATTATCTTGTTTGCTGAGTGAAAATGTGATTACCGTTTTCCCTTTTGATAGCTTTTGGGAAACTTGAAATCTATTGTCTGCCTTTTATTATTTATTATTAGAAACATAAAATGACATCATTATCCCATTCAAAATTAAGCATGAAGACTAGAACCTATTATAATCTGGAGCCAGAAGCCACTTTTGGGGATTATAAACCTCTTACTGGGATGTACAATCCATGGGGACACTCACTTTCTGTTTGCTTTGTCCACTGCTATACCCTCATGCTTAGAAACATGCCTAGAAAGAAATGTACATTTAATAAATATTTCATGTACAAATACAATTTTTATATGTTGTTCAATTTCATTGAAAAGAGGACCACAGTCTTTACCTTCCACTACTTAAGACCTAATTATGATTATCCCACAATTATAAAGGATAATTTTTTTTATACCATATTTTTTACTTGCTATAAAATCTTTTAAAACTAGTGATTATTTCTGTTTCTTCCCCACTTAATTATTTTTTTAAAATATATTTTAATTGATTTCATAGGAGAAGGAAGCGGGAGAGAGAGATAAAACATCAATGATAAGCAAGAATCATTGATCAGGCCTCCTGCACACTCCTCACCAGGGATTGAGCCCACAACCCGGGCTTGTGCCCTGACTGGGAATCTAACTGTGACCTCCTGGTTCATAGGTTGACACTCAATGCACACAGCTTGACCAGGGCTGGGAATGGAGCTTGCAACTGCAGTATGTGCCCTTGATCAGAATCAAACCCACCATCCTTCACTCCACAGGGCAATGCGCTAGCCACTGAGCAAAACTGGCCAGGGCTCTTTATTAGTCTTTTCCACCTGGCATTCCTTTTGTAGACCTACAGGAAGATATTGGGTGAGGAAGTGTCAAAGGACTTACATTCAGGATTGGATAAACTTTGGAATGATCCTTGCCTTCTTTTTCTCATACCTCACATTCAATCCATCAGGGTTGAAGTCCTGAGGGTGGTATTCAAATCCATTCACTTCTCACCATCACCATCACCATTACCACTGGGAGCACCAGCATCTCTCACCTGGGTTATGCAATAGTCTCTTTCCAGGTCTCTTGTTTCCACCCTTTTCCTTACAATCTAATATCCATACAACAGTGGGAGTGACCCTTGCATAAATAAATCAAAATGATGCCACTTTGCTCAAACTCTGCCATGGCTCTATTTTACTCAATAAAAAAAACTGAAGTTCTTACACAGCATGCAGGGTCCCAGAGTAGTGTGTCTGTTCTGAGTTATACATTATACGTTATACGTTTTACATTATATGTTATACATATATATCAGCTCCTATCCTATCTTCCTCAATCATCCATCCCAGCCCCATGGGTCTTCTTGCCTCTTGAACATACCAGGCACTTGCTACCTTAAGGTCTTTACTCGAGCTATTTTTTTTTTCTGTCTGAACTTCTCTTTCTGCAGACACCTACCCAGATATCTGCGTTCTTCAACTCTTTGCTTCAATCTCACCTTCTCAGTGAGGCCTCGATTGGCATCTTAGTATTTTTATTTATCCTCCCATCCTCCTCTTCTGCATTTTCTATATCCCTGAGGTGACCTGAATCTACTCTTTCCCCCCCACCACAGCACCTATCACCTTCTACCATACTATATACCATACTACATATTCTTTATTATATTGACTTTTATTGTTAGTCTCTGCCCTGCTCCTGCTCCCTTCCCCCAAATATAAGCATCATAAGGTCAGAGAGTTTCAGGACCTAGAACTATACCTGGCACATAATAAGTTTTTAGCCTTGTTTGAGTGGCTTAGTTGGTTGGAGCATCATCCTGTACATCAAAAGACTGCAGGTTCCATTCCCCATCAAGGCACATACCTACGTTTTGGGTTCGATTCCCAGTCAGGGTGTGGGCGGGAGGCAACCAGTCAATGTTTCTCTCTCACATAGATGTTTCTCTCTCTCTCTCTCTTTGTCCCATATGCGATGCTGCACTTTTTGCTCTCATATATAATACTGCAATGTCAATATTGTTCATATGTCACCATAGCTGTAGAATAAAGTTCTAGAGAAGGAAGTGCTGAGTCAAATAATATATACATTTTAATTTTAAAATCTACTGCCAAATTTTCTTCCGTGGAAATGTTACCAGTGAACACTTTTTCCAACAATGTATGAAGAGTTATATACTATTACTCACAGTGGGTTTTATTAAAGATTTTGGTCTTTACTTCAAATTAATACAGACTAATAGTAAAAATAAAACCACTAAAGTAGTACAGAAAATACAAAATGCTGAGTGAAATGCTTAGGTTTTTCAGCTTTCTCATTTGCAACCTCCAAAGATAATAATGGTTAACAACATCTTGCATATATTTTTAGAAAATTTCAATATATATAAGTACTATATACACACACATATATAATTACTAGAGGCCTGGTGCATGAAATTCATGCACAGGGTGGGGGTGTGTCCCTCAGCCCAGCCTGTACCCTCTCCAATCTGGGACCCCTCGAGGGATGTCCGACTGCCCGTTTAGGCCTGATCAGAGGGATCGGGCCTAAACGGGCAGTCGGACATCCCTCTCACAATCCAGAACTGCTGGCTCCCAACTGCTTGTCTGCTTGCCTTCCTGATTGCCCCTCTCTGCTTCTGCCTGCCAGCCTGATCACCCCCTAACCACTCCCCTGCCAGCCTGATTGATGCCTAACTGCTCCCCTGCCAGCCTGTTTGCCCCTAACTGCCCTCCCTGCAGGCCTGGTAACCCCTAACTGCCCTCTCCTACAGGCCTGGTACCCCCCAACTGCTATCCCCTGCAGGCCTGGGTCCCCCCCAACTGCCCTTCCCTGCAGACCTAGTCACCCCCCAACTTCCCTCCTCTGCCAGCCCGGTCACCCTTAACTGCCCTCCACAGCAGGCTTGATCACCCCCAACTGCCCTCCCTTGCAGGCCTGGTTCCTCCCAATTGCCCTCCCCTGCTGGCCATCTTGTGGTGGCCATCTTGTGTCCACATGGGGGCAGGATCTTTGACCACATGGGGGCAGCCATCTTGTGTGGTGGAGTGATGGTCAATCTGCATATTACTCTTTTATTAGATAGGATAGAGGCCTGGTGCATGGGTGGGGGGCCAACTGGTTTGCCTTGAAGGGTGTCCCAGATCAGGGTGGAGGTTCCCTTGGGGCATGGGGTGGCCTGGGCGAGGGGCCTGTGGTGGTTTGCAGGCCGGCCATGCCCCCCAGCAACCCAAGCAGAGGCCCTGGGATCTGGGATTTATTTATCTTCTACAATTGAAACTTTGTAGCCTAGAGTGGAGCCACGCCTTCTGCTTGCTCCGTGGTGGCAGCCATTTCTGTTGGGATTTATGTATCTTCTATAATTGAAACTTTGTAGCCTTAAGTGGAGGCCAAAGCAGGCCATGGCTGCAGAAGCTTGGCTTCCTCCATCACCACGGGCAACCCTAGCATCCTGCTCTCTCTAGCTCTGTGACTGCCACCATTTGTTTGGATTTATTTATCTTCTATAACTGAAACTTTGTAGCATTGAGTGGAGGCCTGGGCAGGCAAGGGCAGGTGGAAAGCTTGGCTTCCTCCATTGCCAGGGAAACCCAAGCCTCCCTCCTGCTCTCTGTGGATGCAGCCATCTTGGTTGGGTTTATTTGCATATTCCCTCCTGATTGGCTGGTGGGCATGGCTGGTGGGCATGGCTTGTGGGTGTAGTGGAGGTATGGTCAATTTGCATATTACTCTTTTATTAGATAGGATTTTATATAAAAGTATAAAGATAATATAATAATTTGCAACTTTTTTCATTTGACAGTATATTGTAGATAATTTATTTATTACATATAATGCCAATTCATTATTTTTTTATGGCCTCACAGTAGAATATGTACCATGGTTTACTTAACCTAGTTTGTATAGCTGAAGGTTGAGAGCATTTTAAGGATTTTATTCACAAACAATGTTGCAAGTAATGGTTTTTTGTATACATCTTTATTTGTTAGTGCAAATGTCAATGTATTCCTAACAGTCAAAAGGTATGTGCATCTACAATTTTGATAGGTCTTTTCAAGTTACCCTCTGAAAAGGTTGAATGTTATTCTTTAAATTAGATATTTTGCTTCTCTACATACTTCTGTCCTTTATCATTATTACTTGTTTTGTTTGCAGAATCAGTATTTGTGCAACTGAATTGGAATGGTATACGTCCTAATGGGATGTGACATTGAGAAAAGAAACACCGTTTCCACTGACATTGGGGATTCTCCACAATTCCGAGACTTCTAAACTGCCATGGTAGCAAACACAGTGTATTTCAGATCCCTGGAGAGGCCTGCATTATGACTGGCTGCCCAGGAGGAAGTGACAGCATAGCACTTACACTACTGAAGTTAACAGAGAACTTTGCTTCTTTTAAAATTTTGTATACACAGGTTACCTTCCTACTGCAATTGTTTCCCATATGTATCCTCAATTCTTCATTGTGACTCAGAGTTGCTATTATAGCAAATGAGTTGTCATAAATTTGGCATTATTATGATCATCCTTA
This sequence comes from Corynorhinus townsendii, assembly GCA_026230045.1. NCBI lineage: Eukaryota > Metazoa > Chordata > Mammalia > Chiroptera > Vespertilionidae > Corynorhinus > Corynorhinus townsendii. The sequence goes on along the minus strand of JAPDVU010000006.1, from coordinate 110,009,395 downwards.
AACATCTTTGCCTGCTGCCTATGCTCGGGAGACAAAATTATTTATATATATTTTCCATCTATTTTAATGGGATATATACATGTAGTCCAACAACTCCTTTGTTCTGTGGTCTTGATAGGAAAGTTGGGCAAATGTAATGCAATAGTTTGCTCATTGATTGCAAGCATATAATGGAATGAACTATAAAATAAATTACTTTTTTCTAAAGATTTAAAGGTTGGCAAGAATAAAACCCAGAGAAGTTGTTTTGTTTTACTAGAGGTAAGCAAACTATTTATTAGTTGTGGTTGCCTGATCTATTTTATCTGTCAAATAAGTCCCCTCTGTTTACTTTGGAAATGGTTTTTTTCCTACCATTTTATAGGGAATAGCTAGTTATTTAAGGCACCCTACCTTGTAGCTTCAAGACACATAGGTACTCCTTGTGACAACTTAACAGGGCAGTTAGTTATTTCAATACCAAACCAGAGAATGGAGAGTAGAAGCAATTATAAAATATAATCACCTTGTTGTGATTGGGCAGCCATAGAACAGAGCCAGCCAGAAGGCATCGTATCTGGACTTCAGTTCAACAAGAGCAATCTGGCAAGGACTAGAGTTCCAGGAAGGACAGGGGTCAAGTTCAAATAAAGGGAAGCAGGAGGACCTATGGCTTAAATCTAAGGCAGTGGTTCCTAAGTGTGAGTGATCATAAAATCATATGATCATGTTTTATAAAAAACACATTCCAAGATCTCACTTTGAAACTCCAGTTGAGAAATCCTGCGGCAGTGTGGGGAGAGGAGTGGTTAGAAGCCTACATTTTAGCAAATGATTTTTCTGAGGATCGTCTGTCTGCGGCATGTTGAGAGATAGTCAACACGTGGAGAGTTATCCCAGTCTAGGGCCTCAGAGGCTTAACCAGAGCATCACAGATAAGCAAGGTTGCTGTACTCCAGTTCTAGACAGAGGATGCTTTTTCCATCTGCTTTAATCTGCCTGTAAGATTTGAATCATCCTTGCACATTAATCCAAGCTCTCATGGAGAGGGAGGTGTAAATATCAGGATCCCCCACATCTCACACCAAACAAAGGTGGACTGCTTTCCTTTGACATTTGTGACTTGGATCCAGACTTAACTTTTGACAGCTGGTATACTGCTCACTTTTACTCAGTTTTCCTATTTATGAAGCTATTTTGGTTTGAGGTCTAAATTCTCTACACCCGAGCCTGTATTTCAACATGTTCTCTGAGTCTTCTTTTCTTCCATTCTCTTCCAAATGAAAGTTTATTTTCTCAGTAGGAATAGACAATAATTTCAAATCAGACAACCTAAAGAATACTAGTTTCCATGAATTTATGATCGACCTTAATCAGAGGGTCCAAACTCAAATGCCTTCAAAAGCTGTATGGGGAAGAGTGTATGTGTGGGACAGGGGGCATCAATCAGAAGTGAGTCGAAGAAACTTCAAACTGACAGGTGAACAACCTGCCAAAAAAATAAAATAAAAAATTAAAACGAACTCTGGCTGGTGTGTCTCAGTTGGTTGGAGTGTTATCCTATATACCAAAAGGTCATGGTTTGATTCCCAGTCAGGGCACATACCTAGATTGTGGTTCAATTCCCTAGTTGGGGCATGTTTGGGAGGCAACCAGTCAATGTTTCACTCTCACATCGATGTTAAAAAAATAAAATAAAATGAAGCACTATGTTGTTAGAAGAGGCGTTCAGTCTAAATTCTGACTGTGGGCATGTGTCTGGGCTCTTAGCTTCAGGTCTTCCATTGATCAACTTGCAGCCTACCTTTTAGTTGGTTATGACTTCATCGTGACACTATTTTAGTGACTACAATAAAAAATGTGTGCACGTTCGAACACAATAGGATACAACAAACACAGAAACTCTTGGACAGATTGGGAAAGCAAGAAAGGGGGCAGACTCGGCTGCTGTGGCTCAGTGGGTGAGCATTGACCCATGACCCAAGACGTCGAGGTTTTATTCCCAGTCAGGGCACATACCCGTGTTGTGGGCTCGATCCCCAGTGTGGGGTGTACAGGAAGCAGCTGATTGATGATTCTCTCTCATCGTTATGTTCTTATCTCTCTCTCTCCTTGTCCCTTCCTCTCTGGAAAAAAATAAGTTAAGTCAAATCAATGGGTTACCTGTAGTCTGATAGTTAAAAAATAGAATGGAGAGTGGGGAGAGAATGAGACTATATGAAAGCCGCATCAAGTGCTACTACCCACATGCCCTTGAATAAGCTACAACGCTTCTCTGAGCCTCTGTTTCCTGTGTAAAATGGATAAAATATCTGTGTCAGGAGATTGTCTTTTGGTTTAAATGAGATAATGCTTGCAAACTTTACACAATACTTGGTACACAGCTGGCACTAAACAAATAAAATCCCTTAATTAACTTCATGTGGCAGAAAATACTGGAAATATTCTGAAGAAGACGGTTATCTCTAGCACTAAGATATGTATTTGGTGATGTGAAATGTGATGTAGAGATAACGCCCCTCTCCCTTGACAAGGCTATCGATTGCCCCCTTGTCTAAGGCTAAGCTGAAAATGTCAAATGGAGATTGCTCACGGCTGAGAACAAGGTTGCCTACATGCTTTAGCTACTAAATTCAAAGTCACACTTTTACGGTTTGTTTTTTCTTTCCCTTTTCCCTTACTCTTGCCAATTCCAGGGATGTTACCTTCTTCTTTTCTTGAGTTTTTTCAATGACAACCCCACCCAGAAATTATGGAGCGAAAGCTGTTCAGGGTCTGGGAGTAAGGTGGGTTTCTATAAATGTGATCAACAAATAAGGCACATTAGAGGGCTCAGTGGGGCACCTGGGACCCTCCAACGTGCCGCACGGAAGGGCCAGCACCAGAGTCCCCTGAGAGAACGAGGTCTGAGTTTCTCAGCCTTGGGAGCTTCCTGCAGCCTTAGAGCAGCTGCATGTCCGAATGAAGAGTGGCCAGATTCATCCCTTTTCCAATGATGCCCCATTCTTTCGCACATGAGCTCTGTGATAAAAGGGGTCACCAGCAGGAAGGTGAAGAGAGCTGTGGGAGAGATAGTTACTAAATTGTGATAGGGATACGTGAACTTGATTATCTTTAGGAGATAATATTTTAAACCATAAGTGAGGGAAATTTTGTTGGATGTGATTGAACATATAGCAACAGGCAGAGTAAGTTTTCTGGGCTGGTCAGGGGTGGGCGGTACAGCAATACACCAAATTTTAAAACCATAGCAAGCTTCAAGTAGCACACATTTGATGTTTCAATTCATACATGCCATGAATATTCTCTGAACAATTTTTCCCATTACATTTTTGTGTTTACTTCAATCTCTCCACCCTGTGTTGTTCTGATACTCTTGTGAGTAGCTGCATATAGGTTATGATTAGGGGATACCAGTGTGGGCAGAGTACAGCTTTCATTTCAGCTTTGAACTGCTTAATTTCTATGGTGATCACATCAGCAACCTTGGCCTCATTAAATAGGGAGTCAGGAGGACTAGTATTGTCTGAATACCTAATGTGAGTTGAGTATTGTCCTATGCTAGCTTTTGCATTTCTTCATTTAAGACTAATATTTATTGAGAGCTTGCTTTGTACCAGGTACTCTTCTAGGTGCTGGGAGCGCATCCTTGAAAACAGAACAAAGCTCTCATTCTTATAAAGTTTATACTCCAATGAAGGAATCAACAGCTATATTCTATGTCTATTATGGAGAGAACAAAAGCAGAGTAGGAGACGTGCTGGGGCAAGGGAGATGATATTTGTGCAAAGACCAGAAACAAATAGTGGGTGGAGCCATGTGGACCTCCCCCTTCCATTCTCCCCCCTGCCCTGCCCTCCGCACCCCAATGTTCAAGGAAGAGGTGACAGTCTACAATGGCTTGGAGGCAGGAGTGCTCCTGGCCTGTGTGAGGAAAAGCTCATGCATTGTAGCTAGAGATGAAGACACTGATAACATGGAAGTAGATGACATCAGAGAGGTCTTCAGGGGCCAGGTCATGACCAATCATAGTATGACCTAGTAAGGATTTTGCATTTTAGTCTACTGAAATAAAAGACATTGGAGGGTTTAAATCTAGAACTGACATTTTACAAAGATCCTTGCTACTATGTATGGAAAATCTTGATTGTGCTAACTATGCTGCAATTAAAACGTTATCATCTTGTTTGCACATACAATGACGATGAACAAAATGATTGCACAGACTTTGTTCCCATAGTTATAAGGCCAAGTGAACTCAACAATTATTATTTCACAGTATGATATGCCTTCTAAGGAGACAGTGCTTGAAGGATATTTTTTCTCCTTCAAGGGTTTGTGTAACTATACGGAGTAGTCTACCCTGCTTTCAAAAGTTGTGACATTGAAATCTGGAGCTCTTATGTCCTACCCTTTTCATTCTTTATAGCATATAAACAGAAGATCAGACCATAGTATATTTGCTAGAATTAGAAAGTGGTAGTATCTTAGTTTAGTACTTCCTAACTTAGAGTATTATGACTTAAAGAAATTGTATGTATTAAAACGAGGATAGCTCTGGCTGGTGTGGCTCAGTTAGTTGGGTGTCATCCGTGCACTGAAAGGTTGCCAGTTTGATTCCTGATCAGGGCACATGTCCAGGTTGCAGGCTTGATCCTCAGTAGTGAGTATACAGGAGACAGCCCATCAGTGTTCCCCTCTCACACTGATGCTTCTCTATCTCCCTCTCCCTTCCCCTCTTTCTAAAAATCAATAAAAATAAAAATAAAAACCCAAACTAGGATATTTTTCAAGTCTTAATACGTTTTGGGTAATGTCAAAAGTTATTATTAAATGAACAATCTAGCTTGAATTACAAAATAATTACAAATTAAAGTACCCCAGAGATGAGCAAAGTCCAATGGTTTAGAAAATATAATTTTTTAGTAAAAGTATAAGGGCTCTATTATGACCAAGAGAGAGCTAGGGTCAAAGGCAAAGTGGAATTTATGAAACAGGAAAAGGGACTTCTGGGAGACAGCAAGACATTGCCACTTTTAAATGACTTATTCAAATGTCTTGATGATCCTCATTAAATGTTCTTTATTTTTAGAATAAGTTGAAATGTTCCTGGACTGTCATGAAATGGCTAAAAAATAATATGTTCTCCATGCAAGCCAGGAAGGCCATAGAGAATGAAAGTATGACCTTTTCCCTCACAGCTGAGTTGCTTGGTGAATTAGGCTCTAAATGTCTGTGAGAAATTATTACTGAAAAGTGAGATAATACCCACATACTAAATAGAGTATAGTATCACTAAAGACAAACTTGTGTGTTTTATTCTTCCCTATAAAACAATAAATTATACTATTTTGTCTGTAATGAACTTTTAGTAAGCTCAAATTTAATTTAAAATGAGGGAATTAAGTCAATCTATCCTACTGGGGAAATAATAAACTAGAAATATGACCTTTCTAACTTAAAAAGGTAAAAAGTTTTGATATTTTGATTGATATAATTTTAAAAGATGCATAACTTCCTGTGTAATTTCTTTTTTCTCTTGAGTTGACATTAAGATATCTGTTTCTTTGTTATGTGTCATTATAAAAAAATGTTCTGCTAAGAGTTCATTTAATTTCTTCAGTCTGTGACTTGAAGTGTTTGATCGGTTCTGGATATTTCTCAATCATTATTTCTTCAAATATTTGCTCTGTTCTCCCTGTGGAGCTCAAATTTAAAGTAGGTCAGCTGTGCTCACACTACTTTCCATGTCTCTCTCATTTACTGATGGCTAACACTGTTTCCTCCTCCCTTTCTCTTATAGCTAAGGAACCCTGCTTTGGAGAGAGGAGGTAGCTTTTCTGTGCAAAGATAAAGGCAAAGTTTCTTGATCTGAAATCTCCTCATTGTTGTTTAATGTATAATCTCTTTGTGAGATGCTCCCTCTTTTAAAAAAAAACCTATATATTTTTTTGATTTAAAAATGTTTTTATTGATTTCAGAGAGGGAGGGAGAGGGAGAGAGAGATGGAAATATCAATGATGAGAGTCATTGATCGGCTGTCTCCTGCACGCCCCTTACTGGGGATCAAGCCTGCAACCTAGGCATATGCCCTGACCTGGAATTGAACTGCGACCTCTTGATTCACAGGTTGATGCTCAACCACTGAGCTACAATGATTCGGCTGCTTACTCCTCTTGATGGGAGTTTCCAAGTCTTCATATTAAGACATTTAGACAATAAAAGACTGCAAATACTTTTATTTCTATCCTGTTTCATTTTGTAAAAATATGACTTGCTGTCATATTTTTAGTAGCTCTCAGTCCCATATTTATCCAGTTTTGATGATTTCTGTACTCCTAGCTACAGTGAAGTTTATTGACTTTTTTGCTTGCTCAGATTAAAAGAGATATTATCTCTCACCTGCCCAGGAAGGTCAATGAATCAGAGGCAGGAGCACCTTTGAATGACAAGGTGTCTTCTCTTTGTGTGACATTAAGTTAGGTTAGTAGGATCTTCTCTGTATTTTGTAATCATGGGCAACTAAACATTGATAAAAGATTTTTTAAAAAAGTTTTGGAAACTCCTGGAGAATTAGGATTAGTGTATTACCTGTTATCAACATATGCAAAGTGTTCTAATGAATGGCCTTCTGTGTATGTGTGTGGTGGTAAATTTAATATAACTCTGCTCTCTTCTTAAAAAGAGAACAGGTTCTTTCCTTTTGTTTTTGGTAACTTCAGAAGGTAATCAGTCCATACTATCAGAGGGGACAAGACTAAACAAGTTAGCAGGATTTGGATTTAAATGAGATGAATAGGCAAAGAAAGAAAGGAGGCCTATGCTTTTTGAATAGATTTCTTTTATTGGCAAATGAGGGCAGTAAGGATGCACATTTTATCATTTAATCACTAGTTTTGGTATTTTAACATTTAACTTATTACTTTATCGTCAATTCTTTTTGGTTTCATAGGTCAACAATGACATCTTGTTTTAATTTTACTTCTTTTATAATCAGTGGAGTTGAACATTATTTACATATAATTATTGTTATATTTCAAGGTACAAGAAACATGCTAGATACATGCTTTAGGAACAGAAATATTGGAGTGTCTGGTATATGTCATTGATTTATGGATTCTTTCAGGTGCAAAAGTTAGTTGAAGGAAATACTCAATGTAAAAATCATGGAATGCTTCATGAAGGAGATGGAAACTTGAAAGATGAGGATTTATGATCTGATATAAATGGTTCAGAGTTCTTATTTACTTGATGTTTATTTGCTAAGTATGCTCACTTATTGCCTAAAAGTAGTGAGAATTAAATATCAAAACAAAACCAAGTAGGTTGGAATTTTTAGCCAGAGCAGTTGGTGTGGCCTTCGTTCAGAGTGGGAGAGTACATTGAATAATTTGACACAGGAAATAACCATATGTGAGCCAGAAATCTAATCAAGCAAGTTACCAAGCTGACAGGTTCCGAATAATCTGTGAAGTCTTAGGTAGCCTTGATCATGAGCTAGGTTTATTTAAAGGCATCTGCGTAAGGAATGAAGTCTGGCTAAGAAGGATGCAGTTCCTCCTGGCTGTGCATTTGCTCCACTGTCATCTGGAAGAGAAGCAGAGTCAGTAGATGGGATGGGGCTTATTCTGCCAACAGAATAATGATGGGCCTGTAGAGGTTGTCTTTCTGCTTGAGCCTGGGAGCTCTGGTGAGAGCAGGGTGAGAAGTTTATCAGATTGGGAACATTACTTATTTTTTTTTCCTTTGAAATATAGAAAATAGTTTAAATAAGAGGCAGAGGACCAAACTTCCTCATTTTTGTGACAGAAAATAATGTTCTTGAGGTGACTGGTCAGACTGCTTATAAACACTCATAGGTTTGGGGTGTGAGGAGATGTTGGTTGACTTCCTGATTACATTTACCTGCAGGTGTGTTCTTCCTTTCAAAGGCAAGGGAGGCAGCAGAGCAGAAGAAAGAATGCATTCCCAGGAGAGAACAGGCAGTTAGGGCCATACAGTTGGCGATAAACCACACTTTTTGAACTTTTGCCATTAAGGTGTGTTAGCAAATTGACAAAGAAATGCAAGCTGAACATCATGCTCTATTGCTTAAGGGAACTGAGCGTGGTTCTGAGGCCACAGGACAATGGCATCCTCAACTACACACTCCACACCTTCCCATCCTTTGTGGGTCTTTGGAAAGCCCTGGTTAAAAACTTCTTATTCGGTTTTGGTCAAAGAGACAGAGTGAGCTTGTTGGCCAAAGTGATATTTGTAGTCATGTTTCTAATGTCCAGAAAAAGGTAACAGGTTAGCAACTTCCTGTATGGAATGTTTCCTGCACAAGGCTTGTTCTTTTGTGTGTGTAAATCTTGCAAGGCATCACTACCGTATACAATTCACCCATTAATGCTGCTGGTAGAAGCAAATGCAGTCAAGAAAATAATGTTTTTGTAGCACTACTATATAGTGAAAAGAACAATAATATATTCTAGTATTTTCCACTTGGTTTATTGCTCTCTTCACAATCCTACTCCATTACATTTTATCTCTCCTCCTTTTTATTCCAATAAACTTTATCTGCTCCTACCTATTCTGTTATCTCTTTTCTACCTCTATCCTCATAAGTACTCCTTTTATTTATTTAGAATTAGTTTCCCACTCTCCTTTGAGACTTTGTCTGTCTCAGGAAATGCCACAGGATCCTGCTTTGCTGTTATTGCCCTGCTGACATTGTTCTTGATCGAAAGTCTGATTTGTAGTTTCAATTACGTTGCTAAAGATTTACCTACTAATTGATTTGGGATGTGGATTCATTCTTTGGGTGACAGACCTAAATGTGGCAGATGAAAAACCTCCAATGCCGGGGAGTAAAGCAAACAAAACAACATGGAATTTTTACGTATTCTTTCCTAGAGCAGTGTAGGAGAGAGATGTAAATAGCGGAACTATTTATATCAGCTGTCACTCTGCTGGACCTGAGAAGTAACTGCAGGTTCTTTAAACAATTCTGCCTGCCCTCTCTTTGGATGATTGATAACTGTAAAACATTTTCAGTGTCAAGAATTATACATTTTCATGTCATTTTTCATTTTCATGGATTTGAAAGCTTTGAGATTAGTCTTTTTTTTGAGATTATTCTTGATGGAAATCATCAATGGTCCCTGAATCCACGGTGACATTATAAAGTTGAAGGAAAGGCAACAGTTTTGTCTCTGCAAATATATAATCATATGCACAACCAACTTTTCACTGAAAGTGAAAGCACAAAAATAACTTTAATGTCTTGGAACCAATTAGACATATTTCCCTCCAGGTAGAGGATTTCCCCCCTCAGAATTTAAAAATGCAAACATTTGGAGTATTTAAAAATGAGTGTGCTGTTACTTTGCTAAATATTTGTTGAAACATTTATTTTACTTTCCTGGAAAACATCTTCTGCTCTAGGCTTTGTGATTCTTTCCAAAGCCTAGAACCATTATAGGAAACATTTTTATTGAACAGATAGAGCCTGTGCTTCAGAACATATGTTTTTACCGGTTTTATGAACTGGTCCATTTCCTTTCTCATTGTCTTATATTTTTGACTGCACTTACAAAATCCAAATCACAGGAAGTTAGCTCACTGAATATGTATTTAAAGATAATGGAATATAAGAATTAAATATTTAATTCTTTTCTTTGGTACACTGCATTAAAAAACTTGTAAATAGTTTTTGTTTTTCTTTTGTTTCCATTATACAATTGGGTATTAGAAAAATTGATAGGTTTTCTAAATCATTTTGTTTAGTTTTCATTCTACAGTTATGCAGTATAAAAAATTGATACTGAGCCTGTATGAGAGAAAACTCTCTTTTCATTATTAGGACCAGGAAAACCTAGCTTAATTAATCTTTCAGTGTACACAGTGCAAAAAGAAACAATTCTGTCTCTTTGAATGTCATGCTGTAGAGCTGGTGTTATGTCTTTAGACATATACAATCTTCAGTGTAAATAATACACATAAAATTATAATTTAGTAAAACTGGATAGCGAGATTCAAGCTCTAGCAACTTCAGCTGCACACCCTGGGCCTTATTTCGTTTCTCCGGGTTGCATTTTCTTATTGGTAAAACGGGAGGCCATACTTGCCTTCATTTACAGGGTTTTGAATATAAGATGAGGTGACCAATAAAAATGCTTTGTAGTATGTGACTCTTTCCCAATGCAAGGATTGTCTTTAACTTTGTAGATCTTCACATGATAGCCCTTCTGGGCCCATGTGATGCAGTTGAAAATAAATTAGAACTGTCTGGTAACCCAGACACAAAAGCACTTACTCTAGCTATCTCCCTCACTTGTTAGTGATACTAACAGTTTATTTCACCTGGCTGTTTGTCAGTGGATTCAAATACTGGTATACTGTTAAAAAAAGGGGATTGACTCATCTTTACAGTACTACTGTGAGACATAACCAATGAGAAAAAATTTCTCCATTTGGAAAATGCACCAAAGACCTCATAAATGTTGCACAAGAGTGTTAAAATTCTACCATTCCAGTATGGCCCTTGGGATTAATGTATTCATGCATCCAAATAGCACACTGGCTTTAGCACAGAGTAAGCAAGTGTAATTTTCCTGCCCATTTATCCCAACAGAATGGGATAAATGCTCATGCTTCTTTTCCAGGACTGATAATAATCAGTCACATCTTTATTATATAGGTGTAAAGTCCATTGCTTACTATTTTCATAAGCCTATAGGATTCATGAACCAGTGGTCAGCAAACTGCGGCTCGCGAGCCACATGCAGCTCTTTGGCCCCTTGAGTGTGGCTCTTCCACAAAATACCACGGCCTGGGTGAGTCTATTTTGAAGAAGTGGCATTAGAAGAAGTTTAAGTTTAAAAAATTTGGCTCTCAAAAGAAATTTCAATCATTGTACTGTTGATATTTGGCTCTGTTGACTAATGAGTTGGCTGACCACTGGTCTAGGCAAAGGAGAAATAGGAGTATTCTATGAACCGAGAGGAAGCAAGTGGAGATGGGGCATGGGAAGTGAGTAGGGGTGTGGTGTGAGATGAAGCTAGAGAAAGCAAGGGGCCCGTCCTGGGAAGTCATTGTATGTCAGGTTAAGGATTTTAGTCTTTAAATCGTTTGAAGCTTTTTAAACTGGGACGGGGTATGAAGAAAAGGCAGGCCATCGACCCACATTTATGTTCTGATGAATAGTTCTGAGTAAAATCAGAGAATGAATTGAAGTGGGTTGGGCAGGGCAATTGGGTATGAATAGATCATTAAACAGCTCTTGCAGTGATCCAGATGAGAAAGAATGGAAGCTTGCACATAGTGGTGGTAGCTGGGCTAGGGGGAAGTAACTACGTATGAGCATTAACTTGGGTTTGACAGGGAAAGTGATGACTGATAGGTTGGAGGCTTGCATAACAGGATCAAAGAAGGTGACTGAAAATCATCTCTTAAATGTGTGGATAGGAAGTCCATCAAGAACCTTGGCAAGTGCTATTTTGTTGGAGTAATGAGGATACAAACCTTATTGGAGTGGATGGAGGAGGTGAGGTGAGGAAACGTGATGAGGATAGAAAATGTAAATAACAGCAACAACATTTTAAAGAAGTTTGAGAATGAAAGGAGAAAAGGATAAAGGAAACTTGAGAGCTGCAGGGAAATTTGTGGTCAAGTAAAGATTTAAGGAACCTTAAAATCTGAATGATATAGTTATGAGGAGAGATCTGGAACAAGTGATATGGGCTCCCACACAAGATGGAAGACTAGACTTTAGACAGAAAAGCAACAATCATACAGTATCAAGGGAGGAGATACCATCCTCAATGGGTGTGTATGTCTTTACATTTGAAAGAATATCTACTTATAGACCTTTATTTTCTCTGTGAAGCAGATGTAAGGTCATCTTCTGACCTTGATGGAGAAGGTAGGAAGACCAGAGGTTGAGAAGGGTAGAGCAGGTTTGAAAATGTCATCATGGATGTGGCTGGGTGCGTTAGCCAGTGGAACTTAGTGGGACTGCTGGGCAAGATTGTGGACTTATTTGAGGTTGTCATTTTGAATTTATAGTGGAGTCAATCAACAATCAGATATTTATTGTCCCTTCCTATGGTGGTTCTACTAAACTCCTTAAAAATCAGTTGCTTCCCTCCCATTGTAATCCATAGCCTTGAGCATGTGGTTTGAACCAACCTAATTAGCGATTTTAAGGCAACAGAGAGCAAACCAATGTATAGCAAGGAAAATCTACTTAATGGTAGGTTAGTCACACTCAAGAGAGAGCTAGTAGTTCAAATCACAACTTTTTGTATTATGAGACCTATTTTGCCTTTTCTTACTCTGTTTTATCCACCACCACTTATTTATTCATTTATTTATTCAGAAATATTTGTTTGGCACCTGTGTGCCAGGCTCTCCACCACTTCAACCATTACCTATTGCCCTGCCCCCACCTCTTTGTCCCTTACACTACCAGCCTTCGCCTGCTTCCTTTTTACTTTCTCTCTCTCTCTCTCTCTATTTTAAAGTATATTTTTATTGATTTCAGAGAGGAAGGGGGAGAGAGAGAGAGAGAGAGAGAGAGAGAGAGAGAGAGAGAGAGAGAGAGAGAGAGAGAGGGAGAGGGAGAGAGAGACATTAGTGACGAGAGAGAATCATGGATTGGCTGCCTACTGCATGCCCCACACTGGGGATTGAGCCCGCAACCAGGGCAGGTACCCTGACTGGGAATCAAACTGTGACCTCCTGGTTCATAGGTCAATGCTCAACCACTGAGCCACACCTTCCTGGCTAGTTCTTTGTTTCTCTATTTTAGGTTGGGTAAGTAGGGGTTATCAATATTTTCCCAGACTATAATAGCTTTTATTCACAGATGATGAATAAATCAAGTCTGGAGGTGACATTCATTAGGACCCACAATTAGGTGAAGCCTGTATTACTCCGATACCCATACAAGCCTGGGATAGAATAGGTCACATTTTAATGGTTTATTTATATATTCTCTTTACTAGACTACCATTATTTTATGGTAATTTCTTGATTTTACATTTGCTTGTTTAATAAATATTTACTGAATTATTGTGTGCCTATGAATTACTATGCACCAGAGGGAGAAGGAAGGATAAACTAGTAGAGAATAAGCTCCTTTTTTTTTTTTTCCAAGGAGCTTAGAGTCCCACAGGGTAGATACATAGTGAACATGTAATTATTCTACAGTGTGACTAAGGTCACAAAATACAGATGCAGGAGAAAAGAGTTAACACAGAAGAGTGTGGGTTAGTCAAGGAATGCTTTTAGTGAGGGTAACATTTGAAATGACTGTGAATGTTGATTTGTTTACCAGGGATGAGAAGATGGAGACAGGTGAGTGGGATTAGCGCCTTATAAGCAGATGGAACTATTAGCACTGAGCAGGCCTAGAAAGCGTGGGGGAGGTTATCAGGAGAAAAAGAAGGAAACAGGCAGCAGCCAGGTTGTGAAAGTCCTTTTATCCATGCTAAGTGTTTGGGCTTTATTTTATAGGTGACAGAAAACAAGTGAAGAGCATTAAGCCGTTGGAATGACATGATATAAGTGTCTTTTAGCACAATCATGCTGGTGGTAATATGGAAGATGGTTTAGAAGGAGCCACGCTTAGAAGATCAGTTAAGAGTTTAGACGAGATAAAAAAAACATCTTGAACTAGGTTGTGGGTGTATGAATGCAGAGGAAAGCATAGATTCAAGATCTATCGAGCAGATGGAACCAACTAGACTTGTGATTGGCACAGGTTTATGGAGAAGAGAGTGAGAGCAAAGACTGAAAGTGACTCCCAGATTTCTGGTCTGTGTGGCTGGTTGTGTGTTGACACCACCAATGAAGATTCTGAGTACTAGGTGCAAAACAGGTTTGAAGAGAGCAGAAGATCATTGTAGACATTTTAATTCCAAAGAGTCTCCAGAACGTACAGGTTTATTTACAGAGGCTAGAAAAGAGGTCTATGTAGATAATAAAGAATTGCTTTTGTTAATCTTCACCTAAGGTTATTTCTTCATTGATTTTTAGAGAGAGTGGAAGGGAAGGGGAGTGACAGAGAGAAACATCAATGTGAGAGAGATTGGTTGCCTCCCACACCCACCCCTACCAGGGCCAGGGGTTGAGCCTGCAACTGAGATATATGCCCTTGACCGGAATTGAACCTGGGACCTTTCAGTCTGAGGATCAATGCTCTATCCACTGAGCCAAATTGGCTAGGGCAAGGATTGTAATTTTTTAAACCTAAGAGTACTAATTAAAATTATGAGAACAAATGAGGTTGCCTAGGAAGAGGTGAGAGTAAAAAAAAAAAAAAGAAGAGACTAAAACATGGAACCCTGAGAAATAATAGTACTTAAGGGTCTAGTAGAAGGAAAGGCTTTTTATATAACAGTATAAAAAGGCAAGAGAGGTAGAGAAGAACCAAGAGAAGCAGTGAAGCAGAGATTCAAGGACAAGGGTATAAATGTGAAAAATAGATAAGTAAGGATTTAGTCTTGTCTACTGGTTTGAGGATGAGTATATCTTAATGTCTTTATTATTTATTTTATGTCTCTAGATCAACATGTGTTTAATATTTTAATTTATTACAAAAATCACAATGGTCAGATATTTTCTCTGGACATGTTGTCAATATTATTTATATTTTCTTTAATGTCTTCTTAGTTTAATGCCAAAGGTAGGCATGAGGATACTACATTGGTGAGGTAAAATGATCAGTAAAAGATGTTACTGGGTTGAGGGACAAATGCAAAGCAAGGAAAAAATAAATGAAGTGAAATTTTAGCAAAGCCTAGATGATAAAAGGGTAAAAATATTTAATGTCATGGAGTAAGGGCTTTTTATCTTTTAAATACCCTAAGGGTAAACAGGTGGGATGGAGGTTGTTCTATGAGGTTCCACATGTCACTACCATCAATGGTGAATGGATATTACAAAGACAAAGACTATCTAATAATTAGGAGCTTCCTAACACAGGAATGTTCTTCTTAGTAAGGAAAGAAATGAATTACTCCAAGACATGTTAAAAAAGAATCCGAATAGCGTCTTATTAAAACACTGGAGAGGAAAATCTTCCTTCAATTTTAAGGGGTTGAGAGTCTTTTTAAAATGAGACTCTAGGAATCTAGAAGATGGCGGCGTAGGTAAACACCTAAACTGCTGCCTTGCACAACAATTTCAAAAATACAACTAAAAGAAAAAACGTCTATCACCCAGAACCACGGGAAAGCTGGCTGAGTGGAAGTTCTACAACTAGAAGGAAAGAGAAAAGAGCATTGAGACGTGCACGAGCGCTGAAAAGCTGAGGTACGGAGGCGCCTGATCCGGGCTGGCGGCGGGCGTTGCTTTTTTCAAGCCCCCGATTACTCTGAAATACAGTTTCTGGGGAGACACGGGGGACCCAAACTCCTACGGGGAGAAGCTGGACTGTCTGCCAGTGAGAGTGGCTTGCTTGCAGAGCTGTGCGCAGGAATAATTGTTTACGGCACTGGGGCACGAGACTCATGCTGACGGGGACGCAGAGCCAGCTAAGTAGCAGCCATTGCTGTTTGCCATGCCCTAGCCTAGTGACACCCTGAGACCCCGCCCCACACAACCTACAAACCCACCCAAGCTCCAAGCAGCAGCTTTAGCATAAGAAAGCCCTGCCCTATTGCAGCTTAACCTAGCAAACTTGCAGCCCGGGTCAGACAGCTCCAAAACCTCCAAACCCCAAGCAAAGAGGAGAAAACTGTAGCTCTCACTGTAGCTCCTGCTGGGTGGCCTCAGACAGTAGCTTACCTGCACCCCACTGGAGATCCAGAAGCCAGTGTACCTAGTGGTCAATGTGAGAAACCAGATTTCAACTCCTCACATCCATAAGTGACACATTCAAGAGGCAGACTCAGTGAGCACCAAAGCCCCACTGAAACAAGTCCTGCCCCATAAGCGTGTCTTCAGCGCAGCAGTTCTTCCATTATAGACACAGCGAGTGCTCACAGCTAATTGGCCTGGAGGTCAATTCCTCCCAGTGTACCAACAGCAATTAAGGCTTAACTACACCAAGACTTTGCACTCAGCCCACAAAGGGGTGTACCAAGAGCATCCACCTCATGTGATTGAGGAGGCTGAGCTACTGCCCCTTATAGATCACCTACCACACAAAGCTACTCCATCAATACAAGGAAGCAGCCAAAATGTGGAGACAAAGAAACATGTCACAAATGAAAGAAATGGAGGAAAGCAAACTACTGGATGACATAGAGTTCAGAACCACATTTATAAGGTTACTCAAGAATCTTCTTAAAACCGCTGAGAAACTTGATGAGACCTTTAAGGATATTAATGAGAATGCCAAAAAAAAAATGGAAAAGGATCAGTCAGAAATGAAGCATACACTGTCTGAAATAAAGAATATACAGAAACTCAACTGTAGATCAACATACCCAAAGAATCAAACCAAAGATCTGAAATATGTGGAAACAAAAATCATCCAACCAGAAAAACAAAAAGAAAAAAGAATCCAAAAATATGAAGATAGTGTAAGGAGCCTCTGGGACAACTTTAAGCGAACCAACATCCGAATTTTGGGGGTGCCAGAAGAAGGGAGAGAGCAAAATATTGAAAACCTATTAGAAGAAATAATGACAGAAAACTTTCCCTACCTGGTGAAAGAAATAGACGTACAAGTTCAGGAAGTGCACAGAACCCCATACAAGAGGAATCTAAAGAGGACCACACCAAGACACATCATAATTAAAATGCCAAGGGCAAAAGACAAAGAGAGAATCTTGAAAGCAGCAAGAGAAAAACGGTTGGTTACCTACAAGGGAGTACCCATACAACTGTCAGCTGATTTCTCAACAGAAACTATGCAGGCCAGAAGGGAGTAGCAAGAAATATTCAAAGTGATGAACAGGAAGAACCTACAACCAAGATTACTCTACCCAGCAAAGCTATCATTCAGAGTTGAAGGTCAGATAAAGAGCTTCACAGACAAGAAAAAGCTAAAGGAGTTCATCACCACCAAACCAGGATTACATGAAATGCTGAAGGGTATTCTTTAAGAAGAGGAAGAAGAAGAAAAAGGTAAAGATAAAAATTATGAACAACAAAATGACATCAAATACATACCTACCAACAAGTGAATCTAAAAATCAAGTGAATAAAAAATCTGAAGAACAGAATGGACTGGTGAATATAATAGAATCAGGGACATAGAAAGGGAGTGGACTGACGATTCTCAGGGGAAGCAGGTGTGAGGGGTGCGGGAAGAGATTGGACAAAAATCTTACTCCTATGGATGAAGACAGTGGCGGGGGCTAAGGGCATGGGGTGGGGTGGGGAATCAGGTGGAGGGGCGCTATGGGGGAAAAAAAGAGGAACACCTGTAATAATCTGAACAATAAAGATTTATTTAAAAAACAACAACAAGTGAATCTAAAAATCACGTGAATACAAAATCTGATGAACAGAATAAACTCGTAAATATAATAGAATCAGGGGCACAGAAAGGGAGTGGACTGACAATTCTTGGGGCGAAAGGGGTGTGGAGGATATCGGAAGAGGCTGGACAAAAATAGTACATCTATGGATGAGGACAGTGGGGGGGTTAAGGGCAGAGGGTGGGGTGGGAACTGGGTGGAGGGGAGCTACTGGGGATAAAAGAGGAACAATTGTAATAACCTTAACAATAAAGATTTATTAAAAATGAAAAGTAATAATAAAAAATAAAATAATTCAAAAAAACAAACACATGAGACTCTATTTATTTATAATCTTTTACTTATAATGGCTGACAATTGTAATTTGAATTACATTAAATCTCTAGATTACAGGCCTCTTGACTTGCTTTATAATTCTCTTCTTGTTCTTTGTACTTTCTCTTCCTGTTAAACCTTAACTTGTGCTACCAAGAAACGCTTTGAGATCCATCCCATTTTTCACACACCACACCCAGTTGACTGCAGTGGCCACTTTTCTGCTTGGTTCTATGCTTCCTTCCCCTTGACGCATTCTTAGACTAGCCTTCATCAAGTTCCCGTTACAGCAGTTACTCTATCCCAGTAGTCAGCAAACTCATTAGTCAACAGAGCCAAATATCAACAGTACAACGACTGAAATTTCTTTTGAGAGCCGAAAACCGACTTCTGCGCATGGGTCACGAAGTTTCAATCACACTGTACGTGCGTGCCCACATGTGGTATTTTGTGGAAGAGCCACACTCAAGGGGCCAAAGAGCCACATGTGGCTCATGAACTGCAGTTTGCCTACCGCTGCTCTAGCCAACTCTCCTATTGGTGCGTGTGCCAATCCACAGGTGAGTGATACAGTCACTGCCTGTTAGATGGCAGAAAACACATATGTGCTTATTTATATATGAGTGGTTTGCTAATTTGGCTGGCAACTGCCATCTTACATCAGCAACCCCTAAGTCCATTAAAAAGTTAACAAAGTTTGACTTTGCAAACAAAGGACAGATAGAGAAATGTGTTTATTTTATAAGATTAAAAGTTTTTTTTTATATGCCATGGTTTTACATAAGGAGAAAGCCTCATTCAAATGTATAAATAATAATAATGAGGAAGGTGCAACAATGGGGATGTGATTCGTATTTTCCATCTATTTATATGAATTAATTGGTTTATCAGGGATAGTCTTGAACGCTCTCTATTTCTGCTATGTGTACATATTACCACCACTTGAGACTTCTTAAAGATGGAGCTATTCCAGGTAACTGTTTTTCAAATAGCAAAAGACTTACTTTTTTTTTGCATATAAAAACTGCTTTAAATTTCTTTCTTTAAATGAAAATGCTACATATGAATTTGACATTTTACTTATTTGTAATTAACATTATAATATCAGTGTTATATTTATTGAGTTACTCATTCACTTTATGGAGCCCCTAGTAGCTGTAAAAAAACTAAGTTGGGCTCTGAGATTGTAGTATATTATACTACAGAGAGGCATGGGCTTTTTTGCACTTGGCCAGATCTTGCTCTGATTTCAGACTTTCTGTTTTAGACAATCTTGTCAGCAGGCCTTCTGTTGAACTGTTTTTTGAGAGTGGAATCACCTCTAAGTAACATCCTTCTCCATCTCTAAATTTTTTTTGTATACATAATAAAAATTAATATATAAAGTGCATATATAAATTAAATGTGAATCTGCGGAGAGTGCTCAGGGGCTCTCCTTTGAGTAAGTGCATAATTTTAGAGCACACACCTGTCATCGATTTTAGATGCTGAGAGGGTCACAAGCATGTGTTAGGATAGAAATAGATTGTTCAAGGGAGTATACGTTATAATTGATGTAGTTGCTATTGCTTCTTGTTTTCATTAGGATTATAGATATATAAACAATCTTTATCAAGTAATAATTTATGGGTTTTACACTCCAAACTTTAGACTTCTTTTTAGTGTTCTTTCATTTATTGGGTATAGTTGATGGTTTTACTGTTATAGCCAAGATGGAGAAAATTTTATTAGAATTTCAGGGAGGTTGATCTTACTTAGATAATAAATAGTGTCCTGAGGTTGAATAGTATTGCACTTCCCAGGCATTGTGGGCACTGGCAGGGTGACATGGAGGGAGTGTAGGCTTTGGCCTGTAGCCAGACATAAAGGAGAGTGCTGGAGCCACTAACACAGCCGAAGGCTGTGAGGTACATTCAAATTAGGAGGTCTAATTTCTCCCCATAATGTCTATAATCCCCAGTAAACTTCTAACATTCCTAAGATGGTGGGTGCACATATTTTGTGAAAACAAGGATGAGTCTAAATTTTATTTCTGAGATGGAACACAAGGAAATAAATTTAGGAATTTGCAGAAATCATAGAAAGGAGGTTTCTGGATTTTACAGGGCATAATATTGGCTGTTCGAGCCAAATTTACCTACATTTTTAAGAGAAAGAGAGTCCCAAAATGATTCTTAGGTTTAATTTAAACCAGAGTTAGTGCAAAAGTAAAATAGTAAACAGAAATATTGTTCATGTACTTGTAAATGATTTTTACTACTGAGAGGCATAAATTTGTAGCTATCATATGGACAGGTATTTCTGTCATTTTTCTCCATGTAATGTAAATATATGTTTGTTTTTTTAAGTTACTTTTATTAGTTTAAATTGATATTTCTGGGCAGGAATCTACTAGGTTTTTCATTCTTGCAACTTCTCACAATCTAGTAGAGTTTAAAGGTAGTCGGTTAATGTCACTGATTGTATCACTAACTGAATGAGAGCAGTAGTAGGCTCGTTAACATGACTGAACCTAAATATGGAAGGGACTCAGGCAATGACAAGAAAATTGGAAAAATGAAATAAAGGAATTGGTAGAAATGAAAGATTATTGATTTATTCTAGCTCTACACAATGGGATTACATAAACATGAGAGTAAATATCTTGCTTTTGATCCATATTGTGATATGTCACCAAAGTTTCAATAAGCAATTTAATGTCATCCATCAAGCAAAAACCAAAATTAAACAAAAATCCAAAAAACAATATGGCTTAAATTAATGGAAAAAGGGAAGCATTTAAAAATTAAAAAAATTTTTATTGCTCTCAGACAGGAAGGGAGAGGGAGAGAGAAAGAGATAGAAGCATCAGTGATGACAGAAACTAATTGATCAGCAGCCTCCTGCATACCCCCTACTGGGGATTGAGCCAGCAACCTGCTCTGACTGGGAATGGAACCGTGACCTTCTGAGGCTCAAACACTGTGCCACACCAGATGGGCAAGAGAAGCATTTTAATGTGAGCCCAGCTTAGGTGTGGTCCAGTGGGGTATAAATGAAAACTTGTATTATAATTACACTAGAGGCCCGGTGCATGAAACTTGTGTGTGTGTGGGGGGGTGTCCCTCAGCCTAGCCTGTACCCTCTCAATCTGGGACCCCTTGAGGGATGTATGACCGGTGGGATCGGGCCTAAACGGGCAGTCAGACATCCCTCTCACAATCCAGGATTGCTGGCTCCCAACCGCTCGCCTGCCTCTGCCTGATTGTCCCTAACCGCTTCTAACCGCTTCTGCCTACCAGCCTGATTGACTCCCAACTGCTCCCCAGCCGGCCCGATTGCTGGTAACTGCCCTCCCCTGCAGGCCTGGTCCCCCCCAACTGCCTTCCCCTGCAGGCCTGGGTCCCCCCCCCAACTGTCCTCCCCTGCAGGCCTGGCCCCCCCCATTACCCCCACTGCAGTCCTGGTCCCCCCCAACTGCCCTTCTCTGCTGGCCCGGTCACCCCAACCTGCCCTTCCTGCTGGCTTGATTGCCCACAACTGCCCCCCATGCAGGCCTGGCCCCCCCAACTGCCCTCCCTTGCAGGCCTGGTTGCCCCCAACTGTCCTCCCCTGAAGGCCTTGGGTTCCCCCCCCCCCCAACTGCCCTCCCCTACCAGTCATCTTGTGGCAGCCATCTTGTTGTCCACATGGGGGCAGCCATCTTTGACCTCATGGGGGCAGCTCTCTTGTGTCTTGGAGTGATGGCCAATTTGCATATTACTCTTTTATTAGAGAGGATTAGATAGGAGGATAGGATGAGGCATTTGTTAAAATGCAAATGTATGAGCCCCACTGTAAAATGCTAAGTCAGAGTTTCTGGGAGAGAGGGCTCAAAAACTGCATTTTTAATCTGTACCCCAGCTAATTTCCGATGTTTGCGACCACAGCCCTAGAATACAGATTTCACTGTGGTTTCCAACTTGATGGCTTTGATTAATATTATAGGGTACAGGGAAAAGGACAAGGGAATATTTGTTGGTAACTAGGTAGGCAGGATGGTGTGGCAATGAAATGAGCTTTATTGTAAAACGGATCAGGAATTGACTAGATGATGCCTTGGGCAAGTCATTTAATTTTTCTGATTCTTTGTTTTCCTTCCTGTAAAATGCAAATAAGATTATGGTCATGAATAATGATAATTTCTGTGAAGATCCTGACATATATAAGGTATCTGATAAGTTGAATCTACAATCATTGAACCCTGTGAGAAGACATTTTACTGTGATTAAATTGTGCAAATCTCAGAAAACTGTTGGGAGGCACACACATTGAAGAACATATTTTGTAAACAGGCCCCCTAATTCAATCCAATCATTACCGATACCATATCCATAGGTGACGTACATGATCCTATAAGAAATTCATGGCCAAAGAGGAACTAACAACTGTTGCAGGGACATGGTAGAATAATGCAAACTCTCTATTGCTTTACAACAGAACATGACTGCAAAGGAAAAGTGTAACTTCCTTAGGCGTAAAAAGAAATCATCTTAACTAAATTTGATGGGCTAGGAAAGATAAATGCTGCAGATAACAAAGAAACTAAAATTATAGCTCCAAGGAAGTAGGAGATGAACGAACATCCAGTTTTTGCTGTGTATGTGATTAAATCTCAGAGGAGCATGACAAGAAGACCTGAAGTGAGAGGAAAAGAAATGGCAGGTAAACTTTGTGTTCAGTGTCTTAGCAAATTGGTGCAGTTTCCTGTTTGCTTCTATGAGGAAATCAATGTCATGCATTAGGCCCTGAGTAAGATAGAAAGCAAGTTGTGGTTGAACTGTAACAAAATAACAAAGGACTTCCTTAAGGATGGAGCTTAAGAATCCCCTTTCTTCTCAATTTTTGAAAGTGAGCATTTGGACATTAGGAAGACTGATGATTGTCAAAGATGTGTTTTAATTTTACAGCTTTTTTGTTTGTTTGTTATTGTTGTTAATCCTCACCTGAGGATATTTTTTCCATTGATTTTTAGAGAAAGTGGAAGGGAGGGGTAGAGACACACAGAGAGAAACATCAATGTGAAAGACACATTGATTGGTTGCCTCCCACATGCGCCCTGACCAGGGTCAGGATCTCAAGCCTGCAACTGAGGTATGTGCCCTTGACCAGAATCAAACCCAGGACCCTTTAGTCCGAGGGCCAAAGCTCTAACTACTGAGCAAAACTGGCTAGGTCTTACAGCTTTTTACAGTAATTATTTGCTATTTATTACATGGTGGTTGACTAGTGCTGAATCACTAGAATGAGAAATAATCAGTAGTAGTTAGATTATTGGCATCATGCAATTAGCAAAGAAAATAAGCCTTTCTTATAAATCAGTTGATGTGGTCCCCACTGTCCCCACCCCAGCTTTATTGAGATGTAATTGACATGTTACATAAATTTAAGACAGACAACATGTTGATTTGATACATTCAAATATTGCAAAATGATTGCCACCATAGCTTTAGCTAACACCGCCATCATGTCACATTATTACCATTTATTTTTTGTGGTGAGAACATTTAAGATCTACTCTCTTAGTAACTTCGAAGTACATAATACAGTATTGTTAACTATAATCACCATGCTGTACATTAGATTTTCAAAACTATTTCTTTTATAACTGGAAGTTTGTACTCTTGACCACCACTTCCCCCTTCTCCTTCACTATACCCCAGTCCCTAGTAACCAACACTATATATTCTGCCAAGATTTTATATATATATATATACACACACACACACACACACACACACACACACACACACACACACACATATACATACATTCTAGAGGCCCTGTGCACAAAATCTGTGCATGGGGCAGGGCAGGGGGGTGGGTCCCTCAGCCTGGCCTGCACCCTCTCCAATCTAGGACCCCTTGGGGGATGTCCAACTGCTGATTTAGGCCCAATTCCTAAACTGGCAGTTGGACATCCCTCTTGCAATCCAGGACCGCTGGCTCCTAACTGCTCACCTGCCTGCCTGCCTGATCACCCCTAACTGCTCCCCTGCCAGCCTGATCACCCCTAACTGCCTCTGCCTCAGCCCCCACCACCATGGCTTTGTCTGGAAGGAGGACCAGATGACCGGAAGATGTCTGGTCAACTGAGTCTAATTAGCATATTACCTTTTTATTAGTATACTAGAGAGCCGGTGCATGAATTTGTGCACAGGTGGGGTCCCTCTGGGTGGCCTGCAGGGATTGGGCCGAAACCCACAGTCCAATGCCACCTGCAGCTCCTACCTGCCACTCCCACTCATCCCAGCCCCACTGTGCCTGCTGCGGCATTGCTTGCCAGCCATGAGCCCTGTGTCTGGCACCCTCCCAAGGGGAGTGGCCTGCAGGATCGGGCTGAAACTGGCTCCCCGACATCCCCTGAGGGGTCCCGGGTTGTGAGAGGGCACAGGCCAGGCTGAGGGACTCCACCAGTGCATGATCGGGCTGGAGAGGATCATGGGAGGGCTCCAGGGCATGTCCAGCCCATCTCACTAAGTCCCAATTAGCTGGACCCCAGCACGAAGCTAACCTACCAGTCAGAGCATCTGCCCCCTGGTTGTCAGTGCACATCATAACTGATTGACTGGTCGACTGTCTGCTACCTGGAGGTCAGTGCACATCGTAGCGACTGATCGACCAGTTGACTGTCTGCCCCCTGGTGATCAGTGCATGTCATAGCGAGTGGTTGAGCAGCCTTAGCATATCATTAGCATGTTACGCTTTGATTGGTTGTTCCATTGTTCTGTTGTTCGGTCTATTTGCATATTACCCTTTTATTAGCCTATCTAATACAGAGGGAATATGCTAATTGACCATCACACCATCACAAAATGATGGCACCCGCAGCCAATAAAGAGGGAATATGCTAAATGATGGTTACACCCTCACAAAGATGACAGTGCCCAGTCCCCTCAGCCCTGCCTCATCCAGCCAGAGTCCCCCAGTCCCCTCTGCCCCCCAGAGGAAGGCAGTTGGGGGCGATTGGGCTGGCAGGGGAGGGAAGTTGGAGGTTATCGAGCCAGCAGGGCGGGCAGTTGGGGATGATCATGTGTCAGGGGAGCAGTTAGATGTCAATAAGGCTGCCAGGGGAGTGGTTAGGGGGCTATCAGGCTAGCAGGCAAGTGGTTAGGAGCCAGCAGTCCCGGATTGTGAGAGGGTGCAGGCTGGGCTGAGGGACACCCCCCCCCACCCTGTCCCTGGGAACGAATTTCGTGTACTGGGCCTCTAGTAGAGGATGTATATCATCTTGATAGAAACTTGGGGCTGTTTTTATAAATTGGCTTTGTGAATAATACTGCAGTGAACATGGAAGTACAGATATCTCTTTGATATATTCACTCTTCTCTTCTTTTTGGATATATGATGATTAGTGATGTTAAAGACCTTTTTATGTACCTGATATACCTGTTGGCAATCTGTATGTCTTCTTTGAAAAATGTCTATTCAGATCCTTTGCCCATTTTAAAAATTGGGTTATTTTTTATTATTATTATTGAGTTGTATGAATTCTTTATATATTTTGGACATTAGCCCCTTAGCTATATGATTTGCAAATATTCTATTGTATTCTGTAGGTTGCCTTGTCAATTTGTTAATTATTTCTTTGGTTGTGCAGAAGATTTTTACTTTGATGTAGTCACAGTTGTTTATTTTTGCTTTTGTTTCCTTTGTTTTTGGTGTCAAATCCCAAAAATTCATTGCTTAGACCAGCATCAAAGAGCTTTGTTCCTTATGTTTCCTTCTAGAAGTTTATACAGTTTTGGTCTTACATTTAAGTCTTTAATTCTTTTTGAGTTAATATTTGTGAGTTATGTGAGATAGGGGTCCAATTTCATTTTTTCTGCATGTGATTACCCAGTTTTCCAACACCATTTAATAAAGAGGCTATGCTTTCTCCATTGAGTATTCTTGGCTCCCTTGTCAATTATTAGTTGACTATATATGTGAGGGTTTATTTATGGGCTCTGGATTCTGTTCCATTGGTCTATGTGTTTATTTTTATGTCAGTACCATACTGTTTTATTACTATGGCTTTGTAGTATAGTTTAAATATGCTATATGTAATATAATCTATCCAGTTTTGTACTTTCTTAGTATTGTTTTGGCTATTTGAGATAAATTTTAGTTACATACAAATTTTAGTATTGAATTTTTTTTGTGTGAAACATGTCATTGGAATTTTGATAGGGATTGTTTTTAATCTTTTTTTTTGATAATGCCATCAAAAAATACTGTTACTTTATTAGTAACAGTATTACTAATAAAGTAGCAAACCACTAGTACAGCATAGGGTGACAAAGTCGTAGACCACAGAACTCCAGAGGGAAGTCATTCCTCAGTTTAAGTCCATCTGACAGTTCAATATACCCTACTGAATAAAGGCTGAAGTTTACTATAAATAACTTCAAGAGGATTTTGTTGTTTGTTCTATTAATACTAGGCAACTATAGACAATCTAATAATCATAGATTTCCATGGGAAAATTCAAGAAACCCAAAGTAGAATTATCAGCATAAAAAAGGAGGATCCCAGATTAGCCTAGAAGTTCATTCATTGGCTATACCTAATCAAAGATTTTCACCATTTGCTAGGGACCAGATGTTTAGTTAATATGCTCCATGATATCATTAAGCACCAAGTGAATGCCAAACACATGCTAGGAAGTCTGGTGAATTGAGACATACAGTATGTCATCAAAGAGCTTACAGTCTCAGGAACTAGAATCCCACATAGTGTTCGTGTGTGTGTGCATGCAAGCATATGCCCATGTGAATCCTTGATTTTAATGTATTCTAAACTCTAAGTTGTCATTATTGTATAGAATAAACTTTTCATTTGTTCTCTATTTATTTTCATTATATTTCTCAATAAACTCTAAGACCATCGAGAAGTAGCTGGAAGAGGCACACCTACCTGATTGTTCCATCTGGATAGCAAGTGTCTCATTTTAACCAGGCCCACCTATTATACCCTCAGAAAAATGTGGCCTTAACAAGCTTATTTGAAGCTGGAAGTGCTATACATTTTGAACAAAGACACATTATTCCTTTCCAATAGGG
The DNA here is from genome assembly GCA_026230045.1 of Corynorhinus townsendii. Taxonomy (NCBI): domain Eukaryota; kingdom Metazoa; phylum Chordata; class Mammalia; order Chiroptera; family Vespertilionidae; genus Corynorhinus; species Corynorhinus townsendii. The sequence continues at coordinate 109,982,619 of JAPDVU010000006.1, read as the reverse complement.
AAAAATCACTGAATGGTTGTACTGAAAAGTGGTATTAAACATAGTAGATATTAACGTCTCTTTAAAATATTTTAACCAGAATCCAAATCTTCTTTTTTAATGGGGGAGAATAAATTTTTTTTCATAAAATGTATCATTATCATCTGGGCATAACTAATTAGCAGGGTATGGCTCCTTACATAGACACTGGCGATAATGTGGCATTTGCATTTTTCTTGCATTCCTCTGTAGTTCAGAACATTATGTTTAAAAAATGGATAAAGGGTAAAGAATTTATTCTAATCTATTCCTACCTTCATTGAGACACCATACCTCTCTAGTATGATTTCACTGTGCCAGCCAAGGCTGGAACTGCCATTTTCATATTTTTAAAAGTATTTCTTCTAACCAGCTCACCTAATGCTTTAAAGCTGATTATTTCAAGCTCAATCACATCTTTTTGGTGTTTTTTTTTTTTGGCATTTCTGGTAGAGGAAATTGGCTTTATTTTGATATAGGGTATGATAATCATATCCAAACGGACAATATAGACTTTAGTCAAAAGCTATTTCATATCCTAAACCAGGCAGCTGCTGTCATGCTTTTACATCTTCCACCTGACTTGGAGAGGAGGACCTTGGAGACCCTGTTTGGCTGTTTATTATGTATGTAAGTTTAACACCTTCAGTTAGGCCCCCTCCCCCCCCAATTTATACATATGGAGTCACCTGTGAGAACCGTACCTTCAATTGCTTTTCATAATGATTAATTGCTGTGCAACAAAGGTTTCCCCAAATCCTCTGACAGAGCATCTTCCTGGCTTACGATTAATGCAGCTCCTTTGACAAATTCACTACCAGGAACGGGAAGAGAGCTTATTTTAAATCGTGAACACATCTCCATTTGTCATAAACTCAAGCTCAGCTTTGCATTGCTGCTTTTCTGTTTCTTTGTCTCCAGCCCAATACCCCCTGAACAGGAGAAAGCTCTTTTTAGTTATGATGTGGCTTAGGCACAGTGTTGGCCTTCTGAAACATCCCAACCCAATTTCCTCCCTTTTTAAAAAAATACTGAGCATGGAGTCCTAAATTAGAAAATGCATGGATTTTTCAGTTATAATCCATTTATTAAGGTCTGACAGAAGTACTCTATCTAGTTAAAGTTGGTTGCAGTGCATGAAGATTTACTAAAGGAGACTATAATGCGTCTCTTTAAGAGTTGGGCACAACCACTATATTCACAGTTAATGGCAATTTAGCAGAAATATATAGAACATTTCTTTCTTCTTCTGACTTACTTTATGACATCTTTGAAAAACTCAGAAATAATAAGCTATAAAATGTACTTCTTCTTTCTAAAAGATTGTCTTGTGGGTTTGGCATTTCTATCTAAAATGCATTATTGTACAAATTTTGGAGGTACACATATCTCACACAGCAGAGTACTTGACAGTGAGGAAACAAATTGTAACAAGTGAATTTACTGTGAGTGTCAGGTGTTCTTCAGTTACTTTATGATTTAAATTGTCCCGTAAGAAAATGCTGTCATGGTCCTTTGGCTCTTACATAACAAACTATTAACATAAAAATTATCTTAATGGTAGATTTAATTCTTAAAAACTGTAATGCAATAAGCAAAAACAGACTAAGTGGCCAAATAATGGGAGCAATAGGGATGTAAATCCATATTTTTTCTTAATTTTACCAAGGATAATTAAAAACAAACAAACACATGCCATTGCAAACACTGTTCAGTCACAATGGCCATTCATATAGGAATAGTGTGGGACTAGGAAATAGAATCATGCCATGTAGCATGCTCAAAATATATCAAACAAATGGAAAAAAATGTATTCATAGCTCTCTTGTGAAGATTACAAAGCTATAGTAATTAAAACAGTATGATATCGGCATAAAAACAGACAGATCAATGGAACAGAATAGAGAACTTAGAAATAAAACCCATGCATGCAAATGTGGTTAATTAATTTACAGCAAAGGAGCCAAGAATACATAATGGGGAAAAGACAGTGCCTCCAATAAATGGTATTAGGAAAATTGGATAACTACATGCAAAAGAATGAAACTGGACTACTCTCTTAAACCAGACATGAAATTACTCAAATAAAGACTTGAGACTTAATTCCTGAAACCATGCAACTTGTAGAGGAAAACATAGGCAGTAAGCTTCTTGACATAGGTCTTGGCTATGATTTTCAAATCTGAAACAAAAAAGCAAAAGCTACAAAAGCAAAAATAGATAAACAATGGGATTATATCAAACTGAAAAAGAAAAGAAACCATCAAAAAATTTTAAAAAAAGCAACCTAGTGACTGGGAGAACATATTAGTAGGTCATATATATCTAATAAATGTCTAATATCCAAATATATACAAAGAATTCATGGAACTCAATAGTAAAAAAATAAAATAAAATAAAAAACAAAACCAATCTGATTAAAATGGGCAGAAGAGGTGAGTAAAATTTTTTCCAAAGAAGATATACAGATGGCCAACATGTTCAGGAAAAGATGTTCTCATCATCAGGGAAATGCAAAATAAAACCACAATGAGGTATCACCTCACACCTATTAGAATATTATCAAAAAGACTAGAAATAACTAGTGTGGAAAGGTGTAGACAAAAGGGTACTCTTGTGCACTTTTGGTAGGAATGTAAATTAGTGCAGCCACTATGGAAAATAGGATGGAGGTTTCTCAAAAATATAAAAATGGAACTGCCTTATGAGCCAGCTTCTGGATATTTATCCAAAGAGCAAACAAAACGATGAACTGAAAAAATTATGTGTGTATCCCATGTTTGTTGCAACATTATTTACAATAGTCAAGAAATGTAAACAACCTAAGTGTTCATTGATGGATGAATGGATAAAGAAGGTGTGATTATATATATTATTCAGCCATAAAAACAGAATGAAATCTTGCTATTTGCAACAACATGGGAGAAGTTCGATGGCATTATGCCAAGTGAAATAAGTCAGATAGAGAAAGGCAAATACCATATGATCTCACTTACATGTGGAATCTAAAGATTCTATATGTAATATAAATATGAAAGGTATCTACTTATCTATTTATATCTAACTAACCATCTATCTGTAGGTAGATAGATAAATATATAGATACTGGTGGCCCGGTGCACGAAATTCGTGCACATTAAAAAGGGGATTAGAGGAAATAATTTAATATTGCTATTTGCCCTTTCTCTATAATAGAAGTGTCAGAGATGAAAGAAAATTAGTAAAATGTATATGAAAACCTTCCTCCTGTTAGAGTCTGGGGCGCACCACGGGACCCAGAGTCAAGTCCCCACCCACCCACATGTGCCTCAAAATCCCGTGAGACCCAGACTCAGCTGCCCTGTCCCCACTCCCCCCCGATTGGGTTAGATCCAGACCTGGCCAGTCCCACCCTTGTCAAGCCCTGCTGGGCAGGGGATGTAGCCTCAGGTCCCCTGGCTTGGTGCCAGGACGGGGGGCGGGGGGTATGGCCTGAGGTCCCCCAGCCCAGACCAGGGTGGGGGGCATGCCTTGAGGTCCCCTGCCAAGCCCCACCAGCAGGGGGGCGCAGCCTTAGGTCCCCCTGTCAAGCCCCACTGGGCGGGGGGTGTGGCCTGAGTTCCCCTGCCCCAGCACTGGGGGTGCACCTTGAGGTCCCCCATCAAGCCCTGCTGGGTGGGGAGCACGGCCTGAGGTCCCCTGTCAAGCCCTGCCAGGCAGGGGGGAACAGCCTCAGGTCCCCTGGCCCTGGTGGAGGGTGTGGCCTGCGGTCCCCTGGCCTGGTGCCGGGGTTGGGGGAGCAGCCTGAGGTCCCCTAGCCCAGCACCAGGATAGGAAGTGCACCTTGATGTCCCCCATCAAGCCCTGCCAGGCGAAGGGCGTGGCCCCATGTCCCCTGGCCTGGCGCCATTGTGGGGGTCTCAGCCTGAGGTCCCCTGGCCTGGTGCTGGGGCAGGGGGCAAGGCCTGAGGTCCTCATCAAGCCCCACCAGGTGGGGGGCGTGGCCTGAGATTCCCCAGCCTGGTGCTGGGGCAAGGGGAGCAGCCTGAGGACCCCTAGCCCAGTACCAGGACGGGAAGTGTACCTTGAGGTCCCCTGTCAAGCCCTGCTGGGTGCGGGGCACAGCCTGAGGTTCCCTGTCAAGCCCTGCCATATGGGGGACATGGCCTGAAGTCCCCTGTCAAGCTCCACAGGGGTGGGGGAGGGTGTAGCCTCAGGTCCCTGCTGATTGCTCGTTAAGGCTCCTTTTGGGAACTTGGCCTCAGCTGTGGGTGCAGCCATCTTTGTGAGGGAGTGATGGTCAATTAGCATATTCCCTCTTTATTAGATAGGATAGGTAGATAGACCGATAGATATAGCTATAGATACATATAGCTCATAGATACAGAGAACAGATTGGTAGCTTCCAGAGGGTAGGGGTGGTAGTAATGAGGGAACTGTTTTTGGTTTTTAGTTTAAATAAATTAACTTAAAAAAAATTTACTTTGAGGAAGTGAGAGCTGAGGGAAAAGAAATCCTCCTATTCGTTGTTAATGTTAATTAAATATTGGAAACAATCTAATGTCCACCTGTGGGTAATGGGTTAAATAGTTCCTGACATGTGCAAACAACAGAATGCTACAGAGCTGTTAAAAAGAATGAGGCAACTTTATTTATATGCAAATAGCATCCAAGACACACTATTATGTGAAAAAAGAAGGTATAAAATCCTATGTATACTATCATCTATATAAATAATATAAGGGAAATATCCCTCTGTGTGTGTCATGTGTTGTTGCAGTTGCAGAAATTCTAGAAAGATACATAAAGAACTATAAATAGTGGTTGCCTGTAGGTAAGGGAATTGGATGACAAAAATGTTGCTTGCTTCAAAGGCCCACATGGGTGCTTTCTTCTCTGGGCTCCTCTTGGTGCCGTACACCACATTGGTCAACTGTTTTAATAGGGAAACATTGTGATTGGGAAACTGGTGAATTCTACAAAAATTTTCAAGAAAAACTGATGTTATTCTCTAAATCTTCCAGAAAATAGAAGAGGAGAGAATACTCTTAAACTCATTCTACAAGCCAGCAGTACCCTGATAAAACAAAATAAGACAAGGATCCTTACAAGAAAAGAAAATTACAGGCCAATATCTCTGACGAACATAAATGCAAAAATCCTCAACAAAATATTAACCAACTGAATCCAGTAGCACATTAAAAGTACCGCACACTGTGATCAAGTCAGATTTATTCCAGGGATGCAAGCATGGTTCAACATCTGCAATTCAGTCACTGGGACATGTATACCACATCAACAAAACGAAGGATAGAAATCATAAGAGCTCAATAGAAGCAGAAAAATAATTTGACAAAATTCAATATCCTTTCATGATAAAAACTCTCTCAACAAACTGCATCTAGAGGGAACATACCTCAACATAATAAAGACCATATATGACAAGCCCACAGCTAATATCATGCTCTGTGGTGAAACTCTGAAAACTTTCCCTCTAAGATCAGGTTCATTTCTGTGCTTCCTTCTCCATACCCAGTATGTTCATTAGAAAGGTTCTTGGCTCTCTTCCAAAGTATAGTCTGTCCAGTACTCTCAGTCACTGTCACTGTCACCTTAGACTGCGATGCTTAGGCGGCTGTTATGGCTCCTTCCCTGTCCCGTGTTTTTGCAGTCTTGGGATTTCTACAAGTGACTACCTGCATTCATCCATTTACATCGCTCCTCAGTACAGTCAAATCAATACTTTAAGCTGCAGGAACAGATGTGCTCCTAAATACTACTTTTTATTCCTTAAAAGATGCAGGTGTGGATATCTCTGTAGATAGGTGCCCCATGATAAATGTAGCTAATCTGTGTACTGCCCAGAGAAACTAAACCATCAAAGAGCATAGGGAACAAGTGTATGCATTTTTCATTCTTGGGGAAATGGACTTAGATTTCAAATGTTTTACATACAAATGGAATTTTTATTATGATTTCTTTGCTGTGCAAAATTGAGACACCAGCTTATGTCAATGGATTCCTACTTAAAGGTAAAGAACACAGTTCAGTGACTATAACAAATCTTTGTGCATGACCACTACTGTGAATAAACAAAAGGCCAATCACCATTTCTATAACGGTAACAATCTTCCGATTTCATTCGTTTCTGATAAAAACATCAGGTAAATATATTCACTGTCTGGCCATGGTTGCAAACAATTAGAATCAGACTCATTATTATTATTTGTAAATAACAAATTTAAGAAATAATACATCATTTTAGCTTGTAGATGAGAAAAGCTGTTTGGCTCAGGGGCTAAACAAGAGGGGGAAATCAGGGCACTCTACATACTAGCAGTCATGTGTCCTCGTTAGTTAATGTTCTGTTTTTCTTGAAATGTGTTTTGAGTGCTGCCAAATCAATAACCCTTAAATCATAAGAGTGTGCAAGAAGCTAAACACTTCTGAGGGGAAAACAAGATTTGTATGCGGGAACTGGGTTCTTTCCATATATGTCAGGATGCAGAAATGGCTATAGTTAATTTGGTTATGGTATGGAAATCAGGAAAGAGGGCTTGGTTCTGAAGATGACATCGGTAACATCTTCACTCCTATGTTTGCAGGTGAGTCCTAAGGAGTTTTTTGCTCATTCAACTTCCCCGTTCTTTGCTTCATCCTCTTTCCTGGCCTCTGTGTCCTGCCCAGACCCTGGATATTACTACATGAATGGTTTTGACGTGACTCCCATGGTTCTTTTGTTTACTCTGTGTGAAGGGCCAGGGGAAGGAAAGTGTTACCACTGCAAACTATCCAATGATTATTTATCTAAAATGTCTAATGAAAAGCACTTGCAAGTTTGTATTTGATTCACTAAAATTGAATTGTGGTTACAATTTCCTAGCAATATGTCTACTGTGTGAGGAAGACCTATGTTGCTGTTTCTTAGAAAACCAGCTAACTGGAAGGCAAGTTTTTATCAAGCAGTGTGCAGTGCTTATGTTAACAGAAGAGCTATTTTGAAGCTCTTCTGACAATGATGTTTTTAATATATTAAAGGATATATACAATATTTATGGTTATTTTTGAATTCTTTATATAAATCATTTACATATAGCTTTCACTAAAAATGTATCACTAGCTTCTTTGTGAGAATGGTGTTTTTTTTATAAATACTTTTTGGGCTACTGCTTACTGTTAATGTACAGGCCAGCTATGTTTTAAATTATTTTTTTAAAAGCATCTTAGATATTTTAGTTCCAAACTCCTCCAGTGCTGATTAGTGGGGACTCTGTGGTTTTTAATCATTCTTTTTTTAAGAGGCAAATAATAATTCATATTATTAGTGGTTAGATTATAATTTTTCTTGCCTTTTAGAAATGGAGAAATCCCTGAGGGTTAGAGTATGCCTGAGACTTTTGTGTCCTATTTGCAGCTAGGTGCTAATACATGGCAGAATGGAGGACAATTCCAACAGTTCCTGGAATTTGTGTTCTTCTTGCATTATAGCAAAATTAACACAGGCATTTTCTTTGTCTCCAGCTAAGGTAGGAGGTGAGGGATGATGTCTGGTGAAAATTATTTGACTTGAATATTTCATATTTGGGGAAAGACTAAACTGCTGTGATCCTTTGAGAAGATCATATATGTGGATATTTGAACCTCTCCTTTATAACATATGCCCTCAAATATCACATAATATCACCATGCATTTCTTTTCTATAAACTAGCTCTTTTCTCTCTGAACAGTGTGAATATTTTTGTTATTTACATGGTTAGTTCTGTTAACTATCTTACTTTGGTGGTTAAATCCTCTTTGTTATTTTTTTAAGTAAGTCACTTTATAGAGATGGTATTGTGTTTTATTATAAACTAGAGGCCCGGTGCACGAAATTCATGCACTTTGGTGGGGGGTCCCTCAGTCTGGCCTATGCCCTCTCGCTGTCCGGGAGCCCTTGGGGGATGTCCGACTGACGGCTTAGGCCGACATCCTTAGCACTGCCGTGGTGGCGGGAGAGACGCCTCCCCCCCACCACCACCACCATGGCTTTTTGCTGAGCAGCGCTCTCCCTGTGGGAGTGCACTGACCACCAGGGGGCAGCTCCTGCATTGAGAGTCTGCCCCCTGGTGTACATCATAGCGACTGGTTATTTCACTGTTCAGGTGATTTGCATATTAGCCTTTTATTATATTGGATAGTGGTTCCCAAATGTAGTCTGCAAGAGGCTACATCAGAAATTATAGAGACAGAAAGATGAGGTAAGTCCTCAAAGTTACCTGTTGGGTCAGGTGTTCAGGCAAGAGAAATTTTTTATGTGGGTTGTGAAGAGATCACATTTGTGTCTTTGTGTAAGAATATCCCTTTTGTTGAGTCAGTCTCTTTTATAGGCTATTCCTGTGGGTTTGGGGTGTTAAAATGAGACCAGCTTGTGAGGATGTGCTAAGATGAGGCCAGGGCTCAGGGGGAAGGAGGCAGGAAGTAGAATCTAAGTGGGCTTTCTTCTAGGGCTGATCTTGAGTTACGAGTAGAAAAGAGCAGGGAGGATCCTGATGACGTTCATGAAATTCAGGGACTGGAGTCCTGGCTAGTAAGAAGACAGTAATTCTCTCTGACGTCATCTTTGTTGTAAGTTCTGCTTGGGGACCTGGGTAGTGTGGTTAACATCTTGGAAGATGGTGTGACAGAAGTAATGGAGTTAGGATTCTGCTTCACGTCCTGGCAGACCTGAATACGACCAGAGAAAAGTATTATGTTGTAGTTAGCAATAGAATAAAAGTCCTAGCGTGCCTCTGAGGGTCTTACCCTAGGCGACCTTTAACCTTTCAGACCTGATATGTGACATTAAAAAACAAAACGAAAGTGACAATAACAACAAGATACAAACCTGTTGTAAAAAAATTAAGATTATAATTATTAAACAGCCTTTTTAGAGTCTTGCCTTTCATATGTGCTGTCGGGCTATCACCACGGACTATTTGCTTTTTTGGGTTCTAAGATGTAGTTTTGTTTAGGTTGGTTTGATTTTGTGAGAGTCCCAGTGCTGTTTACTTTCAAAGCAGGTCCAACTGCTGAAATTAACTTGCACAACAGAGAGGAAGCCTGTAGATCCTTTCCAGGCATCAGCGTGCCTGTGGGTGGGTTCGTGAACTCACACAGAGGGATGGTTTAACCCAAATTTTATCCTATTTAACTTGACCATTTTAAAGGCTAACCTTTTTATAATGTAGCGACTTGAACAGATTCCATATCTCTTTTATGGCTGAACTGCTTTCTTTCCAACTCTTATTTTTTAAATGTGTGAAAGGCTTTAGATCAGATACTAAGAAGCTCATAACACTAAAGGGAGCTTAATTAACATCAGTGGAAAATTCACAGTAAGAGAAAATAAAAGCAGCAAGCAAGAAAAATTGCATAGGCTAGAGCTAGAAGCCCACCGAGAATAAACCCAGGATGCTTGATGTCTTCAGAATGGTCTGTCAGATCAAGGGAGGAAGAATAAAAAGTGGAACCTACATTAAAATTCTACATTCAGAATATACCAAAGAACAAGACATCCAACAATCAAATCCCTTCCTTTTTTTCTTTTTTCTTTATGTTAAACTAGATTTTTGTGATCATCTGGCACATTGTGGGGCAGGCCTCCGAGGAAGCCTTTCATACGTGGACATGGAGGCTGGGTTTGGGGGTGGAAGGGCAGTTTGGAGTATGATCACTTCCCTGGCTTATACCTCACAAGTAGGAGAGCTCCTATGAGGGAAACTAGGAATGCCATCAAATACTTACATTTGTTGGGTCTTTAGGAATAGTAGATCCTGTAGGTTACTGTCCTTTTTTGTGTTTCTAATGGCCTCTGTCCATCTTATGAAGTTTTTCTGGATTTGAGCCTTTGGTGATGGGCTATGGCATGATGGACCAATGTTAATGAGATAACCCAAGGGCTGAATCTAACAAGATCTTTAACATTTTAAAATATTTCTTATGAGGAAACTAATTTCTCTTTGAAAGCATTTTAAAGTAACTTGATTACTTTTGTGACCCAAACCAACCTGTTAATGGAAAAAAAAGAGACAAGCATGTCACAGTATAAAAGGGTGAGTGAAAAGCATTTATTTTTCATTCACAGGCATTTTATGTAGACCACTCCGGGTGAGTTCTATGTTTAGAAATTTGTGCTCATCCATCCGTATTTTGGTCAGAGTTCTAGCAAGAAACAGATGACATTCCCTATGGGGTATTTAAAGAGAGTTTAATGAAGGGACTGCTTTAAAATTGTGTGTTCCAAGGTCTAGGCTATAAACAGAATAGCACATTTTCCAAATGGCCCTTTGACTGTTAGGAGTGCTAATAGAAACCCCAACAGGTTTTTATGGGTTGCTGTGGGAGTATCCTGAGCTTGCAGTCTTTTTGGTAGCTTAGCAACAATTCCAAGCATGACTGTTCCTCAATGCACTCAGCAAAGCAGCATGCTCCCTGCTTTCCTATAATTCTATAGTGGCTGAGCCAGAGTTGGACTAAAATCTGGCCTTAACCAATCACACTATGGGAGGCGCTAATAACTTGGAGGGTAACAACACTGCTTCAAAGCATTTCTTTCTTGCTGCCTTAAAAATAAAGTGTGTTTAAGGGTTTTTGTTATTATTTATGTTCACACACATGCAACATGCCTTACGATCCTATATAATAAAGAGCTAATATGCTAATTAGACTGAACAGCAGAGCGACCATCCAGACGACCTCTCAGACAAAGCTGCGAAGGGCTGTGAGGGCCGGCTGCGGCTGCGAAGGCCAGCCAAGCTAGCCGGGGCTGTGAGGGCCGAGCTCCTTGCACGAATTCCGTGCATCGGGCCTCTAGTGTTAAAATAAAAGCTGTCCTCTTATATTTCATTTAAGGTGTTAGTTCCATAAATGATCAAATGTTTACTGAGGAAGGAGAGCAATCTGGGAATTATCTGACAGATAGTGGTTTAATTTGTTTCCCAACCCCCAGCAGCGACTTTTCTTCTCTTTTTCTTTATCATTAAAAAAAAAAATAGAAAACTGTTCTCTATTTTTTTTCTTCTTTTTTTTTATTGAGATATAATCCTATATAATAAAAGCCCAGTGACCAAAATGGCAAATGACCAGAATGACCAGAGACCATTATGACTGTGACCCCTTGGCCCGGCCAGCCCCGCCCCGCCAGCGGGGACCCCCACCTTGATCAGGGGCTGGCTGGTCTGCAAACCCCTGTGGCTCCTTGCCCCTGCGGGTCCCGCTCTCCTTGGGGACCCCAACTCCGATCGGGGGCTGACCAGCCTGCAAACTGCCCACAGCCCCTTGCCCAGGCCGGCCCTGCCCCCCAGCTGGGACCCCCACCCCAATCCGGGGCCCCCATCAGGGCAGGCTAGCCGGCCCCCACCCATGCATCGGGCCTCTATCCTTTATAATAATAGAAGTGTAATATGCAAATTAACCCTAACAGTGAAATGACCAGAACAACCAGTCGACCAGTCACTATGAGGTGTACTGACCACCTCTTGGTTCCTTTCCCTGGCTGGCAGGCTCCGATAGCCCAATGGTGAACAGAGAACCAGGGGTGGGTGGCAGGGGGACACGGGTGGTGCCAGGCCAAGGCCCCACCCTGCCGGTTGCCCCACACACAGAGGGCAACCAGCGGTGGGGGTGGGGATGGCGAGCGGGTGTGAACAACTGACCTCTTGGTCCCTTCCCCTGGCTGTCAGGCTCCAATCACCCGATGGTGAATGGGAACCGGGGGTGGGTAGTGGCAGGGGCGGGGCTGGCTGCAGGCAGCTGGGGAAGATGGCCCTGATCGCAGGCCAGGTCTAGGGAACATACCCGTGCATGAAATTCATGTACCGGGCCTCTAGTTGACATACAACATTATATTAGTTTCAGGTGTGTAACATAATGATTCGATACATGCATATATTGTCAATTATTACCACGATGAATCTACAGTAATTTTTGAAAACTAAACCCAACCCAGACCGAACTAAGACAAAATAAAAACCTGATACAGCAACACAAACAAATAACACTTGGGGATCTTCACTATTTGCGCAAACAAAATTAAATATTTCACTAATATCATATGATGCTCTCAAACTCTATGAGGTGTCATTATTCCCATTTCTCAGATTCAGAAAATGAGGCTCAGAGAAATTAAGTATTCTATCAAAACCACAGCATAAGTTAGAAGTGGGATGTGAGCCCAGGTCTGTCAGCCTCCAAAACCTTTCTGTAAGTCACTCCCTCTCTTCTCCAGGGACTGTGGTTTGTCAATGTATATCCAGTGCCTAGCACAGGCCATGACACTTTAGGCATACAGTGAATTGTTTGGACTCATTTGATCCAGCTTGACAAAGATACTTGGCTAGTGTGTTTATAGGATTGTGGAAGTAGCCTGGCTGGTGTTGTTCAGTGGTTGATCATCAACCTATGGACCAGGAGGTCACAGTTTGATTCACAGTTAGGGTGCATGCCTGAGCTCCGGGCTCCGTCCCCGTAGGGGGCATGCAAGAGGTAGCCAATCAATGATTCTGTCTCATCAATGATGTTTCTATCTCTCCCTCCCCCTTCCTTTCTAAAGTCAATAAAAATATATTTTAAAAAAGATTGTGGAAGTAAGAGGTTTCTCTCCATTTCCCTAGGCGCTTTAAATTATATTTGGAATTCTTTTCGAGAAGTCAGAATTTAAACTCAAAAGCCCTCTAGATTTGGTATAGACAGCAGTTTTATTGAGGACATAGTTCACACAGCCCACCGGACAAGTTGGCAAATGGGAGAAATGAGGGACATTATGCTGAAGGATTTGAGTGAGGTAAGCAGGAAAAGGAAATGGATAAATTTGTTGTTGCCTCAAAGGTTAATGGAAAATATTCGTGCTTTGCTGAGCATAACTCACTGCATAAAAGATGTAGCAAAGTTGCTTAACAAGGTCACTCAGCTCTGGGAGATTTTTGATCTATGCTCAATCAAATTCTTTCACCTGCAGTGGCCAGTCGAACCTTGCAAGTGGAGTCAACCCAATTAGTCACTCGGTATTCAAGTGCTCGGATTGCACTTTTTTTTAGGATTTAATTCCTTGTCACTGCCACCACCTGGGAATGACACCTCCTAATTGAGTGTATTCAGTAATGCCCAGAGGCTTCTCTGCGATAAGCCCCAGAGGACACCTATTTATCTTATTTAGGTTCAGGCTATTTGCTGAAGACAGGCATTCCTGTCAGCAGAGGAAGCCAGCTTTGGAAGATAAGGAAGATCCTAGCAGCATAGGTACCATTATCATTGCATCACCTTCTAGGTAAATAAAAAAATAAATAAAATGTTTTTAAATGTTGAAAGCATAAATACAGGGTTAAGAATGAAGACCAGCATTTTTGGTCTCAGCTGCCATTATAGATTATTATGCCTTGACCCAATTCTGAGCTACTCAGCACAGTGTTTCCATCCAGAGTTCACGGTAATGAGAAGAGATGGCAAAAATACCTACTCCCAGCAATGCAGATTGCTTGAGTCCTTCTCCTGGAGATGCTTGGACCCTGCTGTTTTACATATTGTTACAGTGAGGTGTGATGACATGCCCTGCCTGATTCCTTTTCTGAGCATATTACAGCGTGTTGAGTGCATACTATTGTGTTCCAGCAAAATACTTGTTTTCATAGGATTAGATCTGGTGGCTGCATGTGGAGCAACAAAGTTCTTCAACAACTGTCACCACCGTCTTGACTGAAGTATTGGTATTTATTACATACCTCTCCCTTGAACTATTGAGACTGGACTGTACCTGATCTTCCCAACTCTTGTTCCTCTCACGCCAATTATTCCTGCACATTGCTGAGATATGAATTGCAACTTTGTCCATGACACTTGTTCTGCACATACAATTTTTATGTCTCCCTATTGCTAATACAGTGAAACCTAAAATCTTATCCCGACACAATCTCTCAATTATTAGTCCCACACATGTCCATTTTTCAGTGAAATCTAGCTCTTTTCTCTCTGTGCCATGTATTTTTTTCTTCTTTATTTTTTCCATGTTTTTACTGTCTCCTGAAAGTCATCCTCATTTGTGGACATTCTTTCCATCCAGAGGCTATCTTTTTCATGAAATTTTCTGATGCTCTCACACAGGCATTGGTTTTTTTCTCTTCAAACTTCCTTAGTACCTCTCACATTAATTATCTTCACGCTTTATTTTTATTCTTTATTTATCCTGTCTTTATTACTAGTTATAAACTTATACAGGGTGGGGCAAAAGTAGGTTTATAGTTATGAACACATGAAACAGAGTTTATTCTTGTATTATTACTTATTAATTATTGTATTAGTTTCCATATCAACTGTAAACCTACTTTTGCCCTACCTGGCATTATCCTCTACTCAGGTTGTAAGTAACATAAGGTTAGGGAACATATCTTTCTTTTACGTACAGTAGGATCTCAGTCAAAATTTATTGAAATCTTGCTAATAAGGCTGATTTAATTTTTTCTAAGCCAGCACTTGTTTCATTTCCGCTTAGGGAATAGTGAGTGTCATTGGTGATAATGTAGCACCTGCGAATTCTTTAAATACTATTTGAAATACTGATGCCTATTGAACATGATCCATTTCTGATGTTGAAAGGAATTGGATTAAAGCTCATGGGCAAAAGGTTACATTTTGCCTGAATTTTCCCCTACTTTTAATTCTTTGTGTCATCAAATGAATTAGCCCTCTGCAGTATTTAATTACTTATAAGACTCCAAACTACTTGGCATTCTGCAAAAGTAGTTAAACACTGTGTTTTGTTGAAGATGATAAATAAAGCTAATTTTCATGTAATTTTACATACATTTACTCTGACAGGAACTAGAAAATGGAGATTGTACCCAGTAGTCTTTTTATATTTAATTTGTTATTGTTTTAATTATCAATGTTCTCCTCTGGCATTTCAAGTACTTCCCGAGACAAAACTGACAACTGTGAATTATGGTGCTTTGAGACTTGACTTAAGACCTGAAACATTCCCTACCAAATTGAAAGAAAATTAATCTTAGAGGCTATCATGCTTCTTTAGGGATGCACAGGACCAGAATCTGCTAAGTAATCACTGGGCTCTGCAATTATATCTTGTTCTTTCAGGTTCACATGCCTGAAGTTTATAAACATCTCAGAACTACTGTGTAGTTTCAAGCAGAATCATAAATTGAAATTAACCATAAATTCTAAGCTACAGTTCAAAATATTATTCTGGCAGTTTAAAAGCAGCAATTCAAGTCCTAGCTGGTTTGGCACAGTGGATAGAGCACTGGCCTGCGGACTGAAGGGTCCTGGGTTCGATTCTGGTCAAGGGCACATGCCTGGCTTGCAAGCTCCATCCCAGTTTAGGGCTTATAGGAGGCAGCCGATCAATGATTCTCTCTTATCATTGATGTTTCTATCTCTCTCTCCCTCTCCCTTCTTCTCTAAAATTAATAAAAATGTAAAAAAACACAATAATTCAAGTTTTCCACATAAGCTCTTGAATATCTAATATGGTCTATTGTCTTATACCTGTAAAGACTCAAAAATTAATAATTATACCAAATTTTTATTTCCTTATATTCCCTGTGATGGAAACTTATTTTGCCACTCGTGCCACCTAAGGTCTTTTAGGGCTGTGTAGAATAATTGACTAATGTAAAGACAAAACAGGGAAAAAAAGCCTCTTCATTTTTAGGCATAGACTAGGTATAATTTTTTGGACAGAGCAAACTCTCTGAACTACAACTTGACATTGTATGTAAGTGTGTGCATGTGTGTGTGTGTGTGTGTGTGTGTGTGTATTTAACATCAAGGAAAGGTGATTATATATTCTATTTCTGAGGATGTTAGAACTTGTGAATTTGTCAGCCTCATGAAGCTTTGAGGTGTTATCATAAGGCCTTTTATAAGCATGATACATCCAGCTCTCAATAATAGCCATTCTAACAGGCGTGAGGTAATATCTCATTGTAGTTTAATTTACACTTCCCTGATGATTAATTATATTGAGCACCTCTTCCTGTATCTGCTGGATAAATAAGTATTTTAAAATATATCCTATATAATAAAAGCGTAAAATGCTAAGTGTCCATTGCGCCACGGAGCCACCTATATAAGACAAAGGAAAATCGTTTGGGCAAAAATATAAAGGATCCCAAATCAATTATATAGAAAAGATTCCTTTATTAACTTTTGGTCAAGAATATGTTTGTATATTTTCAGAAAACAACCCCAAGACCAATGTGTATTCCTGCAACAGAGGGGAATTGACAGGTCTGCTCCAACCACAAAGACAAGAGGAAAAACAGTCCAGAGATGGAAGACGCTGACAACGCCTTGCCACGCGAGCAGTCAGCAGCTGTGCACCGCTGCAGGTTGCCTAGGACCAAACCAGAGAGGGTCAGACCTGCATTGCCACCATGTGCCCACCATCCAGATATCATTGCTGACATGTACACATAAGGAACTGTTTGACATTGAAACGGGGACTCAGAACTGTTGGACATTGAAATTGGGACTCAAACATTTTTTGTTTGTTATTATATGTTTATTTCTAGTCTGCAGAGGCAAAATTTTGTAAAGGAAAGAAATGGGGGGAAAATAGATACAGAGGCAAAGAAGCATTGAACAGACTGTCAAACTACAGTGGGAAGGCAGGGGAGGGGAGGTTGGGTGAGGGGGGCTGTAAGAGATCAACCAAAGGACTTGTACGCATGCATATAAGCATAACCAATGGACACAAGACACTGGGGGGGGGGTGGAGGGCAGGCAGGTGAAGGCATGTACTGGGGGGTAGGGGAAGCCGGGGGGAGGTTAATGGGGGGGAAAAAAAGGAGACATATCTACTACTATTTGTAATACTTCGAACAATAAAAAAAAATCTATGGAAAAAAATGCTAAGTGTCCAGTCGTCTGTTCAACCAATCAATGCCTAATATGCTAATGATATGCTAAGGCCACTCAACCGCTCACTATGACATGCACTGACCACCAGGGGAAGACACTCTGACTAGTAGGTTAGCTTGCTACTGGGGTCTAGCTGATCAGGGCTGAGCGAGGAGTGGGCCTAAGATATCAGTTGAACATCTCCCGGGGCTCCTGGACTGCAAGAGGGTGCAGGCTGGGCTAAGGGACCCTCCTGAGTGCATGATTTTCATGCATCAGGCCTCTGTTCTATATATATAAAAGCCTAATATGCAAACTGTCCCTGAAGGAGTTGACTGGGAGACTGATTGCTGGCTATAACATGTGCTGACCACCAGGAGGCAGCATGGAATGAAGGAAGGCCCTGGCTGGCAGCTGGCAGCTGGGGGAGGGAGGCTGCCATTGGCAGCTAGAAGGCTCCGATCAGCCCTGATTGCCAACCAGGCCCAGAGACCCTACCCGTGCATGCATTTCGTACACTTGGCCTCTAGTTTGTTTAAAATCAGCTATTTATCTCAATATTTTAAAGTGGTAAAAATACATAATGTACTGGAAACTATCTCTTAATTTTTATTTTCTTATGAGAAAACTATTTTTTAAAGCATTTAAAAAGTAACTTAGTCATTTTTTTGTGACCCAAATCATCCTGTTAATGGAAAAACCTGGTGTTTTGGAGAGAAGCATCTCACAGGATTTAGGGTGGGTGAAAAGTGTTTACTTTGTTATTTTTTATTCACAAGCATTTCATATAGACCACACTGGGCTGGTTCTATGTTTACAACTTTGTGCTTATCTATATTTTTGGTCAGAGTCCTAGCAAGAAACAGTTGACATTCCATATGGGGTAATTAAAGAGAGTTTAATGAAAGGACTGCTTTAAAGTTGTGGGTAGCTTAAGGTAACAGATAAGAAAGAGTGAAGCATTTTGTAATTATAATATGGGAGGCCATTATTATTTTTGGTCGGATGGAGCAACAAAATGAGCTTTTACAGGAAGGCTGGGAGAGCTATGCCTGCAAGGAAGAGACACCCAACAGAAGAGATATACGGCTACTGTCAACCATGATGGTACAGAGGGAGCCAGGGGAATAAACATTGTCTTCCCAACAAAGTTTCAATATCCTGCTGTTGTCTTACATTGGCCAAACCAGAAGCTAGAGGCAAGGGAATTGATTGATATGATCTTCCTGGGAAAGCCTCCTGGGGCATAGAACAGGATAGCAATGGTAGAGTGTGGATCTGGAAGGGCAAATGGAAATGCCAGCATACCTGTTATATTCCCATATGTATTTTTAAATGTATTGATGAGAGAGAGTGAGAGAAAGAGAGAAAGAGGAAGGAAGGAAGGAAGGAAGGAAGGAAGGAAGGAAGGAAGGAAGGAAGGAAGGAAGGAAGGAAGGCAAAAAAACATCAATTTGTTGTTCCACTTACTTATGCATTCATTGATTGCTCTGTCTATGTTTCCTTATGGGGATAGAACCATCCCCATAAGGTTGGGGTATGGGCATGATGCTCTAACCAACTGAGCTATCTTGTCAGGGCTATTGTTATATCTTCTAAATAATGACAATACACTTGTTTATTTACACAAATAGAAAATCTGGCAAAATATCTCAAAATTTTAAAAATACCAGTTTTAAGAATGCATTATAAGAAAATAGTGTAAGTATGCACCATCCAAGAATGTTCCTCAAAATTGTCTTTATAATAGTATAACATTGTAAGCTATCTAAATACCTTAAAGCAAGAAATTGATTAAACTTGTTTATCAATACAGGAAAGTAAAATTAAGTCATATAAAATGATGTTAAAGTATATTTATGACATGGACTTATATTTCATCATAACCTTTTATAAAATAGACTTAAAGTATGACCTTTTTTTTGTATATGAAGAAAGCAACAATAGAGAAGGTAGTCATTAAAAATAATGGTTTTTATGGTAGATTATAGATGATTTAAAAAAATAAATATATTGGTTTATCCATAATTTCACTGTTTGAGAACAATCCCCAGGTATCATTTATCACTATCCTCAGTCCCTAGCCAGGTGCTTAAGTATATAGTAAGCAACAATGAATATTTCTTTCTTTAAATATATTTTATTGATTTTTTTACAGAGAGGAAGGGAGAGGGAGAGAGAGCTAGAAACATCGATGAGAGAGAAACACCGATCAGCTGCCTCTTGCACACCTTCCACTGAGATGTGCCTGCAATCAAGGTACATGCCCTTGACCAGAATCGAACTTGGGACCCTTCAGTCCACAGGCCGATGCTCTATCCACAGAGCCAAACCGGTTAGGACCAATGAATATTTCTTGAATGAACAAATGAATGAATAGAATCCTATTGTTTACTGGTGATAAAAAGCAAGATTCAGAGATATTGAATTTCTCACAGTTACTTGAAAAACTGGGATCAGAACATAGAACTCCTAGTATTGAGTTTTGTGCTTGCTCCACTACATTGTAAAGCAAATACCACTGGGAATATTGAATCAATATCCAGTATCAATCCTAATTTTCTCATGAAGCTATATACTCTGCAACAAAGCTAATCATTCACCACTTCCTATTTATCAGTCTATTGAAACTTGGGACACCAAGGAATTGCAAAGCCTGAATTGCTTGTCATGGGCTAGACTGCTCTCTTCCCATAAGGTTGCTTTCCCACTTAAATTATCATTCAGATGCTGTGCTTTCTCGATTTAGCTTCATGGATTGTCAAACATTTTTTATCATAGGTTGCATAATGCAGCCCACTTAGGGAATAGCAGTGTATATAATAAATAATCTTTGCCATAAGGCTAGGCCCACAGAGGAGAGGGTTCTGTCATGACACTGTGACGAAAGCTAATTATGTCCCCCTTCCTCACCCTTTTTCCATCATGCCTCTCTCCATCAGGAGACTGCCCGCTGGACCACTCTCTTCCTTCACTCAGGCTCTGTCAAGAAATTTATTTACCCAGAGTCGGAAAGTATATTTCCTCCTGCCTTGGGGCTTCTACTTACAAATTGGACAGCCTTTACTTCATCAAAGAAATTGTGTCAATTCAAAAATGCTAGCATTCTTTACTGTGGTTGAATATTACATTTTAGATACAGAAGGATCTCTTTAATGCCAAATTTAAAGGAGAATTTAAGGCCAAATTAGAGAAGATTTATATTTTTGAAAGGTCCTTCATGTTATAATGATTACTGTGGCATTCTTGCAGCAGGATTTCCTTAGGTTTGAATTTTCACTGGACACTACTGTTAATAAGTATACAAACTGTACGCATGTCAGGATACACACACACACATACACACACACACACACACACACACACACACACACACCATTGGGGAAGAGCGTATAAGATTACAACCTGCATAACTTCATTCAAGGATTTTTGATAGATGAGGTAGTTGGCAAAGAAACACCAGAGGCATGCATCTCAGCAAATCAGATTCAGTGCCACCCAGGATTTAATGGGTTCTTTCCAAATAGCACCAGACATGCCCTTATAGACCAGAGCATACCTTTTCTTTGCATCTGGCTTTTCTCCTGCTTTACTTGATATAAAGCAGGGGTTCTGAGTCCTGGGTGCATATTAGAAACATGTGCACATTATATAAAATACCTGAAAGATCTTTTTAAAAAATCAATGATTGGGTTCCATCCTAGTCTAATTAAATTAGAATATCCGGGGATGAGATCCAGGTGTGGACACTTTAAAAATGCTCCCTAGGTCCTTCTATCGTGCTTTAAAGGCAAATCCAAACTAAGTTTTAACTTGCTTAACATTAGGGTGCTGACATAGTCCCCAGAAATGCATTCAAACACCGTAGTATTGACTTTCTACTGCCAATGGATAACCCCAAATGGTCATAAATTGTGTTCTCTTGCTTCAGTACCCTCCCTGCTCAGCACCACAAACTCCCCCCCAAGGCATGGTTTCCAAACAACTACAAAATGCTGATTTAACAAAAAGGTCAAATCAAAGTAAGATCAGGGTGAACAGATGATCCCAAGACAGCCTCTAGCTAGCAATGCCTACCTACACAAATGTGACCATAGGGAGGTAGATGGCACAGCAGAAATAGTCTAGGCAGACAAGAGCCTTTTCTCCATTTCAGCTGGTCTCATTTCAGTTCAGCTTGATTGCCTGGGCTGCCCTCGTGTGTTCCCCATATTGCTTGACTAAGTCTGTTCACTGATGCTTCCGCTCAATTGGTTGTATCTTCCCCAGAATTTGAACTCAAGGTGAAGTTACTAGGAAAACCTTATATATCTGAACCAATTAATATGGAAAGAAAATCATTAGGTGATCAAATCAAGCCTTTTCTCTCAGCTATCCACCCAAACCCCTTGGCCCACGTCACTCCAGGACAGCTGACAGCTGAGCCCAGGGCCCATCTCTGGGGCTGGTGATGTCTGGTGACCTGCAAGGAGAGTAATTGGGTTGCTCCTTCCTATTTAAGATTCACTGCTTGTGCTGACTGGAGTAGACAGACTGCAGCTATGGTAAAACCTCTATTTGTTCCAGTAGGTTTTTTCATTCCCTACTGGACCATCTTGTAAATTGGCAGTTATAAGTAATGACAAAGAGTCCCTCTCAAGGTTGGCAGGTGTGATGAGTAAGTAACACACCGACATATCACCTGCACTGAAACAATCTCTCAGCTGTCCCCCTGAGATGGGAAAAAACCTCTCCGCCTTTATCATCTCTCCCTACTATGACTGAAATCTCAGTTTCTCTTCACTAAGAGCTTTGAACCTGACTTTGATTTAATCTCATAGCAGCTTCTGTTTCTTGCTCTGAAAAGTCTAAGCTATTTAAAAGGGAAGGGAGTAAGCTGGCATACCGATTGGCTTCATCCCACAGGTAAAGTCATTGGCTGAGGGGAAACCTAATCCACCAGGATGGAAAGAGCCACTAATGAACAGCCCTGGACAGATTAGCAATTCAAGGTTGGTTTAGATTATGGCTATTAAATTTAACAACCCAGAGATAAATCCACCAATTCATCATTGATAAAACAACAACTGTTTTATAGAGTCATTGTATTGATAATGTTGAGTCCACTTTATCTAACTGTCATCTATTTAAATTTAGAATAATAAATTTATTATTTGTATTGTTTTGTTCTATTTTTGTCTCTGGAATCTAAGGTAAATATTATAGATTTTAATATGGTCTTCACATAGTCTAATTCCTGTATGTCAGGCACTAAGTAAGTGATTTTTCTAGGCTATTAGAAAAGTAAATTTAAATTGATGAGGTCCTTGGTTTGGGAATATTATAATTCAAACTATTTTTTGAGTGGCTATTGGTCCTGATGGCATTTCATTTGTTTTGAATTCATTATGGCCATATTTTTGGAACTAAATTCAATAATAAATTCTCTACTGGTCTCTCAGAAAAGTCAATTTAATTTTCATGTACTTAGATTATAATATCTTTTAAAAACAATATGGATTAAAAGCTAAGAATTCTTGACCTATTATTTAAAAGAGCTATAATGCATTAGTACATCTATAATATTGTTAGGACTTAATCCAGTGATTATTCACCTGCCTGACAGTGAATGAGTCATACTTTGGAAACATTGTGATTTATCATCTTAATAGGAATTTTACTATTTTAGAAATAAGATGGGCTATAACCCCAGGGGTCTCTTCTACTGTTGCCAGAATGGCAATTCACCTGGGAAGTTTATATAAAGAGCAATTAGCAGGATATGCCCGATGAATGGTGCTCTGCTGCACCCTGGATTGCTTTTTCATTTTTCTTCTAAATCCCTCTAGGCATTTGGCCACTTTGGAATAATGGCCAATTACTCATTGTTTTTAGAATGTAAAGGACCCACATCTATCTCAGCCTGTGCCTTTCTCCTTGTTTTGTGATATAGATAGCCTTATATCTCCAGCTACTTGATTTTTAAAAAATTTATTTTTATTGATTTCAGAGAGGGGGAAAGAGAGAGAGATAGAAACATCAGTGATGAGAGAGAAACATTGATTGGCTGCTTCCTGCACATCCCCCACTGGGGATTGAAATTGCAACCTGGGCATGTGCCCTGACTTGGAATTGAACTGTTTCCTCCTGGTTCATAGGTCAGTGCTCAACTACTGAGCCATGCCGGCTAGGCAATTTTTTCAATGAACCCCATCTCTTTGTGGTGTTCTTCTTCCCCTTCAGCAGCCCATTTCCAACTCTCACTAGTAGATCCACAATGGAGAGTAGGGAAACCATGCCAAGGTTATGGACCAGATATAGATTTGGCTTATGACAAAGGAGGAAACCTGAAGTTCTAAGGAAAAACGGTTGGGTTTCTCAAGATTATTTTAACGTCATTGATGAACGGGCCTGTGAAGGGGAAATATCTCTTACTGAGTGATGAGCTCTCTGTTTAAGAGCAAGCCAAGGGTGTCATTACCTATATAGTTTAGATTCTGAAGATCATTTGGGACATAGGTCTAGGTTGGTAGTGGATACGCATGTCAGAATTTCTAGGATCAAGACTTAGTACATTAAACCTTGCATGGCCAGGAACAAAAGGTAGCAGCTTTACTGATACTTGAATAGCAGTCATAGCAATGTTTTATAGGCTTTGACCTGCAGCAGTAACTTGTTGAAAACTGAAGTTGCAAACGTGGTGTTTTTATAATGTCTTGTTCCTTACCTTCTGGTATCAGTTTTCCTTTCTTTTGGGAAGCTGCATTTCCTTCCACTTAACCAGTTATTCTATCATATCCTCGGTCACAGGAATGATGGCATAAACCGAGATGGAATACTTAAAGTATCCATTTACTTTTTTACTTTGTTGCTTGTGCTTTAGGTGTCATAGGCCCCCCAAAATTCTTGCTAAGATCAATGTCAAAGGCCTTTTCCCCTCTTTTTTTCCCCTAGGAGTTTTATGGTTTCAGGTCTTACATTTAAGCCTTTAATCCATTTCAGTTTAATTTTTGTGAGTGGTATAAGATAGGGGTCTTGCTGCATTCTTTTACATGTGAATATCCAAATTTCCCAACACCATTTATTGAAGAAACTGTCTTTTCTCCATTGAGTATTCTTGACTATCAGAGACCTGGTTGTGGAATATTAGGGTATGGCCCCTAGGAATCTAGACTTCTGGTGGATCTGGACTCCAAGTGGGAAATTTCATCATTGGAAGGACTTCGGTTCATGCCCGAATCTGGGCAAATGTAAGAGTTAAGTTATTGGGGTCCTGTTTACTGGTCAGGAAGCTCACATTGTACTGGAATATGATGAAGGGCTAAGTCATAGGGACTCAGTGAATCCCAAACTTCTATGGACTTCCTATGCTCTGATGCAGATGTTGGATTATTCCCAACTTTGACTAAAAATACTATCACTGATACTATTGAGGACTTTCTATGTTCTAAACACTGTTATTAACATGTATTACCTCATTTAAATCTCACAACCAGCCTAGGAGGTAGGTTCTATCTTGATCTACATTTTACAGAAAAGTGCATTAAGGCCAAGTAACTGACCCACAGCCATTTAACTGGGAAGTGTCGAAGCCCAGGTTGTAACCATGCCAATCTGGTTTCAGAGCCTGTAGTCATGACCACTTTGCCACTGGGTGATTTACCATATCAATGTCAAGCACTGTCCCAGGTTGGGATTTCTGGGAAGCAGAACCTGGCAGAGATGGAGTTCATATGTGATATGCTTATTAGGGAGTGCCCTTGAGATAAACACCTGTGGGAAAGAAAGCAGGATTAGGCAGAGAACTCAACCTATGGGGAGCTCTGGAGCAAAAGTGGCCTGAGAGAGTTGTCCTATGTTGTACCAAAATGGCCTGGGCATGATCTCGGACAAGACAGCCTCTGTAGCTGAGACATTTATGAAGGAGCTGACAGTTAAGGCTGCCTACTGACACCACTCCTAGGACCTGGGAAACTTTCTTAAGGAGGTTCTGATCCAGGCAGTGATCTTTATATCCATTATGAGTATACTCATATTCTCTGAAATATATGTACAAAATATTAATTAATATTAATTTCTACTTCTCTACTTCTGCCCTTCATAGAGTGACCTTAAACCCCAATCTGCTCAAAACAATCCTAGTTTACACTATATTTCCAGGGTAATTATTTTTTTAAATATATTTTTATTGATTTCAGAGAGGAAGGGAGAGGGAGAGAGAGAGACAAAAACATCAATGATGAGAGAGAATCATTGATTGGCTGCCTCCTGCATGTCTCCCATTGGGGATCAAGCCCATAACTCAG
The DNA here is from genome assembly GCA_026230045.1 of Corynorhinus townsendii. Taxonomy (NCBI): domain Eukaryota; kingdom Metazoa; phylum Chordata; class Mammalia; order Chiroptera; family Vespertilionidae; genus Corynorhinus; species Corynorhinus townsendii. The sequence goes on along the minus strand of JAPDVU010000006.1, from coordinate 109,957,467 downwards.
GCATGTGACCCTGACCAGAATCAAACACAGGACCTTTCAGTCAGGAGGCTGACACTCCATCCACTGAGCCACATCGGCTAGGGCTCCAGGGTAATTATTAATGGCTCCCCCATTTACTCTTAAAAGTATCCTGGTTGGGTGTAAATTATTTTGCCTTCCTGATGCTCTTCAGTTTTCCCTGTTTCTCTGCTAATAATTTGTTTTTGTTAATTTAGTTTCTATAAAAAATTATTTTTATAGAAATAAAGGCTCTGACTTTGTTTAAAAAATCTTTCAAATATAAACAAACATTAGTCTACCATCATTTATCTTTTATAAGCATGCTAGCTAAAAGAAAAACTCCATGTTTGAAAATCATAATTAAGTATTATTTCTTACACTATTAATATTCACGGGATAGTATTACCTAGTACTAAGGTTAAAGTTTTCTTTGGTCTTAGAAAATATAATGTAAAGGTCATTCTGGAATTCCTTAAGACTGGTGGTTGGGTATCTGAGTATGTGGAAGGCTGACTTAAATTATATTCAGATTATTCTGCATGGGTGGTAGGCACCCCTAATTCCTGCATTGTTCAAGAGTCAGGGGTCTTACCCCCAGTAATGCCTGCCATATAGAGCCTTATAAAGTGCCAGGGACAGGGCCCATTCTGTAATGGGCACTCAATAAATTGTAAAATAATATTTAACTTTTATTATTAAGATTAAGTTATGTTGGTCAATATAGACTTAGGTCAAATAACCTATCTTTTACCAGTTGAACAGTTAAAGAAACTAAATTTGTAAAGTATGGTGAGGTGGTGTTACATAATAATGAAATAGTTGGAGAAAGATGGGAGTATTTGATAAGCCATATGCCAATTTCTTTTTGTTCTTTTTTTTAAAAAATAGACTATTGATATCAAAAGAAAGGCCATCTTTGAAAATTTTAACTCTGTGTATCTATTTAAAAATTTCAAGAGTATTGATTTTTAATTTTTTTTTAATTTTTATTTTTTAAAAATTTCTTTATTGATTAAGGTATCACATATTTGTCCTCATCCCCCCATTCCCATCCCAAACCCCTCCCCACGCATGCCCCCACCCCCCTGTTGTCTGTGACCACTGGTTAGGCTCATATGCATGCATACAAGTCCTTTGGTTGATCTCTCCCCCTTAGCCCCATCCTCACCTACCTTCCCTCTGAGGTTTGATAGTCTGATCGATGCTTCCCTGTCTCCAGGTCTGTTTTTGTTCATTAGTTTATGTTGTTCATTATTTCCCCTAGATGAGTGAGATCATGTGATACTAGAAATACACTTATAAGAACAGAAAATGAGACAAGCAATAATGGTTATGCTGAGAGGCAAATGAATCAGTCTGTAGTGAGTTTCTTTCTGGGCCAGCAGTTCTTTTGAGTCCCAATTTCAATGTCAAACAGTTCCTTATGTGTACATGTCAGCAATGATATTTCAGTTCTGGATGGTGGACAAATGGTGGTAATACAGGTCCAACCCTCTCTGGGTTGGTCCTGGGCAACCTGCAGTGACGCACAGCTGCTGACTGCTAGTATGGCAAGGTGTCATCAGCGTCTTCCATCTCTGGACTGTTTCTCTTCTGTTTTCATGGCTGGAGCAGTTCTGTCAATTCCTCTCTGTTGCAGGAATCCACGTGGTCTTGGAATTGTTTTCTGAAAATATACAAACATATTCTCAACCAAAAGTTAATAAAGGAATCCTATCTATAAATTTGACTTGGGATCCTTTTTCAGTTTTTGCCCAAATGATTTTCCTTTGGCTTGTTTTGATACCATGTGTGTTTTTCATGGGTGTCTTGCTGTTAGCATTTCAAATGCAAGTTAATTTTCTAAAGTAGAAATTTTTTTAGATGTAATTTACTTACAGGATATTTTTCCTTACATGATATTCTTCTACTATCCCCCCTTTTTTGATTTAAATATTAGGAGGCTTTTGGAAATTTTATAATGTAGTCTTGATAGGTTTTAAATTTTATTTTTTTTTGCACTAAAATATGACTGCTTTAGGTTCATTACATGTTACTCAATTTTACCATGGGATGAACTACCAATAAAAATATTAGTTAACACTTTAGGAACAGCTTTTTGTCCAGTACCATTAATTTTTTTAGAATATTCACTTATTTCAATTAGCCCATTTAAATTAGTCTGAGAACTTAACTACTATTTTACTGTCAAATTTAATACTCTAACAACAATCTTATTTTACCCTGCAAATATTAGTGGGAAGGATTATTTGCCTTCTTGATTAGGCCCTGAACATTCCTGGTGCTAGGCTGGATTTAGATATCGAAAACCCACTTCCCCACACCATGGGTACAAGACAACTCAAACAAGTCTTGTTGCGGTGAGAGGGCATCTGCTGTCGGCCAAGTCTCTGTCTGTTGCCTGGGTCCTGATTTGAGCTGGGCATGGGAGGCAAAGCAGCCATGGGGGCAGGAGACCTCCCTCAGAAGGGGTGAGGGTTCAAGCCCCTGCAAAGTTGGGGGGGGGGGTGAGGGTCTGTGCCCCACCTCTGTTGACTCCCAAGTTCTCTCCTGATGGCCCCTCTGTGACTTTGCCTGTCTTAGGTTGTTCCTTCCCTGAGGAATCTTACCTGTCTCTGGCTAACCAGCCATCCTCCAGGGCCAAGCAGGGTGATGTGAGGTTCAGTTCTGTCTCCTTGGTGGCCTATGCCCCCGTGCCCCCATGCCCAACACCTGCCTTGGGATCCCCTCACCTGCTGGTGGGGCCCTGGCACTGGTCACATATCTTGGGGAACCCAGGTTTCTTCTCCAGGGAGGGCCCAGCTCACCCCACTGGGTGAGAGACAGATCCATGGTATCAGCCACCATGAGGCTTCAACCTCAGGACGAACAGAAAACTCAGGCAAAAGCTGTGGGCAATTAGATTGTGAGAAGAGGGTCCCTCTTGCCTGGAGGGGCAAGAGGGGCCAATATAGAATGCTCAGGTGCCTTCCCGGGGGGCCCTCTACACAGTGGAAGGGATTAAATCCTTTCATGTCCTTTTTAAAATTGCTGCCAAACACTCAAATAATTAGTTTGTAAGTTTGTTTGGGATAATTGTACATTATGCTGTTGTAATTCTAAAATATCGAGAGATGTGTTACCTTTGTCTCCAAGCACCAAAAAGATGATTTTTTTATTGATTCTCAAGGGTGCGAGGTACTATTATAGGTAATGGGATAATACAAATCTGGGAAAAATTATAATGACATTGTAGAATAATATCATGTAAGGATATTCTTTGCTCTAGGCCGTGGCAATTCCATTTCAAACTGATTGTCAATTTCTTTTTGTATAGACAAGGTCTTAGTTACATTTTCTATACCTCTCCCAGGAGCAAGTAGTGATAGCCCCTTCCTTTGGTGTCCATGCAAGCCAGAAACCTCTCTTTAATGTTAAACCCAAAGGAGCAGTGGTTTGATTTTGTGTCATACAAAAGGGAAGCTGGGTTGTGACCCCTGTGTAATTATACTTCCTTGCCCCCCCCCCCCCCCCCCATGGTCCTCCTGGATGACCAAGGTGTTTGGTATTATCCGTGACTACATTAGGCAAGAGATCAGCCCATGTAAGGGCTCTTACCCATGAAAGGTCAGGAACATAAGTCCAAAATACTTCCCCATTTGCCCCAGGTAATATTACCGTACAGCTGATGACTGCTAGCATGGCAAGAAAGACATTCTCAGGCATTCTTGGGGTTCTGGTTACCTCACAATTTCTTTTCTATTTCTATTTTTATTTTTTTAAATATTTTTTTACATATGTGTCCCTTATTCCCCCGTTACCCCCCACTCATGCCCCACTCCCCTGTTGTAAAAAACAAAACCACACACACAAAACAAACAGCTCTCTGAGAATAGATCTTTCATGAGACTATTAGGAGCTCTAGTATCTCAACATGGGGATAACTTGATTTGTATTACATCGTTGGCAAGAGCATTTGTTTATGAAAAATGTCCCCAATTCTCCATGTGAATAACCACATGGCAAATAACAACATATTCATTCACTAGGGCCTCAAAGCAATTTCTGAATTTTAATTAAAAATCAAGTATTTTGTAAATGTATGCTTTGTGCATATAAACATTAAAAATAATGTAATTGTATGTCATGTAATGAAGTTGAAATTGTGAAGATTTCCACTTTCAATGCAAGAAGAAATATAAGAGCTTGCTAATTTCATATTTGATATGGCCATAGCTTTTGCCAATTGGCTTTACTAAAGAATGATTACTTGTTAATGTTCCTAAATGTGCTACTGTCGTCATGTCCAATAACAACATTCTGCAGTGATCTGAAGTATCTAAATTGAACTGAGAAAAACTTACTGCCCTCACTTTTTATTATTTATTTTTTCTACAGGAGGAACACAAAAACTGTACCAGTATAATTATCATATTTTATAGGCTATAGAAGACATTGGCAATTAAGGACAGTGATTGCTCAAGAAGAAAATTTGCAATTGGTTTGAAACTGACAAAATCCTAAACTGCTTTCTACATTAATCCACATTTTTGGGACACATATTTATCTTTTCAAAGAGTTTGTCTCATTACTTATATTTCTACTAGAGGCCCAGTGCATGAATTCATGTATGGATGGAGTCTGGCCAGCCCACCCTGATGGGGGCCATAGGGACCAGACTGGCTGCAGGAAGGGGCCAAGGGAGGTTGGTTAGTGGGCCCAGCTCCCAATCAGAGTGCGGGGAGCTGATCAGGGGTGGGACCCATCAGGGGAGGGGCCATGGGAGGTTGGGAGGGCCAATTGGGACCCCGTTTGGGCTGAGGGGAGGGGTTGCAGGAGGTTGGGAAGGGCCAATCAGGGCCCCCATAAGGCCGGTTGGCCCCTGCAGAGCACGTCATAGTTACAGGTCATTCGGGTAGTTCTGGTCATTCCGGTCACTTGGCTTTTATATGTATAAATATGGCTCATATATGAAATAAGTCTTTAGACAGGGTCCACTCCTGTTAAGTACCTTTCTTTACTCTGCACCAAAACTCAGTAAAAAAAATAATTGTCCTTAAAGTCTTCAGAGCTTTTCTAGGAAGGCACAAATTAAATGTGATATATTCATTATAATGGGACCTTTTTAAACACATCTGTTTGATTGTTTTGCTGCAGAAAATGTCTACTAAGAAGTTCACATTTAACCATTTTAAAGAATTTCAAAGATTTACACTGTTGACCCCAAATTACCTAATTACATTTTTTTGGTTGGGGCGGGGGGGGGGGGGGGAGGGAGGGTCACATTAACCTCTCTGTCTCCCAAATATTTATTTTATTAAATATAGGTCCAATGTCTACCACACTGTGGAAGCATTTTGTGGAAAATCATGGAAAGTTAAACTTGCTTATCTATAATGGATGTGATATCTAGTGGAGTTATATTAAAATCTGTCTTCTGTGGCTGCTTTCTCAGAGGTCATAGATCCCAGCTTTTGTAATGCACACCATTGAATATTATTTCCCATATTACTTCATAAAATGATATATTTACCATCAAAGAGATAAGATACAGTTTATTGAAGCCAACTTGATCAGATTGTGAAAGGCAATTTAAATACCACATATATATATTTTTTCAAAGTGGTTGGCTTAGTCAGACTAAATATCAAGAAACTGTGTATATACCCAACAGTCCATGCACAGCAGGGACAGCATAAAACGTACATAGGACTAACAGTGATGAGGAAATCAAACAAATTTAAGGAGTGTTAGATAGCATCATACTTAAATGACAAAAAACTCTTTATTGATTGAATGACTTTATAATATAACATCAGTTTTATACATATTAAGGAAATATGGGGATACTTCTTGAAAGTACTAAAAATATAAAATGATTATGAAACTAACAGTTCTTCCAGTTGCCGTAGTGCTCAGAAATATTTTGAATTTATTCTTTCTTGTCTGTAGCACTTTATTTATCAAGAATGAGGGAAAAAATTTCTTATACGTATGAGTCACAATGAAAATATTACTAAGCTTAACTACTCAGCAGGTATTTTTTCCATTTTTTAAATTAAGGTATTATATATGTACATATCTTACCATTGCCCCCCCCACCCCACTCCCATACATGCCCTCACCCCCCAATGTTTTGCATTCGTTATTTTATTCTTATATGCATGCATACAAGTCCTTTGGTTGATCTCTTATCTCCCCCACCACTCCCTAACCTTCCCATTGTAATTTGACAGTCTGTTTGATGCTTTACTGCCTCTGTATCTATCTTTTTGTTCATCAGTTTATAACGTTCTTTATTATCCAAAAATGAGTGAGATCATGTGGAATTTTTCTTTCATTGACTGGCTTATTTCACTTAGCATAATGTTCTCCAATTCCATCCAGGTTGCTACAAATGGTAAGAATTCCTTCTTTTTTTATGGCAGCATAGTATTCCATTGTGTAGATGTACCATAGTTTTCTGATCCAGTCATCTGCTGACAGGCACCTAAGCTGTTTCCAAATCTTAGCTATTGTACATTGTGCTGCTATGAACATAGGGGTGCATATATCCTTTCTGATTGGTGTTTCTAGTTTCTTAGGATATAGTCCTAGGAGTGGGATTACTGGGTCAAATGGGAGTTCCATTTTCAGTTTTTTGAGGAAACTCCATGCTGTTCTCCACAGTGGCTGCACCAGTTTACATTCCCACCAGCAGTGCACGCGGGTTCCTTTTTCTCCACATCCTCACCAGCACTTGTTGTTTGTTGATTTGTTGATAATAGCCATTCTGACAGGTGTGAGATGGTACCATATTGTCATTTTGATTTGCATCTCTCGGATAATTAGTGACTTTGAGCATGTTTTCATGTGCCTCTTGGCCTTCCTTCTGTCTTTTTTCAAAAAGATTCTATTTAGGTCCGTTGCCCATTTTTTTATTGGATCATTTATCTTCCTTTTATTAAGTTGTATAAGTTGCCTGTAGATGTTGGAGATTAAACCTTTATCAGTGATAACATTTGCAAATATGTTCTCCCATACAGTGGGCTTTCTTGTTGTTTTGTTGATTGTTTCTTTTGCTGTGCAAAAGCTTTTTATTTTGATGTAGTCCCATTTGTTTATTTTATCTTTAGCTTCCATTGCCCTAGGAGCAGTATCAGTGAAGAAGTTCTTTAGGCATATGTCTGAAATTTTGCTGCCTGTGGATTCCTCTAGTATTTTTATGGTTTTCCATTTTAAGTTTAAGTCCTATATCCATTTTGAGTTTATTTTTGTGTATGGTGAAAGTTGGTGATCTAGTTTCATTTTTTTTGCATGTATCTGTCTAGTTTTCCCAACACGATTTATTGAAGAGACTGTCTTGACTCCATTGTATGTTCATGCCTCCTTTGTCAAATATTAATTGAGCTTAGTGATTTGGGTCAATTTCTGGGTTCTCTATTCTATTCCATTGATCTATATGTCTGTTCTTATGCCAGTACCAGGCTGTTTTGAGAATAGTGACTTTGTAATATAGCTTGAAATCTGGTATTTAGATCCCTCCTGCTTTATTCTTCTTTCTCAGGATTGCTGTGGTTATTCGGGGTCTTTTTTTATTCCAGATGAATTTTTGGAGAGTTCTTTCTAGATCAGTGAAATATGCTGTTGGTATTTTAATGGGGAGTGCATTGAATCTATAGGTTGCTTTGGGTAGCATGAACATTTTAATGATGTTGATTCTACCAATCCATGAACATGGTATGTTCTTCCATCTGTTTACATCTTCCTCTATCTCTTTTTTCAGTGTCCTGTAGTTTTCCACGTATAGGTCTTTTACCTCCTTGGTTAAGTTTATTTCTAGGTATCTTAATTTTTTTGGTGCAATGGTAAATGGGATTGCTGTTTTAGTCTCTATTTCTATAAGTTCACTACTGGTGTATAGAAATGCCATAGATTTCTTGGCATTAATTTTGTATCCTGCTACATTGCCGAATTCATTTATTAAGTCTAGTAGTTTTTTGATGGAGTCTTTCAGGTTTTTTATGTACAATATCATGTCATCTGCAATTAAGGACAGCTATACTTCTTCTTTTCCAATTTGGATGCCTTTTATTTCTTTTTCTTGTCTAATTGCAATGGCTGATACTTCCAGTACTATGTGGAACAGGAGTGGTGAGAGTGGGCATCCCTGTCTTGTTCCTGTTCTTAGGGGAAATGGTTTTAGTTTTTGCCCATTGAGTGTGATGTTAGCTGTGGGTTTATCATATATGGCTTTTATTATGTTGAGGTATGATCCTTCTATTCCCACCTTGTTGAGAGTTTTTATCAAGAAAGGGTGTTGGATTTTGTCAAGTGCTTTTTCTGCATCAATTGATATGACTATGTGGTTATTTATTTATTTAATTTTATTTTATTTTTATTGTTTTAAGTATTACAAATAGTAGTACATATGTCTCCTTTTTTTTCCCCCTTGATCTCCCCCTGACCTCCCCTACCCCCCAGGACATGCCTTCACCTGCCCACCCTGCCCCCCCGCCCCATTGTCTTATATTTGTTAGTTGTGCTTATATGCAAGCGTACAAGTCCTTTGGTTGGTCTCTTACAGCCCTCCTCGCCCAACCTCCCCTGTCTTCCTAATGTAGTTTGACAGTCTGTTCAATGCTTCTTTGCCTCTGTATCTTTTTCCCACCATTTCTTTCCTTTAAAAAGTTTTGCCTTTGCAGACTGGAAATAAACATATAATAACAAAACAAGACAAAACAAAAAAATGTTTGAGTCCCAATTTCAATGTCCAACAGTTCCTTATGTGTACATGTCAGCATTGATAGCTGGATGGTGGGCACATGTGGCAATGCAGGTCCGACCCTCTCTGGTTTGGTCCTAGGCAACCTGCAGCAGTGCACAGCTGCTGACTGCTCCCATGGCAAGGCGTTGTCAGTGTCTTCCATCTCTGGACTGTTTTTTCCTCTTGTCTTCGTGGTTGGAGCACTCCTGTCAATTCCTCTCTGTTGCAGAAATCCATCTGGTCTTGGGGTTGTTTTCTGAAAATATACAAATATATTCTCGACCACAAGTTAATAAAGGAATCTTTTCTATATAATTGATTTGGGATCCTTTTTATTTTTGTTCAAATGATTTTCCTTTGTCTTATTTAGACACCATGTTTGTTTTTAATGGCCGTCTTGCTGTTAGCATTGCAAATGAAACTTAATTTGGTAAAGTAAAAGTTTTCTAGATGTAATTTACTTATAGGATATTTTTCCTTACATGATATTGCCCTACTATCCCCCCCCCCTTTTTTTTTATTAATGGAGGTTTTTGTAAATTTTATAATGCAGTCTTGATAACTTTAAATTAAAAAAAATTTTTTTCCTCCACACATATGACTGCTTTAGGTTCATTGCATATTCAGGAATTTTACCATGAGATGAACTACCAATAGAAATTTTAGTTATTACTTTAAGAACAGCTTTTTGTCCAGTACTTGAATATTCACTTATTTCAATTAGGCTATTTAAATTAATCTGAAAACTCGATTACTATTTTACTGTCAAATTTAATACTCTACCAACAATCTTAGTTTACCCTGTAAATATTAGTGGGAAGGATTATTTGCATTCTTGAGGGTGCCCTGATCATTCCAAATGCTCGCTGAATTTAGATATAGGGCAACTGCTGTTGGCCAAGTCTCTTGTCTGTTACCTGGGTCCCGATCTGAGCTGGGCTAAGTCTCTGTCTGTCCCCTGTATCTCGATGTGAGCTGGGCCAGGTCTCTTTCTGTTGCCGGGGCCCCGATCTGAGCTGGGTGTGGGAAGCGCAAAGCAGGCATGGGGGCAGGAGACCTCCTTTAGAAGGGGGTGAGGGTTCAAGCCCCTGCAATGTTGGGGGGGTGAGGGTCTGTGCCCCACTTCTGTTGCCCCCCCAAGTTCTCTCCTGATGGCCCCTCTGCGACTGTGCCTGTCTTAGGTTGTTCCTTCCTTGAGGAATCTTACCCGTCTCTGGCTAACCAGCCATCCTCCGGGGCCAAGCAGGGTGCTGGGAGGTTCAGTTCTGTCTCCTTGGTAGCCTATGACCCCATGGCCTCCACACCCAGCACCTGCCTTGGGAACCCCTGGCCTGCTGGCAGGGTCCCGGTGCTGATCACATATCTCGGGGAACTCGGGTTTCTTCTCCAGTGAGGGCCCAGCTCACACAATTGGATGTGAGACAGATCCATGGTACCAGCCCCCACGAGGCTTCAAGCTCAGCATGAACAGAAAGTTCAGGTAACAGCTGAGGGCAATTGGATTGTGAGAAGAGGGTCCCTCTTGGCACAAAGGGCAAGAGGGGCCAATATAGGATGCTCAAGTGCCTTCCCAGTGCCTTAATTCCTTCTGCAAGGGATTAAATCCTTTCATGTCCCTTTTTTTTTTTTAATTGCTGCCAACCATTCAAAGAATTAGTTTGTAAGTATTTTTGGGATAATTGTAAAAGATGGTGTTGTAAAATATCTAAAATTATAATGACATTGTAGAATAATATCATGTAAGGATATTCTTTGCCCTAGGCCCTGGCAATTCCATTTCAAACTGGCTGTCAATTTCTTTTTGTAGCTTTATATAAACTTTGTCAGGGAGGCAAAAACACAAATTACTTACTTTAGTTCAAGAGGCCAAATATGTTGACTTTCAATTACAATCCTTATGACATTTGAAGGAAACTTCTCTTTGTTTCCTTCCAAAATAATTTTCAGTCTACAGAGAGTTTCATTTAAAAATTTTTGTCACATGAAACAATTTCTCTTAATGCCCCACCCCCTTGTTGTCTGTGTCCATTGATTAGGTTCATATGCATGCATACAAGTCCCTTGGTTGATCTCTCCACCTTACCCCCACCCTCCCCTACCTTACCTGAGGTATGATGTTCTGATAGACATTTCTCAGCCTCTAGATCTGTTCTTGTTCATCCGTCTATGTCGTTCATTATATTCCACAAATGAGCGAGATCATGTGATATTTATCTTTCTCTGCCTGGCTTATTTCACTCAACATAATATTCTCCATCTCCATCCATATTGTTGCAAATGGTAGGAACTCCTTCTTTTTTACCACAGCGTAGTATTCCATTGTATAGATATACCACAGTTTTTTAATCCATTCATCTGCTGATGGGCATTTAGGTTGTTTCCAAATCTTGGCTATGGTGAATTGTGCTGCTATGAACATAGGGGTGCATATTTCCTTTCTGATGCGTGTTTCTAGATTCTTGGGATATATTCCTAGAAGTGGGATCACTGGGTCAAATGGGAGTTCCATTTTTAGTTTTTTGAGGAAGCTCCATACTGTTCTCCACAGTGGCTGCACCAGTCTGCTCCCACCAGCAGTGCAAAAGAGTTCCTTTTTCTCCGCATCCTCGCCAACACTTGTTGTTTGTTGATTTGTTGATAAAAGCCATTCTGACAGGTGTGAGATAGTACCTCATTGTTGTTTTGATTTGCATCTCTCTGATGATTAGTGACTGTGAGCAGGTTTTCATATGTCTCTTGGCCTGCCTTCTGTCTTCTTTCGAAAAGTGTCTACTTAGATCAGTTGCCTATTTTTTGATTGGGTTGTTTATCTTCTTTTTGTTAAGTTGTATGAGTTCTCTGTATATGTTGGAGATTAAACCCTTATCATTGATATCATTGGCAAATATGTTCTCCCATGCGGTGGGCTTTCTTGTTGTTTTATTGATGGTTTTCTTTGCTGTGCAAAAGCTTTTTATTTTGATGTAGTCCCATTTGTTTATTTTCTCTTTAGCTTCCATTGCCCTAGGAGTAGTATCAGTGAAGAAGTTCTTTCGGCATATGTCTGAGATTTTGCTGCCTGTGGATTCCTGTAGTATTTTCATGGATTCCTGTCTTATGTTTAAGTCCTTTATCCATTTTGAATTTATTTTTGTGTATGGTGTAAGTTGGTGATCTAGCTTCATTCTTTTGCATGTATCTGTCCAATTTTCCCAACACCATTTGTTGAAGAGACTGTCTTGACTCCATTGAATGTTCATGCCTCCTTTGTCAAATATTAATTGAGCATATTGATTTGGGTCAATTTCTGGGTTCTCTATTCTATTCCATTGATCTATATGTCTGTTCTTGTGCCAGTACCAGGCTGTTTTGAGAACAGTAGCTTTGTAATACAACTTGATATCTGGTATTGAGATCCCACCTACTTTGTTCTTCTTTCTCAGGATTGCTGTTGCTATTCGCGTTCTTTTTTTATTCCAGATAAATTTTTGGAAATTTCAATCTAGGTCTGTGAAATATGTTGTTGGTATTTTAATGAGAAGTGCATTGAATTTATAGATTGCTTTGGGTAGTATGGACATTTTGATGATGTTGATTCTACCAATCCATGAACATGGTATGTTCTTCCATCTGTTTATGTCTTCTTCTATCTCTTTTTTCAGTGTCGTGTAGTTTTCCACATATAGGTCTTTTACCTCTTTAGTTAAGTTTATTCCTAAGTATCTTAATTTTTTTGGTGCGATGGTAAATGGGATTGTTTTTTTAGTCTCTCTTTCTGTAAGTTCATTATTGGTGTATAGAAATGCCATAGATTTCTTGGCATTAATTTTGTATCCTGCTACATTACTGAATTCAGTTATTAAGTCTAATAATTTTTTTATGGAGTCTTTAGGGTTTTCTATGTACAGTATCATGTCATCTGCGAATAAGGACAGTTTTACTTCTTCTTTTCCAATTTGGATGCCTTTTATTTCTTCTTCTTGTCTGATCGCAATGGCTAGTACTTCCAGCACTATATTAAACAGGAGTGGTGAGAGTGGGCATCCTTGTCTTGTTCCTGTTCTTAGGGGAAATGGTTTTAGTTTTTGCCCATTGAGTATAATGTTGGCTGTGGGTTTGTCGTATATGGCTTTTATTATGTTCAGGTATGATCCTTCTATTCCCACCTTGCTGAGAGTTTTTATCAAGAAAGGGTGTTGGATTTTATCAAATGCTTTTTCTGCATCAATTGATATGACTATGTGATTTTTATGTCTCAATTTGTTTATGTGATGTATCACGTTTATTGATTTGCGAATATTGTACCATCCTTGCATCCCTGGGATAAATTCTACTTGGTCATGGTGTATAATCTTTCTGATGTACTGCTGGATTCGATTTGCTAGAATTTTGTTGAGGATTTTGGCATCTATGTTCATGAGGGATATTGGCCTGTAATTCTCTTTCATTGTGTTGTCTTTGTCTGGTTTTGGTATTAGGGTGATACTGGCCTCATAGAAGGAGCTTGGAAGTGTTCCTTCTTCTTGAATTTTCTGGAATAGTCTGAAGAGGATAGGTTTTAGTTCTTCCTTGAATGTTTGGTAAAACTCCCCTGTGAAGCCATCAGGCCCTGGGCTTTTGTTTGCTGGAAGCTTTTTGATGACTGCTTCAATTTCTTCCATAGTTATCAGCCTATTGAGATTCTTAGAATCTTCCTGAGTGAGTTTTGGAAGGTTGTATTTTTCTAGGAATGTGTCCATTTCCTCCAGATTGTGTAGTTTGTTAGAATAGAGTTGTTCATAGTATTTTTAAACAATCCTTTGTATTTCTGTGGGGTCTGTTGTTATTTCACCTCTTTCATTTCTGATTTTGTTTATTTGGGTCCTCTCTCTTTGCTTCTTGGTGAGCCTGGCTAGAGGTTCGTCAATCTTGTTTATCCTTTCAAAGAACCAGCTCTTGGTTTTGTTGATCCTGTGTATTGTTTTTTTGGTCTCTATGTCATTCATTTCTGCTCTGATCTTTATTATATCCTTCCTTCTGCTCACTGTGGGCTTTTCTTGTTGCTCTCTTTCTAATTCTTTGAGTTGTTGAGTTAGAAGATTTATTACCATTTTTTCTTGTTTTTTGAGGTAGGCCTGTAGAGCTATAAACTTCCCTCTCAAGACTTCTTTCATTGTGTCCCATAGCATTTGCATTGTTGTGTTTTTATTGTCATTATTCTCCAGGATGTTTTTAATTTCTTCTTTGATCTCGTTGATCACCCAATCATTGTTTAATAGCATGCTATTCAGTTTCCACGTGTTTGAATTTTTTGGAATGTTTTTATTATAGTTTATTTCTAATATTATGCCATTGTGGTCTGAGAAAATGCTTGATAAGATTTCAATCTTTTTGAATTTAGGGAGGCTTTGTTTGTGACCCAATATGTGGTCTATTTTTGTAAATGTCCCATGGGCACTTGAAAAGAACGTATATACCGAGGCTTTGGGGTGAAATGCTCTGAAGATGTCAATTAGGTCCATCTGATCTAGTGTGTCATTTAGAATTGCTATTTCTTTGCTGATTTTTTGTTTGGAGGACTTATCCGGTGATGTCAGTGGTGTATTAAAGTCTCCTACTATGATTGTATTGTTGTCGATCTCTCCCTTGATCTCTTCCAGGAGTTTTTTTTTATGTATTTGGGTGCTCCTGCGTTGGGTGCATATATGTTTACCAGAGTTATATCTTCTTGTTGAATTGATCCCTTTAGTATTATGTAGTGGCCTTCCTTATCTCTTGTTATGCCCTTTACTCTGAGGTCTATTTTATCAGATATAAGTATTGCTACCCCAGCTTTTTTCTCATTTCCATTTGCTTGAAAAATATTTTTCCATCCCTTCACTCTCAGTCTGTGTGAATCCTTTGCTCTGAGGTGGGTCTCTTGTAGACAGCAAATATATGGGTCATGTTTTCTTATCCATTCAGCTACCCTATGTCTTTTGATTGGTGCATTTAATCCATTTACGTTTAATGTTATTATTGACAAGTACATGTTTGTTGTCATATTTTCCCCCTTAGTGTTTGTGTTTCTTTTTGCCTTTCTCTTTCTTCTTTTTACAGCAGTCCCTTTAGCATTTCTTGCATTGCTGGCTTGGTAGTGATAAACTCTCTTAGCCCTTTTTTGTCTGTGAAGCTCCTGATTCCACCAGCAATTTTGAATGATAACCTTGCTGGGTATAGTATTCTTGGATTCAGTCCCTCGCTTTGCATCACTTTGTATATTTCATTCCATTCCCTTCTGGCCTGGTGTGTTTCTGTTGAGAAATCAGTTGATATTCTAATAGGAGATCCCTTATAGGTAACTTTCTGTCTCTCTCTGGCAGCCTTTAAGATTCTTACTTTGTCATTGGTATTCGCCAGTTTAATTATGATGTGTCTTGGTGTTGGTCTTTTGGGGTTCAACTTGTTTGGGACTCTATGTACTTCTTGGACTTGCATAGTTTTTTTCTTGCCAATATCAGGGAAGTTTTCTGTCATTATTTCTTCAAACAGGTTTTCTATTCCTTGCTTCTCTTCCTCACCTTCTGGTATCCCTATTATTCTAATATTGTTTCGTTTTGTGTTGTCCCAAAGCTCCCTTAGGCTCTCCTCTTGCTTTTTAAGTCTTCTTTCCATTTGCTGCTGTGTTTGTGTGTGTTTTCCTACCTTGTCTTCTAATTCACTGATGCCGTCCTCAGCCTCTTCTAGTCTACTGTTTAAGCCTTCCAATGTGTTCTTTATTGCAGCTATGTCGTTCTTCATCTCCTCTTGGTTTCTTTTCATGTTGGTGACATTTTCATTCAGCTCCTTATAGTTCTCATTGAGTTGTGTGTATTTGTCATTGAGTTGTGTGTATTTGTCATCCATCCATTTAAACATCCTTATCATCATTACTCTGAATTCTCTCTCAGTTAAGCTGCTAGCCTCAGTTTCATTTAACTCCCTTTCTGGTGATTCCTCTTTTTCTTTCCTTTGGGTATTGCTTTTTTGTCTCCCCATGTTTTCCTGAAATGTTTTAATTGTAGATCCAATTGCTTTGCTACCCAGGTTCTTTTGGCGATGGTGCTGCTGGTGAAATCTTTCTGTTCTCCTGGGCTTGGTTATCTAGTGTAATTGAGGTGCTTAGCTTCTAAAGGTTTTTCTTTAGAGTAGATCCTATGGCCTCAGGGAGTATTCAGATTCCTTGGTGTTAATCAGGGTGGAATCTGGGTGTGGCTATATTGGTTGCCTGGAGACTGGGGGAGGGGCTATCTCTCAGGAGAAAATGGATTCTGTGAGCTTAGATATGACTCAGCACCAGACTTGCTACCACTTCTCCTGGACCGTCCGTTGCCCACTCTGCCCAGGTTCCACAACTCTACCCCTTCTCCTGCACTTCTGTCACAGGTAAGCGCCTGTCTCCAAAAGGTCCCACGAACTAGGTTCAGTGGGGAAAGGCGCAGGCCCCAGCGCGAGGAAGGACCGCGTCTCTGCCAGTTCCTCTCTTGCCGGCACTCCGCGGTCCAGCAGCTCTTAAAGGCTGCCTTTGAGCTCAGATCCCAAATCCAGACTCTATGGTCTAAAATCCTTCAGACCTTGCCTGTCCTCAGGGACGTGGCTTGGCACTGTGTAGTTCCTCCCTGACCTTCTGGGCATGAAAGAAGAAAGCAGAACTGACTATCTCCCATCTTGCAGAGCTGGATCCTCAGGTGACCCTCCCCACTGGGGGTCACCACAGGAATGTCAGAATTGTCCTAACTCCCCCAACCGCTGCCTGAGTAGACCAGTGAAGCTCCAGGAATGTAGCTAAGGTCCTAATAAGGCTATCAAGAAGCAAAGGTAGGGGGATGGCTCAGACCTTGGAATGTATTGGCCACCTCCTGACCTTTGTGCCGTAAAACCCTGCAGAAAAACCCTGACCAAAGTGACCACTCTCTGTAACCCACGTCACCCACCTAAGCCCACCCAAATGACTAGCCCTATATAACCTTTGTTCCCCTGGGGCTCGCTCTCTCGTCTCGCTGCTGCGTCGGTAAAGAGGCTGGGAGCCAAGCCCGGGCTTGAATAAAGACTCTTTTGTTTTTTTACATCGGAAGTGGCTCCCTGGTGGTTGAATTTGGGGACCCCGAAATCTGGGCATAACATTTGGGGGCTCGTCCGGGATCCCCAAAGCCCACGAGGGACCCTGATCCGTAGAGTCTGACTAACCGCGGTAGGTGTCTGTGTTATTGTGTGTTCTGTTCTGTGTGAGCACATCTCTGAAATCTGTAGTGCCTGAAACGGTCTAGGTGGACGCACTGGAGGACCACAGGCAGGGGAATTTGGAGGACGCTCCAATTCTCATTCAGGAGGGACGCGGAAACCCCTCACAGGGAGATTGTATTCCCCTGGAAACTCTGGGACGAGGCGGGTCGCTCCCGCCGGTTGGCGCACGGCCATCGTCCAGCTTTCGGTTTTGCTTCCGTGGGGTCGGAAGGCTGTTCTTGGGTGTCTTTGTTTTCCTGTTATCTGTGTTGTTCTGTCTATTTTTGTGGACTCACTGGACGGACGTCATGGGACAGACTCAGACCACTCCCTTAACTATTATGATTGATCATTTTAAGGAGGTTAAGGGAAGGGCTAACAACCTTAGTGCAGAGGTGCGAAAGGGCCGTTGGCAAACTTTCTGTTCCAGCGAGTGGCCGGCTCTTAATGTCGGATGGCCGCCAGAGGGGACTCTCGATCTCCCCACCATTCGCCGGGTCAGGGAAGTTGTTTCCCGGCCGAAGGGGGGCCACCCCGATCAACTCCCTTACATTATTACTTGGCAGGACCTCGTGGAGGACCCGCCCTCCTGGCTTAAGCCCTTTCTAGCCCCGCGCCCCCAGGAGCGGGAACCCATTCTTGCCTTGCAGAAAGTGGAGAAGAAGAAGGAGGAGAAGAAAGCCACCATGCCATCAGCTCCGGCTCCCCTCTACCCGGTTTTGCAGGGGGGAACCGGAGAAGAATTAATTTTTCCTCCCCCATATCAGCTCCCTAGGACACCGGAGAGATTGGATTCTTCCCCGCCGCGAGAAGACGGCGGTGTTCCTGGAGCGGCTGGGGGCGGAGTTCCTGGAGCGGCTGGGGGCGGAGTTCCTGGAGCGGCTGGGGGCGGAGTTCCAGGAGCGGCCGGGGGCGGAGTTCCGGGAGCAGCCGCGGTTCCGGTTCCAGTCGGAAGCCCGCCTCTTACTAGACAAAGGGCCCAGAGGGAGCTGTCTGTCACAGCCCCCGACTCCACTATTAAGACTCTGCCTTTGAGAGCCGCGGGCCCCCCAGATGCGGATGGCAATCAGCCCCATCACTATTGGCCTTTCGCCACTAGTGACCTCTACAACTGGAAGGCTCAGAATCCTAAATTCTCTGAGAAGCCAGCAGGACTCATTGATTTGTTAGATTCTGTTCTTTTCACTCATCAGCCTACATGGGATGACTGTCAGCAACTACTACAAGTCCTCTTCACCACCGAGGAGAGGGAGAGGATCCTTAGTGAGGCCCGGAAGCTAGTTCCAGGCGTGGACGGGAACCCAACCACCAACCAGGCCCAGATAGATGTTTCTTTTCCCTTAACCAGGCCTGAATGGGATTTCAACACGGCAGAAGGTAAGGAGAGGCTCCGGGTCTACCGCCAGACTCTAATGGGGGGTCTCCGAATGGCTGCTAGGAAGCCTACCAATTTGGCCAAGGTAGGGAATGTGCAGCAGGAAAGGGATGAGTCCCCAGCTGCCTTTTTAGAACGGATCATGGAGGCATACCGCACCTACACCCCCATGGATCCGGAAGCTCCTGGGAATAAAGCAGCTGTGATCATGAGTTTTGTAAACCAATCGGCTGCGGACATTAGAAAGAAGCTGCAGAGGGTAGATAGATTAGGAGAGAAAAGTCTGCAGGACTTGCTGGAAGTAGCTGAAAAGGTGTACAACAACCGAGAGCCTCCTGAAGATAGGCGGGCCCGTGCCATGGTGGCTGCCAGCAGTAAGCAAACCCGAGATCTGGCCAGGATTCTGCTGGCCACCACTGCGGACTCTCCCGGGGAACGGAACCGGCTTCTCCGGCAGCTGGCAGGCGACCAGGAAAAAGGTAAGAAGGCCGCCAGGGGAGGGAGGCAGAGATTGCAGAAGGACCAGTGTGCTTACTGCAAGGAAATAGGGCACTGGGCCCGAGAATGCCCAAGGAAGGTCGACGGGAAGGGAGGCAAGACTGACCGAGCAAAAGTCTTAGAGTTGGGAGAACTTAGTGATTAGGGGAGTCGGGGTTCGGATCCCCTCCCCGAGCCCAGGGTAACTCTTAGAGTGGAGGGGACCCCAGTCAATTTCCTCGTTGACACAGGAGCACAATATTCAGTTCTCCGTACACCTCAGGGGAAGCTAGCCAATAAAAAGTCCTGGGTACAAGGGGCAACTGGCATGAGCCAGTATTCATGGACTACCCGAAGAACGGTCGACCTAGGAACGGGCCGGGTATCCCACTCCTTCATGGTAATACCGGAATGCCCCTACCCCCTACTAGGACGGGACTTGCTAACTAAGATTGGAGCCCAGATAACTTTCAGACAAGGGGGGCCCCAGGTCACCGATGGCAAAGGCCACCCCATCCAAGTCCTGACCCTGAGACTGGATGATGAGTATCGCCTCCACCAGGGGGCTCCCCCAGTAGAAAGCAACATGGACAGATGGCTGCAAGAATTCCCCATAGCCTGGGCAGAAACGGGAGGAGTAGGACTAGCCGCCCACAGGGCCCCAACCCTGGTAGAGCTGAGACCAGGAGAAGGCCCGGTAAGAGTCAAGCAGTACCCTATGTCTCAGGAGGCCCGGAAAGGAATCCAGCCTCACATTCGGAGGCTGCGAAGTCTAGGGGTACTAGTCCCATGCCAATCTGCCTGGAACACCCCCCTCCTGCCGGTCAGGAAGCCTCACACAAATGACTACCGACCAGTACAGGATCTCCGGGAAGTAAATAAGAGAGTCATGGATATACACCCTACTGTTCCCAACCCATATACTCTTTTAAGCTCTTTGGCGCCCTCTAGAGTCTGGTATACCGTGTTGGACTTGAAGGATGCCTTTTTCAGCCTACCATTGGCGCCTCAAAGCCAACCCTTGTTTGCTTTCGAATGGCACGACCCGGAGGAGGGCTACAGTGGACAATTAACCTGGACGTGATTGCCCCAAGGGTTCAAGAATTCGCCCACCATCTTCGACGAGGCACTGCATGAGGATCTGGGTGAGTACAGGAGAGAGCACCCCGGTCTCACCCTCCTCCAGTATGTAGATGACATCCTGATTGCTGCCGACAATGCCAAGGACTGTGAGCAGGGGACCAGAGATCTGTTGGCCACCCTGGGAACCTTAGGGTACCGGGCATCTGCGAAGAAAGCTCAGATATGCAGAGAGAGGGTGAGTTATCTGGGATACATCTTAGAGGGCGGACAGCGGCGGTTGTCTGATGCCAGAAAAGAGACAGTCCTGAAAATCCCTACTCCCACCTCCCGGAGGGAAGTAAGGGAATTCCTAGGATCGGCTGGCTATTGCCGCCTCTGGATACCAAGTTTTGCTGAGATTGCCAAACCCCTATATGAAGCGACCAAGGAGGGGAAGGCGTTTGAATGGACTGAGAAAGAAGAGACTGCCTTTAATCAGATAAAGAAAGCCCTTTTAGCTGCTCCAGCCTTGGGCCTGCCGGACATTACAAAGCCCTTTCGCCTCTTTGTAGATGAGCGCAAGGGAATAGCGAAAGGGGTTTTGACTCAGGCTTTAGGCCCCTGGAGCCGCCCGGTAGCGTACTTGTCTAAGAAGCTGGATCCAGTAGCCTCCGGCTGGCCACCGTGCCTGAGAATCATTGCGGCAACCGCGCTCTTAGTCAAGGACGCCGACAAATTGACTCTGGGACAGGAAATCTGGATCACAACCCTGCATGCCATTGAGGGGGTCCTAAAACAGCCTCCTGATAGATGGATGAGCAATGCACGTATGACCCACTATCAGAGCTTGCTGCTCAACCCTCCTAGAGTACGGTTCCATCCCAGTGCGGCCCTCAACCCCGCTACCCTGCTGCCTGACCCTGACTTAGATGCCCCACTACATGACTGTGCGGGAATCCTAGAGCAGGTACATGGACTTCGGAAGGACTTGACCGATCGGCCCCTTCCTGATGCGGAGGCCACCTGGTTCACGGACGGAAGCAGCTTCGTGCGGGACGGGTGCAGGTACGCGGGAGCAGCAGTGGTCACCGAAACAGACACCGTGTGGGCAGAGGCCCTGCCCCCTGGGACGTCAGCTCAGCGAGCTGAACTCGTTGCACTCACTAGGGCACTAACGCTGGGGGCTGGGAAACGGCTTAACATTTACACAGACAGCCGTTATGCATTTGCTACGGCTCATGTACATGGGGCAATCTATCAGGAGAGGGGGCTATTGACAGCAGAGGGACGGACGATAAAGAATAAGCAGGAAATTCTCGACCTGCTTGCGGCCTTGTGGCTCCCTGCTAAGCTAGCCATTATCCACTGCCAAGGGCACCAAAAGGCAGATGGCCCAGTGGCAAGAGGTAACCAAAAGGCTGATCAGGCAGCCAAGGCAGCGGCCTTCACTTCGGTCCCCGCCATGGCCCTACAACTACCAGACCCCGGGGACCCAGTTTTACCAGACCAGCCCGGGTACTCCCAGGAAGAGCTGCAGCGGATCAGGAAGCTTCCCCTCGCCCAGGAGGTGAAGGGATGGTGGTACACACCAGATAAGGAACTCATACTACCAGACTGGCTTGGGGTCACAGTGTTAGAACGCATGCACCGGTCCACCCACCTGGGGGCCCGGAAATTAAAGGACTTACTCCAGCATGCCAGGATCAAGATTCACCAACAAGACTCCAAAATAAACCAAATTGTAACCTCCTGTAAGACCTGCCAGCTTACAAATGCAAGAGCCGGGTCAGGTGGAGAAGGAACCAGGCTCAGGGGCACCAAACCAGGAGCACAATGGGAGGTCGACTTCACCGAAATTAAACCAGGGAAGTATGGTTATAAATATCTTTTAGTGTTCATAGACACCTTCTCCGGCTGGGTAGAGGCATACCCAACCAAGCATGAAACAGCTCAGACGGTGGCCAAGAAACTACTGGAAGACATCTTACCCAGGTATGGTTTTCCTGCTATGATAGGGTCAGACAACGGACCAGCCTTCATTTCACAGGTAACGCAGGCAATAGCCAAGGTTATAGGGGCAGATTGGAAATTACATTGTGCCTATAGGCCCCAGAGTTCAGGGCAAGTAGAAAGAATGAATAGAACTCTAAAAGAGACCCTTACCAAATTAACCATGGAGACTGGCGGGGACTGGGTGGCTCTCCTTCCGTATGCCCTTTACCGGGTGAGGAACTCCCCTTACACCCTGGGTCTTACCCCCTACGAGATCATGTTTGGCAGACCCCCTCCTATCATTCCTAACCTCAAAGCTGAACTTCTTGCTGAGTTTGAAAATCAAGAAATATCTTCTCTCTTAAGAGGACTGCAGAGAGCACACGAGGACATTTGGCCGCGCCTCCGCGCCATTTACGAGGCCAGCCCCACCCCAACGCCTCATCGGTACAAGCCAGGAGAGTGGGTGTTCGCCAAGAGGCACCGCCGGGAGACCCTCGAACCACGTTGGAAGGGCCCCTACGTCGTCGTGCTGACTACACCCACCGCTCTCAAGGTAGACGGCGTCACGACCTGGATCCACCACACCCACGTTCGCCCAGCCAGCCCCTCAGCAATCCAGAGGACTTCATCACGCAATGGAACATCGACCAAGACCAACGCAACCCGCTCAAGCTCAAGCTGCGACGTTCTCAACCTGCCTAATTCTGGTAACCCTGCTTGCGGCCACTCCCACCGCCGGGAGTCCTCACACCCCCTACAATCTCACCTGGCAAATCATAGATACCAATTCGGGGACCGTGCTTAAACAGATTTCCCAGTTGCACCCTAAAGACACTTGGTACCCAGACCTCTACATAGACCTCCTTACCCTTTTTCCCGACAATAGTCATGGCCAGCCTCTGTACATGGGACCCAGGGACCTCAGATCATTCCATTTCTATGTTTGCCCCAGGCACGCACGGGGTCGCACCCAGAACCCATGTGGAGGAGCAGAGGACTACTTCTGCGCTTCCTGGTCATGTGTCTCGACCGGGCACATCTGGTGGACTTCCCCGAGAACCGGTGACCTGATAACCGTAACTCGGGCGGAGGCGCCACCTTGTCCAGGTTATCGGGGGGACCTCTGCAACCCTGTACGGATATCCTTCACGGAACAAGGAAAAAAAGCGACAGGATGGGACACTGGCAAAATCTGGGGGATCAGAATATATGACAAGGTACGGACAGGAGCCCGAGACAAGGGGATGCTGTTTACTCTCCGAGTACAGGCGGCGCCCCTTTCCCAGCAAACTCGTACAGGGGTGGGACCCAACCGAATATTGGCTCTCCGACCCACCACCCCCCGAGTGTCAGTGCCTGGGAGCATCCAGACTCCGGCTTCACAGCCCTCTGCGTCCCCAGTCCCTATTAGGACATCGCCTGCATCTCCTACCCCGACTCGTGGCCTTCTGCCTGATGCGGACCCCTTGTGGAGCACGGTTGTCGGGGCATACTATGTTCTAAATGCTTCAAGGCCTGACCTGACTGAGTCCTGTTGGCTCTGTCTAGATATCCAGCTACCATACTATGAAGGTATTGCCCTTAGCGGCAAGTACACCACAGCCATTAATTCCAGCTCCTGCAGATGGCAGCAGTCTGCTGCAAGACTAACCCTCCAGACAGTGACAGGGCAGGGCACTTGCATAGGCCACGTGCCCCCCGAACAGTCGCATCTCTGCAATAAGGCCCTTACTATTCCCGAAAAGACAGTATATCTACTTCCCCCTGAGAATGCATGGTGGGCCTGTTCCAGTGGCCTCACTCCTTGTGTTCACTCCTTAGTCCTTAATTCCCAAAAGGAGGGCTTCTGTGTACTTGTGCAGTTAATCCCCAAGTTAATATACCACTCAGGAGAAGAAGTACTTAACAAAATAGGCGCCATTAACCCCCGAAGTAAAAGGGAGCCTATTACTGCCCTGACTATGGCAGCCATCTTGGGACTAGGACTAGCAGGAGCGGGAACTGGAATATCCTCGCTTGTCATACAAGACAAGAACTATGGAGCCCTAAGAGCAGCCATTGACTTAGACATAGAGAGAATTGAAAAATCCATCACCCATTTACAAGAATCCCTCACCTCCTTGTCTGAAGTAGTACTCCAGAACAGAAGAGGATTGGACTTACTATTCATGCAGCAAGGGGGTTTATGCGTAGCCTTAGGGGAGGAATGTTGTTTTTACGTTGACCATTCAGGAGTTGTCAAAGAATCCATGGCCCTCATAAGGGAAGGACTGCAGAAGCGAAAGCTAGAGAGAGAGCAATCTCAGTCTTGGTATGAGTCCTTGTTTAACTGGTCCCCATGGCTAACCACTCTTGTTTCTGCCCTCGTCGGACCCCTTGTAATCCTCCTACTGTTGTTGACTTTTGGCCCTTGTATTATTAACAGACTAGTCCAATTTATCAAAGAACGCATAGGGGTAGTTCAGTTAATGGTCTTACAAGCCCAATACCAGCCTCTGGCAGTAGAGGACGAGGTGAAGATGCAGTCCGTCTCATGATTGAGCCGTAGGTTCCAAGACAAGGGGGGAATGAAAGAAGAAAGCAGAACTGACTATCTCCCATCTTGCAGAGCTGGATCCTCAGGTGACCCTCCCCACTGGGGGTCACCACAGGAATGTCAGAATTGTCCTAACTCCCCCAACCGCTGCCTGAGTAGACCAGTGAAGCTCCAGGAATGTAGCTAAGGTCCTAATAAGGCTATCAAGAAGCAAAGGTAGGGGGATGGCTCAGACCTTGGAATGTATTGGCCACCTCCTGACCTTTGTGCCGTAAAACCCTGCAGAAAAACCCTGACCAAAGTGACCACTCTCTGTAACCCACGTCACCCACCTAAGCCCACCCAAATGACTAGCCCTATATAACCTTTGTTCCCCTGGGGCTCGCTCTCTCGTCTCGCCGCTGCGTCGGTAAAGAGGCTGGGAGCCAAGCCCGGGCTTGAATAAAGACTCTTTTGTTTTTTTACATCGGAAGTGGCTCCCTGGTGGTTGAATTTGGGGACCCCGAAATCTGGGCATAACAGGCACAGAGGTCCGGGAGATTCTACTGCCTAGATCTTTGATTTTACCTTTATCCGGGGGATCCCTGCTCTTCCCAGCTGCAAACTGTCTCACCAGCTGTGCCTCCTTCGCCAATTCGGGCTGGATTCCGCTCGTCTCAGCTGCCTCCTCTATTTGCTCCGGGAGAAGACTCAGGACACGTCCTTCTATTCCACCGCCATTTTGTCTCTGACTATGTGGTTTTTATCTCTCAATTTGTTTATGTGATGTATCACGTTTATTGATTTGCGGATATTGTACCACCCTTGCATTCCTGGGATAAATCCTACTTGGTCATGGTGTATTATCTTTCTGATGTACTTCTGGATTCGATTTGCTAGAGTTTTGTTGAGGATTTTGGCATCTATGTTCATGAGAAATATTGGCCTGTAATTCTCTTTCATTGTGTTGTCTTTATCTGGTTTTGGTATTAAGGTGATGCTGGCTTCATAGAAGGAGCTTGGAAGTGTTCCTTCCTCTTGAATTTTTTGGAATAGTCTGAGGAGGATAGGTTTTAGCTCTTCCTTGAATGTTTGGTAAAACTCTCCTGTGAAGCCGTCTGGCCCCAGGCTTTTGTTTGCTGGAAGCTTTTTGATGACTGCTTCAATTTCTTCCATATTTACTGGCATATTGAGCTGTTTAGATTCTTCCTGATTGAGTTTTGGAAGGTTATATTTTTCTAGGAGTATGTCCATTTCCTCCAGGTTGTCCAGTTTGTTGGAATAGAGTTGTTCACAGTATTTTTTAACAATCCTCTGTATTTTGGCAGGATCTGTTGTTATTTCACCTCTTTCATTTCTGATTTTGTTTATTTGGGTCCTCTCTCTTTGCTTCTTGATGAGCCTGGCTAGAGGTTCATCAATCGTGTTTATCCTTTCAAAGAACCAGCTCTTGGTTTTGTTGATCTTTTGTATTGTTTCTTTGGTCTCAATGTCATTTATCTCCGCTCTGATCTTTATTATTTCCTTCCTTCTGCTTAAGCTGGGCTTTTCTTGTTGCCCTTTTTCTAACTCTTTGAGTTGTAGGGTTAGGTAATTCATTAGCATTGTTTTTGTTTTTTGCAGTAGCCTTGTAGAGCTATGAACTTCCCTCTCAAGACTGCTTTCGCTGTGTCCCATAGATTTTGGATTGTTGTGTTTTCATTGTCATGATGTTTTTTATTTCTTCCTTGATCTCTCTGGTAACCCTGTCATTGTTTAATAGCATGCTGTTTAGTCTCCATGTGTTTGACTTCTTTGGATTGTTTTTATTGTAGTTGATTTTCAGTTTTATGCCACTGTGGTCTGAGAAGATGCTTGATATGATTTCTGTCTTCTTGAATTTGAAGGGACTTTGCCTATGTCCCAACATATGGTCTATCTTTGAAAATGAGCCATGTGCACTTTAGAAGAATGTATATTCTGTGGTTTTGGGGTGAAATGTTCTGAAGATGTCAATTAATTCCATCTGGTCTAGTGAGTCATTTAGCATTGATGTTTCTTTGCTGATTTTTTGTTTTGAGGATTTGTCCAATGGTGATAGTGGGGTATCAAAGTCTCCTACTATGATTATATTGCTGTTAATCTCTCCCTTGATATCCTCCAGGAGTTTTTTTTAATGTATTTGGGTGCTCCTGTGTTGGGTGCATATATGTTTACCAGAGTTATTTCTTCTTGTTGGATTGCTCCCTTTAGTATTATGAAGTGGCCTTCCTTATCTCTTATTATGTCCTTCCCTTTGAGATCTAATTTGTCAGATATACGTATTGCTACCCCAGATTTTTTTTTTTCATTTCCATTCGCCTGGAAAACCTTTTTCCATCCCTTCACCCTCAGTCTGTGTGCGTCTCTCTTTTCTGAGGTGGGTTTCTTGTAGACAGCAGATATATGGGTCTTGTTTTCTTATCCAGTCAGTTACCCTATGTCTTTTGATTGGGGCATTTTATCAATTTACATTTAAAGTTATTATTGATAGGTGCTTATTTTTTGCCATTTTCATTCTTTACCCCTGTGTTCCTTCTTCAGTTCATATATATATATATATATATTTTTTTTTTTACAGCAGACCCTTTAGCATTTCTTGCATTGCTGGTTTGGTGGTAATAAATTCCCTTAGTCCTTTTTTATCTGTGAAGCTCCTGATTTCACCTTCAATTTCGATGGATAGTCTTGCTGGGTACAGTATTCTTGGATTCAGACCCTTCCTTTTAATGACTTTGTATATTTCATTCCATTCCCTTCTGGCCTGATGAATTTCAGTTGAGAAATCAGTTGCTAGTCTGATGAGGGTTCCTGTGTAGGTAACTTTCTGTCTCTCTGTGGCTGCTTTTAAGATTCTTACTTTGTCGTTGGTGTTTGCCAATTTAATTATAATGTGCCTTGACGTCAGTCTTTTGGGGTTCATTTTGCTTGGGACTCTGTGAGCTTCTTGGATTTGTGTGGGTTTTTTCTTCCCTATATCAGGGAAGTTTTCTGTCATTATTTCTTAAAACAGGTTTTCTATTCCTTGCTCAGTTTCCTCTCCTTCTGGAACCCCTATTATGAGGATGTTGTTTTGTTTTGTGTTGTCTCAAAGTTCCCTTAGGCTCTCCTCCTGCTTTTTAAATTTTCTTTCTAGAAGCCGCTCTACTTGGGTATTTTTTTTCCATCTTGTCTTCTAGCTCACTGATGCGGTCCTCTGCTTCTTCTAGTCTATGCTTGATGCTTTCTATTGAGTTCTTTACAGCAGCAATGACATTTTTCATTTCTTCTTGGTTTTTCTTCATTTCCTCTTGGTTCTTACTCATATTGTTGAATTTGTCTTCCATTCTTTTCAGCCACCTTATGACCATTTTTCTGAATTCTTTCTCTGGCAGGTTGCTTGCTTCTATTTCGTTTACTTCCTTTTCTGGTGATGCCTGCTTTTCTTTCATATGCAGGCTGTTTCTTTGTTTCCCCATGGACTCTCTTCTCCAGGTGTCTGGTTATGTAGTTCTCTCTCTCCTTATCCCAGGCGAAATATGACCTTTCCGTGATGGAGTGTAGAGCTCCTCTAATTCTGCGTGTTTGTGCCAATTGGGGACCAGTGTTCTGTGGCTCACAGCTGTTTGGTGGGTGCTGCAGTTGTAGATTTTTCAAGCTTCCTATAACATCCACTTTTCCCTTCAAGATGGCGAGGTCTCCGCGTCTGAGCCCGTAGCTCTGAGAGGGGACCCAGCAGCAGTGGAGGCTGCCTGGTCAGGAGAGTCCCATCCAGCAGTCCCCCACCTTCTCCTGGAGTATAGCTCTCCCTTCACACACCAACAAATATGCCCCATGTGACCCTCAGCTGGTCTTTCTTTCTGCTCCGAGACAAGGATCAGGACCCGTCTGTCTATTTCGCCACCATTTTTCTCATCCACTTCTCAGCAAATATTTTTTTAAAGGTAGGAAAACGAAGGGAATTTATTTGTTTTTGAATTTTAAATGAAGCCTTAGTTGCAGCTGCATAGCTAAGATACAGTCAACTTCATCATTAAAGTGGGAGTCATTACTTAACATTCTAACTATAAGTCCATGTAAAACAAGCAAAAACTTTTATATTTTAGCATCCAAACAATATAGAGAAAAATTACTTCTTCATTAGAGCTAAATGCACTATTTATTTTTCTAATTACTGTTAAGGGGCTGGTAAAAGAAATTATGGCATATTATTACAATGAAATGTTCTGTAGCTCATTAAAAATATTAGAGAAGATCCATATTTCCATGATGAAAGCAAATACTAGTAGACTAATATGTATTGTATAATACTAATTCTTTAAACAAAATTAAAATAATTCCCCTTTGTTAGTCTTTTATCTTTGTGTATGTCAACAGTATTACAGAAGGAAATCTAGAAAGATTCAATGAAAAGTTGGGCTATGGATTTGAGTGGGGGAAATTTTACTTTTATATTCCTATGTAATGTTTGGGTTTTATTTATGTTGATGTTTTATTTTTATATTTAAAAAATTAATTTGATTATTTTAAAGATCACTTGGTTTTCTCAGACCCTGCCTTTTAAATGTATGCTATCATGGATTGGTAGAATCAACATCATTAAAATGTCCATACTACCCACAGCAATCTATAGATTTAATACAATCCCCATTAAAATACCAATGGCATATTTCACAGACCTAAAACAAACTCTCCAAAAATTCATCTGGAATAATTCACCTGAGTAGCCACAAAAATCTTGAGAAAGAACAACAAAACTGGAGGGATCAGAATACCAGATATCAAGCTATATTACAAAGTCACTGTTCTCAAAACTGCCTGATACTAGCACAAGAACAGACATATAGATCAATGGAACGAATAGAGAACCCAGAAATCGACCCAAGCCATTATGCTTAATTAATATTTGACAAAGGAGGCAAGAACATACAATGAAGTCAAGACAGTCTCTTGATGGTGTTGAGAAATGGTGTTGGGAAAATTGGACAGATACATGCAAAAAAAAAAAAAAAAAAAAGAAACTAGACCACCAACTTATACCACACACAAAAATAAACTCAAAATGGATAAAGCACTTAAACGTAAGACGGGAAACCATAAAAATCTTAGAAGAAGCCATAGACAGCAAAATATCAGACATATATCATAGCAATATTTTTTCTGATACAGCTCCTAGGGCAATGGAAACTAAGGAGAAAATAAATAAATGGGACTACATCAAAATAAAAAGCTTCTGCACAGCAAAAGAAATCATCAACAAAACAAGAAAGCCCACTGCACAGGAGAACATATTTGCCAATGTTACATCCGATAAGGGTTTAATCTCCAACATTTATACAGAACTCATACAACTTAACAAAAGGAAGATAAAACAATCCAATAAAAAAATGGGCAAAGGACTTAAATAGGCACTTTTTGAAAGTGACATACAGAAGGCTAAGAGACATATGAAAACATGCTCAAAGTCACTAATCATCTGAGAGATGCAAATCAAAATGACAATGAGATACCATTTCACACCTGTCAGAATAGCTATTATCAACAAATGAACAAATAACAAGTGCTGGCGAGGATGTGGGGAAAAAAGGAACCCTTGTGCACTGCTGGTGGCAATGCAGACTGGTGCAGCCACTGTGGAGAACGGTATGGAGTTTCCTCAAAAAACTGAAAATGGAACTCTCATTTGATCCAGTGATCCCACTTCTAGGAATATATCCCAAGAAATCAGAAACACCAATCAGAAAGGACATATGCACCCCTATGTTCATAGCAGCACAATTTACAATAGCTAAGATTTGGAAACAGCCTAAGTGCCCATCAGCAGATGAGTGGATTAAAAAATTGTGGTACATCTACACAGTGGAATACTACGCTGCTATAAAAAAGAAAGACCTTTTACCTTTCCTAACAGCATGGATGAACATGGAGAGCATTATGCTAAGCGAAATAAGACAGTTGGAGAAAGAGAAAGATCACATGATCACTCGTTTGTGGAATATAATGAACAACATAAAGTGATAAAAATAAAAAAGTGGGGTGAGAGCATGTACTGAGGGGTGTGGGTGGCTGGGGAGAGATCAATGTGGGAAAAAGATGACATATGTAATACTATATGTAATACTTTAAACAATAAAGAATTAAAAAAATAAAGCATAATTGTTGTACACTAGGGCGGGAGGTTTAAAATAACAGAAACTCAAATCAGTTTATGTAAAACAGCAGATTTTTAAAATTTTTAGTGTTCATCTTTGGTTTCTGCTGCCCTCTATGAGCTGGCTTCCTTCCACATGGGCAGTGTTGTGAAGGAAACAGCTGCTGGCAACGTTGGCACTCACTTCCCCATGGCTTTACCAAGATGCACAACAGAGCACTTTTCCCCAGTCACAATGAGCAACTTCGATGATATCAACATGTGTTATTTTCCAAAGCCCTGGAAGAATCCCTAACATAAGGAGTGGTGTTTGCAGACGTATGCTACATGATTGCTCCAAGACCCAAGGCCAATTATTGTGGCAAAGAAAACACAACCACAGTCAAAGAAGGCAGTCTGTTTTCCAAATCAAGGAGAGGTGCTAGGCAGGCAAAACCCACAACACACACACGCAATATTTAGGAAATATATTTAGATATTACTATGATTAATGAAGTACAAATTATTTAGATATGTTAATAAATTAATAGTAGCTTTTGTTATTATAGTTTTTCTCAAACATTAGACAGTACAAATATAAATTCTTTTTTTGTAGGAGGGGGATAAACAATTTTGTTAGCATTTAAAAATTTTTCCATGTTGACAAAGTTGAGACCACTGGATGAAGTCTGAACTAGATCATTGACAGTATTAATGGAGATGGGGAGAGATTTTGGTAGTAGAAAGTAAAGAAGTTGGGGACTGCCAATTATGGGGGCTGAGAAGAGGGAAGAGTAAAAATTATATTGTACAAATGTTCTGGTAATTATTTTAAAACTTCACAATGAAATAAGAGTATTCAGATATGTGACAGATAAGAATCAAACATAGTAACAAATATTTTGTCTTTCTGTTTTGTATTTTACTCAATACATTTATTCAGAAAGAACATATCTTTTATTATTGTTCACTTAAGACAGTGGAGGGTTACTATGTAAAAGTGAGTGTGGAAATGCTAAACCTAGGGAGAAGTGAGCAGATTAGGGAGACAGGTGCAGCACTTTTGTATTGGGTTTGGTTTCTGCAAGGAGCATTTTCTGTAGCAAATGCTTGATAGTACAATCAAAATGTTTTTAGCAGAACAAATACTGAGCAAATCCCATTGCCTCTGAGGATGAGAAAGGGTGACTCAATAGTGGCATTCCTGTGTTGGTCAGATAGTGAGTATACTTGAAGCTGTGAATAAACTGAAGTGCTTAGAGAGGTTGAAATGGTCAGCTATTACATTTGAAAAATGTTTTTCACTTTAAGAAACATTGCCACCATCATGAACAACAAAAACATATTTTTGAACACCAACTATTTGATGTAGCTCTATGGTTTCTGAAATGATTGTAAATTGCCTTTTGCTTCCAACAAGGAAATTCATTAAGGGAGAATATGACATCGGTCTCTGCTTCCTAATTTAACTCAATGTCTACCTAGGCCATATAAATCATGGTTAATTCAATGCTTAATGTTGTTGGCCCAAAGAAAAGTCAATTCATTGGAACACATTATAATAAAGGGTGTTTCCTGGGACTGTCCAATCTGGACTTTAGGATCTCCCGTGAAAATGGTAGGTTCAGCCTTTTCTTGACAATATTTTTTTCATAGATGTAGGAAACCACATTGTGAAACTTATTTTACGTTAGAGTGTTTATACATTAAGTTAATTATGTTAAAATACTTAAAAAATAAACATCTTGAGCAAATTGAATTTACACTAGAAATGTAAGGATTTTTAACATTAGAAAATATTTTAATGTAATTAACCAAAAGACATAAAGGAGAAGGGTATGGAGGTGGAAGAGGGTACAGGGGAGATAAATAGTGATGGAACAATTAAAGTAAATTAAATTAAAAGAAAAAATATATAGCTGTATTGAAGAGAAGAGGCATATGATAAAATTCCCCACATCTATTCAAGAGAAAAACTCACAGCAAACTAGAAATAGAAAATAGGGATAGCTATATTCCTACCCAATATCAAGACTAAACATCACATCTATCATTAGGAGCATTTTAATTCGTGTCAAAAACAATGAATGGATGCTCACTGTATCTCCACTAATCAAATTATACTGGAAGCTTTAGTCAGCTCAGTAGGTTGGGAAAAAGTAATAAAACATGTAATGGTATTAAGAAAACTAAATACAGCTCTCACTCTTTACAGATAAGAAGATGGTCTACATCTGTGGTTCTCAACCTTCCTAATGTTGCGACCCTTTAATACAGTTCCTCATGTTTTGGTGATCCCCAACCATAAAATTATTTTCTTTGCTACTTCATAACTGTAATTTTGCTACTGTTATGAATCATAATGTAAATGTGTTTTCCAATGGTTTTAGGCGACCCTGCTAGCGGTTCTCTAGAACTGCTGCTGTAGAGCCTAAGACCATCGGAAAGCATAGATATTTACATTATGATTCATAACAGTAGCAAAATTAGTTTTGAAGTAGCAAAGAAAATAATTTTATGGTTGGGGGTCATCACAACATGAGGAACTGTATTAAAGGGTTGGGGCATTAGGAAGGTTGAATAGACAATTCAAGAGAATCTACTGGCAAGTCATTGAATCCATCTAGGAGAGCTCACACAGCGACTGATAGACAGTAAGTTACAAAGTTAATTGTGATCTCAGACATCAGAAAATATTTTTTTAAATTGAAAATGTAGTTTTGAAAAGAGAAAATATAAGTACTTAAGAAAATCTAACAAATGTGGTTTTAGGTTTTTATAGAGAGAACTAGAAGCCCGATGCACAAAGATTCATGCTAGAATGGGCTTTCCTTTCCCTGGCTGCCAGCACTGCCTTTCCACTCCGGCCGAGCCCCTTTCCACTCAGGCCCCTGAGCTACCTCTTTTGGCTCCAGTCCCGCCTTCCCACGCTGCCCAGAGGCCCTGAGAGACCGGAAGTGGGGCAGAACAACGCTAGTGTCCCACCTGCCCCCATCACTTGGCGCCTGTGTATGCAAATTAACCGCCATCTTTGTTGGGTTAATTTGCATATAACTCCTGATTGGCTGGTGATGTAGAAGAGGTACGGTCAATTTACATGTTTGTCTATTATTAGGTAAGATTATAAAATTCTATAAAAGGATATATTAAAATACCTGAGTAAAAGGAAGTTTACCATTTGGAGAATTTAAAAGAACATATATGTTACTTAGCTTCTAATTAACTTTAATTTTTATTACAATCCCACATAAAGTTCCAATAGAGTTTTTGTGATTTTAAATGAAAATGTGAAAGCTGATTAAAAAATTCTCATGTATCAATAGAGAGTCTATATATTCCTAACAATTTAATGAATATAGGCAGTACATATTCATCTGAGCAGATATGAAGACTTGTGATGAAAGTGTACAATAAAAAGTGACAAAATTGATGCAGAGTTTAAATACTAAAGTAGTACAACTGAGGGCTAAGAATGAGACTCATGCATATGATGACATTTTATACACTATAGAGGTGTCATTACAAATGCAGGAAGGACGGGTCTATTTCATACATGGTGCTGGGATACTAAAATTAATCCCTATCTCATAGTATACATAAATGCACTTAAGACAAACTAAAAGGCCTGAATGTAAAAAGCAACACTTTAGAACATATAGCAAAAATGTTTGAGAAAATCATTATGACTTCATCATAGGGAAGACTTTCTTAAATAAGATGCAAAAAACACAAACTAAAAGTTAAACAAATTGATAACTTGGTTTACATAACATTATAAATTTTGCCTTTCCAGACACTGTAGTCAAAGACAAGTCATATCTTGAGAAAAAGATATTTCCAACAAAAGATTAAGAAGGAAAGAGAGAAACATCAATGATGAGAGAGAATCACTGATCTGCTGCCTCCTGTACTCCCCCTACGGGGGATCAAGCCTGAAACCCCAGGCATGGGCCTTGACTGGGAATCAAATGGTGACCTCCTGAATCATGGTTTGATGCTCAACCACTGAGCCACACCAGCCCGGGCTATAAATGTTAATTTTTACTGTAAAAGTCGTATGTCTTCAAGGAAGAATAATTTATAACCCAGGTTTTTAAGTGCAGAAAGATTTTATTGACTGCTTTAGAAGGATTCGATTTAGATAATATTGGTCTCTAAAATACCTACAGAAAGTACTTGCAAAAATAAATTCATAAACAGAAACCAGGGAAGGAAAGGAAAATTAAATGTGTGCCAAGTGTTAAGAGAAAACTGCAGGGAAGATACTTAAAAGTTTATAGAGAATGATTTGTTCGATGGTCGTTTCGGATTCTCTTCACTCTACTTCTTTCCTATAAAGTGGCATTTTCTTCTCCAGAACTAATCAGAAGAATGTTTGAGTTTTGAAAGTACATGTTTTAAAATTGATAAAAATGATGTATTGTCTTATGCTCAAATTAGTAAATTGATATGGCACTGAATGAACAGCAGGACATAAAAACACTTTTGAAGAGTATTCTGAAGCATTACTGATGCTTTTTTTGTACTAACTGCTCATTTCCTAAATAGATTTATTTGATAGCTTTTCTCATTTAATAAAAGGATGAATTAGAAAAATATGAACAGATTGTAATAACCAAAAATAAGTGAACTTGACAACCTGGAAGATGAGCAGTTGCCAGTGGACTGAATAATAATGTGGAGAACTTTGGCATGTACGATTTATGTATGAATGAAAAATAAAATTTTGACATTTAAGTTTAGAACAGACTGCTTAGGAGTGGATCTTGGAAAAAATAACATTTTTAATACCCTAAAAATATTTTTCTAAAATATATTGGTGACTGTGTTTTAACTAATATTTTTAAATATCCTATCCTCCTCCTCTCCTCCTTTCTTCTTTCATTTCAAAAATGCAAAAATAAAATCCTGGTAAGGATAACTATAATGAGGACTATAGTTTTGCCCATTTTGATTCTATATTATCCATAAAAGTAAGAAAATCACACTTAGATTCCTGGTAGAAATCTTTTTACTTAACTAAAGAAAGGTTTGTCAATGGAACTTTAAGGAAAAACACACACCTTCCTCCTGCCCTATGGTACAATTTTGAATTGCATAATTCAAATAATTAATGGTTTATTTTAATCTTGACAGATTTGAGAGGGGACCATTTTGGGGAATAGAAAATAATTGTAGAATCTAGGTTTTCATGACACAGAATTGAAGTGACAAATGCTTTAGTTTACTATTGCTCTTAGTAAATCTCTCATCCATAGAATAAAGAAACTCATGTTTATATGGGTGCTCTCAAGTATATGGTATGTTTGATTCTTTAAGTGCCTTGTGGTGCAGTTGCTTTGAGCAGTAGAATAAAAAATGAGCTTAAGAAATTGGAAAACTGAGTCTAGGGCTACAAGTTAATTCAAGACAAATTTGGCTACAAGTCTTAGTTTTTCCATCTAAAAAGAGATAATAATATAGTACCTTTCTGTATTAGTTATTGTTCTCCAGAGAAACAGAAGCAACAGGATGTGTTGCAGGAAGAGTTGCAGTTTGAGTTCAAAGGCAGGCTGCTGGCAGAATTCCTTCTTGGAAGGAGAGGTGTCAATTTTATGGACAGAGAGGATGCTTTGCATGGGTGCATCTAGCTGTATTAAATGTGATGTAAGCATAGGCAGGCATGGCTCTGCGTTGTAGACAACTGAAGAGATATGGACCATCTAATAAGAGGAGCATCTACATTTGAACAATCAGAAGCCCCATGCCATTGAAGGATAAACTCTTTGAGTTTTCTCTGTTTTTGAGGTAGGTTTCTAGACAGGAAGCCCAGAAAAACAAGCCCTGACCTTTAATACAGTATACAGAAAGTGCCAGAGCCTCCCACACCTTCCTGGGCCAGAATTTGCCCATAGGGTGACCAAGTGCAAAATCCCTACAGTAGCCATTGCCACCTGGGAGCCACCAATACACTTCTTTTGGAAGAGTCATTTGTAGCTATGAGATTTGCACATAGTTAAATTTGTGAATCTATAATTTATGTATTTTTCATGAATTCATAGAGGCATGCAATTTTGAATGAATGGAAAGGCTGTGAAGTAGACTTTCTTTTCTACTAAAAATGCTTAAGATATCAAATAATAAGCACTCAGGATAAAAACTATATGAAACTAAAAAAAACACCAAAACAATCAAAATCCTAATTTTCTCTAGGATGGGTATTTCATGCTATTTTTTAAAAATGTGAAATACCCAATTCTTTCTGTAAATAAAATGTCCCTCCTCACTTTTGGGTCCTGTGCTATGCTGGTCCCCTAAACTTATGCTCAGGGCCTTCAGTCTTTTGGAGATGAGGGAGCAAGTGATTGGAGACAGTGTTCTCAGGAGGACTGTGCGAGGAGGTGAAGGAAGCAGAGTAGGGGTAGGGTAGAAGCAGGGCACAGGTGTGGGCTCAGCTGACACCATCTCAGGCTGAGCCCATGAGGAGTTCTGCAGCCTGAATGGTGGCTTTCCTCTGAGTGCAGAAGGTACACTTTGCAGGAAAACCAGCCACACTCTTGGAAACAGTTTCAGCTTAGGTGAGATGGCTGGGACTTGGTACTGCCTATCAGCCAGCCACTGGCTGTGGCTGTGGGTGTCCCCCAAGGCAGGGATAATCTTTCCATACATTTTTAAGCTGGGTGACCTCAATTGGTGGGTGGGATTTCTCCCAAGAAGGTACCACTATGAGTTCTTAGCACCTACACTGTGAGCAACTGGGGGGTAATTACACCAGCACAGGAGAGGATCGGAGTGGGAAGCCAGGAGTTTCCATGACATTCAGTGTGCTTAGCAGGAATCTAGTGTGATCCGCTTCATAGTTCCTTAAAGACCACCTGGACAAATAGGGTAGGTAACTACCCACCCCAAAATCTGAATATTCAACTCATATTTCCTTGAGTTGAATATTGCTCTCTTCAAATGGCTCTCATATATAATGAAAATTAGAGATAACATGAGGTCCTTAACTTCCAAATGAAAATTAGCTTCTGGGAATTAGAAGGATCTTAAGGCAGAGGAAGATCACTGGCTGGGAATAAAAAAGGGAGAAGCAAAGCTTCAAGATTTGAAGGAGTGGATGCCCCAGGGACAAAGGCATCCCAAACACCTTTGCCTCATTTTCTCCATTTGCCCAGTCGAGCAGCTACCCCAGCTACCCTGCCCTCAACTCTGGCAAGCTGTTACAGCCATACCCACTCAGGACGACTGCAAAGAAATGCCAGTGGAGGCCTACATTGGATTAACTATTAATAAGGCTGAGAAACAAAGAACATGGGGAGCAACGCAATAATGCTCTTTCACAGTAGAAGCTGCAAAACTGAATGAACTCCCATATGATATGAGAGGAAAAAAGCAAGTCTAAGTCTGTGAAGGAAAAGAGGAAGAGAGAAAAGAAGTCAGGGGTGTTCATAATAAAAGGCCGTTCTTTCAAACCATCTTGACATAAATAGGCAGTCAGAAGAGCTGCTTGAGAAAAGAGATGATTTATTAAGGAACCTGAGTATAGAGTTCTTAACAAATTGTGATTTGAAAAAAAAAAGGCTTTGACAGAATTCACAATTAATGACGAAGGGAAAACACCATCACTGTCAGAGCAAGAAACTGCTGATCTCCCAGCTTCGGGCTTCAGCTGTTAAATCAGCATGTGGGCAGTAAAGAGCCTACAATGAAACAGGTGTCAAGAGGAAAGTCCAGGCCAAAACCTTTGCATTCATGATGATTTATTTGGTGGAAAGCCAATCCTTTTGGGATTCACATATTATTTATAACTTTTCTGGTTGTAACAAACGTCTCCATTTGAACTACATGTGAATAATTTAACTGTGCCACTGCATAAAATTTTATGAGCTGGGCCTTTGTTTTATACTGATTCTCCAGTAGTAGCAAATGGGAGAGAGAAAGGTAAAGAACAAACTTCCACAGGTTAAAAGGACGCAAGCCGCTTTTCCTGATCGGATTTGAGAAGTTGAGCTTTTTCTGGCCACTGGAAAGGAAAGAGTTGTATCTCTGAAAATGCCAAAGAAAGCAATGTAACAGACCTTTTTCCCCAGTGTA
Source organism: Corynorhinus townsendii (assembly GCA_026230045.1). NCBI lineage: Eukaryota > Metazoa > Chordata > Mammalia > Chiroptera > Vespertilionidae > Corynorhinus > Corynorhinus townsendii. The sequence goes on along the minus strand of JAPDVU010000006.1, from coordinate 109,918,919 downwards.
TTTTCCTTGGGATAGATACATAAATGCATTTCTCTTCACAAAGGTTCAATTTGAATGCGAATGTCAGATAATTTGCTAGAAAGCTCTTATCTACATCATGTTTGCTGTTTTTCATGATCACTAAAATGTCTCGTATTCAAACAGTACAAGTATTTCTTATACAAGCTATAAAACAGTAGTCATTTCTTTCAATAAAACTCTAACAAAGTGACTGCTTGAATACTAATAACAACAGCAATAATATGAGTAACATCCAATGAATGTTATATGCCAGACAATGTCCTAAGTGCTTTATGTGTATTAAATCATTTAATGCTCGGAGTATTCTTTTGAGATAGGGTGATGATTAATTTTATGTGGCAACTTGACTGGGCCATGGTGCTCAGATATTTGGGTAAACACTACGTGGATGTTTATGTGAAGACTAGAGGCCCAGTGCACGACATTCATGCACTGGGGTTGGGGTTGGGGGTCCCTCACAGCCCAGCCTGTGCCCTTTAGCAGTCCGGGAACCCTCAGGGGATGTCCAACTGATGGCTTAGGCCCACTACCCATCTCAGCTTTAGTTGTACATCCTTAGTGCGGCTGTAGAGGCCGGAGAGGCTCCTGCCACCACCGCTGAGCTCACCAACTGTCAGCCCAGCTTGTGGTGCAGCGGTGCTCCCCTTGTGGGAGTGCACTGACCACTAGGGGACAGTTCCTGTGTTGAGTGTCTGCCCTCTGGTGGTCAGTGCGCATCATAGTGACCAGTCATTCCACTGTTTGGTTGATTTGCATATTACTCTTTTATTATATAGGATTTTGTTTCCTGGGTTGTTGGTTGGTTGGTTTGTTGTTTCAATGAGATTAACATTTAAATCAGTTAACTTTGAATAGAGCAGATTGCTCTCCACAATGTTGGTGGGCCTCATCCAATCAGCTGGCTCCTTTGCTCAGGGTCTCAAAAACTGTAATCAAGGTATCCGCTGGGCATTCTTCCTTTCTGAAGCTTGGTGTCCTCTTCCAAGTTGTTAGTCAAGTTCATTGCCTGGCAGCTCTATGGCTGAGAGTCCTTGCTTCTTACTGGCTGTTGCTGGGAGTCATCCTCAGGTCACGAACAGCAGTTAACATTATGGCTTTGTGCTCCTTGAAGGGAGCAGGAGAGTCTCCCTGTCCCATGTGTCACCATGGAGTATCATAAACTTAACCTAATCAAGGCAGTGAGATGCCAGCACCTTTGCCATATTCTATTGGTTAGAAGCAAATTACTATTCCTGCCCACATTTAAGAGGAAGGCAGCTTACATGGAGTAGGTTATTGGGGATCACATTCAGGTGTTTCTGTCACACTCCCTCACCAAAGATCTCACAGGGCTACCGATGCAGGTTAGGGAAACATAGCCCAGAGCTGCAGATGCTCGTTTCAGCTGCCGTTTTCTCCCCCATTTAATTGGGGGTGATATAATGTATTGGCTTTTCTGGGGCAGGGTGACAATTTGCCATAAAATGCTTTGATGCCATGATGAAAGGCTCTTTATAAAGCCAAAGTACATTTTTCCCCAAAAAAGAGAAATAGAAAGAAATCATCTGTTGCTAGGGAAACCACAACCTTTCACTGTGCTTACTTAGAAAAGAAACATATTCAAGACTCTCCTCTGTAGAAACAGAAATTGTGCTCTATGTTGATGAGAATAAACAAAGAAAATTGTCATTCTTTCCTGTAAAAAAATCCATTATCTTGTGCCTTGCTGAAAATATTTTATTCTTAGGGGTTTAATTCAAGATTCACCCCTTCCCCCTTATAATTTTTGTCTTGCTTGCATATAAGACTTCCTTTGAAGTTGGCAGAATCTTTGGGTTTGGACAAAACATGAGGAGCTGAAGGGATATTGGGCAAGTTAGCAAATCCCATTCCAGGCAGCGTGGCTGAGAGGCTGTGGGTCTCCCCCTCCCATGCAGATGTGCCTGGGAGCTAAGTCAGGAAAGTCTCAGAGTGGTTTTTTTCTACTATTCACTCTTAGTCCATTGTCAGTCTCCACGTATTACTGCTTAATAATCAATAATACAGATACTGTGGTTCAAATACACTTTTAGAAAGGTATTTCTATTTTCAAGTATCAGACATTTTAGCTAGAATGGTTTGATAAGGTTAGACTCTAAACACAGACCCTTTGGATCCAAGTCTTGTCCTTCGGGGCACAATAGAGGCTTCCTCTCCCAGTGCCTGCTGATCAGACGCACTGAGCGCTGGCTCCAATCTGCTGGGCAGACCGCTGCCCTCTCTTCAAATCCAACAGACCTACTAGCTAGAGTCTCTTCCAGGATTTTCTGGGGATGTTTTACTTATGAAAGTGTGGAAAAGAGACAGGATGGGGCAAGGAGGAGATAATAACTTTGTGTCTTGGACACAACCCTAGTTAGCTTTACTTGAAACCTAAAAATGAAGAGAAAAGACATCTGAAAAATGAGGAGAATATTATTTTGGATTGACTTTGTATGCAGTCTGTAGGGCACTAATTCTGCTATTCGTTGCTATAGGAAAAATATCCTAAAGCGGATTTTCTGTCTTCTCTTCCTAAGTAAGGAGCTGTGTGTTATTGAAGTTGTTCTCACCTATTCCTCCGAAAGGCCCACAGCCATCAAGGGGCTGGGGAGAAGAGCTGTGGGCTCCGGAATCCACATTATCCAAAACCTGTCTTCTGGGCAAGCAGAGCACCACAGAGGGTTAGCTGCAATGTGAACTTTAGACAGTTAACTAATAAAGGGAATGATTATGTTATTTCTTCCGTTTGTCTCAGGTGTCCCTTTCATACATAGCTTTGCTCTATGAGTCAAGGCCTGTGCTGATGGGACAATATTTTATTCAGTATTGTGATGACTATATTAAAGCTTGTCATTTTGAGCTGCTAAGTTCTCTCTTGGAAAAATTCTCAAGTGACCACACAGTTTAAACTGATCTCACACTGAAAATTATGAACACAACGCAAATAAGTACGGTAGTCCCTGTCACACGTGGGGGATATGTTCCAAGTCCCCAGCGGATGCTTGAAACCTCGGATCGTGCCAAACCCTATTAGCCCTGTGTTTTTCTGCACACACATCCCTGCGGCAAAGTCTAACTTATAAATTAGGCACAGTAATAGATTATTATGAGAACAATCATAGTAATATATTCCTGTGAATGTTCTCTCTCTCTCACTCTCTCTCTTTCTCTCCTCTCAAAATACTGTGTTATTTTCAGACAGGGGTAGATGGTGGGTAATTGAAACCATGGAAAGAGAAACAGCATTTAAGGAAGGACAACCATATGGAATAAAAAAATGCATTCTTTAGTTCAACATAAAACAGTTAAGGTGTAATATTTAAAATAATGGTTTGAATCACTATTTGCCATAGTCTTTTATATCAAAGAACTATATGGATTAGATTTCTGTTATCATTCGATCTTGATAAGGTTTAAATTTATAACTTTTTTACAGGAGAATGATAGCAATTTTCAACTGCATCTGCCCACAGTTGGGCAGACATTACATGAGGCAAGATATGAGAATAATGGAAATTATATGGATAATTTTATCTAGGGGATATAAAAATGATAAGAGTTTGAAAAGGCAGTATGTCATTGTGTTCCCTAATTTTCAATATTATTATAATAATTGAAAAATCAAATTTTTGATTAGAAGCTAGGAGTAAAACTGCTAATATTCTTCTAATTATAAGTTATGGGCAGCACAATGGTAGCTAATAGCACTAGACACTTTGTTGGCACTCAGTAGTAAAAGAAAACCAAATTAAAACTACTCAGTTTGACATGGTTGCATACCAATAAGGAATAGCTGTTTTTAAACTCTTCTTCAAAAGTGAACCTGACAGGCTACTCCAAAAATATCTAACCACTTTCTCTGCCTCATAGGTTTCTGTGTTGCTGGGAAATGAAAAGCATCAAGAACATAAATGAAATGGGCAGGGAGAGTAAGAGTAATTGGGAATACTTGACTGTGGTTAGCCTGTTCTGCCTAAATATACGGAGTATAATGGCTTACTGTGGTAAATTGACCCACCAAATTTATTTACTGGTAGTCCAGCCATTTGCTAGTTTAGATCGATTCACAGTCTATGTACTTCTCTGGGAGAAGTAATTTCATAGACACAAAAAGAGAATTAAAGTTAGATATAATTTTACAAAACAATTGAAGGGAAACACCCTCCCGCTGAGTTTGAGAAAAACATCTCTTTCAACGTCAAATTAAGCTTAATTCTAGACCACACTCAAGTATTTTTCCTTTTTGGAAAAATTGTTGGAAATGGCAATAATCAGATTATTTGGAAATCATTTAATTACCTTGGATCAGGTACTAAGGCATAGTCATGATCGGTATATTTAGTGGTTATAGGATTTAAAGTAAGATTCATCCATCAAGGTTTGTAGTCAGCCTATTCTAAAAGTTAATAATTATGTCCTTTTCCAACCTGTTCCATGTACTCAGCTGCCTGTGAAGTTGTCCTGAAAAATATTTTCAATAGACATTGACAATGAAAATGGTGGAGGTTTCAAACATGTGATTAGAAAATCTGCTAATCTTGTTCATTGGCCAGATAATTTCATGTGACTTGTCAGCAGCCAGCAGAGGGATTTCATTACAGGCTCATTGTTTCTGCCTTGTTTTGCTCTGTGGAAGAGGAGCAGAGGTGCACCAGACTGGTATTTTTCAAGCCTCACACTGACAGAAATATAAATGCCGATATAACATTTTATAGTTGAAAAGGAACTTAGCAATCAACAAATGATAGATCTGAGACCCAGAGAGGTAAAACAGTTTTCCTCAAGTCATAAAGAGAGATAGAATTGAGCTGAGACAAAAGTGAGTATTTCCTGGTTCTCAGCTCAGTGCATTCACAGCACACCATGAAGGCATCAGAATTTGTTTTAATTGTGTGAAGTAAATATAAAAGTATTACATTGTAATTTTCAAGACTCTTTGTGTACTTCCATAGGACATGTTTTCCAAATGATTTTGAAAGCTTAAGGTAACATCTGCTGCTCTTAAATAAATGAAACATTATTATTCTTTATAAATTCTCTTTGCTTCCATTCTAAGTGCCAAATCAGTATACAAGCTGTCAGTATGTTCATTAACACACACACACACACACACACACACACACACACACACACACACACACACCAGAAAGTGGTTTAAAAAGTCTTATTAGGGAAGTGATGAGCTGAACTAGGGTCAAGGTTATGGCTCTACTATCTCTACTTGGATGTGATTGGTGACTAATTTCTGTAGTCCCACAGATGCTACACTATACAGAAACACCAAGGAGATTAAGCAATGAATTAAACATTTTTTTTATTAAGGTAACCATTTAAAATGAGACCAGAAATATATTTGGTTAGAATTCAGTGTTCCTTCTGTAAATTGTTTTAATAGCAATGCTGGTTGGTTTTTTAAAGCACTTAAAAGAGTGCAAATGCGCCCCAAAATTACTTAATAGCCTATGGTCACTTAGAGCTAAGTGGTTAAGTGCTAACAGCAAGGGTTCCAGCCTGTATTTTTGCTGAAATCACAAACTTGTTATTTGATAGAACTTTAGCGTAAGCTGGTCTTGCCAGATACACTGAGACAAAAAAGTTAGCAAGAAATGATACTGGATAGAACCACTAATACCACAGAAGACTAGTTAGCCTAACTTATACTTAACTTCTGAATAAAGAACAGTTGTTTTTTTAAATTCATAAATTCATTATTTAAAAAATACATATATATATATATATTTATTGATTTCAGAGAGGAAGGGGGAGAGAGAGAGAGAGAGAGAGAATGAATCATTGATTGGCTGCCTCCTGCATGCCCACACTGGGGATTGAGCTCACAACCTGGGTATGTGCCCTGACTGGGAATAGAACTGTGATCTTCTGGTTCATAGGTCCAACACTCAACCACTGCGCCACACCAGCCGGGCTGAGAGCAGTTCAGAAAGGAACTACTAGTACATGTTGGAGAGACGAGAGTTTGGCTTTGACATCCTCAAGTCAAGCTGTAAATCTCAGTGGCTATCTAAAACTTGCCATTTTTAGTGGTTTGCATAGCCAGTAACTATGAATCCACATGTCCTATTTAATATGATTCTGATTGCTGGACATGATGCTGAAGTAATATATTATTAAGGAAGTTAACTTGCAAAGTGAGGGTTTGGGAAATCTTGAAAGATCCAAGAAATCTACTCAGATGTCAATTAATTTTTTTTCATGTTACTTTCTGATGATTTCTGTGATGAAATATTTTTGTGGTTTTTAAACCTGGGAAAAATTTTAATGAGTATGTTTTGGTAGGACATTTTACTCTCAATTCTGTCACCTTGACATTGTCACTTGGTCCAGTACAATGAGAATACCCCCCAGATCTTGAAATTGGGTACAAATATTACCTCAGCTGAATAACAGTACTTCTTAGTGACTCTTGTGATATGTCAGGGTTGGCAAACATTTTCTGTAAAGGACTAGGTGGTAAATGTTTTAGGTTTTGTAGGCCATGTGGTCTCTGCCACAACTATTCAGCTCTGCTGCCACAGTGGGGAAGTAGCCACAGACAGTAGGACAATGAATGAGCATAGCGTATTCCAATGCAACATTATTTACAAAATCAAACGGTAGGCTGGATCTGGCAAAAAAGTGTAGTTAGCCAAACTCTAGATCATAGTTAACTATCTGGAGGGAAACAATTTTTTTTTTATTCCTAAGTTTTAAAAGTTTCTTTGCTAACTCCTGGGAGGAGGATTCCATCGAATGAGTTTTGGAGAACCAACTATTTGTAAATGTATTTCAATTCAGGGGATATGTAGATATACTATATTAAGGTTAGTAGGAAGTAAAAGGAAAAAATCTATTCTCTTCATTTATCAAATTATAAGGTAGTCTAAGGCTACCTCTTAGAGAATTTACAAAATAAATGTAGCTGGTTTGTTAAAGCCAGTTACAGTCTGGAAGTCCACTAAACAGAATGAATTATCCAGCCCAATGGCAAACCATGGCTCGCGAGCCACATGCGGCTCTTTGGCCCCTTGAGTGTGGCTCTTCCACAAAATACTATGGCCTGGGAGAGTCTGTTTTGAAGAAGTGGCGTTAGAAGAAGTTTAAGTTTAAAAAATTTGGCTCTCAAAAGAAATTTCAATCGTTGTACTGTTGATATTTGGCTCTGTTGATGAATGAGTTTGCCGGCCACTGATCCAGCCCATTAATTTAAGAATTGGCTTGTGTAGTGATGATTTCTCTAGTTATTGATACTCTCATTTTCAACTTGGCCAATGGAAAGATAACTTTCCTTTAGAATTAATCCCTTAGATTTTGGAAAAAAAATAGTGATGATTCGTATTTTTGAAACATACTGCTGGTCATCTGAATTTATTGTTTAGACTTTATAATACTACTAGGTAAATAAATAACCATTGGGCAACAAAGTTGCTTTAGGAAAACCAGGTAGTCTGCCAAAATTAAAAAACAACATTAAAATCAAATATAGGAAAAGTTTGACATATTCTGCATGCTATTTTAATGAATATTTCATTTGGTGTTTAGTCTCTGTTTAGGGAGCAGAAGCTATGAGAGGTAATGTTTCTAGATATACAGGAGTGAGCAAAAGTAGGTTTAGAGTTGTGAGCATGTGAAACACAGTTAATAAAGCTATTGTCATAATCATAACCTGAATGTCTTTTTCCATATGAAGAACTGTAAACCTACTTTTGCTCACCATCTTATAAATGTGTTTTTAAAAATTAAATAACAAATAGACTGATCAGGCTTCAGTGTTAGGACTAGCAATAGAATTGTAGCATATGATGAAAATAATAGGACCAATATGTAAATACCTTAAGTAAGATTTTTATGAGTTCAATAATGAGGGGAAATTAATAAAAATGTTTGTTAAAGTATGAAGATGATAAGCAGGCATGTAAAGTTTAATTTAATCACTGATTCTAGAAAGAACAAGGTATGATGGCCAGCATATAAGAGGCCTTCAATGTTCTTTCCTTCTGGTATTCATTCCCTATATTGGTTTCCTGCCACAGTGAATGAGTACTGACCAGTGTGACCTATAGAATGTGTCAGAAATGCTATGTGGCTTTTGAGGCTAGATCATAAGAGGCATTTTTAGCATCTGATTTGCTCTCAGAGTGCTAATATATTTTTATTGTATGTATTTAAAGTGTCTAACATAGTTTGGTATACACATACATAGTGAGATGAATACAAAAGTCAAGCTAATTAACATATCTTCTCACCTAATTACCTTTTGTGTGTGTGTGTGTGTGTGTGTGTGTGTGTGTGTGTGTGTGTGATGAGAACATCTTAAATCTATTCACTGATCATATTTCCAGAAATCAGTAGAGCAGCAATGTTTAACCTTTTTATTCTCATGGCACACGTAAACTAATTATTAAAATTCTGTGGCACACCAAAAAAACATAATTTTTGCCAATCTAATTTTGATTCATTCACAATGGACAGCTATTGTGTTGGCTATTGTCATTTTTTAATTTCACAATCTAAGGAAAAGAAGTCAGTCTTCTGACTAAATAGTCAGGAATTGTATGTTTTAAAAATTCTTGTGGCACACTGGTTGAAAATTGCTGGAGTAGAGTATTATCTATGTATTAGAGACCCGGTGCATGAAATTTGTGCACGGGGGTGTGTGTCCCTCAGCCCTGCCTGCACCCTCTCCAATCTGGGACCCCTCGAGGGATGTCCGACTGCCCGTTTAGATCAGGCTTAAATGGGCAGTTGGACATCCCTCTCACAATCCAAGACTGCTGGCTCCCAACTGCTCACCTGCCTGCCTTCCTGATTGCCCCTAACCGCTTCTGCCTGCCAGCCTGATCACCCCCCTAACCACTCCCCTGCTAGCCTGATTGATGCCCAACTGCTCCCCTGCCAGCCTGATTGCCCCTAACTGCCCATCCCTGCAGGCCTGGTCACCCCTGTTGTCCCCTTTAGGCTTGATTATCCCCAACTGCCCTCCCTTGCAGGCCTGGTCCCTCCCAACTGCCCTCCCCTGCTGGGCACCTTGTGGTGGCCATCTTGTGTCCACATGGGAGCACCCATCTTGTGTGTTGGAGTGATGGTCAATTTGCATATTACTATTTTATTAGATAGAATAGAGGCCTGATGCATGGGTGCGGACCGGCTGGTTTGCCCTGAAGGGTGTCCCAGATCGGGGTGGGAGTTCCCTTGGGGCATGGGGCAGCCTGGGCGAGGGGCCTATGATGGTTTGCAGGTTGGCCACAGCCCTTGGTGACCCAAGCGGAGGCCCTGGTATCTGGGATTTATTTATCTTCTATAATTGAAACTTTGTAGCCTTGAGCAGAGGCCAGGCCTGGCCAGAGCGGGCAGGAAGCTTGGCTTCCTCCATTGCTGGGGAAACCCAAGCCTCCTGTTCGCTCCATGGCCGCAGCCATCTTGGTTGGGTTAATTTGCATACTCGCTCCTGATTGGCTGGTGAATGTGGCTTGAGAGTGTAGTGGAGGTATGGTCAATTTGCATGTTTCTATTTTATTAGTGTAGACTAGAGGCCCAGTGCATGAATTCATGCATGGGTGGGGTCCAGCTGGCCTGGCCCCAATCCAGGCAGATTGGAGTTGGGCCTGTTGGGAGGAGGAGATGACAGGAGGCTGGCCAGCCATCCCACTCCAATCAGGGCTTGTTCAGGATCGGGCCAGCTGGGGGGAAGGGCTGCAGGCAATTGACCAGTGGGCCCACGCCCAATTGGTGTGGGGGGCCAATTGGGGGTGGGGCTGGCCATGGGGAGGGGCTATGGGCAATGGGGCAGGGCTGATCAGGGGTCAGCGACCTGGGAGAGGGGCTGTGGGTGGTTGGCTGGCTAGCCCTGCCCCTGATCAGAATTGAGGGACCAATTGGAGTGGAGCTGACTGGGGGGCATGGCCGTGGGCCAATTGGGGTGGTGGGGGCCCATTGGAGGCATGGCCAGCCAGGGCAAGGGGCCTCAGGCAGTTGGCTGGCCGGCCCTGGCCCTGATTGGGGTGGGAGGGCCGATCTAGGGTGGGGCTGGTTAGGGAGAGAGGCTGCAGGAGATTGGTCAGCCTGCCCTGCCCCCTATTGGGGTGGAGGAGAAATCAGGGGCAGGTCTGGCCAGGGGGAGGAGCCACTGGAGGTTGGCTGGCCAGCCCCAACCCCCGATCAGGGCAATTTGCTGGTCACAGTGGGTGTCAGAGTGACTGGTCCTTCTGGTTATTATGGCATTCTGGTCACTGGCTTTTTATATAGCTACTAGAGACCTGGTGCACGGAAATTCATGCACTCAGGGGGGTCCCTCAGCCCAGCCTGCACCCTCTCACAATACAGAACCCCTTGGGTAGAGTCCCTAGGCCTGGCCTATGATCAGGGCCTATTGGGGCTTTCTTTCCCTGAGCTGCAGGCAGCTGGCTCCACCCCACTGCCATTGCATGCCATCTGTGGCCCCCCCCTGCCACCCGTGGCCTCCCTCTGCAGGCGACAGGCTGGGGTGCAATGGCTTGGCTGACCTGGGCCTTCCTCTTTCTTTGCTGGGAGGCTGGGCCAGCCCTGCGAGGGGCCGTCTGCCTACCTGATTGCCCCTAACCACTGGTCTACCTACCTGATCACCCCTAACCACTCTGCCTCCCTAACACTTGCTTGGGGGCAGGGCCAGCCCCACGAGGGGCCATCTGCCTACCTGATCTCTCCTAACCACTTGCCTGCCTACCTGATCATCCCTAACTGCTGGTCTGCCTACCTAATGACCCCTAATCACTCTGCCTACCTGCCTGATTGCCCCTAGCCATTGTTTGGGGGTGGGGCCAGCCTGGCGAGGGGCTGTCTGCCCCTACCTGATCAACCCTAACCACTGGTCTGCCTACCTGGTCACCTCTAACCCCTCTGCCTGCCTTCCTGATTGCCCATTACTGCTTGCTTGGGCGGTGGGGCCAGCACTGACTTCCGGTTGGTCAGCCTCCGGTCATTACTGATCATTACAACCCAGGGTTTTTATATATTAGGATACTAATAAAAGCCTAGGTGGTCCTCACACCATTGCACCTGACGTCATCACAAGATGGCTGCCACAAGATGGCCGCCACAAAGATGGCTGCCACAAACATGGCCACCACAAAGATGGCTGCCACAAAATTGTCCAGTTGTGGGCAATCAGGCCAGCATGGGAGGGCAGTTAGGGGAGACCAGTGTTGTTTCATATATTTTGTGTGGTCTTTTCATTATTTTAGGTGGGAGGAGGCAAATCTAGTTCCTGTTATTCCTTAATGTATGAAAGTGGAAATTTGGGGACAGAGGTTTTGATTGGAAGTGGGAGGAGATTTTCCTCTGACATGATTTATATCTATGACATGAGGTAGGATTATACTATAGTGCAATTTCCTTTAGAAGTAAAACCAATTTTAATGTTTTTCAAATATATTGATTCTTGACTCTTCTATCTTATATGAATCATTAGGAAGATTATAATTGCCAATTATAATCTTATTTAGTAATTCTAATTTTATTTTTAAGCATTTCTTTATAGTATTTGTCATTAATTAAAGAATTAGAATTTTTTTTTCTATTTCAAATTTTTTAATCTATAAATTAAAATGTTTCATCCAGCCAGTGTGGCTCAGTGATTGAGCATCGACCTATGAACCAGGAGGTAAGGTTTCAATTCCGGGTCAGGACACATGCTCAGGTTGTGGACTTGATCCCTACTAGGGGGTATGCAGGAGGCAACCAATCAATGATTCTTTCTTATCATTGATGTTTCTATCTCTCTCTCTCTCTCGCCCTTACTCTCTGAAATGAATAAATGAATAAAAAATATTTTTTTAAAAAATGTTTCAAGTAATTGTATTTTTAATACTAGTAACTTTTTCTTTCAGTAATAATCTATTCTTTATATTCTAAGTCAGTGGTCGGCAAACTCATTAGTCAACAGAGCCAAATATCAACAGTACAACGATTGAAATTTCTTCTGAGAGCCAATTTTTTTAAACTTAAACTTCTAACGCCACTTCTTCAAAAGAGACTCGTCCAGGCCATGGTATTTTATGGAAGAGCCACACTCAAGGGGCCAAAGAACCACATGTGGCTTGCGAGCCGCAGTTTGCCTACCATGTTTCTAAGCTATTAAAACTATTGATTTATGCTTTGGTTGATAGTATATAGTTATATTCTGTAAACAAGAGGCCTGAATCCATTGGGTGTAACTATATATAATCCTTAAGTTTTTTAGGAAATAACAGCTTTGGGGCACAAGTGAAATCACATTTATTTTTATTCTCCAATTTTGATGATTCTCAACAATAGTCTTCATGTTCAAGCAGTATCTCAAAGCATTTCTCAACTATTTCTGAGAATCTCCAGAGGCATGTCTCATAGCTGCCTATGAAGCAGCCTTATGCCAATGCATCACCTGCACTTCATCATATGGCACCCACCATTTTTGACATCCACTGTTTATAAAGTCACTCCATAAAGCCACTCTGCTGACATGGCTGATGACATTCATGGTGAAAATATCACAGTCCTTGCCAAGGGCATCATCTCAGGATTCTTAGAGTGATAGCATGGCTTTGGATTTTGTGCAGAGGCAAGGAGAATGTGATTTGAGGTTCTCTCAAAATCTGTCAATTTCTGACATTCATTCTTCACATCGAATCTCATCAATATTTTATGAAAGTAGTTCCACCAGCTTCTAGCTTTTACTTCTCTAATTAATGTGATTCAACCTGGTCTAAGGGAGACTGATGAACAAAAGATATAATAAATTCTATTAATTACCCTTTTCCTTTTTCCTTAGGGAAACATAACCTTATTTTCTTCTGTAGTTACAAAATAATCCTCTCCATATGTATTAAAGTATACAAATTATGAATTGAAAGAAGATGGTTGCTATTCCTACCAACAAGTCCAATTGCCAGAAATTGATACCAGAGAATATTTAAACAAATACATTATAAAATTTCCAGTTTCTAATAAACAATCAATAATTAGCTCTATTTTTGAAAAATCAATATATACATCAATAAATGGGCCATTTCCTACATCTAGATTATTTATTTGCTTATTTTCCTGAATAAATAATGATCCATTTTTCTAAGTGCTTTACATGTATTAACCTATCTAAACCTGACAACAACTGTATGCTTTAGACACATTTATTTTATTTCCTTCTCAGAACGTGCCTGTTTCCATAGCTAGGAAATAGAGGAGCTGGAAACACAACCATGTTAGTTTTTCTATATTTCATCTCTCTAAGAAGGAAGGAAACTCCAGGAAAATTTAAGTTGATTATAATTTTGATCCCTATTTAACACTTGCAGATAAATTTTATGTACCTTTATTTTATGATTGTTCTTTAAAAAATCATACATTTCAAAATTGTCAGGTGGTAGATGGAGCTATGTAAGCTAAGCATCTGGATGAAAACTGAAGATTCAGTAAAACAACTGGATATTTCTAATATGTTATACTTTTTGTAGAAGTGATTACATTATTTTGGATGTTTAGACCTTATAAACATTATCGTGTGTGTGTGTGTGTGTGTGTGTGTGTGTGTGTGTGTGTGTGTACACACTAGAGGCCCGGTGCATGAAATTTGTGCACGGGGAAGGGGGTGTCCCTCACCCAGCCTTCACCCTCTCCAATCTGGGATCCCTTTCACAGTCCAGCACTGCTGGCTCCAAACTGCTCGCCTGTCTGCCTTCATGATTGCTCCTAACCACTTCTTCCTGCCAGACTGATTGCCCACTAATCACTCCCCGCCAACCTGTTTGCCCCTAACTGCCCTCCCCTGCAGGCCTGGTCACCCCTATCTGCCCTCCTCTGCTGGCCTGGTCACCCCTAACTGCCCTCCCCTACAGGCTTGATCACCCCCAACTGCCCTCCCTGCCAGCCTGATCTCCCACAACTGCCCTCCCTTGCAGGCCTGGTCCCTCCCAACTGCCCTCCCCTGCTGGCCATCTTGTGGTGGCCATCTTGTGTCCACACGGGGGCACCCATCTTGTGCTTTGGAGTGACAGTCAATTTGCATATTACTCTTTTATTAGATAAGATAGAGGCCTGGTTCATGGGGGGGGACTGACTGGTTTGCCCTGAAGGGTGTCCCGGATCAGGGTGGGAGTTCCCTTGGGGCATGGGGTGGCCTGGGCAAGGGGCCTGTGGTGGTTTGCAGGCCGACCACACCCCTTGGCGACCCAAGTGGAGGCCCTGGTATCTGGGATTTATTTATCTTCTATAATTGAAACTTTGTAGCCTTGAGTGGAGGCCAGGGCTGAAGGAGCATGGCTTCTTCCATTGCCGGGGAAACCCAAGCCTCCTGCTTGCTCTGTGGCTGCAGCCATCTTGGTTGGGTTAATTTGCATACTCTCTCCTGATTGGCTGGTGTGTTTGGCTTGTGTGTTCAGAGATCATAATTATCTGGCCACTCAGTGTATATTCTATCCTCAATCTAGGTACCCCTTTGTTATTACAACTGTCAGATGATGTCCTCAGTTTTTAAATCAAACAGCTTAGTTATTCCCTTGTGTTACTGTGCATGCAGTCAAGTCACAGAAGCAAGGGAGAGGTGTTTGATACAGAGTGGTGGACTGTTCAGATTTGAGCAACTAGGGCGTTGCAATAGCTTGGAGACACTCAGTTTGTGGGGTGGTGGGATGGTCAGAAGAAGGGATAAAGATGAAGGACTAAAAAGGAAGCATGTGTATGCTTGTTTTAATATTTTACCATTTAAACTCTGTTCTCACCTGAATCCCAGGGATTCTGTACTGAAAGTCACATCTTTAACATCCTTTAGAGATTTCCACATATTCTAAGTCCCAACAGTATTTCTCTCAACCCTGAATTTCCCTGATAGTCATTTATTATTTTGCTATCCTCTTTCTTTGTTGATTTAGACTTATTTATTTATTTATTTATTTTTGCTTCCCAGTAGGAGCCTGATGAGGCCTCATCTTGAGGGGTGACCAGGCCAGCAGGTGGGGGCAGTTAGGGGCAGCCAGGCTGGCAGAGGGGGGCAGTTGGGGGCGACCAGGCTGGCAGGCAGGTGAGCAGTTAGGAGCCAGCAGTGCTGGATTGTGAGAGGGATGTCATTTGCACTAAAATTTCTTTTCAAGTTAGTTCATTAAGTAGCTATAGCTATCAAGTGTTAACTAAGTTATTTTACACTTTTAAAACTTTGTATACCACTGAAACAACTGAGAAATGACTTCTACAGCGTACTTTGCAACTGACAATGACCAACACTGGCATAATCTTTGTCTGAGTCCAGTTTGGGGAATTTTTTTGTCCTGTCCTGTGCATGGAATAGGCCATCCACACAACGTGGGACCAGGATAATGGCCACCCAGGGCAGTGAAACTTTCAGAAGGATCAACTTCCTGGTGAACTTAATTATGCTCTTCTTTATATAGGCTTCATTCTAACTTTGTCTATAATTTAGACATAGAACTGAATATATACTTTCTAGTCCTTTTTCTCTGTGATGTTTTAAGTCTTAAGCAGTTTGACATATTCAGGGTAAGATGCATGTTAATGTGTATTTATAATCTATACTAATGATAGAGGAATATGCAAATTGTCCAGGACACCATCACAGTAACGACCGAACTGCAGCTTGTGTGGGGTGACAAGACCAGCAGGGGGGGTTAGTGAGGGAAGACCAAACAACTGAACAACAGGCTGCATGGGGCGTCTAGGCTGGCAGGGGGGTTAGTGAGAGATGACCAAATGACTGAACAGCAGGCTGCATGGAGCAACCAGGCTGGTAGGGGGGACAGTTGGGGGCAACCAGGCCAGCAGGGGTGGGGGGCAATGAGGGGTGACCAGGCTGGCAGGTGGGGGCAGTTAGGGGCGACCAGGCCAGCAGGCAGGTGAGCAGTTAGGAGCCAGTAGTCCTGGATTGTGAGAAGGATGTCTGACTGCTGGTTTATTTCGGACATCCCCCAAGGGGTCCCAGATTGGAGAGGGTGAAGGCTGGGCTGAGGGGACCCCCCCCCCCATGCACGAATTTCATGCACTGGGCCTCTAGTCTTTTATAATTATAAGAAAATTAAGTAAGTGATTTATTCTGATGAAATAAATGAATAGTTGTCTTTCTTCTATGCATGGGGGCTTTTGTGCTTGTACAATACATAAAAAATGTAGTATAACTAACCAAACATAACATTCATATTTATATGTGTAACCAATAGGTGTATACCACATGTGACAAGCATGGAGATATGTCATACTGATTCCCCTTCCATCATGGGAAGGTGGCCAGCTGATAGCCTCCTATTGTTATCCCCTTCAGGTCTACCTCAGTTATTGAGTCAAGGTTATACCATTTTTGAGGTGAGCTTATCAATGCTGAGCAAGACAGTGGGACAAAGGCCTAGCCATTCCCACCCAAAAGTCATTCCTTTAATGGATGATTGATCTTTGCTCCTGCACTCCCCTGGGAAGTAGACTGTTGGATTTGCATTGCTGTCTCATGGCTTCCCCACCTGATCCTCCTCCTCCTCCTCCTCCTTATCCTCCTCCTCCCCCTCCTCCTTCTCTCTCTCTCTCTTTAAATATGTTTTTATTGATTTTTAGAGAGAGAGGAAGGGTGAGGAAGAGAGATAGAAACATCAATGATGAGAGAGAATCATTGACTGGCTATCTCCTACATGCCTCCTCCTGGGGATCGAGCCACATCCAGGCAGGTGCCCTGACCAGGAATTGAACTGAGATCTCTTGGTGCCTGGGTCAGTGCTCCACCACTGAGCCACATAGGCTGGGCTGCTTCTTCTCTTTTGCTTTCACGGATATCACTTCTTAATAAACTCTGTACTCCTAACTCTGTTTTTACCTCTGCTTTCCAAAGTCATACCCAACTGCCATAGTAAAGTTGTAAAGTTCACCTTAAGTTTTTGCTCTTTACTCTGTTCTCCATTTTCTTCCTAGAAATGTAGGAATTAAAGAGAAAATGTAATATAATTCCACTTTCTTGGGAAAACTGCTCTTATGGCTCATCCTCCCTGGACCTTCTGCTTGTATAAAGATAGTGAGACCAGTTTTTATAAATAAAACTATTCTTTCTTGGGCTAAATTTCCATGCTGCAAAATGAGGGCAGGAATTTGTAGCCATTAAACTCAAATTGAAGCACTGTCTTGTCCTTTGCATTAACAAAGAAAAATTTAGGCTGCATTTCTAGTTTAATAAAATAGACTGCTGCTTTCTAATTGGTCATTGTAATAAAAGATAGTGACTTGTAATCAAATAAAACTACAGCTATTACAAAATCTTGCTTCGGTAACTGTTCTACATGCCTGCTCTAATGAACTCTTCTAGATCTCTGTGTACTAGGAGATTCATGTGGGTCATTTAAAGTCAATTCTATGAACCTTTAAACATGCAAAATGATGTTAGTATTCCATCCGATGGCTTTTAAACTTTAAACTAGGACTGAAATGGTTTTTATTAGGTTACCTCAAATATGAAGTTTTTAATTACCAAGTACATTGCAATATAGAGGGAAAGAAACATAAAATGCTGCTTTTATAGAATAAGATGAAGTAGAAGTAAAGACAGAGTGAAAGAGTACAGAGATGTGTCTTTGCCAACAGAAGTATAACATACAATGTATAAGGTAGTATATTAAAAAATCATCAGAAATGCTGTGAAAGTCACTACATCAAAATATATTGCTGTTAAAAAAGCATGTAATTTTTAATACCTACTCTGTGCCAAAATTTTAATGTTTTTAGTATTCCATTGTAGCTACTCAGCAAAGAGAAAAAAGATAGTCATCCCCTCATTAATACATTTAATTTTTGTCTGGATTTTAAAAAACAAATCAATATACTCACTTCATTAACATTTCAAACATTACACAAGATTGGCATAAATGGAATGTAAGCATCTCCTTCCTCCCTTCAAAATTCCCATTAACACTCCTCTGAGGAATTACTTTTAAGTTTGATGTGAATCCTCTCAGTGTGTGTGTGTGTGTGTGTGATTGGTATGCTCAGGCTGCTCTAACAAAATACCATAGACTAAGTATGTTAACTAACAGACATTGAAGACCTTATTTCTCAAAGTCCTGGAAGGTGGAAGGTATAAGATCCAGGTGCCAGTCTTTTGGCTCCTGGTGAAGACTTCTTTCCTGACTTGTAGATGGCTGTCCTCACGTCGTGTCCTGAAGTAATAGTGGAGAGTTATTGCTCTCTCTTCCTCTTTTTATAAAGTCACTAATCCCATCATGGGGACCACCCTCAAGATCTCATCTAGCCCTAATGCCTTCCAAATGTCCCATCTTCAAATATCATTCCATTAAGGGTTAGGACTTCAATGTATGAAATTTGGAGGTGACACAATGTAGTCCATAGTATATAGTCCACAGTATGTGTATATACCTATATACACATGTGTATCTAAATATATCTTAAAAATTTGAATCATATAATATTGTAAAGCATTGTGATTTCCCCCCCCACTGGAATATTGATGTAAATATTTTCGTTATGATTTTGTGGCCTTAGTAATTAGCCTCATCAAAAATTGCAAGCATGTATATTATTATTCGTTCCTATTGATAGTTGATGTTTCCCTCTTACTTATGACTGGTTATTTGGTTTTATAATTCACAACTTACTAGAAAAATTTGTATGAAAATACTGATTTATGACTACAAGTATTATGCTACTTTTTTAGACCTGTGAATTTGAGTAAGTTCAGAGATTTTCTTTTCTTTCTCATTTGTAAAGTGGGAAATAATACATCTATCTTTTTCTAGCTTATAATGAGAGCTAAACCCTATAAAGCATTTGGAGCCCTTAGACTGTTCTCCAGTATATAGTATGTGCTCAATAAATAATATGTTTATTAATTAAAAATAGTATTAACAAATGGTTATTTAAAATGTTTAACATATAAATGTTAGGCATATGGTTAAATCAATATTATATGATTTGCAGTCCACAAACAAATCTACCAACCAAAATATACTGCAATAATTCTAGCAAAAGAAAAAAAATCGTGATATTAAAACTGTTTTTCTTTTCTGTTAGCACTATAGTAAAAGAGGAATAGACCAGCCATGGATAACTCAACTTTCCCCATTAATCAGAAACTTCCACTGACTCAGTTGATTGCTGACAGCTATTTTCTGAATATTTACAGAAGGCAGTGAATGAATGACCCACAGAAAATATCATTGTGAGAAGATGCCACATAAAAATGCAGTAGACCATTAAAAGTTTACTGTATTTAACAAAAAATATAGTACCCCCAGGGATGTATCCTTGCTGGTAAGAAAATAAAAGTCTTTATGCCTAAAATGCTGACATTCCAGAGAGATGGATGTCTTCTTTCAAAGTCCTCCTGAACAAGCCATGAAGAACAGCATTAGCTGACCCTCCGTTTATGGTTGACTTTGCTACGCAGAGCAGCAACTGTGACCTCAATTCTATATCCATCGTTGATATTTATGACTTGATTATAAAAAGCAGAAAATATATTAAGTGCTAATAGAATCCATAATGAAAACCTTAAAGGAAATATACATATGCATGCACGTATGCACTGTCAAGCTACAAACCTACACAGCAATAATTAAACAAAAAACATTTATTTGGGACTAAGAAAATTGCAATTTGGAGAGTACTGATTCAGGCAGAAGGCCAAATAGTGCCCCCCCCCCCCCCCAACCCGACCCCACAGGATTGAAGCTCAGGGTTATGGGAAAGGGGAGGACAATGAGGTAAGTTGTATTAAAGAAAGAGTCAATAGGTTCTAGATGAGGTAAGGCTAGATTTGTATTTCATAGATTGGCTTCTGTGTGGTATATCGATTTAATATGATTGAAAATCCACTTGTTTATGATTTAAGAGAAATTGTTTGATACATTTGTTTATGACAAAGACAAAAAAGTTGTTTTTAGACGTTAAGGTGTTTAGATATAGGAATAAAGTAAGTTATGTCAGGATGTCCTCATCTCATCTATTATCGTCAGCAGTCAACGGCTGACAGTCCCCACTCAGGGCTGATCAGTCAGAAGCAACACAGCACGGGGACATTTAGACTGTAAATCCTGAGAGTATGTGAGGACGGTGGGAGAGTTTTCGTTTGGGCAAGGCACACTTTGCTGACTTGAACAGCTCTCTGAAGATCTTTTGCTCCTGCAATGGCCAAGGCAATCAGGGCCTATTGGCTTGTAAAATTATCATTCCCATAGCAAAACTGTGCTAAATAAATGATAACAAAAACAGAATAAGTCTTTGAGCACAACTCTGCTACCTCCCCTAAACCAAAACAGTTATCAGGCAAAAGGCTAGATTTGTACATCATTGATTGGTTAGGGATTTGGTTATTGTCAAAGTCTAATTTCCTCTATTCTTACAAACAGAATTTTCTTATTCTTACTGACTTCTTGGAATATTGGTGGTTTGATTCATCTCAGAAGATAAAGGAAAGAAGATTTGCAGAGCAGTACTGATACCATTGTAATTTAACCTAACTTATTAATGACAATAAAGGAGCAAGGAGAAAGCCAAATGTTATGGGCATGCCACTTGTGCAGCTTTACCAGGCAGCTGCAGTTTAATACTTTCCCGGTATTTTCACCACAGATCACTGGGGGAAGGGACTGAACAGGGGAAGAATAGACACATGCCCAGTAAAGTCTGGGTGACACAGGGAAGGTACATGTCTGTCAGTTGCACCTGGGAACAGGTCATTGACCAGAGTAGGCATGGCCACTGCAAGCATGGGAAGCTTCGAGATATTTACTCTCATAAATAAAGGAGTTCACTTCTTGCTTCTTAACATGTTGCACTTGACTCCCGGCCTGCAGGGCTCTCATGATCCTGCTCTCTTGCATTTGCCCACATGGCCCACAGCCATGTGGATGCCACACATGGACTAATGGACTACATCTTGCCTAATGCTAAACCAGACCCAACTCCAACATGGAGCCGGAACTCTGGGTACTAGCTCTGCTTCTAACTCTACTGAATCCCCAGCTGCACATCTTCCAGCACTGGATTCAGGGAAATGGGACTTTAGAAACCAAGGGATGTAATTCCATGAAAATAAAGCTTTCTACCACATCTCATCCTCCTCTGGGGGCCTCTGGAAATGCTTATTCCAGCGGTAACCCAAGATCCCCACTCCCACGAGCAATGGAGAAAGACTATCCTCGCTTTTTTCCAATAACAGGCCTTCTGAAGTGGTTACTCTGCCTCTCTTTTTAAAAAAAAATGTATTTTTATTGATTTCAAAGAGGAAGGGAGAGAGAGAGAAACACCAATGATGAGAGAGAATCATTCATCAGCTGCCTCCTGCACACTCTCTACTGGGGATTGAGCCTGCAACCCGGGCATGTGCCCTGAATGAGAATTGAACTTATTGGTTTACTAATGGCCTTTTATATAATAAAACTAGAGGCTCAGTGCATGAAATTTGTGCACGGGGGGGGGGGGGGCTTGGGGAGGAGGTGTCCCCTCAGCCCAGCCTGCACCCTCTCCAATCCAGGACCCCTCAGGGGATGACCTCCTGCTGCATAGGTTGACACTCAACCACTGAGCCATGCAGATTGGGCATGGCTCTATTTTTATATGACTCCACTCATGTCATCTTTCATAGCACACATGCACATACATGGATGCTTTTTTTAAAAAAAATATGTTTTTATTGATTTCAGAGAGGAAGGGAGAGGAAGAGAGATACAGAAACATCAATGAGAGAGAATCATTGATTGGCTGCCTCCTGCACGCCCTCTACTGGGGATCAAGCTCACAACCCGGGCATGGGTCCTGACCAGGAATCGAACTGTGACCTCGTGTTTCATAGGTTGATGCTCAACCACTGAGCCGTGCTGGCCTGGCTACATGGATGCTTTCTTATTGTTGCTTTGCCAGAAAAAAAGTGTAAAAGAGCCATCAGTGTATGACTTGTCTTGATCCAGAAATGACTAAAAATGATGAAAAATATATTTTAAAGTAAATCATGGCCTTATACCCCTTCTTGATACATCTAATGATCCTGAAAATTTTTCTTAATATTCTTTTGGTTGAGAAGAAAGTCTGAGTAGGTTGTATCTATGCACAATCATTTTATGGTTGAACAAAATTTTATGTTCATCTATAACAGTGGTTCTCAACCTTTCTAATGCTGTGATCCTTTAATACAGTTCCTCATGTTGTGGTGACCCCAACCATAAAATTATTTTCGTTGCTACTTTATAACTGTAATTTTGATACTGTTATGAATCATAATATAAATATCTGTGTTTTCCGATGGTCTTAGGAGAACCGCTGCTATAGAGCCTAAGACCATCGGATCTACAACACTGATCTACAACAATGCAAAAGAGACTGGGATTTCCTCCAGAAACTATCCCAGCTTCATTAATTTAAAGGCCACCTTCAACCGCACAGATCATGGTTACTTAAGAATTCTTATACCGTAAGGACAGATAAAATGTCTATTGGATATTTAGGCATTTGATTCTTTTCCAAAAATCATAGGAAATGTTTCTGAATTCTAGGGACAGATGCAAAATTGAACACATTCAAGGATGGGTGATCTTGTTAGTAATAGTTTATGTAAAAATATTTGAGTACATTATTCATCAGAAATTATTTCCTGCTGGAGTTAAAACAAGATTTCAATAATATCATTTGTAACAGAGAGAAACCGGAAGTTGAAATCTGGGTTATCACCAAATGTTTAATGGTCTAAGAACTCTAGTTTTATGTCTATGGAATTTGGGTAAAATAGAGAAGGGAAATTTACTTTCTATGGCGATTTTCAATTATAGAATCTTAGGCTTTAATGGAGCTTGGACATCATCAGACCCTCACCCCACCTCATAAAAAACCAACTTCCATTTCTTCCATGGTGGTCTTGTCCTATAATCATTCAAACTTTGCTTTGATGTCCCAGCAGTTCCATTGTTGGACATGTCTAGTTGCTGGAATCCCTTATATGGAGATAACACTCCTCCCAGATATGCTTAGAAATTATTCCTGGATCTGCCTTTTAATAGGAGACTGGTTCCTTATGTTTACTAATGGCCATTTATATAATAAAATAATATAATTGTTTTTAGTGTAAGTGGGGTACTTGTGGTGTCATGAGAAATAGCATTTTTGGGGACTCACAAGGAAGGATGGGGTGTGGTGGTAATGTTTATTTGTGATGGAAAAGGATCACCATCAAAAGGATGCCCATCCAATGTCCCATCTCCATCTGTCCCACCAAGGGAAATCAGGGCCTTTAACAGAGCAAATGTCCAGAGATCCTGTGCCATATTAAAGCTTAGTTCAGTCCAGCATTTAGCAAGCTCTCGGCTGCAATCCATTACTTTGCGGCTGTACCCAGGGTCCTGCCTGGAGCCTGTGTGTGGAGTACATGCAGCCAGCGACAACATAGTTGCTAGGGCTCCATGGCTAGTACAGAGAGAACAGGCAAGCAGCGTATGGGGTGAGTGTGGGGAGAGGGAGAGCCCTTTGTCTTCCAGGATTTTAACCAGGAGCTTTTTCAAAATAACCAACCATCTTCCCAAGTTTTCAGGGCTTTCATTGAATCCACCCGCTAGCCAATGATTTTTCCCTAGGTTAGACTGACAGGTTTCTATGGTTTAGTACCTCCCCTGTGCCATTTTGACTATGACCTGTAGGGAGGAGTGTGAAGCTGTAGCTTCCTGGTGAAGCGAACAGGCTTCTGCTTGCCAGCTGACTGTCCTCAACAATGTCTGACTCCCCCTTTGCTTCCTTTCCCATCAATAATTAGATAGCTATGGTAACATAATAGCTTTAGGAAAACTATGATATTTTTCCCAGTCTTTTCTTGCTCAGCTAGTCTTGCACAGACTTTGGAGCCCAGCTGAAATAAAATTCCTCCTTGCCTCTTCCAAGTTGTATGACTTTATTGAACTTTTATAAGTCTTAGTTTCCTTGTCTGAAAAATAGCTACAAAGGAACTGACTTTACACATCTTCTCTAAGGATTAAATAACAATACAGGTTCCCCACAGATGTTAGCTACTGTTTTTGTTATCTTCAACTATTCCTTGCATAACTTAAATCCTTAAGAGCTAGACACTAGAATAGATCCAAATAGGTTTGATTTAAGTATTTTTTTAAAAAAGGTCAATGTTAATTTCTGTAAATTTTTGGGAGTGAGGGATGAGAGAGAAGAGGGAGAGAAAAAGAAAAAGTGTGTTTATATGATGTGGTTGTATTTCTATGGCAACTCAGGCCCATGCATCATATTTCCCTTGAAATCTCACTTTCCATTATGTGGGTTATGACACTTTCTTATGTCTGCTGGAGTCAATCTAAACATGAAATTCAGTCCCTTTTTGATTCCATACACTCATACATATACACACTCATGTCAAGTCGCTGAGTATGTAGCAATTTTTAAAAAGGTTTGGGAAAATAAAATGGCTTTACTTCACAGCATATGAAAACTTAAAATTGAAAACCTGACATTTTTGTTCTACAATATTTTCTCCACGTTCAGCTATATGTCTTTGCCACCTCCCTTTTCTGGTCTCCTTTCTCAAGAGCCATCAAAATTCCTCTGAGCAGAGTTTCCCCCTTTTAAATAAATTCTAAAGATTCAATTGGTTAGAATTTAGGAATACTGGTGACAGGGATTTCAAAAAATGATTTGGCTCTAATTAATACATCCCTCTTTTTGGAATCTTATCCTTTCATAAAATTCAATAACAAAATAACATCCTACAGAGAGCTTTTGCAATGCCAGTTTGAGGAGGCAATGTAGCTATTTATGGAAGATCTTTAAGCAAGAACAGTTTTTATTGCTTTGAAATCACTTGCAGATGTTATTCAATATCTTTGCAGTTGCCATAATACCCAAACTAAGTCATGGCACTTGTTACTGCCATCTGTTTAATGCTCTGTTGAGAAACGTCATACTTTTAGATTTTTTCAGGGTTATTTTTGTGTCCAAACATCTGCAAAGGTAAATGTTTTAAAATCATTGCATTCATTAGTACCTAAGACCTGAAGGGGAGCAGGTTTTGCCACTCCCAAATATGTCTTTTTGTCATAAGAATCATTTTGAACAAATGGCAATCAAAACCCAGCTGGCTGAGGAATAGCTCTTTACCTCCTCCTCAACTGCCAGAATGTACTTTGGAAATGGGCCTGTACCAGGAGAGAACTATTTCCAGAGACACATTTTTACCTAAGAAACCTATCTGTATAGCATAACAAGGTAACCTCTGTTTTCTGAACCTCTGGACTCCCTTCCTGTGAATGGCCTTCCTTTCCTTTGTATCCCCAGACCTCTACCCCTTTCTTTAGCTTGGGATGTTTTATAAGCCTCAATACCTGCAACTGGGGTTACTGGATCGTATGGAAATTCTGTTTTTAATTTTTGAGGACACTCCACAGTGTTTTCCATAGCAGCTGCATCATTTTGCCTCCCACAGCAGTGTGCAAGCATTGAAAACTTTTCCATAGCCTCACCAACACTTTTATCTTTGTGTGTGTGTGTGTGTGTGTGTGTGTGTGTTTTATAATAGCCATCCTAACAGGTCTGATATTGCACTGTGGTTTTGATTTGGATTTCCCTGATAGTGATGTTGAGCATTTTTTTCATTTATCTATTAGCCCTTTTATTTTTTTTCTTTGGAGAAATATTCAAGTCCTTAGCACATTTTTAAATCTGGTTATTAGTTTTTGTATATTCATTTTAATGAAACCTAATTTACTGTGCAAAGGATTTGTGTTTGTGTGTGTCCAATAAAACTTTATTTACAAATACAGGCAGTGGGCCAGATTTGGTTTGCAGGCTGTGGTTTCATAAAAATTATTGCAGAGCATTCCTTTTCCTTCAAGAACCATTCTCTTATCAAATTCATTAAAATTTTTCAAAACTGTTCACTTCTTGACAACTCTAAGACCTTTATGCTGGAGCAAGCCACAGTCATGTCTTGCCTGGACCTTTCATTGCAGGAGGTTCCTGGTTGGTTTCTTTGATTCTACTCTTACCTTCCTACAGTCCATTCTTCACAGAGCAGCTGGGGTGTTCCTTTCAAATTCACATCTGATCATGTTACCCTTCACTTAAAACTATTCAATGGCTTTACACTTTTCTTAAAATAAAGATCCAAATCCTTAATATGGCTTATAACATGCTGCATGGTCTGACCCTGCTTATCTTTTTAGACTTTTCTCCTGCCACTCTCTCCCTGGCCACTATGCCTTCTTTTAGTTCTTTAAACATACCAAGTCAGGACCTTGTGCAAAGAAATTTTCCAACTTATTTTGTTATAAATAATAACCAAGATATACAGGAAAATGCACTTTGTTCTTGTCAGCAGGCTCCTCCCAAGCTCATCCCCTTTTTATTTGCTCCTTAAAGCTAAGAGAATAATCTGAAGTAAAAAGGAAGAAGGTGATGAACTCCTTTAGCTTTTTCTTATCTGTGAAACTCTTTATCTGACCTTCAATTCTGAATGATAGCTTTGCTGGGTAGAGTAATCTTGGTTGTAGGTTCTTGCTATTCATCACTTTGTAGATTTCTTTGCTGAAAGGTACTCTTTAAGAAGAGGAAGAAGAAAAAAGTAAAGATAAAAATTATGAACAACAAATACATATCTATCAAGTGAACCTAAAAATCAAGTGAATTAAAAACCTGAGGAACGGAATAAACTGGTGAATATAATAGAATTAGGGGCATAGAAAGGGAGTGGACTGATAATTCTCAGGGGGGAAAGGGGTATGGGGGGGTGCAGGAAGAGACTGGACAAAAATCGTACACCTATGGATGAGGACAGTGGGGGGGGGGAGGTAAGGGCAGAAGGGGTGGGAACCGGATGGAGGGGAGCTGTGGGGGGAAAAAGGAGAAACAATTGTAATAATCTGAATAAATATTTATTAAAAAAAAAAAAAGGAAGAAGGGCTATGTTGTCAGCGTCTATTTTTCTAATTGTGATCCTGAGCAAATTGGTTGCTTTCTCAGTCACAATTTGTCATCTGCATAAGGATGATAACAACTGGATTGTTTGGAGGATTAAACTAGATAACATATGTGACAGTGCCCAACAATATCTAAGTATAGAATACAATCTTAAAAAATGGAATTCCTTTTGCAGTCTACTTGTTCCTTTCCTATCCAGCTTTCTAACTGTTTAGTTGACATTTTAAGCTCTCTGCAATCTTTTTGTCTCTAGCCTATTACACAAATTCTTCCACATCTTAATCCTTAGGTTATTTAGATACCTTAAAAAATATAGCCCACCAATGAAAGATCTCTTAGCCAAGCAAGACTCAGCATTTTTCTATGGACAGTTTCCTTTTTAAGAGAAACCAAAATCAAAGTTACATGAAACAGGACCGTTTTCTGTGGTCAAGACCTTAAAAATTATATATATTCCCCAATATGTAAAAAACAAACAAACAAAAAAACACCCATGGACACTATTTTTAGAGGTAATTTTATCATTTCATAGCATCACTAACCAAATCTTGATTTTTGTGGGAGTAATTTCTTAGTTTGTAGATTAACCTTGTTCTTTTATTTCCACATCCTTATTTTGTCTGCCTCCTGGCTATTTTTACATTTCATTAGTGCCTCCATCAGAGGATGGGAAATGGAAATAAAAGAAGATGAACTGAAACTCAGGCAGAACCTATGCAGCATAAAGCGCACCTCCAGGTATGAAAGAAAACCCTTTGGGTTGGCTGGGTATCTTAATGACTGAATCATGCTCACTATGTGATTTTGGACTGTTATCCACACAGTGCTGGTCGGCTACTAAAACTCAACTTTTTTCTTGAAATGGTTGATTGATGCTTATGACTATAGTATCAATAGGCACCAACCACGCAGGTCATCAAGCATGCTGAGTGATTGCCTTGATCTTTGACTGGTGGGCACTTATCTTTCCATATAGCTTTCAGACTCCTGCTGGTCTGTATGCCAATTCATTTATCTGCTCTCATTCCACATCTGCCTGTTACAGTTCAGCATCAGCATCTCAAAGCAACTTCAAATTTGGTAGGAATGGATCAGGTACTCTGATATCCTAGGAGCTAATATAGCGAGTGACTTCAAGGGTTTGGGAAGATCTGGCCACTCATTTTTCCAGCTGGAATGAAGGATTAGTTTACATTATTGAATGATCTGTTCTGTATAAGGTTTGACCACCAATAGTCTTCTTTTTTTTTTCTCCTGAAAGTTTCTTTTTCTACAAATGTCACAGTCCTTGTCGAATATATAACCTTGACAAAAAATGGACTTGTTTTTCAAAACATCAAAATTCAGTTTATTACAACCAGTTACACATCTGTAGTTATCTCAGTGTTATATATATATTGTTAACACTTTCTGCTCACAGATTTGGCCGTGAAACTAAGGATGTCTGTGGATTTCAAGCAATTCTGCTTTAACTTTTCCTTAGCATGAGAATTAAGAGATTGATGGAGTCAGTTGAATTGTGTATAGATAAATTATTGTTTCGAAGCAGCATTAAACTCATGACCAGATTGCTTTTCTATTGTTAAACAATATGAATTTTGATAAAGCTTTTAACACACCTACATATTAAATGTTTCTTTTAAATTTAGTGTCTTTGAATGAGTCTTTTTTCCTTACAGACACACGATAGAAAGAAGCCATGTGAAACTTCTAGCCTGTCATTGTCTGTCATCTTAATATTGTTCATTCCTGTTTTCATACTATAATATTAAATATTGGAATTCCTCCTCCTTCCCATTGGCTGAAATTGCACAGTTGCCCTCTGAATGTTGGAATGACTCTAGTAAGGAAAAGTTGGAGTAACTGTGATAGAAGTATTTTCTGGCTAGGCTCCTTTTTGTAATATTTAGACTGAAAACATTTATGACGGGACATGCTGATGAGGCAAAAAAATAAAATAAATGGGATTAGGAAGAAAAGGGAGAAACGGAAAATTAATGAGGAATTTGTATGGAGATTGAAGAACAATAGAGCTGTAGTTTCCTAAATTTAGGGTCTTATGAATACGCTATGTGTCCTGTAGTATGAGAGAGAGATAAGCCAGTTGCTGAGAGTCTGACCTTTGAATATCTCTTTATTATTATTTTTAAAGGAATTAGGCTGAAATGGAAATGAAGTAAGTTGGCAAAGTGTAAAATTCATTTCACATGCTTTCCTTGATCTCAAGAAACTGGTTCATAGATTTGAAAGGGCAAGTCCCTGTATGTTGGAGGAAAAATGACCTAGCCTTCAGGCATTGTGGTGGCAGACAATAATCCCATTGTGAACATTTATGACAGCAGTGAAATTAATTAGCTCTCTCCTCCAACTGCGTGAGGCTACAGCGGGAGTTAGAACTCAGAGGAGCACCCCAGCAGGGGCCATGGACTTCAGAGGGGAACAAGGAGGGACAGTACTTTCCTATCACCAAATTGTCACGTTCAAGTCATAAAGAAATGGGATGAGAACAACAACAACAAAAATACACTTTTTTTTCATCTTAAGCATTTAATTTAGTTCTTAGGTTGCTTTTAAAAACTAAATATAAGATAATTAACTCTCTTATCAGAGGACAGCCAGACTGCAATGATTATGTAGAAGAGTTAGAATGGGAGTCTGTTCTATAGTCAATGTGACCTTTATCATTTATTAGATTGTTTATCTGGCTGCTTCATAAAGTTTTCACAGAAAAAAAAATTAACTACATTGGTAAATATCTTTATAGTCCTTATTAATTGATTTTAAAGTCACATTCCTAGTTCCATGCCTTGTGTTTACAAAGGTCAGGAATGTCTTGTACATAAATGGCATGGGGAGGGGAGAGAGTTCTATAACTAATATTTTTTATTTTAAAAGGTCAAATGAGAAGGAAGACAAATTCATCTTGATACTTTATGTGTCTAATATTATGTACTTTTGAAAATGAGTTATTTGTTACTATACCGTATAATATACTCTTCTTAACACTGACATTTCTCTTCTGTAATCTGGATCTTATTGTAGCTAGATTAGAAGGAAAGAGTATGCCTCATATGGCTCAGCAATTGGTACTCACCTGATTAGGAGAATTGTTGGGAAGATGAGACCTTTAGAGTTGGGAGTAATGTTCAAGATTAGTTTCAAGACCTTTTTATTTCCAAAGGACACATGAAGACAAGGCACCTTGCCCGACTTGTTCTAGTAAGAGGACTAGTTATGTCAGAGTGGAACTAGCACCTAGGTACCCCAATTTCCAATTTTGTACTCTGTTGATGCAATCTCAAAGAGCTGCTAGAAATACTTCTTTTAGAAGGAAGGTTTTCAGAGAGCTAATTCTCAAATGTAAAATCATAATTACAACTAATTATATTTTATTTTAAATAAATCTTTATTGAGGCAAGATATAAATACAGAAAGATGTCAAACAATGTGTGCATAATTTGATGGATTATCACAAAGTAAATACATTTATGGAACCAATACCCAAATAAAGAAATAGAATAGTGTCTGCACCCTAGAAATTTGCCCGTGGGTCCTTTCTCAGTCACTACGCTTACCTCCTCCCCAGAGACAATAACAATCCTCATTTCTGTCACCACGTATTGCTTTTTTCTTTTTTTTGAACTTTACACATAAATATATTCTTCTGGTCTGGGTTCTTTTGCCTCAATATATTGTTTGTAAGATTTATCAAAATTATTTCACATAGTTTGTTCCTTTTCACTGATGTATTGTCTCCCTTTGTATGAATGTGTTACCATTTATTTATCTGCTCCAATATTGGTAAAAAATTGGGTTGTTCCCAGTTTTGTACAACTACAAATATGAGCATTGTTGTTTATGTCTTTGGATGCACATATATACCTTATCTTTTAGGTATATTCCTAGAAGTGAAATAAAGCAATGAAATATACATATGTGTAGTAGACTGTCAGCTTTCCAAAGTGGTTTTGCTAGTTTATACTCCCAGCGATAGTATATAACTTGCTCCACGTTTAGACCAAACTTGAGTTAACAGAATTTTTAATGTTATTTATTCTGAAACATGTGTTATGGGGCCTTATTGTGATTTTGATTTGCATTTTCTTAATTGATGATTATTATGAACACTTTTTTATATTATTTATTGGCCTTCTTATATTTTTCCCTTTTTGAAATGGGAATTCAGGTCTTTTACACATTTCTCTCTTAGTTTTTCTACCTTTTTCTTATTGATTGGTAAGAGTTCATTAAGCATTCTAGATGAGCTATTTGTCAGTTGAGTATATTACAAGTATGTTCTAGTCTGTGGGTTGTTTTTTTTATTCTCTCAATAGTATGTTTTGATGAAAAGACATTCCTAATTATAGTGTAGTCCAATGTATCAATTTTCCCCTTTGTGATTAGTATTTGTGTGTGTGTGTGTGTGTGTGTGTACCCATATGCATTCTGTTTTAAAGTATTTGTTTACCCTCAAGTTTTTGAAGATTCTCTCCCATGTTATCTTTTAGTTGATTTATTGTTACTCCTTTGACATTACGTCTATAAGACACTGGAATCGCTTTTTTGTGTATGATGTAAGGTACAAAATTGACATTTGTTCTATTTTTCTCACAAAGATTTCCAATTTACTCAGCATATAATTTATTGAAAAGACTGGCCTTTTCTCACGGCTTTATAATGATGTGTCCATATATGGGTGTATTTCAACACTTCTTAGTCTGCTCCTTTGGTCTGTTTGTTTCTGTGCCAATACCACTGATTTAATGTTCCTCTATTCTATTTTTTTGAAACTCCTATTAGTTTTATGTTGACCTCTCATTCCATTTTCTATCTCTTGATTTCTATATGGAGCATTCTGGGTAATTTTTTCAGATTTGTTTTTCAGTTCATTAGTTCCCTCTTATGAAATATTTAATTTGCTGCTAAATCATTCCATCAAATATTTTTTTTGTTTTGAAGGTCTATTGAAGTCTTATTCTATCCTTAAGATTATATTTACTTTCTTCTATTTTTAAACATGTTTATATTCATTCAGACTATGTTTCATTATCACATAGATTTTTTATAACAGTGTTTATTTGATGATGTTCACTTATCTGTTTTATAAAATGCTCATCTTTAGTGAGGATTTTTTCCCTGTGATAATCTCTCATAACAAAAGGAAATTCCTCCAGAGAGGATTAGAGTTTGCTTCTAGTAGATCATTAGTCTGGCACCAATTTTTATGTTAAACCTCATCTTTCTGGACTACATGTGAATGCAAACCCAAAATCTGTTAGGTCAGGCCCAAGATTTCCGAGTGGTTTATTTTTTTACCCAGAACCCTTCCAAGTCGGAGACCTTATCATTTCTCAAAGAGAATGGAATGAAGGTCAGGTGTGTTCCTGGCAATAATACATGTGAAATGTTCCAA
This sequence comes from Corynorhinus townsendii, assembly GCA_026230045.1. Classification (NCBI taxonomy): domain Eukaryota; kingdom Metazoa; phylum Chordata; class Mammalia; order Chiroptera; family Vespertilionidae; genus Corynorhinus; species Corynorhinus townsendii. The sequence continues at coordinate 109,886,581 of JAPDVU010000006.1, read as the reverse complement.
AAGACAGAAGTATGGCACCGATATGTAATGTCATTGTGAGGCAAGAATGTGGGGAAAGGAGTGCCAGGAAGGGCTTCGGAGCTGTGAGGCTGGAGGTGCGAGCTGGGGCCCCATCTCCGCAGGCCACCCTGAGGGACCCCACCCATGTACAAATTCGTGCACCAGGCCTCTAGTGTATATATATATATATGATATAATATTATTTAGCCATAAAGAGAAGAAAATCTTGCCATTTGGGACAATATAGATGGATCTTAAGAGTATTATCTAAGTGAAATAAGTCAGAGAAAGATAAATACAGTATGATCTCACATATATGGAATTGAAAAAACAAACATAAAAATCAAGCTCATAGATTAATAGCTTGCTGGTTGCCAAGACAGGGGCTAGGGATTGGGCAAAATGGGTGATGGCAGTCAAAAGGTACATGTTGGAAGCTGCCCATTGTCCTCACTAGCAGAGAGATGTGGACAAGGAACCTGGAAGGCTGGTCAACCTTGAAGCTCTGAAAGGTCAGAGCTAACCACCCACTGTTTAGTTGAGACAATGGTAGCTAAAGCAACCTCCACCTTCTAGTTTTATGTAAATTCTTGCTGATTGACTATTATTGGAATTGCCTGCCTAAAGGCTATGGGTGTATCCCATAGTCTTAATAAAAGGGATAGCAAGGCCAGAGCAGGGTGGAGTCCTTCCCCTTGAGTTGGACTCCCACCTGCCCCCAATATTTCCAAATTAATATTTTCTAGTCTCTTTTATTTGTGTGCGGCCTTCTCCAGAGCCCGAACCCTGAACCTGAACCCTGAACCATGCGGGATGTGGGGGGGGAACACTCGCACCTGGCAGCCCAATGTGGGGCACTCACAACTGGCACCCCAATGTGGGGTAACCACAGGTACAAACCTTCAGTCATAAAATACATAAGTTATGGGGTTGTAATGTACAACATGGTGACTATAGTTAATAATACTGTATTGCGTATTTAAAAGTTGCTAAGAGTAAATCTTAAATTTCTCTTCACAAAATTATTTTTGTAACAAAATATGGTGACAGATGATCATTTTGCAATATATACAAATATCTAATCATTTGTGTTGCATAACTGAAACTAATATGTCAACTATACTTAAATTAAGAAGTCATTATTTTTTTATTTTTACAAAGTGGTTATTCATGTCTGTTCAGTACAAATAAACCTTACAATAGTTAATGACATTCATTATTATAACACTAGAGTCCTGGTGCATGAAATTTGTGCATGGGGGTGTGTGTTCCTTAGTCCAGCCTGCGCCCTCTCCAATCTGGGACCCCTCACGGGATGTCCGACTGTCCATTTAGGCCTGATCCCGGTAGGATAGGGCCTAAATGGGCAGTCGGACATCCTTCTCACAATTCAGGACTGCTGGCTCCCAACTGCTCACCTACCTGCCTTCCTGATTGCCTCGAACTGCTTCTGCCTGCCAACCTGATCACCCCCTAACCACTCCCCTGCCAGCCTGATTGCCCCTAACTGCCCTCCCCTGCAGGCCTGGTCCCCCTAACTGCTCTCCTCTGTTGGCCATCTTGTGGCAGCCATCTTGTGTCCACATGGGGGCAGCCATCTTGTATGTTGGAGTGATGGTCAATTTGCATATTACTCTTTTATTAGATAGAACAGAGGCCTGGTGCATGGGTGAGGGCCAGCTGGTTTGCCCTGAAGGGTGTCCCGGATCAGGGCAAGGAGCTGCCTGGGCAAGGGGCCTGTGGTGGTTTGCAGGCTGGCCACATCCCCAGCAACCCAAGCGGAGACCCTGGTATCTGGGATCTATTTATCTTCTATAATTGAAACTTTGTAGCCTTGAGCAGAGGCCAGGGCCAACCAGGGTGGGTGGAAAGCTTGGCTTCCTCCATCGCTGGGGGCAACCCAATCCTCCTGCTTGCTCCAGCTCCATGGCTGCTGCCATATTTGTTGGGTTAATTTGCATACTCACTCCTGATTGGCTGGTAGGCATGGCTTGTGGGTGTAGCAGAGGTACAGTCAATTTGCATGTTTCTCTTTTATTAGACAGGATTTGTAAAAATGAATTGAAAGTCTAATTTAGAAAGTAAAGAAGTGGTTGGTAGTCTTCCCACAGAATATTGGCACTGAAAGAATCCTTATTTTCTTTTTTCTACATTTACATTTTACAGTACACTATACCTTGCCACCTTTTGCCTAATAGCAGAATGGAAACTCCACTTTGCCCCCCATGTCTGATGTACAGGAAAATGCACAAACTTTAAGTCAATGCTTCAGTGATTGTGTATTGAGCTGACTGGGTGACCAGGGAGTATTCATGCTGCTGCCTCTGTCACTTGCTGCTCCAGAAATGAAGTCCCATTATGTATATTTAAAGGCATCTACACAGCACTTTGTGAATCATGCACTCTCTTTCAGATCAATGGTCAAAAAGATTCTAGGCTTAGCAAAGAAGCAGATAATAAGAGGAAAAATCAAGGAGAGCAGAGTTTGAGCTAATTCATCTTTGTTAAGAATCTTCATTGCGAAAATATTGGCAGCACTAGCCATGAGATTGTAGTTGAGGATGAAAGGAAGAAACTCCTATTTTCAGTCTCCTGGGGAAATGATTAAAAATGAATTGGACCAGGGAGAATACAAAGCAAGCAGAATCCTCTCATCTGAATGATCAGATTTCTTCATAAAGCTATGTATCTAAGATTTTCAGCTTGCTCCCGGACAGAACTGGCAACAGGGAGAGAGGCAAATTATAGGTGCAGTAAGAATGAAGAAAGTACAACAAAATACTTTTATTTTCTTTCATTTAAGTGAAATATCTGCATTTCTCAGATCATAATTTAGTTTTTATTCCTATTATAGTTCATACAATTTGTGTGACTACTGCAGCTACCAAAACATTAAGCCTCATGTTAATGTGTCAAGTGGGAATCTATCTTTTGTATCATCTGGATGTAAATGTTCTCTCAATTACAAATTGTCTTAAAGTGGAAATCAACCTGATGGGAGTTGAGAATAGTTTTGCATTAAAGAATAATTTCAGTCCAGCCAGCATGGCTCAGTGGTGGAGTGTCAACCTATGAACCAGGAGGTCACAGTTTGATTCCCAGTCAGGACACATGCCCAGGTTGTGGGTTCAATCCCTATTAGGGGGTGCGCAGGAGGCAGCCAATCACTGATTCTCTCTCATCATTGATATTTCTATCTCTCTCTATCCCTCTCTGAAATCAATAAAAATACATTTTTTAAAAAAGGAATAATTTCATTGAATTTGTTAAAATCTCAGAATTTTAAGAATATATTATTCATGTTTAAAATGACAAAATAGTAGTTTGTGTATATCTTTTTATAAGTATCAATAGACTTCTCTTATATCTGAGTGAGTTTTATATAGGATGAGCTATGATGAATGTTGACTGATATACTAGACTTTTTTTTTTTTTATAGGGGCTGGTAAGTGTGGTGTTAAAACTTGTCAAGACAAACAGCAAGAGGACCCACATTCTAAACCATTTCCCATTTGTCTGTCCCAAAATACTAGCTCCAGTTAAACTGGTAAACATTCTGTCATTGCTGTATTTCTACTCTTTTTTTTAAATTTCTTTATTGATTAAGGTATTACATATGTGTCCTTATTCCCCCATTACCCCCCACTTCCCATTCATGCCCCCACCCCCCTGTTGTCTGTGTCCATTGATTAGGCTTATATGCATGCATATAAGTCCTTTGGTTGCTCTCTCCCCCATATCCCCACTGTCCCCTACCTTCCCTGAGGTTTGATGTTCTGATTGATGTTTCTCTGTCTCTGGATCTATTTTTGTTCATCAGTTTATGTTGTTCATTATATTCCACAAATGGGTGAGATCATGTGATATTTATCTTTCTCTGCCTGGCTTATTTCTCTTAGCATAATGCTCTCCATCTCCATCCATGTTGTTGCAAATGGTAAGAACTCCTTTTTTACTGCAGTGTAGTATTCCATTGTGTAGATGTACCACAGTTTTTTAACCCACTCATCTGCTGATGGGCACTTAGGCTGTTTCCAAATCTTAGCTATGGTGAATTGTGCTGTTATGAACAAAGGGGTACATATATCCTTTCTGATTTGTGTTTCTAGTTTCTTGGGATATATTCCTAGAAGTGGGATCACTGGGTCAAATGGAAGTTCCATTTTTAGTTTTTTGAGGAAACTCCATACTGTTCTCCAGAGTGGCTGCACCAGTTTGCATTCCCACCAGCAGTGCACGAGGGTTCCTTTTTCTCCGCATCCTCACCAGCACTTGTCATTTGTTGCCTTGTTGATAATAGCCATTCTGACAGGTGTGAGATGCTACCACATTGTTGTTTAGATTTGCATCTTTCTGATGATTAGTGACTTTGAGCAGGTTTTCATATGTCTCTTGGCCTTCCTTCTGTCTTCTTTCGAAAAGTGTCTATTTAGATCAGTTGCCTGTTTTTTGATTGGGTTGTTTATCTTTTTGTTAAGCTGCATGAGTTCCCTGTAAATGTTGGAGATTAAACCCTTATTGTTGATATCATTGGCAAATATGTTCTCCCATGCAGTGGTCTTTCTTGTTGTTTTATTGATGGTTTCCTTTGCTGTGCAAAAGCTTTTTATTTTGATGTAGTCCCATTTGTTTATTTTCTCTTTAGTTTCTATTTCCTGTGTATGTAATAACAAATTCAAATAACTAGATTATATTTAATTAAAAAAAAAACTTAGATATATCTAGGAAGAATTGGTTCTTTGTCCAATCAGAATGATACAAGACCAGAAGTCTAAGTGAAATTTGCCTACTTATGACTTAACTTTCTATTTCCCTTTAGTTCCAGTGAAAATAAATGTATTTTCAGCTCAATGCCATCTATAGAAAATATCTTGCAGCTAATGTTTACTCTACACCACCTTTTCCTAGAGTTTTATAAGCACCATGTTATTTAAACTCATGGAAGCATATGAAGTAGGTTCTATTTTTGTCACATTTATTTCACATGTGAGGAAACTGAGGTTTAGCAGTAGTGGAACTAAGGTTTGAAATTAGGCTTTTCAAACCCCAGAAATTAGGCTTTTCAAACCCCAGAAAAAATATATCTGGCAATCTTATCTTCCATCTATCTATCTATCTATCTATCTATCTATCTATCTATCTATCTATCATCTATCTATAGTAGAAAAAAATAAAATGAACTAAGCATTGTCAAGAGAGTCACTTCAGATATAAAGGAAGTGGGGCCTGTGCACATTTTGTGTCTCAGTTCCCAGAACTTCTATTAAGTTGCTAAACCTGTTATTAAACTCAGCTTATGGTGGAGCCATAAACATCTCAAAACAGCAACTGCTGTATGGACACATAGACTATACCTCCTCCTTGTAAATTTTGCCCCTCTCATTTGCATATTGGAACTAACGAATCTCTGTTAACCCAGCCAGCAATCCTTCATTTGCACGAAGGAATTACATATATGGTTTTTGCCTTTATAAACCCTGCCTTTCTTTGTTCTTTCTGAAGTGCAGTCTGAATCTGGATTTCTTGGATTTGAATTCTTTAGGACTCCAAAATAAATTATTAAATTGTTTTATAGCCTCAAATCTTTAATGGTTGACAATCTCTCTATCCATCCATCTATCTTTTACTCTCAAAGAAATGTGTATAGACATTATGAGTATGTTTACTGTAAATAATGTCACCTTTTTCTCCCTAAGAATTTTGAGGCTGCATTATTATTTTTTTATAGCAACAGAACATATTAAATTTGTTTAGCTCTCCAAAATTTCTTTATTTGTTTCTCTTAAGATTAAATTATATAGTATAAGTCAGGATTATTTTAGTTACAAGAGACATAAAGCACTTAAATTGGCTTAGAAAGAGCAGTAATAACTAAAAAGTCCCAGGATAGCATGAGGTACCACTTGATCCGAAGGCTCTGGTGATGTCATTCAGTCCATATTTCTCTGTATGTGGTGGCAACCTGGCTGCCATCAATATCAGGTTTTCATGCTTGAGGAGAAGCATAAAAGAAAACTTGCCTTTCCCCAGAAGATCTACTCACATCCCAGAACTAATTCTATTGAATCTGATTTTGTCATGTGGTCATTCTTAAGCTAATCATTGTGCCTCAGGAAATGTTATGCTTTGCTTGTCTAAGCCTGAGTCATGTGTCCACTTCTATAACTGAGGTTGAAGGGGTGGGCAGTCCTGTGCAATCCTCATGGCCTAATGATGGATATTAGTAGGTCTTCAAATAAACTTTAGCAAATTATGATCATAAGAAGGAGGGCTAGATTCTGTAGGACAAAAGCCCTAAAGTTATATTACAGTGTTCCTAATAGTTCAAATATTTTATAAGGAATATGAAATTCCATTGTATAAAAGTTATGGTATTAGGGCAGAATGAATGAAAAAAATGATATCAAACAATGAATTTTTTAAATTTTTGTAAATGCTGGCTTTTTACAAAATATCAGAATATTATTTTCTTGAGTTATCTATATAACTTATGGATGATGAAAATAAGATCATCAATTGTAATTGCTGACTAAAAATAGATACTTGATTCCACTATATGGAAGGGTAAGAATTTCTACAAGGAACTATGAATCTAGTCTATCCTCCAATTCTCTGCTGAGGGCTTCATTTTGTGGAGAAAACGAATGGCAGATACCCAGAATATCAGTTTTTTTAAATGATCTTATAACAATGAAACTGCCATGTTAATACACTCCACGAGTTCCTTGGGCTATTAGATCCAGCATCATCGTGTTTGCTGGTCTATATTTCTTCTTTTGGCACTGTGGGTCATGTCTGAAATATGGGGCTGGTCTGATCTACTCAATCCTCTTGCTAACTCTTAACATGAGATCATTGGAAAAAGGGATTTAGTTAGCTGGAAAGTAAACACAAATTCCAATAGCAGAAAAGCATATGGAGGGTGAAATCCTTCATGTCACCTCATGCCTATGGTTTAGATTTCACCTAACCCTCAGTGTCTGAAGAGGTAGACATTCTTGGTCCTACTATGCCAGTCACTGATCTGAGAAAAGTAGTCATGATTTAACTATGGCTATGATAACCAACCTTTCCAAGTGTTTGCATATATTATACTTGATTCTGTCCCTTTTAGGTGATTAAGATTTTTTAAATCATTTTATGGTTGTCATTGTTGGAAGAGTTTTTTTACTTTATTTTCCCCCCGCTCTATTAAGATATAATTGATAGATAATTTGTAAACATAAGGTTTTTGTTGTGATTATTTGAAACACATGTTTATTGAGAAATAATTACCAGAATAAGGTTAGTTAACACATCCATCATCTCACATAATTTCCTTTGTGTATGTGTGCAGTGAACATATAAGATCTAGTCTTTTAGCAACATTCAAGTATGTAATAAATAGTGTTAACTGTAGTCACCAGGCTGTACAATAGATTCCCAGGAATTATTCATTTTATAATTGGCAATTTATACCTTTTTGGCCAATATCTCCCCATTTTCCCTACCCTCTAGCTCCTGGAAACCACAAAATTCTACTCTGTTTCTATGAGTTCAATGTTTTTAGATTCCACATATAAAGAGGTCATATAGTATTTGTCTTTGTCTGACTTATTTCATTCAGCATAATGCTGTCAATGTCCATTAATGTTGTGTAAATGTCAGGATTTCCTTTGTATGGCTGAATAATAATCCATTTGTGTATGTGCATATGAAATTACATTTTAAATCTTTTAATCCATCTATGGACACGGAGGTTGCTTCTTTGTCTTGGCTATTGTAAATAATGTTGCAATGAACATGGGAGTGCAGATATCTCTTAAAGATACTGATTTCATTTCCTTTGAATGAATACAGAAAAGTGGGATGGCTGGATCATATGGCATTTTTTATTTTTTGAGGAACTTCCTTACTGGTTTCCATAATGGTTATACCAGTTTATATTAAGACTAACAATGTATAAGGGTTGCATTTTCTCTAACAGTTGTTATTTCTTGTCCTTTGGTTGATAGTCATTCTAACAGGTATGAGATACCATCTTGTTAGGGTTTTGATTTACATTTTCCTGACAATTAGTGATGTTGAACATCTTTTCATATACCTGTGGGCTATTTGTATATTTTCTTTGGGAGAGACATAGTTGCCATTGCTAATTGCTGTGTGTGTGTGTGTTTAATTGAGTTGTATGAGTTTTTTGTATATTTTTAATATTAACCCCATATCAGATATATTATTTGCAAATATTTTCTCTCATTTAATAGGTTTCCTTTTCATTTTATTGATTTTTTTTTTTTTTGCTGTAAAGAAGCTTCTTAGTTTGATATATTTACACCTATTTATTTTGTTGCTTGTGCTTTTGGTGTCATATAAAAAACTGTTGTCAAGACCAATGTCAAGCAGCTTTTCCCTATATCTTCTTCTAGGAGCTTTCAGATCTTACATTCTAATCAATAATGCATTTCAAGTAAATTTTTGTGAGTGATGTAAGACTGGGGTCCAATTTCATTCTTTTGCATGGACTACCTAGTCTTCTCAACACCATTTATTGAATAAATTACCCTTTCCCCAATTAATATTGTGGGCTTCCTTGTCAAATATTAGTTGACTGTATATGTGAAGGCTTATTACTGGACTCTGTATTCTGTTCCATGGATCTATGTGACTGTTCCTATGCATGAGCCATACTGTTTTGATTACAATAGCTTTGTAGTAGTAGTTTGAAATCAGGAAGTATGATACCACTAGGCTCTTTTAGAAATCCTTAGAAAAAAAGATTAAAAAGAAATGAAAGTTTTTGAGTGAAAGTGATTAAAAGTACATTTTAGTTTATTTATTATTTTTTAATATTTTATTTATTTATTTTTAAAATTTATCTTTATTGTTGAAAGTATTACAGATGTTCCTTTGTTTTAGTGCTGGACTATCCTAAGGCAAATTTTTAAACTGTGCTTCAGGCAAAAGCTTTTGAATATTGACATTTCTTAAAAAAAAAAAATAAGTCATTCTGATGGCAAAAAGTCATAAATGTGTTAAACTTCCTAAAATTCATCTTAATGTTTATTATTGATCATCTTTTTAATTATACAATAGGGCCCAATAATATTAGGATTACTAAAAGCATTAACAGGACTCAATTTCAATATTAGCATTAAAAAGAATGTTTATTTTCTACGTGTTCTGAACCAAAGATCTTTCACTTTTTATAATAATAAGAAGAAGAACGAAGGAGTATCATATTTCAGATACTATGGTAGGTATTTTATATGGATTATCTATAATCCATGTTATCATGATGCTTTAGAGATGAGAGAAGGGCCAGGTAACATAGGAAGCTCCCTGGCCTGCATGCTGTCTGTCAGGTTGCACTGGCTCACTCTGCGTGACAGGAGATATGACTTATTCTTCATCACATCCATCTTGCTAAGACAATTCCAATGCTGACTATGCAGCAGGATTGCATGTATTGCTCCAATCTGCCTAAATTGGCTACTGTGCAAAACTGAAGTGAAGCCCTAGCAGCTCATTCGAAAATCTATATGTTCCAACAGGGTACCCACAGGGAAGCAGCAGATCTCTAATTTGGAACAATCAGCACAGCAGAGGCTGTGTCAGGGCTGCTGTGAAGAAATATACAAAAGTTTCAGTCTTTGTGGTTGAGAGAACTGAGATTTATTGCAGAAACTAGACATTTTCTTTAGAATCAGTCATTGCATGATTGGATTCGGTGACTAGGTCTCTTTTTTCAGGGTCTGTTCTATTACTAACTGGATAAACACAGTTATTTCGTCAGAGACCAGGATTCAGTATTTATAACGCTATGGATGAAATCTGGGAAAATAACATAGTTTCCATGACAAAACCAGTTTGATCCAATCAAGGATACTGGATAAATCAAGTTTACCTGAGAAAGTTTAGAAGTAGTTAAGATGAATAGGGGAAAGATTACAACTATAATGTGTGGCATTTACTTCTTGAAGAGGTAGTCTGCCTTAGCTTTTAAGAGTTATTTTTGGCTTCTCTCCCTGAAGCAGGCTGAGGTAGCCTGAGACAGTGCCAGCTGTTCTCCTTTGGTGGCGCTGATGTATCCTGGATGACCAGGAAGCATGCTGGTGCTGAGCTAGACCTGGGTACAGTGCCAAGGAGAACCGAACCTGTATATGTTTGAAGTGATTTCTGAAAAAATAGAAAGGGTGGTAAGAAGAGTTAATAAAACATGTGGTAACTTAATCAAGTAAAATAAATATCTGGAAACCAATGCAACCTATACCTGAAAGGTAGAATAATAACACGTTTCCTTTGTTTTAATTCATTAGAAAATTTCTTCTCTTTATAATGAACAAATTTAAGGCAGGCCTTTTCTTACTAAGCCAGCTCCCCCTGATGAATCTCCCCCTCCCCCACTTCCTTAATGCATTCTCATCCCCTGAGATACAGTAGTCCACCTTATGCTTGGTTTCACTTTTGGCTGTTTCACTTATCTGCAGTAAACACATCATCACAAGAAGGAGGGTGAGTACAGTACAATAAGATATTTTGTGTGTGTGTGAGAGAGAGATAATATTCAGATAACTTTTATTATAGTATCCTATATAATAAAAGCCTAATATGCAAGTTGACCAAACAGCAGAACAGCCAGCAGAACAACCAGCAGAATAACCAGTCGTTATGATGTGAATTGACCACCAGGGGGCAGATATTCAATGCAGGAGCTTCCCCCAGCCCACAGGCCCCACGCCAGCCAAAGCAGGACCCCCCGCCATCACCCCACTGGTTGCCCTGCAGAGGGAGGCAACCCGCCGAAGCAGTGGGGGCAAGGGCTGGCAAGCAGGTGGCACCAGGCCGGCCAAGGCGGGTGCCAGCAGGGGGCCCCCGATCACCCCACCATTTGCCCCACAGATTGGCCTTCATCACCAAACAGGCCTAGTGACCCCACCTGTGCATGAATTCATGCACCGGGCCTCTAGTATTGTTATAATTGTTCATTTTTTAATAGTTAATATTGTAAATCTCTTACTGTGCCAATTTATAAACAAAACTTTATTATAGGTATACTAGAGGCCTGGTGCATGAAAATTCATGCACTCGGGTCGGGGGGGTCCCTCAGCTCAGCCTGCCCCCTCTCATAGTCTGGGAGCCCTTAGGGGATGTCCTCCCTTTGTCTGGCCTCCCTCTGCAGGAGGCAGCTGGCCTATCAGGGGAAGGCACTGCCCCCATCAACCCCTCGCTGCTGCTGCCTCTGGCCTCCCTCTGTGGGAGGCAACTGGGATGATCAGGGAAAGGCAACACCCCCATCACGCTGCTGCTGCTGCCACTGCCAGCTGCCACAGCTGCCTGAACGTCAGCCAGGCCCTTGCAGCAGCAGCTGCTGTGGCTTTGTCCAGAAGACATATGGTCTAATTAGAGTATTACCCTTTTATTAGTATAGATATGTATAGGAAAAAAACATAGTATAAAGGTGGTCCTTGAGTTACCATGTTCAACTTAAAATTTTTTTACTTGAAGATGGTGCAAAAGGCATACACATTCAGAGAAACGATACTGCAAATTTTGAATTTTGATCTTTTCCTAGATTGGCAATATGCAGCATGATATTCTCTTGTGATGCTGGGCAGCTGCAGTAAGATGATTTTGCCCCAGTGTAGCTAATGTCAATGTTCTGAGCACTTTGGGGATAGGCTATATTAAATGATTTTGACTTAGGATATTTCCAGCTTACAATTTATTGGGACAGAACCCAATCATAAATCAAGGAGCATCTCTATGAGGTTCAGTACTGTCCGTGGTTTTAGGAATCCACAGGGATCTCATAATGCATCCCCCTCAGATAACAGGGAGACTACTCTCCTGCTTGTCTGGTTGACTTTCCACTTGATGTTTTCTTACCTCTTTCTATGAATTTCAATGAAATCATAGTGATTGTGCCTATTATAATAGTTCAACTTGCTGCTAGTTCTGCAGTTACAAATGCACTAGCTTTCTCTATATCATGGAACATGATGGTTTCCATAAGGCCAAGTATGCTTATCCTCTTATTAGGTTAATGAGGATCATCAGAAAAATTATTCATTTTAGGAGAACTATTAAGAATTGTATCTCGGACCCCAAGGTCCGAGCATGCCATTTAATATGAAATGAAACAAAGATTGCCTTTGTCCTCTAATATTCATTCTCCATTTCCAGCATGCTAAGAGTGAATGGACACTAAGGAAAAGGCTAGGACAGTATTTTTCTAACTTCTCTTGCAGCAAAGTGTGGTCATGTATCCAAAACTGTACTATGGGGATGGGAATGATAAACTGCAAGGACCTGGATACCTGAAGCCTCAGAGCTGGAGAGCCCAACCCTGCACTGTCTATCTCTAGCCTTCTCAGTGAGAAACGAATCCTTATCTGTTTAAGCCACTGTTATTCTGGACCTTTTTACTCAAGAGTGAGCCAATTATAGATGATTGATAGGGCAAAAGTGTTAATGTCTCAATAAACTACTGTTGGTTTTATTTAGAACTTATGTCTTGGAATGTTAGTGAAAATAGTTTAGCACAATACTTAATAAGTGAGCATTCAGCATTATAATTTGCATTAGCTAAATTTAACAAATAATATTCAGATTTGTATATTGGATTAAATTAAATGAGAATATCTACAGTTCACTTGATTCAATACCAAGTAGATAATGAGTGCTCAGTAATAATTATATTCTCCTTCTAAATAACAGCACTGACTTTCCTTTTTAAAGCTCTTGCTATTTGCTTTTATTAAAAATATCATTTCAAAACAGGGTAACAGAGACTCCCCAACCTGAAACTGCCCCACTGTGAAAGCACTCAGACACTCTGATCACACTTCTCTAGAATAATTGTGTCCAAGCGTACAAATTGTTCTATTTCAAAGTAGCAACAGCAAGAAGGCCATGAAAAACACACATGGTGTCTAAATAAGACAAAGGAAAATCGTTTGGGCAAAAATAAAAAGGATCCCAAATCAATTATATAGAAAAGATTTCTTTATTAACTTGTGGTTGAGAATATGTTTGTATATTTTCAGAAAACAACTCCAAGACCATGTGGATTCCTGCAAGAGAGAGGAATTGACAGGTCTGCTCCAACCACGAAGACAAGAGGAAAAACAGTCCAGAGATGGAAGACACTGACAACACCTTGCCACGTGAGCAGTCAGCAGCTGTGCACCAGTGCAGGTTGCCTAGGACCAAACCAGAGAGGGTCGGACCTGCATTGCCACCATGTGCCCACCATCCAGATATCATTGCTGACATGTACACATAAGGAACTGTTAGACATTGAAACGGGGACTCAGAACTGTTGGACATTGAAATTGGGACTCAAACATTTTTGTTGTTGTTGTTTTGTTATTATATGTTTATTTCTAGTCTGCAGAGGCAAAACTTTTTAAAGGAAAGAAATGGTGGGAAAAAGATACAGAGGCAAAGAAGCATTGAACAGACTGTCAAACTACATTGGGAAGACAGGGGAGGTTGGGCGAGAGGGGCTGGAAGAGACCAACCAAAGGACTTGTACGCATGCATATAAGCATAACCAATGGGTACAAGACACTGGGGTGGGGGGGGAGGCCGGCAGGTGAAGGCATGTACTGGGGGTTAGGGGAGGCCGGGGGGAGGTCAATAGGGGGAGAGGGGGAAAGGAGACATATGTATTACTATTTGTAATACTTAAAACAATAAAAATAAAATTAAAAAAAAACAAAGTAGCAATGCTGCCCCCACAATGCTGCTTAATTTACACTAGTGGCCCTCAGTGAGCCATGCCTTTGGGAATCGATGCTCTGGTGTGGTGATCACCCCTCCCACAATGACACTGGGCTAGGTCAGGGGATCTACTTTGACCAATGGGGACATCCACAAACACCTGGCAAGCCGAGGCTTTATACAGTACATATTTGCATATTGGAACTTGTCCTTTTGGAATGTTGCTGCCACCACTTGAGGAGGCTTGGACTAGCTTCCTTCAGGGGGAAAGATCACATGGAGAAGAGAGTCCAGCTGTCCCAGCTCTCCCCGCAATTCAGCTCCCACTAACCCTCCACTTGAAAAAGTCTAGGTGACATCAGCAGAAGAACCCAGAATCATGAGAGATTATAAACCATTGTTGTTTTACACTAGTCAATTTTGGGATGATTTGTTGCTCAGCCATAGATAACAGATACATTCACACACAAATATATTTTTATGTGTATGATGTGTATATCTATCTAATAAAAGAGTAATATGCAAATTGACCATCACTCCAACACACAAGATGGCTGCCCCCCTGTGGTCAAAGATGGTTGCCCCCATGTGGACACAAGATGGCTACGACAAGATGGCCAGCAGGGGAGGGCAGTTGGGAGGGACCAGGCCTTCAAGGGAGGGCAGTTGGGGGTGATCAAGCCTGCAGGGGAGGGCAGTTAAGGGTGACCAGGCTGGCAGAGGAGGGAAGTTGGGAGTGACTGGGCCAGCAGGGAAGGGCAGTTATGGGGGACCAGGCTTGCAGGGGAGGGCAGTTAGGGGTGACCAGGCCTGTAGGGGAGGGCAGTTATGGGCAAACAGGCTGGCAGGGGAGCAGTTAGGCATCAATCAGGCTGGCAGGGGAGTGGTTAGGGGGTGATCAGGCTGGCAGGAAGAAGTGGTTAGGGGCAATCAGGAAGGCAGGCAGGCGAGCAGTTGGGAGCCAGCAGTCCTGGATTGTGAGAGGGCAGTCCGACATCCCTCGAGGGGTCCCAGATTGGAGAGGGTGCAGGCTGGGCTGAGGGACACCCCCCATGCACGAATTTTGTACACCGGGCCTCTAGTATTTTTTTTATAGTAAGAGATAGAATAAAAAGATAATTTTCCTTTTATTCTCTGATGTCACCTTAGCAAATACTCTTCCCCATCTTTTATGTGTTTGACAGCTAGAAATTAGAGGAAACTATTAACTATTAAATTTGCACACTATATAAGCTCTGAACAGAGATTGACACTTTGGTTGCCTGTAGTAGGAGCTACCTACATAATAACACTTTTATAATCATGGAAAAATGTGTCATAATGGACTTTAAGTATTTTATATTTAAATTACAGAAACTTTAGTGGAAGTTAAAACCCAAAATAGGAGAGAGAGAGAGAGAGTGAATATGAGATTGTCACTCTGGCTATATTTTTAAGGAGCAAATAACCGAGGAAACTCACCAGGCTACTTGCCTGTTTTCTAAGAGTTCCCTTTGTGTGTTTGTTCCATTAGTGAAAGACAGTGGTTGGGGGCTACTAGATATTTCCAGTAGAGGAATTAATTTACAAGCCAGCAGAAGCAAGTTCTCACTTGCTTTTCTATCATGATAATCTGCTTTCAAGTCTGTTTTCTGAATGTTCCATCTTGAAGTAAAGGATGATATCCCTGCATGACTTACTTTATTCTTACATCAAAGCAACTTTTTTTTCCTCATAAATGAGTGGATTAAAACAACTTTACATCTGGCCAGGTCAGGGACAGCTGAGCTCTATAGCCAAAGGCCCCCTCTTTCCCCATACTGCAGGCCCAGGACTCTGATACCGGAATCCACTGGAAGCACATTCTCAGATCCAACCTTCACCTGAGTTCATTGATGTCAGACTTGCCTCTGCTTGCCCTGCATTTCTCCCCCTACCCAACAGTACCTGAATCTGCATGTGCAGCCCCCACATCCTGCACACTCGCCTTCCAGCCACTCAGCCCTTGAGGTAAACATTAGAAAATCACTGAGTGGCCAGATTATTATGATCTCTGAATGCATTATAATCTGGCCACTCTGTATATGTATATATATTAGAGGCCTGGTGCATGAATTTGTGTATGGGTGGGGTCCAGCCAGCCTGGCCAGAGGGAGGGACATGGGCAGTTGGCCGGCCTGCCTACTGGTTGAACTCCTGGTCGAGGGGACAATTTGCATATTAGCCTTTTATTATTATATAGGATATACACTGAGTGGCCAGATTATTATGTGTTCAGAGATTATAATAATCTGGCCACTCAGTGTATATTCTGATTCTAAAATACAGTGTCAGAGGATTTGAAATCATATTAAACCTATACATAGCAATACTTACTGTACATTGAAGTAGTTCTATGGATAGTGGGTTAAGAAATAACCATTCTCTCAGTGCATTTGAGAGAATATTTAGGAGCAAACAAAAACTTTAAATCTGGAAAAATAAACCATGATCAAATAATGCATTATTATAAGGGACCCTGGGGCCCGGCTTGGAAACTTTCCAAAGTCACAGTAGAATTATTTGGCTTTCAGAAGTGTTGGTTAAATATGATGTGAGCCTTATTTAAAGTGATCTTTGATATACCTTCCCACATTTTAATTATATCTGAATTTCTTGCTAATATATGTATGTTGGCATTTAATAAGTAAAATGTTTATTATGGCCTCTTGCAGGGGAGGAAAATTTTTCCTTCTACCCTGCTAGGTTCTTTGGCTGGCTTAATAATCACACAGACATAAGATAGATTAGGAGAAAAACAAACAAGTTTAATAGCTTATATATTTCCTGTGTATGTGGGAGAGACCCAGGAAAATTGAGTAGTAACGCCCCAAAATGGCCTAAGCCATCACCTTAAATGCCATCTTCAGCTGAAGGTGAAAGATCTTAAGGGTGGGGAGTCAGTTATGTAAGGTTATCAGGAGAAGCACAGTAAACAAGAGTAAGGTTGTTAAACAGATTTAAATCCTTGCCTTCTCCATTAATAATGTTATCAGTGTGGTGCCCTCAGTCTCCCCACCTGTTGCTGGCGGAAGTAGGCTTCTTGGAGTGCTGCAGGAAGAAGAATTTCCTGAGGTACCGTGGGAGGATGAGGTATCATAGAAAACTTTATTTCAGTGGAATTAAACCCCCGTGTGCCCCAGGTCCCATCTCCCTCCATCCTGCCATGGAAAAAATCCCATTTTGTCTTCAGCAGAGTTAAGATCAAAGCCAGTGCCCAGAGTTTCTGCTCCAGATTTGCACAGTCCAGTTCAGCATCTGGCCCCAAGAAAGAGATCAGCCTGAGAAAACTAAAAGGCTAATTCCAATGTAACCCTGATATTTGGGGGGCTAGCAATCTGTATCTGTGTCAGCAAGCCCAGTGTACATTCTTGATAACCTATAATTAAGTCACTGTCTCTTTCCCAGAAACTGGTCTTGCAAGACCTGTTACCTAAATACAGAGGCCATAAACTGAACAGTGCACAGCCTTGGATGGGAGAGGGGGTTTATTAGTGCTGGCGCCAGACCAGACCATTAGATATAGTCTCAAGACCCCCAACACCTGGGGCCTTTTTTGCAAAGCCCTCGAAAGGACTGGAAGCATAATCCATATTTGAGGGACAGAGACACCAGAAAGATATAAAGGAGAAGCTCCCTGTATGTTACTTTGCTCAGACTTGGGAAATTATTCTGCTGAGTCCGCCAGCTTAATAAACTGTGTAACTCCATTTCTCTAAAGCGTTGCTTGGTTTTTCTCTGGTCTTCTACACCAAGCCCACTCACCAACAATGGTGTTTTCATTTCCAGCTGCAGTCCATTGTGTGTGGGGTTTCCATGGCCATGGGCCATGGGGCTTCTAGGGCCACCTGGCTATGGAGGGAGCACAGGAGTGTGCAGGGAAGCAGGAATGAAGCATGAGGAGCAAGAGAAAGAGAACTTTATCTCAGGGATTTTACCCTTTCAAAATCCCCTGTTCTTGCCATGGCCCCCTAATCAATTATCTTTGTTCCCAGGTTAGATTGATAGGCAAGCACCTTCCCTACATCTCCCATCACCCTGACTTCACTGCACTTGTGCCCATCTGCCCTTTGCTTGATTCCTTCCCCAGTGATTTGCAAGGAATAGACCAGTGGTTCCCTGGGGAGTGTGAAACTGCAGCTTTCTGGTGAAGCTGCCCAGATGAACAGGATTACAATGTCCAGCCCCTCCTTTGCTCTTTTCTATGATTAATATTAGCTAGCTAGTTACCATGGTAACAATAAGAGTTTACAGAGATTTAGAGCTATCCTTCTCTTCCTGGCACAGAGAGGGAGACACACTTACAAATGGAGAATTCCCTTACAAATGTAAATGTTTACTTCTACTAAGTTTTCAGAGCTTTGCCTATGTCTGCTATTTCTTAAAAATAACTGTTAGGTTTGATTTCGCAGTTGAATTGATACTTCTCCCCTGGGAACTGGCTTTTCAGGTCATTTCACTATGGACATTCCCTTTGCTAAAGTCCACATTTCACTTGCAGTGACCACATTCCATTATCTCCTATCTAGGTATGCATAAAGAAGTCTCTGCCCAGAAAAAAGCCACCAAAAGTGCTTTAAAAGCTGCTGACTCCCCTCCAGGCTCAGCCACCTGGTGTGTGAATGATCAAATAAATTCGTAATCCCTCACCACTCTGGCCTCGTGCAACCTAACAAAAACCAGCTTAAAATAATCAGTATACCAAAGAGGCATATTTTGGGGTGGAATGTTTTGCTCCCCTGCAGTCAGGATGCTAATTTCTTTTAATACAGCAAGCACTTTGGAAAAAAATGTCCTAGACTATACAGAAAAATATATTACAATGTTATTTGCATACCATCAATCTTCTGTTTGACTTCAAAAACATTATTTGAATAATTTGCATGAAAACAAGATCTTTGTCTTTTAAGAGTTTATATCCTCCTGCTGCTATTTATCTTATACTGGATTATAACTTCAAGTGAGGGAAGAACAGTAGGAACAGATGAACTCTTAAAAATGAAAATCCTGTTTTTATGCAAATCTCTCTAATAATTAAAACAGAGAAATGGGGAAATCATACACAAATTCTCTGACAAAATCCATTAGAGGTCTTGAAGAATAAGAAGGCTTTCATGTTTTGATTTAACATCTGAAGTGGAGTTTGCATATGTTACTTTGATCTTTAAAACCCTTTGTGGTATTGGTGCTAGGGACTTTCAGTGAGGCCTCTTAGGTTTCCTGCAGTCCTCTTTTCTCAAAAAGATTAAGGGCAAACTAAACATAATTGTTGTTTCTCATAGTTTTTGTTTGCAAACATTTGTTATGTTTAACAATGACAATAATAATGTGTGTGGTACACTTTTCAGACTGGCTGTGTCAATCTGACCCCGGGAACATTTGATTTTTTCTACTGCGGCATTATCTTAATGTTATCATCAGTACATTAGTATAAGAAAAGCACCATTTTCAGATTAAACCAGTTTTAACTGTGAATTACTCAAATAGAATATTAAGAAGAAAAAAGTACATTAACGAGGGGACTAAAATTGCTGACACTTAGAGGAATGACTTCCTTCTACTCTTGCCCTCCTCTCATTTCCTCCTTTGTTCCCATTGGACATGCTGCCTTTACCAAACTAAAGGGGCCTGTTCGCCTGGGTGCATCAAAGCCGAATAAGGCACAGACAGGAGTTTGCAGCAAAGAAAGTAAGAGTTTCTTAGTTGAGGAAGAGGCTCCTCCTAGAGACAAGTTAGCTGATGCTCAAAGACACGGTCCCCTGATGACTTCCAGGGCATGGGTTGTAGAGGGGGGAAATCATTAACCATGATTACTAAGGGAGTTAGGGCTGCAGTCTCTACTAATTGGTCAGGGTATCTGGTCCTGAGGTCAGCCATGGCATTGCTTCATCTAGTTTTGCTTCTTTTCTGGGCCTGGAGCTGAAACACAAATGAGGCCTAGAAATTATCTCTACTAGTCCTGGCCAGGTAGCTCAGTTGGTTAGAATGTCATTCTGATATGCCAGGATTGTGGGTTCAGTCTCTGGGCAGGGCACATACAAAAAGCAACCAATGAATAAATAAGTGGAACAAGAGATTGATGTTTCTCTCCTCTCTCTCTCTCTCTCTCTCTCTCTCTCTCTCTGTCCCCCTCCCCCTCTTTCTCTCTTTCTCTCTCCTTCTCTCCCTTCTCTCTTTCTAAAATCAACAAATAAACAAATTTTAAAAACCCTGCAACACTAGATGTTATCTCTGGTGTGACCAACACTCTATCTGTGGGGTCAACAGACTGGAGGCTTTGTTCCTAAAATGGTTTGATGCCAACCAGAACCGCATTGTCCTGAGGCTTAATGATGTTGGGAGTGGTCCTGTAAGGGGGAAGGAGGCAGGTGAGTCAGGTGCTGGATGAGGCCAGTTTGAATCAAAAGGAAAGAAAGGAGAAAAGGTCATATTAAAGAAATAGTTTCTACACAGTTAACACCACTTTTTCTTTCTTCTCATGCTCTTCTATTCCCTTTAGATTTAGGGCAAACTATTTTTGCCTAAACTTTTTTTATTAATGGTACAACTTTAGGTAATAATCAGAACTTTACTAGCCTAATACCTTTTGTGATCTTACTCCTAAAAAAAGCGAATTTTAATTAGTGTGCCTCTTGGTGCCATAGAATTGGCTATAGCCAGTTCCTTTTTTGAAAAACCTTTACCCAATGAGCTCTCTGATTGACCATAGGCTGTTAACAAAGTCCTATGGTATGAGACAGTCAATTTAAGAACAGTACTAATGAAAGGTGAAGAAAGAAAAGACTGCCTGTGCCAATGACAAAAATGAGATTTAAAAAAATGTATTCTAAGCTTTTATTATTTTATTAACACTATCTTTCCCTAATTTAAAAGTTTCAGTGGATTTGAAAAAATAGTGAGAACTGAAGGAAATGTGTGATTAAAAAATAATTCTTGATTGCATATCTACAAAAAAATTTCCTATAGCAAGTATCTGTTACCTCTTCATCCAATGCATTCTATGCCAGGTCATAGCACGGTCACTCAATCCCATCTACTCCAATTCCTGGCAGAGCTATTCCATAAAGTACATAAGTCAAAAATAGGCATAACAGATGCTTGCCTATGTCCTTTCTTTCATGTCTCATTAACTTCCTCCTTCCAAAATAGTAGGTACATCAGCAAAGTATTGCACAATGGTGTAATGGTTAATTTTGTGTCAACTTGGTTGGGCCATGAGTTGTCCATTTATTTGATAAAACATTATTCTGTATTTATGTGAGGCTGCTTTTATTTTATTATTATTTTAAAAATATTTTTATTGATTTCAGAGAGGAAGGGAGAGGGAGAGAGAGATAGAAACATCAATGATGAGAGAGAATCATTGATTGGCTGCCTCCTGTGCACCCTACAATGGGGATCGAGCTCACAACCTGGGCATGTGCCCTGACTGGGAATTGACCTGTGACCTCCTGGTTCATAGATCGGTGTTCAACCACTGAGATTGTTTTTAGATGAGATTAACATTTAAATCAATGCAACTTTTAGTAAAGCAGATTGCCCTTCATAATATGAGTGGGCCTTGCCCAATCAGTTGAAGGCATGAATAGACCAAAAAGACTGGCCTCCCACAAGCAAGAGATAATTCTCTAGTAGATTTCCCTCATCTGAAATGTCAGTTCTTTCTTGTTCTACAGCAGACTGTCTTCATATTCAAATTGGGATGTTGGCTCTCCTAGTTCTCCAGCCTGCTGGCCTACCCTGCAGAGTTTGGACTTGCTGGCCTTCATAATCATAGGAGCCAATTTCTTATCATCTCCTCTCTCTCTCTCTCTCTATATATATATATATATATACACACACACACACACACACACACACTAAGTGGCCAATTTATTATGATCTCTGAACGCATAATAATCTGACCACTCAGAGTGTGTGTGAATATATATATATATATATATATATATATATATATATATATATATATATATGAGGCCCGGTGCATGAATTCGTGCATGGGTGGGGTCCGGCCAGCCTGGCCAGAGGGAGGGGACATGGGAGGTTGGCTGGTGTGCCTGTGGTCGAACTCCTGGTTGAGGGGACAATTTGCATATTAGCTTTTTATTATATAGGCTATACACTGAGTGGCCAGATTATTATGCGTTCAGAGATCATAATGATCTGGCTACTCAGTGTATTTATATGCTATTGGTTCTGTTGTTCTAGAGAACTCTAATACAAGTGAGTTTCATTGAAACTTCAGCTATTAGATTATTCTATTTCCATTTAGCAATCATTCATACTTTAATTTCTCCTAATCTCTACTGAATATCTTTCATTAAATCCTTCTAAAAATATTGACACAGAGTAAAATATTTACACACTATACTCAAAGGTGCAAAACATTAGTTTTCTTTTTTGTTTATAAAGGACTTCTTATTAATGAATCAACAGCTCATTAATGGGGATCAGGGTAAAACTTGATAATTATAATTAACTTGAACTCTTCAAATTAAAATAGTTTCTTAATGTTGTCTGCGTTTGCTTGGGGTACTTATATAATAAAATTCAAGTTTCACCAACCAGTTTTGCTTCTCACTGAAAATTGTATCACATTCCCACTTTTTCCTCAAGTGGTATTTAGATGTAGAGAAAGCTTATGCATTAGGGACACTAGAAAGGTGGGCTTGCATGCTGGTCTTTGTGTAATTTTCACACCTCTGTGATCATGTCCACAGTGCATCTCCATCACTGGACATGCTATTGGGATCTATGTAAATGTACAGCACGTATGAAAACCATGACTTGCCCTTTCTGAATTGGCAAAAGTCCTGGGAAGTTTGGATCTTGCCCTCCACAGAGTAGGATCTCATTTTGGTTCTGGCAGGTACTAAAGATCCCTCTACTTCTGGCTGTCATTTCCATCTAGTCCTGGGGTAGTCTACCCAGTAGTTTTTGTTTTCTTTTTTTATATGTTTATTGATTTCAGAGAGGAAGGGAAAGGAAGAGAGAAAGAAATATCAATGATGAGAGAGAATCATTGATTGGCTGCTTCCTGCATGCCCCTACTAGGGATTGAGCCCACAACCCGGGCATGTGTCCTTGACTAGAATCGAACCCAGGACCTTTCAGTTTGCAGGCTGATGCTCTATCCACTGATCCAGACTGGCTAGGGCCACCCAGTAATTTTTGATGCAAGAACATTTTACCTCTGCCACAGTGACCAGTAGCCCAACCCATTAGCAAGCTTGCTAACCAAGTAACATCTGCTTTCATCTAGAGTTCCACCTTGAGTACATGGGGATTTGGATACATTTTGTACCATGCTTGGACCTCGGGAGATTTTGGAATGTTAACTCCAAACCACCCTCTGCCTAAAAATGACATACTACTACCTTTATATTACCACTTTGTGTTGGTGAGAGGAGTTAGCTTGACACACAGTAGACAGGGCAGAGGTCCAGTGGAACACAAAGACTGGTAGAACATAAGCAGGGGAAGACACAGCAGTTTGAGCCATCCTAACTACAGGAACCAACCACACAGAAATAATAGAATATTTTTGGACTCAGACTGGGAGGCAGGTGACACCAAGGGAGGGCCTACAACAACAAGGTGTAGTGATGCATAGGAACAGGGAAAGTTCAGCTGTGTTTCTGGGCAAGAACAATGAGGGATTCAATCAGTTGGCAACACGGGGACATATAGAGCAGATCTGTAGCACATATATACCCCTAGACCAACTAGCTTCATAGGCAACCCATTATTTGGGCTCCCTCCCTGTTCGGGAAGTCTGAATCTGCTTGTAATAAATTTCCCATGCTTTTGGTTAAATCTTCTGGTCTGCAGTGCTCATTCTTCAGTGTTGAAACACACAACCCCAGGAAGAAAACCTCAGCTCACTGTTCCAGTTATCACTGGTATGGAGCACCTCTCAAAGAGGTGTTCTCTATGTGATGGGAGTAGGGTGCAAGAGCCCTGTTCAATGAGGTCTCTATCTTCTCAGCACAAGCCAGGGATGAGGGAATGCTGAACATATTCCTTTTAGTAACATCTTTTCATCTTCCCCAAATTCCTTTGTCTTTTAGATTTCCCCCTTACTCTGTTGAGAACTTCTATGCTATTTTACTTTCTTTGGTTATATGCTGAAGTCTAGGTAAAGTCTCTTCATATTTTTTCTAGATAATAAACTTCATAGTGTAGCCTTAGTGGCAGAAAGAATTATGGGAGAAAAACTGGGTTAATAAGAAGAGAAAAATACATTGGCTTAGTATTTTTAAAACATGATTTCTGTTGCATTCTGATAGTCACAACATTTCCTTTGGTCACTTGGCCATTATATTATATTGCTACATTTATATCTCATGAGTCTACTAAAAGGAATTGAATTCTTTCTTCTTTAGGTTTTACTGAGAGTTGAATCTGAATAAATAAAAACGAATCAATATTCTATAGATTTTACAACTTGAAATATAAAGATTTGGGATTCTGTGAAAGGTGTCAGTAAATCTTTCTTAAAATTACTAAACTTGGTAAACTTTTCCTTAGGTATGTGGTTCTTTAACAAAATGTTACCTTCAAAATGATTAAATGGTCCATGTTGTTTAAGGGCAGTATTATGATTAAATGTAATCATCAGACTATGCCAATGGCTCTTAACTTTGAGCTAAATATTGTAAAGTCTATTAATTTCTATTGATATATTCTGTGCTTGTCATATAATGATGATATACTTATTATTTTTAAATATTTCAGAAATTGAAGTAGGTTCTGTTATGAATTTTTTTGCAACTTGTATTAAATAGGGTTTTTGATGCAAGTGAACTTTTTCTTGAGGAATACTCTGACCTCAGCTGCAGGGGCTGGTTGAAAAGAAGAAAGAAAACCTAGGTTTTATAGCTAGCATTTAATGTCTGTATCCAAGGAAGCATAGGAAGGTAGTTCTGCTTGAACCAAGGGGTTCTAACCTGGTGCTACAAGAGTATAATGTGGGCCACTCCTGAAGTGAGGTGGTTGACAATCCATGTGTGGGCAATAAGAGCAGAGGAAGCACAGACATATGGGAATCTGTGTCTTAGGTAGAGGATTATTGAGTGCTAGACATGATGTAATGTTCTGATTAATTACATTGGGGTCAGAGATGGCTACAATCCCAGTGAGGGACAAGATAATCTATGGATAGTTTTTACTAGAGGTGAGGAAATATGGCAAGAGTTAAAGGAAAGCTGTGGCTTAAGGGAAGGGAATGATTAGGACACATTCCCATTGTGTGGTCCTCACCTTGGCAGAATGATTCATGCTACAGTCCATCTGCTAGCATGATGTCTGTGGTCCACTGGATCTGGATCAGATGTTGTTAAGCATGAAAGTTAAATATATATATCTGAGAAAGACTGGTGATTATCAGAGAATAAGAACAGGTGTTTATCCCAAACCACCAATCACAAAGAATATTTGCATCCCTGTGTTCATAATAGCATTACTTACAATAGCTACAATTGGAAAGAGCTCAAGTGCCCTTCGGTACATGAGTGAATAAAAAAGCTGTGGTACATTACACAATGGAATACTATGTGGCTGTAATAAAGAAGAAGCTCTTATAATTTGCAACAGCATAGACTGATGAATAAGATAGATCCAGAGACATGGGTGAATGGAACAGAATGACAGCTCTGAGAGGAGAGGGGGAAGAGATTAACCAAATAGTTTATATGCATATATGCATTGCCTAAGGACACAGACAATAGTGTGGTGAAGGCCTGGGGTAGGGCAGGAGCTGGGTGGAAGGAGGCAAAGGGGAGAAATGGGAGACATCTGTAATTCTGTCAACAATATATATATATATATATATATATATATATATATATATATATATATATATATATATAAAACCCTAATATGCAAATAGAACGAATGGCAGAACAACCAACCAACCAGTCGCTATGATGTGCACTGACCACCAGGGGGCATGCACAGATCATGGCTAGCAGCGGCAGCAAGCAGCAGAGCACAGAAAATGGCGGGCATCAACTGTGGTGGGATGGTGAAACAGGTGAGCGGGGGTGCCAGACCAAGGCAGGGCATCAGTCGCTATCATCAGGTCGAGCCTCTTATGGTTACTGAAAATTCTTTGCTCCACATGCCACGGTCCTGCCCAGCATTTGCACCCACTGTTGGTGCTGGCCTCGCTTACTCCCACTGCCAGCACCGGAGCTGCTGCTCACACTTGCGGCTGGTGCCCAGTGCCAGTCCCAATCACTCTGTAGCACCATCAGCGGGTACAAGCGGGGCCGAGTGGGGCTGGCACTGTCAGTGCATGGAAGTGGCTGTGGCAGGAGTGGGGCTGCCAGCACACAGGGGATTGGGGCTGCAGCGGTAGGGATTGGGCAGGGGCACAGAGGATGGGCCTCGACCCGCCCCTGCTCCCACCACAGCCTCGTGGCTCACAGTTCCTTTCAAGGTGCACGAATTCGTGCACTGGGCCGCTAGTAAAATAAAAGGCTAATATGCAAATTGTCCCCACAGGCAGAAGTTTGACTGACTGGGAATTAGATGTGCACTGACCAGATGTGCTACCAGCACTGCATCGCCAATGCCCACCATCATCTGACGGTTGGCGATGCGGTGCTGGTAGCGGGTGGCAGTGGAGATGCTGCCAGCCCCAATAGGCCCTGACGAGAGCTGGACCATGACGGAATGGTGGAGCAAGTGAGTGGACAGTACCAGGCCAAGGCGGTTGCAAGCAGGGACCCCAATCACCCCGCTGGTCAGCCCAAAGACGACAATCGACAGTGGCAGCAGGGAGCCGGGCCAGCAAGTGGGCAGTGCCAGGCCAAGGTGGATGCAAGCAGGGGCCCCAATTTCCCTGCTGATCACTCCACAGATCAGCCCTGATCTCTGGCCTGGCCTAGGGACCCTACCTGTGCATGAATTTCATAGACTGAGCCTCTATTAATAATAATAGAAAGAACTTATGTTTAAAATGTAGACATTCTAATTCATCAAGTTCTCATTATAAAGTTGATCTTTGTCATCTCTAAAATGTTTGCCATTTTTCTCCACTACAAAGGTACCATTTCCCCTTTCCTTGCACTAGTTTTTGTAAATAGCTCACTAAGTCCAGCCCACATTCATATGGAAGGAAACTAAGCTCCATTTCCTGGAAGGGGTTATTTACATACATTTGGGCATTGCTTTATGCATGCCATATATTTAATCCTCATTCCAACCCTATGGACTATATGAGCTGCTATCATCACCCTGAATTTACAGATGAGAAAACTGAGGCACAGGGGTGTCATGTAATTTTCTTAAGGTTACCCAACTGGATTTAATAAGGAGCATCTGGTTCCATAAGGCATTCATTAACCCCTACTACTGCTATTGTTTCCTTCAGAGCCTAATTAGTATAAGCAACTTGGGAAATCAGTTATAAAAAGAATGTAAATCTTATGGTTCTCTATTCTATACCATTAGAAATAAGAATAGAGAAATTATTAAATTTCTTGATACTTCTTGAAATATTTGAATACCAGACCACTATTTCTATATGATAATTATATGTTTCCTAAGGTTAAAAAAGATCTTTAAAGTACATTTGATCACTTACTAACTTAAAGAATTAGTAGAAAATATAAAGGGTGTGCATTATAGCTATTATTGTATCAACTCTATTAGCATTATTCTCAGTTTTAATGTGACTCGTGTTTAATTGAAATTATTTATAAAGTTAGTATGGTATTGTATATTATAATATGTTTGAGTAAGCTGATCATCCACAAATATGGCTCATCCTACTTTGTTTACTATTTTTACATTATTTATCTAGAAATTACCTGTAATAAGGAGAATGAGTCTATGACATTCTAAAAGCATAAAAATTTTCTATAATAATAAAAGCGTAATATGCAAATCGACTGGATGTCCTTCCAGACGACCTTCCAGATGAAGCCATGGCTGCAGCCGTGGGATCAAGGCAGCAGCCGCAGCTGCGAAGGCCTACTCTTGCATGAATTTCATGCATTTGGCCTCTAGTTGTTAATAAAAATATATTGTTATTATGCAAACTGAAATAACCCAGTCAGAGAAAGACAAATACCATATGATTTAACTTATATGTAGACTCTAATGATCAAAATTAACTAACAAAAAACTAGAAAAAGACTTGTCATTGCAGAGAACAGATTCATAGCTGTTGAGGGGTGGGGATGTGGGGATGGGTGAAAAAGGTGAAGGGATTAAGCAAAAAACCCCAACAACTCATACACAATATGGTGATTACAAGAGGGAAAGGGTGGGGGGAGGTAGGAGAGAGTATGGGGTGATAATTGGTGATGGAAGGAGATTTGAATTGAGGTGGTGAACACACAATACAATATATAGTTGATGTATTACAGAATCATACCCCTGAAACATATATAATTTTATTAACCAATGTCAACCAATACATTCAATAAAAAACAAAAATAATAATAAAATGTCAGTCTTAGAAAAGAATAGTATATTTGGGGTTTCTTTTTAAGGTGATGAAAATGTTTTAAAAATTGACAGAGTGATTGCTATACAGCTCTGAATATACCTAAAAACCATTGAACTGTATGCTTTAAATGGGTGAAATAACTGATGTGTGAATTATATCTCATAAAGCTGTTAAAAAAGAATATTGTTGCTGCCGAAACCGGTTTGGCTCAGTGGATAGAGCGTCGGCCTGCAGACTGAAAGGTCCCAGGTTCGATTCCGGTCAAGGGCATGTACCTTGGTTGCGGGCACATCCCCAGTGGAGGGTGTGCAGGAGGCAGCTGATCGATGTTTCTCTCTCATCGATGTTTCTAGCTCTCTATCCCTCTTCCTTTCTCTCTGTAAAAAAATCAATAAAAATATATTTTAAAAAAAAGAATACTGTTGTCCTGGCCAGCTTGGCTCAGTGGATAGAGCATCGGCCTGCATACTGAAAGGTCCCAGGTTTGATTCCAGCCAAGGGCAAATGCCTGGGTTGTGGGCTTGATCCTCAGTGGGGGGTGAGCAGGAGGCAGCTGATCAATGATTCTCTCTCATCATTGATGTTTCCATCTCTCTCTCCTTCTCCCTTCTTCTCTGAAATCAATAAAGAAATATATTTATTAAAAAGAATATTGTTTAGTCCTATCACAATAATGACAGTGTATAAGGTATTTTTGTCTTCGAGCAGCACACTGGGAGGAAGCACATTTATTTTAGCTTTCTAGATTGTACCTCCTCCTTTGTCATCAGTAGGCAGCATCAGCCCAGGAAACCCTTGTGGTAGTGGCTACTAGTGAGTGGGCTCTCAAGTGCCAGGCCCAGTTCGGAGCATTTTATATACATTCCTTCATTTAATTCACCAAGAGACATAGGTGTTAGTGTCTCTGTTAACAGATGAGAAAACTGAAGCTAGAAATGGTTACATAATTTAGCTTCATTCACAAAACTGGTAGTACAGCCAGGAAGTGAACCAGGTCTGCCTGATTTCAAATACCGTTGTAACTTTATTTATTTATTTTTTCTTATAAATCTTTATTGTTCAGATTATTACAGTTGTTCCACTTTTTTCCCCCCCATAGCTCCCCTCCACCTGATTCCCCACCCCACCCCATGCCCTTACCTCCCGCCACTGTCTTCATCCATAGGAGTAAGATTTTTGTCCAATCTCTTCCCGCACCCCTCACACTTGCTTCCCCTGAGAATCGTCAGTCCACTCCCTTTCTATGTCCCTGATTCTATTATATTCACCAGTCCATTCTGTTCTTCAGATTTTTTATTCACTTGATTTTTAGATTCACTTGTTGGTAGGTATGTATTTGATGTCATTTTGTTGTTCATAATTTTTATCTTTACTTTTTTCTTCTTCTTCCTCTTCTTAAAAATACCCTTCAGCATTTCATGTAATCCTGGTTTGGTGGTGATGAACTCCTTTAGCTTTTTCTTGTCTGTGAAGCTCTTTATCTGACCTTCAACTCTGAATGATAGCTTTGCTAGGTAGAGTAATCTTGGCTGTAGGTTCTTGCTGTTCATCACTTTGAATATTTCTTGCCACTCCCTTCTGGCCTGCATAGTTTCTGTTGAGAAATCAGCTGACAGTCATATGGGTACTCCCTTGTAGGTAATTAACTGTTTTTGTCTTGCTGCTTTTCATATTCCCTCTTTGTCTTTTGCCCTTGGCATTTTAATTATGATGTGTCTTAGTGTGGTCCTCTTTGGGTTCCTCTTGTATGGGGTTCTGTGTGCTTCCTGAACTTGTAAGTCTATTTCTTTCACCAGGTAGGGAAAGTTTTCTGTCATTATTTCTTCTAATAGGTTTTCAATATTTTGCTCTCTGCCTTCTTCTGGCACCCCAAAAATTCGGATGTTGGTTCGCTTGAAGTTGTCCCAGAGGCTCCTTACACTATCTTCATATTTTTGGATTCTTTTTTCTTTTTGTTTTTCTGGTTGGATGTTTTTTGTTTCCACATATTTCAGATCTTTGGTTTGATTCTTGGGGTGCGTTGATCTACAGTTGAGTTTCTGTATATTTTTTATTTCAGACAGTGTATGCTTCATTTCTGACTGATCCTTTTCCATTTTTTTGGCATTCTCATTAAGGTCCTTGAAGGTCTCACTAAGCTCCTCAGAAGTGTCATCAAGTTTCTCAGTGGTTTTTAGAAGATTCTTGAGTAACCTTATACATGTGGTTCTGAACTCTATGTCATCCAGTAGTTTGCTTTCCTCCGTTTCTTTCATTTGTGACATGTTTCTTTGTTTCTGCATTTTGGCTGCTTCCCTGTGTTGATGGAGTGGCTTTGTGTGGTAGGTGACGTATAGGGGGCAGTAGCTCAGCCTCCCCAATCACCTGATGTGGATGCTCTTGGTACACCCCTTTGTGGGCTGAGTGCAAAGTCTTGGTGTAGTTAAGCCTGAATTGCTGTTGGTATGCTGGGAGGAATTGACCTCCAGGCCAATTAGCTGTGAGCACTCCCTGTGTCTATAATGGAAGAACTGCTGTGTTGAAGACACACAGGACTTGTTTCAGTGGGGCTTTGGTGCTCACTGATTTTGCCTCTTGAATGTGTCACTTATGGATGTGAGGAGTTGAAATCTGGTGTCTCACACTGACCACTAGGTACACTGGCTTCTGGATCTCCAATGGGGTGCAGGTCAGCTACTGTCTGAGGCCACTCAGCAGGAGCTACAGTGAGAGCTGCAATTTTCTCCTCTTTGCTTGGGGTTTGGAGGTTTTGGAACTGTCTGACCTGGGCTGCAAGTTTGCTAGGTTAAGCTGCGATAGGGCAGGCTTTTCTTATGCTAACTCGGTTGCTTGGAGCTTGGGTGGGTTTGTAGGTTGTGCAGGGTGGGGCCTCAGGTTGTCACTAGGTTAGGGCGTGGCAAACAGCAATGGCTGCTAGTTAGCCAGCTCTGTGTCCCCAAAGGCATCCGCGAGTCCCGTGCCCCAGTGCAGTAAACAATTATTCCTGCGCGCAGCTCTGCAAGCAAGCCACCCTCGCTGGCAGACAGTCCAGCTTCTCCCCGTAGGAGTTTGGGTCCCCCGCGTCTCCCCAGAAACTGGATTTCAGAGTAATCGGGGGCTTGTCTCCGTTCGGGTTGAAAAAAGCAACGCACCCAGTCGCCCGCAGCCAGCCCGATCACGCGCCTCCGTACCTTAGCTTTTCAGCGCTCGTGCACGTCTCAAAGCTCTTTTCTCTTTCCTTCTAGTTGTAGAACTTCCACTCAGCCAGCTTTCCCATGGTTCTGGGTGATAGACGTTTTGTCTTTTAGTTGCAGTTTAAATTGTTGTGGGAGGCAGCAGTTTAGGTGTTTACCTACGCCGCCATCTTGGATTCTCGTTGTAACTTTAAATTCCTATTCTTTCCTGTGGTTTCCTTTTGTTGCTCTGTTCCCCTGCATTGAGTTGGGACACAGATTTAAGTAAATGATCAACAAGGTTCCCTCAACTAGGGCCCTTTTCCTCTGTTAGTTGTATTCTTTTCCTCCTTCTCCGCCTCCACTTCCTCCTCCTCCTCTTTTGTTTCAGGCTGAAAACAGAAAGGGAATGAAGAACGCTGCAAAAAAATAGAAAACAGAATACATAATTCAGAAGTAATGGCAGCTTAATTAAATTCTGTCTCCTTTCTGGAAGTTTTATAGAGGAAAAAGATTGTCTTGGATGAGTGTGTGCTATAAAATCTTGCTTCTAATTCGTAAGGACAGGCTTCCTTTTGAAGGTTGCCACCTGTCTGGAACTGGTTCAGAGTGGCCCTCCATCACTGGAGTTATGGTGGGACGTTCTGGAACGGACACCGGGGCAGGGAGGTAATTGTCTCCTGGTTTGTGGATGGGCATACTGTCCTTTTTTCTTCTAGGGATAGTGTCTTCCTTAATGTCTATGAAGGCACTACGGCATTTCTGTCACTTGAATCTTATAATAATCAAATAATACATTAAATATTCATTAAAGTGCCTCCTATGTACAGAGTACTATTGTCTAGTATTGGGGCCCAAACCCCAAATTTTATCAGCCTCTCTACCACCACCCAAATAAATATGTAATCTAAGTACATATTTGAAAATGAAGCTGCAAGACAAATCTTAGTTCATCCCTGCCTCGCCCTCCACAGAAGGCACTGCTCATTTTTCCTGCAGGGAACTTTTGGAGCTGCCACTGCTGTGGTGGGTATTTTGGGAGAACACAAACTTTATAAAGTATGGTCAGTTCCTTCAATCAACCTATAATCTAAGTGGAAAGTAAGCAAGGTGGCACCCCCATGGGCAGTGGCACGAACTGGACTTGGGTTCTGGGACACGCCGATTGCCTTGGAGCCAGGAGAGCTGGCCAAACCCAGACCCTAGTCTGTGCTGCCCCGGCCTGCCCAGGCTGGGCCCCTGAGGTCCTGGGCAGAGAGTTTTCTCCCAGCCTGGGGGCAGGGGAACTTCAAGGGGTCAAGCTAGACAAGTGTTAGAACCTGCAGTTGCCTTTCTGTGACCCCTGAGCTCTGATGCTTCAGGTGAGATGCTTTCAGTGAGGTTGAAAGGGAGTAGGATGTGTGATCCCAAATGTCTTTTTGGTATATTGATTATTTTAGGCTGGTTATTTTTAAGAAACAGCAGACACAGGAAAAACTGACAGCTGAGACATTTATGCTTATAAAGGAAACATTCTAGTGTAGGAGTGTCTCCCTGTCTATCCTAGCTCCCTAGCTTTAGGAAGGATGACTAAAACTCTAGAAGGCATGTACTTAGATCTGCGTAATAACCTTACCCTTTTTTTACTGTGCTTTCCCTGATAATCTCCCATAACGGATCCCCCTCCCCAACTTTTCACTTTTCTTTTAGCTGGAAATTTTATTTAAGGTGACGACTTGGGCCATTTGGGGGAGTTCGTTTTTCTGGCTCTTTCCCATGTATACAAGAGATATACATGCTATTAAATTTCCTGTTAATTTGCATTTTATGACAGGGAGGTTCTCAGTCAAGAACCTTGAAGAGTAGAGGGAAAATTATTTTTCCTTCCCTACCAGGGCAGCAGCACCTGTTGCCAACACCCCATCCTGGCCCAGCTCCACAGGTCCAGGGAAGATGGGTATGGGCAGCCAGTGACACAGGGAATTTTCTGGAAAGAGGATGCAGAAGCCCAAGTCACTATGGGAGGCTCTGAGGCCAAGGAGAAAATGGGCTCTCTTCCACACTGGGTGGAGGACAGGATGGTACGGGGCTCCGTCCCTGTCCCAGGAGGAGCCTGGGTGGGAAAATGCAAGTAGTATCACAAGGTCAAGTGTCACAAGTGAATGCAAGTCCAGAAGCATTGACAGGAAGAGCTCGGGTCAAGTACCAGCCTCTGGAGTTCAAGACCTGGATTTCAGTCCTGGTTCCAGCGTTTGCTGTCTCTGTGACCAGGCTAAGTTTTCCTGTCTGTGAAATGAGGGAAGAATAGTACTTATATCACAAGAAATTGTGAGGAGTAAATATGTCAGTAAGTACACCTAAAGGGTATAGAACAGTTCCTGACAACTTGCAACCATGTGTTAACCACTGTTATTACTTCCAGGAGGAGAGACAACCTCACTTTGAAGTGCTCAGGGGAGCTGCTATGAAGAAGGGAATCACTGGAAATGGGTTTGCACAAAAGGTTAGGATTTGAATGGAAGGGACTTCTTAAATCAAGGGACTAGAACATTGTGTCAAAAAACACATGATTTTGTTATTGTTATGCTGCAATGAATTTTGTCTCCTGTCTTATCCAATCAGGGTTCCAGGTAAAAGCTATGAGCACCTACTATCAATTTCTAACGGTGGGAAAGAGAGAATCATTGCAGCTAAGTATTTTCCCAGTGACTTCTAATAATAATAATATTAAAGGTAATAACCAACATGAAGCATTTGCAATGGGCCAGGTGTTGTTCTATATGCTTTACCTCTGTTTATGATCTCAATTTTTCTCAAGAATTTTAAGAAGTGCTTTATTTTATTTTTTTAACAATTCAGTGGTAGGCACAGGGCAGTGACTCTGTTAGGAAATGGTGGAGAAGGAACTTAAAGGAGGAAGTTGAGCTCAGGAGCCTTTATTGAATTTAAGCCTTTAGTAAGGGGAGGAGATAGTCTTTCCAAGGTGTGGACTGGGGAGATGTTGTGAGGCACACAGATTTTGGTACCCTTCAAACCATAGCATGTAGGCTACTTTCTCCTCTGTCCCTGGGTATTCAATGTCCTGGTATTGAAAGCTGGGAAACAGAATAGACTAACCAATCTCATGATTCCAAACCATTGCATCAAATGTATATAGCTACCAACTTAATAAATACAGGAGTAATTTCTCTAGTCTATTAAAAGCATTTCTAATATGTAACAGTTGGTTTAAAAATATTAGTGTTTTTCTGGTCATATTTCATTTTACACACATTCTGTTTTGTTTTGGGTGGCGAATTATGCTCAGAGCCAGTAATTTATTTAGCACAGGATCACTGCAGGAATTATAATAATTTTACAAGTCAGTAGCATACAGGATAATGTCTCTTAATAAGCCAAGAAAGAACACACTTTGAATGAATTTGCAATTGTTTCAGCAAGCGGAGTTTAAGAGAAATAAAGCCCACTTTTAATTTGAGGTGTGCCTTTTTATGAGTTGGTTCCCAGGAGAGTTGGCTTACCCAATGCAGTGGATACCCAGCAGCCAGCACAAGAGTGAAGTTCTTGTTGCTAGGGCATGTTGCTAGGGAAGGAAGGTGCAGGTGTTGGCAAGCAAGATCATCTCCTTCACGGGGCCACTGCATGGTTTTCATCACTGTCAGCAGGTGAAGCGTCAGTTACCTAGGCAGAAGCTAATACCCCAAGGTCTCGGAGAGCTATTTAGGTCAGTATAGAGTCACTTGCCCGGACTCACACTCTGGTATTTATACTGTAAACGCCCCTGGTCATCATTGCTTCTCCACATGTTCTTTATGATTAGCCCTCTCCCTCCCCTCCCCACAACCGGCACCATGTGGGCTGCTGAGTGCTTACCAACAACCACAGATGTTAAGGATGATGACACCTTAACACAGCAACTTCACTCATATAAAAAACACTTGACTTCATTTTTGTCATAAGTGGACCTGAAATCATCTCAAACCAGTATATAACACATTCACACATGCACATACCCACTTCTCCACATATAGACAGTCTCAAAAGTTGGCTTAGGGCTGTGCATTTTACTGGCTGGTTGGATACTAGACCTGGTCTGGAGACAAAAATATGAACTAAGGTACCTCAGGAGGACCTTTCCAGAACTTTGATTCTTAGGTTGTATAGCAACCTGAGATGGGGAGGAGAGGTAACTCTTGGAATAGTGTCACACTCCATTTGTCATTTCATGTTCTTGACCCAGAAAAAGAAGCTAGCTGGATACAGTGGCTGGAGCTTTCACTAAGTAAAAAATTACAATTAATGGAGCATAGTGTTTGGCTCTGCATGTGTCTTTCCATCACAATGTCATATGTCATGAATGATACAGGGAGTTATAAGCAAGATGAAGCAAATGCAAAACAATCTGTAATATGAAATGTAGATTTATTCATCATGCAATACTTTTGACTAGATAGAAACAATGAGAGCTCCTTAGGAGTTTATAATGATGATACTAGATTGCAAAGATTATCATTTGAATAAATGAGATGCTTTTATTTACTTTTTACTGTACGCACTACAAAAAAATTAGAATATAGACATATGGCTAAAATGAAGAGACGTTAGATTTTAGAAGATGCAAATAAATTTGCACCTTTTCTCATAGTTTATTCATGCTACTTTAATTCTTTTGAGTTTTATTGCCAGTTATTTTAAATAGGCTTTTATTGCATTTACTAAATGGCCTATGATAGTTTTGCTTCTTGATGCTGATCATTAGAATTACTTAGAAAGATCTTTGTATAGAGTTTTAGAACTTATCCCTTGTCATGCTAATTCAATAATTTTGTGTTAGAATCTAGAAATTTCAATCTAGCTTATTTTGTGTTATTAAATAAAAAAGAATTCCTAAATTGTTGCTTCTATAAATTATCAAAAAGGGTTTTCACACACTGTAACTGGTAGTCAAAGAGGTTATGTAAGTAGTGTATGTTCACACTGCTGGGAGATAGAGTCAGGGTTCTGACCCTCTCCATGTGTCATGTCACTTTTCTGAAGCATTTGTTTTGGACTCATAGAGGGATAATAATTAATTGCATAAACACTCCCCCTTTAAGCATTTGTTTCTAATTTTATATAGTGAAAAAGTAAATACATTTTTGTGTCATTGGAACTAAATGGTTAATAAGATAAAATATTTGTAAGACTCTTAACAGATGGCAAATATTTCAGTGATCAATAATTATAGACCACTTTGATAAAGCAGTCCAAAGAAAATAGCAATATTTTAGGGTAGTAGTAAAAAAATTAAGCGTTTTTTTCTTTTTTCTTTGAGTATTTTGAAACCTTAACTAAGAGCTTCTAGAAATTTCTTTTCTATAACTTCTTGGTATATAAAATTAGTGCTGTTTTGTTACATGTAAATGAATTAAGCCTCATATCCAAATTTACATATCTGATACCTAAATTTACTGATAGGTGCCCTGGCAATAGCTACAATTAAAACTGTGATTTTGCTATCATTTCTATTTATTTAATGATTCAAAGCATTACCAGGACTGCGAGTGTTAGTGTTGTTCAGATGACATCCTCTAGGAGAGTATAAATAAACTGTGGTTTTGGAGGAAAATGGGTTTGAACTTTAGGAAATAGCCAGGGTGAAACCTGGTGATCCTTGCTGGCACAGGCTGGGTTTCCTCCCATGCCCAGCATGTTTACAAGGGTAAATGCCAAACTTTAGCTTGTGGTTTTCAAATTCCTTTTTGACAGGTACTACCTTTTCTTTCTAAAAGTGTAGATTTTCCTTTTATCCTCATGGCCTCGTGAACTTTTGTTGTTTGGACTTAAACAATTTTAATATTTATACTTATATATGTAATTACATGGGAAATAAGTATCAGAACAATTTAAATAAGACAAAAGTGTCCCTGTGTCCCTTTAAACTCATTTCTTCCTAAACTTTGTGTACATTATGTTAAGCCTTTTTCTATGCATATACTTGTATATTTTTGGTTTTATTTTTTACATATATGAGAATATTTTATTCAAACTCTTTGTCTTGCTTTTATTTTCTTTTTTCATTTTTTGGAAATCTTTTCAAATCCCTAATCTGGATAGATTTCATTTGATTATGAAAAATGTTGCAATAGACATTCCTATACACATATTTGTATACATGCACTATACTTTTTATAAGATATATTCCTGAATACTATACACATTTCAAAACAAAATTTATTTTCTAAAATTTTGCAATTAAATGCTCCCAAAATTGGTATCTTATTTTTTTATTTTGAATTCCTTTGATTACTAAATGTTAAATATATTTGTATAGTTTTATATTTATGGGTTATTTGCATTTCTTTTTCTGAAAATTCTTTGGAAAGTTTTGCCCATTTTTTAAATTGGATTTCACATATTATGGAAATTTACCATCTATCTGTCATAAAAACTATTTATATGTTGAAAATATTTCCCCCAAATTTGTTGCTTGTATTTTAACTGTGTTATACCATTCATCAAAAATAGGCTTTAAATTTGTAAACAATGAAATAATTTAATTTTCTCTTATGACTACTGAGAATTATTTAGAAAAGCTCTTTCCTCCTGTCTGGGTTGCTAAGTGATTAGATTATTGGCCCTCAGACTTAAGGGTCATGGGTTTAATCCCCTGTCAATGGTAGGCTGGGTTGCAGACTCAATTCCTGGCCCGACTGGGGCATGTGGGAGGCAACCAATAGATGTCTCTCTCTCACATCAGTGTTTCTCTCTCCCTCCCTCCTTCTTCCCCTCCACTCTCTAAAAAAAAAACCAATGGAAAAAAAAAATACTCACCCTAACTGGTTTGGCTCAGTGGATAGAGCATCCACCTGTGGGCTGAAAGATCCCAGGTTTGATTCCGGTCAAGGACATGTAACTTAGTTGCGGGCACATCCCCAGTAGGAGGTGTGCAGGAGGCAGCTGATTGATGTTTCTCTCTCATCGATGTTTCTAACTTTCTATCCCTCTCCCTTCCTCTCTGTAAAAAAAATCAATAAAATATATTAAAAAAAATACTTGGGTGAGAATTTTTTTTTTTAAAAAAAGCTCTTTCAACCTAGAATTATATTCAAAAATAATTTCTTGTATTGTCTCCTAATTATCTATATATATAAAAGCCTAAGTGACAGTTATGACCAGTCAATCAAACGACCAGTTGACTGGTCGCTATGACTCGCTGACCACCAGGGAGCAGATGCTCAATGCAGGAGCTGCCCCTGGTGATCAGTGTGCTCCCACAGCCAACCTCCTGTGGTCCCTCTCCCTGGCCAGCCAGCCCCAATGGCTCCGATCAGGACTGGGTGAGACGGCCCTGATTGGCCCCAATTACTGGCCAGGCCGAGAGACCCCACCCATGCACTAATTTATGCACCAGGCCTCTAGTTTTTTATATTTGTTTTTACATTTAGACATTTAAATA
This sequence comes from Corynorhinus townsendii, assembly GCA_026230045.1. Classification (NCBI taxonomy): domain Eukaryota; kingdom Metazoa; phylum Chordata; class Mammalia; order Chiroptera; family Vespertilionidae; genus Corynorhinus; species Corynorhinus townsendii. The sequence continues at coordinate 109,847,829 of JAPDVU010000006.1, read as the reverse complement.
CATCAGGAAATTATTTTTGAAAATTATCTATATAATAAAAGCCTAAGCAACCATTATGGTGGAACGACCAGAACAACTGGTCACTATAGTGCACACTAACCACCAGGGAGCAGACGCTCAATGCAGGAGCTGCCCCCTGGTGGTCAGTGCGCTCCCACAGGGAGAGCGCTGCTCAGCCAGAAGCCAGGCTCATGGCTGGCAAGTGCAGTGGTGATGGCAGGAGCCTCTCTCATCTCCGAGGCAGTGCTAAGGAACAGCAAGCCAAGAGGTAAGAAGCAGTGAGCAGGCAGGCGGTAAGGAGCAAGGAGTCCCGGACCTCTAGAGGGCACAGGCCGGACTGAGGGACACCCCCCACTCCCAGTGCACAAATTTTGTGCACTGGGCCTCTAGTATGAAATAAAATTTAAGTTAATGTTCCCCCAAAGTACATCTAATATCCTCAATGTTACTTATTTAACATCCATGCTTTAAAAATTACTAACATATAGATGTTTTCATATGTTTATATATATTTACATACATATTCTATACATTTTAATATAAACTATAAATGAATGTAAACAGATTGCATGTATATGTTTATATATACATATATTTGTGTATTTTTATTTCATTGATGTATATTATGCTTTCTAATCCCATAACACATTAATTAATGTATTCTATAGTATACTTTGATATATTACAGGGCAAGTTTCTACTCATGATCCTTTTCTTAGATTTTTTTTTTGGAGTATTCTTGAACATTTAAACATTTAATTTTCCAGATGAACTTCAGAATCACCTTAAGATCCACATAAAAATCCAATTGAGATTTTGATCGTGTTTGCATTAAATTTATGGGCCAATTTGGGGAGAATTTATCTGTATAATATTGAATCTTGCCAACCAGAAACTTAGCATGATTCTTACTGATTTACATATTCATTTATGTCCCTCATTAAATAAAGTGTGCATTACACAGGTTTTTTACATTTCTTATTAATTTTATTCCCAGGTATATCATCTAGGACTAGGTTTGACTGAAAGTAAAAGAATCTCAAAGTACTAGTAAAGTAGATATGAAAGGAATTCATTTCTTTTCTACATGAAAGTATCTCACTAAGGGCTAGTATGATAGTTTTGCTGCACAGTCTTCAGGGCCCCAGGTTCCTTCCACATTGCCCTGCCATCTCTAAAAGTATCTGTTCTGGTTCTCATGATTCATGATAACGGCAATAATGGTAGCCAACATATCTGCATTCAAGGGAAAATGATTTAGGAAAAGGTACACAAAAAGAAGGCAAGGATAACAGCCAGGTGCTTTACAAGGAAGGCTTCTGGAAACTGATACAGGATAATCCCACTTATAAGCCATTGGCCAGAATAAGATGTCACATGGACACCCCTTAGTGGCAAGAGAGCCTGAGAAATATTTTCCTTATTTTGGGATACTATGAGTCAGTAAAAGATTCAATATTATATAAGTACTAGAGGCCCGGTGCACAAAATTCGTGCATGGGGGGGGAGGGGGGTTGTCCCTCAGCCCAGCCTGCACCTTCTCCAATCTGGAACCCCTCGAGGGATGTCTGACTGCCCGTTTAGGCCCGACCCCACCTAAACGGGCAGTTGGACATCCCTCTCACAATCCAGGACTGCTGGCTCCCAATTGCTCACCTGCCTGCCTTCCTGATTGCTCCTAACCACTTCTGCCTGCCATCCTGATCACCCCCTAATAACTCCCCTGCTAGCCTGATTGATGCCTAACTGCTCCCCTGCCAGTCTGTTTGCCCCCAACTTCCCTCCTTTGCCAGCCTGGTCACCCTTAACTGCCCTCCCCTGCAGGCCTGGGTCCCCCACAACTGCCCTTCCCAGCAGACCCAGTCACCCCCAACTTCCCTCCTCTGCCAGCTGGGTCACCCCTAACTGCCCTCTCCTGCTGGTTTGATCGCCCACAACTGCCCTCCCTTGCAGGACTGGTCCCTCCCAAATGCCCTCCCCTGCTGGCCATCTTGTGGTGGCCATCTTGTGTCCACATGGGTGCAGGATCTTTGACCACATGGGGGCAGACATCTTGTGTGGTGGAGTGATGGTCAATCTGCATATTACTCTTTTATTAGATAGGATAGAGGCCTGGTGTATGGTTGGGGGCCAGCTGGTTTGCCCTGAAGGGTGTCCCAGATCAGGGTGGGGGTTCCCTTGGGGCATGGGGCAGCCTGGGCGAGTGGCCTGTGGTGGTTTGCAGGCAGCCACACCTCCCCAGTGACCCAAGCAGAGGCCCTGGTATCTGGGATTTATTTATCTTCTACAATTGAAACTTTGTAGCCTGGAGTGGAGTCAAGCCTTCTGCTTGCTCCTTGGTGGCAGCCATTTCTGTTGGGATTTATGTATCTTCTATAATTGGAACTTTGTAGCCTTAAGCGAAGGCCAAAGCAGGCCAGGGCTGCAGAAGCTTGGCTTTCTCCATCACCGCGGGCAACCCTAGCCTTCTGCTCTGTCCAGCTCTGTGGCTGCTGCCATTTCTGTTGGGATTTATTTATCTTCTATAATTGAAATTTTGTAGCATTGAGTGGAGGCCTAGGCTGGCAAGGGCAGGTGGAAAGCTTGGCTTCCTCCATCACCAGGGAAACCCAAGCCTCCCTCCTGCTCTCTGTGGCTGCAGCCATCTTGGTTGGGTTTATTTGCATATTCCCTCCTGATTGGCTGGTGGGCGTGGCTGGTGGGCATGGCTTGTGGGCATAGCAGAGGTATGGTCAATTTGCATATTACTCTTTTATTATACAGGATGGAAGAAGCGGAAAATGGACATTGGGGGACAATAGTAGATTCCACCACAGTGAATAGGTTTTAATTTTTGTTGCTATTATAAACATACATTATTTGGCATCTGTTATTTTTTCACTCACCTTTTATGTAGACAGAGAAAAACTCAGTTATAATTTGAGAAATAGCATCTAAAGATATTCTATCTGTGCCCTAACTGGTTTGGCTCAGTGGATAGAGCATGGGCTTGCAGACTGAAGGGTCCCAGGTTCAATTCTGGTCAAGGGCATGTACCTTGGTTGTGGGCACATCCCCAGTAGGAGGTGTACAGGAGGCAGCTGATGGATGTTTCTCTCTTAGCGATGTTTCTAACACTCTACCCCTCTCCCTTCCTCTCTATAAAAAAATCAATAAAGTATTTTTTTAAAAAAAAGATATTCTATCTGATAAAATGTAGAATTGCGCTATGTGCAGTTGATCAAATAACCAAGGTGTCAGCCTGATGGAGTTCTAGGGTCAGAACATACAATTCAACTTGGTGCTCCCTGGGGATAGTTCTGCATTCTGTGCCTATTTGGACTTGCCAGCATGTCTACGACAATTTAAAGAATAGTCAGGCCATATGGTCCCCTTTTTGTTGACCCCATCAGAGGAGATCAGGCTGGTAGAATTCTGGGAAACACAGGAATCCACCACTGTCCTGTCCTGCAGTTACCTGCCATTCCCTGTCCAACATCATTCTCTTTCTACATGCCCTTCATGGGCAAAACTAGCCCATCTTGCTTTGAGAACTGGGACTCAAAGGAAGAAGGGTATTATTTACATTATGCACAAATTCAATGGGAGGCACATTGTAGCAGAGGTTTTTGGTAACACATGCACACTGTAACAAAAGTAAAGCCAAAGATAAACATAGAAAGTAAACAAAAATCAGACATAACTAACTCTCTATATTGAAAGTAGAAAATATTATTTTTTCCCTCTCTTTTCTTTTTCCTTCCTTTTTTTTCTTTTTCTGTAAACTTGCAAGATGACTGTGAGATGGGATAGATTAATTTGCATAGCTTTTCTGTTAAGTCACATTTTCTGCCACCTACAATGTTCAACTCCTTCCCATGTCATTAATCTCAACTACTGAGCTGATGGAGTGATAGTCTACAAACAGGTTGACTGCCAAGGGGAATATCCTCAGGTGAATGTTTACAATATTTTTATGTAGTAAACAACTTTTTGAGTTTTTTAGAAAAACAAACCAAATGAAAATTAAAACAACAATATGTTTTCCCCATAGACTGATAAAATGGCTCAAAATGTGTTGGAATTGAAATGAAAATAAATTACCTCAGGACTTGCAAAAGCTAAACTAATAATGACAGTAAAAACACATGTAATGAGAGATTAAAAACTCAATTATATTTTGGTGTGTGGAGATTTTTGCCTGGAGTTAAACAAAACCAATTTCTCATAGGCATCACACAGGCCTCATCATCTGAGGTGGTAAGGCTTAGTGGTGAGGATGCTAGGCTCAGTAGTCAGGCAGAACTGGTTTGTAATCTCACTTTTCCCCATTCATACCGTCTCGGCTGGATTACTTGTTCCTGACGTGACTCAGTTTTCTCATATCTAATTGAGGGTAATAACAACCCTTTCCCACTTTGTAAACCTATTTACATAAAGTAAACGAGTTGAATATTTCAATTCTATTTTAATTTGACAATATTTTGTTATAATACTTGAGAAGAACTCAATCTTAAAATAGAGACGAAGCACTCTTATCATGCAGTTTATAGAAAAATGTATACTCACACTATCTTCATTGCTTGTCTTCCACTTACTTTCAACTCACTGCAGTCAGTTTTTACCCCCATCCATCACTGACTCTTCTTAACAAATGTTTGCAATGGGAACACTTTAGTTTTTATGTTTTTCATGACTAAAGTATTTGACAATAATGTGCACTTCAAAAATTTCTCTCTTTCTTGATATCTATGACCCAGGTTCTCCCATCTCTCCCACTAGATTCCCTCCTTCTCTTTGTCCTTTAAACACCAGTGATCCAAGGTTCTATTCTGTTGTTGGACCTCTTTACTTTTTATTTTCCATAGATTTTCTTGACAGTTTTTTTTTTTTTGTCACCAGCAAGTTGTTTACCCCAAGATCTGTCTTTAGTCTTCTGTCTCAAACTTAAAACTTATATATTCATCGGTCATCTGCTGCAAGTCCCTGGTATCTAACACTAATCTTGTTCTTTTTCCCAAAACTTGCTCTCCTGTCATCCGTACTTTGTGCCAGTATAAATGTACCCTGTCATGCGAGATTGAACTTTAGAGTCACCTTTGACTTTTCCTCTTTATTACCTTAAATACCCAATTAGTTATCAAGACCTGTTGACTAATAGCAACTTTAGATAATTAGGAAAATATATTTAGTCTCTCACTTCTCCAATCCAAATATAATATTGCCATCAGAGTTCATTTTGTAAAATCTAAATTAAATCATCCTACTTAAGTACTTGTGGTAGTCTCTTGTCTTCCATCAGATAGTTTACAAATCTTTTTAGCTTGGTAGAGGAAGCATCCTTCATTGTGTGGCTTCATGGTACATTTTAGCCTTGTTTGTGGCCACTGTCACTGCAATGAATACTACTACCACAGAACTATCTGCATTTCCTGAATAGACCATGTAATATCATACTCCATTTCCTCATGCTAATTCATTTGCATGGGCATTCTTCCTCATTTCCATCTGGGTATAGAATATATTAAGGAACAAAACATTCTTTAAGACACAGCTCAGATGTTATTTGCTTTATGAAGTCATCCTTGACTCTCAGTTTTTCCTTCTAGTCTTTTATAGTACTTTCATATAGAATTTATCATATAGAATTATAATATACTAGAGGCCTAGTGCACGAAATTCATGCACGGGGAGGGAGGGCTTCCCTCAACCCAGCCTGTACCCTCTCGAATACGGGTCCCCTTGGGGGATGCCTGACTGCTGGTTTAGGCCAGACATCTCTCTCACAGTCCTGGATCACTGGCTCCTATTCACTCACCTGCCTGCCTGCCTGGTCGCCCCTAACTGCCCCCCCCTCTGCTGGCCTGATCACCCCTCACTGCCTCTGCATGCCTGTCTGATCAACCCCAACTTACCCCTCCCTGCCGACCTGGTCGCTCCTAACTACCTGCCCCTGCCAGCTTGGTCACCCCTTACTGCCCCCCAGTCTCCGCTGGCCTGGTCACCCCTAACTGCACCCACCCCCCCGGCCTGGTTGCCCCAGGCAGCCTGCTTGTTCAGTCATTTGGTTGTCCCTCACTAACCCCCTGCCGGCCTAGTTGCCCCACGCAGCCTGCTTGTTCAGTCATTTGGTTGTCCTTCACTAACCTCTCTGCTGTCCTGTTCATAGGCAGTCATCTTGTGAGGGTGTGATGGTAAATTTGCATATTACCTCTTTATTATATAGGATTTGCCAACAACAGTTAACTTCAAATGTCTAGTCCCTAGCACAAAGTTTAGCTCTTGGTATGGCATTTATATACAGGATGTCCCCCACAAAATACACTTTAGTAGCTGATGTCTCAATTGATGTTTGTTTATTTTCAGTTTTAATCCACTAGGATTAATAATTATTTGAAGTGTGTATACTTTTCTTGGGACACATTGTATATACACCAATCAGAGGATTTATGAATAAATGGGTGATATCACTTAATTTTCTTGTGCCAGACAGTCATTTCCTTGTATATTTCTAACACAAATTTTCAAGCTAAAATAAAAATGTATGGCTTTGTTATAGAAATATGAATGTTTCTTTTTTAGTGTTTTGTTGTTTTTAAAGAAAATGTGTTTGTAAGATTGACATTAATAAGACAAATGCTGAAGACTGGATTATTTCTCTCTTCTCCTCATCCCCAAGCTAGTTACTGAATTCCTAGGTTACTGATTATAATACTTGTGGCAACGGTGATTTTCATCTTGTTGAATATGAATTATAGATTCAGGTCCCTAGCCAAATCAAGGTTCTTTTTTATCTGATTTAAATTTCCACATCATGAATAACTCTGAGTTAGCACTTGTATTGTGCTTAGTCAAGTTTTTTTGGTGGCTCCATACATGGTCTTGTGTACTTAACTAAAAATTAAATGCATTAGCTATTTGGAAAATTTTAGAGTGATAGGTGATTTTTTAAAAAGCCTGATAAACAGAATAAACATTGGCTTTTTATTGGTTATTATTCTATTTTATTCAAAAATGCCCTTTTAAAAAGTATGCCTTTTTTTGGATTAGTGAGCAGAAAATTCTAGTTAAAATGACACTTGTTATAAGTTTGAAATCCATTTCTGAACAAAACCAGTTAGGGTGTATATGTCATATTTTCAACTTATATATCATATTTTCAACTCATATGATACTTTATCATTAATGAAACATTAAAACCCTAATATTTAAATAATTTTTAAAAACAGAAAAAAACCCCCACAAAATTAGGTAGAAAAATGTTCAGGCCATAACTGGTTTGGCTCAGTAGATAGAGCGTTGGCCTGGTGACTCAAGGGTCCCAGGTTCGATTCCGGTCAAGGGCATGTACCTTAGTTGCAGGCACATCCCCAGTAGTGAGTGTGCAGGAGTCAGCTGATTGATGTTTCTCTCTTATCGATGTTTCTAACTCTCTATCCCTTTCCCTTCCTCTCTGTAAAAAAATCAATAAAATATATATTTTTAAAAATATGACGTATACATTGAAAAATAATATATAAATTTAAAATATTTTTCTGGTTTTTCATTTTTTATTCTGATCTTGATAGTATAAAATTTTACCATACACAAGAGAACTTCAAATTTACCTATTCAAATTTAATATTTTATTGAGTCCAATTTATCAATCATTTTCTTATTGCATCTTGATTTTGAGTATAGGGAGGAGAACTTTTCCCAGTCCCAAGTTAAAGAAGAATTTAATTGTGTTTTCTTTTAATACTTGAATAATTTTATTTTTTACATCAAAATATTTGATCTATTTAGATTTCTTTAGAGGGACAGAGTCAAATTCATGTTCTATTATTTTGCTATCCAGTTTTTCTCAATACTATTTATAAAAATGTCCATATTTTCCTCAGCTATTTAAGATACAACCTTTATCTTGTGCTAAATTTTTATATGACATTAGCTCTATTTCTTTTTTGTTTTTAATTGATTCCATTGGTTTGACAGTTTATTCGTGCTCTTATGCCATACTGTTTTAATTACAGAAGGTATATATTTCCAACTCCCACTTGCCTTTATTTTTAGTATTTTAATGGCTATTCTTGCCAAATAAACTTTATATTCAACTTGTCTAATGGTAGTATTGATGTATTTTATTGTAAACATTTTGTGTTGTTGTATTGTCAATCAGCGAGCTATATACAAGATGCCTTAACAAGCCAGTTAATTAGGAGTCATTTATTGCACACAGGTTCAGAGCAGAATACCTCTATCAAATTCTGAACAAACCCAGGAAGGAGTATTCCCTTTTTATATCCTCCTAGGTCTTTGTGTAAGTTATTTTTGTAGACAGCTTGTAACCTTGAGTATATATCATATCTAACAAACACCTGTAACATTGGATTCACAATGAACAAACACTTGGCATGAGAATATGGGAATTTATTATCAGTATCAGCGTATCAGCCTCTTCAGATGGCTAGCTTGCAAGGTCAGACAGTTAAGTTTATCTTTTCTATTATTTAAGTTAAAAAACAGTTATTTTTACAGAATAAGAGACCATCTAAAAATATCAGAGTTGACTTATGGAACAAGGGACTAGCAAGAAATAGCAGAGAACTTCAAAACAACAGTTTCAAACAGCAGTTTTCCCTAAGGAGGGATTATTACTATGCTTCAGTATTTATAAACTGAATTATTTCTGTATGGTCTTGAATTCACTTCCTCAAATCCAACAACACTGCTTTTGTAAAAGTCAACAGTGTCATGTCCCACTGTCTGATAGCCAATTCTCAGTTCTCCTTTTACTTGACATATAGACAGCATTTGACACAATGGGTCATTTCCTCTTCTTTGAAACCCTTCTTGGTTTTTAAGACATCACTCTCCTAGTTTTTCTCCCACCTTACTGGATACTCCTTCTCACTCTCCTCTCCTGGTTTATTTTATTTTATTATTTTTCAAATTTATATTTATTATTAAAAGTATTATAAATGTCCCCTCTTTTTCCCCACTGACCCCTTCCAGCCCATACATGTCCCAACCTGAGGCCTTCACCACCCTCTTTTCTCCTGGTTTCTGTTAATCTTCAGATCTCTAGACTGTGGGGTTTCATAGGACTTAGCATTTTGACTTCACTTTTGTATCAAAGCTTACATAGTGTTTGGTGATCACATCCTGCCTAATGTATTAAAATACCAAGTATATACTGGTCACTCCTAAATTTACATCTCCTGCTCAGGCATCTCTCCCAACTTCCAGCCTTTGTAACCAACAGCCTGCACTTGAATGTCTACATCACCACTTAGATTTCTAAGAAGCTCAAAATAGCACATCCAGAACTGAAATTCTGATCTTCCAACCACAAACCTCACACCTCCACCCTCTTCTTTTAGTTTCCTAAGTGACAATTCTCTTCTTTCAATTGTTCAGTCAGAAGTTTTGGAGACAGGATTGACTCTTCCACTAATACCCTGGCACAAGTCATCACGTCTGTCCCCTGGATTAATAAGGTAGCCTGGTCTCCCTATTCCCATCCTTGCTGCATTTCACATATGCTAAAAAAAAAAAAAAAAGAAAAAAAAATAGCAGATAGAGTTCTGTTATTTGATATCTTCAAAGTTCCTCTTAAAACAGCATGTTGTAGGCTCTGCCAGCTACCTTACGAACTAAATAAATAAGGTCAGTTTATGTACCAGCAGGTTAGTGAACAAACAGTGTGGTCTTAAGACCACTGAGGAAGCTACTCCTCTCCTCCCCAACAACACACATATTTCCCTTCCCTAACATTTCAACTCCTGAAATTCTACCTTTGAACTTTCCTTTTAGCTGTCAAATTGAAGGCATTCAGTGCTAATATGTAATTGTTTCTTGGGTGGGGTATCTTTAGTCTTTGTTACCTTAGAACAGTGGTTGGCAAACTGTGGCTCTCGAGCCACATGTGGCTCTTTGGCCCCTTGAGTGTGGCTCTTCCACAAAATAACACTGCCTGGGCGAGTCTATTTTGAAGCAGTGGCGTTAGAAGAAGTTTAAGTTTAAAAAATTTAGCTCTCAAAAGAAATTTCAATCATTGTACTGTTGATATTTGGCTCTGTTGACTAATGAGTTTGCTGACCACTGCCTTAGAACAATGAATTCCTCAAATTATTCCTCAAATTCTTAAGATAAAGAAGGTCTTGAGAGAATGGAACGCAGGAAAAGTAACTTCTGATGACAAGAGAGGGAGATAGGGGAGACTGAGAATTTGAGGCTCTGCTTGCTTTGATTTTGGTAGTCCTCAATGATGGGGGGCCTTATATAAAGAAATCACCTACCTGCAATCGGGTTCTGAAAGTAAGAGGTTTCATAGTGACATCTGATTAGATTTGGCGCTTTGCTTCCTTTATGTTTTAGATACAGGTCAAGTTAAATAGCATGAGAGAGTTTTCCATAGATTATCCAAATAGAGGAAGTTGTAGGTTCAAGAAAAGTATGATGTAGTTAGCTTGCATGTAAGGAAATACCTCAATTGTTGTACACTGCATCAGCTCATTCTCTTTTAGTGTAAGAAATTGAAGTGGAAAATCACAACATTAAATACCATGGAAAAAGTACCAATGCATAAGGTAGATGAGAAGCTGGATTTCAAGCACTTTAATTTTAATGTTGTTCATGGTAGAATTGATTATCAAGCCAAACTGTAAAAGTGGTATCCCCTGGGCAAATGCTAATGTTCTCAAGACTCCCAACAAGGGTTTATTTAAAAAGGGGAAAGGAGGTTAATAAATTGTATCTTGAGAAGATCATCCTTTAAGCTAGATGTGCCCACCAAAGGATCACATCATCTCTTAAATGTATGAGTTTCCCTGAATTCAAGAGTATATCCTAATTGGAGTAACTGTCAGCTTTGCATGCCTTAAAGCCACAGCATAATCTGTAAGTATGTGAGTAAAATTCTTATATCCAAAGAGAAAAACTCATTATCTCACCATAGCAGCATCAGAAGTGCTGTGAGTGACTTTGTAGTGGGTTGAGCACCCGCTTTAGAGAAGAAAGCGGGGGGGGGGGGGGGGGGGGGGGGAGGGGGGGGAGGGTTATCTCATGGAGTATGTGCTATGACCGTGTATGCCTCTGGACATTTGAAAGGGCCATTCTAGAAAGTGAAAATTTCTTTTGCATATCACCCATAGGCTAGCTTGGAAATGGTTAACTTCAAAAATTAATATTGTATTGGTGGTCTTTAAATTTACCCATTTTCTTTCAGTGATAAGATGACTTTGCTACTTTGTTGTTGCTGTTGTTAATCCTCACCCAAGGATATATTCCATTGATTTTCAGTGAGAGTGGAAGAGAGAGGGAAAGACAGGAGAAATATGAGAGAACCACATTAATTGGTTGCTTTCTGCATGAGCCCCCCACAGAGCCCAGGCTGGAGAGGAGCCTACAACCAAGGTATGTGCCCTTGATTAAATAAACCCAGGACCCTTTGATCCATAGGCGGATGTTCTATCCACTGAGGCAAACCAGCTAGGGCTGATTTTGCTAATTCTAAATTAATTGAGTGAGTGTTCTCACTGGGATCATTCAAGATATTTTTTTCAACAACTCAAGATTGGAAGAACACAATATACCCACATCATAGGAACATTTGTAAAGAGAATTAGTGTTAAAAGTGATTGAAAATTTAAATTTCTATCTTAGGACTTATGCTGGGCTGTGGTTGTTTTCTTTCTTTTTATTTTTAATCTATCACTGATTTATCATGTGACCTTCGGTGAGTTGACAGCCATATGCTGGATTGTAAATGGTGAAATTCATAAAACTAAAATAATTCCATTAATAATTTGGAATCTCTCTGGTGTAAATGCACATGAATATTAGGAATTTGAAGCTACTTTAAGAAACGTCTTATGCAAATAAATAATTATAAATATATTTATTTTATGGTACCAGCTTATATTCTTTGGATAAGGAACAGTTTCTTCCTTTTTTAATTATTCATGTAGTATATGAGAGTCAAATAAGGACTTGCTAAACATATTAACCCTTCTAAAACCCTTTTATAGTATATTGTGGTAAAATACTCAGTATATATCTTAGTGCCTAAATAGTTGTTGCCAGCTGTCTGTCATCATTTGTATTCAACAAATATAGCATAAAATTGGTTAAGATTAATATTATTATTTTTTATTTTATTATTATTATTTTTTGTGTTCTTTGTGTATTTATTTTTTATTATTTAAAATATTACATATATTAGTACATATATCTCCTTTTTTCCCCCCCATTGACCTTTCCCCAGCCTCCCCTAACTCCTGTCACATGCCTTCATCCCCCCCACCCCCACACCAGTGTCTTGTGTCCATTGGTTGTGCTTATATGCATGCATACAAGTCCTTTGGTTGATCTATTTTCCTCCTTCCCCAACACTCCCCAGCCTTCCCGCTGTAATTTGACAGTCTGTTTGGTGCTTTACTGCCTCTGTATCTATCTTTTTATTAATCAGGTTATAATGTTCTTTATTTTCCATAAATGAGTGAGATCATGTGGTATTTTTCTTTCATTGCCTGGCTTATTTCACTTAACATAATGCTTTCCAGGTCCATCCATGCTGCTGCAAATGTTAAGAATTCCTTCTTTCTTATAGCAGCATAGTATTCCACTCTGTAGATGTACCATAGTTTTCTAATCCACTCATCTGCTGATGGGCACCTAGGCTGTTTCCAAATCTTAGCTATGGTGAACTATGCTGCTATGAACATAGTGTGCATATATCCTTTCTGATTGGTGTTTCTAGTTTCTTGGGATATATTCCTAGATGTGAGATTACTGGGTCAAATGGGAGCTCCATTTTTAGTTTTTGAGGAAATTCCATACTATACTCCAAAGTGGCTGCACCAGTCTGCATTCCACCAGCAGTGCACGAGGGTTCCTTTTTCACCGCATCCTTGCCAGCACTTGTCGTTTGTTGATTTGTTGATGGTTGCCATTCTGACAGGTGTGAGATGGTACCGCATTGTCATTTTGATTTGCATCTCTCAGATAATTAGTGACTTTGAGCATGTTTTCATATGTCTCTTGGCCTTCCTTCTGTCTTCTTTTGAAAAGATTCTATTTAGGTCCCTTCCCATTTTTTTATTGGATCATTTATCTTCCTTTTATTAAGTTGTATAAGTTGCCTGTAGATGTTGGAGAGTAAACCTTTATCAGTGATAACATTTGCAAATATGTTCTCCCGTATAGTGGGGTTTCTTGTTGTTTTGTTGATGGTTTCCTTTGCTGTGCAAAAGCTTTTTATTTTGATGTAGTCCCATTTGTTTATTTTCTCTTTAGTTTCCATTGCCCTAGGAGCAGATCAGTGAAGAAATTGCTTTGGCATATGTCTGAGATTTCTCTGCCTCTGGATTCCTCTAGTATTTTTATGATTTCCCATCTTATGTTTAAGTCCTGTATCCATTTTCAGTTTATTTTTGTGTATGGTGTAAGTTGATGGTCTAGTTTCATTTTTTTGCATGTATCTGTCTAATTTTTCCAACACCATTTATTGAAGAGACTGTCTTGACTCCACTGTATGTTCATGCCTCCTTTGTCAAATATTAATTGATCATAGTGGTTTGGGTTGATATCTGGATTCTCTATTCTATTCCACTGGTCTATATGTCTGTTCCTGTGCCAGTACCAGGCTGTTTTGAGAACAGTGGCTTTGTAGTACAGCTTGAAATCTGGTTTGGAGATTCCCACCTACTTGTTCTTTCTCAAGATTGCTGTGGCTATTCGGGGTCTTTTTTTATACCAGGTGAATTTTTGGAGAGTTCTTTCTAGGTCTGTGAAATATGTCCTTGGTATTTTAATGGGGAGTGCATTGAATCTCTAGATTGCTTTGGGGAGTATGGACATTTTAATGATGTTGATTCTACCAATCCATGAACATGGTGTGTTCTTCCATCTGTATACGTCTTCCTCTATCTCTTTTTTCAGTGTCCTGTAGTTTTCCACGTATAGGTCTTTTACTTCCTTAGTTAAGTTTATTCCTAGGTATCTTAATTTTTTTTGGTGCGATGGTAAATGTGATTGCTTTTTTAGTCTCTCTCTCTCTATAAGTTCACTATCGGTGTATAGAAATGCCATAGATTTCTTGGTGTTAATTTTGTATCCTGCTACATTGCTGAATTCATTTATTAAGTCTGTTAGTTTTTTGATGGAGTCTTTCGGGTTTTTTATGTACAATATCATGTCATCTGCAAATAAGAACAGCTTTACTTCCTCTTTTCCAATTTGGATGCCTTTTATATCTTCTTCTTGTCTAATTGCAATGGCTAATACTTCTAGCACTATGTCAAACAGGAGTGGTGAGAGTGGGCATCCCTGTCTTGTTCCTGTTCTTAGGGGAAATGGTTTTAGTTTTCGCCCATTGAGTATGATGTTAGCTATGGGTTTATCATATATGGCTTTTATTATGTTGAGGTATGATCCTTCTATTCCCACCTTATTGAGAGTTTTTATCAAGAAAGGGTGTTGGATTTTGTCAAATGCTATTTCTGCATCAATTGATATGACTATGTGATTTTTATCTCTCAATTTGTTTATGTGATGTATCACGTTTATTGTTTTGCGGATATTGTACCATCCTTGCATTCCTGGGATAAATCCTACTGGGTCATGATGTATGACCTTTCTGATGTACTGCTGGAACCGATTTGCTAGAATTTTGTTGAGGATTTTGGCATCTATGTTCATGAGGGATATTGGCCTGTAATTCTCTTTCACTGTGTTGTCTTTATCTGGTTTTGGTATTAGGGTGATGCTGGCTTCATAGAAGGAGCTTGGAAGTGTTCCTTCCTCTTGAATTTTTTGGAATAGTCTGAGGAGGATAGGTTTTAGTTCTTCCTTGAATGTTTGGTAAAACTCCCCTGTGAAGCTGTCTGACCCCAGGCTTTTGTTTGCTGGAAGCTTTTTGATGACTGCTTCAATTTCTTCCATAGTTATTGGCCTATTGAGATGTTTAGATTGTTCCTGATTGAGTTTTGGAAGGTTATATTTTTCTAGGAATATGTGCATTTTCTCCAGGTTGTCCAGTTTGTTGGAATAGAGTTGTTTATAGTATTTTTTAACAATCCTTTGTATTTTGGTGGGGTCTGTTGTTATTTCTCCTCTTTCATTTCTGATTTTGTTTATTTGGGTCCTCTCTCTTTCCTTCTTGGTGAGCCTGGCTAGAGGTTCATCAATCTTGTTTATCCTTTCAAAGAACTGGCACTTGGTTTTGTTGATCTTTTGTGTTGTTTCTTTGGTCTCAATGTCGTTGATCTCCAGTTTGATCTTTATTATTTCCTTCCTTCTGCTTACACTGGGCCTTTCTTGTTGCTCTCATTCTTACTCTTTGAGTTGTAGGGTTAGGTAATTTATAACCATTGTTTCCTGTTTTTTGCAGTAGGCTTGTAGAGCTCTGAACTTCCCTCTCAAGACTCCTTTTGTTGTGTCCCATAGAATTTGGATTGTTGTGTTTTCATTGTCATTTGTTGCCATGATGTTTTTTATTTCTTATTTGATCTCTCTGGTAACCCAGTCATTGTTTAATAGTATGCTGTTTAGTCTCCATGTGTTTGATTTTTTTAAAATTGTTTTTATTGTAGTTGATTTCCAGTTTTATGACACTGTGGTCTGAGAAGATGCTTGATATGATTTCTATCTTCTTGAATTTGAAAAGACTTTGCCTATGACCCAACATATGGTCTATCTTTGAAAATGAGCCACGTGCACTTGAGAAGAATGTATATTCTGTGGCTTTGGGGCGAAATGTTCTGAAGATGTCCATTAATTCCATCTGGTCTAGTGAGTCATTTAGGATTGATGTTTCTTTGCTGATTTTTTGTTTAGAGGATTTGTCCAATAGTGATAGTGGGTATTAAAGTCTTCTACTATGATTATATTGCTGTCAATCTCTCCCTTGATATCCTCCAGGAGCTTTTTTATGTATTTGGGTGCTCCTGTATTAGGTGCATATATGTTTACCACAGTTATTTCTTCTTGTTGGATTGCTCCCTTTAGTATTATGAAGTGGCATTCTTTATCTCTTGTTATGTCCTTCACTTTGAGATCTAAATTGTGAGGTATAAGTATTGCCACCCCAGCTTTTTTTTTCATTTCCATTCACCTGAAATACCTTTTTTTTCGTCCCTTCACCTTCAGTCTGTGTGCGTCTTTTTTTTTCTGAGGTGGGTTTCTTGTAGACAGCAGATATATGGGTCATGTTTTCTTATGCAATCGCTACCCTGTGTCTTTTGATTGGGGCATTTAATCCATTTACATTTAAAGTTATTATTGATAGGTACTAATTTGTTGCCATTTTTATTCTTTACCCCTGTGTTCCTTTTTCGCTTCCTATTTATTTAATTTTTACAGCAGACCCTTTTGCATTTCTTGCATTGCTGGTTTGGTGGTAATAAATTCCCTTAGTCTTTTTTTGTCTGTGAAGCTCCTCATTTCACCTTCAGTTTTGATTGATAGCCTTGCTGGGTACAGTATTCTTGGATTCAGACCCTTCCTTTGCATGACTTTGTACATTTCATTCAATTCCCTTCTGGCCTGATGAGTTTCTGTTGAGAAATCAGTCGCTAGTCTGATGGGAGTTCCTCTGTAGATAACTTTCTGTCTATCTCTGGCCGCTTTTAAGATTTTGACTTTGTCATTGGTGTTTGCCAATTTAATTATAATATGCCTTGGTGTCCGTCTTTTGAGGTTCATTTTGCTTGGGACTCTGTGAGCTTCTTGGATTTGTGTGGGTTTTGTCTTCTCTGTATCAGCAAACGTTTCTGTCATTATTTCTTCAAACAGGTTTTCTATTCCTTGCTCAGTTTCCTCTCCTTCTGGAACCCCTATTATGCAGATATTGTTTTGTTTCGTATTGTCCCAAATTTCCCTTAGGCTCTCCTCCTGCTTTTTAATTTTTTTTTTCCTAGAAGCTGCTCTACTTGGGTATTTTTTCCTAACTTGTCTTCTAGCTCACTGATGCAGTCCTCTGATTCTTCTAGTCTACTCTTGATGCTTTCTATTGAGTTCTTTATAACAGCGTTGTCATTTTTCATTTCTTTTTGGTTCTCATTCATTTCCTCTTTGTTCTTACACATATTGTTGAATTTGTCTTCCATTCTTTTCAGCCACCTATGACCATTTCTCTGAATTCTTTCTCTGGCAGGTTGCTTACCTCCATTTCATTTACTTCCTTTTCTGGTGATGCCTGCTTTTCTTTCATATGCAGGCTGTTTCTTTGTCTCCCCATGGTCTCTCTTCTCCGGGTGTCTGGTTATGTAGTTCTCTCATTTCTGTGGTGGAGTGTAGAGCTCCTCTGAATCCACGTGTTTGTGCCAATTGGAGACCGGTGCTCTGGGGTTTGCAGCTGTTCAGTGGGTGCCGCAGTTGTAGATTTTCAGGCTTCCCATACCATCCACTTTCCCCTTTAATATGGCATGGTCTCCATGTCTAAGCCGGTCACTCCGGGAGGGAACCCAGCAGCAGTGGGGGCTGCCCAGTCAGGGGACCCCCATCCAGCAGCCCCCCACTGTCTTCTGGAGTATAGCTGTCCCTCAACTCACCAACAAACACTCCCTGTGTGACCCTTAGCTGTTCTTTCTATCTGCTCCGGGACAAGGCTCGGGATACATCTGTCTATTCCACTGCCATTTTTTCTCTCCTCTATTTTCTAAATTTTCCTGGAGCCAGGCAGCAACAGTGCCAACAGCAGCAGCAGCAGCAGGCACCAGGTGGGCATGGCGAGAACTCTGTCTTGCTCCTGGCCCAGCCTGCCAGCTCTCGGGGGTGGTGCGGGAGGGTGGAGGATGGGGCGTGGGCGCCGTGGCAGCAGCAGCCCAGTGGCGGCTGGTCTTCAGCAAAGGAAGAGATGACTAGGCAGTCATTAAGATTTATATTAGATCCCTAATAATTTCCCAGTTTTCAGATAATTTCATTGGTTTTTTTTTTCTTAGTATAGCAAAGGTGGAGATTTATTGAAGAACAAGTACAGACTCACATGTGGGGAGAGGGACAGAGCCCCACAGAGTCAAAATATTTATACTTTTCAAAAATTTTTAAATATTTAATTGATTTCAGAGAGGAAGAGAGAGGGAAAGAAAGAAATACCAATGTTGAGAGAGAATCATTTATTGTCTGCCTCTTGCACACCCCATACTGAGGAATGAGCCCACAACTTGGATATTTGCCTTGACCGGGAATTAAACTGTGACCTTCTGGTGTATAGGTTGATGCTCAACCACTGAGCACACTGTCCAGGCTTTCGTGTGTGTGTGTGTGTGTGTGTGTGTGTGTGTGTGTGTGTGTGTGTGTGTTTTGGTAACATTGAGCATTGAGAGCACTGAGGCTATAGCATTGAATAACTCACTCAAATCCACAGACATAGTAAATGGTGGAACTGATACGGAACTTTTGGACTAGAACCCAGATTCTTTGCCAGAGTCAATGAATGAATCCATGGACAGAAGATGATATAGCAAAAGTGGAAATTTATTAAAAAACAAGTACAGACTCCCACATAAGGTGGGGGAAGAGTCCCACAGAACGGACTCCCACGTGGGGAGGGGGAAAGAGTCTCACTGAGTTCCTTTTCCCTATGGCTTATAAAGGCTGCAGTTCCTGGTGCCTTGATATCCCCTCTGATTGGTCACTATTCCCTTAGACTGGTTACTATAGTAACTTCTGGGCTCAAAGGTTGAACCATGTGGGGTTCTCCCCCCACCTCTCCTTCCTTATTGTTTTCCTATTCCCTTTGGGCTTTCTTCTTCTACTTCTGGATGAAGGGCTTCCTTCCCTTTATTTTGTAAATATAGACCTTTTGCTGTTCCCAGGTTACTCATCCTATGGAAATGTACCTGTTGCAGCTTTTCAGCTTCCTTATTCTATGGAAATATACCTTCTGTTGCTCTGCAGCCCTGTGCTTCCTCCATGGTCCCCTTAATTTCCAAAATTTCTAAAATTTCCTAAAACCTGTATTTTTCACCTCTAAAATTCCTGTTTTAGAGCCAAGACTCAAGCGCTGGATTTTAGGTTCCACATATTTTTTTGTTAACATTCTTGTCAAAGTAGGAGGATATGAGCATTTCAATTACTGTTTGAGTTATTTATGAGTTCAACTATAAAGTGGAAGATTTCCCAAAAAATTATCCCTCAATGATATGAATAGGTTAGAAATGAGATTTTTGCATGTAGTATAATGTAGGCATATTTAGCATTTGAAAAAATACCACTAGTTCTGTGTCAAAATATGTGAAATTTATATATCTGAAAATTATCATATATCTGAAAATTATCTCCTAGGCTTTCCCAGATAACATTACCATGGATTTCACATAATATATGTTATAACATTTTCACATCATGCCCTTTAAAGCGAGAGATTGAAAATAATATTGACCACATTCTGTGTCTTCTCAAAGCCAAAATAAACTTTTAAAATTAATTCACTGGTTTGGTTTTTATTCTTAAGATGCAAGGAATGAAAAGCTGAACTTTTCATGAAGCTGGCTGATTTTTTTTTAAGCTAAATTGATTCATTCACTAGTTGTTTCTGTGACAGGTAATGATAACTGACATGGAATAAAAGAACACAAGGAGATAGATTGTGAGGTAAGGTATTATTTTCAATCTTCTTTTTTTTTCAGCAAAGGCTTCTTGGAGGAGGTAACATATGAGAACTAAATGAAGTCAGGGGGAAGATACCTGGGGGTAAAAACATTTTAACAAAAGAAAACATCCAAAGCAAAGGCTCTGAGGTAGGCACATTAGCTAATTGGAGAAATAGCCAGAGGCCAGTGTGACTGGAATTATTTATTCAGAGTGAAGGTGCTGATAGAGAGTTTGCCAGGGCCAGGTCCTGTAACTGTAGAAGTTTGTACTTAATTTTTTTCTAAGTGTTATGAGAAAGTACAGAAGGGTATTAAGCAAGGAATGATCAGCTTTAATGTCTTAACAAGATTACTCTGGCTTCTCTGTGGCAAAAAGACTTAGCTTGGAAACAGGGAATCAGATAGGATACTTTGACCATGTTCTAAGTAAGGATAATTATGGCTTGGGGTGGTCTCCTGGCAGTGGAGGAGGGTAGAAGTGGTAAGATTTACATTGTGCTTTAACAGAATTTGTTCATGCACTTGATTTGAGATGTGATATAAAATGAGATGCCAAGGATGATGGAACATAAATGACAGTGCTATTTACTAAAATGAGGAAGTCTGAAGGAGAAGTGTTGGGACCAAGTTTAGTCTGAGAAGCTTATTCCAGTGAAGACGTTTGCTTATATTAATCTGAAGTTCACCGAAGAATTTGAGTCTGAAGTGAAATTTTAAAGTTCTTAGCAAAAAGATCTTACTTAAAGCCAATGAAACTGGGTGAGATCACAGGACATAGAGAATAGTTAGATGAGAGGAAAATTAGGAGTATGGTGTTCCAGAAGGCCAATGACCAACTACAGTGTTTCAAGAAGAACACGAGTAGATGTTTTAAATGTTCCTAAGAAGTCAAATAAGATGAAGACTGAAAATGAAGCATTGCAAGGAATATGGTGCAGATCATTGACCAAAACTGTTTCAGTAGAATGGATGGAATAAAATCCTAATTGGAGTGACTTCTAGACAGAGCCAGTGAGTATGAAAGTAGAATCAGGAAGTGTGGACAACTGAAGTTTTTATTTAAAGGAGAACAGAAAAATAAGACAATAATCTTAAGAAAGATTTTTTTTTTAAGATGGAAGAAGCAATAGTACATTTGTATGGTGACTGAAGATACAATAAAGAGAAAAATTAATAATACAGCATAGAGTCAGAATACTTGAAGAGAAATGGGCAGATGAGAAGAAATAGGACCTAGAAAGAATAAGTAGAGATGATACCTTAATAGAAGCAGGTGTATTTTGTCTGTTGCATAGATGGTATAATATATAAAGAAGAAGATATCTAAGATGGAGAAGACTTTCATTTGCATGAGAAGGGGATGGAGGGTTGAGGGGTTCAGGAGAGTCTAAAAGGCAGGAAATAATTGCCTGAGAAAGTCAGAGAATGAATTGTCTAAGGCAATGTAGGCAGTGATAAGAGTTCAATGAGATTGGAATGGTCTGGGATAAAAGTGACAGATCATCAACTTGAGCTTGATTTGAGCAAACACTGATATATGAGCAAATCCAATGTAGCAGTTCAAGTGTATGGCAGCTGTGTTCTCAAAGTAACAATCATGGTTAAGCTTGAGAAAATGGCTATTTTACAGGGTGAGGCAAAACTAGGTTTACATTTGTGGGATTATGTGAAACTCAGAGTTTATTCTTGCATTATTATTTATTAATTATTGTATTTTTTCATGCAAACAACTATAATCTACTTTTCACCCTGAGCAATTTTGTGATTTGGAGGATACCAGTCCTCACATAGGGATACACGCCATAGAATCTTCCTTGTATGAAACAGGTTATCTGATATTATACTTGTTATTAGGATTCTAACAAAATTAGTGTTAAAGTAGAACTTCATTCCATGCAAAATACATGGAGTGCTAATTCCAGAAAGTGAGGCAAAAACTCAATCTTCACAGTGAGAAGAAAGGATAAAGAGAGAAGTATGTTGCTAAGTGGAGATCCAGGTATCCACAATGTACCCAGCTCACTAGATCCAAAATTTCACGTAGTTTATCTTATCTCAGACCAGGAATTCTGACTAGGTAAGGCCTCCTAATTAACATGCTCCTTTCCTGGTCAGGTTAGGCTCAACATCCCCATGCGATTGGGCCTCCAAAAAAAGGGCCAAGATAGTGACAGGTAAATGGAGCAGAAGAAGGCAGGGTGGAAAAAGGAATTTGGAGAAAGTTTACAGGTTTAATAAGAGTTCAAAATTGTATATTGGAAGTATGAAATGGAATAGTGCCTCTAAAGTTAGCAGAAAAAGTGAAATGTTTTCAGGACAGAATTGAATTACAGTGTTTGGCAAGTACATTTGATGCTGTTTCGGTCAGCTAAGATTTAAAAAAGAAAGAAATGCAGTCTTTATCTTGTGACAACTGAACACATGCACATCCATCTATAAAGATTATTTTGTTGTTGTTGAACTAAACTAAAGCACAAATTGATTATGTGTGTCCTTGGATAGAGAACATTGAATGACAGGCGGCACAATATTCTTACGCACAGTTTTATAATCAGTAAGGAAAGTGTGTACTTTCTGTTTTATAAAAAATCAATCCAACATAAAAATAGAGGGTCTATACTGAATTGTAACTAAGCAAAGGCAAAGCTGTGAGGAGTGAAAAATGAACTTGTATAGAAGCTTTGTTCCTGATGGTCAAGCTCAAAGCAATATCAGAACATGACACCTCTCTATTAGGTGAGTAATGAACACATTCATTATGAAACAGCTCTCAAATATCAAGTATCATACAAGAGTTTTGCACACGTGTCAGAGCTCATTCAATATGTGTACAAATCTTATGAGAGCTCCTAAGAGTACAGATTTTTTACATTCTCATTACAGAAATGCCTGGTGCTTTAAATACCCAATAGGAAGGAAGGAAGATGCATCTGATACCAGACATGACCTTACACTGACCTCACAATGCCCATGTAGGGTGTTGGGCATTATTATCTATATATATAAAAGCCTAAGCATCTGAACAACCAAACGACTGAACAACCAGTTGACTGGTTGCTGTGACGCACAATGACCACCAGGAGGCAGATGCTCAGTGCAGGAGCTGCTCCCTGGTGGTCAGTGCATTCCCACAGCCAACCTCCCACGGTCTCTCCCCCTTGGCTGGCTGTCCCTGATTGGCTCCGATCATTGGCCAGGCCAAGGGACCCCCACCTGTGCACCAGGCCTCTAGTAGCTTTCTAATAAGCCTCCATTTTAGTCTTAGACATTAAGGCCTCATCAGTGCTGCTACAACCATCCTTCAAAGAGGGTGGTATCTCTCATGTAATTTTCTGTTTGTCAGTAAATTTAGTGCTGAATAATGAGGTCCTTACACAGTAGAATTTGATGATAAATTTGAACTCAGTATTTTATGGGGTCTTAGATCAATATCATGAAATTGATTAGCATATTTTGAATTTTTCCTAAAAGGGGCTTTCCTATGTATTATATGCCTAGAAATAAAAATTGCATAATAATATTTGTCCTTTTTTTCTTGTATATTACACGGGCTTTATCTGGTATAATTTGCTATATAGAGTGCTGAATTCCTATTTTGATGTCATTGAACTCTAACCCTAGTAAGACTGTGCTTTTATTAAATCTCCTACTAACCTTTTTTTCCACCAACATGATTTTGCAGTAGATGAATGATGACTATTTTCCAAAAAGAGAAAAATTCACTCTGTTTAACAATAGCATTGCATAGATATGAAATAAGTTAAGAACCAAAGAATTTGGTGATAAAAAAATAGTAGTCAAAGAAAAGATAGATTTTAAATTGGAAACAACCTTGTTTAAAAGCTATTTTGATGATACGATGTAGTTAGCTCCCTTAAAAAGAAACCTTTGCTATAAATAGACTCAAAAGAATATACTTTCTGTCTGTGTGTGTACACACAAATTTTTATATAATTGATACTTTTTGGACATGTAGAAAACTACTGATGGCCAATTTTCATTTATTCTCTTTTAGTGAATATTCGATTTAGAAGATAAATAAACATAGTACATTGAACTGTTTCAGATATTATTTGATACATTGATACCCTCCATACTTTATTTTTTTTAATACTGATTTTTATACACTGTGGAGTTAATGAATATTTAAAGCCCAGTGTAATATCACTTGACTAATTATGGCTATGTGTATTAAAATTTAAGGTATTACTCAGTTTTGAAGCAAAATATTTTTTCTTCTATTCACACATCACCATCCTATCTAATAAAAGAGTAATATGCAAATTGACTGTACCTCTGGTACACCCACAAGCCATGCCCACCAGCCAATCAGGAGTGAATATGCAAATTAACCCAACCAAGATGGCTGCAGCCACAGAGAGAGCAGGAGGCTTGGGTTTCCCCAGCAATGGAGGAAGCCAAGCTTCCTGCACACCCTGGCTGACCCAGGCCTCCGCTCAAGGCTACAAAATTTCAATTATAGCAGATAAATAAATCCCAACAGAAATTGCTGCCGCCATGGAGGGAGCAGAAGGCTTGGCTCCACTCAAGGCTACAAAGTTTCAATTATAAAAGATAAATAAATCCCAAATACCAGGGCCTCCACTTGGGTTGCTGGGGGTGTGGCCGGACTGCAAACCACCACAGGCCCCTCACCCAGGCTGCCCCATGCCCCAAGGGAACCTCCATCCTGATCTGGGACACCCTTCAGGGCAAATCAGCCGGCCCCCACCTGTGCACCAGACCTCTATCCTATCTAATAAAAGAATAATATGCAAATTGACCATCACTCCAACACACAAGATGGCTGCCCCCAGGTGGTCAAAGGTGGCTGCCCCCGTGTGGACACAAGATGGCCAGCAGGGGAGGGCAGTTGGGAGGGACCAGGTCTTCAAGGAAGGACAGTTGTGGGCAATCAGGCCAGCAGGGAAGGGCAGTTGGGGGCAATCAAGCCTGCAGGGGAGGGAAGTTAGGGGTGGGGTGACCAGGCCGGCAGAGGAGGGAAGTTGGGGGCGACTGGGCCTGCAGGGGAGAGCAGTTGGGGGGTACCAGGCTTGCAGGGGAGAGCAGTTCGGGGGGGGGTGGAGGACCATGCCGGTAGGGGAGGGCAGTTAGGGGAAAACAGGCTGGCAGGGGAGCAGTTAGGCATCAATCAGGCTGGCAAGGGAGTGGTTAGGGGGTGATCAGACTGGCAGGCAGAAGTGGTTAGCAGCAATCAGGAAGGCAGGCAGGCAAGCAGTTGGGAGCCAGCAGTCCTGGATTGTGAGAGGGATGTCCAACTGCCCATTTAGGCCCCATCCTACTGGGCAGTCAGGCAGCTGGACATCCCTCAAGGGGTCCCAGGTTTATTTATCTTCTATAATTGAAACTGTGTAGCCTTGAGTGGAGAAGGTGCAGGCTGGGCTGAGGAACACACCCCCTGAGCATGAATTTTGTGCCCCAGGCCTCTGGTAGTATATATTCTCTCTACTAAATAAAATTGAGAAGGCATCTTTATAAAGGTTTTTAAAATTCACTATTTAGTAAAGCGACTCTAAGTCGGAGTCATAATTTTGCCAAGGGTTAACTGTAGAATCTTAAAAAAGCCACTTAACCTCTCTGGGCCTTAGTTACTTTATCTAGACATTGTCTAAATGATTTCTGAGATCCTTTTGAGCTTAGTAGTCTAAAATTGTATGATATTGTCAAGCTGTGTCGAGATTTCTGTGAAAAGTAGATAACATTGTAATTACAGTGCCATATCAGCTATTAAGAATAGCTGTAATAATAAAGTATAAACATTTATCAATAGAAGTTTAATGACTGATGTGCTGACCACCAAAAGGTTAGTATTATATTTTGTCTTTAAGAGGATTTAACTTTTAAAATAAACCCTCTCACTGTCTTAAACCCACAGGTGGGGTAGCTTACTACAAAGGGAAATCTGAAAGAAGTATGCTTATATAAGATATGTTTAAGGAAAAATATATAATCCACATATCAGGTTGGATATTTTTTCTTCTACAAAATGACTTGTTTTTTAAAACACACACACACACACACACACACACACACACACACACACACCTGTGTAAATATAAATTAAGATGACCTAATTTAAATATTCAAAATAAACAGGTTATTAACAAAACACTAGCTCATTGTTGTTTCAGAGGCCTTTCATATGCATTTAGTCATTCACAATGTTAGTGATAGAAACAGTGCAGATATTACCACTTCCATTTTACAAATAAGAAAAATGAGAGTTTGAGAAGTAAAATACATTTTCTAGGGACTTAACAAGTAATACAGATGCCCCAGCTACCCCATCCCTTCTCCAAAATCCCCAATGTGTCCATGGGCTCTGTGTGTGTGTAAGGGGGGACATTTAAGAACAGGAAGTCCAGTCTTAGGGTCTTTTAAGCTGGAGCAGGTCAGTGGGTGTCTCTGTAGTTCCTGGTGAATGATGGCAGCTTCATTCACTGATCCTGGAAGATGGAGTTGAAGGGTCTAGAGGTCTCTCAGCCTCTTCTTGCTTGCAAAGCTGCAAGAGGATCAGAAATCCATCTTCTGTGAGGACTTCCAGCCCCAGTATAAAATACACAGTTCTTTTCTTGAAGGCTCAGATTTATATTAGATAAAAATATAATATAAAAGTATATAAAACACACCCAGGTGAGCTAACTTTACTAGTAATATTCTCTATCTTACAGAAGTAGAGAAGGCCTCCTCATTAAAAGGTAGGCTCTCCCTCTTCCCCATGGCTCCTCTCTTCTCCCTGCTCCTGTCTCACAGTCCAGAACCCCCCAACCCCACTTCTCCAGCTCTCCTAGGAAGAAAGGCATCATTTTGAGGTCTGTTAATTCGAGAATTTCAGGTTCAGTCTAGGGGCTGAACCGAACTATTACAGGAACTTTTCAGAGCAGTTTGAGTGGAACTTTTCTGCTCATTCAGTGTCACTATTTCTGATATGGAAGCGAAAGAGGTGGTTTTTTTTTTTCTCAAATGTTAGTGGGTATTCTCATTCTAGTTCAGTCTTCCCACTCCCCCTAGGAGGTGTTGAGGCTGCATTTCATGTCAAACCATGACATGTTAGAAGGTGAATGTTAAATTTTTTTCAAAGACTGCAAATTTGGTTGCATGAGGAAAGCTTATTTATACTATTAATGTGACTTAGGCTATGCACTTAGAAGCTACTTCAGCTTCTTTATTCATGTGTCTCCTGCTACGATATTGAGGTGGTGATACTCTAAGATGGTAGACTTCTGTCCCTAGCTGAATCTATCTTGGACATAAAGAGTGAGTGAGAAGTTAGTTTTTGTAATTTGAAGGGTGAAATTTTGGGACTTCAGACATTATAGCATTTCTTACCAGTATTACTTAATTTGTTGAATCTTGAAACTTACTTTCTTGTCTTTATATTTCTAATTCCTAATCCCTTCTAATGCTACTTCATTCTATTAAAATGATTTTTATTTTTTTAAATATAGCTTCACAGATGGTTTGTGTATTGGTTTGTTTTTTATACTTACAAATGTGCCACAAACCTCATGCTCAGCTTACTTATTGTCTATTCACCTCCTTCTGTATGTTCTAAGTACACAATACATTTTGAACCTAATGGCACAATATTGAATATTGCTACAGAGGTTTTTAAAAAATAAATTATTTGAAAGTATTTAACTATACTATAAAATAGGAATAAGAAGAGGAACACATAGTGTGAGATGAACATAGATATAAAAAGATATAGAGATCAAAAGATACCTAATATTTATGGTACTCTAAATGTATGGGAGATACTTAGTATTCATGAGGCAATAAATATCTGTAAGCCATTGAGTATTCATAAGGTTTGAATTTGGTCACTCTCTGGTTATGTACATTTGGCATCATATGTCACCTACTCAGGAAACACAAATAAAATCCATAGCTTCTTATAGGTTGTAGTCCAGTGATCTTTTCCATTGGAGATCATGCTTACCTGTATCTCTCTGGTAGAGCAAGTATGTGTGCTGGTCTTAGGATTCTATCAGCTGAACCAATTTACTGAGATATCAACTCTGGTGCTTATAACTATGCCATTAGTGGGATAGTGTGGCTCATAAGTGAGATAGAGACGGAGATGATCTATCTATCTATCTATCTATCTATCTATCTATCTATCTATCTAGAATTGCTTAACCCAGAAATTAGATTGTGTGGTCTTTCACTCTGCTTGCACACTATCTCAAATGTATTAACATGCCATCTTTTTCCCTTTGCTTCTTACTATGTATTTAAAATTTTTAAATATATTTTTGTATTGACTTCAGAGAAGAAAGGAGAGGGAGACAACGATAGAAACATCAATGATCAGAGAGAATCACTGATTGATTGCCTCCTGCATGCCCCCATTGGGGATCAAGCCCACAACTCAGGCATGTACCCTTGACCAGAATCGAACCCAGGATCCTTCAGTCCGCAGGCAGATGCTCAACCTACTGAGCCAAACCAGTGAGAGCTTTAAATTTTTTTAAAATTAAATTTATTAGAGTGACATTGGTTAATAAAATTATACAGGTTTTCAGTGTGCAATTCTATAATACATCATCTGTATATTGCATTGTGTATTACCATCCAAAGTCAAATCTTGCTTCATCACCATATATTTGACCCCCTTTACCCTTTACTGCCTCCCTCTACCCCTCTTACCATCTGGTAACCACCAATGAATTGTCTATGACTTTATGTTTGTATTATTTGTTCATTTGTTGCTTTTAATTTTATACTAGAGGCCAGGTGCACGAAATTTGTGCACAGGGGGATTGTCCCTCAGCCCAGCCTGCATGCTCTCTAATCTGGGACCCCTCAAGTGATGTTTGACTGACCCTTTTACAGGGATTGGGCCATGGGGGTGTGGCCAGCCTGGGTGAGGGGCTGAGGGCTGTTTTCAAGCTGGCCACACCCCCTTCAGGGTGGGGGTCCCCGCTGGGGTACCTGGCAAACTTGGGTGAGGGGCTGATGGCTTTTTGCAGTCTGGCCACACCCTCCCCGGTGACCCAAGCTCCAAGCCCCTCCTTTTTTTTTCCAGCGCTTCCTTGAGTGGAGGCCAGAGCCGGCTGGAAGCAGGTATCTGGGACTTACTTATCTTCTATAATTGAAACTTTGTAGCCTTGAGCAGAGGCCAGGGTTGGCCAGGGCGGGCGGGAAGCTTGGCTTCCTCCATCACCAGGGGCAACCCAAACCTCCTGCTCACTCCAGCTCCATGGCTGCCACCATCTTTGTTGGGTTAATTTGCATACTCACTCCTGATTGGCTGGTGGGTGTAGCAGAGTGATAGTCAATTTGCATGTTTCTCTTTTATTAGGTAGGATCACTCATATGACTGAAATCATATTGTTCTTGACTTTTTTCATCTGACTTATTTTGCTTAGCATGGTGTTCTCAAGATTTATCCACATTGTTGTAAATGCTAGTATTTCATTTTTTCTTATGGCTGAGTAGTATTTCATTGTATATATGTACCACATCTTCTTTTTTCAATCATCTATTGAACGACAATTTGGTTGTTTCCATGTCTTGGCCACCATGAATAAGGCTACAATGAACATAGTGTTTCACATATCTTTACAAATAAACGTTTTTAAATTTTTCCAGTAGATACTCAGAAGAGGGGTTGCTGGGTCATATTCTTAAATTTTTGAGGAATCTCCATACTGTCTTCTAAAGTGGCTGTATCAGTTCATATTCCCATTGGTAGTGTGTGAAGGTTCCTTTTTCTCCACACCTCTCCAACAGTTGTTATTATTTGTCTAGTTGATAATAACTATTTTAATAGTTGTGAGGTGGTACCTCATTGTAGTTTTGATTTGCCTTTCCCTAATATCTAGTGAAATTGTACATATTTTCATATACTAGTATATGTTGGCCATTTGTATGTCTTCTTGGGAGAAGTATCTGTTCAAGTCCTCTGACTATTTTTTTTTTGATTGCTTGCTTTTATGTTGTTGAGTTGTATTAGTTCTTTATATATTTTAGATACCTCACTATGTATTTTAATGATTAAATAAATAATCTCACTTAAGCATTTTGATTTGTTCTGTGAGGCTTTCTCTCATGTGGCCCTTGGGATCTTGCCTGCCAGTATACTTGAAGGATAGCATTGCATGAAGATAATTTACCATATGACAGCTTTTCTTATAACAGAAAATATTCTAAGGCAGGACCAACAGACATTATAGCAAAGTAGTTTGGCTTTTCTATTGTATGATAATTTATCCTGTTACATAGTGTGTGAAATGTATTTGTAGTAATGCATATTTATTTTATTTTTCTAAAAAGTTACTGAAAG
The DNA here is from genome assembly GCA_026230045.1 of Corynorhinus townsendii. Lineage (NCBI taxonomy): Eukaryota > Metazoa > Chordata > Mammalia > Chiroptera > Vespertilionidae > Corynorhinus > Corynorhinus townsendii. Next base: position 109,817,961 of record JAPDVU010000006.1, on the reverse strand, counting down.
GTAAATGTTCTGAATACCACAAAGCATCCAGTTCATGCCCCTTAAACAACTTGATATTCAAAACAGTTGATGGCTCTTTCATAAACCCTGTTTAATGGCTTTCTTTGTGTAATGCATTATGTTAGATCATGTGGAAATTACAAATGTGGAAAAAATGTAATCTTTGTCTTCAAGGAACTGATGTCTAATAGGGCAAAGGATGTTTATATGAGTGAATAATACAAACATTATAAGGCAAAAGTAAGCCCCAATAGAGTGCAATAGGAATCTATAAGAGGAATCCAAAAAAGGGAGAGATGCCTTTTACAAAAAGGAAATCTGAAAAGGCTTTATGGATTTAGGAATGGGAGGCATGACTAAAGATAAAAATTTGCTAAGGAAAGCCAGCTGCCTGTTCTGGGAACTTACACAATGTCATCATCTTGGAGATAATTTTACCAAGTAGAATGGTCAATAAAGAAGTTGATGTGGCTTATTATTAAATGCAAGGAACAGAAGCAAATTTAACAATTCTGCTACTATAACAAGTACACTGATAATTTATAATTTTATGGTAAAATACTTAAAAACATGAGTGCAAACATTTTTGGTATTGAAAAGCATAAATTGTCAATAGAATTATCTTCCAAAGAACAAGATTTTGTAGCTTTATTAAAATATGCTTTAAATATAAACTTTATATAATACTATATTGCTATGATGTAAAGTAAGACTTATAGAACATTATTGCCATCTCTTAACAATCTCATGAATTCTGCCACTTTAAATACTAAAAACTCCTGTTCAAAATCTAGTTTCTATAAATTAATGTTTATAGAAAAATTGGGAAAATAACCGATACAATCTTCTGGGAACATCTAATAATATGGAAACACTATAGTGCTGCTGAAGTTTTAGCTATTTCTTTTCTCTTCCTTGTTTAGCTTTTGTTTGACATATTTATTTGCTATAATGATCTTGGCTTATTGTGAATAGAATAATAAATGCTGCTATATATACACAAAAGTTAACTAAATTATACAAACATGTATATATTTTTGCTCAAGGTTCTGGAAAATACCAGGTCTCATCTTATTGTACCTTTTTGCCCAAGAAGTCCTTGAGTAATCAAGTAGCCATTGTTTGTCTGTGCGGTGTGCTGTCCAGGGTTCTGAAACAGTCTTCCTGACCGAAGTCCACAGCCTAATGATGAATCCAGCAAAGCTCTCTTAACCTGCTGTACACTTGAATGCCTGCAGGAATCTTAACTACACACCCAAGAAATTGCTATCAGTTTCTTATAGATGGCTCACAAATTAAAACCCATTAGTCAATCCAAGTCTAATGTCATGTCTCATTTGTACATGGATTTAAGAACCAATGGAAGAGAACTCATTTTAATAAGTACATAATAGGAAGAGAAAAAAAGGGCAGCGGAATAGACAGATGTGTTCCGAGCCTTGTCCCGGAGCAGAAAGAAAGAACAGCTGAGGGTCGCACGGGGAGTGTTTGTTGGCAAGTTAAGGGACAGCCAAACTCCAGGAGAAGGTGGGGGACTGCTAGACGGGGTTCCTCTGACCAGGCAGCCCCACTGCAGCTGGGTCCCCTCCCGGAGCCACGGGCTCAGACGCAGAGACTGTGCCATCTTGATAGGGAAAGTGGAGCTTATCGGAAGCCTGAAAATCCACAACTGCAGCAACCACTGGAGATCTGTGAGCCCCAGAACACCGGTCCCCAATTGGCACAAACTCATGGATTCAAAGGAGCTCTTCATTCCACCACAGAAATGTCAGATTTCACCTGGGATCAGGTGAGGTCTCTGGTCCCAGCAGGAGAGAGAGAAACGCATGTTTTGCAGGAGCTGGAGGACCAGGGAAGTCTGTGCCTAGAAAAATCCGTGGCTGGTGAGGCTGGCATGATCCGTGAATGCTGAAGGGGGTCCTAAGAGCTGCTAACAGAAGGGATTCCTAAAAAGCAACCCAGTTTGATCTGATGTGCAGGAACAGCCTAAGAATTTCAAACGTGTGCCTGCTATTAGACTTGAGCGCAGACCCATTGTTTGCACACTTGGGCTTTTTCCTCTTCAAATCCTTGCTTCTGATTACTAAGCCCAATACATAGGATAAGCCAGTTGGGGACACCCTGGGAGACTGCAGGGGAAAGTTGTTTTTCTGGAACCTGGGGGTCGAAGCTGGGAGTAACCATCAGAGAGCCAGCTCTGAGGCAGCCCACTCCCACAAACTTGTATTGAGTGCCACAGGGATAAACACAGGCTAGAGAGGCCATAAATAGACATGGAAGTCAATCCAGAAACACTGCCACCCAGGGGCTGAATCACAAATTGACTCTTGTGTAATCAAAAATAAAGGAATAGGAGAAATTAAGACACTGCCTGCTTAAAAATCAGGACTGGCTTACAACGGTGAGGAACAGTAGAATGCAGGGAACTGCAATACAGTCCAGACTGAGAAACAGGCATGCCAAATGGAACAATAGAGGAAATGACTGACCTTCACTATTGCACATTATATATTTTTTTATTTTCATTTTTTGCATCTTTTACTTAAGAAACTATTTTTTCTTTTTTTCTCACTTGATTTTACCTTTCTAATTACATTTTTATTTCTAATCAGTATTATTACTACTACTATTTTATCTTTTTTTTTTAAAGTGTCATTTTATTTTCTCTTTATTTTACTTTGGGACTAGTGTTCTACATGCTATTTTCATCTTTCCTTTAGCATTGTTTTACTCTATCTCAACTCTACCTTTATTCCATCACTCTCTTCCTAACTTTTCCCCTTTTGGTGTCCTGTTTATCTTACCCCTTTCCTGCTTTAGATTTTCCCTATTCTTTCTGTTTACCCCTGTTAAAATTTCACCCTACATATATATCTAATTTCCAATCCCCTGCTCCAAGTCCATACACACCTCTCTCTTCGCTGTCTTAACTATCCAAAAAATTGTTTCTCTCTCTGTCCTTTACTTGTTGTTTGCTTGAATGTTGATTATATCAAATTTTATGCTTTTTTTGTGTGAGATTGTTTTGCTTATTCTTTTTTTTGTTTCTTTGTTTTTGTTTTCTTTGTTTTTGTTTGTTTTTTGCTTCTGTTTTCCCTTGCCTTGCTTGATATTAGTTGGTGTTGTAGTTTGTACTAATCCCCAGATACTTGCTGGGATTTGCTGGGATTAGTGGTTGCTCTATTGGATTTTTCTCCCCATATATATTTAGTTTGTTCCCCTTTCTCTCTTAGTCTCTTTCTTGTCTCTCTTATTTTTTTTCTTTCTTTTCCCAATTTCATTTTGACACTCCTTTTTTTCTTTCTTTTTCCTCTTCTTCTTTCTCTCCTATCTCCTAATTTGCCTTTCTCTGATGTTACCTTTATTGGAGGTTATTAATATCGTGAATACATTTCTGTTCAGTGCCTTGTGTGTTGTACCTGGTTGTGTTGTATTTTGTGCCTTTAAGTCAATGCAGGAGAGAGAGAACTACATAACCAGACACCTGGAGAAGAGAGAACATGGGGAGACAAAGAAACAGCCCGCATATGAAAGAAAATCAGGCATCACCAGAAAAGGAAGTAAATGAAATAGAGGCAAACAGTCTGTCAGAGAAAGAATTCAGAGAAATGGTCATAAGGTGGCTGAAAAGAATGGAAGACAAATTTGACAATATGAGTAAGAACCAAGAGGAAATGAAGAAGAACCAAGAAGAAATGAAAAATGACATTACTGCTGTAAAGACCTAAATAGAAAGCATCAAGAGTAGACTAGAAGAAGCAGAGGACTGCATCAGTGAGCTAGAAGACAAGATGGAAAAAATACCCAAGAAGAGCAGCTTCTAGAAAAAAAAATTAAAAATAATGAGGAGAACCTAAGGGAACTTTGGGACTACATGAAACAAAACAACTTCCACATAATAGGGATTACAGAAGGAAAGGAAACTAAGCAAGGAATAGAAAACCTGTTTGAAGAAATAATGACAGAAAACTTCCCTGATATAGGGAATTAAAAACCCACACAAATCCAAGAAGCTCACAGAGTCCCAAGCAAAATGAACGCCAAAAGACCAATGCCAAGGCACATTATAATTAAATTGGCAAAGCCCAACAACAAAGTAAGATTCTTAAAAGTGGCCAAAGAGAGACAGAAAGTTACATACACAGGAACCCCCATCAGACTAGCGACTGATTTCTCAACAGAAACTCATCAGGCCAGAAGGGAATGGAATGAAATATACAAAGTCATGCAAAGGAAGGGTCTGAATCCAAGAATACTGTACCCAGCAAGGCTATCAATCAAAATTGAAGGTGAAATCAGGAGCTTCACAGACAAAAAAGGACTAAGGGAATTTATTACCACCAAACCAGCAATGCAAGAAATGCTAAAGGGTCTGCTGTAAAAGAAAGAGAAAGAAAGAAAGAAAGAAAGAAAGAAAGAAAGAAAGAAAGAAAGAAAGAAAGAAAGAAAGAAAGAAAGAAAGAAAGAGGAAGCAAAGAAGGAACACAAGGGTAAAGAATAAAAATGGCGACAAATAAGCACCTATCAATAATAACTTTAAATGTAAATGGATTAAATGCCCCAATCAAAACACATAGGGTAACTGACTGGATAAGAAAATATGACCCATATATCTGCTGTCTACAAGAAACCCACCTCAGAAAAAAAAGACGCACACAGACTAAGGGTGAAGTGAAGGAAAAAGGTTTTCCAGACGAATGGATATGAAGAAAAAAAGCTAGGGTAACAATACTTATATCTGACAAATTGGATCTCAAAGTGAAGGACGTAACAAGAGATAAGGAAGGCCACTTCATAATACTAAAGGGAGCAATCCAACAAGAAGAAATAACTCTGATAAACATATAAGCACCCAATACCGGAGCACCCAAATACATAAAAAAACTCCTGGAGGATATCAAGGGTGAGATTAACAGCACTACAATCATAGTAGAAGACTAATACCCCACTATCACCATTGGACAAATCATCTAAACAAAAAGTCAGCAAAGAAACATCAATGCTAAATGACTCACTAGACCAGATGGAATTAATGGACATCTTCAGAACATTTCGCCACAAAGCCACAGAATATACATTCTTCTCAAGTGCACATGGCTCGTTTTCAAAGATAGACCATATGTTGGGTCACAGGCAAAATCTCTTCAAATTCAAGAAGATAGAAATCATATCAAGCATCTTCTCAGACCACAGTGGCATAAAACTCAAAATCAACTACAATAAAAACAATCCAAAGAAGTCAAACACATGTAGACTAAACAGCATGCTATTAAACAATGACAGGGTTACCAGAGAGATGAAATAAGAAATAAAAAAAAACATCACGGCAACAAATGACAATGAAAACACAAAAATCCAAATTCTATGGGACACAGCAAAAGCAGTCTTGAGAGGAAAGTTCATAGCTCTGCAAGCATACTGCAAAAAACAAGAAACAATGGTAATAAATTACCTAATCCTACAACTCAAAGAGTGAGAATGAGAGCAACAAGAAAAGCCCAGCATAAGCAGAAGGAAGGAAATAATAAAGATCAAAGCAGAGATAAATGACATTGAGACCAAAGAAACAATACAAAAGATCAACCTAACCAAGAGCTGGTTCTTTGAAAGGATAAACAGATTAATGAACCTCTAGCCAGGTTCACCAAGAAGCAAAGTGAGAGGACCCAAATAAACAAAATCAGAAATGAAAGAAGAGAAATAACAACAGATCCCGCCGAAATACAAAGGATTGTTAAAAAATACTACGAACAACCCTATTACAAAAACTGGACAACCTGGGGGAAATGGACATATTCCTAGAAAAATATAGCCTTCCAAAACTCAATCAGGAAGAATCTAAACAGCTCAATAGGCCAATAACTATGGTAGAAATTGAAGCAGTCATCAAAAAGCTTCCAGCAAACAAAAGCCCGGGGCCAGATGGCTTCACACGAGAGTTTTACCAAACATTCAAGAAAGAACTAAAACCTATCCTCCTCAGACTATTCCAAAAAATTCAAGAGGAAGGAACACTTCCAAGCTCCTTCTATGAAGCCAGCATCACCCTAATAACAAAACCAGATAAAGACAACACAATGAAAGAGAATTATAGGCCAATATCGCTCATGAACATAGATGCCAAAATCCTCAACAAAATTCTAGCAAATCGGATCCAGCAGTACATCAGAAAGATCATACACCATGACCAAGCAGGATTTATCCCAGGAATGCAAGGAGGGTACAATATCCGCAAATCAATAAACGTGATATATCACATAAACAAATTGAGAGATAGAAACCACATAGTCATATCAATTGATGCAGAAATAGCATTTGACAAAATCCAACACCCTTTCTTGATAAAAACTCTCAACAAGGTGGGAATAGAAGGATCATACCTCAACCTAATAAAAGCTATATATGATAAACTCACAGCTAACATCACACTCAATGGGCAAAAACTAAAACCATGTCCCCTAAGAACAGGAACAAGACAGGGATGCCCACTCTCACCACTCCTGTTCAACATAGTGCTGGAAGTATTAGCCATTGCAATTAGACAAGAAGAAGAAATAAAAGGCATCCAAATTGGAAAAGAGGTAGTAAAGCTGTCCTTATTTGCAGATGACATGATATTGTACATAAAAAACCCGAAAGACTCCATCAAAAAACTAACAGACTTAATAAATGAATTGGGCAATGTAGCAGGATACAAAATTAATGCCAAGAAATCTATGGCATTTCTACACAGCAATAGTGAACTTACATAGAGAGACACTAAAAAAGCAATCCTATTTACCATCGCACCAAAAAAATTAAGTTGCCTAGGAATAAACTTAAACAAGAAGGTAAAAGACCTATACATGGAAAACTACAGGACACTGAAAAAAGAGATAGAGGAAGACGTAAACAGATGGAAGAACATACCATGTTCATGGGTTGGTAGAATCAACATCATTAAAATGTCCATACTACCCATAGCACTCTATAGATTCAATGCACTCCTCATTAAAATACCAATGGCATATTTCACAGACCTAGAAAGAACTCTTCAAAAATTCATCTGGAATAAAAAAAGACCCTGAATAGCCACAGCAATCCTGAGAAAGAAGAATAAAGTAGGAGGGATCTCAATACCAGATTTCAAGCTGTATTACAAAGTCACTGTTCTCAGCCTGGTACTGGCACAAGAACAGACATATAGACCAATGGAATAGAATAGAGAATCCAGATATCAACCCAAACCACTATGCTCAATTAATATTTGACAAAGGGGGCATGAACATACAATGGAGTCAAGACAGTCTCTTCAATAAATCGTGTTGGGAAAATTGGACAGATACATGCAAAAAAATGAAACTAGATCACCAACTTACACCATACACAAAAATAAACTCAAAATGGATACAGGACTTAAACATAAGACGGGAAACCATAAGAATACTATAGGAATCCACAGGCAGCAAAATCTCAGACAGATGCCGAAAGAACTTCTTCACTGATACTACCGCTAGGACAATGGAAGCTAAAGAGAAAATAAACAAATGGGACTACATCAAAATAAAAAGCTTTTTCACAGCAAAATAAACCATCAATAAAACAACAAGAAACCCCACTGTATGGGAGAATATATTTGCAAATGTTATCACTGATAAAGGTTTAATCTCCAACATCTATAAGAAGCTTATACAACTTAATAAAAGGAAGATAAATGATCCAATAAAAAAATGGACTATAGACTTAAGTAGAATGTTTTCGAAAGAAGACAGAAGGAAGGCCAAGAGACACATGAAAACATGCTTAAAGTCACTAATTATCAGAGAGATGTAAATCAAAATGACAATGCGGTACCATCTCACACCTGTCAGAATGGCTATCATGAACAAATCAACAAACGACAAGTGCTGGTGAGGATGCGGTGAAAAAGGAACCCTCGTGCCCTGCTGGTAGGAATGCAGACTGGTGCAGCCACTGTGGAGAACAGTATGGAGTTTCCTCAAAAAACTGAAAATGGAAATCCCATTTGACCCAGTAATCCCACTTCTAGGAATATATCCTAAGAAACTAGAAAGACCAATCAGAAAGGATATATGCACCCCTATGTTCATAGCAGCACAATTTACAATAGCTAATATTTGGAAACAGCCTAGGTGCCCATCAGCAGATGAGTGGATTAGAAAACCATGGTACATCTACACAATGGAATACTATGCTGCCATAAAAAAGAAGGAATTCTTACCATTTGTAGCAACCTGGATGGAATTGGAGAACATTATGCTAAGTGAAATAAGCCAGGCAATAAAAGAAAAATACCACATGATCTCACTCATTTGCGGATAATAAAAAACACATATAAACTGATGAATAAAAAGATAGATACAGAGGTAGTAACGCATCAAACAGACTGTCAAATTACAATGGGAAGTTTAGGGAGAGGTGGTGGAAATAAGAGATTGACCGAAGGACTTATATGCATGCATATAAGAATAACCAACGGATGCAAAACATTGGGGGGTGAGGGCATGTATGGGAGTGGGGTGGGGGGGGCAATGCTAAGATATGTACACATATAATACCTTAATAAAAAAAATGGAAAAAAGTACATAATAGATTGATCTATAAGCTAAAATAATAGTTTATTAATTTTTATATAAATGCTACCTAAATGAATGTTTATTAAAAAGTCACTAATCTCTTTTTAGTCAGAAAATACTAATAACTCACATTTAGTATATACCAGGCACTCTTTAACGTACTTCATATATATCAACACATTGCAGATGAGTAGTTTTATTGCTAGCTTTACCCAGTGGCCAGATAAGTTTCTATTGAACAAGTACAAAAAATTTTTTACATAAATGTTAAAAGCATGCTTTAAAATTAAATACCCATTCCATTTTGAAGTTATTTATTACATGTTCTTACAAGCTAATAACTTTTTATTTAATATATTTTATTTATTTTTCACAGAGAGGAAGGGAGAAGGATAGAGAGTTAGAAACATTGATGAGAGAGAAACATCAACCAGCTGCCTCCTGCACACCGCCTATTGGGGATGTGCCCACAACCAAGGTACATGCCCTTGACCAGAGTCAAACCTGGGACCTTTCAGTCCACAGGCCGAGGCTCTATCCACTGAGCCAAACTGGTTAGGGCTACAAGCAATATCTTTTTAAAGTATGATACTTTGTAAAACACTGTGTAATATGAAGCGAGAATTCTCGTGATCTGTCTGCAATGTGTTAAGTGATACAATCATCACAACAACCCTATAAAATCAATACTCTTACTAGTCTCATTTTATAGATGGGGAACTTTAAAGTGGTGAAATGACAACCCTTTCCCAGGAACTAGTTAGGTCAGGAACACGGGCAAGAGTCCTCCTTTATTTCTAATGGAGAGTGTGTGTGTGTATGTGTACTCATGCACTGATAATAATCAATTCTATTTGCTATTCATTTAAATAAAGTCACAATTGCATAGTGATTAAGCAGGCCTGAGGGGATACACTACCTGGATTCTGAATATCGCTTGGGTCATCAGTAGTTACATGACGTAAACAAGTTTTTCCCCTCCTTTGCATCTCAGTTTTCTCACCTTCAAAATGGAGAAAATAATAATGCCTGCTGCATAAAGTTGTTGTGAGGAGTAAATAAACTGATACATGTAAAGTACTCATAATAATGCCTGGCACATAGCAGAACTCAATAAACATTTGCTATCATTATTGCATATTTTCATGGCATTAATTGGGTTGCAATCAGAGTTTTTGTTGTTAATCCTAACCCTAGGATATTTTTTCTATTTATTTTTAGAGAGAGAGGAAGGGAGTGAGGGAGGGAAGGAGGGAAGGAGAGGAAGAGGGAGGAGAGAGAGAGAGAGAGAGAGAGAGAGAGAGAGAGAGAGAGAGAGAGAGAGAGAGAGAGAAACATCGATGTGAGAGAGACACTTTGATTGATTGCCTCCTGCATGTGCCCTGACCAGCAGGGATGAACCTATAGCCTAGGAACATGCCCTTGACCAGGAACTAAACCCATGACTCTTTAGTGTGGTGCATTAACCACTGAACAACACCAGTCAAAGGACATGGTTAAATTTATTTGATTTTTCTTCCTTATGCATTGATTTTATGGTATAAATTTTATGGTTTCACTGTTCTTTCATTTCCATATGCATCTTGTACACTTGGTCTATGTAGCCGAGTAAACAGAAACAAATGAAGACATCCAGATAAACAGTGTTTTTCACTGTACAGCTAATTTACAGTATATGATACTGACAACACTAAGGTAACTATCAACATTTATATATGAACCAAGTCAATTAAAGTTGGTGTTTCTTTGCACATATGATTAGTTATTCATTATTGGGCAACTGAGACAATAAAGAAACCAGCAAAAAGTGGGCATTTGCCAGAGTGGGAAACCGAGACACAGATATAACTATCCAGCCAGTATGGAATCAGAAATATGAACAAAATGGGCACCTTGGGAAATGTTGCATTACAACAATCTCCAATTAAAATTGTTTTATTTTAATATCAAAAGTAGTGCCATTCATTTATAAAGCATTAACACGATTAAGTATTCCATGTTTAATACCTAGATACCCTGTTAAATTTTGATATGTAAAAAATAAAAAATTAAACAAATAAAATGCAAAATGGGTTTTTTATCCTTAAAAATTTCAATGTCAATGGGAGAAATGGGTAAACAAATAAAGAGAAGGTACGTATGAAGTGGCATGGGAATAAAAATGAAGACAGGTATGTGAGGGAGATTTCAAAAAGTAATTTTTGGCATTTTGGTCTAGCATTTTATTAGAAAATAATATGTTTAGTTTTTAAGTTGTACGTTTGAAGTCAGGTCTGATTTCCATTCTTAATTTTATATTTTATAGTTGTGTGAACTTGTACAAACCCCTAAAGTTTTATTTCAGTTGTTATAATATTAAATGAGATAATGCATGTAAAGTTTTTAACTCAAACTCAGATTATTGGTTTTTAATATAATGTTTCTATTATGAAAATTAAGAAAGAATTTGCCATTAAAGTGTTATTGAGTATGAGTGGATAGATTTTAGAAATATGGAGATTAGGTAAAACAAAGTTGCAGGGAGAGAGAGTATGGTACTTAAGTAAAATGTAAGTGCATGTGGGTGAGCAGTAGAAGAAGGAAGTAGAAAATTAAAGTCTAGACTTTATTTTGAATATGAGGATTATTTTAATACACACAATGGAAGATTTGATTGCCTGGGGAAACATGTAATGACAAAGTCAGTGTGGAGATGTTATGCTTTAAATGAGCTGGCATTTAATTAATTGCAGGAGCATAATTTTCTGAATATAATAATATGTGTGTATATGAGACTGATTATTCCCCAGAAAATTCTTGGATGCAAAAGTATTCATAGGTCATTTGTAACAACTCTGGTTGGAAACTACTGCTGATGATTCAGAACAGTGAAGATTTTTCTCTGTTTGCATTTGAGAAAGGGTGCTGTGTCCATCATTGAAGGATGTTCTGTAAAATGGTGGGGAATAGGAGGAGGCTGTAGGCATACAATCAATTAGAGACCATTTCAGTGGTTTGGAGAAGGAACATATGTCAGTCTGTGTATTGATAGGAAACAGAAGGTACAGTCTGCTGAGATTTTAGTGAAGGAAATAATTACTGAGATGTAGGTAAAGGTAAAGCAACCACCAGGTGGGCACTAGCAAGAGGGGGAAGCCATTACCGCTATTTATAGCCTTACGATCCTTACTATTCTTAAGATATCACAAGAGCCTGGTTGAGGGCTGGGATCATGGGAGAAGCTATAGTCATGAAGCAAAGTAGCATCCTACACAATCACACCTGAGCAGATGAAATGGGGGAAATATAAACCCAACTCTATCTCTTCCCACTCTTCAAATTCTCCTGGTGCCTCCCAACCAAACCCAACCAGAAGCTAGAAGGCAAGGAAAACTTCCTAGAAGTCAACCCTCTGGGACACTGAGAAAGACAAAGAAGAATATAGACTAGACTAGGGGGGCAAATCAAAAATAGCCGACACAAGATGGAAAGGGTCTAAATGAGGATAATGGAAATGGGTATGGAGAAGGGAGAATAACTACAAGAACTTTTTTATGATGTAGAATCCATAGGACTTGGTGACTATGTCACTTATATCCCAGAGAACTCTACCAATACATATGATAAAATATTTGTTTGAAAATATATAATGACTGTCGCCATAATGTCAGTCATGTTTTAAAAGAGCTGCCATTTAATCAACATAGGATAATTGGTTAAAAATAGATGTATGTGTATATTTGAGATAGTGATTATTCCAATGGGGTACAAGTGAGAGGGGAGAGCTTGTAGTATTATTTACATTCTCTGCTTGAAAACCTGGATGAAAGGTGGAAATGTTTATCAAGAAAAGGGTTACAAAAGACAGAGCAAAGAAGAAGAAGAAGGGCTGGAGTTGGAGTTAAGAAAGGTGGTCAATAATTTGCCTGAGGCCTATTTTAAATGATTAACATTGCTATTTTATTATACTCTAGACTAGTTGGGTTAATCTAATTCCCAAAGGCTTCAAAGTCAATACTGCTGTAAAGTTGCAGTATTAACAACTTCTTTGGAGAAAGGGACAGCATCCAGGTCCACAGTGTAACATAACAATTTCACAGCTAGTCATCACTTACTGTGAAAAAATACTTCTGCAGTGAAAATTATCCTCCCACCCGATCAGGACAACTGCAGAGAAAACTATCTTGCCTAGATATATGGCTTCAGGGTCTCAGATTTCTCTGGCAACAACTACAGAGAGCTTATTAATGTGACATTAGGAAACTAAACTATAATTTTATAACATTTGACAGTTCTGTTGGACTCAGCAGTGTGTTAAAAAAAATGGTTATTGTTCGGCTCAAACAATTTTTTCTGCTTCATTTGTTTGAAGTTGTTTATTGATGCCATGACCCTAAAAAGCATTGTTCTCCCCCTTTTATAGTATAAATTACTTGTTAATGAACATCTTTGTGGACAAATATTTTTTCCCCGTACTTGTTATTTCACTATAGTAGACTTAAAAAAAATCAAATCGCTACCTTAGTGGCTATAGGAATTCCTTAAGTATTTGGCATGTATTATAAGTTATAAAAATCTTTACTTGAAAAATTGTATCTCCATGTTAAACTTGAATTTTAGACTTCAATTCTCCCATTATTTTTACAACTGGTTTTTGTGTGTGTGATTTCTTTATATCTTTCCTTCTCATCGACCGAGGTCTTGGTGCTTTTTATTGATTTGTACGAACTCCATATATTGCATTGCTAACCATATCAGTTGAAAATATTTAATCCAGTTTATTAAATTTTTAATTTTATATGGTATTTTTTATATTCTAGAAATGTTTTACTTAATAAAACATGTTACTAGTTTGGGTAATTTCTTTCATTGCTTATATCTTAAAAATTCCTTTGCTACTGAGACTAGTGCCTATCTTTATGTTATCCTTAATTTAATTCAATGGGTTTTTATAAAGTTTAACACAAATCCTTCCAGACTTATTTGGTTACTTGCTTTATTTGGTCCATAAGCTAAATAAAGCAAGTAACTTACCCTCTGTGCATCAGCTTTCTCCCCTATAAAATGGAAATAATAATAATAGTGCCTTAGAGGATTGTTGTGAGGCTTAATTAATACCTGTAAAGTGGTGGGAGCAGTGCACATAGTAGCTACTTAATAAAAGTTAACTATTAATATTCACAACTACTTGTCCAAATTTTAAAATCTATAAATCTCTGAACTGGCATGAGGCTTGTTTTATCAGACTTGGTGTGAATCTTCATATATTTCACTGGACTTATTGCTGTGCTTGATTTCAGGGTGCTGAACCAGACTCCGGTGGGCATAGTATATAAAATACTACATTATATATTCTGTATTTTACTTGTAAATGAATAAAATGTTTTAGGATGCAGTTAGTCCCTGAATCTATGCTGTATTAGTTATTGGTAAGATGTTAAATGCCTGGAATCATTGCCTATATTCTATTATTTTACTTAATCATCACAATGATTCAATCACATATTCATTCTTTCAACCAGTAGTTTCCAGAATCAACCAATAGGTCGTGTTCAGGGTATTTGTTACATATCATTAACAAAGCAGATAAAATTTTCTTTGAAATAGCATCATATTTCTCTGAGACTACATCACCATGGTGTGTTATAATTAATAAAATATCTTTTGGGGAAGGGTGATAAATAACATTGTATTAAGGTGGAAGTGGCTTTGGCTGAGGTCAGAACCACAACGTGCAAGGATTCGACACCTACCAACAACACTAGCTGGCTGGCACCATGTAGTTGGCGATGGCTAGATGGTGGATTGAAATTTGTGAACTTGTGACAATCCCAAACTTGGCATAAAAATCATAATTCAACCTTGTTGGGGAGGGGCAGGCATGAGACTTTTAGAGGCAGTTGTGGATGTCTGGACTGAAGTTTTATTTTTACTTTTTAATTTATCTTTATTGCTGAAAGTATTACAAATGTCCTCACCCCCCCGCCCCCATAGACCCTCTCCACCCCACTCCCTCCCTTCCTCATCCTATATAATAAAAGGCTAATGTGCAAATCGACTAAATGGTGGAATGACCAGTCACTATCATCTGCACTGACCACCAGGGGGCAGACACTCAATGCAGGAGCTGCCCCCTGGTGGTCAGTGTGCTCCCACAGGGGGAGCGCTGCTCAGCCAGAAGCCTGGCTCACAGCTGGCGAGCCCAGTGGCAGTGGTGGGAGCCTCTCCCACCTCCACAGCAGTCGGACATCCCTCAAGGGCTCTTGGCTGAGGGGCTCCCCACAATTGTACACTGGGACTCTAGTTTAAATATATTACTTAACTAACCCATAAGCAAACACACACACAAAAAGTCACTAGTTCAAACACACACACAAAAAGTCACTAGTTCAACATCAGGGTTTCAGAAAATGCCTTCAACTTTAATTCAAAACTTCAAGTTTCTTTTTATTCCCTTATTTTTGAAATTATTTTCCTCAGTCTTTTCGTTTGATTGTATACTAGAAGCCCAGTGCATGAAATTCATACACGAGGTTGGGGGGTCCCTCAGCCCGGCCTGCACCCTCTCCAATCCAGGACCCCTCGGGGGATGTCTGACTGCCAGTTTAGGCAGTTGGACATCCCTCTCACAATATGGGACTGCTGGCTCCTAACCGCTGACTGCCTGCCTGCCTGATCACCCCTAACTGCTCTCCCCTGCCAGCCTGATCACCCCTAACCACCTCTACCTTGGCCCCCACCACTGTGGCTTTATCAGGAAGGATGACCGGAAGATGTCCAGTCAACCCAGTCTAATTAGCATATTACCCTTTTATTAGTATAGATTGCAAACTTTCATGTTAAAGAAAAATATATACATTTACAAATTGTGATATTTTTAAGAAAGGAAAAAGTACACTAGAATGGCACACATATTTTGATTTCAAAAACATTAAAATAGATTGAGGAAAATAACTTTAATTATTTTTTACAGGTTCAGAGAGATTAAGTGAGGTTCATAGTGATTAAGATATATTGATGAAGGTGTAGTAAATGCAAAACTGGAGTTAGAATGTCTCCACAGGTTGCTCTCCATTTTTATGTATGTTGGAAAAATCCCTATGAGAATACATCTTCCTCATTTTTCTTCTCTTCCATATCCCCCTTCTTGTCCTAGTCACCATAATCAACTACACATAATTGAATGTTTACTGTATCTGTACAGGACACAGCTCAGGAAGCCCTGTTTAGGGTGGTTACAACTATTGCTGTGTGCTTTCATATCACAATTCCACTCTACTTTCTTTCCTCATTAAATCTTCTCATGTGAGAGGTAAGACAGATATCATTAACTATTTTTTCCAAGTGAGAAAGATAAGATGGCTAGGTTAAATGAATTGCTTATGTCAAAAAGACATGGGCAAGAGTATCAAATGCAGAAGCAAGGTTGTAGCACTCTAAGCTCTTTCTTTCCAGATGGCTTTCAGTGTGCTTTGGGAATTAAAGTTGACTTGGAAAATCGGGAGTATCTATTAGGGTCTTTCCTTAGCAAACATATTTGTCAGTCTTTTCTCCCGTAATATTTAAAAGATGTAGCCTCAGGAAAGTGGTCTACTGTAAAAATTAAGAACTATGACAACAAAAAGCCGGAAAATGATTTCCCTATAGTAGAATATTTCATTCTGTGTTGTCCTTAATTCTGTACCTATAAATGGGGTCAATCATGGTTATTGAAGTAATTTGAGGATATATTCTTTATCACAAGATCTGTGTGGAAATATTGAAGGCAGATGACTCATGTTACTATTATAGTTGAATACCACAAGCATTTGATGAGGAAAAATTCCCACTTAGATGATGAGGAACTGACATGCTTAGGTAAATCAGCACCTCTACTTTTCAAATACTTTCATTTTAGGAGAAATTGCATACATAATTTTCTTCATATAGCTTTATTTAGGGTTTTTTTTTCTTTTCTACAAGAAGTGTGTCCATTTCAAGATAACTTTTCCTCATCCATCCCTCTACCTTTAAACAAAAGCAGTTCCTCTACGACCACTTCTATGTCATGGTAGTGCCAATGACCAGCACTACAGACAGAGCAACTGGAAAATGAGCATAAGAACCTGGAATGGACCACCTGTCCTGTAAAACAAGGATGTTTAATGATAGAAGAACATATTGCAGCCAAAGTCATAATAACATTAACAGTTAGATGATATGTATGCATAACTCAATTTATGCCTGCTAACATATCTTATGAATATAAGGATTCCCATTATTTATTTACATGTTTATTTCATAAGAGTGAAATTAATACAAAGAGCTAGGTTAGCAGCATACCTTGAAAGAATGAAAATCTGTTATGTATGCCTTGTAACCTTTTCACAAGTCCATTCCAATAACCCTTGTAAGCAGAGCTGCTGAACACCAGCCAATTATCAAAAAGGTAAGCTAAAAAAGGATTTTGAAAAAATCTACTCTAACCTTTTCTATTTAAAGAAGCCTGGTTATACATCTGTGCCCAGGGAATATTATTTTTTATGATAAAAACATATGGGGCTTTGAGATACAATATGTAAAATAATTTCTTTTCCTTATTAATATTCACAGTAAGGAAGACACCTTCATTTGAATGGATGATGTAGTTTGCCTTCCTAGATCCGCTAATGGATTAACTGTACAGAGAATATATTTGCTGAGGTGGTCTTTGTCTTTACTTAAATTAGTAGTTTATGGTTATTTTTTTAAATTTCATTTTACAATGATCTGTCTCCAAGTACAAAATCATTTCACATTTTTTAAATGTCTGATACTGCTTAAGGATAGATAAGAAACTAAACTTTATTTGGTATCCTGAGATTCTTTTTCTTTGTAAATAATTTTGGAAACATTTTATTAACAGGGATAATGAAAATAAAGTTCATGATAGATTTAGTAACTGATGGCAAAGTTCACAAAAGTATATTGTTCACCTCACCATTTTTTCATAGTAAAAATTATCTAAAAGTTACTAGCATGCTATTATGAGGGCAGGCTCCATGTGTTTAGGCCAATAGAATAAAATCTTAAATTTGACTGGTTATTAGTTTAGTTGCCTGGACTGTTTTCATAACCTCTCTAGGTATCTATTTATTCATCTTCAAGAGAGGTTAATCACACATTCATGTCATGGGGAATTTTAAAGATCAAATAGATTCATACATTTAAGCACTTAGCACAGTGTTTGACATATTATAAGGGCTTAATAATATTAGTTTTACTTATTAGTTATTATTTACCAACAGTTAAATTCATATCTAGGAAAACTTGTTTTTAAAAAAAGTCACTAGCTATTAATAAATCTATTAATTCAGATAAAACCAGAGTATAAAAATTTTGCATTTTGTGAAATCCACAAGGGAAAATATTACAATGTGCTTCTTTTCCCTCACCAAAGCATTCATTGTTTTTGTGAAGAGAATCATATAACAATATGAAAACAGTGCAGCAGAGCATCAATAATTGAGGCAGAATTAATATTTCCACCCTAAATCTTCAATTCCAAGGCTTAATATATTCATCATGTAAACAATATCAGAATATAAGTTAGGTTCATAAGGTATGAGTTCAGATATTATCTTTTTTAAAGACTGTAACAATTGGACATTTTATTTTAGTTATTAATAGCCATCTATTTGGATAAAAATAACTTTACATATTCAAACAGCATGACTTAGAAATTGGAAATAAAGATAAAAGCATGCATTGGAAGTGGGAAGTGTCAGTGACACTGGCAAGGATCTTGGTGGTTAACACACACTGGGAAAGAAGTTTTCCTAGAGATGTAGTACATTCACTTTGCTAAGATCAAGGGCCACAGTGAAGACCACACAGCACAGTGTTTTTAATTCTCAAAGAATGCCAAGATCATATAACTGAAGACTTTTACATAGGATCAAATAAATGAATGCATTTCATATCCTTAAAATAAGAGATACAGGCTTTTTAAAGAAAATTTTATAGCTTTATTAGATACTAGAGGCCTGGTGCATGAATTCATGCCTGGGTGGGGTCCAGTTGGCCCTCACTAATTGCTGATCTGGCCAAGCCAGCTGGAGGGAGGGGCTGTGGGTTGTGGGCCAGCCAATGCCACCCCCTGGTCAAACTCCCAGTTGAACTCCTGGTAGAACTTCTGGTCACGGGGACAATTTCCATATTAGCTTTTTATTATATAGGACTAGAGGCCTGATGCATGAAATTCATGCACTGGGGGTGGGGGGTTTCCCTCAGTCCACCCTGCCCCCTCTCACAGTCTGGGAGCCCTCAGGGGATGTTCTACTGACAGCTTAGGGGAGTGGGCCTAAGCCACAGACCTGGCTGATCAAGGGAAGGTGCCACCCCCGTCACCCCGCTGCTGCTGCCACTGCCAGTCACCACAGCCACCAAGGTGTTTTAATCAACATGGACTCTAGTCCCTTCACCATGAAAAAATGACAACTTTCTTTAGACATTTTCAAGATGTCTCTTTTATAGGATATGACATTTCTTTCTTTTTGTTTTTTTATCCTCATCTGAGGATATTTTTCCATTGATTTTTAGAGAGTGTAAGAGAGAGGGAAAGACAGAGAAAAACATCAATGTAAGAGGCACACTTTGATTGGCTGCCTCCTGCATGAGCCCTGACCTGGACCGTGGCCAGAGAGGAGCCTGCAACCTAGGTACATACCCTTGAGTAGAATCAAACCCATACCCTGCAGTCCACAGGCCGAGGCTCTATCCACTGAGCCAAACCGGCTAGGGCAGGATATGACATTTCTTAGCCCCTCCAGCAGTGGACCTTCAGTTTTTCCTCCAGGAGTGTGGTGGAAAAACCCTAGATCACTTTCTTGGATTTTTATTAGGCAAGTTACCAAGAACAATGACAGTGGCGTAGAGGGTGTTTAGCCAAGGAGTGGTCAGAAGAGGTGTTTCCTCTGCAGTTCCCGTGGAGAGGCGGGACTGCTGGCACATTGTTGGCCACAGGGCTGCTGGGTGTTGGGCCCTCCTGCGGATTTGTGTGTATCTCAGCTCTGGCCCCCAGCAGCCCAGCGCCATGGCTGTGGGGCTGCTGGGGGCTGGGCCGCCCTCTTGGTGTTGTTCTCTCAGGTTCTGGGCTGTGCCTGCGTGTTGTTCTCTCAGGCTCAAGGCCATGCCTGGCCCCTCCTCCTGAGCTGGTCGTGACCGTTATGGTGTTCCAGCCTAATTTGCATATTACTCCTTTTTATATATATATAGATAATTGACATACAACATTGTGTAAGTTTTAAGTGTACAACATGATATAGGTTCTGCTTTAATCCTTTAGAGCAGTGATTTTTTTTAAAATTGGGGGGTACATTTTCTGATCTTTCTGGTTATTTGTGTAAGTTCCCCAGATCTGCTGACTTTCTATGACCTTCTTGTCTCCATACTTGCACATTAGTCCCGAGAATGCTGTATCACAGCAAGATCAACAGAGGCAATGAAGATAGATGGAGCAGAAGAGAAGCAATCTACAAAGGAAGGTTTACAACTTGACCTTCTTATATCCTTGGAACAGCATCATTAACAGTTCTAATTACCTTTTTATAAGCAATTAGATTATTTGTCTATTCTCAAAGATGGCCATTGCTTACATTACCAAATTCTTACCTCTAATAGAATTTAAAAATCTAGTTGCCCTGATTTTTTAAAGTCTTCACTATTTTGATATTAAAAAATACTCACCTGCAAAAGTTGTTCATGCATTTTATATGTTCCTTTGTATTTTGATTTGGAGGAAAGGATAAGTGACTATTCTTAAAATTTAAAAAACTTATTTTTTATATTATTATCATTTTTAAAATATATTTGTATTGATTTCAGAGAGGAGAGGGAAAGAGAGATAGAAACATTAATGATAAGAAAGAATAATTGATTGGCTGCCTCCTGCATGCCCCACACTGGGGATTGAGCCAGCAACCTGGTCATGTGCCCTTGACCAGAATCAAACCCAGGACCCTTCAGTCTGCAGGCTAATGCTCTATCCACTGAGTCAAACCAGTGAGGGCTAAATACTTTCTTAAAGTAAGGATGTTGACAAGGATGTTAAATACATTAATGACACCTAAAATATATGTTTATTGATTTTTAAAAATATATTTTTATTGATTTCAAAAGAGAGAGGGAGAGGAAGAGAAATACAAACATCAATGATGAGAGAGAATAATTTATCGGCTGTCTCCTGCATACCCCCCACTGGGGATCAAACCAGCAAACTGGGCATGTGCCCTGATCAGGAATCAAACCATGACTTTCTGGTTCATAGTTTGACACTCAACCACTGAGCCACCTAAAATATTTTAATTTGAAAATAAATAAATGCGAGTTAACATTTTTAATGTTTTTAAAATTAGTTTTATTTTATTGATTTTAGATAGAGAGGAAGAGGAGAGATGATAGAGAGAGAAACATTGATTTGTTGTTCCAATTATTTATGCATTTCACTGGTTAATTTTTGTATGTGCCCTGACCTAGGATTGAATCAGCAACCTACATTATTCTATGGCTTTTTTTCATATTCTACTTAAAAAAATAATTTCTGATCCTGCTTTTTCATACTTACTACTTTTCCTTAAGAAATGTCCCAGTGGATTTCATAATTTCATAGTGAGTTAACAAACTTATTTAATACACTGACTAGCCTTCAAGTTGACGTTATACTGAGTGTTTCTCTTTGTATTTACAAAGGTTAAGGTGTTTCTAATTGTACCCATCTACATCTATAATAATAAAAGCATAATATGCAAATTGACCGAATGGCCGAATAGCACAGCGACCTTCCAGATGAAGCGGGCTGCGAGGGCCGAGCCCCTTGCATGAATTTCCTGCATCGGGCCTCTAGTATATACATATATAAAAGCCTAAGCGACAGTTACGACGGAACAACTGGTCAACCAGTCGCTATGCTGTGCACTGACCACCAGGAGGCAGATGCTTAATGCAGGAGCTGCCCCCTGGTGGTCCATGTGCTTCCACAGCCAACCTCCAGCAGCTCCTTACTGCTCCCCCCCTCCCTTTGGCCCCAATCGCTGGCCAGGCCGAGGGACCCCACCCGTGTACAAATTCGTGCACCAGGCTTCTAGTATTTGCAGTAAATGTCATTTCTAGTCTCTATACTTAAAGGGTGATGGTGGATGAATCCTCTGGCAGAGCCTGTATGTTCCTACCTAGGCCGCTCTCCTCTTCTCCTCTGCAACCTGTTTCTTCCAGGTGTCATAGTGGTAGGTAATCTTGGGAACCTCAAGAGACTCCTTGAAGCAATGCTTGATAAGATAGGGATCAGTTGTTGGGAGGTGTTCTTTGAACAGTGAGAGTGTGTTTACATGAAGCGGCCCTAGTTTGATGAGGGGTTGGATCTCAGATCTAGTGTGTGTGTTTGTGGGTGTGTCCATTGCTACAAGGGAATCTTCCAAAGTATTGGGGCTGTCTATTTCTCTAATAAAACATCTACTGATGTTACAAAGACTATTAAGCAAAAAGAATTAACATCACATCTTTTACAGCTCTTACTGAACCTCATGATTATGGTTTCAGCGATGGCAATCCTTGGGAGAGGCGAGGAAGCCACTGCCAGAGCGCCCAATAGTACTCGTATTTGGTGTGGAGGAAAGGAGGAGAAAACTAGGGCCATGGCTGAATTTCAGCTTTCTGCTCTCTCTCGGGAGCAGCTATCTTTTCCATGTTAGTTTCATAGGTCGTCAGGTCCCCCTCCCGCCGTCACCAGACAAGACAATGTTTTCTTTCAGATTCTTTCGACCATGAACAGTCCGCGTCTTTCTTCACTCTTTCAGCTGCTCCTCATCGAGGCTACCTGGCGTCAGCTGGACATCCTAAACTTTCTCACCGAAGCTGAGGCTCCAGAGTCCCGTGGCTTCTAATCATTCTCCTGGTCGCACATAAGGTGTCCATCACTGTGCTGGTCGCATGAGCTGCGGAGAAGCTAAGGAAACTTTCTCCCTACCCTTACTACACACCAAGTTAGAAATCTTTTGCAGCAGCGACCGCACTTTTCGTCCTGGGCTCTTTCCCCCACCACGCCCACCCTGCCCACACTCACCCTCAGAGCCCCCTTTGCGCACACCCCCTCCTCTGTACTGTCCTTGACTCCAGTTATCCTGACCCGGCAGGTTCTGGGCGCGCGTGCCTAAAGGCTCCGCTGCCGCCCCCGCCCCCGCGCCCTGTTCCCCGCCTGAGCGCTGGATTATTCCAGTCTTTGAGCATGGCAGATTTCCACCGGATGACATCATGGAAGCTGAGTGAGAGCCGGCTCCGAGAGGGGGACGGAGAAGGGGAGGGGAGGAGATGAGGAGAGAGGGCTGGGACTCAGAGCCAGAGCCGGGCTGCCCGTCACCCAGCTGCACGTCCGCAAGCTGGGGAGGAGCGCTCCACCCGCTAGTGACAAAGGATGGGAGGATGCTCGCGCCAGGGAATGCTCGCCTCGCGCAGCCCCGAAGCCGCCTGAGCGACTTCGCCCTCCGCCGGTGAGTGACTGCAAAGATCATTCAATTACACTCTTTGCGAGTCCGCACCCTCCTGGGCTCGCCGTCCTAGGCGCCTGCGTCCTTGACCCGGAGCGGGGCTTGGCACAGCCCTTGTCCCAGGAGCCCAAGCAGCAGGTGCCTTTGCCTGGTGGGTCCGCACCGGAGCCGAGGCTCCTGGCTGGGGTTCGTGGTGGGTGCTGGGACGCAACTCTCGGGCAGCGGGCTCGCCCTGTAGGCGCCGCTCTTGGTGAGTGGAGGCTGTTGGAGCCAGCTGCGTGGGGTAGTTGTCTCTCTTGGCCCGCCAGCGCCCGCCCCGCGCGCCAGACATTTCTGGTGGATCCCAGTGCGCGGCGCGCTGTTTACACCAGCTCCGTACGAGTCTCGGAACCTCACCCCTCGGGAAACGCGGAATCGATGAGAGCCACTTCAGGAGCTGCCGGTGTGGGCTGGAGGCGCGCGGGCACGGGTTACCCTGGGAGGGCGCGCGCCGCGGACCGCCCAGGGCAGCCTTTGTCTTGGGTTTAGCGCGGAGGCGCTCAGACTTGACTCCGGCTCTCCGCTACTGTCCAGTGGGATCCGCGCCCCCTGCACCCGCCCACCTGGGCGAGGAATGCCATTGTGTTCCTGCTGCCGGCGGGACTGAGCGCTGGAACTTCAGCCACCAGAGGGTCCTGCGCCCACCGGTGAGTGTCGCAGTTATCCAGGTGCGGAGAGAGCTTCCCAAGCTCCAGGAAGGGAAGTCACCACTCGAGGCAGAGGGAGCCCAAGTTCTGTCCCCAGGTGGCATGCCTGAAAGAGCAAACTTGGGATACTCACTCTGGGTCGTTTCCCCTTCTTCCCCACCCCACTCTGGTTTCCGAGGCACTTTCCAGGAATATTTGTTGATGGTGGATGGAGTTACAGGCATGTCAGTGTGTAGTGTTCCACGCCTTCCTGGCCATCCCTTTTTGTTATTGAATTGTTCCGGAAGAGGTTTGCTTGCTAAATGTTGTTGAGACCAGTGTCTGTTCTATTACAGAGCTTTGTAGCCTAAGAGAAAAGATTCAGAACCTGCTCAGGTACCTTAATTTAGAGTGTGCTGCATGTAAGTGCTAACAATACCCACGCCTCCTCGTTACCTGTCGGTTCGACATATGTTTTATCAATGAATTCCTTCTGTTTGGGAAAAGTCCAATTTTCACATCACAGAGAAGTGGCAGTAACTATTGGAATATTGGGTTTAAATGTTAGTTTATTTCCAAAAGAAACAGTTTGTGAAAAAGGTGTAAGGAAATGAAAGATTGCTACTTCATCCACTGCACTCTAAAATCTTAAAAATTTTAAATGCTATGTCATATTCTGATTCCAGAATATTAAGGAGATTCTTGGTACTTTGATATTCCAGTGTCTAACATAATGCTAAGGTATAAGAAAGTAACAATCATGGTCATAATTCCAAGTTTATTTTATTTCCTTTATCTTAAGAAGGCATACTGGTTTTATTTTAGATTGTTTCTTTTTGTTTAAAGATATGTAATCCTAGTGAAGCTTTTCTAAAACAAAAGTATCAAAGTAAACTTTCTTGGTCAGTGGTTGCTCTTCTGATAAAGTTGATTTTCTATCAAGTCTGTTTTGAAAAGACTTGATATCAAACAGACTTGATAGAAAAATACTGGAATAAGAAATCCTTGTAGAGAGGAACTGGTGAGACAATAAAGGGAGGTTTTACTAAATATAAATGGTGGGATTAGCTAAAGTGGGTACCAGAGGATGTCATATCAGTTTTGCTTTTGGAAAAGTTCACTGTAGCTTTGACATGCTGTCTTTCCTTCTGGGAATTGCATAATTAAAATGTTTGATTTTGTTCTGTTGAGTCCAATAATACCACCAAAGGAAGTTTTATCTTTACCCAGGATTTCTGGGATTAGCGGCAACATTTTCTGTGATTCAGAAATAATTTTTTATTTCATTATCTGTTTCCTGACTTCTTATCACAAAGGGTTCCACCTGTGTCTTCAAAAGTTTTATTTTTTTTCTAACTTTATTATACTCAACTCTTTATAGTAAAGCTTAAGGAGTTTATATGAAAGTTCTTCAAGAGCTTGTTGCTCATGCTGGCTGCTTTCCTTAAATCCTATATAATAAAAGGTTAATATGCAAATTGTCCCCTAGGGATGGGAGTTAGACCCACCAGGAGTTAGACGTGTGTTGACCACAAGGGAGTGGCACGGAACATGGCAGGCATTGGCAATGCCGCACTGGCAGCGGGTGGCAGTGGAGGCACTGCCTGCCCTGATGGGCCCTGAGGAGAGCGTAACTGCGGCAGGATGGTGAAGCAGGTTAGCCGGCAGCTCTAGGCCAAGGCAAGTGTGAAAGGAGGCCCTGGCTGGCAGCCAGGGGAAGGGAAGCCCTGGCCCGTGGCTGGCAGCTGGCAGTCGCTGGGGACCCTACTTGTGCACGAATTTTGTGCACTGGGCCTCTAGTATTATAATAACAAAATTTCATTCTGAGACTAGCCCAGTGAACATATGGTCTGCTGATATGCTTATGTGATAGGGGATATCCAACATAAAAATATACACTAATATAAAATATATATGATCTCAATTAGACAATCAGCCAACAGAGCAGTAAGTATGGGGTATTTGGCTCATGGTTTTGGGAAATGATATTTTCTTTAACAATAGCATGCTTTACTCCTTATATATACATTAAGGAAAGCAGCTTACATTTTATGTCTGAAATCTTTAATTTCAAAAATATTTGTCCAAGAAGCTAAAAAAAAATATGCTCTGGTACTTCACTATACATACACTGGAATATGTAAGGACAGTCTTCAGAAAGTATAAGCATCTTACAAATTCATCTGATTTGATACAGTTGATAAGAGTACAATGTTATATTTAAAAACATGAAGTAAAATGATGTCCTTATACCAGAGAATATTCTCATAATGATCTTTAATGTATTTCACGAATATTTTGGCTATTTTGTTAAACAGGACTCTTAATTGAAAACGATGAGAGAAAGAAGACGGAGTTCCATTATAAGACAAAAACAAAGCTATGGTATATTGTCCAGAGAAGGCAATAGTGATGTTTCAAGGTCATGGAAAAGAGTATTGTGTCAGAACACTGGAAGATTTCCAAGAGAAGATTATATAGGAGGAATACATTTGTTCCATTTGGTGACCTCTTGCTTTCATTGTCCCAGTTGCTTGGTTTGAACAGATACTGTAGGATCTCTGATACAGTGAGATTCTCTTCACCTTCCTTGAGGCAAAATTATATCTTGAACTCCATCAGAAGATTATTTTATGGATTTTTCCATGGTGTAATTCAAATTCTAGTTTAATGATGAATATGGATCACAAAACATTGTCAATTTTACTTTTGTGTGGGCCTTTGATAGGGAAATTGGTCCGTAAAACCTTTTTGGCCGAAAGGTATTGGTGTTTTGGCTTTCTGGAATTATCTTAGGAGCGAAAGCCAACATTAATGGGATCACTGAAAATATTCAGAGTGTGATGATATCTTATTCATAGGGTTCAGATAATGTTGTTAATAGTGTTTTAAACAATAAATAACTAAAGATGATATCTGCCCAGCCTTTCTCACGGGGAATGGTGCATAGTAAATGAGCTAATGTGCAAAAGTGATTTCGAAAATATGGAAAGAACCATCTAATGGATATGACCTATTAGTTAACTTTTAACTTCTAAGTGCTGTCAGATAAAGAAGTAAATTTATATAGAGGTTAGTCTAGTTTGTGATTTCTGTTTTAAACATCTCATATTTTTATTAGTGGCACTCTTGACAATCATTTATTATAATTTATAAAATTGTTAAGTAGGTTCTTATATATCTTTTTTACTGCAAGTTTGCTGGCAACAAATTATCTCATTTTTTATGTTTGAGATATTTTTGTACAACCTTCATTTTTAAAGAATATTTAATCTGGGTATAGAATTTTTTTGGCATTTATATTTCTTTAAACTTGCTGTTCTTTTGACTCTGGCTCCTATCTAACCTGTCAGTCTTATTGTTGCTTTGAAAATAATGTGTCTTTGTCTTTCACTGATTTTAAGTTTTCATATGTATTTCTTTTTCTTCAGTTATACTATGATGTTCCTAGGTATGATTTTCTTTTTAATTATCCTCCTTAGAATTTTCAGAGCTTCTTGAATTTGTGGATGGATATATTTCATCACATGAAATTCACTGGAATTCTTGATATATAGCTCTACTCCATTCTGTCTTCTTTCTTTTTCTGAGCCCTCAATTATATACTTAACACATGATTTCACTGTGCCCAACATTCCTCTTATACTTGTTTCACTAATTTTTTACTCTTTCTCTGCTTGTTTGAATATTTTCCTTTGATTTTTTTATTTTTTGGTTAATCCTCACCTGAGAATATTTTTTCCATTGATTTTTAAGTCAAGTGGAAAGGAGGGGGAGATACAGAGAGAGAAATATGGATGTGAGAGAGACACATTGATTGGTTACCTCCCGAATGCCCCTACTAGGGGTCTGGATTGAGCCTGCAATCGAGGTATGTGGCCTGGACTGTAATCAAACCCACGACCCTTCAGTTCACGGGCCAGTGCTCTTACCACTGAGCCAAACTAGCTAGGGCCCTTTGACTTTTTCTTCCAGTTAACTAATAACCTTTTACATCATGCTTATTATGCCATCTGGCTCATCTATGGGTTGTTACTCTAATTTTTGTCTTTTTTTCAGTTTTCAAATGTGTATTTAATTCTTTTTTATGGATGCCAATTTATCTATTTTCTCCATTTTTGCCTCTTTTACTTTGAATATACTATTCAAAATTATTTTAAAAATTTGGTCTGTTAATTGGATTACTGTGAATTTCTTTCCAGTGTCCCTCTTTACTCTTGATTTTTGTAATTATGTATAGTATGAAAATTGTAGGGGCTCCAAATGATTTATCCAAGCCCAAAGAGTTGTCAACATTTCTTCTGCCAGGCAGATAAATGGAGCTGTGGCTACTCATTGTGATCCAATCAGTGACTCAGCTATTTAATAGGCTCTTCTGCAGGGGCTCTCACGCGTCAAGGCATAAATATCCAGAGCCTCCCAGTAGTGTAGTCACAACTACTAAAAACAATTCTGGCAAGACTTCTGGGAATCCTGTTCTTCTTTTCAGAAGCCTTCTCCTTGGCGTCTTCACCTCCAATCCCATGTGCAACTTCAGGCATCGGCAAATGTCATGGGGGTGAAACCAGGCATGGGTCAGTTTGGCGTTTCATCATTTATTTCTCACTGGGATCTTGTGCCTCCTATCTCTAACATTTTTTTCTTTAGCCCAACAAGACTGCTGACCTTTCTGCTGGATCCTCTATCCCATGTTAGTGGTCCTCTGTTCAGGCAGAGCCCATGTTCTCAGCCTCTTGCTGTGTCTAGATGGGCAAATCCCCCCATTCTTCATCCCAGGCGAAGATGCACCCTCAAAAATCAGCTTACACCTTCCATGCTTTCTCCATCTGGAATCTTGAAGGCAGCTTCTTTAGTCTTGGTTTCTTTAGAAGCTCTCCAGTAATTTTTAAGAAAAAATTTCCCTTGTAGTTGGCTTTTCTAATTCTTCTTGATAATGTTGGTCCACTGTGAGTTACTCCACCATAACTGTCAACTGAAACGGGTCATTATTTTTCACCAATGACAAAAATAGTTGTATAGGGATGCAAGATCATTACTTGGTGACAAAACTAGACTTAGTAGTACTAGCCTACAAGTTCCTAGGCAGTCCAGCTAACTCTAAACCTATTTAATTTTTTTTAAAGTGTTGTTCCAGAAAGAATCCAGATTCTACTAAATAGTCAAATTACTTAGAATATGGTTTGGAGACAGTTTGCCTCTTTCCTTTGTCTGCCTTCCGGTCAGTGTCTAAGGTCCATTAGCAAATGTACTGAAGCTTGGTGAGGGTGAGAACCTGGCTGCTGTGGTGCTGCTGGCTCATTTTGTGGGCTGGCACTCTGATGAGCAGTACTTTGGATTCTCAGAAGGTATATCATTACATGTCTCTTGGGCCCTGCCTTACAGCTTCTCAGCTCCACCCCTTAGGGAATCCCTCAATCAGTGGGAATGGGTGGGCACTTCTGAGAGGCTTTCTGTAGTTTCTCAGAAGGTCCAGGTGGGATAGAACCTCAGTTACCATGGTGATGAACCCTGGAATCCTCTCTGACAGATAAAATTAGTTCATATTGGTTTAAATTAAATTGACTTACCTTAAGTAAACCTCATTTCTGCCCTTATTACTTCTCAGATCCAGCTTATATTTAATAAATGTTTTCTTTCACATTACCTGGAAGTACCTTTTTTGTACCATTTATTGGTCTGTAAAAGTTGGCCATATATAAGTTTGAAACAGAATGGAACATGCATGATTTATGTAAGCTAAATTGTTTTCTTGTGAGATTACTGTTAATAGGCTTTTTACCTCCTGAAATATTGGATTGTTAGGGACGATGGCAAGTGTGAATGCAACAAGGGCCTATATATCCTAATCAGCAATTTTTTAGGTGTGTGAGCAATGATTCTAACAATTATATTTTACAGAACATATATTTCCAAGAAAAACAATGAACAAAACTGAGGCAATCTGGTAGGATTACTGTCTGCCTATCTATCTATCTATCTATCTATCTATCTATCTATCTATCATCTATCTATCATCTATCTATCATCTATCTGTTATAATTGGAAGAGAGGAACAGCTATTGGTAGATGACTCTGCTGCCAGAGGAGTACATAGTACACGAGTTGGATTCCTCCGTTGTTTGTGAGAGTGGAGTTCTTGGAGTTCTGCTGAAATAAGAATTTTCAGAACCCCCTATGGGAGAATGAGAGGTGGTAGAAGACTGTATTGGCATGGAGTTACATTCCTCAATTTCTAAATGTCCCATTCCCCCCAAGTTAGACCTGAAAGAGGGACAGCTGAGATGGCATCAATACTATTAGTAGATGAGTTTCTAGCCACAGCAAAATTTTATGTCTCTATTGCTCACCAAACAATGTTAAATATTATTATACAAACTCCCTGTCATTTTATATCTCTGATATTTTCTTTCCCTGTCTTAACTGGCTAGCTTTTGATAAATCACAAATCACTATTTAAATATTAACTAGTTATTACTTTGTGTTACAAAATAAAATTTCTGACCTTCTGTGGGGAGTAAAATGTGACTGGTTTCCAATCCAATTAGTCTTAAGGCTCTGTGTGTCAGTAAACTTTGGTAAAAGGACTCTGATGGAGGCGGAGCTCCCTGGAGCTCCCTTATGGTTTTCACCTTCATTCATAAAAATCATAGGTTCCCTGAACTCATGTCCCTCCAATGTTAGCAGTAACAAAAACAATTATTGTTCATTTAGATTTTTCTGGTGTGGAATACACTGCTGTTTTCTTGTAACAGGGAAATGGACATTAAGGAATTGATGACCATTTTAAAACAAAATTGAACTCTTTACCTGTGTTTGCAGGGTTCCATGCTTTAAAGTCTGTGTATTTCTGAGAGATAATCCTACACATAGCTGTCCATAGCTTTTAGTTATTATTCATTGCTCCTTAGAAAAAGGCTTTCTATATAAGCCTTTTTAAAAATTTGCTCACCTACTATATATTTTACTCCTATATCCCAGGCGTACTTAAATGTAAACTACATATGGTTTACTACCAGTTGTGAGTTCAGGTATTTTCCACTGAGTATTTCTATGTCTGTAAAATTCAGAGTTAGAAAACCCTTTCAGCTATTAT
The DNA here is from genome assembly GCA_026230045.1 of Corynorhinus townsendii. NCBI lineage: Eukaryota > Metazoa > Chordata > Mammalia > Chiroptera > Vespertilionidae > Corynorhinus > Corynorhinus townsendii. The sequence continues at coordinate 109,787,150 of JAPDVU010000006.1, read as the reverse complement.
TATAAACACGTGTATGAAAATGGTAATTGCGATGGAAATTGTGGTTCTCATAGCAGGGAGAAAAGTGCAGAGGGCTGCTCACTGCACTGTCTCTCCAAGCACATCCAGAGACTCTCTGGATCAGAATCAGGGACAATGAAATGCAGAACCTCATCTCAGGCCAACTCTTTGGGTGGAGCTGAGAAATCTCCATTTAACCAACTCTCTGGATGTTGAATATACATAGTGGGCCACAATTTTGTAGAATGCTGTTTGAATAAAGCCTGTTTCTGTTGGAGTATGAACACATATCACAGATGTACAGTGGCATTTTGTCTCCTTTTTTTTGTTCAAGCAGTTCTCTCTCAAACCATTTTAAAGTGCAGAAATAATAGAGACATAAAGATCTCCAAATACCAGAAATGTTTGCTATGGATTCTTTGGAGACTAAGACTTCTCCTTCTTCACTCAACAGAGGGGCAGATGCCTGAGAAGCCATTTTGCCCTGGGAAGTATTACAAGTAGCTACCTGCTGTGTTAAACAGATTGCAAAACCTGGAGAAAAAGAACAGATTTTTTTTTTTCCTAGTGGATAAAGCTAGAAGGTTTTATCTTGCAGAGAAAGCCATTGGAAGGAAAGCCAGTGGCTCTGTGGGTCACAAAGTCTTCACTGTGATGCTCTTAATGATCATGCAAGGACAGTTAAGGACAGCTGGGGCAGGCATTGCTGAAACAGGTGCCTAATATTTGCCTGGTGTGCTGATTTCTTGGAATGGTCCTGTGGGTCGTGCTCACATTGGCTACTAAAATATGACATTCTCTGATATAATGCCATTTTTAATTTTAAAAATATCAGTGGTTCTCATAGTTTGGTGCAAATCATATCACCTGTAGAACTGCTAAAAGTCTAAATTCTGGGCCCCACTCTCAGGGATTCCTACAGTTTATTTATTTTTATTGTTTAAATATATTTTTATTGATTTCAGAGAGGAAAGGAGAGGGAGAGAGAGATAGAAACATCAATGATGAGAGAGAATCATTGATCAGCTGCCTCCGGCACCCTCCCTACTGGGGATCAAACCCAAAACCCAGGCATGTGCCCTGACTGATTGGAATTGAACTGTGATTTCCCGGTTCATGGGTCAGTACTCAACCACTGAGCCACACTGGCTTGGTGGGATTCCTACAGTTGAAATGAGAACAACAGTCTGTCATTTTCTTAGTGACCTGTGTTTCCCAGAGAGATGGACTTACAGGTGTTAGCTAAATGTAAACACATAGGTTATAGCACTATCAGCTCTTATGAGGATAATTTAAAAAATAGACATTGTTACAGCAAATACATCACTACTATAAAAAAGTAAGGTCTAGATGATGTCTCATGTATTTCATACCACAGACAGTATGCTGAAATTGCAGCATAAAAATAATTTGAATATTCTGTTGCATATCCAGTTGGTTAAATTGTATATTCACCTTATTATAATAGAACTAGAGGCCCAGTGCACGAATTCGTGCACCAGTGGGGTCCCTCGGCCTGGCCTGCGGGATTGGGCCCAAACTGGCTCTCCAACATCCCCCAAGGGGTCCTGGATTGTGAGAAGGTGCAGGCCAGGCTGAGGGACCCCACCGGTGCATGATCAGGGCTAGGGAGAGATGTAGGAGGTTGTCCAGCTGGAGAGGAACTGTGGGAAAGCTCTAGTGCATATCTGGCCCATCTCACTCAGTCTCAGGCCGGACCCCACCAGCAAGCTAACCTACCATTCAGAATGTCTGCCCCCTGGTGGTCAGTGCAAGTCATAGCGAGTGGTTGAGCGACCTTAGCATATCGTTAGCATATTATGCTTTGATTGGATGAACAGACGACCAGACAACTGGACACTTAGCATATTAGGCTTTTATTATATAGGGTTATATAGGATATGGACTATAAGTGTCATGGTTTACTGACTGCATATGAGGAGTAAGGGCTTCAGATGAGCTTAATTACTTAATTGAAGGGTCTCACTTCAGACAGATCTCCTGGTTTGTTTAGAGCTTCTAAATGTATCAGATAACTGCCGAAACCGGTTTGGCTCAGTGGATAGAGTGTCAGCCTGCGGACTGAAAGGTCCCAGGTTCAATTCTGGTCCAGGGCATGTACCTGGGTTGCGGGCACATCCCCAATAGAGGGCATGCAAGAGGCAGCTGATCGATGTTTCTCTCTCATCGATGTTTCTATCTCTCTCCCTTCCTCTCTGTAAAAAAATCAATAAAATATATTTAAAAAAAAAGTATTAGATAACAATACTGAAAACAGTGGCAACTGAGGGGAAGACTGAATCCTTCCTGAATCCTTCCAGAACATCACTTCATGAATAGAGCATTATCGGAACCACCATACACAAAGACACACCTCACTGGAGTTGATAGCTTTAAGGCAGGATGCGAATGTCCACATTTTCCCATCATTCTATAACAGCTGGGTGCAGAGGAGTAAAATTGCTTTTCTATTGAATACACTTATTGCACTTTGCTCAGAATCTCCAAGAGAAAACAAAGGTTTATTTTTGTAATTTAAGGTTAGATTTTCTGGAGTAATTAGAGAAACTCCTTTCTTAAATGGATTCAGATATTAGAATATATTAGCATATCTTCCTCCAAATATTTTGAAGAAAATGCCACTGCTATAAAAATACATGGAAAGAGCTAAATGATCTTTGGAGCTTTTTAAAAACATTTCTGTTTTTTTGTTTGTTTGTTTTTTTAAATATCCTGTTGCCAAATGTCTAAAAGCCAGTTCTTAAACAATAATTACTCAATAGCATTTCCTGTCTCATACACAATGATGAACTTGTTTTAATAGCCAGAATATAGATTTCAATTTCTTTGGATGATATTAATAATTTTTATCTAATTACAGCTTGTCTTATCACTTGATGATCTTATTCACTGACTTGCTTAATGATGTCTGCATAAATGATAAACCACTTAAATTAACCAGGCCCAGCACTTTCCATTTACCAAGAGTAACATCAGCTTACACTTCCTTTTCACTCTATGTCCCCAAAGGAAAAAATAAGTTGAAAACATAATTTACTTTGACAAAATTAATTTCAGATATTCCATTTAGTAAGTCTCATTTTGAAATTCTTGCTCTTCCATTTCTTATCTCAGTTTTTCTTAAACCCAGCCAAGGTCTCTTTTGTCTTCTAATTCTTTCTGTAGTGCAAAGATCCAATGTTCCTTGGCCAGTGACTTATTAGCATTTATGCGCCTCAGCCACTCTGGTTATTCCCAGACTGTCCATTTATGACCTCTGTCTATAGTCCTGTGGCTCTTGACGACAGGGATAGGTTCTGAGAAATGCATCCTTAGGTGATTTTGTTGTGCAGGCATCTTAGCATGCACTTACACAAACCTAGGTGCTGTAGTGCACTACTGTAACTGGATGGACGATACGACTGGTAGCGCAGTAGGTTTGCTTACACCAGCATCACCACAAACTCATGAACGATGTGTTGCTCTACCATAGCCACAGCCTCACTAGGCTATAAGAATTTTTTAGCTGCATTATAATCTTGTGGGATTGCCATCTTACATGTGTTCCATTGTTAGCTGGAGGGTTATGTGGTCCTATGTTATTGGAAAGATTGTTATGTGGCACATGACTGTATTTCTAGTCATTCTGAGAGATCATGAGGGCTCCCAGCAAGCATCAAAGTCTTCACTAACCCTCTGGCTCACAGTCCAAGGAGCAGACATCCCCTAGCAGAGGAGGCTCCAGAAGGTCTGTTGTGACTCACACCTGGAGCTCTAGTTGTATACTGTGGATGGACTGACTGACTGACGTAAACTCAACATGGTTGTGGGAGAGATTTTCATGTCTTCCTGGGCAGTGGTTCATATTCTATTTATTTGGAAAAATTGCCGTAGTGTGATTTCTACAGTCTTTCCCTCTCTTTCATATGATTCTCACTTTGCCACCTGTCACTGGGATTTACAGAATCTGGGACAGTCTCAAACCCTTCCATGATCCCTTCCAGAAAATGGATGTTTCCTTTTTCTTCTGAAGTGTTCGGGGAAAAATATTTCTCAAATATCTATTGTATAAAATTAACATCTAGCTGAAGGTTTATTTTTGTCAGTGTTGGGGAGGAGAGAGAAATTCTGTTTTAGTTTTTATTAATCACAAGATTTTTTACTGATTGACATTTACTACTAAGATAAATTAGTAACTCACATTCATTTTTTAAAAATATATCTTTATTGATTTCAGAGAGGAAGGGAGAGAGAGAAAGAGATAGAAATATCAATGATGAGAGAGAATCAATGATTGGCCGCCTCCTGCATGCTCCCTACTGTGGTTTGAGCCCACAACGTGGGCACATACCCCTGACTGGAATTGAACCCAGGACCCTTCAGTCTGCAGGCCGACACTCTATCCACTGAGCCAAAACAGCTAAGGCCTCACATTGATTTTTACAATGCCTCTGCCACTATAGGATTCTGACTTGCTTCTGTAATGAATATTGTTTGGACTATAATCAGAACTGTTCTCTTAAGTGTATTTTATTACATTGTAATTTTTTTTTAAATTGGCATTTCTTATATGTCTTATGTAGATGTGGTAGACTGAATAATGTCCCCCAAAACCTCTATTTCCTAATTCCCAGAACCTGTGAATGTTACTTTATGTGGCAAAAGGGACTTTGCAGATGTGATTAAGTTAAGAATCAAGAGAAGGGGATATTATCCTGGATTATCTGCGTTGGCCAATACTAGTATCACCACAATCCTCATAAGAAGAGACAGGAGGAACTGGAGTTAGAGCAAGAGATGTAGATCAGAAGCAGAGGATGAAGTGACATGCTTTGAAGATGGAAGAGAAGGCTGCAAGCCAGGGAATGTAGGTGGCCCCTGGAAGCTGAAAATGACAAGAAAACAGATTGTGTCCTCAGAGCCTCCAGAATCAGTGGTCCTGCCAACACCTTAACTGTAGCCAGTGAAACTGATTTTGGATTTCTGACATTTAGAACTATAAGATAATAAATTTGTGTTACTGTAAGCCACTAAATTTATGGTAAATATTATAGCAAAAAAAAAAAAAAAAAAGGACAGTAATACAGTCAGTATGAGAGTATTAGATTGCCTCTCTTTAATGTCCACAGATAATATTTTACTGTAATTTGATATGATATGAAACTAGATTGGCAGACATTATTTTATTTATTATTTAAAAAAATATATTTTTTTTATTGACTTCAGAGAGGAAGGGGAAGGTAGAGAGAGAAAGAAACATCAATGATGAGAGAGAATCATTGATTGGCTGCCTCCTGCATACCCTCCACTGGGGATCAAGTCCACAACCCAGGAATGTGCCCTTAACTGGAATCAACCTGGGACCCTTCATTCTGCAGGTTGACACTCTGTCCACTGAGCCAAACCAGCCAGGGCTGGCAGACATTATTTTAAAGCATAGAATCTTGCTCAGCTGATATGCCTCAGTGGTTGAGTGCCGACCTATGAACCAGGGCATATACCTGAGTTGTGGGCTCAATCCCCAGTATGGGATGTACAGGAGCCAGCCAATCAGTGATTCTCTATCATTATTGATGTTTCTATCTCACCCTCTCCGTTCCTCTCTGAAATCAATAATATATATATATATATATATATATATATATATATATATATAATAAAAAATAAAGCATAGAATCTTGGCACAGTGAGGCAGTTTATATATCTACAGTACCATGATAATAAAAGTAATAGTACCTTTTTTATAGGATTATTAAAATACTAGAGGCCTGGTGCATGAAGTTTGTGCACTCGGGAGGTCCCTCAGCCTGGCCTGTGCCCTCTAGCAGTCCGGGAGCCCTCGGGGTGTGTCTGACTGCCGCAGAGGCAGGAGAGGCTCCCGCCACCGCCACTGCACTCACCAGCCGTGAATCCAGCTTCTGGCTGAGCAGCGCTTGCCCTGTGGGAGTACACTGACCACCAGGGGCCAGCTCCTGCATTAAGCGTCTGCCCTCTGGTGGTCACTGCACATCATAGCAACCGGTCGTTCTGCCGCTCGGTTGATTTTCATATTAGCCTTTTATTATATAGGATGTCTATTTGTTTAAATATGTGTGTGCTTATATGCATTATAAAGATTATAATTTCATTCTTACAGCTTTTAGAAATATGTGCTATTGTCCTAATTTTCTAATGAGGAAATTGAAGTTTAGTTGCCAAAAAATTATTCAGTTTCTAAATGATAGAGTTGAAATTCCAGCTATGGTGTTTCTGACTCCAATAGCCAAATATTTGTTTAACCATCATGTTATATTGTCTTTTGTATGTTTGACATTTCTTTAAACATTTTGAACAAAATAACTTTGAAATGTCATCATTGTATGTGACTTTCCTATTTTATCTCAAATGCTAAAGAAACATTTTTCCATTTTTCCTTCTTTTTTGTCCCTTCACATTATGTTCTTTTACAGGTATCTGCTATGTACTGATAAAACCTCCCTATGAATATGGTGATTCTGATTATGATATTCAAGTTCCATAAATTATAGAGTATATGACATCTTTTTAAAAGCCCTTTTTAAGATTGTGTTAATTCCAGAATCATTCCTATAAAAGGACATAAAAACTATAATATTGGACAAACATTGGAAAATAAGTATTATATTCGAGAAAGGATACATGAGGGAAAAATACATAAAGGTTGGAAGTTCTGAACGAGATTCAAAATTGGGAGATGCTGAGTGGTTGATGCTTTGACATTAACTTTGTGCTTTATTTTAATAACAACTGTTGTCGATGAGGACAATAAAAAATGCAGAGAGGTAATAATGTTCCTCAAATTTCACTTCTATTTAAGTGTTGGACCAGAAAATATTCTCGTAGTCTAGCTAGCATTTTGACTAGGGCAATGAACTCTTTTCAGGCACTAGAGTAGTTTTCAGAGGCAACACATTAACAAGAAGTTAAATGTGCACTTGTGGTGATGGGGGCCGGGGGGTTGAGGGGGAGGCAGGTCTGTGTTGGTACCTGACCTTAGGGTGATTGCCAGAATGGATTCAGCAGCTCTAACAGGGTGAGGGCTTTCCTTTTCTTCCCCACTATCATTCCACTTCATTCTGTGTACATCAGCACTATCCCTGTGCTGGGAAGAGTAAACCTTTTCCAGATGGATGATCTTTAGGTGTACAAAAACTGTGCTTATTGTTGGAGCCTCAAAGCAGGTTTGGTTGCTCATAAACTAAGAGTCCTCAGTGGAACGTAAGATGCTGTAAGACAGGCAGGTTGTCCGCCTTGTTCATTGTGGTGTCTCCAATGTCACAGACCAAGAGATTATATATTTGTTTAGGTAAGACTCAGACCTCCGATTTCCCTTGCTTTGTTTCATAATGCTTGCTTGTCATTATCATTAATATATTCTCTGGCCATAGTTTTGCTTCTCTCTGGAAATGATATTTTTATTAACTCCCATGGCGTTTATAGCCCCATGGCTCTCAGATGAGGCTCTAAGCCTTCTCAGAAGAATGTCAGTATGTTCTCTTCTATATAGAAGGACCAAGAGAGCAATGTCTCCTTATAAACATGTTTTTATATATCCGTGTCTTTAGCTCTTTCAGATCATGGAAACACACCATGAAATTTAAAAGAAGTTGGGATTAGACAAATCCCAACTTTAATATAGGAAGTGATTCTCGTTCTTGTAAGTAAATACTTTAACTAAGTAAAGATTATTCCTCTATTCTTCATTTCTAATTGCAATGAATCCAGTAGGGACTCTCCCTCCTTTCTCCAAAATAAAGCCAGTTTATAAATCAGCACTGGCGGAGGTACAATCTGGGCTTCTGGGAACGCGCTATACTTTTAAGTAAGGCTGATCTACAAAGAAAGTCAGACAGACCCTCTTAATGTCAATTATTGGGCAAAAATGTCTAGATTTTTATCTCTTCTTTTTCCACCTGCTCCTAGAAAATTGCAGAATTATCAGATTACCACCCTCCCCCACATCCCTATAGGCAAGTGTTCAATTCTCTTTCGTTTAATTTAGTTTATTATTTCATTCTTCCTTCCCTCCCTTTTCAAAACTATTTAAAAATGTAATAGGATGATGGATAATGCTAACTTCTTAGGCACTGTGAATCGGCAAAATGAATATATAGCATAAGTTGTATTAAATGTCATGAACAGACATTTTCTATTCACCTTAATTAGCTCTAAAATACTTTTTTCCCATTTTGTCCCTTCCAGCATCTTGGTCCTTGCTTCCAGTTTACCCTTCCATCTCTAAAGTAATGTTCTCTGAAGTGCTGTAATGTCTCAGTGACGACAGAACTCATAGTGAACAATTTTCCTTCATACTGCTCTCCAGTATATAGCAGTAGAGAATTTTATCATATATTTCATTTTGTTTTGATTCTTCTAAGGCAGAGGTTCTCAACCTTCCTAATGCTGTGACCCTTTAATACAGTTCCTAATGTTGTGGTGACCCCCAACCATAAAATTAATGTAAATATCTGTGTTTTCTGATGGTCTTAGGCGACCCTGCTAGCAGTTCTCAACTTGTGGGTCATGACCCACAGGTTGAGAACTGCTGCTATAGAGCCTAAGACCATCAGAAAACACAGATATTTACATTACAATTCATAACAGTAGCAAAATTACAGTTATGAAGAAGCAATGAAAATAATTTTATGGTTGGGGGTCACCACAACATGAGGAACTGTATTAAAGGGTCATGGCATTAGGAAGGTTGAGAACCACTGTTCTAAGGAGAAATGGCAGCACAGTTCAGATATAAGAACTAAATAATTAACCTACTTTGGGAAATGGGATACACTGCCTTTTATCAGTATGATAACTTAAAGAAAATAAAAAATTACTAAGAACAGGCAAAGCAAATACATTCAACATCATTCATTAACATGATGGAAGATACAGCAGGCCCTGGGAAGAATGGGATGACAGAGCACAGTATCTGGCCCCTTTGCCTAAAAGAGACGTTCTTTTCCGGCAGGAAAAAAACTTACCTGGTTCTTCATTATTCCAGCTCTGGGAGCCGTTTCTCAGCTGTGCACGTCACCACGAGTAGTTCTTGTTCAGCTGTTTTTAGAAGGACAGCTAGAAATAAAGTCTCAAATCTATGACAGCGCAAAGTGATGGACTAAATAAAAGTAAATATATTTGAAAGCGGTTTCCCAGAACTGCATGCCATTTTTCCACTCAGCTTAGTCCCAAATCAAGCTGTTTCTTCCAGTTTATTATGTATTCTTCATTTATTCATTCAGCAAATGTTGAGCACCTAGTATGTACCAGCGTCAGTTCAAGAATACGGGAAATGTCAGTGAATAAGCAAAGGTCCACTTCTTCCCAACACACTCACTTGGAGGATAATCCCAGTTGTGAATGCCAGAATGAACTTAAAAAAATCTACTATGGAAATGTGAATGCTAGTATACGAGTCTAAAAAAAAGATCAAGGATTTTTTTAAAAGAATTTGAGAATTAAATTATTTTTTATTTATATTTTATATTTTTCTTAAACTGTGTAAAGAGAAATAACCTTGACTCCTTTAGGCATTATGAAAATCACTATAATGTATATGGCTGTTTGTAAATCTTCATTCATTCAACAAATTATTCTTTTTCTTTTAAATCTTTATTGTTGAAAGTATTACATATGTGCCCTTTTCCCCCCATTGACCCCTCTAGCCCACCCTCAGCCCCAGGCCTTCACCACCCTATTGTCTGTGTCAATGGTTTGTACATATATGCGTACAATTTCTTTGGTTAATCTCTTACCACCCACCCCACCCCCACTCTCCCTCTGTGATTCCACATATTATTAGCGCTGGTGCCAAGGACTGCTAAGTGCTGCACAGGAAAGCCATTTTTTTTACATGATTCAGCACACCTCTGAAGAGAAAAGACTAAACATTTTACAAGTATGACTGTTTACACTTAAGCATATGTACATATAATTACAGGCTTGTGGATATCGGAATTTTTCAAGACCATTCATTACTGTACTAGAAACACCAAGAGGCAAAAGATGAGAACCAGGTCTCCAGGGTCTTTTGGCCTTGCTATTGGATGTATCCTTTAAGACTAAATGTATGTGAACAATGTAATACACACACACACACACACACACACACACACACACACACACACACTAAAGGCCTGGTGCACAAAATTCGTGCATGGTCGGGGGGGGGAGTGTGTCCCTCAGCCCAGCTTGCACCCTCTACAATCTGGGATCCCTTGAGGGACCCCTATCTGGATCAGGCCTAAACGGGCAGTTGGACATCCCTCTCACAATCCACCCAACTACTCTCCCCTGCAGGCCTGGTTACCCCCAACTGCCCTCCCCTGCAGGCCTGGTCACCCCTAACTGCCCTCCCCTGCAGGCCTGGTCCCCCCCCAACTACTCTCCCCTGCAGGCCTGGGTCCCCCCTAACTGCCCTTCCCTGCAGGTACAGTCACCCCCAACTTCCCTCCTCTGCCGGCCTGGTCACCCCTAACTGCCCTCCCCTGAAGGCTTGATCGCCCACAACTGCTCTCCATTGCAGGCCTGGTCCCTCCCAACTGCCCTCCCCTGCTGGCCTGATTGCCCACAACTGCCCTCCCTTGCAGGACTGGTCCCTCCCAAATGCCCTCCCCTGCTGGCCATCTTGTGGTGGCCATCTTGTGTCCACATCGGGGCAGGATCTTTGACCACATGGGGGCAGCCATCTTGTGTGTTGGAGTGATGGTCTATCTGCATATTACTCTTTTATTAGATAGGATAGAGGCCTGGTGCATGTGTGGGGGCCAGCTGGTTTGCCCTGAAGGTTGTCCCAGATCAGGGTGGGGGTTCCTTTGGGGCATGGGGCGGTCTGGGAGAGGGGCCTGTGGTGGTTTGCAGGCCGGCCATGCCCCCTGGTGACCCAAGTGGAGGCCCTGGTATCTGGGATTTATTTATCTTCTACAATTGAAACTTTGTAGCCTGGAGCAGAGCCAAGCCTTCTGCTCCTTCCTTGGTAGCAGCCATTTCTGTTGGGATTTATTTATCTTCTATAATTGAAACTTTGTAGCCTGGAGTGCAGGCCTGGGCCTGCCAGGGTGTGTGGAAAGCTTGGCTTCCTCCATCGTCAGGGAAACCCAAGCCTCCCTCTTGCTCTCTCCATGGCTGCAGCCATCTTGGTTGGGTTAATTTGCATATTTGCTCCTGATTGGCTGGTGGGTGTAGCAGAGTGATGGTTAATTTGTATATTACTCTTTTTATTAGATAGGATATATGTATGATATATAATATATATTACATACATATAATATATATTCTTAAAATGGATTGTAGAGAATCATAAAACATTTACTTTTTAAAAGTAGAACATTTGACTTCTGTATATTTATAGAATATAAAGTTTTAGTTATCCAAATATATCCTTTGCCTTTTTATTACTTGAGCTCAACTCCTAAGAGACATTTTCTATATCCTATTATATATAGGGCAGTACTTTTTTAGGTCCACTTAGCTCATTTACTCAGAATTAATGAGAACAAAGTCTCAGCTCTGATACCCAAGGGACTGCACATTTGCCACCTCAGCTCTTAACCATAGTGGTGAATTTGTCTTAGCATCAGTCAAACCACTGGCCTGCCACACCTACAAAAACGGGTGAGAAGAAAGTAGCTCTCATCTTGATAACATTCACAAATGTCAGCCTTAAAGCAAATGAATCTTTAATACAAATATAAGCAACTCCTACTGGGAGAGAAAGTGTTAGTGCTTCCAAGATGCATTATTTAAAAATAAGATATTTGCTTTAAAAGGAAGTAAATTGAAACACACACACACATACCTATCCTGTAGCCCTTTGCTATCTATAATAATAAAAGTGTAATATGCTAATTAGACCAGACAGCCAAACAACCTTCTGGTCGTCATTCTGGACATCCTTCCGGATGAAGCTGCAGCGGCCTAAACCAGCTGTCGGACATACCCCGAGGGATCCTGGATTGGGAAAGGGTGCAGGCCAGACTGAGGGACCCCTCCTGCCCCCTGTGCATGAATTATGTGCCCCAGGCCTCTAGTGTATTATAAAATAAATGGAGTAAGGGAACTGGTTTGCATGAAAAAATGATGGTGGAGATCTCTGGGGCCTTTGAGGCAAATAGTTCATTTTACAATGGATATTGCATATTCTGTACATGCCCCAAAAAAACAAAACCCTTGCTGGTTCATATTTCATTCTTTTTGCATTAACCAAATAGTGATGTTACCTTACTGTTAAAACACCACTTCCTGCTGTGTGTGAACATTCCTACGTGACACATGGGTTCTCCTTCAGGCATGTTGGCAATTTTCAGAACAGTCAACGTGGTCATGTAGTCTCCCATCTATGAAGGAGACAGTACTTGCTTCCCCTGTGGTGGTCTAGTTGGAACATCTTCCCTTTCTCAGCTGTGAACCTTCTGCCTCAACATTTTATATTCATGAGTTTGATACTGATATTGTCTCTCAGTAGAGCAAATACAAGATCATTAACTCCCATTGAACGACTAACTGTTCTTTCTACTACTTTTTAAAAGTAGAATCAGAAAAAGGTGTATTTTTTTTTTTTGGAAAATGCTATATAGTATACTAAGTTTGCCGATTGGTGATTAGAAGAGAGAACATATATGTATGTATGTATACACAATTTGATAATATTTTCCTTACATCTTATTTTTATTATGCAAAATCTGAAATGCATACTATAACAGAGAAGACACTAAAATGAACTCCCATGGCCAGTCTAGTTTCATCTTTCTTCCACACTCCTACCATTCTCCCAGGTTATATTGAAGGAAAACCGACACATTTCATTTTACACATACATTTTAGTATATATATTTAAATACAAGGATCATTAAAAAACTATACCCATAATATTACAATCCCACCCCAAAATTAGCAGCAATGAAAGTATGTTTTAATATCAACAGCTCCTAGCCAAGTGTTTTATTATTAGTGTTTCCTTTTGAAGTCAACTCGAAGAACCTCTCCCTCATAACTACAATCTTATGATGATGATTTGGCATCCAGACTGTTTCACAGATGCCCAGTTAATCAAGATGCAGCTAAAGTGTGGCACTAATTGCACTGAGTTCTAGGTGCTGAAATCAGCACTTTTCTGTGTTCATGGCCAGCCCTAAAAGTTTGAGATGCAGTAAAGCTGAACTTTTTTTACATTCTGGAACCCAGCTCTCATCTGCATATTGCCCCCAGGACTCCCAGTAGTGCATGGGACCCAGTCTCTTCCTACCCTCCACAGTGCTGTCTGTGCCCATACCACCTCGCTTGGTTGTTTCTCCCATCTCTAGTGCAGTGTCCAGTTTTCTCAGAATCCCGTCTCTTGCGTCAATTTTAGTAGACAGGCAACCTGTACTAATATATACCAAGATGTGTGAATAGTATTAATCATTTTTCTAAAGGCAGTCTTATAATTGTTATTTATTATGACAGTCTTTGGCAGGTAACACAGGCATGTCAGAGATGGAAACCAGAACAATAGCTGTTTGTCTGTGTGTCTGTGTGATACATCAGCTCCAGGCATCCTGAAAAAAAACCACAAACAAACAAAAAAAGAAGACAAGACCGAAGCATGCTCTAGCCCATTATTCGATCTTCTTCTCTTTCTGTTTGCATACCTATTACATATATTTGTCACAGCCTTTGTAGGAACAGACAGAATAAGAGAAAGAATAAGTTGGAAGGGGAAGAATAAAGGTAGAAAAGAGAGACAGAAATAAGGGGAAACCCAGGTAGGAGATGAATGCTTTGTAAGACATTGAACTATGTGGGATGCTGGCACATTTCTCAAGAACAAAAATATTGGGAATAAGACCACTCATATATTTATTTAAATGACTTTTGAATTATAGAAACATGGGGATTTATTATATTGTCTCATCTGCTATTGTATATCCTTGAAATTTTATGTAATAAAGATAAGTTAGAGTATAAATATATTATAAAAAAGATAATTATGAGTTTGAGAAGACTGACAGAAGTATTCAGAGATGACTTTCTTGTTACCATTGTGCATAAAAAAATTTTCCTGGGAATTATAAATTATACTAGAGGCCCGGTGCCGAAATTCGTGCATGGGTGTGTGTGTGTGTGTGTGTGTGTGTGTGTGTGTGTGTGTGTGTCCCTCAGCCCAGCCTGCACCCTCTCCAATCTGGGACCCCTCGAGGGATGTTTGACTGCCCCTTTAGGCCCGATCCCTGGTGGGATTATGCCTAAACGGGCAGTCAGACATCTCTCTCACAATCCAGGACTGTTGGCTCCCAACTGCTTGCCTGCTTGCCTGCCTGATTGCTCTTAACCACTTCTGCCTGCCAGCCTGATCACCCCCTAACCACTCCCCTGCCAGCCTGATTGCCCCTAACTGCCCTCCCCTGCCAGCCTAGTCACCCCTAACTGCTCTCCCCTGCTGGTCTGCTTCCCCCCAAATGCCCTCTCCTGCAGGCATGGTTACCTCTAACTGCCCTCCCCTGCAGGCCAGGTCCCCCCCAACTGCCCTCCCTTGCAGGCCTGGTTACCCCCAACTGCCCTCCCCTGCAGGCCTGGTCCCCGCCAACTGTCCTCCTCTGCTGGCCCGGTCTCTCTTAACTCCCCTCCTCTGCCAGCCTATTCACCCCTTAGTGCCCTTCCCTGCTGGCCTGATTGCCCACAACTGCCCTCCCTTGCAGGCCTGATCCACTCAACTGCCCTCCCCTGCAGGCCTGGGTCCACCCCAACTGTCCTCCCCTTCAGGCCTGCTCCACCCCAACTGCCCTCCCCTGCTGGCCATCTTGTGGCGGCCATCTTGTTTCAACATGAAGGTGGCCATTTTTGACCATATGGGGGCGGCCATCTTGTGTGTTGGAGTGATGGTTAATTTGCATATTACTCTTTTATTAGATAGGATATGTATGCATATGTATGGACTCATAACGCTATATATAAAGGATGTGTGTGTGGCAGGGAGGAAGAATTTTTATTCTACCTTTCCAGGTTCTTCTTACTGGTCAAAGAATTAAATTGACATGAGACAGATTAACAGGAAAAAAATAACCATATTTAATTACAGATATACACCTGGAAGTTCCATAAAAATATGGGCTCCAGGAGGAATCAGGCAGTTGAGGCCTCTATACCGTCTAAACTAAGGAGAAGGAGGTAGTTGTTTGGGACTTAAAAGGGGAGGAAGGCAATTCATATGGAGGTGGAAAAGCAAATGTTTGATAAAGATTTTGCTGAGCCACAGAATGGACTCTGATTTCCAGGCCCCGCCCAGAAACCTAGTTCATGTTATACTGTAGTTATCAGTGGGGATAGCTCCCTTCTGGAAATAGACTTTATCTAAATTCATTGAGGAGTAAGTGAGACGTTCAAAAGTTCTTCCTGAGTCTTTTGTTGTTATATTGGAATTCAGCAAGTCTAACAGAAGGCACCACAGTCAGAGGACAGAATTTGGAGTCTTTATTGCAAACGCAGGCAGCCAAGAAGGGCTCATGCCTCTCCAAACTTCGCAGCCCCCTAATGAGCTTAGGGGATCACTTATAAAGGCAAACTACATCCTGGTTAGAACACAGGGGGAAGCTGTGCTTAGCAGATGCTTTGCAGAAAGCTTGTAGCCTTGAGCACAGCATAACTTAGATAACCAGAGGACACCTGGCATGGGAGGAACCAAGGATGGACCAGACCCCATGCCCGCAGAGCGGCTTGCAGGACCAGATAATTAAGAGGGAGCAGTGACTAGACTATAGGCTGATAAGAATGTACATTAGGTTATTGGCACAGATTCAGATTGCTAGTCCCCCCAAAAATGTCTTATTTTCCCCATTATTCAAGCAAGCATGCTTACAGAAGCTAGAAAATAGTGGGAGTTACTTCCTAGAATTAACAGAACAAAGGACCATCTGTGTTTAGTAGAAAGTTTTAAACGGCAGTTCTCATAAAATGGAGGTTATGGGAACAAGATGGAGTGCCTATGGTTCAGATGGAGGGCGAAGGACAGGATGGAGTCAGTCCTTTCAAGGCCCATTGTTCATTGTGTCTTAAAAATAAAATAACTCTCATGCCAGAGAGATGCATTTTAGTGTGGCAAATTTTGCTTCCCTACAATGTGACCAAAAGAGAAAAAATGGAGTGAGTTAAAGCATTCTTTTAAATGCTTTATGAAATGATCTGTTGAGGTCCACGAATTTTTTTTGTTTGTTTTAATTTTTTTCTTTATTGATTAAGGTATTACATATGTGACCTTATCGCCCCATTGTCCCCCTCCCCCCACTCATGCCCTCAACGCCCCCCCCCCCCCCCCCCCGTCTCTGTC
Organism: Corynorhinus townsendii; assembly: GCA_026230045.1. NCBI lineage: Eukaryota > Metazoa > Chordata > Mammalia > Chiroptera > Vespertilionidae > Corynorhinus > Corynorhinus townsendii. Next base: position 109,770,835 of record JAPDVU010000006.1, on the reverse strand, counting down.
CATTGGTTAGGTTTATATGCATGCATACAAGTCCTTTGGTTGATCTCTCCCCCTTACCCCTATCCTCCCCTACCTTCCTTCCCTCTGAGGTTTGACGGTCTGATCGATGCTTCTCTGTCTCTGGATCTGTTTTTGTTCCATGATTTTAAACAGAAAGAAAGGAAGTGCACTCCTATGGCATTTTAGTAGCCTGGGATTAATACCTAAACAATACATGCATACGTGCATGTAGAACATAAAAGGCTGAACAAAAGAATTTAAAGTGCTAAAATCCAGTTGTACTAATGAATCTAGAATCACAGGAGTGCACTTCTGTTCTTTCTCTTCAAAATCTTGTATTTCAACATTTGAAAGAATGCTTTAACTCACTCATTTCTTTTTTTCTTCTTTCACAAGGCCTTAATTATTCACCCTTGTAATTAAATTTGCATTTATACTATTTTTTAATGTTACTAATTTTGAATGGCCCAGTGTTTACTTTTCCATTTCTTTGCCAACAGTAAGATCTCTAAGACTATAATGAAAGGTAATGCTAATCACTTAGGGGAGGAAATATTATTATTTTTAAATAAAAGGGATAAAAGAAATATTAAAAGTGATATAAAAAGAACTAAAAAAATATTATGTTAAGCATGTTTTCATCAGAAGGGTGCTAATGGTTAAATATCTCAGGCTTTCAAGCAGCTTAATTATCTACTGACACAAAAAATGTAAAGCTTTATTTCAGGAATGAATATGCTTTTATGTGTCTGTAACATTCAAAATTGATTTTATGTAACTAGATTATAAGGGCTACTCCTGGGAAACTGTGATTTATATTTTTCAACAAATATAGGAACAGTCTGAGTGGTTGGTAACAGCTTCATTTTCCAAAATGTGGGAAAAACCCAGTGCTTATTGGTGGCTCTCAGCTTGTGGGTGGAGACTAGGATTAACTTCTTTGACTTCATTCTTATGATTTGGAATTCATGTTGCCCAGTGTTTCTCATTATTTGAGGAACAGTAATCCCTTAATCCTCCTGATTCCAGTCTTCTGTTAGGCCTTTCATCTCATTAGAGATTTTGGGAACTATCATCTGGCAGAGAATTCTGGAATTAATTCCCTAATTAATGAATTCTAGCTTATTAGAAAATTTTCATTATTTCTAGACCAATTAAGTAGAATGCAAACTCCATGAAGATAAGAATATTGTTTTGGTTTTCATTATTTCTCCAGCATCTAAAATAGTGCCTGGCATAAAGTAGATTCCAATAACTATTTGTTGAATGGAAAATTGGATCCAGTAATGTACAATTAGATTCATGAATGTGTGAAAAACATATGATAGAGATTGTCCTGGTTATGTGATTGTTTTAAAAATATGCATAAGTGTTTGCATATTGTTTTGCTATTCTTATTCTAGGATATAAATATGACCCAGGCATGGGCCCTAGCTAATATGTCATTTACTTCATATGTCATTTACTATTATTTCATCTATGACATCATTTTCCTTTTCAAAAAAATTATCTGAACTAATGAGGCAAAGTAATTCTTTAAAATATGAGGCAAAATTTTAGATATATGACATTTTTTATTCTTTACTTACATCAAAGAGCTTTATTAATGACAGTTTTAAAATATGTTTTTTAAAATTAATTTCAGAGAGAGGAAAGGTGAGGGAGAGAGAGAAACATCAATGATGAGAGAGAATCATTGATTGGTTGCCTCCTGCACTCCTTCCACTGGGGATTGAGCCCACAACCCTGGCATGTTTCCTGACTCAGAACTGAACTGTGACCTCCTGGTTCATTGGTTGTTGCTCAACCACTGAGCCACACCGACTGGCCTATTAATGACAGTTTTAAAGACATTTCTACCATGCATGAGTTTATTAAAATAATTTTCTCACTTTCCATGGAAGAAATATTGCACATAGCACAGTTAGGGGGTGAATCAACCAAGCAAAGGCATTTTCTGTTTGGGATGTTGCTTGTCTTGCACAACGTGGGCACTGGGAAAGTGTAATTGTATTTGGAGTTCATCCAATTCAGGTGTTCAGAACAAAATCTGAAGATTTTTTTTGAATTCTGTACTTCTTAATGACAGCCAAATAAGATGAGTATTATCAAGTCACAGGATGAACTGAAAATTATATAATTGATTTAAGAAGAAAAACCACATGTGTTCTCATATGAAATATATTACAAATGGTATAGATTGGAGTTCTGGTGTTATATTTTTCTTTCTTTTAAAAAAGTGCTTTCGTGTCTTGGCCAGTTGGCTCAGTTGATTGGGCATTGTCCCATTCACAGAAGGGTTGCCGGTTCAGTTCTCAGTTAGAGCACATGCCTGGTCCATTGCAGGCTTGATTCCTGGATTCCCAGTAGGAGGTGTGCAGGAGACAGCTGATTGATGTTTCTCTTTCTCCTTCACTCTTCCTCTCTCTCTACAACAAGAGGGGAAAAAAAGTACTTCATGATAAGTGAAATGTAAGGGCAGTCCTTTGTAATCCAGGTTCTGCAGGTCTGTCAGCCTTGTCTTTGTCACATTACACACATCTCATCCTGCTTCAGGGCATTCAATAATAGCTGCATAGACTTCAGTCAGTGCAAGTACTCAAGGGCTATCCTTTACACAGCCACCATTCAAATTGCATTTCTATAGACCCACTATCCTTGGTTCCCACTGTATAAAACTTGAGGCAATTCCTTCTGTAGTTATCACTTTTTTGAAATGCCTGGCACCTTTGTCCTATAATGTTTTCTCTCTCTTTGTAGGATACTATTACTCTCTGACATACATCTCTATGTCCTTCCACATAATATGTAATCATTTTCACTTAAATGTTTCTGAATTATGTTGTGGCAGTATAAAGGTTGTGTGGTATCTTACTCCACAAGGGATAATCAATTTCAGATCGAGTATGAAAAAACTCAAATCCATTCCATTGACATCAAACACTTCTGCAGGCTATGGTTTTTACATTTTAGCCAGCAGCCCACATGATTTCAGGTTATAATCCACAGTTTTGTTCCAGAGTAAAAATCTCCAGTTGATAAGAGCTAACATTTTTTTGAACAATTACCACGTGTAAGAACCTATTATTAATGTTTTATATCTGTAAACTCATTTAATCCATATACCAACACTAATAAGTATAGTTTGTTAGTATCTCCATTTTTGTAGATGAGGAGCCTGGGCTAAAGAAATTAAATAACTTGTTCAACTCACATTTTGAATATTAAAGAGGAACCAGAATTGAAGCTCAAGCAATTAGACTTGTTACCATTGTAGTACACTATTTCTCAAGACCTTGAATTCTGAGTTAATTTCTGGAGTTACAAGTAATGCCAAATTTTGGTCTTCAAAAGTAACTATATATTTAAACTAAGAACATGGAATCATGTTGGAGTCCTCCATTCTAGGTGAAAACAATCCCAGATTGCAGAGCTGCATCTAGACATGTTATCAGCTGGGTGAAAATAATTTTCAGCCAGACTAGAAGTGCCTTACCAGGAAGGTACAAATCAACAGAGAATCAAAACACAGTCCACATAATCCACATCTTTCACCTACTCGCCTGTGTAGAGCTACTCATCTGTTGCTCTACCGTTTCCCCTAGTCACAACCAACACAACCAAAATCGTGCCCACCTGCAAAGGCTCTTTTACATGATTTGGTTTCCTTCCCACGGGAGAATTTGCTGGTTGTCTTCCAACATTCACTCTTCCTTCTTGAGTAAAAGTATGGCTCAGTGAAGACTAGTTTCTAGCTCCACTGGTTCAAAGGAGTGGCCAGTGACGAGGTTCCTGACAATGGGAGAGAACAGTGTGTGAGGTGTTTAAGGGGGCTATTCTCTTTTTCACCCTCTTGCCTAGTTAGTGGATGTTATGATTGCAGGTCTAGCAGCTGTCCAGGAACAGGAAGAAAAGGTCATCCTCCATGAATGGCTGAGAGGTGAAATGGAAGGAGCCTGGGTCTAAGTATAATTTTTAGGAACAACTCTATTAGCCATGAACACTATTGACCAGACTTATTTTTTAGTAAGAGAAATAATTTATTTTTATTTAAAAATATATTTTTAATTTTTAAAATTGATTTCAGAGAGAAAAAGAGAGGGAAAGAGAGATAGAAACATCAATGATGAGAGGGAATCATTGATTGGCTGTTTCCTGCACGCCCCACACCGGGGATCGAGCCACAACCCAGGCATGTGCCCTGATCAGGAATCAAACTGTGACTGACCTCCATAGGTTGACACTCAACCACTGAGCAACGCTGGCTTGGCTTTTAAAAATCTTTATTGTTGAAAGTATTACATATGTCCTCTTTTCCCCCCATTGAGCTCTTCTAGCCTACCCCCAATCCCCTGCCCCAGGCCTTCACCAATAAATTTATGCCTTGTTTAAGCAACTGTTGTCTTGGGGCTCATTGCATCATACACTGAACTTAACTGAGACAACTTTTGAACAATGAATCCAAAGGACAGTAGGAAATTAGGTAAGCAGGTTAATAGTAATTTACACATGATGTGATTTAGAATAGATGTAGTTGCTTTATTGGAATAGAAATTTATTTATTTAACCTACATTGTTTTTCACAGAAAATACTATTTATCAGAAAAATGTCTTCAGGACATTATCCACTAGAATGAAAGTATAGGGATCAAGGCAATATTAGAATAACTCAGCATAAAAGAAGTATTTTTTAAACTAAAAAGATATTATTTGGTTTTCTTAAATATTGGTATGTTTTCCTTTTCTTAGTAATTATTTTTTTATTATGGCTTTAACAGATAAGAGTGTAGAACTTGTATATTTAATAATATTTTAGACAGGTTTTGTTGTTATTGTTTTTTATTTATTTATAAAAAGACAATATTGGTACTAATATTTAATCAAACTAATGTTACTTTCTCTCCTTTTCCCTTGTTGCCCCTTAAAAATGAGCCAACTGACCCCTTTACCCTTTACTACCCTCCCAACCCCTTCCCTCTAGTGATCAACATACTGTTGTCTGCATCTATGCACTTTTGTTTGTGTGTTTGTCTTATTTGTTCATTTGTTGCTTTCAGTTTTATATTTCACATGAGTAAAATCATATAGTTTTTTACTTTTTCTGTTTGACTTATTTCGCTTAGCATGATATGCTCAAGATCCATCCATGTTGTCCCAAATGGCATTTCATCTTTTCTTATGGCTGAGTCGTATTCCATTGTATATATGTACCACTTCCAGTCAAATATTTGGTGACGGAAGATTTGACTTTGGGGGAAGAGCACACAATGCAATATATAGATGATGTGTCATAGAATGGTACACCTGAAATGTATATAATTTTATTAACCAATGTCACCCCAATAAATTTAACTGAGATCTGAATACTAACTAGTGAACAAAAGTCTGTTGTTATTGTTTTGTCTAAAATGTAGCTGCTAGTGTGATCTACTCATCTTTATTTTTACCAACCTCCCTCCCCAAAACAACAATACTAAACACTGAAATATTACCTTTGGCATGGCATGCTAGGGTTGGGAGATTAGTTGGTTCAGGAGTCAGTAGACCTGACTTCCAGTTCTTTTGACTCTACTACTGATGAGTTGAATGACCTTGGCTAATAATAATTGCTAACATATTTGAGCATTCACTATATTCTAGGCACTTGTCTGATCACTTTGCATGTTTTAGCTCATTTAGTTCACATAGCAGCCCATTGTGGTGAGTACTGTATTATTATCACTCAGTTTCCTGATTAGGAAATTGACATAAAGATTAAACAATTTGCTCAAGGTTTTACAGTTAGAAAGTAAAGGAGCTATACTTAAACTCAGCCATTTGGCTACAGATTCTGCATTCATAACCTCTATTGTGCGCCTCAAGTAACATAACCACTATAATACCATTTACTCATCTCTACAATAAATATGCTGCTTAGCCAAGCCTTTTGATAGCTTGTATTTTATTTTATTATTATTTTTTTAATCCTCAACTGAGGATATTTTTCCATTGATTTTTTTTTTTTTTTTAGAGAGAGAGTGGAAAAGAGAGGGAAAGACAGAGCTGAATATCGATGTGAGAGAAACATATTGATTGGTTGCCTCCTGCACATGCCAACCAGGGCCCAGGCTGGGGAGCAGCAACCAAGGTACATGCAACCAAGGTACGTGCCCTTGAACAGAATTGAACTCGGGACCCTTAGGTTAGCAGGCCGGTGCTCTTTCCACTGAGCAAAAGTGGCTAGGGTGATAGCTTATATCTTAAAGAGTTTTTAATTAACATAGTATAACTAGACTGCTATTGGAAATGACCTAGTTATGATTAATAGGTATGTCATATAAACAACAGTATTAAGATTTCCCAAGGCCATTGAAAAACTTCAGATTTCCGATTCATCTCAGTAGGTGGCCTGGATCAAATAGGGGAAGTTCTAAATCATCTGCAAAATGGTCTATTAATTCACAAACTAGAGAAATTTGTTTCCAGATGTTTTTCTCCTTGCTACAATCTGACAATGACACATTGGTATGTCTACTTTCCTTCCTTACGATAAATATAGTTGGCTGGATTCTAATGGCTGGGACCATCATTTTATATCTTGGAACAATTTTTATCTTACAGAATTAGAAAACTTTGATCTAAACATTGCCTGTTGGTGTATGAAGCTCTCACATACCTGCCATGTTTCCACAGTGGCTTGCTGACAATTGTATCAAAATGTTAACAAGTTTTTGTTTGCTTATTTTTTCATTGCTTCTGTATTTTCTACAAGATGGCATTGTAACTGAAAGTTAGTTTGCGGATTTTTTTCTTTTAGGTTAAATTAACCTAATATAGAAGATAGCTAAGGTGTTTTTTAAAATTTTTACTGTTGAAAGTATTCTGTATGCACCCTTTCTCCCCCATTGACTTCTCCCACTGTTGACTTGGTTTTAATAAGATTTGAAGTGTTTTTATGGAGCGTAGACAATCTTGGTGCTTAGTGTGTAGCTTGGCCAACTCCTTCAGCATTCTACCACACTTGAGTAAACTGCGGAATAACTTCTCTGTATTTTACCATGTACCCTATTTGCTATTTACTTGGCAAGTTGCTTTTAAAATAATTTCAGAAAGTTGTTGGATTATCACTATTACAGATGAGGTTTTTTGTGTACAAGTAATAAAGAACCATAAATTTTCCAACAGTTTTGGGGGGTTGAGCAAAGGGAAAAGAACCTGAGAGATTTCATTTGACTTTGTATCTTAGAATAAAAGCCATTGCATTATAAATGTAGTGAACATAGCATCTGTCATGCAGAAATGATCCAATATATGTTTATATGAATAAGAAGTAATAGAAGTTGGTAAAGAAAAGATGTTATGGCAAGGGCCCAATTAATAAACTACTAGCAAAGGACTAACAAATATTTATTTAAAAGTTTGCATGGCTTACTAATTGCATAACAACCATGTAATCTTTAGAATATGGTAAATTTTCTAACATATGTCACTATTAGTATACTAGAGGCCTGGTGCACGAATTTGTGCACCAGTGGGGTTCCTCGGCCTAGCCAGCTGGCTGGGGGGAGGGACCACGGAAGGTTTGCTGTGGGAGCGCACTGACCACCAGGGGGAAGCTCCTGTGTTGAGCGTCTGCCCCCCTGGTGGTCAGTGTGCGTCATAGCTACCAGTCGACCAGTCAATCTGCTGACCGGATTGTAAGGGTTGCTTAGGCTTTTATATATATAGATCTTAGTTTGGTTGGATTGTTTCAGGGTTAAAATCTGGCCGACTTCAGTGGGTGCATATGTCAGTACTGATTGGCAAAACTACAACAAAAGGACTTACCTGGAGTCATGACTTTCATATAGTTGAGAAAACTTCTTAGATTAAGTAAACAGTGAAATCTTTCATTCTAACCCTTGGGTGATGTGGAGAGGGAGCAGTCATTCCCACACGACTTTATATAAAGAAATGTGATGCATGAGATTAGATTAGTTCCAGCATTGCATGGATCTATCCTGCTAGCAAATAAGATAAAGGTAATTAACCCTGTGGACAAGTTGTGATGATAGACGCTCCATCTTAAGGTCTGAACTTAACTGAAAGTGTATTTTCTTTAGTCTTTACAGAGGTCATGATGAAAGAAAGTGTCCCTTTTTATGTAGACTAGAGAATGCCATGGAACAATCTGGGTTGAGAGAAGACTGTTAACAGAACATGCTGAATGAGCATAAATTCTCTGTAGAAGCTTTGATATTTTAACTTTTTCTTTGAAGCAATGAAGGGCTTTAAGCAGGGGTGTTGAGATTGATGTTTGTTGAAGCATTTTCTCTGGCATCTGAACAGAGATTGAAATGGATATAATTGAAGCTGAGGAAGCGATTTTGTTTCAGGCAAAAGATAACAAAGATCAGACAGATTAGTAGGTATTGGGAAGTGGTAGATTTCAGAATCATTTTTAAGAAAAAATATGTGAGGGCTTGATCATAGATTGAATGTGGGGAGGAAAAAGGCTCCTACTCACTCTGATTGCTGGAATGGGTGACTAGGTAGAGTTAATTTCATCATCAAGTTAGGCAATCTAGGGATAAAAGCTTTTGGGGGAAGATGATGCATTCAGTTATTCATGACTTTTGCTTCCTTTAAAATAGACATGATTTTAGAAAGGAAACTCATTAAGCTTAGTAGCTATTCAAAGTTGGTATATTGTTACTTGGAAGAAAGAAGGAGGTGAAAGAGGCATTTGGAGGCCTCACAGAGGTCATACCTACTTTACTGTTCTGCCTGTCCTGTCCCGACCTTTGTTCTTGTATTTCTGAAACATATCTGGGAAGCATAAGTGTTTACGCTGAAGAGGATCTAGATTTGTGTCCCAGCCTGGTTTCCAGTTAGATTTGGGGAGGCCGTTGTGGACAAATCCTGAGTTGTCCCACACCTACTTCATTGTTCCAACGTATGGCCGTGGAGTTTGTGGATCTCTTAGAGGCCAGAGGGCTCATGCAGGGCTGACCCCACTATCAACACAGTTACTTTCCGAGTGTAAAAGATCTGCTTTTTTAAAAAAGCAACAACACATGAATCTACCGGAGTTCAGTATGGAGAGAGGAATCTACTGTGAGAAGTATTAAAGTAAGAACTTCTTACATAAATAGCAGACTTTCTTTTCCCAATCTTAGTTATGGTCAGTGTAAAGAATGCAATTTACAGGTGCTTTCGGTTTTAGTATCTAAAATACAATTGCTTGAGGAAAGTGCTTTATGTAAGGTTCTAGCAGAACATCCCAAATGGGAAGTGTCTGGGGTATCTGTATCCTGTACATTGTCATAGAGCCAGAAGTTCAAATGGGAGCTCATCAGAATTCTTGGAAGATATAAGAGCTGATTTACTTGTGTTTCTAGTAACAAAAAGATGAGAACCATCATCTATGCCAGCAATGGTAGGGTCACAGATGAAAATGGGCTTTTTGACTTGCATAGAGAAAACAGAAAGATAGGTTGTCGTGATGGGTCTTATTTGAAAGTTAGGGATCAAAGGGAAGCAAGATGGGGGAAAAAATCAGTCCAAAATAAAAGATAAGAAAATCATTGTTCAAACATGAATGAGAAAGCCATAAAGCTCCATGCCAGGAAGATATTTATGACATATTTAATCATTTATTTAGTGTCTTTATTATTTGATGCATAAACATTGTTACAATCTAATTTCATGTTCTCCATGCAAATATGTACTTATATGACATAAAATAACAACCCCCCAAAATTGTTTGGAGTAGATGTAATGCTAATAGGATTGCAAATTCTTCACAAATTTTATGTGATCAAATTATGAGAGAAATATTCACACAAATATATAATCACCAAGATTAATATCCTTCAAGATGATATTTGGAACCATGATTTTTTTTCTCAGTTCCATAGCAACTTGGAACTAGCCACATAGATCTCTTTTTAAATGTTTCAGAACTTAAATACACAGTTTGGACAGATGGTCAGTGGAAAGATTTCTTGTAGAATTGTTCAATGAATAGTAATCTTTAAAAAAACGTTATTTCTCTTCAAAATATGCATAGCCGAGGCAGCCGTTAATTGTTTCTATCCCGTTCCAAAATGTTTAACTTCATATTGTCATAGAGCTGAGGATGTTTCTGTCATTGTATTCCATGGTTTTTTTCTGCCCAGGATTACCTGGGAGAATGACAGAGGTTATTTGAGGGAATCGTGGGTGCTGTGAGTAGTGATCCTCATAATGATAGCTCAGTATATGTCTGTAATTTAGCATAGAGCGCAGTCAACTGAAAAGAGGAGCTGTTTCAAGAACATTCACCTGTTAACACACTAAATAAGTGAGGCAAATGCAGCATTCGCAGTGCTTTTGGAATGGGTCTATTTTTCCTTTCCCTGAACTTCTTTTTTTTAATTTTTTTAAAATAAATCTTTATTGTTCAGATTATTACAGGTGTTCCTCTTTTTTTTTCCCCCATAGCTCCCCTCCACCTGATTTCCCACCCCACCCAAATGCCCTTACCCCCCGCCACTGTCTTCATCCATAGGAGTAAGATTTTTGTCCAATCTCTTCCCACACCCCTCACACTTGCTTCCCCTGAGAATCGTCAGTCCACTCCCTTTCTATGTCTCTGATTCTATTATATTCACCAGTCCATTCTGTTCTTCAGATTTTTTATTCACTTGATTTTTAGATTCACTTGTTGGTAGGTATGTATTTGATGTCATTTTGTTGTTCATAATTTTTATCTTTACCTTTTTCTTCTTCTTCTTCTTCTTAAAGAATACCCTTCAGCATTTCATGTAATCCTAGTTTGGTGGCGATGAACTCCTTTAGCTTTTTCTTGTCTGTGAAGCTCTTTATCAGACCTTCAACTCTGAATGATAGCTTTGCTGGGTAGAGTAATCTTGGTTGTAGGTTCTTGCTGTTCATCACTTTGAATATTTCTTGCCACTCCCTTCTGGCCTGCATAGTTTCTGTTGAGAAATCAGCTGACAGTCGTATGGGTACTCCCTTGTAGGTAATTAACTGTTTTTCTCTTGCTGCTTTTAATATTCTCTCTTTGTCTTTTGCCCTTGGCATTTTAATTATGATGTGTCTTGGTGTGGTCCTCTTTGGATTCCTCTTGTATGGGGTTCTGTGCGCTTCCTGAACTTGTAAGTCTATTTCTTTCACCAGGTAGGGAAAGTTATCGGTCATTATTTCTTCTAATAGGTTTTCAATATTTTGCTCTCTCCCTTCTTCTGGCACCCCAAAAATTCGGATGTTGGTTCGCTTAAAGTTGTCCCAGAGGCTCCTTACACTATCTTCATATTTTTGGATTCTTTTTTCTTTTTGTTTTTCTGGTTGGATGTTTTTTGTTTCCACATATTTCAGATCTTTGGTTTGATTCTTGGGGTACGTTGATCTACAGTTGAGTTTCTGTATATTCTTTATTTCAGACAGTATATGCTTCATTTCTGACTGATCCTTTTCCATTTTTTTGGCATTCTCATTAAGCTCCTTGAAGGTCTCATCAAGTTTCTCAGCGGTTTTAAGAAGATTCTTGAGTAACCTTATACATGTGGTTCTGAACTCTATGTCATCCAGTAGTTTGCTTTCCTCTGTTTCTTTCATTTGTGACATGTTTCTTTGTCTCCACATTTTGGCTGCTTCCCTGTGTTGATGGAGTAGCTTTGTGTGGTAGGTGATCTATAGGGGGCAGTAGCTCAGCCTCCTCAATTACATGAGGTGGATGCTCTTGGTACACCCCTTTGTGGGCTGAGTGCAAAGTCTTGGTGTAGTTAAGCTTTAATTGCCATTGGTACACTGGGAGGAATTGACCTCCAGGCCAATTAGCTGTGAGCACTCGCTGTGTCTATAATGGAAGAACTGCTGCGCTGAAGACATGCTTATGGGGCAGGACTTGTTTCAGTGGGGCTTTGGTGCTCACTGAGTCTGCCTCTTGAATGTGTCACTTATGGATGTGAGGAGTTGAAATCTGGTGTCTCACACTGACCACTAGGTACACTGGCTTCTGGATCTCCAATGGGGTGCAGGTCAGCTACTGTCTGAGGCCACCCAGCAGGAGCTACAGTGAGAGCTACAGTTTTCTCCTCTTTGCTTGTGGTTTGGAGGTTTTGGAGCTGTCTGACCCGGGCTGCAAGTTTGCTAGGTTAAGCTGCGATAGGGCAGGGCTTTCTTATGCTAAAGCCGCTGCTTAGAGCTTGGGTAGGTTTGTAGGTTGTGCAGGGCGGGGTCTCAGGGTGTCACTAGGCTAGGGCGTGGCAAACAGCAATGGCTGCTAGTTAGCCGGCTCTGAGTCCCTGTCGGCAGTCCCGTGCCCCAGTGCCGTAAACAATTATTCCTGCACCGTAAACAATTATTCCTGCGCGCAGCTTTGCAAGCAAGCCACCCTCACTGGCAGACAGTCCAGCTTCTCCCCGTAGGAGTTTGGGTCCCCCGCGTCTCCCCAGAAACTGTATTTCAGAGTAATCGGGGGCTTGTCTCCCTTCGGGTTGAAAAAAGCAACGCCCGCCGCCAGCCCGGATCACGCGCCTCCGTACCTCAGCTTTTCAGCGCTCCTGCACGTCTCAATGCTCTTTTCTCTTTCTTTCTAGTTGTAGAACTTCCACTCAGCCAGGTTTCCCGTGGTTCTGGGTGATAGACGTTTTTTCTTTTAGTTGTATTTTTGAAATTGTTGGGGGAGGCAGCAGTTTAGGTGTTTACCTATGCCGCCATCTTGGATTCTCCTGAACTTCTTTAAGATGAATTTTAATACGAAGCAGCATAAGAAAGAAAGTGTTCTTCTTGAAAAGCTTTTCACACACTCTTAGAAGTAGGTTTTTAAACTTGAGTTGTTTTTTAATGTAGACCCACAAATTGCTAAGTGTAGGAGAAGAGAATCAATATTTGTCTTCCATTGTCACTATTAGAAAAACTTCTAAAATCTGTGTGATAAATAAGACTTTTATATTTTTCCAGTTATCTCATTTGATTTTTTTCTCTAAGTTTCCTAATAAAACTATTTTTGTAGTATTTTATTTAATGATTCAAAATTAAGACCTGAGTGGTAGCTTTAAGCAGCTATGTAATTTCTCTCAGAACAAATTGTTACACAGAGTAAAGGAAAAAGCACCATGAAACAATAAATATATTATCTACTATTGTAAATACACTTCAATTTCCTGATAAAGATAAAAACACATTTTCATGAACAGAATGGTTTTAATGGTCTTTTGGATCAATATGTTCTTTATGAAAATGCTTTCTTTTCCTAGTAGTTCAATAACACTCAAATTCCATTTTTTTCTAATGATTTAGAAAATAATTTTAAAAACCATCATTTTATGTATTTGTTACTTTGAATAACAAACATGCTTTATTGTGAAAGAGAATTTCTGCATTGCATGAGTTTATTTTCATACAGTGTTCTTAATATGGGAGATAGTAGGCATCAGAAAAAGAACAAGCAATGTAATTGCTATGTATGATTTACCATTAATTTGTTAAACAAAACACATGGTTGCCACTGCCTGGCTTGCCCAGCAACTCTTTATACATATCCAATTGTCTGGTTTTGTGTGCGCCCCCCCCCCCCACCCGCCAATCTTTGGGAATCCCATGTAATAGATCTTATTCTGTTGGCTGCTATGTTCTGCAACTTTGCTAAGCCTGGTATATAGAAGAGAAAAGAAAGACATGAACTGTATGTCTTAAAGGCATTTATAATTGTGTTAAGAGTACAGACCATATTTTATTGATTTGTAATAGTCATGATGCCCACCACCACAGGCATTTCTGCTGTGGTTCTGCATTGCACCCGGCCCTCTGCTTGGGAATGTGATACTAGATGTTCTTGGCCCAGGGGTGAGCATTTGATCCACCGTGTTCCATCTGGAGACTTGCCAGCAACTCTTGAGTGGTCCACAGGAAGGATTCTGCCAAAATGGTGTCACTATCATTGATACTTTTTCTGAAATGTAGAGTGTAGAACAGGGAAGACACTAGAGAGAAGCAGAGAGTTATGATACAAACATATACTCCCACCCAAAGTGCTATATATATGAATATATATGTGTATATATATTCACATATATAGTATACATACATATGTAGGATGTATATATGCACACATACATACTATGAATGCGTGTGTACTGGTTATAAAGAGGATTAAAAAGTATTTTGCCAGTCAAGAAGATAGAAATCATTTCAAGCATCTTCTCAGACCACAATGGCATAAAATTAGAAATCAACTACAATAAAAACAATGAAAAAAAAACACACTTGCAGGTTAAATAGCATGCTATTAAACAATGATTGGGTTACCAAAGAAGAAATAAAAAGCATCCTAGCAACAAAATGACAATGAAAACACAACAATCCAAAATCTATGGGACACAGTGAAAGCAGTCTTGAGAGGGAATTTCATAGCTCTACAGGCCTGCCTCAAAAAACAAGAAAAGAATGGTAATAAATTATCTAACCCTACAATTCAAAGACTTAGAAAGAGAGCAACAAGAAAAGCCCAGAGTAAGCAGAAGGAAAGAAATAATAAAGATCAGAGCACAAATAAACAACATGGAGACCAAAAAAACAATACAAAAGATCAATAAAACCAAGAACTGATTCTTTGAAAGGATAAACAAGATTGATGAACCTCTAGTCAGGCTCACCAAGAAGCAAAGAGAGAGGACCCAAATAAACAAAATAAAAAATGAAAGAGATGAAGTAACAACCGACCCAACAGAAATACAAAGAATTATGAAAAAATACTATGAACAACTCTATTCCAACAATCTGGACAACCTAGACAAAATGGACATATTCTTAGAAAAATGCAAGATTCCAAAACTCAATCAGGAAGAATAAAAAAATCTTACTAGGCTGATAACTACCGAAGAAATTGAAGTAGTAATAAAAAATCTTCCAGCAAACAAAAGCCCTGGTCCTGATGGCTTTACGGGGGAGTTCTACCAAGCATTCAAAGAAAAATTAAACCTATCCTTCTCAGACTATTCCAAAAAATTCAAGAAGAAGGCACACTCCCAAGCTCTTTTTATGAAGCCAGCATTACCCTAATTCCAAAAGCAGATAAAGATACCACAAAGAAAGAAAATGACAGGCCAATATCCTTGATGAACATAGATGCTAAAATCCTCAACAAAATTCTAGCAAATCAGATGCAGCATTACATTAGAAAGATCATACACCATGATCAAGTGGGATTTATTCCAGGGACACAAGGATGGTACAATATCCGCAAATCAATAAATGTGATACATCACGTAAACAAATTGAGAGACAAAAATCACATAATCATATCAATAGATGCAGAAAAGGCATTTGACAAAATCCAACACCCTTTCTTGATAAAAACCCTCAGCAAAGTGGGAATTTAGGGATCATACCTCAACATAATAAAAGCCTTGTATGAAAAACCTACAGCCAACAACATACTTAATGTGCAAAAACTAAACTCATTTCCTAAGAATAGGAACAAGATAGGGATGCCCACTTTCATCACTCCTGTTTGGAAGTGCTAGCCATAGTGATCAGACAAGAAGAAGAAATAAAATGCACCTAAATTGGAAAAGAAGAAGCAAGCCTTATTCACAGATGACATGATACTGTATATAGAAAACCCCAAAGACTCCACCAAAAAACTACTAGACTTAATAAATGAATTCAGCAATGTAGCAGGATACAAAATCAACACCCAGAAATCTATGGCTTTTTTATACACCAACAATGAACTCACAGAGAAACTAAAAAACCAATCCTGTTTACCATTGCATCAAAAAATTAAGATACCTAGGAATAAACTTAACTAAGGAGGTAAAAGACCTGTATTCGGAAAGCTACAGAACATTGAAAAAAGAGATAGAGGAAGACAAACAAATGGAAGAACATACCATGTTCATTGATTGGTAGAATCAACATCATTAAAATGTCCATGCTACCCAAAGCAATCTATATATTTAATACAATCCCTGTTAAAATACCAATGGAATATTTCACAGACCTAGAACAAACTCTCCAAAAAATTCATATGGAATAAAAAAAGACCCTGAGTAGCCACATAAAGCTTGAGAAAGAAGAACAAAATTGGAGGGATCACAATACCAGATATCAAGCTGAATTACAAAGCCACTGTTCTCAAAACAGCCTGGTACTGGCCCAAGAACAGACATATAGATCAATGGAATAGAACAGAGAACCCAGAAATAGACCCAAGCTTTTATGCTCAATTAATATTTGACAAAAGAGGCAAGAACATATAATGGAGTCAAGACAGTCTCTTCAATAAATGGTGCTGGGAAAATTCGTCAGATACATGCAAAAAAAGAAACTAGACCACCAACTTATACCATACACAAAAACAAATTCAAAATGATTAAAGGACTTAAACAAATTCAAAATGATTAAAGGACTTAATAAAAATACTAGAGGAATCCACAGGCAGCAAAATCTCAGACATATGCCGAGGCAATTTCTTCACAGATACTGCTCCTAGGGCAATGGAAACTAAGGAGAAAATAAAGAAATGGTACTACTTCAAAATAAAAAGCTTCTGCAAGAGAAACCATCAACAAAACAACAAGAAAACTTACTGCATGGGAGAACATATTTGCCAGTGCTATTTCAGATAAGGGTTTAATCTCCAAAACTTACAGGGAACTCATACAACTTAACAAAAGGAAGATAAACAATCCAATAAAAAAATGGGCAAAGGACCTAAGTAGGCACTTTTCGAAAGAGGACATACAGAAGGCCAAGAGACATATGAAAACATGCTCAAAGTCACTAATCATTTGAAAGGTGCAAATCAAAACAACAATGAGGTACCATCTCACACCTGTCAGAATGGCTATCATCAACAAATCAACAAACCACAAGAGTTGGCGAGGATGTGGTGAAAAAGGAACCCTTGTGCACTGCTGGTGGGAATGCAGACTGGTGCAGCCACTGTGGAGAACAGTATGGAGTTTCCTCAAAAAGTTAAAAATGGAGCTCCCATTTGACCCAGTGATGCCACTTCTAGGAATATATCCCAAGAAACCAGAAACACCAATCAGAAAGGGTATATGCACCCCTGTGTTCATAACAGCTCAATTTACAATATCTAAGATTTGGAAATAGCCTAAGTGCCCATCAGCGGATGACTGGATCAGAAAACTATGGTACATCTACACAATGGAATACTATGCTGCTGTGAAAAAGAAGGAGCTTTTACCATTTGCAACAGCATGGATGGACCTGGAGAGCATTATGTTAAGCGAAATATGCCAGTCAGAGAAAGATAAATATCACATGATCTCACTCATTGGTGGAATATAATGAACAACATAAACTGATGAACAAAAATGGATCCAGAGACAAGGTGGCATTGAGCAGACCATCCAACCTTGGTGAGCAGGCAGGGGAGGAGGGTTTAGAGATCAACCAAAGGACTTGTATAGATGCATATTAGCATAACCAATGGTCACAGACACTGGGCGGTGGGGCTTGCCCTCAGGGGTGGGAGTGGCTGGGGGAGTTAATCAGGGAAAGAAGGAGACATGTAGACATGTAACACTTTAAACAATTATATATATATATATATATATATATATATATATATATATATATATATTTCTTTTGCCAACACACCAATAGTAAAACAGACCTTCTTAAAAAGTATCCAGGACTAGTGATTCCATAATTATGTTTCTATTTTGTTTTCATGTTTATTTATTCTTCTTGCTTAATTTTTAATGCCCAAATTGATGCTCTTTGTACAATATAGGTTTTTCATCTATCATCTATTTTTACTTATATGAAAATTTTCATATAACCATGAGCATTACTCTCCTTTTTCTTTGTACCCTATGTGATTATTTTATGAGATCATGTCTGAAAATAATTTTATACTTTGTTTATCTTAAGTAATAGCATTTATAATCACCTTGTATAATTAGTTGAACTCTACTGGAGCTTGGGCAATCCACAAGGAGTGCAAATGAGCCAATTTTCTAAGAAAATGATCACCCTCACAGGTAGCATCTTTAGTAAGTGTGATTTGAAATCAATAGATTCCACCGAGGGTATCATTGTAATTCTATACTGTTTACTTTATCCTGGAATCCAGAAAAAAATCACAGAGATAATTTATTTCATACTTCTGTTTGTTTAGTTTAGTATAATTTCTTAAGTTAACATTTGCTGGTATATCTCACATTCATTGCTAGCCTTTCATGGAACTGCAAGATCCTTTGTGAAGTATGTCAAGTCAGAAGCATTATTGTGATTTTCTTCTACTTAGAATTAAATATATTAGGTTTAGTGGTTTTGAAAGGATGCTTGATCTAACTACTATGGGTAGAGAGGCAAATTTCTAGTCCCGTCATTTCAGCTTTTTTCATACATTGCTTAATATTCATTAGTGTACAGTTGCTCCATGTGGCATTTATAGAAGAGTCAGTGTAGCTACAAGACAACTTGAAGATTTGACAAGGTTAGTAGGCTCAAGAGACCAATAATGTGAATAAAGGCACATGATTTGAAATCATTTACAGCATAATAGTTTTGCAGTTTTGAACATTAAACTCATATATTCTTCCTGTAAGGAGGCACATTAGGGAATTGTAACCATCTTTCAGTTTCTTGGTTTTGTTACATCACACAAATTTCCTTATGTTTTTTCTGTTGTAACTGTACTCCGTGTCCAAACAATAACACCAATTTAAGGGCACAAACTGTTTCTTAAGCTGTTTCTAAAATGATTCAATTTACCTTGAGCATTTGGCACAGTCCCTTATGTACAGGATGAAAATCTCAATCCATAAGCAGAATTTTTTCATTGTTGTTGAATTTAATTTCTAATTGGGGGTCTCCATTTCTTGGAGTAGCAATAATGAATGACTTTTTTCTCTCAGGAATTTGGGGCTGGGAGGTAAGAGACTAAGATGGGACAAGGATTACATACAGTTGGGAAGAGAGGGGCTCTGGTCTTCACTGGCTACATATCCACCCATCAATTATTAAAAAAAAAATATATATATATATATTTTTATTGATTTCAGAGAGGAAGGGAGAGGGAGAGAGAGAGAGAGAAACATTAATGATGAGAGAGAATCATTTATAGGCTGCCTCCTGCATGCCCCCTACTGAGGACCGAGCTTGCAAACTTGGCCATGTACCCTGACAGGGAATAGAACTGTGACCTCCTGGTTCATGGGTAGATGCACAGCCATTGAACCAGACTGGCCAGGACACCTATCAATTATTGACACACCCATTGTTTTATCTCAGCCTTAGAAGTAAGCAGGTGCTGCTGTTTTGTCCTTCATTCCTGTACTCAAAGCTTCTTCTGCTCTATTCCCTTTATGTGCATCAGAGTTAATGTGACTGCACTCTTACCATGCAGGGCTGTAAGGAACTCTCTGAGGCTTGGTCTGTTTAAACACTTGGTTTTTCAAAAGGCCTGAGAAGCACAGCTCAGTTTCTCTCCTGGTCCCTTGTTTTATAAATTCTTATGGGGGTTCTGTCCTCAGTGCAGAAAATCAATATCTAGTTGGGCAAGAGATGGTTTGTGTGTAGCGGGGACGTCTAGTTTCTATTGCTTCTGTGTTCACCCAATTTTTTACATATTTTGTTCAAGCAAGAATTCTTCATATTCCTCCAGGCATAAGGGCTTAAAATTAAAAAGTCATAAGAAAATCATTAAAGATTGGAAGGTGACAGTGTAAGAAAATACAGAAAATGTGCCTGTAAGATCTCCAATTATTACCCTTCCTTTCAGCATTTAAAATTAAATACTCAATTAGTAGATGTTGTTATTGATGATGATTAATTTATGGCCTGTTGAATATTTAACTTTTAACCAATATCTTCTGTATGGAAGACTAAATTAATATTTTATATTTTTATTTTATTAAATACTAGAGGCCTGGTGCACGAAATTTGTGCACAGGGGTGTCTGTCCCTCAGCCCAGCCTGCACCCTCTTCAATCTGGGACCCTTTGAGGGATGTCCGACTGCCCGTTTAGGCCCGATCCCGGTAGGATCGGGCCTAAACGGGCAGTCGGACATCCCTCTCACAATCCAGGACGGCTGCCTGCCTTCCTGATTGCCCCTAACCACTTTTGCCTGCCAGCCTGATCACCCCCTAACCACTCCCCTGCCAGCCTGATTGATACCCAACCGCTCCCCTGCCAGCCTGATTGCCCCTAACTGCCCTTCCCTGCAGGCCTGGTCACCCCTGTCATCCCCTTCAGGCTTGATCACCCTCAATTGCCCTCACTTGCAGGCCTGGTCCCTCCCAACTGCCCTCCCCTGCTGCTCATCTTGTGGCTGCCATCTTGTGTCCACATGGGGGCAGCCATCTTGTGTGTTGGAGTGATGGTCAATTTGCATATTGCTCTTTTATTAGATAGGATAGAGGCCTGGTGCACGGGTGGGGGCCGGCTGGTTTGCCCTGAAGGGTGTCCCGGATCAGGGTGGGGCAGCCTGGGCTAGGAGCCTGTGGTGGTTTGCAGGCCGGCCATGCCCCCGACGACCCAAGTGGAGGCCCTGGTATCTGGGGTTTATTTATCTTCTATACTTGAAATTTTGTAGCCTTGAGCAGAAACCAGGGAAGGCCAGGGTGGGTGGGAAGCTTGGCTTCCTCCATAGCCGGGGACATCCCAAGCCTCCTGCTTTCTCCAGCTCCATGACTGCCGCCATTTTTGTTGGGATTTATTTATCTTCTATAATTGAAACTTTGTAGCCTTGAGCGGAGGCCAGGGCCAACCAGAGTGGTGGGAAGCTTGGCTTCTTCCATCGCCGGGGGCATCCCAAGCCTCCTGCTTGCTCCAGCTCCATGGTTGGCTGCCATCTTGGTTGGGTTAATTTGCATACTCACTCCTGATTGGCTAGTGGTGTGGCTTGGCGTAGTGGAATGATAGTTAATTTGTATGTTTCTCTTTTATTAGTGTATATGATGCTTATTTTTCCAGATGAGAACAGAAGGACTAGTTATTTTAACTTATGAACTTTCTGGATGTGCACTGAATTACATTAGGGCATTCCTATTTCTTTATTAGATTTCAGCTAAATACCCTTTATCCTGAAACCAGGGCTCAACCTGTTAGTCTTTCCCAAGGTATTCTGTTCCTTTCTGTCATAGTGCTTAATCATAATTTGTGATTTTTACATTTATGTGTATGTTGTATTTATTGGGTTAGTATCTGTCTTCACAACTCAGGAGTAGTCCATCTGAGGGTCGGGATCATGCTGTTTTTGGTCTGCACCAAGGCAGGCACAGTGTTTGGCACATAGCATACAAGAGATGCAGTGAAGAAGGAAAGGTGTGCATTGATGAATGAGGGGGCCCACTATGATCAAAGCAGTGTGTTTTGGGGTTTGGCAAATGATGTTGGAAACTTAGGCTATGTTTATATTCATACATCTGTTTAATAAAAAGCATTTAGATTCATCAAACATCTAAAAACCTAGAAGCAACTCTTTCAAAAAGGAAATTAAAGGTCTGTTTAAATTTAGCTTTCTTCTTCTCACAAACAACAGAAACACCCTGCTATGGACCTGGTAGCCACAGACACAGCCCTGCTGTTTAAGGACATTTATAAAGACGTAGCAGGTCAGCATGATGGAGGCCACAGAACACAGCACTAGGATGTGAATGTGTAAGTTCTCAGGAGGCAGTCAGAGTTGCCAGGATCTTAGGTGTTTTCACTGTCCTTTGGGGAAATATCTTCCCTGGTGTCACCACAATGCTTTTCAATACAAAATATTTCCATCAGTGTAACTAAACACTGGAAACCAAAACTAGGTAACTTTCTGAGAATTTATATAAACTCTTGGAAATTGTCACTAAAAGGACTCTGATCCAAATCTAACCACTGCTGACTGACTCTAAGTAGTTTCAAAATGTTAGTAAAGGCATGAAGAAGTGGGAGGGGGACACTGGGGAGCCACGCAGTGTCTCCTTTATTTCAGAATGCACTTGCAATGTATGTAAAAACTCTTAGCTTATTAATTAGTAATGTACATTTACATTATTGTCTTGATTTGCTTCTTTAGAATGTAATAGACTGTGGCTAGAGGCCTCCTGGTTTGCATCCCCCTTCCCCAATTTGCTCTATGTTCATGGATTATTGTCAGAGATGTCTAGACTTGTTTTTCTCACTTTGGTTATAGCTAATCATGTAACATAGTTTCTAACGTCTCTTCTGCATTCTCCAGTTTATAAACCTCATTGCAAGCTTCTGTACTATTTCATGACTTGCAATCATCCAATCTTTAGGGATTAATTAATAATTTTGAATGTTCTAAGAATGTGTTTCAGGATGAAATAGCTTGTGGTTGTTCATTTGGGAGGGATTGAATAGCATGTCAGCTTGATATCTTAAATGCCAGCAGTGGATAAGGCTTGGGAAGCTTTTTCTTAGATTCCTTAGTCCCTCAGGGTGTTGATTATCACAGTTGATGCTCACAGGGGCTGGGTCTTTCCTCTTTCCTAATAGCCACTAAGAAAAGAAAGTCCCCTTTACTTTGTCTCTCATGAATTTCATTTAAGATCCCAGACCTTAAATGTGTGTGTGTGGGGTGGTGGTTGTGGTGGTGGTGGTGGTGGTGGTGGTGGTTGGGAGGATGGGTTATGGGTAGTTGCAGTGTGGTGAAATGAAGTCAAGCCCTGTGCATGAGCTGTATGTTTATTTAATATGAGTCCTTCCCAGGTGGTATAAATATACTTGAAGGGCATGGCTGTAATTCCATGTAGAAATGTGTGTTCACACATTGGTATGATTATTCCAAACTAAAGAGAGAACATGAATCAACTCAAGTGGAAGAGAGAAAATTACAGATTCCACTGTGGGCCTGGGAATTAATAGTGGCCAACCACATCCACTCCAGAAAGATAAACATCTTACTTTATCTTAGTGATTTTAAAGATCTCTTTAGGAAGCCTTTTGTTTGTAAACATGAAAATATACTTGTAATTTTGTCTAACTGAACTCCTTCATTCTGCACGTAGATTTCTGTTCTTTCTCCAGGCCTTAATAGGGAGCTAATTAGAATACTCTTCATTATAAAACCCATAAACATAAAGTAAGTGTTATTAGGCTTTCTCCCAGTCTTCTGTACCTGAAATTTTCAACCTTTTAAGAGTCATGATGATTTGGGTTTCTTTTTTATTGAACAGGGTAAAAAGGGTGATTTCTTTCCTGGGTTCTTGTCCAGATGGGTTCAAGGAATGAAGCCACAGACAAAAGGTGGTAGGTGAGAAGTACAGAAACTTTATTGCAAGCTGAAGAAACGTTATTGCAGGCAGAAGAAATTTTATTGCAAGCAAATACCACCTCTAAAACCCTAATTCTAATCCTAAGACTGTTTCTCCTGGCCAAGGAGACACAGAGGAGCCCCCTGAAAAAGGGCAGCCACTGCTTTCTTTGTCTTGAGGCATTATAAAGGCTGTAGTTCTTTGTCTCTTCTTGACCCTTTCTAATTGGACTCGTCCCCAATTTAGGATCCCCGTGCTTTCCTCATTGGTCACTCTGCAAAGCCAAAGCCCACGTGGTACCCCCTCTTTCTTTTCCTTATTTTGCAACATTTCTTTATCCTCCATGAAAGTATGTTTCCTTTTTCCCAATATCCTGTGTCTTTTCTTTATCCTTCATATATCCATCTTATCTGTTCAACTTACAGTTACTTATGGAACCTATCAACCTTATCCTGCCAAGCCTCGAAACTGAAACTGCTGGCTTCTGGGCTCAAAGAGTAAAGGGTCTCTTTTTCTTCTTCTTTCTTTCTGGCTTGAAAAGCTTTATTACCCCTATGGCTCTCCCAGCTGCTCAGGCCAGCTATACCTCTGTCCTTGGTTTATGGCTGTTTTAATTGTTCAGGCCAAGATGCATCTATCCTCTCTGGAACCCCTTTCTGTCTACCTAATTAAGCTAGCTAGCTACCCTTATCAATGACACCAGAGTTAATATAAGTTCTTTATATTATGTATATTTATATACATAATATAAATATTTTATATTATGTATATAAATATTTATATTATGTTTATATAAAATATTTATATAAAAATTATTTTATTATGAGATGTATTTTATATATACTATGTCATATATTTGACAAATTATAATTTCTCAATAGAGATTCAGAAAATTTAAGTTGATCTTAAGATTTAACTACAGAACTATAAAGTAATTTTAATTCAAGACATGTTAAAGTTCAAATATGCCATTTAAGATTTTTAATTGTATTGTTTTGGAACAGTGGAATAACAGTGCTTCATTAAACAGGAAAGTGTTTAATGAAGCAAATTCAAAAGACAGCAGCCCATAAGTGTCTCAATTTGTTGGGGTTCCCAGAGGGTCTGTTATATGCTCTTTAGAAAGCTGGAATTGGCCCTTCCTATTATACAGTGCTCAGTGTGGGGCATCAGCAGCCGATATTATATGTGATGTAAGGCTGTATTTGCCTTAGGTAAAAAAAAACCATATATATTAAAAAAAAGAATTGAATCTGGCATTGTATAAAGTCATAGCCTAATAGCCAAACAGCTCAGCGGCTGTCTAACCTTAGAACATCATGGATGGTAGATTAGGACAATGTTGTGGTTTACGTTATTATCATCAGTTGCACCAAATAGGAAAACTCTCCTCTGTATGTTGAGGGTGTGTACAGCCTGGGCTGAAATGCTTTGAGCTTGTCAGATTTGATTTAGGAGCTAAAAATCCAACTTCCATCACCTCCAACAAATTGTGCCTTATATGCTTTTGATTACTTGATTCATTTTCCTGAAGCTAATGCTCCATTTCAATAATAAAGGCAATTTTTAAATTTTATTCTTAATATTGAAGACCTGCTGCTTTCTGATGTAATGATTTTTTCCATTACAATATCTCTAACATTCCCATTTAGCATGTCAAAGTTGTCAGGACTTTTAGTGCAGGGTTTTATTTTTCTCCATTCAGACATACATTTAGCACTATAAATTATTGGACAATTAAGGGGTTTGGGGTAGGAGGTTCACTTAATGGAGGGAGCATTGCTCTAAAGGAATGAACGTAATGCTGCTTCCTCACACAAAGCCTGGCACATAGTGGATACTCAACAAATATCTGTTGAGTGAATGTGTGCTTAAGACATTTTTAAATGGTAGTTTTGAGCAAGTATTTGATTAGTATATATCAGGAGGAATGCATTGTGGGATTGCATGAGTACATACTTTAAGGTGTACTTTGTTTAAAATGCCAAGACTTGAAAGAAAAGATACTTGAAGCACATTTTATTATACCTTATTTTACTTAGACCTTTTGTGTCCTGAAAAAAAATCTATCATTTTGTTTATAGAATACACCCAAAAGGAAAGTAAATTATTTTCTATCTATTACTTAACTCCCGTCACTATAGCAGAGCACCTCACGTTGCTTCAATCCTTGTGTTGGGTTAACTCGGAGAATAATAAAGTATAATCTCTTGTTAGAGATATTCTCAGAAGAGCAAGTCTTTCCAGTAGCCAGAGTGCCATTTGTCCACAGAAGCAGTGACATATCGCCCACAACCTTAGAGAGTTAATATCTTTGTAGGAATCCTGAAAGAAAAGCCCATTTTAAGCTCTGGTGGGAGTTGAGTGTACGTTTGTAGAAAACAAACCTGAAGGCCTTTAGATAGGATGGCTCCATGTTTTGGGGATAACTGTAAAATCCATACAAAGGTATCACACCCTGTCCTATTATGTGAAGCCAAATATGAAACTTTGTTTAAAATACACAAAAGGGAATTGTCTACATTCTGGGCCATAAATCAGGTGGGAATGTGCTACTTCCAATGAGTATGCACTGCACAGATTTTGAAGAGAGTATGTGTTACAGGAAGACTTCAGGTTAGCAGGGTTTGGTTTTTGTTTTAACCTGCACTCAGGAAGAGAAGTGCTACTTGTGGCTAATGAATTTGCTCAGTAAGTGTAGTCATTCGCTCTCTGCAATGTGGAAGAACTCTGGAGGGACCTTTAACTTTTATCTATTTTTATTTAGCATTTTAAGGTATTTTTATGCATTTGTTGCACATTTGAATTTGCTATAAAATATTACCTGGTATTGGGCAGTTCATAAAGAAAAAAATGCTTTTATGCTGAAACATCCAAGAGCTTTCACTTATAAGAGTAAAAATTGTTAATATGTTCGGAGTCTTTTTAAAAAAAGTTCATTTCAGAGAGGAAGGAAGAGAGAGAAATATCAGTGATATGAGAGAGAATCATTGAATGGCTGCCTCCGGAACTCTCCATACTGGGGATTAAACCCACAACAGTGACTTCCTGGTTCATAGGTCAACGCTCAACCGTGGAGCCATGCTGGCTGGGCTGTTTGGATTCTTTTAAGGGGTCTTATTTTTCACCCCTATAATTTAGCGTTGCATTAAGACATTTTACTAGATTACATATGTGGGGATTAAGACCTGACTTGTGAAGGTGATATCAGAATTCAAAATCATAAGCTCTCAAATTGAGGGGATTTATAGTATCCATTTGATGTTTAAGGAAGCATGATTTAAGGGAATTGAATCACATGGTTTCTACATGTTGGCTTCTCCAAACACCACCATTTTATACATTTTCTTTACTTTGGAATTATTTTAAATTTAGATTTACAGAGAAGAGGTATACAGTGTAGAGAATCCCTATATACCTCTCATCCTTTTTTTCTTCTTCCAGTTTTTAACATTTTACATAACCGTCGCATTTATCAAAACTAAAAAAACCTTTCGTTCTTACTGAGTTACTATTAACTAAACTCCACAATTTATTCAGCCTTCACTAGTTTTTCCACGAATGTCCCTTCTCTGTTCTGTGATCCCAACCTGGATACCATGCTGTATTTTAGGCATCATGCTCCTTGGTGTCCTCTGGTTTATGACAGTTTCTCAATCTTTCCTTGGTTTTCAAAGATTAACAATATTGAGGAGTACTAATCAGCTGTTTTGTAGGATGCTTCTTTTTTTTTTTAAATTTCCCCATTAATTTAATTTAATTTAATTTTATTTTTTTTAAATTTTATTTTATTTTTATTGTTTTAAGTATTACAAATAGTAGTACATATGTCTCCTTTTTTTTTCCCCTTTGATCTCCCCCCTACCTCCCCTACCCCCCAGGACATGCCTTCACCTGCCCACCCTCCCCCCCCCCCCCGCCCCAGTGTCTTATATCCATTGGTTGTGTTTATATGCATGCGTACAAGTCTTTCGGTTGGTCTATTACAGCCCTCCTCGCCCAACCACCCCTGTCTTCCCAATGTAGTTTGACAGTCTGTTCAATGTTTCTTTGCCTCTGTATCTTTTTCCCACCATTTCTTTCCTTTAAAAAGTTTTGCCTTTGCAGACTGGAAATAAACATATAATAACAAAACAAGACAAAATAAAAAAATGTTTGAGTCCCAATTTCAATGTCCAACAGTTCCTTATGTGTACATGTCAGCAGTGATATCTGGATGGTGGGCACATGGTGGCAATGCAGGTCCAACCCTCTCTGGTTTGGTCCTAGGTAACCTGCAGCGGTGCACAGCTGCTGACTGCTCCCATGGCAAGGTGTTGTCAGCGTCTTCCATCTCTGGACTGTTTTTTCCTCTTGTCTTCGTGGTTGGAGCACTCCTGTCAATTCCTCTCTGTTGCAGGAATCCATCTGGTCTTGGGGTTGTTTTCTGAAAATATACAAATATATTCTCGACCACAAGTTAATAAAGGAATCTTTTCTATATAATTGATTTGGGATCCTTTTTATTTTTGTTCAAACGATTTTCCTTTGTCTTATTTAGACACCATGTGTGTTTTTAATGGCCGTCTTGCTGTTAGCATTGCAAATGAACCTTAATTTGGTAAAGTAAAAATTTTCTAGATGTAATTTACTTATAGGATATTTTTCCTTACATGATATTGCCCTACTATTCCCCCCCCCTTTTTTTTTTAATGGAGGTTTTTGTAAATTTTATAATGCAGTCTTGATAACTTTAAATTAAAAAAAAATTTTTTTCCCCCACACATATGACTGCTTTAGGTTCATTGCATATTCAAGAATTTTACCATGAGATGAACTACCAATAGAAATTTTAGTTATTACTTTAAGAATAGCTTTTTGTCCAGTACTTGAATATTCACTTATTTCAATTGCCTATTTAAGTTAATCTGAAAACTCGATTACTATTTTACTGTCAAATTTAATACTCTACCAACAATCTTAGTTTACCCTATAAATATTAGTGGGAAGGATTATTTGCATTCTTGAGTGGGCCCTGAGCATTCCAAATGCTCGGCTGAATTTAGATATAGGGCAACTGCTGTCGGCCAAGTCTCTTGTCTGTTACCTGGGTCCCGATCTGAGCTGGGCCAAGTTTCTGTCTGTCACCTGTATCTCGATGTGAGCTGGGCCGGGTCTCTTTCTGTTGCCTGGGTCCCGATCTGAGCTGGGTGTGGGAAGCGTGAAGCAGCCATGGGGGTAGGAGACCTCCTTTAGAAGGGGGTGAGGGTTCAAGCCCCTGCAATGTTGGGGGGGTAAGGGTCTGTGCCCCACTTCTGTTGCCCCCCCAAGTTCTCTCCTGATGGCCCCTCTGCAACTGTGCCTGTCTTAGGTTGTTCCTTCCTTGAGGAATCTTACCCATCTCTGGCTAACCAGCCATCCTCCGGGGCCAAGCAGGGTGCTGTGAGGTTCAGTTCTGTCTCCTTGGTAGCCTATGACCCTGTGGCCTCCACACCCAGCACCTGCCTTGGGAACCCCTGGCCTGCTGGCAGGGTCCCGGTGCTGATCACATATCTCGGGGAACTCGGGTTTCTTCTCCAGTGAGGGCCCAGCTCACACAATTGGATGTGAGACAGATCCCTGGTACCAGCCCCCACGAGGCTTCAAGCTCAGCATGAACAGAAAGCTCAGGTAACAGCTGAGGGCAATTGGATTGTGAGAAGAGGGTCCCTCTTGGCACAAAGGGCAAGAGGGGCCAATATAGGATGCTCAAGTGCCTTCCCAGTGCCTTAATTCCTTCTGCAAGGGATTAAATCCTTTCATGTCCCCCCCCCCTTTTTTTTTTAATTGCTGCCCACCATTCAAAGAATTAGTTTGTAAGTTTGTTTGGGATAATTGTAAAGTATGCTGTTGTAAAATATCTAAGATTATAATGAGATTGTAGAATAATATCATGTAAGGATATTCTTTGCCCTAGGCCCTGGCAATTCCATTTCAAAGTGGCTGTCAATTTCTTTTTGTATAAAGTTTTTATATAAACTTTGTCAGGGAGGCAAAAACACAAATTACTTACTTTAGTTCAAGCGGCCAAATATATTGACTTTCAATTACAATCCTTATGACTTTTGAAGGAAACTTCTCTTTGTTTCCTTCCAAAATAATTTTCAGTCTACAGAGAGTAGGATGCTTCTTAATTTATGTTTGCCTGATGTTTTTCTCTTGAAAGACTATGGTGAATACTACACAGGTGACATACCCTTCCCATCACATCATATCAGAGGCACTGCTTTCAATATGGCTCATCACTGTCATATCCATTTGATCACCTGGAAAGGGAGTGTGCTCCGGGTTTCTCCACTGTACAGTTACTTCTCTGTGCCCTTCCTGTACTCTATTCTTTGGAAGTTGTCAAGTCCATCCGACACTCAAGCCTCCTTCATTTTTGATGACTCAAGGAATATATGGAGGAAAATTCCTTCTTGTTTGCGTTGAAGACAATTTTAATAATACTGTTTCTTCCATAGTTTTTGTATTCAGTCCACTGTGCTGAACATGATAGTTCAGTCATTTCGCTTAGTACTGCAGATCTATGAAATAGCAGTATTTCATTTTACAGATGTGGAAACTGGAATCAGAGATTAAAAAAAAAATGGATAAGACTACGCAGAGCAAGAGCAGGAACCCAAGTCTGATGGATGCTACAGTACTTGTCTTTAACCACTAGGCTCTACTGCCTTCTTTCTAGACGTCCCTAACCTTCCTAAATTTGGCATGAGAAACTTTCACATACTCTTTGTTCTGGCCTCTTGGTTCCATCTATAGTAAAAGGTGCATATTTGGGGCAAATATTTTTGTATTAAAAACATATAACTTGAAAATATACCTTTTCTAGATACTGTATTTCCAGAAAAGTGTTGTGCCATCATTACGTAGATGTGGGATCTGCATATGACAGATGGACTATATGCAGATTCATGAATATTAAAGTAAAGATACTGAAGCTCTTTCAGCAATTAAATTTTCTTTGACTATCTATGGAGTATTTGTGCTGTAGATTAAGAAACATCAATAGCAATACTGGTATCAATTATTCACAGAGATGTAGATACAGCATAAGGAATATAGTCAATAAAATGGTGATAACTGTGTATGGGCTAGGTGGATACCTGAAGTAGTGGGAGGACTCTTGTGTAAAGTACATGATTTGCTGTACATATGAAACTAAAAAGCTTCTGCACAGAAAAAGAAACCATCAACAAAACAACAAGAAAGCCCACTGCATAGGAGAACATATTTGCCAATGTTATCTCTGATAAGGTTTTAATCTCCAAAATTTACAGGGAACTCATACAACTTAACAAAATTAAAAATAAAGGACAACAGACCTAAATAGATACTTTTAGAAAGAGGACATACAGAAGGCTGAGAGACATATGAAAACATGTTCAAAGTCACTAATCATCTGAGAGATGCAAATCAAAACAACAATGAGGTACCATCTCACACTTGTCAGAATGGCTATCATCAACAAATCAACAAATGCCAAGTGCCGGAGAGGATGCGGAGAAAAAGGAACCCTTGTGCACTGCTGGTGGGAATGCAGACTGGTGCAGCCACTGTGAAGAACAGTATGGGTTTCCTCAGAAAAACTAAAAATGGGACTCCCATTTGATCCAGTGATCCCAGTTCTAGGAATATGTCCCAAGAAACCTGAAACACCAATAAGAAAGGATATATGCACCCCTATATTTATAGCAGCACAATTTACAATAGCTAAGATTTGGAAACAGCCTAAGAGCCCATCAGCAGATGAGTGGATTAGAAAACTGTGGTACATCTACACAATGGAATACTATGCTGCTGTGAAAAAGAAGGAGCTTTTACCATTTGCAACAGCATGGATGGACCTGGAGAGCATTATGCTAAGCCAGTGGTCGGCAAACTCATTAGTCAACAGAGCCAAATATCAACAGTACGACTGAAATTTCTTTTGAGAGCAGAAAACCGACTTCTGCACATGGGCCACAAAGTTTCAATGGCACTGTACATACACGCCCACATGTGGTATTTTGTGGAAGAGTCACACTCAAGGGGCCAAAGAGCTGCATGTGGCTCGCGAGCCATGGTTTGCTGACCACTGTGATCTCACTCATTTGTGGAGTATGATGAACAACATAAACTGAGGAACCAAAATAGAACCAGAATCATAGAAGCATTGAACAGATTCTCCAACCTATGAGGGAAGGTGGGGGGTGAGGGGATAAGAGATCAACCAAAGGTCTTGTATGCGTGCATATGAGCAATGGACGCAGACAGGGTGGGGGGCGGTGCTGGGGTTTAGGGGCAGCTGGGGAGAGGTCAATGGGGGGAAAAAAAGGAGACTTATGTAATACTTTGAACAATAAAGAATTTAAATTAATAAAATTAAATGTAAGCTTTAATTTAAACAATTAGAAAATTTAAAAAGAAGAAAAATGTGACCCATCTTCACAAAGCCAATGATCCCTTGTCTGTTGTGGAAACATAACTCACTGTTTGACTGATTTCGTGACACTGGTCTTGAGTCATAAAAACAAACAAATTAGTGTTGGTACTTTATCAAAATTCAGAAGACAGTATCAGTAATATTTGCTGAATTACAGTAATTATAAATACCATTAACATACCTGAGAGAATGTAATACATCTAAAATATCTCTGAATCATCAAGGGAATTTAGAATTAAATAAAAATAAATGATACTTGTATTTTATTGCATTTAGAATGGTAATTCAGATATCACTCTCCCCAACTCAAATAGTTTTGTTACTAAAACAGTGATTCTGTGAACCAGTGGTTTAAGTAAAATTTATTGCATTTAATTTCTTAGCACTAGAGATGATATGCAATGAAGGATTTTAATTATATGTAAGTGAAAAATCTGTTAGATTAGATCTTTTCCAAAACAGACGTCCCCTTCTATTACTTAGAATTTAAGTCCTTCAATCCTTAACCATATTCTCTGGACTAATGAGTATTTTTAAAAATTTATATTTAAAATATATGATAAATAAACAATTGTAATACTACAGATAATTATATTTTTGAAAATGTCTGCTTAAAAATGCATAAATCCAGAAAAATTAACACATGCAAAGATTTTAAATAAAATACTAGTGGCATATTTGTAACTAAAATTATTTGGATCTGTCTTCCTTGTCCTTGTTTGAAAAATGCATCTATTTCTAGAAGTTAAATAGAAGTAGATTTGAAGTATAATTTTTCATGATTTTTTTCCTTCATGGGCTATTATATGATAACTTGAGGTATTTAGCATAAAATCATTTCTTAGCTTTCATAAAAATGAAGTATGAATACTTTTCAAATTATTTTCATTATTTGAGAGCATTTCCCTCTGAATTATATGATTAAATATTCATTTATGCATTTTATCTTTAGACCTCATAATTGAAATTCTCAATATATTATTAGCAAAAATTAAGCAACTAAATAAAAAATACATATATTTGGGGTGGTGGTAAAAGGTGGGTGAGTTCTTGGATTCTTAACTACTTCTAAAGCAGTCTTTTTCTTTTCCCTAATCATGATTCTAATTTAATCACACCATAAAATTTTTAAATGGTGATGTTTAGTTTTTGATCTTTAGGAATGAGTATGAATATAAGTGCATGGATTTTGTAAAGCTGCAATTTTGTAAACTTCAAGAGTGTATTAATATTCTTGTAATGCAATAGATTGTTGTTTTAATTGATGAAACTCCAAATAATGTAAGAAATAATGGGTAGGTCTCCCTGATTTTTTATTTAATTATAGAGATATCATTAGTCATCCATTCATCAAACTTGTACTGAGTGACTGGAAAGCCCCAAGGACAAGTCAAGGTGTTGAGAATGCAAGATGAATAGGACAGCTTCTGACTTGAAAGAGTACATTTGTTAATGTTGAAAATAGATATGCAAATACATAGCTATAGTCCAATGTGTAAATGCTATTATAGAGACATTTGAAGTGCTTTATAACACAGGGAAAGAACCGCGCGCGCGCGCGCGTGTGTGTGTATGTGTGTTGAAGGATTTAAGAATAATTTCAGAGAGAGAGGTGAAATAGGAGAAGACATGAGGGAATTCTATGAGGCATAGAATTGTTAAGCAACAGCAGGTCATTTGTTATGGCTGAGGTATAGAGGCCAGTGGTAGGAGATGAGACTAGAAAGGCAGGCTGAGTTAGAGGATAAAGAGCTGAGTATTTTAATCTTTATATATAGTGATGATAAACCACTGAAGCGTATAATGTGTGGCATGATATGATTAGATTTTTCAAAGGTCATCAATTTAATTGGGATAAATTGAAATTTACAGAACTAGTTAAAAACAAAAAACTCAACAGTGTAGCACATATAAAAAACAAAAGAAAACAAAACAAAACAAAAAACCTCTGGCACATATTTTATCTGGAACATTCCAAATTTCAAGTATTTAAGATGTAAGTACTTTTTACCTAACCAATTTCAGCAAGTGTAGTGAAGCAATTTGGAAAGTCAAGGAATAAAAGAGAATTTGTGGTAATAGGATTTGTATATAAGTTTTCTTTATTGAGAAATAAACTGGTATACATGCCAAGGACAGTTACAAATGTTACAGGATTTCTGAGAAATTAAAGGTGGAAAATCCTCATGTTTATTATGAAGATTTCAAAAGGACTCTATTTATGACTACAGCAGGTCTATAGAACTGTGGTGAGAGATGAACATTTGGCTGGTATTTACATCTATATTTATATAAAAGTCTAAGTGACCAACCGTCCATCCATCCGACTGTCCAATGGACCAACGGACCAGTACATGTAACATGCATTGGCAATATAAAAATAAACGTTGACTTGTGCATGTGTGATTCATATAAAGCTCTCACTGGCACCAATCACACGTGTGTTGTAATAGATCTATTATTGAAGCTACCTTTGGAAATAGTGTATCTATAGATAATATTAAAATATATATCTAAACATGCAATTCTTTGTCCAAAAAATGAGCACGTTCATAAATTAAATGAAGAAATTTTGGATATACTCAATGGAGATTTTCACACCTATTAGAGTGATGATGCCATTGATTCAACGGATGATGCTGAAAAGGAAGAAGTTCCCTATTGAATTTCTTAATAGTATTACTCCTTCAGGAATGCCGTGTCATAAATTAAAATTGAAAGTAGGTGCAATCATCATGTTACTGAGAAATCTTAATAATAAATGGGGTCTTTGTAATGGTACCAGATTTATTATCAGATTGTGACCTAACATAGTCAAAGCTGAAGTATTAACAGGATCTGTGAAAGGAGAGGTTGTTCTGATTCC
Organism: Corynorhinus townsendii; assembly: GCA_026230045.1. Classification (NCBI taxonomy): domain Eukaryota; kingdom Metazoa; phylum Chordata; class Mammalia; order Chiroptera; family Vespertilionidae; genus Corynorhinus; species Corynorhinus townsendii. The sequence goes on along the minus strand of JAPDVU010000006.1, from coordinate 109,736,317 downwards.
AAGAATTGATTTGTCCTCATCTGACACTGGCCTCCCATTTAAATTAATTTGAAGACAGTTTCCCATGATGCCAGCATTTGCGATGACTATTAATAAATCACAAGGACAAACTCTAAACAGAGTAGGAATATTCCTACCTGAACCCGTTTTTGGACATGGTTAGTTATAGTTGCTTTCTCTCAAGTTCAAAGAGCATGTGAAGTTAAAGTTAAAGTCCTAAATACTTCATCCCAAGGGAAATTAGTCAAGCACTCTGAAAGTGTTTTCACTCTTAATGTGGTATACAGGGAGATATTAGAATAAGTTTAATCAATTTATCAGTCATTGTTTTTATCAATGTTTTTATATCATGTTTTTGTTGTTTTCATATCATGTCTTTGTTGTTATATCACTTTGTTATTATTTATTAATCAATTTATATATTATTTTTCTAATTTTCTTTTATCTCTGACACTTCTATTATAGAGAAAGGGCAAATAGCAATATTAAAATATTTCTTCTAATTAATTTCCTTTCAGTGTGCACGAATACATGCACTGGGCCACTAGTAATAATATAATCAAGGGGAGAGAATCATTATAACTGTTGGATGAGAGAAAAATCCCTTATTTATTTATTATATTACTAGAGGCCCAGTGCACAGATCCGTGCACTGATGCGGTCCCTTGGCCTGGTCTGTGGGGATCAGTGGACCCTCTCTCCCTCTCCCTTTCTCTTTCTTTCCCTTCCCCCTTGTTCCCTCTCTAAAATAAGTGCATAATAATAAAAACAGCCATTTTTAAAATCACAAGTCTGAATTTTAATCTACTTTAAAATTTACTATGTAATTCAGGCTCTTGTGGTAAGAATTTTTTATACCCGTCTTAGCATTTGTACAGTAACATGGCTGCTTCTATAGTCCATGAAAACTCAGACCTCAACATAGAGTCTTTTACCTTGAAAATTTGCCCAGGATTTTCAACCATACGAATCATGGATTTAATCTTAGCCTGTGACATTTCTGTTTCCTTCCTATACCCACACAGCATTTCTCTTTTTTTGATACTCATAAGCTTCCCATGGCAGTCTTAGTTAAAATTATATCTTGGTGTTTCTGGGCCAGTTTATATTAACAGTTGTAGAATTCAGCTCAGTGTGCTCTGATTTGCAACTTCTCTGAGAAATATATCACAGCAACCTAATGGTTTGGTAAACAAACTTCAAAGAACTTTTATTTCCACTTCCACCACGACCATGAAAAAGAGACATTTTGTTTTTTCTCCCACATCCTAAAATAAGAGATACTGTGAAGAACTCAAAGTTTGAATAGAGGATTACTTCTCATTTAAATCCTAGCAAAATTGCATGCAAGGTAATTGGGAAGAGGGATATAGTTGAGACGGCGTTTTAAAATTTGACTTACTGATTTTAAGGAATGTCTCGGAATATGCTCTCTTAATTGAGATGCCCAGTGACATGTTCGCTGCTTTGAAACTGAGAGCTCGGTCACAACGTGACAACTTGGTCTTTTTAAAACTGTGTTGTCATTTAGCTGATCCTGGAGGCTGCCCTTTGGAGTGACAGGCAGGGAACCTCATAGTAAAAGGGATGGCAGGTTGTTCTTGACTATTTGCCCTTAAAATGAGTTCATTTTCTGTGAGGAAAGGGTGTTTTTCCCTTGTTTCCACTCCTATGAAATGCCTGCCGTAGACCTGACTAGTGATGGAAATGGACTCTGCAGAGGCCTTGACCTGAGGGATAAATGATCTGTAAGGTAGACTTCACCTGTTTTTATAATGCACACACACACACACACCACACACAACGCAGATATGTAACATAATATAATATATGAACACATAAATAATACACAGGAAGTGATCTAGCATATATTTCCATGCTCTTTAAGGAAGGATTCGTGGTATCAAGGAACTGCATCAATGTTCTGTGTGCTCCTAAAGCTTAATATATTCTCTAAAGAGATAGTTATCTTGAGAAAATAATTGGAATGAAAAACCCAGTAATTTTAAGTTAATGAGGACTAAACATTGCCAAAATATGTAAATAGATATATAGGTAGTAGCTAGTTTCAAGGATGTTGAGGGATTGATAAAAGGAAAAAAATGATACAATTGTTGGATTCTATTTTTAATATAAATTACTATAGAGGGAGAAACATTTTACTTTTAAAATCTGTATTGTTATACACTTATTTCCTGTGTAGGATTGTCAGATACAATCAGGATGTCCAGTTAAATTCAAGTTTCAGGTAAACAACAGGTAAGTTTCTCATGTAAATATGCAATATTTGAAATAGACTAAAAATATTGTTAAGCTGAAATTCAAATGTACCCGGTGTTCTGTGTTTTTATTTCCTAAATTTGGCAACCCAATCCCTGTGCATATTTATTCACCCTGGAGAATGACCTCTGATCCTTTGCTGTAAAGTTGCTTTCCTGAGAGGTGTGTTTCTAAACACGCCCATAATAAGAAGCTTTGTGGGACTTGTTATTTACAGAATGCTGCTCTGGAGATTCGCATTCAGTGGGTTAGGGGGATGCCTAGGAGCCTCTGTTTCTAACAAGACTCTGACCCACTTCTCCTGATCAGCCCTGGCTTCGCACTGCCTTAGGGAGCCCGGCAGCCAGCCCGCACTGCCCAACAATTTCCTCCCTGCCCCCCTCCCCTTGTTTCTTCCCAAGTCAGGGATTTGCCTATCTCTTCAGCCTCCATCATTCAAGAGCTTGAGATCTGGACACCAGAGGGAACCCCCCAAAGTATGGGGCCTGTGGAACTCCACGTCATTCACAAGCAAAGGGGGCGCAGTCTGACTTCTCCCTGTCTCTGAATGAATAGTTTTACTGAATTTAGGCAGACTTTCTCTTCACAGTCAGTTCCACATAGTTCATTTTATTTTTTTGGTGTTACTATTACCATTATTGTTTTAAAACTATTACTTATCAGTGTGTCTAATCACGCAATCCAGAGTTTAACCATAATCCACCTAATTCTACTTGATGGCCATGCTGCTCATTGCTATTTATGAGAATAGTTACAATGATTATGGTGAAAGCCCACATTTGATGGGGAGGGAGGAGTAAAAAACAATTCATCTCATAGTAGTTCACATACATTGTAAAAACCTTGTTTCCTTTTTATATTCTAGGTATTCAATGCTTAATTTTATTATACATTGACTCTTTCCTAAACCGAGTAATTCAATCAACAGAGACCAAATCTACATGTGCGAACCCATAAAGCCTATGTTTTCTGTTTATTTTATGGGATGAATATTTATTTTTAATATCAGTGGTGTCAGGATGTATAGAGAGGTCTCTACTCAAAATTAGCTTTCCTTAAAAATGAATGTGGCTTGGGTGATAAATTATTTCTCTAGAAGAATCAAGGAAGAATATGTGTTTTTCAAAGAGATGAGGTGAAAGTATCAGACGATGTCAGTTACAGAAGGAGAGAGAGGGAATGAAAGTTCACTTGTGTTTGCAGTAAAGATGAGCTGTCATTCTAGAGACTGCATGACACATTGGGCATCCATGGCTCATCTATGGCAGCTTTTCTTACTACACTGTGACTCTCTGTGGAAAAACAGATGGCAGTCATTGTTAAATATGTTCAGTCAGGTTACTAGTTCATTATATTAATTTAGAAAAAATGTTTCATGTATTTTATTCCTGATGGAATTATTTGTTAATCATATTAACTTGCAATAAGCAAGCCCTTAAGAATAACAAGATATGTGGAAAATGGTTTCTTAAAAACTATGTTTTTTAAAATTAATTTTAGAGAGAGGGGAAGAGAGAGAGATAGAGAGATAGAAACATTGATGAGAGAGAAACATGGGTCAGCTGCCTCCTGCATGACTCCTACTTGGGATGGAGCCTGCAACCTGGGCATGTGCCCTAACCAGGAATTGAACTGGTAACCTCTTGCACAATTACTCCTCCCTAGGAGTTCTGGTAGAGGTAAGGTGACACAGAAGTAGTACAGATTGCGACTTTTTATCAGAAGTTCTGTTGGGAGAAAGGTATCCTCTGAGTTATACTTAATTTTCATTTTATAGAATCTGTGGCTTCAGTTTAGCCTTTAAAAAATAGTGTGAAGAGGGGACAATGACCAGGATATTCAACTGAAAAAAAATTATTAGTAGTAAATAGTAGTTCATTTTTTAGCAACTTTTTTTTTTGTTATAATGAAATACTAGTTCCTAATGGCATATCATATAATTATCTTTGTTCTGAAGTTCTGACAATTCTTAAAATTTATACTCATAGATATGTTATTATCCAGGATGGTCAGGTAAAATATTATCATAAAAATATCTCCTATCTTCCTTCTACTGTTCTTGGTCTTTTCTGGCAACGTCTTTTAATGTCTCTGTTGGTGTTTCTGGACTCCATTCTCCTTTTTTCTTATTATATACTAGAAGCCAGGTGCATGAAATTCGTGCATGGGGAGGGGTTTCCCTCAGCCCAGCCTGCACCCTTTCCAAACTGGGACCTTGAGGGATGTCTGACTGCCCGTTTAGGCCCGATCAAGGTAGGATCAGGCCTGAACAGGCAGTCGGAAATCCCTCTCACAATCCAGGACTTCTGGCTCCTAACTGCTCACCTGCCTGCCTTCTGATTGCCCCTAACCACTTCTGCCTGCTAGCCTTATCACCCCCTAACCACTCTCCTGACAGCCTGATTGATGCCTAACTGCTCCCCTGCCAGCCTGTTTGCCCCTAACTACCTTCCCCTGCAGGCCTGGTCACCTCTAACTGCCCTCCCCTGCAGGCCCAGTCACCCCCAACTTCCCTCCTCTGCCGTCCTGGTCACCCCTAACTGCCCGCCCCCTTGCAGGCTTGATCGCCCCAACTGCCCTCCCTTGCAGGCCTAGTCTTTCCCAAGTTCCCTGTCTCCCCCCGCCCTCCCCCCCCACTGGCCATCTTGTTGTGGCCATCTTGTCTACATGGGGGCAGCCACCTTTGACCAAATGGGGGCAGCCATCTTGTGTGTTGGAGTGATGCTCAATTTGCATATTACTCTTTTATTAGATAGGATAATCTCCATGGGTGACCTAACTGTCTACAAAGTCTTCAGTTAGTACACTTATACTTTCCTGAGGACATATGTACTTTCCCAAGACTTTTCTGAGCTGCAGGCACTGCTGGAAATCCTCATGTGTATATTCAGAATGTCTCAAAGAGTTTGCATCATTATGCCCTTCTCTCCAAGCCTCCCTCTCTTCCTCTTTCTGTGTTCTGCCTCTGCAGGGGTCCTCAAATTATGGCCTGCAGGCCACATGCAGCCCACTGAGGACATTTATCTGGCCCGCTGGGTGCCGCTGCCTGTCCTGCTTAGCAGCTGACTCATTCCAGGCCCGCAGTGCGCATAGGAATTTGTTCATAGTTTTTTTTTTTTTAAAACCATAGTCCGGCCCTCCAATGATCTGAGGGACAGTGAACTGGCCCCCTGTTTAAAAAGTTTGAGGATCCCTGCTCTAGTGGATAGCACCGTCTTTCCTCATTTCCCAGGCATCTTCCTTGAAGGCAAGAGGGGAAACAGACTTTGTGAAGATGGGTGAAGCAGTTCCTCCAGAGTGGCTTATACATGTAAAGATGTGTTTGATATTGTCGCGAGAGGAAAAACATGACATTCTGAACACAGAGATTAGATAATTTTATTACTAAGTAAGAAACGTAGGCTTTGGGGCAATATTGAATGCCATTAGAATTGTTTTTTCCAGGACAAGAATGGCAAGATCAGTGGAATAGCATAGAAAGAGTGGCAGAACACCTAATTATACAAACTAGTATATCATAAAGGTGGCATTTCAAATTAGAATGAATTATTCAAGAAAAGGTGTTGAAACAACTGGCTAACCATTTGCGAAAAGAATTAACATTGGTTCATTCCTTGTGACATAAACCATCATAAACTCCAGATGGGTTATAGATTTATGTTCAAATATTGAAACCACATTTATTGTACATGTCAACTTATCCCAAAAAATAGAAGGCTGGATAGTTTTCACAAATTTAGGTACATTTCAGGAACAGGTATGAGGCTCTTTAAAGTGTAAATTTAGACTTCTGTTTTCCATTTCAAATTTCTTCCCCCCTCCCCAAATAGTATTTGACCCATTACACTAAGTGATTAAATAGTGGGGGAGCCAACGTGTGTAAATTCGGAACATTTCTATTTTCCTATTTTTGAGCTCACTCTACCTATATCTGAAGATATTGGCTGTAAATTTTTAGTCCTGAAAATTTCCCTGTTTCTATTAGAACAAAAACTGGTAATTACTAAGAGAATCATTGAGCAATTATATAATATTCTGGGAAACAAAGAGAGGACCGAATGGGATGTCTTATAAAGAATATTTATGTCTCAGGACAATGTGAAAAAAATACATTGATTATAATCAACCTGAATACTGAGGAGAAACTTTGATTAAGATGTCTATCAATGTTTCCATTATGTTCTTAAATCTATTGTGCATAATCTTTGGGAACATAGTCATCATTTACTGTGTAGCAAAAATACATGAATAACAGAGTAATGAGATCAATTACCGGAAATATCCAAGCAGAAGCCTGATTGTGTCACACCTTTTTAATTTTTTCAATTCATTAATGCTATACATAAGTATTGAATAACTACCACATGCCTTTCTTCTTAATGGCTGGATATACAAGTCATAATATTTCCCATCAAAGAGCTTACATTAAAAATCAACGGAGCACTAATCTTGTACTGACAAGTAAAAGAAAGCTTCCCTGAGAAGGTACCAAAGTTGAATTATAAAGGGTGACTACAGTTGTCAGCTGAAATCAGAGGTGGGTGGAGTGGGAGGGAAAGGCATTTTCAGGCAGAAGAAAAAAATATGTATATAGAGGCAAGAGATACTACAGCGGGTTTAGGGGAACTAAGAGTGGTTCAGTAGAGTTGGACTGTAGCATGGAATGCTGAGAAGTGCCAGGAGAGGAGGCTAAAGGATCTGGATCATAAAAAACCCACATATATCATGCTCAACCCATTACTTTATCATTAGGGCAATCTGGAGCAGTTGACCTGAGACCATTATGCAGTCATCTCCTATCAGAGGAAGCATCAGTGTCTGTCCTCTAGGGTGCACTTACACACATCACAACAGGCTTCGGGGCAAGAGGTGTGTCCATCTTCTAACAGGTGATTTGAACTAATCACTAAATGTCCCACAGTTCTGCAAACCTTAGTCTCATCCATACATCTGGATCTCTCTGGCTTTCAATTATCACTAAGATCCTCATTTCTATACCAGTCACATAATCCTCACCTGGTCCAATGTCTGGTATTTGTTTCCTTCCTTTTAATAAATTAGAAAGACCTCTTATTATCTAACTTATAAACTCTTCCATATATCAATCTTAGTCCTCTGAATGTTACTTCCACATTCTTGCATAAACTGAATTATATTTACATGGAGTTTGTTTCTTCTACCTCACATCACATATCTCATGAAAGGATCCCCCTTGCTCCCTACTACCATGAGAGAGAGGAACATCAATTGGTTGACTCCCGCACATGCCTCGATAAGGGGTCAAACCTGCAACCTGGGTATGTGCCCTGATCAGGAATCAAACCTGTTACCGTTTGGTGTACAGGATGACACACCAGCCAGGGCCAACTACCGATTGCAAATCATTTGACTTTTCTCCTACAATCCCTGTCATCTTCAGCACTCTGGTTTCAACACGCTTCTCACTAACACCCTCTCCAGCTCTCTAATTCACCCATAATTGTTACTCTTTGCTGAAGTCCTTTTCTACTTTAGCATTCTATATCCTGGCCTCCCGTATCTTCAGCTCCATATGTTTATCCACCTTAGAAACCCTTTGGCATGATTACACCTGCACCCTAATCATCACCAGTAATCACACCACCTTCAACATCTCAATTTAAACATGTTTACTGTCAGACAACTGCCTACCAGTTACCTTTATGTTGGAGCAGTATTTCTCCATCATCAAACTTCCAATTCATCCACCCATACTAATCTCTCACCCTCCATAACCACTGTGTTGCATCACTTTGCATATAATTCCTCATTATAAACACTCCCTTGCAAACATCCTCAACTCTCTTGTCCCTCTTTTCCTTAAAAACACTCAACTGGTATTTTGATCAGAATGCTTTTTTGTTACAAGTGGCAGAACACAATTCAATGCATTTGAATAAACAGGAAAATATTTGTTTCTCACAATTTGGAAGTCTGAGAGTTCAGAACAGATGGATCCACAGGCATAAGAGTGAGCAACAGGCTTCTGTCTCTCAGTCTCTTTGCTCTATTTTCCTCTGTAGGAATATTAATTTCTAGACAATGAGAATGACTCCCCAGTGATACTGGACTTAATCTTTAAAATCAATGGCCTTGGAAGAAAGGAGATATCTATCATCACTTAATAAGTGAGTCTGACCTTATTTGCATGATATGCCCATCTCTGCATCAAGCCCTGTGGACATTGGTGAATTCAGTGTTTGAAGTCCTATGGGCTTAGGTTCAAAATTAATTTCTGCTTCATGCTAGATTTGTGACTTTGAGGAAATAACCTTTTAAACCTCAGTTTACTCAATGCTAAAATGAGAATAATGATAAAATAGGTGTAACGATATCTTTCTCAGAGGACTATATTGAGAGGATTAATGGATATAATCTATATACATTACTTAATATAATGTGTGCACACATTAATATTTAATGAACCATTAAATCTCATAATCTTTTTCAGTCTGAGATGGAAGAGTGCTTCAATTAATTTCTGTCATAAAATTTAATTTTCCCTATTGTTTCACTTCCATGCCAACTTATGAACTTAGAAAACCTGTAAAAGTTTTTAAAGAGTTTTTTTTCGAAGTTTTGTTGGCACTTTGATTAAGGTTTATTAAATCTGTAGTAAATTGAATGAACACTTGAGTTCTCTAAAAATAGTGCGTTAAAATTTTAAAAAAATACATTTTTATTGATTTCAGAGAGAAAGGGAGAGGGAGAGAGAGATAGAAACATCAACGATGAGAGAAAATCATTGATCAGCTGCCTCCTGCCTGCCCCCTAGTGGGGATTGAGTCCATAACCCTGGCATGTACCCTGACAGAATCAAACCATGACCTCCTGGTTCATAGGTAGAGGCTTAACCACTGAGCCACGCTGGACAGGCAAAAAGAGTGCATTTTAAAATTTTCATATCCCTTAGTAAAATTAGAAGAGCCTTTGCATGTGTGTGTGTGCATGTGTGTGTTGGTTATCCTTGAAAATGGGATCAACTTTTAAAATATTTTGAACTAATTATAGCTGACAAGAAAGCTATTGCTTTTTAGATACCTTTTTTTTTAATCTGCCACCTTCCTGAATTTTCTCAGTTCTAAGGAGTTTTCCATTGTACTCATTGCGTTATAAGGTAGATTATCTTGTGCACAGATAATTTTCTCTCTTCCATTTTACAATATAAAGCTTTTATTTTGTTTTATTTTCTTATTGATTTGAGTAGAACTACAAGGACATTTTAATAGACTGTAACTTTTATTAGTGTAGGAATTATGTTACCTTTCAACTATGTTTCTAACTTCTAGCAAAGGGCAAGAATGTAAAAATTAACCCAAATGTGCTTTTATTGAAAAGAATATATAATTACCTTCTTGAAATTATTGAGGTGATAAATTATTTTAATTAATTCTCAAAAATTGAACTATTTTTAAATTTCCAAAATAATACATATTTACTTGGGTATTTGGCTTATGTTATATAAAGGTGGTTTTAATTTGATAATATTCTATTTAGGATTTTAAAATTTTATTCAAAATTATAATTAGTTTTTGGAATTTTCATCTTGTCTCCTTTGTCAATTTTAGTATCAAGGTAATTTTAGTAACAATGATTAGGGAGGCATTCGATATTCTTCTGCATTCTAGAATAATTCAACAATATAGAAGTAATATCTTCATTGAAATTTTGATAAGACAAAACAACTTTCAGTGTGAAAGAATATTTTTGCTGGTAGTTATTTTTTTATACAATTTTTTATTATTTCTAGCCTATTTCATCTATTCCACTTTTTATTTCCTCCTAGTTAAGTTTGGTATATTTATCTAAAAATGTTCTACTTGTGAACAAATAATTTTATTATTACAGAATGATTTCTCTCATTTTGCGAAGTGTTCATTTGCGTATGTTGCACCTTTGTTCTATTTATATTTCTTATTTGTTTTGACAGAGGTGCTGTATTTTATTCTTCTTTCAAAATAGCTTTTTAAAAGTCAATTCTACTGTTTTTCTAGTACATTAATTTGTGTGCTTAAATATTCTCATTCTTTGTTTTCTTTATATTTTCAGTGATTAGCTCAGTTATCTTTTTGTTAAAATATTTTATTTGTTTAATATATTTTTATTGATTGGTTTTGGAGAGAGAGAGAGAGAGAGAGAGAGAGAGAGAGATGGAAGGAAAGAGAGAGAGAAACATCGATTTGTTGTTCCACTTATTTATGCATCCATTGATTGTTTCTTTTATGTGCACTGACCGAGGATTGAACCTACAAGCTTGGCATATTGGGATGATGCTCTAACCAACTAAGGTACTGGGCTAGGGGAAAATATTTTAAATCTTGTATACATTTTTATCAGGTTAGTAATTTAGCTGCATTTCTTAATTTGTACATATTCTAATATTTGGCTTTATTTTTCTTGACCTAAGATATATATAAATATAGATAGATATAGATATATAGATATATAGATAGACTATATCACATTTTAAATTATATACAGATTTTGTTTAGGCATTTAAAAATGCATGTTAATTTTCTGGTCAAGTAGTAAACTGAACTATGATGACAAAAACTATAAATGGGCCTAATTAATATACTACTAGCTATGTATATATGCATATGCAAGTGAAGATTTTGGTAAATCTTTGTACATGTAATTGTTTTGTGGGTTTATTTTTACCCTTCCTAACTCATTGCTTACTCTAAATCCTGGGCATGGGGGTGGGGAATACAGCAATTAGATGGTGTGAATAAAAATTTGCTCTAAGTGAGTATTTATTTGTGTGTGTTTTTTATAAATACATTTTTATTGATTTCAGAGAGGAAAGGAGAGGGAGAGAGAGATAGAAACATCAATGATGAGAGAGAATCATTGATCGGTTTCCTCCTGCACATCCCATACTGGGGATCGAGCCCACGACCCAGGCATGTGCCCTTGACCGGAATCGAACCTTCAGTCTGCAGGCCAACGCCCTATCCATTGAGCCAAACCAGCTAGGGCCATTTATTTGGTTTTAACTGACCCATGACCATATTTCTTTTGTATAAGCAGATTGACTCCCAAAAGGGATTCATCCATATTGGGTTTGGTCATATAGATTAGAATTTTAAAATCTCTTAATAACAAAAGAGGGATACAAGAGTAATTTCATCTGCTGCTTTTCAGATAAATTGTATTTCAAAAACACACACTGAGGCATTGCTGATAGATCCTTAGGAAAACATATTCATATATAACTTCCAATCACATTGAGCCACATTTGAAAGATTATTCAAGGTCAACCCTGGCATAAGCTAATGTTATACTATCTAATTTGGAAATTTTTTAGTCTTTGATTAATAGGCATGTGTTTTCTTTGTAATACTAGAGGCCCAGTGCACAGATTCGTGCACATTGAAAGGAAATTAATTAGAAGGTGGTCTGTGGGGCAGGACTGGGTGAGATGGGCCAGACATGCCCTGGAGCCAACTTCCCCTGGTCCCTCCTTGGCCTGCCATAACTGGGGCGGTGCCGGGGCTCAAAGGGCATCTGCAGAGTGAATGGGATCCCTTCGGTAGGTGGAGTCCCTCGGCCTGGCCTATGGGGATCGGGCTGAAACTGGAAGACCAACATCCCCCGAGGGGTCCTGGAGTGTGAGAGGGCACTCTGCAAAATTGCTGTCGCTTGGCAGCTCCTGCATTGAGCGTCTGCCTCCTGGTTGTCATTGCGCATCATAGCTACTGGTTGGAGCATCTGCCCCCAGGTGGTCATTGCAGGTCATAGCTACTGGTCGAACGGTCGGATGGTCACTTATGCTTTTATATATATATATAGATTGCCAGTGCACGTCATATGTGTTGGTTGGTCGGACGGACGGTCAGTCACTTAGCCTTTTATATATAGATAATTTTGTGAATGTTAAAACAAATTATAACTAAATTTGGTTGATTTAGTAGCCTGGTAGAAAGCGTTTACATTTTTTCTTCTCATTTATTGTGTTTCTTTCTTTAATTTATAAAAATTCTTTTGCTTACTAATTTAAGCATTCCTTCTTAATGATGATTCCCCTTAATTGGGAACTAATGAGAATGGACTACAACAATTTGATCCCTGCTATCCTGATTTAAAGGCACATCAATTTCTTCTTTTCCCCATTCATTCCACATACCCTTGTTGACTACACCTCAGTGCTAGATACCACCTTAGAGAAGGGGCATATCCATGGTGAGCAAAACAAAGTTCCTGCTTTCAGTCTAATAGGGAAAATAGAAAATGTTACAATGTGAAAGTTACAATTATGACACATGTGACATGAAATACCTGTTGAATGTGAACATACAATGAATGGACTTGGAGGCCAAGGGAAGGATTACAAGAGGGAATGGATCTTCTGCTGAAATTGCAAGTTGAGTAGGGGATTCACTAGGAAAAGTTAGAAGAAAGTCTCTCTAAGCAGGGAGAGGAGCATATATGTATATGCCCTGAGATGGGATGAAACAGGTAATATATAAAGAAATGAGGGCCAGTGTGGTTTGGATACTGAAATGCAGTCGAGGAGTTGAAAGAGGCTGGAGAGGGAGAAGAAGGTGTCTGTCCTCTGCAGGGTCTTATTTTATATGATAAGATTTGTTTTGTATTCTAAATGCCACATGAGACCAAACAAGTGCTTTCAATGGGTGGTGTGACCTGATTGAAATTTATTACTTCATTTAACAAATATTCACCAAGTTCTGTTATCTGTCAGACATTGCTCTAGGCAAGGGACATACAGCACAGTCTAAAACAGATGAAAAGATGTCCTTGTGCAACTAATAATGTGATGGAGTGTTTTTAATAGGTCAGAGAAGTCCTCACAGAGGAAGTGACGTGAAAGCGAAAATATGAAGAAAGTGAGGAGACCCAGGAGATAAGAAAAGATGCAAAAAGCCCTATGAATGCAAGGCCAGCAGATAAAAGATTGTAGTTGTCCTGAGCCTGGACAATCTGCCACTCAGGGAAGATTGATACATATATATGCTCAAGTACACATGTCTGCACACACATGCACACAGTGTCTGTGCGCGTATAAATCACAGTAATTTAAGCATTGGATATAGATAAAATAGGATACAGAGATAACATAGAATGAGAAGAGAAACAGTAAGGCAAGATTTTATTGCTGAATGGAGAAAGATGTGGATCTGAAGAGGAGAGAAAAACCCTCAAGTATGTTGAGTGACAGAATTCAAACAACAGAATTCAAAGATAGTGGTTACATCATTAAATGCTGCTGAGAGGTATGGATAGAATTTCATCACATGTTGGGTTTAATGACTCCAGGGTTACTAAATCTTGATTTGATGGAGTAACAAGCTAAGTTCATTGCAATGGAATACATAGAATGGAGAGGGTGAGAACAGATAAATTTTTGAAAAAGTTTCAAAAATCTGAAAAGAAGAGAATAAAATAGTGTTCGAAGTTTATATATAAGTGGGAGAGACTGCTGTAGCATGTAGATTAGATCTAATTGAGAAGGGGAGGTTGAATATACAAATGAAAGAAAGGAACATTAATAATACTTTAATGGGTAACTTGAACATGACAAATACTACAAATTTTTTTTGTGGAGGCAGAAATCATCAGAGTAATCAATTTGTTTAATGTTATCACTTTAAGCATGTTTTCTGGATCAACTAACCTCTATTTAACTAATGGTGTAGCTTTTTAAGGAAAAGAGAACATACCTTTATTTTTCTCTTAGTTGAGTATTTGACTTCAATGATTCACTGCCTCAATCTCCTTCACCAAAGAGAAATTAAATTTACATATTACACACCTTCACAACGCATGACAGTTTATAAATAGCTAAATTTTAGGAGCTAATATTAAGTACCTGAATGGAATTAAATAGACCATTAATCTCTTTCTTACTTCTGGGTTATTTATCAACTTTATGTCAAGGGACAAGGAAAAATTATCCAAACATTGTTTAGTACAATCATCATTAATTAGTTAACACTTATCTAGAAGGGTTTTTAACCTTTTGCTCCTCCAAGGATTATTCTAATGTCAGAGTATAATATAAATATCTATAGCAACCCTTAACTCTTCCAGCCTTAACATTTATCATAAGTCAGTTAGCTAATAGAAGCAAGGAGGTGAAGGGCTGGCTGTGAAACAACAGAATAGCAGCAGAAAAGGAACAGAGCTCCTAGGGAAATCCTTCCTAATGCTTCTTTTATAGTCTTTTAATTTTTGACATGTTTAATGACCCATCCTTTTTACTCTCTTTTCTTGGAACTCTTTGTTGATACGCAGTTAATATATTTTGATGAAGGGCAAATTAGCCTAGTCTCTTATTAAGATTTTACAACTTTTCAGAATAGTATCTACTCTTAAAAGAGGACTCCAAGGCACACGCTCTTGTAGAGAGTAATAAATTCTGGCCAAATGGTGATATTAAGGACCTAATCAACATGGGTGTTCTTTACTTGCACAAACAACTGTGAATGACAAGGGATTTGAAAATGGTCTTCTCCCATCTAATATAACTTTCAAATTGATTTTCCTTTTAATAATGTTTTCCTGGCTGATCGATATGAATCCCTTTTCTTCAGCAAAGTAAACTACCCAGGATTCACTGAAGAATCAAATAACACCTTATTAATCATTCCGGGAAATGTTGCAGGCTTAAGCAATTTTGGATATAGATGTTGAACCTATTACTTGCTATAAGCAAACTTTAAACTTCAGCTAAGGCCCCAGGAGTCATCTTGAGGAGCTGAAAGGGTGGTTTAGCTGCATGTGCACAGAAATGATGATTTGCTACCCATCACCAAGGGAAAGCTCCAGACAGAGTAGAATCTGAGTAAACAAGACACTTGTAATTTACCATCACTGTCTGGTTAGTTTTAGAGTAGGTACATTTCCCTTTATGGTGTATTGTTGCCTAAGACTTTTTTTTTTTTCCTACTGTAAAGCCTCATGTCAAAACAAGTGATTGTGAAGGGTTGGAGGCCTTTGATAAATTACCTGCAACTCTGGCAGTTTGAACTGTATAGTGATTTTTTTTCCATTCCTCTTTTAACATTTTTATTTATTCCTTAAAAAAACAAAACAAAAACCCAACCTTTGAAATAGCTCTTATTTGTTTTTTACCCCTTTATAGTTTCAGTGATTTCGCTTACTTCTGAGAATAAGCTGGCACATCTTCAGAAATTGTCTTATTAAAATATCACTGATGGAGTTTCATTAAATGTTTGCATTGTATAATTTTCAGGTGTGCAACATTATCATTTGACATTTGTACGCAGTGCAATGTGATCACCACCCAGTCTAGCTGCTCTCTATTACCATGCAATTGACATTCTTCTCCCCATTGTTTACCTCCAACCCTCTTCCCCTTTCATTACCATCTATCTGTTCTCTGTATGTCTGAGTTTGTTTTTGTTTGTTCATTTTTTAAAATTCCATCTATGAGTGAAATCATTTGTTCTTTCTCCTTCTGACTTATTTAACTTACTGTTGTATACTCAATTTCTATCCACGCTGTCTCAACTGGCAAGATTTCTATCTTTATTTTGCTGAATAGTATTCCACTGTGTGTATATATGTATCACATATTTCTTTTATCCATTAATTTTTTGAACAATCTCCACAGTAGCTGTACCAATTTATAATCCCACTAACAGTGTATTAAGAAGAAGCACAAAGCTGGAGGTGTCACACTCCCTGACTCAAACTGTTCTACAAATTATGGTAATCAAAACAGTATGGTATTGGGGGAAAAATCAGACACACAGGCCAATTGAGAGCCCCAGAAAAAAATTCACACATATGTGGACAATTTATTTACAACAAAGGAGCCTAAAATATACAATGGAGAAGGGACAGTCTCTTCAATAAATGGTGTTAGTAAAACCAGATCGCCACATGCAAAATGAAACTAGACTAATATCTTACCCCATACACAAAAATTTACTCAAAATGGATTAAAGTTTTGACTGTAAGACCTGAAATCATAAAATTCCCATGAGAAAACAGAGGTAGGCTCCTTGACATTGGTCATTAACTTTTAAATTTTTTAATTACTATGACTAGTGAAATGTATACATCTGTTTTACTGAGGATTTTCTACTATAGAGTTATAATAATACCTCCGTGTTAGAGCAATCATGGGGATCTTTTCTAAGACTTTGTATATGTTGGAAGTTAATTGTCTTAGGAGGCCATATTGTAGCTAAACAAATGACTTTTATGTTTGAGTATAGATGATTTACCACTTTTCGGTTGTTCTTTAGTAAGCATCTTATGAAAACATTAACTTGTATTTTTCTTTGAGTTTAAAATTCAACACATGCCTACTATATAAAACTTGAACTACAGATGTTCCCTGGCTTACAGTGGTTTGACTTACGATTTTTTGGCTTTATGATGTTGCAAAATGGATACTAATTAAGTAGAAACCATACTTTGAATTTAGAATTTTAATCTTTTCCAGTGCTTGGGGTTAGATACTATATGTTGCTGAGCAGCGGCAGCAAGCCTCAGCTCCCTGTCAACCACGTGATTATGAGGGTGAACAACTGATACTCGTCTATGCTGTGTTGCCACAGGTTTTTTTGTATATTTTGTTTTGTGTTTTCACTTCTCATCATATCTACAAACCCCCCATCTGTGTGTCTGCTGCTTCTGGTGAGAACCGGAAGGCAATTACTCTTGAGATGAAACTCAAGATAGCTGCCCAGCATGAAGTTGGCAAACCCTAAATACATAAACTGCATGAGATATTCAACACTATTACAATTATTGGCTATTTAGAATTGTGTTAGATGATTTTGCTCAACTGTAGGCTAATATACTTGTTCTGAGCATGTTTAAGGTAGAGTATCCTAAGTTATGATATTTGGTAGGATAAGTGTATTATATGCATTTACTTACAGTATTTACAGTGATTTTATCTGTCTGTAATCGTATCATAAGTGGAGAAACATCTAATAATCAAAACATATTATCCCACTAATAGAGGGACTACTCTTTTGATATATTTTGTTTAGTATTTTATATTAAAAATATTTGTACATATACATCTATAATAATAAAAGCATAATATGCTAATTAGACTATACAGCTGAATGACCTTCTGGACATCATTCCGGATGTCCTTCCAGACAAAGCTGTGGTCAGAGGCAGTTAGGGGCAATCAGGCAGGCAGGCGAGCAGTTAGGGGCTATTAGGCAGGCAGGCATTGTGGTTAGGAGCCAGCAGTCCCAGAGGGATGTCCATCTACATTCCCAGAGGGGTCCAGGATTGCAAGAGGCTGCAGGCTAGGCTGAGGGGACCCCCCCCTATTTCATGCACTGGACCTCTAGTTTATACATAATTAAGAACTAAAGAACACACTTAAGAATATAGCAGTATGGCCCTGGCTGGCATTAACCTACACACCAAAGGGTCACTGGTTCTATTCCTGGGCAAAGGCATGTACTTGGGTTGCAGGTTCACTCCCTGCCTCTGTTCCAGGCTCTTGCAGGAGGCAACCAATCTCTTGCATTGATCTCTCTCTCTCTCTCTCTCTCTCTCTCTCTCTCTTACACTTCTTTTCTCTTCCTCCTTCCCTTCCTCCCTTCTAATCTCTCTGAAAAAGCAATGGAAAAAAAATCCTCAGGTAAAGATTAACAAAACAAACAAACTCCACAGCTGTGTGATACATTGTTATTTAACTGGATTATTATTTCTTCATTTTCAACTGTTGACTATTTAGGATTTTCTACAATTTTTATTTTCTCCATTTTTATTATGTTGTAGTTAATACATATAAAATATATAATCTATACTAATAAAAGGGTAATATGCTAATTAGACCAGGTAGACCCGACATCTTCTGGACGACCTTCCAGACATCCTTACGGTCAAAGCCACGGTGGTGGGGGCCAAGGCAGAGGCAGTTATTGGCGATCAGGCAAACAGGTAGAATGGTTAGGGGTGATCAGGCCAGCAGGGGAGAGCAGTTGGGGTAATCAGGCGAACAGAGGAGAGCAATTAGGGGCAATTAGGCTGGCAGGGGAGAGCGGTTAGGGGTGATCAGGCTGGCAGGGGACCAGTTAGGGGCACCGGGCAGGTAGGCAGAGGCAGTTAGGGGTGATCAGGCAGGCAGGCAGAGGGGTTTGGGGCGATCAGGCAGGCAGGCAGAGGCAGTTAGGGGTGATCAGGTGGGAGGCAGAGTGGTTTAGGGCAATCATGCAGGCAGGCAGGTGAGTGGTTAAGAGCCAGAAGTCCCAGATTGCAAGAGGGATGTCTGAGGGGTCCCAGATTGGAGAGGGTCAGGCCAGCTGAGGAACCTCCACCCTGCCCCCCCCCCCCCCCGTGCATGAATTTTGTGCACCGGGCCTCTAGTGTGTATATATATGTGTGTGTAAAGGGTAATACTAAAACAAATATTAGTGTGCTTACCATGTGAGTTAAAAAATAGAATAATGCTAATTTCTTTTCAACTGAAATCCACTCAACCACTTCTAATTATTGCTACACTTTATCCTTTAAAATTTTTTATTTTACTTTTATCACACATGAATTCATTCTTACAAATACATTTTTTATTTTGCATGTTTTTAAAATTTCAATGATTGCAATAATATTTCATATATTCGCTGATGTTTTTTCACTGAACAATATGTTTGGGAGATGCACCATATTGACATGTGTACTTATAGTTGTTTTATTTTAATAGCTACATTTTATTTCGGTGTTTGAAGAAATTCATATTTAGTTTTACTCCTTTTGCTGGAAAATTATGTGACTTTAATTTTTTTGCTGTCACAAACAATGTTGTAAGTATATATCTCCTGGTGCATGTGTGTAAATTATCTCTTGGGTTTGCCTCTTGGGTAAATAGTAGCAGCAAACCTCTGGGTCATCAGGAATACATATTTACAACTTGATTTTATGCTGCAGTATTTCATTCAGTGGCTGTATCATTTTACACTTTTACCAGCAATGGATAAGAGTTCATGTTACTTCACATCTTTGTTAATAATAATTATTTTAGACTATTTAACTTTTACCAGGCCAGTGGATGTAAAGCTGTATCTCAGGGTGGTTTTAATTTGTATTTCCTTGTTCATTTATGAGAGTGAGCTTCTTTTCAGATGTTTACTAGCCATTCTTTTTCTTGATTTGCTCATGAATTTTGCTCTTTTCTTTTTAAATAATTTAAAAAATATATTTTTATTGATTTCAGAGAAGAAGGGAGAAGGAGATAGAGATAGAAACATCAATGATGAGGGAGACTCATTGATTGGCTGCCTCCTGCACACCCCACACTGGGGATTGAGCCTGCAACCTGGGTATATGTCGTGATTGGGAATGAAACTGTGACCTCTTGGTTCATAGATCAATTCTCAACCACTGAGTCACACCGGCTGGGCATATGTTTTCTTTTTCTTGTTGATTTTTGAGAACTCATTATATTGTATATTCTCTATATATTATACATGTTGCAAATATTTAATATTTATAATTTGTCTTTCAATGTTGAGATATCTTCAAAACATAGAAACTTCACATTTCATTTAGTCATATGTGCCTCTTTTTCAGTTTAATGTGTGTGTTTTTTGATTTTATGACCTACCAAAGATCACAAAAATTGTCATTTGCTTTTATGTTAATGTTTTGAATGTTTTCTTGGAATCCATTTGAATTGATTGCTATATTTGGTTTGAGATGGATATCCCTATTTAGTTGTTTCCCATATAGATAACCACTTGTTCTATTGCTGCTGTAACAAATATTACAAACTAACTGGATTAAAATAACACAAATTTATCATTTTACTGTTCTATAAGTGAGAAGTCAGACATGTGTTTCTTTGGATTAAAACCAAGTTGTCTCCCTGGCCAGTGTGTTTCAGTGTTTAGAGCATCTGCCTGGACACTGAAGGGTCTCATATTCAATTTCCAATTAAAGGCACATGCCTGGTTTGCATGTTCCATCTCTGGCCCTGTTGGGATGAGTGTGGGAGAAAACCCGTCAGTGTGCCTCTCCCACATCCATGTTTCTCTCTCTCTCTCTCCCCCCGCAACCTCCTCCCTTCCACTTTCTCTAAAAATCAATGGGGAAAATATTCTCAGATGAGGATTAACTGAAAGTAATAATAATAATAGCCTTCTTATAGAAAGCAATCTATGTTATCTCATTGTTATTTATTCACACCTTTGTATTATTGGGTATAGGAAGGATTATTAAAGGTAGTTTTGCTCAGTTTTGTGTACCTCCCCCCCTTTGGTAGCATGCGGCTTTTGCATACTCCAGGTACTGAATATTTGATAAATGCTCTTTAGTCCTATATATAGGTTAGATTTTATATATCTAATAAAGTTGATGTTTCTATGGCTAAACACAAAATTGTGTCTACTCCAGTAAATCTCTGAAATGAGTGAAAATAGTGTGGAGGAAATTATCTACCAGGGGTTTTTCTGACTTCACTGTGTGTTTGTTTGGTTAAGAACACTATCTAAGGTGAGTTCCCTGGAGCGCATTGGGTAAGTAAACACACCAAGTGGAGCCAGTGCTGGGAAAAGTGTGCCAACTAGAGAGAGCTGGAAAGGGATAGAGTTAATTTACCATTTGCTTCAGTGAAGGATGATCCACAAGTTCCACAAAGTTTCAGTAGTCTCAAAGGACAGGTCATTGACAGATTTATGTTAGACGTTTCTTCCTTTTCTAACACCTCTGCAAAACAAAACAATTTATTAAACCCAGCAGTCCCATTATTCTGGAGGTTTATAAGGTTAGAATATCTGGAGTTTTGTGAACAGTGTAGCATGAGGTGGGGTACGTGTTTACAGCACCTATGAACACATAGAGACTGAAGCTTGAGGCCTGATGACCCGGAGGTAGAAGATAAGAGCAGATAAAACATTTTGTTAGTTTTTTTTTTTTCAATTTCAAGAAGAAAAGAACTTATGTCTAAATTTGTTAGATATATATTTTTTATAAGTTGGATAGTGGTTCTTACCCTTGGTTAGAAATTAGAATCACCTGGAGAGCTCTAAAAAATATGCTCAGCCCCACTCCAAATCAATTGAATCATCTGTGGTGGTGGCCCCACGGGTGCCAGGGTTGAGAACCATTGTTAGGCCAGAGATTTTCTCTGTGGCAGTCAGTTAGGGTAGTGATAGCTGTAGGTTATGCACATTACAGAATGGCAATTGAAAATGGCTTAGCTGATCTCCAAAGAGCTGAAAATCTTAAACCTGCTAATTAATTTACAGTGACTAAATTCATGCAAATGTCTAAAGTTATGTCCATACACCTATTTCAAGGGTCACATAAAACTTACATATACAGGTTACTTACACACACACACACACACACACACACACACGTACACATACCTCCAGAGTCACATAGATTCACCATTCTTGAAGACAGCAGTAAACTTGATAGTGCAAACTGCTGAACTGTTATCTGCCTAATATTTATTGCAGCTATGCATCTTGATAATTATAGATCAACCAATGTTGTTGGGTAGATGATGCATCATGGAAGACTAGACTCAGTGAATTCAATTTAATACAGATTTACTGCTTATTACTATATTTTTTTGCTGGAAGATTCATAAACTTTTATCTCCAAATATTACAAAAACATGGTGCACATTGTGTAGGAAGGGCTCAGTAGGTTTCTGTCTTTTTTAAAAAATGAATTCACCATTTGACATACAGGACTGATAGCTTTCAGTGACTATATACTTGATCTTATAATCTCATTTATGTTGGCCAATAAATATTGAAATATTTTCAGGGTCCCAAAGATTAGTATTTGCCTTCTTACGTCTGAAATGTCATTATTTTTCACCATTAATAAAAGCTTAGACTTTAAAGGTAACGGAATAATAAAACCAGAAGCATTAAACTGAGCAAGAAGAATGATGAAAAATAATTTGAGACATTCTTAAAATACATATTTACAAGCACAGGGCTATGGTATGTTTTGAAGCAAAAATAGAAATGGATTACTAAATGTCTGCATAAAATTATCAAAACATGAACCCCCAAGTATATTTCCTTAAAACAGTAATGCTTTACACATTGCAGAAACTTATTTACCAACCAGAGGCCTGGTGCACAAAATTCGTGCACGGGTGTGTGTGTGTGTGTGTGTGTGTGTGTGTCCCTTAGCCTAGCCTGCACCCTCTCTAATCTGACACCCCTCCAGGGATGTCCAACTGCCCATTTAGGCCTGATCCCACCAGGCAGTCAGACATCCCTCTCACAATCCAGGACTGCTGGCTCCCAACTGCTCACCTGCCTGCCTGCATGATTTCCCCTAACCTCTTCTACCTGCCAGCCTGATCACCCCCTAACCATTCTCCTGCCAGCCTGATTGACGCCTAACTGCTCCCCTGTCAGCCCGATTGCCCTAATTGCCCTTCTCTGTTGGCCAGGTCAGCCCTAATTGCCCTCCCCTGCCAGCCTGGTCACCCCTAACTGCCCTCCCTTGCCAGCCTGGTTTCCCCCAACTGCCCTCCCCTGCTGGCCTGGTCGTCCCTAACTGCCCTCCCCTCCAGGCCTGGTCCCCCCAACTTCCCTCCCTCACAGGCCTGGTTGCCCCAAACTGCCCTCCCCTGCAGGCCTGATCCCCCCCAACTGCCCTCCCCTGCTGGTCCAGTCACCTCTAACTGCTCTCCCTTGCAGGCCTGGTCCTTCCAACTGCCCTCCCCTGCAGGCCTAGGTCCCCTGCTGGCCTGATCGCCCATAACTGCCCTCCCCTGCTGGCCATCTTGTGGCAGCCATTTTGTGTCCACATGGGAGTGGCCATCTTGTGTGTTGAAGTGATGGTCAATTTGCATATTACTCTTTTATTAGATAGGATTGCATTCAGTAGCAAAGAACTCTAAGACTCAAAACTGAGATTAACTATAGTCCCTAGGATAGAAGATGATTAAAGCTCTGATTTAGGAAGAAGGTGTCTCAGCCTTAATTAGCTAAGTAGTGGAAATCAGAATGCAGATCTTCTACCCTCTAATGACATAGTCCTGCCTTCTGAGTCCAGGCTTCTTTCTTTAAAAAAGCTTTCTCTCTCACTTGTCCTCTGGCTCTATTTCTTGCATTTATTCCAACTTTTGCTTATATTGTTCTAAACATAAAAAATATGGAAGTTTAAGAAATACTGTTTCTATCTTAAAAAGTGAAGAATTTTAATGTTTTTGTATTTTCCTTCGGAATTTACTGATAATTTTAATCAATTTCATTATTTAAAAATTTGCTACAAGATTTGCTTCTGCATTTTGTTAAATATTTTAAATTCTATGCATTTTTATATCCTATGCATTTAACTTACATATTTCACTTATGGCTATCCCATGCTTTTCCAAAAATTTTTAAGTCATCTTCTGAAATTACTTAAGTTATTAGGTCACAGTAAAATTTACCCTAATAAGGTATAAATGTAAAATGTTAGGAAAAAAAAGAGAAAAGTACAAAATGGAACTGGCAATTTATCATAACACATAATCAAATATTTTTCATATGGATGGACTTCCAGTATAGGGATGTGTGCATGAGCCTGGGGGTAGGTATGCTTGAGTTTACATTCTGAGTAGGCAGCCTCTCATCTCTGCTGCACATTTTAGAGTTTCCCTGAGTAACTGCCTGGTAATTTTAGGTAAGAATTCACCTCCTGAGTGATATTTGTGATGTTTCCAATTGAAGAGTTTTTTAAAAATTAAAATATAACAGATAATACAAATTACACTAACTTCAGGTGTACAACATAATCATTTAACATTTATATGCCTTATTAAATGATCAACATGCTGAATCTAGTAACTATCTGTCATCATACAAAGTTGTTACCTTATTATTATTATTATTTTAAATACTAGAGGCCTGGTGCATGAAATTCATACACAGAGGGGGGTTCCCTCAGACCAGCCTGCACCCTCTCCAATTGGGGACCCTTTGGTGGGTGTCCAACTGTAGGATTGGGCCTAAACTGGCAGTCAGACATTCCTCTCACAATCTGGGACTTCTGGCTCCTAACTGCTCACCTACCTGCCTGCCCGATTGCCCCTAACTGTCTCTGCCTGCCTGTCTGATCATCCCTAACTGCCCTCCCCTGCTGGCCTGGTTGCCCCCAACTTCCCTACCCTGCTGGCCTGATCTCACCCCCAATGTCCTTCCCCTGCTGACCTGATCTCATTCCCAACTGCCCTCCCCTCCCGGCCTTGTTGCCCCCAAATGCCCTCCCCTGCTGGCCTGATCTCTCCCCCAAAGGCCCGCCTCTGCTGGCTAATTTGGTTCTGATTGGTCGGTTTCTATGCCAGTCAGTGTCAGAAGCTCCACCTCCTAGGCAGCCATTGGCTCCCCACAGCACCCAGATTTGCTTCTGATTGGTCTGTTTCAATGCCAGTCAGTGTCTTTGGGCCTATCAATGGGACCTGACCAGAAAGGTGAGGCTTGGAGAGAAATGGAGGTGTGGCTGCTGGCCAGACTGGGAGAGAAAGAGAGAGGCAAGTGCTGATCAAAAGCTGCCTCAGGGGCAATGGATCGTTCCCTGCTTCTCTCTCCAGGCCTTGCTCTGGCCCTGATTTGCAGCCCCCTCATCAGTCAGTGCTGGGACACCGCATCTATAGAGAAGCAGTCAGCACTGGGTTGCCCTGGCAACTCCCCTCCCCTGCCAGGGCAACCCACCACTGACTGCAGGACTGCCGGTTGGCCGAGCCTCAGTCATTACTGCTCATTACGACCTAGGGTTTTTATATATTAGGATATTTTTATTGATTCCAGAGAGTAAGGGGGAGGGAGAGAGAGCTAGAAACATCAATGATGAGAGAGAATCATTGATCAGCTACTTCCTTCACACCCCCTACTGGGGATGGAGCCCACAACCCAGGCATGTGTCCTTAACTGGAATCGAACCCTGGACACTTCAGTTCGCAGGTTGATGCTCTATCCACTGAGCTAAACTGGCTAGGGCTTGTTACCTTATTATTGACTATATTTCCTATGCTGTACATAACATCTCTGTGACTTACTTATTTTATAACTGGAAGTTTTTGCCTCTTAAGCTACTATGAAAAACAGTATGGAAGTTTCTCAAAAAATTAAGGATGGAACTACCATTTGTATTCTGGGTATTTATCTCAAGAAAATGAAAACACTAATTCAAAAACATATGCACCCCATGTTTATTGCAGCATTATTTACCATGGCCAAGATATGGAAGCAAACCTAGGTGTTCCTATAGATGAATGAAAAAAGATGTGGTATTTATTTATATGTATAGATATACATAATCTTCTATGTCTGCATATCCTATATAATAAAGAGGTAATATGCAAATTTATATATATATAAAATGGAATATTACTCAGCCATAAAAAAGAATAAAATCTTGCCTTTTGCAATATGGGTGAACCTAGAGGGTATTATGCTAACACAGACAGTGAAAGATAAATACCATATGATTTCACTTCTATATGTAATCTAAAAAAATAAAATAAAATAAAACAGATGAACAAACAAAACAGAAACAGACTCATAGATACAAAGAACAAACTGATGGTTGCCAATGGGAGCAGGGTAGTGGCATGGTTGAAAAGGTTGAAGTTAACTAAGAGGTGCAAACTTCCAGTTTTTATTCTATTATGTAATGAACTAGAGGCCCAGTGCACGAAATTGTATTCTATTATGTAATGAACTAGAGTCCCTCAGCCCAGCCTGCACCCTCTCCAATCTGGGACCTACTGGGATTGGACCTAAACAGGCAGTCGGACATCCCTCTCACAATCCAGGACTGCTGGCTCCCAACTGCTTGCCTGCCTACCTTCCTGATTGCCCCTAACCACTTCTGTCTGCCAGCCTGATCACCCCCTAACCACTCCCCTGCCAGCCGGATTGATGCCTAACTGCTCCCCTGCCAGCCTGTTTGCCCCTAACTGCCTTCCCCTTCAGGCCTGGTCATCCCTAAGTGCCCTCCCCTGCAGGCCTGGTCACTTAACTGCCCTCCCCTGCAGGCCTGGTCCCCCCCAACTGCCCTTCCCTGCAGGCCCAGTCACTTCCAACTTCCCTCCTCTGCCGGCCTGGTCACCCCACCAGTGCATGAATCTGTGCACCGGGCCTCTAGTAGACTCATAAAGTCTAGGTTTAGTCAATATTCACATTATCTCCCAAACAAATCAATATACTGAGTATATTAAATAGGTTTTTTTTGTAGTCCACTTACATTCGCTTTGGAAAATTATTTCCAACTTCTTATGAAAAACATTTTTTTTTGTATTTGGTACCTATCTAAGTTTTAAAATAGTTTTTATTGATTAAGTTGCTTTCAGTTTTTGTATCTTATTATTTCCTTCCAGAAGTTTTTTTCTCTTTGGTGGGATATAGTTTTATTGAGGAATAGTTTAGTGCATGTTCCATATTTCAAGTACTCAGAAGTCTGCAGATGCCTTTCCTGAGCCCATATCTCTTGAAGGAATGTTGGACTTTTAGATATTGCTAGATTTAAATTGTTTTCACACAGCATTTTAAAGATATTGTTTCTATCATTCTATTTAATTTTGCAAATTATAAGATTGAAGTAGTGTATTGTCTTCATTTTAGGATAATCTATCATTTCTATTTGAATCCTTTTAGTTTTTCTTTCTTACCCTCATTGTTTTCAAGTTTTATCTGAATTAATTATTATGCCATCTTATTTTGTTTTAATCTTTTTCATTATACAGTGGACTTTATCAAGTGGATAACTAGGACTTCCCTTTTTCCCCCTCTCCTAGTTTTGGAAAATTCTCAGGCATTATCTCTTCAAATATAGATTAATTTAATTCTCACTTACATTATCTCTTTTCTCCCTCTTTCTGGAGTTGCTAAGAGATTTTGGAAACTTCTGAATCTGCATTCTCTATTTTCTTCTTTAGTTACTTATTGAGCTTTTATTAAAAACACTTATATTTTTATTTTTAATCATTTCTATTACTATTAGATTTTTGTTGCATTACCTTCAATGTTTATTTTAGGTAAATATTTTCCTCCTTTCTCTGAGGATATGACATTACTTATTTTAATTGACTTACTAATTCATTTTTTTAATCTAAGTTTTTTTTTAATATATAAAATTTATTGATTCTTTTTTATAGTGTTGGTCTTTCTCAGATAATTGACCTCACAAATGGCATTGGCTTTGGGGCTTGACCACGTGAGCTGAGGCTGTTGTTCAGAACAGATGCAGGTGCTAAGCCCAGGCACAGCAGTGGAGAGTGAGGTGCCTTCAGGAAGAGGTTTTACCTGAGGAAGCTTCCCAGTGCTTCCTGTGTTGAAGTTTATTGCTGGGGCCCTGTCTCTTTCTTTTCCTTAGAATTACGTCTAGTGACCTTCTTAATTTTTTTTAGGGTGTATATACATTCATTAAAAAAACAACTATTTTTTCTAAAGGTTTGATGCAGGAGGGGAAGAATCCAGCATGTGGTTAGTTTTCTTGTAAGGTGAAGGTATAGTTACTATATTCATGGTAACATCGGCCTAATGCATACTTAGTTATGTAGTAAACTTTTTTATTGTATTGCTTGAATTATGATAGAAGCTAACCATCTCTTTTAGGAATTTTTAAAAATCCATATTTAGGCAGATTTAAAAAACATTTCAAATCCACTTGAGGTTTAGTCATTGTATTATCTCTACAATAATTTGAATGTTTCTCTCCCAAGCATGTATTTTGTGATGGTTTGTCCAAGGTATTATTGATGTTTAAACAATCAAAATAATTTTAAAAATTATTGGTGCTTTGTGTGTTTTTGAATAAAATGATTTAATTATTTTTACACTTCTTTATTCTTTCTAAAATTGAGCTATTATTGTCTATTGGGGTTATAGGCAGGACCTCAGTTCTTCTTGTTGATACAGAAAAGATTTAAAGGTCAAGGAAAATGAAAGTAAAGCAAAGTGGGATTATTGAAGATACACTCCAAGGGAGGAGCAGGCCAATCAAGAGAGACAATGGCCCTGAACTCCTGGGTTATGGGGTTTAAATGAGGGATTTTCTGGATGGAGACTTTCATTTGCATTCAGGGATGATTGACAGAAAAGGGTTATATAACTATATTCCTCTGCACATGCTCTTACCCATCATGCATATAGAAAAACTGCCCTGACCTGTTTGGCTCAGTGGATAGAGCGTCAGACTGCGGACTGAAGGGTCCCGGGTTTGATTCCAGTTGTGGGCATGTGCCTTGGTTGCAGGTACATCCCCAGTAAGGGGTGTGCAGGAGGCAGCTGATCGATTTTCTCTCTCATCGATGTTTCTAACTCTCCCTCTTCCTTCCTCTCTGTAAAAAAAAAAAAAAAATCAATAAAATATATTTAAAAAAAACAAAGAAAAAAGAAACCCATGGTGGGGGGGGGAGGGGTGGCAAGGGTCAAAACTGCAATGCAAATTTTATTATAATTAGTCCAGGACCCTAGTAAGGTCACTTAGAGGTCATGGGCCAAGAATCTGGTGGTTCCGAACCTGCCTGCTGGAGGTGTTCTAGCTGCTGGATTGCCCATAGGGCAGGGGTCTGAAGGTAATCTTGGTCTGACCCCTGTCAGGATCCCAGGGCAGGCCCATCCCAGCCGCTCATGTCAAACTTCCTACCTAACACTATAAGTTTATTATGTTGCCAGTTTTGAAATATATTCTTTTTATTTATAGATTGATTTCCATCCCCTTAAAATTTATGTATTAGCATGCAGCTACAGTGTGTTCTGTTGTCTGTGTAGATTTTTACTGGAAGAGTTAGTAAGGCAATACAGAAGTGTTTTCATTTAAGCCAAGTCCTGAATTCTTCAAAGTCACTGTGAATTATAAAGGAGGCAGCACTCAAAGGTTTTGTTCTCTCATTATGACATGAAGTAATACGCTTTTACAATCTCCTGATACAGAGAGTGAAAAACCATATCTGTTTACACACTTGATAAAACAACAGTTTTAAGATCAAAAGAGATCATTGTTTCCTTGTGAATTTCTCTTTTGGCCTCAGGCTAAAATTTATCATCTGTGAGGTTGTGCAGAATTTGACTAGAAGGGCCAAGAAAGAAAAGCTGCCAGACCAAACATTGTATTTCATTACACGTAAGCATCCTCAAATGGTCCCAGTCTCATAGCTGTATCTTTCTCTATTGATCATCACATAAAATGGAAGTAAAATATTGTGAGTTTGAATTGGGTAAATATAATTATATGGTACTAGAGGCCCAGTGCATGAAATTCTTGCACGGAGGGGGGGTGTGTCCCTCAGCCCAGCCTGCACCCTCTCCAATCTGGGACTCGTTGAGGGATGTCCGACCGCCCGTTTAGGCCCGATCCTACCAGGATCCAGAACTCACAATCCAGAACTTCTGGCTCCCAACTGCTCGCCTGCCTGCCTTCCTGATTGCCCCAACCACTTTTGCCTGCCAGCCTGATCTCCCCTAACCACTCCCCTGCCAGCCTGTTTCCTCCTAACTGCCCTCCCCTGTAGGCCTGTTTGCCCCTAACTGCCCTCCCCTGCAGGCCTGGTCACCCCCAACTGCCCTGCCCTGCAGGCCTGGTCCCCCTAACTGCCCTTCCCTGCAGGCCAGGTTCCTCCCAACTGCCCTCCCCTGCTGGCCATCTTGTAGTGGCCATTTTGTGTCCACAGGGGGGCAGCCATCTTTGACCACATGGAGGAGTCATCTTGTGTTGGAGTGATGGTCAATTTGCATATTATTCTTTTATTACATAGGATAGAGGCCTGGTGCATGGGTGGAGGCCAGCTGGTTTTCCCTGAAGGGTGTCCCAGATCAGGGTGGGGGTTCCCTTGGGGCATGGGGCAGCCTGGGTGAGGGGCCTGTGATGCTTTGAAGGCCAGCCAGGACCCAGTGGAGGCCCTGGTATCTGGGACTTATTTATCTTCTATAATTGAAACTTTGTAGCCTTGATGGAGGCCTGGGCCAGCCAGGGTGTGCGGAAAGCTTGGCTTCCTCCATTGCCAGGGAAACCCAAGCCTCCTGCTCTCTCTGTGGCTGCAGCCATCTTGGTTGGGTTAATTTGCATACTCGCTCCTGATTGGCAGGTGGGCATGGCTTGTGGGTGTAGCGGAGTGATGGTTAATTTGCATATTACTCTTTTATTAGATAGGATTGTTATACTTTAAAACTATGGATGGAATGGCATTGTATGCAATGTTAAACAAAAAACAAATTCAAATAGATTTTACTAGGGAAATACATTTTACTAATGAATAACTCAGAAAAGAAGAACATAAGTCTAATATTAAATATTTAATTTTACATAATGACTAGCACATTGTTGGCCATCTATTTACATTAAATTATTATGCTAGTAAGAATTGTTTCCTGGTAGTATATTTCTTCATCTTGTTGTGGGTCTATTAAATGATGGTTATCTGGACAAAAAGGGGCCACATACTAAACCTCACAAGCTCAGGGGAGGCCTGCATAACCTAAAGTAACCACATAGGATGATATGAAATTAAAGCTTTTTAACTAAAGGCTGTTCAAGGCAGGTCGTCATGTCCTAACAAAGGTCAATCTTCACCTTAACTAAGCCTGTCTGTTGTCTTTTTGCAGCTGGGATAACATACATGATAAACATCTCTTTGCAAAAACAATGTAATTTCCCTTTTTCAGACCCCTCAAAGCACAAGCACCTCACCAGACTGACGACCACAAATCCCCTCATTGTTATTTTATCATGTTAATTGTTGACTATTAGTTATCCTGTACCCACCTATGTAAAAGATGTATGTATCTATCATTTTACTTTTTACCCAATCCCAGAGGTTTCCCTCCTTTGCTTCTCCCCCTTCCTAATCTATCACCAATGGATTTTATGTAACTCACTTAAGTCTTCTCATTTAATTGTAATGCATAAAGCAGGGTGCAGAGCTGCCATTTTCAGGAGTATTTTCTCAATTCTTTGAGATTTTGTTTCCCAGCAATTGTCCTCAGGTTGGCTCTAACAAACTCACAAAAATTCTCTACAGTTTTGAATGTTTCTTACATTGACAGTAAGAAATAATACCGTTCAAGTCTTTTCAATGCTCCCTTCCCAAATTAAAAGCAAACAAACTGAGTTAGGGAATAATGGATTAGCTCATTAGCACACTTTCAGATTCCACTGGTTGATGGATTTGAAGGCCTTGATTGATTCTTCCTCTTCTTTATTTCCCTTTTACATTATATTTTTCTTTTTTTGTTCTAGTCAATGTTGTTAAAATGCTTTAGCATCCTATTTCTCTAGATTCTAGCAATTTTTAAAAATTTAAATTGCTTTAGTTGTAACATATAATGCTATTAATTATTAGGTAATTAAAAAATCAAACTGCAATTTATCATGTTTTATGAGATTTATGATTAATTATCAAGCTATTTATTTATCAACCCGGGATGAGAAATAAGTTCTCAAAATGTAATTAAAATAAATATCATTTATTAATATAATGTATGTGGTGTTAGTTTTATTAATTAAGAAATCTTGAAGTGGAAAATTCAGTTACCATTTTTCCTCTAGATTAACTTCTCAGTTTATAAAATGAGATCAAAATAATACTTAAACTACATGGCCTGTGCAGTTTCAGGGTTTGTCTTTCATATTTTTCATATTCAGTGCATCTTCTATCTTTGTGAGTTACAAATTCTAAAAAATAAAAGTGTTTACCTTTTATTGTTATTGGTGGAGTGCCCTATGTGTCCCTATCTGTTACTGGTGGTGGAAGTGATACCATATTTAACAGGAAAGGAGTAAACGGGAAGACTAAATATAGGCATGCCATTTATACAGCTTTGCCAAAAAGCTACATTTAACACTGTCCAAGTCTGTTCTCCACCCATGGACAAAGGCAGTTTAGAAACATATAAAATCTGTAACATGGGAAAAAGCTTGCCCAACAGTCAGTCATACCTGGAAACAGGTAATTGGCCAGGATGGGCATGGCCACTGCAAGAGTGGGAAATCTAAATATATAAACTTCTAGACAAAGGAACCACTCTCTCTTGGCTCCAGGGCACCTGGCTCCTGTGACCCCTCTGCCCACATGGCACAAGGCCACGTTGGGCTCCACACATGGACTTAATAGACTTTAATCTGAACGCTGAACTTCACCCGCTGCAACCTGGAATGGAAACTCTGGACACTAGCCTTATTTCTGGCTCTGCTGAGCTCCCAGCTGCCCGTCTTTCAGGACTGGCTTGGGGCAAATGGGACATTATAACCCAAGGAATGTAAATCTATGCCAATAAAATCTTCTGCTACCTCTCATCCTCCTATGGGGACTTCTGCAAATGCTTATTTTAGCAGTGCCCCAAGAACCCCACAAACAACAAAGGGTTCCCACTTGTGTACCCCTCTGGTAGCGGAAGTGGAGTTCTTGTGATGTTGCCAGAAAAGGAATTTGGTGAAACTCGCACAGGAGGGTGAGTGATCTTTATTCCCATGGAATTCAACCCCTGGGTTTCCAATGTTGCATTTCCCTCCATCCCGCCATGGAAAAAGTCCATTTTTTTCTTCAGTGGGGCATGAAGACCATGGCCCAGGGTCTCCACTTCATATTAAAGCACAGTCCAGTCCAGCATCCTGTGTGTGGAATCCGCATGGCCATGGGCCATGGGGCTTCTTAAGGCCACATGGTGGGTGAGTGCCGGTTGTGGAGCAAGAGAGCAGGAATGAAGCAAGAGCAAGATAAGTCTTTGTTTGGGATTATAACCAGGAGCTTAACCAATTAACCCTTCAAGATTCTGTGTGCTTCAGTAGCTTCAACCCCTAGCCAATGATCTTTTCCCAAGGTTAGACGGACCTTCCCTAAGTCATCTTGACCTCCCTGGGCATGTGTCCATCTCCCTCTTTGTTTGATACCCTCCCCCAGTGATATTCAGGGAATGGACCAGTGGTCTCCTGGGAAGTGTGAAGCTGTAGCTTCCTGGTGAAGCTGACCTGATGGCCAAGCTTTTAATGTCTGGACTCCCCTTTGCTCTCTTCCTATTATTAATAATATAACTAGATAATTATGATAACACTATCTTCTTTGACTATCTCTTTCCCCATTGCTTTAATGCTTTGTTCTTTCCATTAATGTTCTGTAATTTAATGGCTTTCACTATGCATGGGACTCACCCCAGATTTGTCTTGGATCTGCTGCTCTTTCTGGTATTCCAAATTTATTAGTACTGCCACCTGCATTTTATACCTCTTCCTCTCACTCAGTATGACACAGACTGAACTGATTGTCTTTCCAGAATCTTACTTACTAATTGTATGATCTAAGGCAGATCACCTTAACTGCCTCAGTTTCACTATTAGGAGGTGAAATGAGATAATACAAGTAAGGAGCTTAGACTTGTGTCTGGAGGTGTCCAGTAATTGTTCTTTTGGCCAACGTTTCCCTCCCCAACATTCTCTCTCCCAGTTTTCCACTTTTGTCAGCAGGATCTCCATCCAGTCACCAAATCATCTTCTGTTTGTTCTTTTCCTTGCCTTACACATCATTTCCATTAGTTCCCATTAGTTTTTTCTTTGATCCCAAGTGACTATGCTCTAGGTCAGAATCTAATTTCTTGGCCCATTTCATAGAAGCTTTTACTGTTCTTCCTGACAGCTGGCTCTTCCTTATTTAGTTTTTATGTGTTGTTGGGATAAAACTTCTTGTAATACAGTTTTGTTAGTCATTCTCCTACTAATAACTTTTCAGTGGATCCCCTAATACATACAATATAAAGTCTAACTTGCATTGTTTTAGATTCAGGACCCTCAATTATGAGATGTCTAGGCATTACCCTCTTCATTTTTTCTGTTCTCTTTGCACACCTTCCCTCCTGTTGAACTAAGCTGCTTCAATTGCACATACACACAACATGTTTTCCTTTCTCAGAGTCCTTGTTTATGCTTTTTCCTGCCTCAGTGTCTCAGAATGCTTTTCTCCTCATGCCCATATGACAAAAATCAAAACCATATTTTAAAGATAGGGTTCAGAGCTTTCTCTCTTCCCAGTAATACCAAGTAATTCAATTAATTTCTTAATCTAGATTCCCACTTCATCTGTATGTTTCACTAATTTCTGCCTTGTATAAGCTACATGTTCTCTTCGTACATTTGTCTTTAAGTTTTCTTAATGGCAGAACCATATTTTCTTCATCTTGGTAACCACTCAAGGGATGTAAATAAACTCTTCATATGATACTTCATAATTATTTGTTGAATAAATATATGGATATGTTTTGATTTAGTTATCACTCATGTGATTCCTAAAAGGATTTAAGAAAATTTATGAGGATAGAATTAATGAATATAGCAGTCCTTGATATAGTAGGTTTTCTGTAATGTGTGAATAATCTCAGCATTTGCCAGTTATTGCTTGTAAAATACTTTGAGATTCTGAATGAATTCATTTTTACTGTGGTTTTGAATTTATATCCAAAAGTACAGAGCTAGTTGCATTTTAAAAACTTTAGATTCAAGAGAAAGATGTTAGAAGCATTTCTTTTTCTCTTGCAAAATATTTTTTTAAAAATGAGATATTTACTAAGCAATCTGAAAACAATGGTGTTTTCTATTAAGTGATACATATTATAAGAGAGGAAATATTTTAACTGATGATAATTCTGAATTCATGGATGATAATTCTTTCTAAATATCTTGTGGAACTTGGATTTTCCCAATCATAGTGCTATGTATATTCAATGATATTTTAACAGTGGTTTAAATTCATAACAATTTTACTGAAAGATTATATTTTCAACTAAAGTAGGTTATGTGATTTTTTTAAAGAGGCAACAAAGTATTCAGAATGAACTGTTCTCAAGATGTTTTAATGAGATACAGAAAAGGTTATAGTAGCCAATATATTTTGCATTTCTTGTCTAACAGATGAACTTATGAATTTTTGAGAATGTTTCTTAAAACATGCTTTTCAGTGATTCATTTAGGCAAAACATATTTTGCCCTTTAAAAAGGAACATCTCTGTCAATCTTCCAAATACAGTCTGTAATTTAAGCTTCTAATTAGGAGCTTTACCACACAAACTTTGCATTAGGATTTTAGTATAACATAAATATTGCACATTCTTCATTTTTCAGTTCCTAAGATATATAGTTAGCCATTTTCTTGGTATGTGAAATTCTTCAAAGTAACTGGTAGTTGTTTCTCTTTAATTTACTTTGAAATAATTATTGAATATTCTAATTTTTATTACTCCTTGGGTTTGTTATTGATAATAGTATAATAGGCCCTGTGTATGTGCAGGTTCACATCTGTAGATTCAACCAATTATAATTAATCTAGAGATCATTTAAAATATAGAAGAGGTTGTGCATTGGTTATATGCAAATGCTATACCATTTTGTATAAGGAACAAGAACATCCCTGGATCTTTGTAGAGGGGGAGGGGTGTGTCCTGAAACCAATTCCCCTCAGATACTGAGGGACTTTCCTATCATGGTGAAAGTTTACATAGTTATTTTTTTATGTTTATAAAGGAAAAGGACAGGGAAAAGGCCTGAAAGTTAATCACACTGAATTTTAGTCCCAATGTTTACATGTACTCACTCACTTATTAACTTGCACATTTGTATATTCAACAATTATTTATTAAATGCCATTTTATGCTCTAAAGAGGGAGTTGAGCTACAGGGATACCTCAAGATACGGGAGCTATATCCCATCCTCAAGTTAGAATACAGGGGAAGAAGGACCAAAGGATTCCGGAGCTTAGATTAATGGTCCAGAGAGAAGCAGAATCCACACTGAAGCCCAGATCTAGCCTTTTCATCATGCCATGACCCATTGCCATGTGTTCATTAATTCTCTCAGTGCCTCATTCCTTGCCTAGGTTAAATCAAGGCAATATTCTGGATTCTCCCAACCCCAGGAATATGGTGGGATAAAAATGAGATTATGTAATTGAAAGCTTTTGGAGTCTTTGAATTTTGAGAATCATGCCATAAAATTCTAAGATACCATCATGTAATAGTGGTAAATTTCATGAATCTGTAATCTTTCCTTGTAGGTAAGACACTTAGAACTGTGATAGTAAGAATAGGAAGTAAGGTAGGAAGAATCTTTTTTGGGGGGATCAGTTCCTTGTGGGGAAAGGGACTCCCCCCCCCCCGCCACTTCCCCTCTTGGCTCTTATGACTGATCAATTAATTAAAATGACATAAGGCAGGTTAACAGGAGAAAACAAGTTTTAATGTATACACTTGGGAATTCACATAAGAATGAAAATTCCAGAGACAGAAAGGAAAAAGCAGGTATACATGTCATTTTGGAGTAAGGAGGAAGAGGTAGGAATCTGGGACTTCAAAGGGTAGTAAGACAATGTACAAGGAGATGAAAGAGTTAGTGTTTAGTAAACAAATGTTTGCCAGGCCATTTATAGACAGTGGGTCACAGAGAGGACTTTGATCCCATGGCCTTGCTGTAGGTTCCTCTGTCTCTCACACCTAGTTCATGTTATGCTATAGCTGTCCATGGTGATAGTTCTTCCCCAGACAGTCCTTATCTTAAATTCTTTTAGGCAATTTTGGGAAGGTTGAAGGTTCTACCTGAGTCTTTTGTTTATTAAAAATAAAATGTTTCTTATTGGAGGACTTGTATGCATTCATATAAGCATAACCAATGGACATAAGACACTGGGAGAGGGGTGAGGGCATGTGCTGGGGGGAAGGGGAGGCTGGGGGAAAGTCAATTGGGGGAAAAAGAGACAAATGTACTACTATTTGTAATACTTTAAACAATATAAGCATAAAAATAAATAAAATGTTTCTCATGCCAGAGAGACACATTTTGGTGTGGCAAATTTTGCTTCTTTATGTCCTCGTATGTAAAACAGTATAGTGTGTAGTGATCTTTACTGTTTTTAATCCTGGATAGAAGAAGAAATAAATGTAAAGGAGTAACAATGGCTTTAAAAATGAGACATCCCCGCTGATATATTTTTTAGTTTTTAACAAATGTTTTTCTGATCTTACATGGTCAGTGGTAAACATTGGACAATTCATCATCCCCAGGGAACAATGCAGAATATATTACTGAATTTCTTAAAAATCATTATTCATTCATTCTTGTTCTGTTTATTTTCCTCTTCACATATAAAATAATTATTTTACATATGGAAATTTAGCTTGAGTTTCAGAAGCTGCTTGAGAATTTGTTTGAACCTTTGATAACATGCAGTGAAACTGTGAGAGGCACAAAAATGATTGTCTAAGAGAACATTATAATCATTTTTATACCAGGAATCGCTGTCACCATTATTATTGTAATCATCATGCAGCCATTACTATGCAGACATTTTAAAAGATTTAATGATGGAACATTTGCTCTCATAGTGCACCTTGGGATTGGTGCTTATATTTTGATTCTTTTATTAAATGCAGCTGCTGAAGCTCCAAGATGGTAAGAGACTTGCTCAAGGTCACACACACAAAATTAATAGCAGAGGAAGAATTCATGAAATTACATTACTAGGTCAAGTATATTGCTCATTAAACAACCTTACTCTTCCACCAGTGTTTAATGGAAAAATTGGAGCCACAATTTGATATATGGGGTAGTATTATAGCCATAGTATAGATCAATTGTTCATTTCCTCTAGGTCCTGATCTTTGTATAGCTGTAAGTAAACCACTTTAATTTCTTGGCCTTTAGACATGTGATGTTGTTTACCAATGACTTCCTATGTTGACTAAGTGTGCAATATTTTTTCTGCCTTTTTTCAGTATGGCCTCAACATTTCACATCGCATCTGCTCTAGAGCAATGTGACTTTGCCAGCCCCTATCGAGGGTGGCGCTTTAATGCTGCTCTCCTGAAATCTGGGCTCGTCTTAGTGACTCACTTGGAACCAACAGAATGCTCCAAAGCTGATGTGGCAGGAATTCCCAGGCCAGGTCAGAAGAAGCCCTGCAGCTTCTGCCTTGGTCTCTTGGAGCACTCACTCTTCTTCTGAAATTATCTCTCTGGGAACCACGGCTCATTCTGGGATTCCCAAGTCACCCTGAGAGGTCACATGTAGCATGGACAGACTGGCTGAGCTCAGCTTTTAAATCATGCCAGTTCTAATGCCTGACTTTATGAGAGGAGAAGCCTCCAGTCCTTTGAGTCACCTTCATTCCTTCACGTTTTACCAGCTGAGGTCCCAAACACATCAGACTAAATGCAAGCCCTCTGTACTGCACATTGTCCAAACTCCTGACCTCCAAAATGTATAAGCAAAAAAAGATATTGTCATTTCAGATATTAAGTTTGGGGAATTTGTTATGCAGGAATAGATAATTTGAACAGATGTTAAAAACACACCTTTGTGGACAAAATAAAAATTGTTATGATATCGATCTCTTAATGTCTCTGCTGGAACAGAGCAGCTTTGATAGTGTAAGTGGATAGATAGGTAACTGTATCATCAGGTCCACATATGTTGAAATTCTTATGCCCTGGGCCTCCTATCCTAGAATGTCAGCAGCCTAACCAGCACACATCCTTTCCACTGACATTAGCTGCCTCCCCACCCCCCACACACATTCTACTGCTTTAATCAACAAAACTGAGACTGTAAGCACTGGTCTGTAAAGAGCCCACAGTGGATGGGCAGTGGCCTGTGAATTTGGGGCTTGCCCACAGTGATTAAAGATTCTTGTAGAAAGGTCAGAGGCTGGGGTTCATTCTGATGCAAAGACAAGGCTTCTTGGTAAACAAAATCCTGGGTTAGGAAAGGGAAGTCCTGGCCCTTACCTAGAGAGTGCTTTAGGGAGCTATTTATATCTAGCTCTTTCTTTACTGTCCCTTTTCCAAGGATTAACTCAAATAATAGTAAACCTATTAATAATAAAATAAACCTATAAAGAGAAAATAGCAAGATACTGACAAATACATATATAATTTTTTTAAAAAAATCCTCGCCTAAGGATATGTTATTATTGATTTTTAGAAGGGAAGGGAGAGAGAGGAACATCGATGTGAGAAAAACATCAGTTGGCTACCTTCCATTCGTAACCTGACCAGGGATTGAACCCACAATTTAGGAAAGTGCCATGATCAGGAATCAAACCCACAAGTTTTTGGTGTACAGGATGACACTGCAACCAACTGAGTCACCTGGCCAGGGCTCATCATTCCATTTTTGTAAAAAATGTTGAGTGAAATGTATGAAAGAGTAAAAACTATTCTTTAAGGCAGTGGTCGGCAAACCACATGCGGCTCACGAGCCACATGCAGCTCACGAACCACTGACCTATACTCTCGATTCCAATAATTACAGGCTGTTGTTGTTCCTTGTGATTAAGCCCCTATCCCAGTGGTCGGCAAACTCATTAGTCAACAGAGCGGCAAACCTCGGCTCATGAGCCGCATGTGGCTCACGAGCCGCAGTTTGCCGACCACTGCTTTAAGGGAATACACCACATTGTTGAGAATGGGTAATTACCTCTATGGATAGAATTAGAACAGAGGAGAGGGCATGTCATAATTCAGTATCTGTCTCTGTGTCTCTATCTCCTTTTCACCTTCTCTATTGCTCTCTTCCATTTTCCTTCCTATCTCCCTCTTGTTTTGCAATGTACTTTTTGTGGGGAAAAAAGATTACAACATAGATCTCATAATAGATTTTGTAGAAGTGTTGTTAAAAACTTGTTCTCCCAAAAGATGTGAATGCTCCACATTTTATCAGACACCCCTCACTTAGGAGTGCAGATGCTCTCAGACTCTTTGTTTCAACCATTACTGAGCTACTCAGATATAGACTCCAATAAACTGCATGTGGGTGCAACCAGACAACCACTCACCTTATGCCCCTGCCAAAGGGCTTCTTTGTTGACTCCAAGTGTGGGATGTTTAGTACTCATGAAGGCAAAGCTCAGAAGTGTGAGGGATTTAACCTTTCGTCATAAAAGCTTTTGACTAGTGAAAGAGGGAGTTAGTAGATAAAAATTTCCCCCTTTCCTGGCCCAGATGGAATGTCCTAAGGTGAAGCTCACGTGGCTACTCAGAAGGCAGTTCTATGGGACTGTAGTCACGTTTAGCCATTATCACTTTCTCCTGCCCTATTCCACTCCCCCTGTCTAACACTCCTATTGACTGGGGTTGCATTTACTTATAAAGTAAGTAGTAGCATATAATTCTATGCTTCGGGCTCTGCTTTCTGCTGAATCCAGTATAAGATCCATAGAAAGGAGGACTTTCTCAATTTTAGGCCTCATGGCCAAACCTCAAACATGTATCATATTGACAAACTATTATAAAAAATGAACATTGTGGCCAAATAATAATCAAAGGCTTGAACTCAGGGTATCAATGTGTGCCTAGTGACCACTGGGCCAAAATATCTCATGAAAACTTTGTACAAACACATAAAAATACAAAAAAGAAAATTAAAATTTTATTATAGTTGAAGCCATTTCTTGGTAGAGTGACTAATGGGACCTAAAATAAGAATAGTGAGGGAGCACTTATTTCTAAATATATATGGAGGAAGGTAGAAGAAGAAGCTAATGGCTTTTATTTAAAATATGGGGGCATCTATAATACTCTCAACAATAAAGATTTTTAAAAAATGAGTGGTGGGAGGTCAGGGTCTTCAGATGGCTGCCAGGCAGCTGGTTTAAAAGAAAGAGATGTCAGGTTGAATTCTGGAAATGAAGCCACATTAGAGAACTCTAGACTTAACTTATAGGAAGATAAACATGAGACCATTGCAAAAAACAGCTTAAATTTCCATACAGATGGACCAAATACTAAAGCAGAACCCATTGTTAAATGCACATGAAGGGAGTCTTTCTGGAATTCTCTTAAATGTGTGGATTAAATTTAAAGAACTGCATAAGAAACTTTCTGAACAGAAAACCTCAACTTCAAAATTCAGAAGGAAACAAAGGAAATGCTCCAGAATAGGTAAAGTGAAGAATGAAGAAAAATCTCATAGTGAGCAGTCCTCAAGTGAAACCCAGTGGAAAGAGTGTACTAAGCATTTTGGAGTCAATGATAGGTTTGAACTCCCTGTTAATAATAAAAAAAAAATTGACAGGTTGGGCCTTGAAAAGACCTTAGTCAAGGCTGTGGAGTGGGATATTGGGGAGTCTGAGGAACTCAGCAACCAGCTACCTGTTGGAGAGCTTCATGCAAAATTTGCCAAAGCAGTGGCCTGTCACAACTTTGTAAAAGCCAAAAGGATGCTAAAAATTTACAGGCTGCTAGAAGAAGAAGAAGGAGAAGGAGAAGAAGGAGGGGGAGAGGGAAGCAGAGGAGGAGGGAGGAGCTTGCATGGTGGTTTGAAGCAAGGAAGAGATGGGAAACCAAAAGCCGCATGATCTGTGTATATGTAACTTGCCAGAGTTCTTCAAGTCACTCGAGTCCCTACTTGACTTTTTACTTGAGTTTTCGATTGCTCAATTTGCTGAAAATATTTTCTTGCTTACGTTAAACATGGCAGGAAATTAATAGAAATAGAAAAATAAGCATAATTTTGAGAGTTATCCAATCTTATTAATAAAAGCCTATGTGGTTGTCATGCCCTCACGGGTGACACCCTCATGCTGCAACGAGTGATCACCAGGAGGCTGTGTGCACAGTGGGTGTGCGCGAGTGGGTGAGGCTGCATGTGCGCGTGGGTGGGCGGGGGCTTGACACTGTGTGCGTGGTACAGAGGCGGGGCCCATGGCTACGCGTGGCGAAGCCTGGGGGTCCCACAGCTCCATGTAACATGGAGGTGGGGCCCATGGCTCTGTGCAGCGAGGCCTGGGGGTCCCGTGGCT
Source organism: Corynorhinus townsendii (assembly GCA_026230045.1). Lineage (NCBI taxonomy): Eukaryota > Metazoa > Chordata > Mammalia > Chiroptera > Vespertilionidae > Corynorhinus > Corynorhinus townsendii. Next base: position 109,694,324 of record JAPDVU010000006.1, on the reverse strand, counting down.
CCATGCAGTGAGGCTGGGGGTTCTGCATCTCTACACGGCAGCGGGACCCCCAGCTCTGGCCTACCTATTCGGGGCAATCCATCTAGGAGCCCCGGATGGGTGGGTGGGGCCTAACTCTTTGGGGTGATCGATCTTGGGGCCCCTGCACTGTGAGAGGGCACAGGCCAGGCTGGGGGCACTTCCCCAAGTGCACAAATTTCGTGCACTGGGCCTCTTTTTTTTTTTTTTATGAAGAGTTATCCTTTTGAAGAGAATAGAATGGATCATACAATTATTTGTACAAGAAATCTAACATATATGGGGGGATATAATTTTATTTATATATAGACCCACAATATAAAATCCATTTTCCTTTTTCAGCTATAGCCAAATTTCTCCTTCTTTCTTATTTGTAATCACTGTAATGGCACTTACTCTGGAATTGCATTTTTAAGATTGGCGTTGGTTTATAATGGATTAGTCATAGGTGCATGAAAGTCTCAATTTCTATTATCTTTACAGATGACTTAATGTTATAAAAGTAATTATTGGTTCTTTATTGAAGGCAGTAGAGTTGATACTTTACGGTCACATAAGAAAAGCAATTGATTAATTTTTGTGTGCCTTTGATGAAATATTATAATAAGAAAAGGACTGAATGTAGTATTTGGAGGATAATTTAAATTCAACTCTGCCTGGAAATGTTTTTCTAAATATTTCTCTTAGCCATGCCATTTTAAAAAATTGAGATGATTCTTAGAAGAGAAAATTGTATAATTGAACCTTTAAAAAAAAAACGAGCTATGGGAGTAATGGGAAAAATCCAGGAGGGCTTGAATATCTGGAGACAGAGTTCAAATGATGCAGACATATAAAGCAAGATGAAGAATTAGAGTTGGGGTAGTCCAGACACCAATATTTGTGGGTAAAAATCATCTCTAAAAGATGGCTAAAGTCTTTTCAAAATAAAACTAAATATAATAATAAAACATATTCAGCCCTAGCTGGTTTGGCTCAGTGGATAGAATGTTGGCCTGTGGACTGAACGGTCCTGGGTTCAATTCTGGTCAAGGGCACATGTCCAGGTTGCCAGCTCAATCCCCAGTAGGGGGCGTGCAGGAGGCAGCTGATCAATGATTCTCTCTCATCATTGATGTTTCTATCTCTCTCCTCTCCCTTCTCTAATATATATATATATATATATATATATATATATATATACACACACACATATATATATATTAAAACAACAACAACAACAAAAAACACACTTATTCACGATACTTCAAATGCTGGTACTTAGTGGTCATATCTAATGAATTATTTACTTATACTAGGTGTACTGGTTAATAATGGCGGATTTTGTAATAAAAAAAAACATGATAATTTCAAGAGAAACATCAAAAGTGCTGCTCAGAAAGTGCATGTGTCATAGATTGGAACAAGTGGTCATCTGAAGAAACAAGGTCTGGTGAATACAGCGGGTGGGTTAATACTTCCCAGGCAAGATCTTTTCATGTGTCTTTAACTGGTTTTGAAGTGTGTGATGATGTGTTATCATGAAGCAAAAGTACTTTGCCGTGTCTTCTGGCACATTCTGTTCATTTCACGATCAAAGTGTGGTTCAAATTGATTATTTGTTGTTGGTAATGATCAGTATTAGCAATTTCATCTGCTTTTAGAAGTTCATAATACACCACACCTTCCTGATCCCACCAAACACAGAGCATTGTCTTCTTTCTGAAGCGATTTGGCCTTGCAGTCAATGTTGATGGTTGACCTGGATCAACCTGTGATTTTGTGCATTTGGGATTCTCAAAATAAATCCACTTTTCATCACCAGTCACAATTCGATGCAAAAAAGACTTTCTTTCATGCCATTGAAGCAACATTTTACTGATGACTTTTCAGTCTTCCATTTGTCTTTTGTTCCCAGTTGATGTGGCACCCATTTTCCTTCCTTTAAAATCTTTCCCATTGCTTGTAAATGATCTGAAATTGTTTGCTGAGCAATGTTTAATCTTTCTGCAAGTTGTTTTTGAGTTTGACACACATCTTCATCCAGTAATGCTTGTAATAGTTGGTCTTCAAACTTTTTCTGTTGACCTGGATGTTCTTTGTCTTTCACATCGAAATCATCACTTTTAAAGCATTTAAGTTAGCGTTCACAGGTATCTTGAGATAGAGCATGTTCACCACAAGCTTCCCGAAGTATATGATACCCTTCAGCAGCACTTTTCTTCAAAATAAAGTAATGAATTAAAACTTCATGCCAATGCTCTTTTTTTTGGCATGAAATTCGACATTTTTAAGTGTAAAAATATCTATGATGTTAACACCTTCAGCAAATATGACATATGAAGTTTTGAAGCTTGCTGTCAATGCAACAAAATAGCATATATTTAAAATCGCCTATATATCAACATATGTGTAACTCCATCTATTGAAAAAAATCTGCATTATTAACTGGTACATAATGCATTCTCATTGAAAAATTCTGGAATTAGTGAGCTAAAAGTGAGCTTGAAAAACATCATTGAAGGATTGGGGATAAACCAACATGGCTGATGATTGGTGGCAAAGCTGGGGTAGGAATCCAGGTCTCCTGATTCTTAGTCTGTACCTTAAGATTGTACAGTCCTTGAAATGACCAAGTTTGTGTTACTTGTACTATACGGCAAATAACTCTTTCAAGGCTTAGCACCTAGAAAGTGCTCAATGAGCATTTATTAAAATAATGAAGAGGACACCATAAATGTTTAAAGCAAAGTTGCTCTCTTGCTATATTTAAACATGTACTTATCAATGCAAGATATGGAGGAAAGAAATGCTTTCTTTAAGATAATAATAGTATTCATTTTAGAATGTGTTCTTGCCCTGGCTGGGTAGCTCAACTGGTCAGAGCATCATCCCATACACCAAAAGAAGGTTGCAAGGTTGCAGACTTGATTTCTGGTGAGGGCACATACCTAGCTTGCAGGTTCAATCTTATTAGGGTACATACAGAGGCAAATGATGGATGTTTCTCTTTCATATTGAGGTCTCTCTCTCTCTCAAATCAATAAAAAAAATCCTGGAGTGAAGGTTAAAATGATTTAAAAAATAGAATGCTTTCTTGCTGTCAGAAATATTCCATCAATATAAAATGAATAGTAAATTCTGTGAATTTTCTAGGGAGGTGAAAGAAATGGAAAAAAGAATGACATACACACATCCTTTAAAAGAAAATTCTGTGGGATTTCAAGAGATAGTGTATTTTAGCATCGGTGCTTACTGACAATGTCATAGGTTTATAACTGGAAATCTTGAAGAGATCATGACTTAGATGGGTTACCAAAGTCTCTAAGTACAAGTCAGATTTTTGTCAAAACACTTTCTTTGCTCAAAGCATGTTTGAATTACTGGAAATACATTGCTCCCTGACCAAGCAACCTGAACACTACAATCCAGCAGGAAAAGCAAAGATGTCAAGGACTGCCTGCTACCAGTACAGTCTAACCGTGTGATAAAGAAGATCTCTAGGGAGGCCTCTTTTTCTTCATCCTACTGAAGTTTTTAAAAACTTCTCAAATGCCAGTCTCATAATAAAAAAAATTGGACTATTGTCAAATTCAAAAATAATTAAAAAAAAAAAACTACAATAAAAGGCTTCAAGTTACTGGCATACAAGCAGCCATTAATAAATAAGTGAAATTATCCCTTTACCCAAATGAAATGGATGTCCCAAAGTTCTTGCAATAAAGCTAATGTATTTAGATCATGACACAGCCACTTTACCCTTCATTCATTCAGAGCTTAGTCACTTTTAATGCTATCCAATTTAGATAGAACCTCAGGCTGCAAATTAAGAGGGGTGACAGGAAAGCTTTATAAAAGAAAAGATTTGACACCACTAGAAATCCCTCAATTAACCAGAAATACAAGGTGGGTAAAAGGAGGTTTACAGTTGTGAGTATGTGAAACACAATTTATTTTTGTATTACTATTTATTAATTATTTTCCATATGAACAACTGTAAATTTACTTTTGCTCCACTCTATATAAGTAGAAAATTTGAGTAGAATTTGGCTAACTAAGGTTTTACTTTGTATGTTTCTAAATACATATTATTTCATAAAAGACATGATTTGTTTTTATAAAATCTCAGTAACTCTTTTCAGCTTCAATTGTAATATTATACTTTACACATATTTTTAATCACATTTGTGTTTATGTAAGAAAGGTCCAAACCTGTAGGGAATTTTTGAGTTTATTTAAGCTAAACTAATGACAATTGCTGGAATAAAAATACCAAGCAACTGAGAAAATGCTGTGGAGAATGGCAGTTTTGTGACTTTCTGAAGGAGAATCAAAGGAATAGTATAATAGAAAAATGAATTCCTGCTGGAGATGAAAAGTACATCTCTCCCTGGTCGGGGTAATTGACAATGAGTTTAGAGTATGAGAACTCCCCCTATAGGCCCTCCCAACTCCAATGTAATAGATATTTCTGTTTATTAATCTTGACAAATAGAATAGAAACCTCATATCAGAGTTCTTTGCAATTAATAAGTGGAACAATTATTTTATAAACTTATTTCAATTATTTTTATGTTTCTCTATGTTTGTGTGTGCATGTACTCAGTAATGATGTAACATATATTTGATATTGTGGGTTGTAGTCAAAAGACAATACTAAAACAATTTAGTCACCAGTTTGATGTTCTTTATTCAAGGGAAAACATTACATGGTTTGGGGAGGAGGGTGCAGTGCCTGATGAGCAGTGGCGCACTCTTCCCAAGGGATTTGGGGCAAGAGTGAGTTTTATAGAGCATTAGGAGAGGCAATGCGAAAACAGGGCACTACTGGCTGGGTTTGTGTACCTGGTCTTATTTAGAAAGATCACAGGACAAGGAAGCAACTATAAAGCCCAGAGCTGGCTTGGCATTGGGGATTGGCTGACTGAACTGACCACTTTCATGGTCAAGCAGCGGGTTTACAGGAACACAAAAGTTTAGTTTGCTGACGTGGCATGCTGGGCAGGAGAGGCTCCACCTTGGGCCTAGAAATTTGTTTCAAGGTAGTAAAATGTTTGAATATCCTCAGCGTTAGAAATGCCTGCTAACAGTGGGAAAGAAGAACAAGAAAAGAGGGTCATAGAGAGAAACAGCAGCAATGTAGAACAATGTAAAACAAGAAAGAAAGGCAGGATTCATGGAGTAATCAAAAGCATTAAAGAGTGGCAGTAAGTGTTTCATGTTTAAATGAGAGTTAAGCCAAAATCATCAAATTTGGTGAAAAAGAGGTCCCATGTCAGTGAAGAATATAACTTTAGTTGGATTTTGTATGTATGCATTGGCCAGATTTTTTAAGAATTAAGGGCTAATAGGGAAATGGAGTCATGTCATCAGAGATGTGATTTATTCAAAGATTTGTAAATACAACAGAAAGAAAATGAATACTTGCTAAATAACATGACATGGTCTAGGAAAATGTTCAAGATGATAGAGAGTTGAACTGTAGGTGGTTTGGCTCAGTGGATAGAGTATCAGCTTGCAGACTAAAGGGTCTTGTGTTCAATTCCAGTCAAGGGCACATGCCCAGGCTGTGGGCTTGATCCCCAGTAGGGGGCATGCTAGAGGCAGCCAATCAATGATTCTCTCTCGTCATTGATGTTTCTATCTCTCTCCCTCTCCCTTCCTCTCTGAAATCAATATATATATATATATATATTTTAATGCTTGGACTTGTAAACTGAAGAACTAAATGGGAGATACAAAGGTGGAGAGTCATATACCATAATGCTGCAAGTCAAGATGAAGCTTTACTGGTGTGTGGCTAACTAGCAGGGTAAACAAATGACCAGTGAAGTGGAGGAAGGCTCGAATAGGAGAATCATTTGTCAGCACTATATCAAATTAACCCAGTTGGTAGGAGTCAGAAAAAGATGACTGTCTTTAAGTTTTAAAGTTATCATTTGAAATGTAGTCAAGCTCAGTCATTATTCACAGATTCTGTAATTATAAATTTACCTACTCACTAACATTTATTTTTAACCCCAAAAACAATAGCCTCAGCACTTTCACTGTTGTCCGTATGCACAGGGGAATAAATTTGAATCACTGATACACACATCCCCTGTGAGGTCAAACAAGGGGACTTAGCCCTCTGCTTCTAGTCCCATACTGTGAACAAGTCTCTGTTTTGCAGTCCATTTAGTGCCACATTTTCCACATTTTTCTGCATTTGGTGGTGATTTCACTGTTTAACATGGCCCCAAGCACAGTGCTGAAGTGCTATCTAGCATTTCCAAGTGCAAGAAAGCTGTGCTGTGTCTTATAGAGAAAATATGCATATTAATTAGATGTGTCATCCAGGCATGAGTTATAGTGCTATTAATTGTGAGTTCAGTGTTAATGAAGCAACAATATGTATGAAATAAGGTATCTGTCAACAGAAACAGACATAAAACCAAGTTATTCATTGAACAGTTGATGGAAATGTGACCAGATACTCGCAGGGACCTAATCCAGTATTTCCCCAGAAACAGTGGTTCAGTATTTGCTAATTCATTGCTCACAGTGACTGTTTAGAAAATAACAACTGAAAATGACAAAAACTGACTGTATTTTTTAGTCCACATTTAAATAGATTATTAAACTGGAATGTTGATAATACTTTAAAATATTTCTTAGTTCTGTTTTATTCTACCATGATATATTTTTTGATGGGGCACATGATAATTAATAAAATGTTTTTATAAGTTTCTATATTGAAGCAAAGAAATACATTTTATTATCTTTCCATAAAAACCCAAACTGATAATTTAGAAGAAATTTTATAATAATTTGTTCAACCGTTATGGATCTATCAGATTATGAGCCATTAAAAGTGACTTTTGTGTTAAAAAATTATTCTTAATATCTTAAAACATATTTTAAATGTTTTTATCACCTTATATGCCATAGACAATATAATATTGGTATGTGTCTTTTCTCTACCTGAATTTGTATCTTTAGTACGAATTCATTTCTAAAATTTGATCATTATGGACAAAATTCCTTAATGTTTCCTAAGCCTTCTGATTTATTGTTTCAACTGTTTATTTTTCCTGTAAACATCTGAGATAATGTTACTGTTTATATCATCAGCTATAAAACCTAATAGAGAAGCAAAAATATTTCAGGGCAGTGAGTTTTTGTAGGAACTACAAAATATAAACTATAAAGACCAACCTCTTTATATCTATGCCTCCGCTGCCCCCCAAAGAGAGTTCACATGATACATTAGTGAAAGTAAACCTTGTTTGAGTTATAGGCCTCAACACATGACAGCATGCTTACTATTTAATTTAGATCCTTCTGAGAATTTAGCATAGGCACAGACTGTTCATCACTTTAACAGGCATTTAATAAACCAAATAAAGGTTAAATGGATTACTTCTGTGGTAAGAAAGTAGAAATGATTGAAGAAAGATCAGATGAAGACTGCAAACTTACTAGAGGCTCCAGCCAGAATCACTTAGCTAAGTAAGCCACTCCCAAATTCTCCACCCTCAGAAAGTCTGTGAGATCATTAATGCATGTTGTTTTAAGCCAATAAAATTGGGACTAATTTGCTATGAAACAAGAAATAATGTATGTTATTATCATTACTTTGGATCAAGCATTTAAATGTATCTTAGCTTGTATTGAATCATGCAATTTGTAAGAGGGGGTAATTGAAACAAGCTTTAGCACTGAAATTCCAGAATTCTCAGGCCACCAGGAAGATGCCAGTCCTGAGGACATTGGTACATAGATATCCGGGGACAATGAATATATAAAAACTAGAGGCCCGTCACACGATATTCATGCAGGAATAGGCCTTCCTTCCACTGGCTTCACTCCCAGCTGCCCGGGAGCTGGCAAGCCCTCGCTTCCATCTGGAACACCACTCCTGTAGCTCCCTCTGCCGCTCCCCCTTCCCCTCATAGCAGGCATCCCGCCCCTCCCAGCCACTCTGTGCCTGCATATGCAAATTAACGTGCCATCTTTGTTGGGTTAATTTGGATACTAACTCTGACTGGCTGTGGGCGTAGTGGGGGTATGATCAATTTACATGTTTGTCTATTTATTATAAAAATAGAATACAGATAACAGAATAAAAGAAATAGAATACATGCTATGTTTCTTCAACTAATGTAAAAGGCCAGGATGTGAAGTGGAGGAAGGAGGCAAAAAGAATAAATGTATTTTCTTTATGCCAAATTCTGTGGATCACTGGGTTTCTTCACTAATAGTTTCCTATATTCTTGGTGGAGAAAAAGGAGCAGCAAAGAAATTAAACTAGAGCTTAACAAGTAAACACAACTTAAAATGTATGAGGAGTTTCTGGGCCTTAGTACTTACCATACCAGGAGAAAACAGAACTAAATTTTATGTTAGGTTCAAAATTTTCCTGAGATATATACTCTTCCAGTGGACCTAATACATTCAGGCTATATGAAGTAAAATGTAATATTCCAAAGCATGAGTTGATGCTTTTGTGTATTTTTGTTCTATAGCAAGATCTAAGATTTGGAATTTGAGGTATGGGGAAATGGGTACTATTTCCACAGTCCTCATATATAGAGAAGATAGAAATAAGTTGGATATAATCAAGAATATTTTCTTGGGAAGTTTACATTGTGCACATGAGGAAACTGGTTTGGGAGAGAGAAAGATTAAGCCTAGAGGAAAAGTTTTAGAGAATGGCCTTATTTAAGGCATGTGAGGAGAAAGGGGTGTGAAGGAAGGGAGATTGGAGATAAATTGTGGCATAAAAAGACAGATAATAGAGTTTTACAGACGTATAGATACCTCAGCTTGATTTAAGCTATAATAAAGCTCATTTTGGTTTGAAAGCACATTTTTTTTCTCTTCCTCAGGTCCTGGCAAAAGCTGTCTGAGTCTGTTTCACTCAGTAACACTGCTGAGTAGATATTCAGTTGCTGAGGGAAATACACACTCTGCTGAGGGTGGTTTAAGTGAAAACTTACCCATTTTATCTGACACTGAAAACCTTTTTGAAAATTCTGTATCTGTCTTTGATTTAAGATCTAATGCTGCTTTGTAATCACATCATTTTCATTGTATACTTCTTGGGTTTAAGAGATTAAGGAGAATTAATTCTGATATATCAGGGTATAACTTGAAAAAGCTTATTTCAAGTAAATCCATTATAAAATTTCACTATTTCAACTGTCTCTCTTAGAAGTGCATTAAAGCACAGTAGTTACTCCTTACCTGCGAGGATGTGTTCCAAGACCCTCAACTGATGCCTAAAACCACAGATGGTGCCAAGCCTTATATACGCTATAATTCTTCCCGTGCACAAATACATGCTTCTGATACAGTTTAACTTATAAGTTATGCTTGGTAAGAGATTAACAACAGTGACTAATAATACAATAGAACAGGTATAACAATACAATGTAATAAAAGTTATGTGAATGTGCACGTGAGCGCTCTCTCTCTCTCTCACACACATACACACACACACACACACACACACACACACACACACAAAATACAATATTTTCAGACCTGGTCTGATGGTGGGGAACTGAAACCATGGAAAGTAAAATCGTGGATAAAGGAGGACGGCTGGAACACATGTTGTCAAGGCAAAAGGACACATCGGCTGAAACCCTGCTTGGTCATTGATTATAACTGTCATAGACATGTCAATAAAACAAGTTCACTGTCCAAAGCAAGGTAATAGGTGAAGGATTTATTGTTTTTATGATCATCTCTTATTTGTGTGATTGTGAGGTTTCTGGTAAAGTGGGTCATAGAAAAGATAACGTAAGTATTGTATCATATCTTTGTAGGCTTGCACCATAAGTAGCTCTTGTGTAGTTTATTCAGCGTACTAGTATATAGATATTATAAAACTTTAGATAAAGGTATTAGAAGGCCATTGAATAAAATATTTTTCTATTGCTTATCAGTTATTAATAACTAACCTTTAAACCATTCTATAGCATCCAGAATGTAAGTTTTATCCTTCATTGTAATTTTAGATAGAAGAGAAGTTCAGTGTGAGTTTCCCAGAGGTTGTCTACTTCAAATTAATTCATAATGCCATTAATAGAACTCAGTGGATAGAGACATTCCAGAAATAGATATTTAAGATGGGTAAGCATAAATTCTCATTTAAAAAAATATTTCAGAAATAATTGGCCATCTAATTTGAAATTCAATTTATAATATTCATGGGGTAACTAAATTATAAGAAAAACTTAGTCTCAGGAATAATATTTAAGAATTGTGAGGAATTTGTGGTGTTTTAAAGCAATGGGCATATGTGTAGTATGATAATTTTTATCTTAACCTTCAAAAATTAGCAATCATTTTTGTTCAACATTCAAGTGAAGACAGTGATTAGAGCCAAAAGAGGATGAATGAAAATGGGTTGCTTGATTGAAATTAGCTTTTACTAAAATTAGTACCAACTTTGTTCTTTGTGAGCTAATCAAGCTCATCATGTAAGTGGTTGCCTTCTTTCCTTTAGAATAGATTCCATGTAAATGATATAATGTGGTGACTTGATTCCAAAATTTCTCACTGGTTAGTCATCCTATTATACAATATTGTTATGTGAGTTGAATCAAGACATTTTTGATGATATGACTAGAGGTCATTCAGTCATTTTCATTGTAATTGCATAATTAAAACATATAAGTTGTTCATAATCAGTCATAAGAGCCTGAACGTAGAGTTGATTAAAGATTTAAGAACTTATTCTCCTGTCAAAATGTACTACTCTCACATACCTTTGTGAGTCTGACCTGTAATATATGAGTTTCTGGAAAAACCATATAGAAGAAGAGAATGCATTCTTTTGATGATTTAACGTTGGTTGTTTATGTGTAATTGGGTTGAGGGCTGGGAGCAAAAGACAGGACGTGGTCTTAAGCCACGAATTTCGATCTTCAGCTCTTGGTCCTATCCTGCATATCAAAATGCCTACAGTCATTTATGACTCTAGCTCTGTTCTCCCTCTTAGGATGTGTGAGTCAAGCCCTTCCGAGTGTTCTCTTCACTCATCTTTGCTAGATTTCAAAGATGACATGTTAACTGTTCATGTAAGTGGTTTGAAGGATTTAAGTATTTTTTTTCTATTTTGATTATGATTGCAAAAGTATGTCTGTACTATGCTATGTCAGGAATGCTGTGGGAGATACTTCTGTGGAGACTGGGTTGGGAGATCTGTACTTTTATTCCACCTAAAATTTATGTTTTCCCTTCTTCTTTTAAAAACCTCTTTTATGCTTTTTCTTTCTCCATCAAAGCAGCATAGAATTTGTGGTGGAGACAGAATTTGTACAGAATTTGATAAGCTGAAGAAAAGATATCATTTGCTTTTGTTCCTCCCTTTAAACCTCAGACTTTTATATCCCTTCACAACTTGTTTACTAAGCTAGATGAGTTGTACAGAGAAAGTAGGATTCCTTAAGCATTTGTGTTCTATTTTTATATATGTGTTATTCTTGTATTTCTAGTTAGCAATGCTTTCAGGGTTAGCATTATTCTGATAATCCTCAGAAAGGGATTCTGAAAGTTCAGTATTATGTTTGTTTGAATTAATACTTCATTATTATCTTACAAAGCAATACACTGAGCAATAAAAGTAAATGCACATTCAAACTCTTTACCAAAAGTAATCATAGTAGCATGTATTATTTATTGCCGCATAACAAATTAGTCCCAAATGTAGCAACTCAAAACACCTTACTCTATGGTGACTTGAGGCTATCTATAATATTTGTGCTTAATATTTTAGATTAATACTGACAGCTGGAGAGTCTAAATGTGGGTTATAGAAGACTAAATGTGGGTTATAGAAGACTAATTTTGTTGTTCATTGGTTGGAGGGGTAAGAGGTACAGTTGGGTAACAGGGTAGATATAGGTGTTGTGTTCTGAATGCAGGGCCTCTCAACCATAGTTAGCAGAGAATGCAGTTTTATTCCCAAACCCATTTTAGAGTGTCCACTTGCAGCTTTAGCTATACACACATAGTTTGAGGGAGGCTTGAAAAGAATTGTAAGTAGTTAAATCTATGCAATGTAAATGTAAAATGAGTTTAAATAAATCAACACAAACAAAAGAATTATTGAGCATCTGTTATATTTCAGACAATATCCTAAACTAAGCTCAAAAGCTGTTGTGAATGGGTGCTAGGGAGCAGATTAATATGCGAGTGAGGAGCTGGTAAATTATAGTCAATAGAGAGTACCATACTGTTACCTCAGTTGTTCTCTGGCAATACTTGCACTTTCCTAAGCTACACTGGTGTTTACTTAAAGGAGTTGTGTAGCATATACCTGATGCTCACAGCACATTTGTAGTTCCTGCAGAGTTGGTGTCAATACCTACAGCATGGGGTAAAACTAGTGGTTCAACTTTGCTTCCGTAAGCAAACTCTCAATCAGTATCCCCAAGCAGCACCAACCTCATGTGGAATTTCTGAGACTTCCAAATGCAAGGTCCACATGCTGATTCAGAAGAATCACGATGGAGCCCGGGTATTTTTTTAAAAAAACATCTACCTGTGATTCTGATGAACACCTTGAAATGAGAATCACTGGTGTAAGCCAAAGAGAAGGGCAAAAGGGAGCGACAAACAAGAAGAATAAAAAAAAAAAATGAAATAGGTCCAAAATAAGGGAAGATAATAAATGGTGAGGGTGAGTTGGTTGTGTGCAATGTGTTATGTAACAGTTGGTGTAAAATTCCTCCTGCACTTGCCATTTCTTGATTATTCTAAAACTATTGCCATAAAAACCTCCCTGCTAGGTGGAATGATTTTGAAATGTACTCAGGGTAAGGAAAGATTAAAAGCAGAAAATAATATGCTTAAATTTATGCATGCATTAAAACCAGTGGGAAATATTTCAGATGAGTGCTTAAGCCTGAAAACTTGGTGAAGAATTAGAAGTATGTTTAATTTATCAGAAGCTGCCAAACTGGTTTTCCATGTGGTTATAACGTTTGTATTCTCACTTGTAATATATGAGAGTCCCAGTTGCTTAATGTTATCACCAGCTCTTGGTTTTGTCAATTAAAATTTTTAAAATTGAAATAAAATTATAATTCTTATATTTATGTAATGTAAAATACAAAAATATGAATAACTTCTAGGGAGTAGAAATAGCCCTTCTTCCTAGTTAGAAAACACCCACCCTTTCCTTCATTCTTTAATATATATAGTAGGATGACTTAGAAGGAATAATGAAGTTGAAGAAGATCAGTCAGATAACTAAGTAAAATGAAGAACACATAATTATAATTGATATGTTCATTACTCACAGTGAATTTTTACATGTATTTTCTTATGTTTACAACCTTCAGTTTCAGTTATCAGAAAAACTTAAGAGGATATCAATCTGGTTAATTTTGATATTATAGGCAAAGAAAAATAGGCAGTGGTAAAATTTCTTGAATTCCTATAAATATATACTATTTGATTTTTAAAATATTTTTTATTTATTTGAGAGAGAGAGAGAAAGAGAGAAAAACATTGACTGATCAGCTAGCTGCCTTTTGCATGCTCCCTACCAGGGATTAAGCCCACAGCCTGGGCTTGGGCCCTGACAAGGAATCCAACTAGTGACCTTTTGGTGCACAGAATGATGCTCAACTAACTGAGCCACACTGGCCAGGGCTATACCATTTGATTTTTAAATTTTTGATTTAAAATTTCCTTTGAAATCATCAGCAAAAGAATAAGTTTGATACAGAAAATAAAATATACATTGAACAAATGATTCCTTTTTCTTTTTATTGAATGTATTGGGGTGATACAGGTCAACAAAATTATACAGGCTTCCGGTGCACAATTCTACAGCACATCATCTGTACACTGCATTGTGTGTTCTCCACCCCAAGTCAAGCCTCTGTCCATTACCATTTATCCCCTCATGCCCTCCTTTACCCGCTCCTGCCCCCCTAACCCTGGCAGTCATCACACTATTGACTCTGCCCATGAGTTTTTCTCTTTATTTTTGTTTTGCTCTATCCTTCCACCTGCCCCCAGTCAGCCACCCTGATAGCTGTCAGCCTGCACTATACCACTTTCTTGAACGAATGTTTCCTACATCACAGCGGACAAAATAGAGAAATTTGGATTAGGCATGGTAAGACAATTAGAGTCTTATATCTGGTTCAAAGTAGACTGTGAAATGTACCAGGAGAGATATACACCATAGAGCTTGGAGTTGGAAAACGGATGCAATGACATCTGTTAGGGAGAATTAGGGAAGTCTTCTGGACAACAAAGAACATCATTTTGGTGCTAAAGAAAGCATAAGAGTTCATCTGTTCATTTTGTTTTTAATTATAAAATTAATGATATTGTATAAAATCCAGATACTTAGAAAAATATACACCTAAGATTTCACCACTGAAATAAAACCATAATTAACACTTGAGTATATTTCACTTTATCTTTTCTCTGTAATACCTCATATATTTGAGAAAATAGTATACACATAATTTTATGTGCTGCTTTTGAAGTAAATAGTATAGTAACTTAAATAAATAACTTAGAGTAACATCAACTACTTTATAATTATCATAAAGTTAGTGGTTATTTATTGTACCATTCTCAGCACTGAGCTAGCTCCCTTCTATGGGACTGTTTAGGTAATGTCTAAGGTTTTGTAATATGAGTTACATATTGAACATCTTTTTATGTAAAACCATTTTTTTACATTTCAGATTTTTACAGGATAGATTAAAGGAGAGGTTACTGGGTCAAAGTTTGTGAAAGTTTTTAATGCTGGTGATAGGCAGATTGACCGGAGAGAGAAGATAGGGATGGGGGTAGAGATGTGCAAAAAAGAGAGAAGAGCATAAAAATAAAACAGCAAGAGAGAAAAAGAATCTAACTTACATATGGAGAGTATCTAGATCTTCACTTTGACTAAAGGACAGTGTAGGTGCTGTCAAAAAGAATGCTAGACGTGTCCTGAGGTGAGACTAAGCTTTCCAAAGCTGGAATGCATATTATTTTCTTGGGATGCTAACAGGTAATACTAGGGAGTGCTTTGGGTGCGAATAAATGAAGAAATTTAAAAACTGAACAGTTTTTTTTGCAGGGATTTTTCAGAGCCTTTAATATGTTTCTGTGAATCATTATTCTCTAAGAGGAGAATATAACAAGTAGTTTTCTATAATTTTACCAAGGGGCATGTTTTTTTATAGAGCAATAATGTAGTTCATGAAACGCTTTGGAAAATGGTAGCTTATGACAGAAGGGATTTGATTGATATGGAATTTGAGCTTAGTTTGATGGGCAAGAAAACCACTGGAGAGAGTCTGTCAGCTCACGTTTACAATAAATGGTGAAATTTTTACCTTTGGATCTTCTTCCTAAAATATTGGACTCAATTCACATAAATATCTGTTGGTTGAAGAATAAATGCAATCAGTATTTTTCATCTGCTTTTCCAATAAGTGTATGTTATTGCACTCATTATTCAATCCTTTGACTTTGCTGGTGCCTTTTGAAGAAATGCTCAGGTCCTCAAATGCTGCTGTTAACAGCCAGACAGCCACCATAGGTACTAGTATGTGTTTGCATGACAGCTTCCTACCTCTCCCTTCACTATTTTAGTTAATTCAGAATTAATCAGTAAACTATTATTTCCTACCTACAGGTTTGCTTTTGTCACTTTGTATTTGTAAAACATCATTATTATTTCAACTTCAAACATTCCCTTTGAGATTTTCCCCACTTGACTATGTCTACATGTTTTATTATTCCTTCTATGCGAACCAATATATAGTTCATGACCTCTGTCAAATAATGCCCTGAAGGTGATATGACACAGCACAATCATCATTTGTAAAACTATCATTAAAATGTACAATCTTACATTTTTGATTAGTCAGATATTTGTTATCAATATCTGTCCATATATCTCCCTGCCTCCTCCCCCATACTTCTCTTCCTCTTTGTTTCTCCTTCTCTTCCTATCTCTTCATTTTTACTGTTGGGCAGACTGTAGAGAACCACCTATGGGAAATGCTACCTATGAAAATGTGGGTGAAATGTATATGCTGACAGTGTTTATCATTTCTGTTATTTCTACAAATCTACCCTAGTAGCCTCCTTTTCCTTTTACATAATTATTCTATTTACAATCTAGTCTGCCTTTCTTTATAATATACATAAATCACAAATATTCTTCACATACTTGAAGAGCTACCTTTTTGTGATGCTTTTCTGAGATATTTCTTTTAAATTAATTATCTCAGGTACATAAAACATAAGAAAATACTCTAAATGAGCAGGAAGGCAGGAGAAAAGAAAAAGACATATGCTAGTTTAAAGTTAAAATATTCAATATATCAACTGCTATTCTAAAGAAAATAAAGGTATTGACAGGTGGTATTCAAATACATATTTTTTTTACTAAAATGACAAAGTTTATATTTATCCTTCCAAAGAGAATATAACAATAAAGTATACCTGCCTAAGAGAGCAAATTAAAGGCCACCAACATGAAATTTCAATATTCTTAGATTATTAAATTATAAAGAGACAGTTTCTGGAGGGTTTTTAGAGTGAATACCAACTATAATCTTGTCCCATAATCTTACTCCATTTCGTCTTTTTGTTGTTGCTACCTGAACACTGATTTCTTTAGTACTATGTGTCCCTTGAGCTCAGAGAATGTGGCTCAGGAAATGATCAAAATTGGTCCAAACCAGTCCTGATCAGCTCATTCCCTTGGCCCGTGATTGCTCTGGAAGTAGACACATGACCCAGTTTGACAAAATGTAAACAGAGCCCGTTGGGTGGCAGAGCCATTCACCCTTTCCTTTTTCTGCGTAGAACATTGTCGTTTAGGCATACAGCAACAAGGTCTTTGTGACAATTAGGGAACATGTGAAAATATAAAAATCAACGAAATAATGGTGGTGGAGAAAGAGAAAAACCTTATATGTTTGAAAACATCATCAAGCATCTGTACTGGATTTCTGTCTCTGGGTATCAGTTTGTATAAAGAAATATAAGCTATTAATTGTTTAATTTACTGTAGAGGGATTGACTTCCTTCTTCAAATAAAATTATTCCTAATGGATGCGAAATCAATGCTATATTTTTGTTTTTATTAATTAAGGTTTACATAAATGTTAAAAACTTTAAATACTAAATTAATTCAGTGTTTATATTAATTTTATTTTCTATGCTTCCCTGAGATCTCAATAGTTCTCCCTGACTATTTTAGTTCTCCCATTACCACTATCATAATAGCATACATTTCTTCTTACCAGTTATAATTTTTTAATTTATTTTTTAATGGATTTCAGAGAGGAAGGGAGAGGGAGAGAGAGATAGAAACATCAATGATGAGAGTGAATCATTGATTCGCTGCCTCTTGCACCTGCCTCCCGACCTGGGGATGGAACCCATAACCCAGGCACGTGCCCCTGACTGGAATTGAACCCAGGACCCTTCAGTCCACAGGCTGATGATCTATCCACTGAGCCAAACCAGCAAAGGCTTTACCAGTTTTAATTTTATTTGTAAATAGGGAGATCTCAATAGTTCTCCCTGACTATTTTAGTTCTCCCATTACCTTTTCATAATATGCATTTCTCTTTACCAGTTATAATTTAATTTCATAATTTCATAATATGCATTTCTCCTTGCCAGTTATAATTTAATTTAATTTGCTTTATCCATTAATCTGTCATGTCTGATGTTTTGAACATTGGAACATAAGATACCCCATAATATTTAATATAAAGTAATGCCATAATATACAGATTTGTACCTATGTGTCCTCAAGAATGCATTCAGTGTAAAGTTGTTGCCCTTATTGTCAACAATTCAGAAATTAATAGACTATTATACACATTCTAAATCTAGTGTACAAATGTAATAGTGTCTATTAATGTGTGTTTTGAAAAATAAAACCAATTTGAAGGAAATGGAAGGTTCTATCTTTTTCCCCACCCACAGTATATTTTTTCAAACTCCACTAGAGGAACGAGGAAAACAAACAAATCAAATGGTTTGGGTTAGGGAAGGAAATTGCCAAAATGCCTCTAAAAATATATTACTCAGTATCTACTACTGCTTTATTTTTGTTACCATAATGTATTTCATTTCTAATAAGTTTTACTCTGATCTATAGGGATTACAAAGGGATAAAAAGTTTTCAATACTTTTCAGGATGTACAATTTCTAAAAAGTTAAAAATATAATTCCCATATAAACATAACTATTTTATTCAAATCACTAATTAGAGACAAATAAAATGGTAGGTCTGTTTTTGAGACTCAGGGATTAAATAGTTCATTTGGAAAGGTATTAAGAGTATTAGAGAAGATTGGTATGTTAGATACACAGAAAGCTTATCATTGTGTCTTACAAGGCCATAAAACTGTAACCTTTAGGGTTATCTATCCTACTAGACAGAAATCTACAAGTTCACATATAACTTCACAGTGATTGTAATTAACTAATTAAGTAGAAGTGTTAAAGTCAGGCTCAGGTATACGTTTTAAAGATTTAACTAATACTTAAGTGGGATTGTTAAACTATGTCCTGGAGTAACATTAAAAAAACATATTGCCCACCATTTTGGGGTCCTTGTTTGGGGGGTTTAGTTTTTGTTTTAATCTTTATTGTTCAGATTATTAAAGATGTCCCTTTCTCCCCCCCCCCCTTCCTGCATAGCTCCCCTCCACCTGGTTCCCACCCTACCCAGGCCCTCACCACCCCACTGTCCGCATCCATAGGTACTACATACATGCATATCAGATGTTTGTCCAGTCTCCCACCCCACACTCCCTTCCCGCACCCCCCTCCCCGAGAATTGCCAGTCTGCTCCATTTCAATGCCCCTGATTCTATTCCATTACCAGTTTATCTGTTCATCAGATGTTTTTATTCATTTGATTTTTAGATTCACATGTTGATAGATATGTATTTGTTGTCACTTTGATGTTCATAATTTTTTTATCTTTACCTTTTTCTTCTCCTTCCTCTTCTTAAAGAATACCCTTCAGCATTATATAATACTGGTTTGGTGGTGATGAACTCCTTTAGCTTTTTCTTGTCTGTGAAGCTCTTGATCTGACCTTCAATTCTAAATGATAGCTTTGCTGGGTAGAGTAATCTTGGTAGTAGGTTCTTGCTGTTCATCACTTTGAATATTTCTTGCCACTCCCTTCTGGCCTGCATAGTTTCTGCCGAGAAATCAGCTGACAGTTGTATGGGTACTCCCTTGTAGTTAACTAACTGTTTTTCTCTTGCTGCTTTTAAGATTCTTTCCATTTATCTTTTGCCCTTGGCATTTTAATTATGAAGTGTCTTGATGTGGTCCTCTTTGGATTCCTCTTGTTTGGGGTTCTCGGCGTTTCCTGGACTTGTAAGTCTATTTCTTTCACAAGGTAGGGGAAGTTTTCTATCATTATTTCTTCAAATAGGTTTTCAATATCTTGCTCTCTGTTCTTCTGGCACCCCCATAATTTGGATGTTGGTATGCTTGAAGTTGTCCCAGAGTCTCCTTACACTATCTTCATATTTTTGTATTCTTTTTTCTTTTTGCTCTTCCAGTTGGGTGTTTTTTGCTTCCTTGTATTTCAAATCTTTGACTTGATTCTTAAATCTCTATTATTATTCTTTATTTCAGTCAGTATATGCTTAATTTCTGACTGGTCCTTTTCCCTTTTTTTTGTTTTTTGGCATTCTCACTAAAATCCTTGAAGGTCTCACTAAGTTCCTTGGAGATTTCTAGAAGATTCTTGAGTAACCTTATAACTTTGGTTTTGAACTCTATATCCAGTAGTTTTCTTTCTTCCATTTCTTTAATTTGTGACATGATTCTTTGCCTCCACATTTTGGCTGCTTCCCTGTGTTTGTTTCTATGTACTGGGTAAGTCTCCTTAGTTGATAGAGTGGCCTTGTGTAGTCGGTGTCCTATGGGGCCCAGTGGCTCAGCCTCCCCAGTCACCTGAGGTGGACACTCTTGGTGCACCTCTTTGTGGGCTGTGTGCACAGTCTTGTTGTAGTTAAGCCTTGATTGCTGTTGTTGTCACTGGTAGGAATTGACCTCCAGGAAATTGGCTATGGGGACTAGCTGTGACTACAGTGGGAGAGCTGCTGTGTAGGAGACACCCTCATGGAGCAGGGCTTGCTTCAGTGGGGCTTTGGTGCTCACTGAGTCTGCCCCTTGAGTGTGTACTTATGGATGTGAAGGGTTATAATCTGGTATGGTGTCACACTGACCACTGGGTACACTGGCTCTTGGGTCTCCCTGGAAGTGCAAAGTCAGTCACTGCCTGGGGCCACACAGCAGGAGCTACAGAGAGATCTGCAGATTCCTCCTCTTTGTATCGAGTTTGGAAGTGCCCAGATGTGGCCAAGCTGTGAAGCAAGGCAGGCTGATGCTGGTGTGGCCTTGGGTCTTTTATTGATAGCTTTGGGGCTCCCTGACCCAGGTGAAGCTTGTTTGACAGGTTTTAGGCTGAAAAAGGACAGGCCATTCATATGCAAAAGCCACTGCACACAGCTTGGGTGGGGTTATAAATTGGGTAGGGCGGGGTCTCAGGAAGGCTCCAGGGTGGAGCAAACAGCAATGGCTGCCAGTTAGCCCTGCACTGGGGAGGTCCCAGGACAGAAACAGTGACCATTATGAGCACCTCTGTCTGGAAGAAACCCACTCCCATGTTCCTGTCCTGATGCCAGACAGTCCAGTTTCTCCTCATATGTGTCTGGGTCCCCCAGAGTCTTGCCCGGCACTGGAGCTCAGAGCATGTGGGAGATTGTATCTCCCTCCTGATTAAAAAACTGGCACACCTGGGTGCCAGCCCATTCCGCACCTCCACACCTACTACAAGTCTCAATGTGCTTTCTTCTTTACCTCTCTAGTTGTAGTACTTCCACTCAGCCAGCTTTCCCATGGTTCTGGATGATAGTTGTTATGTATTTTAATTGTAATTTTGATGTGGTTGTGGGAAGCAGCAAGTACAGTTGTTTACCTATTCCACCATCTTGGTTCTTTCTGGGTGTTTAGTTTTAATTAAATTTTAAGGGTGTTAATCAGACACTGTACAGTTAACCTTTAAAAATGTACAGAGATAGTGAATTCTTTTTTTTTTATGTGAATTTCTAGTTTTATTTATTTATTTTTCATTATTTCTTTTTTTTTATTGTTTGAAGTATTACAAATAGTAGTACATATATCTCCTTTCCCCCCTCCCATTGACCTCCCCCGGGCTTCCCCTATCCCCCCAGTACATGCTTTCACCTGCCTGCCCTCTCCTCCCCCCCAGTGTCTTGTGTCCATTGGTTATGCTTATATGCATGCGTACAAGTCCTTCAGTTGATCTCTTACAGCCCCCCTTGCCCAACCTCCCCTGCCTTCCCACTCTAGTTTTAAAGTCTGTTCAATGCTTCTTTACCTCTGTATCTATTTTCCCCCCATTTCTTTCCTGTAAAAAATTTTGCCTCTGCAGACTAGAAATATACATATAATAACAAACAAAAAATGTTTGAGTCCCAATTTCAATGTCCAACAATTCTGAGTCTGTGTTTCAATGTCAAACAGTTCCTTATGTGTACATGTCAGCAATGATATCTGGATGGTGGGCACATGGTGGCTTAAGTAGCTTCTTTTGAGACTTAGTAGCTCTTGCTTCCCAAATCAGTTCAGTACAATGAAGGCATATAGTCCAGATACTTCTGCCTTCTAACTTATGCTATCACTTCATCAGTGAGACTAAATTGAAATATTGTATGATTCATCCCTCTGAAATTTATAAAATGAAAAACTTATGCAACATAAATATAAAATACATGAGATTATCAAGTTTTATATTATAAATGATTCTTTATTATTATACTAGGGACCCAGTGCACGAAATTGTGCACCTTGAAAGGAACTCTGGGCCACAAGGCTGCAGTGGTCACAGGGGCAGGTCTTGGCCCATTCTCTGTGCCCCCGCCTGGCCCTTCCACTGTGGCCTCCAGTCCCATGCCTGCTGGCAGCCCTGCTCCCGCTGCTGCCACTCCCATGTGCTAACGGCACTGGCCCCACTGGCACTCACTGACAGTGCCGAGTGATTGGGGCCAGCGCCAGTAGTGGGTGTGAGTGGGGCTGGTGCAGCCGGCGGGTGCAAGTGGCAGCTCTGGTGCCAGCTGCTGGTGTGAGCGGGGCTGGCACTGACAGTGGGTGTGAGAGCCGACTGCTGCCCTGATCGCCCCTCAAGAGCAGGTGGAGGTGGAAAAGCCCTCAGGGGCATCAGGGCTGGCAGCCACTGCTCACACCTGCTGACAGCACTGAGTGCTGGGTGCTGCAATGAGTGCTGGGTGCTGGCAACAGGTGTGAGTGGGGCTAACACTGGCAGTGCATGTGAGTGGTGCCTCCAGTGCCAGCAGTGGGTGTGAGAGGTGGCTGCTGCTCCGATCACCCCTCGGGAGCAGGGAGAAAGGGAAAAGCTCTGAGTGGCAATTGGGGCCAGCAGCTGCTGCTCACACCCACTGACTTTGCTGAGTGATTGGGGCTGGTGCTGGGTGCCAACAATGGGTGCGAGCAGTGGCTCTGGCACTGGCAGTGGGTGCTAGCGGGGCTGGAACTGGCGAGTGCCAGGCAGAACCATGGCACACAGGAGCAAAGAATTTCCAGTAACAACCAGAGGCTTGCCCTGATGACAGTGACCGGTGCCCTGCTTTGGTCTGGCAACCCTGCTCACTTGCTCCACCATTCCACCATGGCTGATACCCGCCACGTTCCGTGGTATGCCACCTGCTGCCGATGCCTGCCATGTTCCACACACGCCCCCTGGTGGTCAGTGCACATCATAGCGACCAGCTGTTCAGTTGTTCTGCCATTCGGTCTATTTGCATATTAGCCTTTTATTATTATATTACAATCCACATATATTCTTTATATTTATATTACCATATTGGTTTAAGGAAAATTTATTCGAAGATTATTGGTTTTAGACTAGAGATTTTAAAAAAAATACATTCCAAACTTCTATAATACTGATAGATATATGGCTAAATATTCAAATTTAATATTATTCTATATTATTAATAATAGTATACTTCAACATGATTATAATCATTATCAATGAATGCACAAGCTGAAACACATGCTAGGAACACTCATATATATGTTTCTTCACAAAAATGCTAATCTCATGTGAAACAAAGCTAAGTTTGAACTTCTCAAGGAGCTAAATGGTAAGAAATTAGGGAGTAAATAAATATCTATTGTGACCCAAATCACTACTGTTGGGACATTCCAGCCTTCTTTTACATTAATAACTAAATATAATGCTTACATCCAATTTTCTGGCAAGGACTCTCTAGATCAACAATTTCAACTGGTGTGCCTCAAGAATTTTTAAAATATGCAATATCTGATCACTTAGGTGCACTGACCTTTCCCCCTTACACTGTCAAATAGAAAATGATAGCTGCCAACACAATAATAGACATCCAGTGTGCATTAATAAAAAGTATACCTATTTTTATTTGTTGGATCAGCAAAATATATATTTTTTGGTGTGCCACAGAATTTCAGTAATTATTTTATGTGTGCCATGAGATGAAAAAGGCTGAAAATCGCTGCTCCTAGAGGCTTGTCACCTACCTATGGTCACATCCTTTTCCTAATTCTGTTTCTGGCTCACTTTTATCTCCTGTAGCTACTGTTCTTTCACCCCTCTTTCTTTATTCTCCAACCTCATTTATGCAACACTATGATCCTAAAAGACGTTTCCTGAAGGTTTCGCATGAGACAGGTAGCTTACAGCATAAAAAAGAGCAAAAATACTATTTCACTTTGAATACTTAACACTACCATTCTTAGACTTTCCTGGTTCTTCTTCATTATAGAAAGCAATTTCTTACTTGTTTCCAGTAAGGTCTCTCCATTATCTTCAGAGACTTCATTATTGTTCTCTTATGTGAATGCAAATACTTACTTCCCTTTTTCTAATTTTGTTTGCCTTATTACATGGGGAAATTTAGCACATTATCTAAGTGTTTCTCATAAAGGCTCTGATTGTCCAGTGAACATTTCCTTTTTCAAATAACGTAATTCTAGAATATATTCTTAAAGGAAAAGCCTGAGAAATCTGTGCTGAGAACACACATTTCCCCTCCCCTAGATAGCAGAAGCTAGTCCATCATTATTATTTTTTAAATAGTCAAGTTTTATTATTATTATTTTTTTCTCTTTCAGTTACAAAGTTATACCTCCACTAAAAACCTTTCTCAACATTCTGGGGTAAGGGCATTTCCCCAGCCTGCTCTATGGAAGTTTTCTCATCACATACACAGATGGAACAGAATACTAATGTGTGGGGACCACCTTTCAGGCTTCCGTTTGGCTTCCTGGGGATGGATGTGCTCCAAGCTGAGGAGTCTGCCGCTCCCCTTTGTTGTCTAAATACTTTTAATAACCCTTACACCTGGTCTGGGCAGAATCTGCTCCTGGGACAGAAGGAGGCGTCAGTCCTGGCATCTGGCATAGAGTCACCAAAGATACCATGTCACTCAAAGAAGCTAGGGAAGCACTGCCCTAGCTTCTTTGAGTATGATGATTAAAAAATGACTTCTTTTAAAAAACAAAACAGAAATAATATTTCTGTTCCAGTAGGGTACCTCAATCCTTGATATTAAGTGGCACTTTACCCAAAACTTACATACAGCTTTTAGCATTTGATGAATGAATGATAGATGAGTACACAGAATTAATTGTTCATTAACAAATATCTGAAAACTTTTGCTTTTAGGTGAAGTCTTATTTTACTTCATTCTAAATCAATTAAAGCCTGCATTACATTCTTAGCTAACAGGATATAAACATATAATACTTGTCCCAAAATTGTTTTGGAAAGTTATCTGGTCTGATTGAGTGAGGATATCAAGAAAAAACAGGCTAATCACAAGTAAGTTGTAATTTAGCAATAATAGTTAGTATGGGCCAATGGAATTCTGTTCAACAGCAGAATGGAATTATTAGCAAGCAATTGAGACATTGACAAATTGTAATCCTATCTAATACAGATGGAATATGCTAATTACCCATAACTCTGTCACAAATATGGCTGCACCCACAGCTGAGGCCAAGTTCCCATAAGGAGCCTTAACAAGCAATCGGCAGGGACCTGAGAGTACGCCCTCCCCTGCCCCCGTGGGGCTTGACAGGAGACCTCAGGCCAGCAGGCCTTGACAAGGGACCTCAGGCTGCACCCCCCACCTGGCGGGGCTTGACAGGGGACCTCAGGCTGCCTTCCACACCCGGCAGGGCTTGACAGGGGACCTCAAGGTGCGCTTCCAGTCCTGGTGCTGGGCTAGGGGAACTCAGGCTGCTCCCCCACCCCAGCATCAGGCTGGGGGACCTCAGGCCACGCCCCCTACTTGGCAGGGCTTGACAGGAGAACTCAGGCCACGCCCCCCACCCAGCAGGGCTTAATGGGGGACCTCAAGGTGAGCTTCTCCTCCTGGTGCTGGGCTAGGGGACTTCAGGCTGCTCCTCTGGCCCCAGTGCCAGGCTGAGGGATCTCAGCCCACGCCCCCCACCAGGTTTGGCTTGACAGGGGACTTCAGGCCGCGACCCCACCCCGGCACCAGGCTGGGGGACCTCAGGCCGCACCCTCCGCACCAGCACCGAGCCAGGGGACCTGAGGCTGCGCCCCCCCGTCTGGTGGGGCTTGACAGGGGATGTCAAATTGCACCCCCAGTGTTGGGTTGGGGTAACTCAGGCTGCATCCCCTGCCCAGGGGTTACCTGAGGCTGCACCCCCCTGCCTATGGGGCTTGACAGGGGACCTGAGGCTGTGCCCCCCCTGCCTGGTGGGGCTTGACAGGGGACGTCAAGGTGCACCCCCTGTGTTGGGTTGGGGGAACTCAGGCCACATCCCCTGCCCAGGGGGTACCTGAGGCTGCACCCCCTTGCCTATGGGGCTTGACAAGGGACCTGAGGCTGTGCTCACCCTTCCACCGGCGGGGCTTGACAGGGGACCTCAAGGCAGTCTGGGCTGGGGGACCTCAGGCCACACCCCCCCATCCTGGTGCTGGGCCAGGGGACCTGAGGCTACGTTCTCTGCCTGGCAGGGCTTGACAGGGGTGGGACTAGTGGGGTCTAGATCTATCCCAATGACCCAATGAGGAGGGGGTTGCAGCCGGGTCTGGGTCTCACGTGATTTTGAGGTGCATGTGGGTGGGCAGGGACTTGACTCTGGGTCCTGTGGTGCGCCACAGACTCTGACAGGAGGAAGGTTTTCATATATATTTTACTAATTTTCTTTCATCTCTGACACTTCTATTACAGAGAAAGGGCAAATAGCAATATTAAATTATTTCCTCTAATTAATCCCCTTTTAATATGCATGAATTTCATGCACCGGGCGACTAGTCTCTAATAAATGAGAATGAAAAGATGCTTCCTATAAAGGTTTCCACTTATTTCTAGTAGTTCTAATTCTGCATTTGTACTTCAAGCTGTATTTATTTTCATGCTATTGATTTAGGATAAAAATATCATGAATATTTCTAGAATCCCATATAATGAAAGCTAATATGCTAAGTGTCCAACAATTCGACCATTCGACCAGTCGCTATGACATGCACTGACCACCAGGGGGCAGACACTCCAACCAGTAGGTTAGCTTGCTGCTGGGGTCTGGCTGATTGGGACTGGGTGATACTGGCCAGACATATCCTGGAGCTCTCCTGTGGTCCCTCCTTGGCCCCAATTGTGCACCCGTAGGGTCCCTCAGCCTGGCCTGTGCCCTCTTGCAATCTGGGATCCCTTGGGGGATGTCAGAGAGCCAGTTTTGGCCCGATCCCTACAGGCCAGGCTGAGAAACCCCACCAGTGCATGAATCTGTGCACTGGGCCTCTAGTATTTATATAAATAAATTTGCTAATTTGTAATTATGTTTCTAAACTTTACTAAAAATTGATAACATTCTTAGGTTCCAGTAGTTACTAGCATTTTTAATATTTGTGGAGAAAGATGGAAATATAATCATCTTTCTAAAGTCAGGAGTTTTCTCTGCAGTAGCAGAGACCCTTGAAGAGACCTGCTTTTGCATGGTTTTCTCATGGAAGGAGACACCTGTAGGTCATAGATAATTCTTTCACTTTTCAAACTTACAGCATGAGTTCTGTATTCTTTCATGAAGCTCAGAATAATTAAAATTTAAATACTTTTCTTCATCAATAATTAATCTAATACAAGAAAAATGACTTTATTAATAGAAAAATTAACTAAACTTGATCATTCCTTTGTTAGCAATTGGGTTCCAACTAATTAAATTTTCACATAATTATTTTTTCAATCTGCTGCCATTCCTTGTAAAACACATTTTTTCCTTATTAGCATAACATACCCTTTCACCTTAAATTGGAATATTTAATTAAATACTAATGAGACTTTCAGATTCAAAACAATGGGTAACATTATTATTTCCCAAAGCATTTAGAATAAGGGGGTATAGTTGCATATCATTTTTCTTTTGCCTACTGACTGACAGTTTCTCCTAAATAACATATTTCTAAATAAATGAATCAACTGCCAGTGTTAATATTTATGGTGTTTTATGGATAAAGGTCAAGGGCAAAAATGACTAAGGCATAAAGGGAAATACTTTTATGTATTCAAATATTGGCATCATCATCATAATTTTTTTACACTGATTTGCAATGCAGCTTAGGTTTGTTCTGTCCTTGGGAAACATTTCCTACGTTGCTGACCCCTCATTAATTATATAGGTTTTATATGAGAGCCAACCTAAGCACAGAAATAATATTTTTTCTCACTTTTTTTAACCATCATTATTTTTTTCTTTTTTATTGAATTTATTGGGGTGACAGTGATTACTAAAATTATATACATTTCAGGTGTACAAGTCTATAATACATTATCTATATACTGTTTTTTCACCATCCCACATCAAGTCTCCTTCCATCACCATTTATGCCCCCCTATACTCTCTTCTACCTCCCACCACTCACCTTTCCCTCTGGTAATGACTATACTGTTGTCTGTGTCTATGAGGTTTCTTTTTCTTAATACCTTTACTATTTCCACCCAGCCCCACAATACCCCAGAGATAATAATATATTTATACATTTTTACTGTATATTCTTTGATCATTTTTATTCTAGCAATTTTATTGTATTACTAGAGGCCTAGTGCACGAAATTCTTGCACAGGGGGTGGGGGTCCCTCAGCCCAGCCTGCCCCCTCTCACATACTGGGAGCCCTCAGGGGATGTCCTATTGATGGCTTAGGCCTGCTCCCTGTTGGGAGCGGACCTAAGCCACAGTCTGGCCTCCCTTTGTGGGAGGTGACTGGGCTGATCCAGGGAAGGCGCCAGCCCCATCACCCCGCTGCTGCAGCCACTGCCAGTCACCATAGCCACCAAGGTGTTTTCATCAACACGGACTCCAGTCCCTTCACCATGAAAAAATGACAACTTTCTTTAGGCATTTTCAAGATGTGTCTTTCATAGGATATGACATTTCTTTCTTAACTTTTCTTTTTATCTTCACCTGAGGATATGTTTCCAATGATTTTTTCCCCTTCCCTCCAATTTCAGGCTCAGCCCCTTCCCAAGCCTAAAACCTATACCAGAAGCTTTAGGCTTGGGATGGGGCCACTCCCACCCCTCTGATGGCTGGCTGGGAGTGACCTGGGTGCCAAGGAGGTTCCCAGGACCCAGGTATATATGCAAATTAACCACCATCTGTGTTGGGTTAATTTGCATACACACTCTGATTGACTGTGGGTGTAGTGGAGGTATGGTCAATTTACATGTTTCTCTATTATTAGGTAAGATTACTTATAGAGAAAAAGATAGTTCAGAATTTTCTCTAGTATGGTTGATTGAAATTGTTTTTACTCTTGTTAATTTACAAAGATATACTTCATCTTTACAGCTCAGCACTATAATTCTTTAGTACAGTTATCAGTCCTCTTGATTTTGTCTGAGTGTTTTGTTTATTCATGCTCAGCTTCATCTCTTCCTCTTCAAATCCCTTAAATTTTAGATTCTTTCTCAAGTTCATTGAATTTTATTGTTTGAAGTTCTTGGTCAGATATAGCACAATCAGATTATTTTAAGAGTCTGATAGTAATGGGAAATATGATCAGGGATTAAGATAAGAGGAATTAATGGGGGTTGTACTGAGTCATAGAATGTGTGACCTGCCTAAAAGACATTAAAGTTTTAAAAATATACTAAAACTTTCTGCCCACCAAGGAAAACAAATCCTCAGCTAGAAGTTGGCCAATAGTATACCAATTTGTGACCTGCCTTTGAAAACGACAAAGAATCTGAAGATCAGAATGTTAAGCACCTTGTCTAGTAACATAATACTATGGTAGAGCTATGAATTGGGTCTAGACCTCTCATTTACAAAATCTTTGATCTTAGCTTGATATTAAATTATCGTATCATATTAGGCATTTTAAAAAAATAGAGACATTTTCTTGAGGATAATGGGGATTCAGTGAAGTAAAATGATGTAAACAAGGGTGTATTTTAGAAGGAACCTTTATTTATAATAAAAAAAAATTGATTCTAGACTTGCAAATGTAACATGGTTTCATGATAACCAGATAGGAAGTTATTAGAAATTAATACAATAATTTATCATAAATGTGGTAGCTTAAAACAATTTTCAGCCCTAGCTCATTTGGCTCAGTGGACAGAGCTGTTGGCCTGTGAACTGAAGGATCCCAGGTTCGATTCTGGTCAAGGCCACATACCCAGGTTGTAGGCTCGATTCTCAGCTGAGGGTGTGCAGAAGGCGGCCGATCAGTGATTCTCTCTCATCATTGATGTTTCTATCTTTCTCCCTCTCCCTTCCTCTCTGAAGTTAATAAAAATACATTTAAAAAAACAAAACAAACAAATCAACAAAAACAAAACAAAAACAAAAACAAACAATTTTCATTTATTATCTCATAGTTCTTAGGTCAGAAATCTGAGTGGCCACCACCCAAAAGTACTAGTGCAACTTTTGCTCCTAATACTACCACTTCTTTATTTTAGGGTCTGTACTTAAGTACCTTATTTGCATTAACTCATTTAAATCTTGTAACAACTCTATAAAGTAAGTTGTAGTATTATGCCCATTTTGAAAATGAGGGAACTGGACCGCAGGCCCTGCGTGCCGTGCGGGGGGAGCAGAGGGGTGCTGGGAAGCGGCCCCCGGCTCCCTCCCCTGGAGGCACCGAGGGCAGGGGCCTTGGCGAATGGCTTTCTTGCTGGCCAGTTGTGGAGGTCTTGATTCAGGATTTGTTCCTAGCATCCAAGACTTTGATAAGAAACTTACAGAGGCGGATGCTTACCTGCAAATCTTGATAGAACAATTAAAGCTTTTTGATGACAAACTTCAAAACTGCAAAGATGATGAACAGAGAAAGAAAATTGAAACTCTCAAAGAGACAACAAATACCATGGTAGAATCAATTAAACACTGCATTGTGTTGCTGCAGATTGCTAAAGACCAGTGTAATGCGGAGAAGCACGCAGATGGAATTATAAGTACTATTAATCCTGTAGATGCAATATATCAACCTAGTCCCTTGGAACCTATGATCAACACAATGCCTTCCCAGTCTGTCTTACCTCCAGAATCTGCTCAGTTGTGTAAGTCAGAGCAGCGTCCATCTTCCCTACCAGTTGGACCTGTGTTAGCTACCTTGGGACATCCTCAGACTCCAACACCAAATAGTACAGGCAGTGGGCACTCACCACCTAGTAGCAGTCTAACTTCTCCAAGCCATGTCAACTTGTCTCCAAATACAGTCCCGGAGTTCTCTTATTCTAGCAGTGAAGATGAATTCTATGATGCTGATGAATTTCATCAAAGTGGCTCATCCCCAAAGTGCTTAATAGATTCCTCTGGATCTGCTTCAGTCTTGACCCACAGTAGCTCAGGAAATAGTCTAAAGCGTCCAGATACCACAGAATCACTTAATTCTTCCATGTCCAATGGAACAAGTGATGCTGACCTTTTCGATTCCTATGATGACAGAGATGATGAAGGGGAGGCGGGGTCGGTGGAAGAGCACAAGAGCGTTATCATGCATCTCCTGTCACAGGTTAGGCTTGGAATGGATCTTACTAAGGAAGTTCTTCCAACATTTATTCTTGAAAGAAGATCTCTTTTAGAAATGTATGCAGACTTTTTTGCACATCCAGACCTGTTTGTGAGCATTAGTGACCAAAAGGATGCCAGAGACCGAATGGTTCAGGTTGTGAAATGGTACCTCTCAGCCTTCCATGCGGGAAGGAGAGGATCGGTTGTCAAAAAGCCATACAATCCCATTTTGGGCGAGATCTTTCAGTGTCACTGGACATTACCAAATGATACTGAAGAGAACACAGAGCTAATTTCAGAAGGACCAGTTCCCGGGGTTTCCAAAAACAGTGTAACATTCGTGGCTGAGCAGGTTTCCCATCATCCACCCATTTCAGCCTTTTATGCTGAGTGTTTTAACAAGAAGATACAATTCAATGCTCATATCTGGACCAAATCAAAATTCCTCGGAATGTCAGTTGGGGTGCACAACATAGGGCAGGGCTGTGTCTCGTGTCTAGACCATGATGAACATTACATCCTCACATTCCCCAATGGTTATGGAAGGTCTATCCTCACAGTGCCCTGGGTGGAACTAGGTGGAGAATGCAATATTAATTGTTCCAAAACTGGCTATAGTGCAAATATTGTCTTCCACACGAAACCTTTCTATGGGGGCAAGAAGCACAGAATTACTGCTGAGATTTTTCCTCCAAATGACAAGAAGTCCTTTTGTTCAATTGAAGGGGAATGGAATGGTGTCATGTATGCAAAATATGCAACAGGGGAAAATGCAGTTTTTATAGATACCAAGAAGTTGCCTATAATCAAGAAGAAAGTGAGAAAGTTGGAAGATCAGAATGAGTATGAATCCCGCTGCCTTTGGAAGGATGTCACTTTCAACTTAAAAATCAGAGATATTGATGCAGCAACTGAAGCCAAGCATAGACTTGAAGAAAGACAAAGAGCAGAAGCCCGAGAAAGGAAGGAGAAGGAAATTCAATGGGAGACTAGGTTATTTCATGAAGATGGAGAATGTTGGGTTTACGATGAACCGTTACTGAAACGTCTTGGTGCTGCCAAGCATTAGGTTGGGAAATGCAAAGTTTACACCTGATAACCAGGGCAGTAGGCGTAATTAAGCAGCAGTCTTCCTTTGGGAGAACATACTTACTCCCTTCTTATTGCAGTGGTTCCTATCTCAGGGATACTGGACTTTCCGATGCAGATGAACAATTAAAGCGAGAAAAGCTTCCCTTTTTCCTATTTTGTGGCAGTTACAATTTTGACTTCAGTCCTGAGAAAAACTTCAGGTTCTGAAAACACCATGTCTGCTCCTTTTCCAAACCCCAGGCTTTGAAAAGCATTTAAAAATCCCAGTCTCAAACTCTGCACTTGTAGTACTGCTGTTGAGATAATACATCATCTGTTTCTTAGTTCATATAATCTTGGGATATATATACATATATATACATACATATACATATACATATATACCTGATGCCAGATTTTTCATAAATATTCCATCTGTAAATATTGGTTCCTCTGAGTTCTTTTAGAAACTTAGCGCACTGTATTACAATCAAGTATTAAGAAATTTCATGGTCTCACCTACAATAACTTTTATTTTGTAATTGTATCTAACTCTGGGTTACAGTTTAATTATACTCAGTGCTTCTTAAGGCTTCATAAAGTACTTTTTCCAACCTTTAA
Organism: Corynorhinus townsendii; assembly: GCA_026230045.1. Taxonomy (NCBI): domain Eukaryota; kingdom Metazoa; phylum Chordata; class Mammalia; order Chiroptera; family Vespertilionidae; genus Corynorhinus; species Corynorhinus townsendii. The sequence continues at coordinate 109,661,551 of JAPDVU010000006.1, read as the reverse complement.
AAAAAAAAGGAAAAGAAAATGAGGGAACTGAATAGTGGTGGTCATTCAGATAGATTCTAGCAGCAAATGATTTTTATCTCCCATTGTTTCTTTTACCACCTCCCTTAAATGTGAAAAGTAGAGAAAGCCTTTTCCCAGGAGAAGAAAAAAGTAGAGGATGTCACAGCTATGCTGGGGTATTTTCTCTTCCCCATTCTAATATATTTATGATGTCACTTCAATTTAGCTAAAAAAAAAAAATGCCATCCTTTTGCTTCCCAAATACACAAGAGTAACCTTTCATGAAAATTACTCAGTGTATCACTAATCACCCATGCAGGAAGACAAAAACCATTATAAACATTGCAAACAAAATATAGAGAAATTACAACAAAATATTTCAAATGTTTGGAGAAAGAAAGAAGTTGATGTATCCCTGATATTGATAGCTGCTGGAAGCCCTTTTTGTTTTATTGGGGTAAAGAAGGAGAAGGAGGGTAAACCAGAGTCCAAGAGCCGTTCTGCTGCCCAAATCCACTGATATTCTGCAGAAACTTCAAGGGCTTCTCAGGTCTCGGGCCACACACTGCTGAAAACCCAGACTGACAGATATACACTGGGCAAGGGCAAATGAAGAGAAGTTTCTTAATCCCATTTCTACACCTTATGCTTTCTATTGGCAGAACCTAAACTGATCCAGGGTGAGAGAGAGTCTTAGAAATGTAATTTGTAGGTTATCCAGTGCCTTGAGGTATAAATCAGAATAGAAAGGAGCTGCAATATGACTACCAGCAAATAGTCTAATAAACAACGAACTAGAACAAATACTATGGGAAACTGACGTTCAGGCAGTTCATAGTTCATCTTATGGTGTTTCAACTTTTTGATGGTGTGAAAGTGGGTTACACTCAGGAGAAACTTTACTTGAGTTTTGATCTTTTCCTAGGATAGTGATATGTGTGGAGCAATATTCTCCTGTGATGCTGGGCTGTGGCAGTGAAATGATTTTGTCCAACTGTAGGCTAATATCAGTGTTCTGAATATGTTTAAGGCAGGTTAGCTGTATTACATGCATTTTCAACTTACTGCATTTTCAACTTACAATGAGTTTATCTGGACAGGACACCATCATTAAGTAAAGGGACATCCTTAGTTTGTTTCCTTTTTTTACCCAATCACCACTCTCCCCAGTCTACCCTGAGCCCTCTTTTTCTGTATTGGAGGTTTTCATGGAAGGAGATTTTTCTAGGATCCTTCCCTTTTTTGTGTTGAATTCCAAACCTATATGAAGTTGCTGGAGTCTTTTTGCTTCATAGTGCAGTTACAATTTTTGGTTCTATCTATGGTATCTACCTTAGTGCCATATTGCTATAGATTTTATTGCTTTTAATTTGGGAAAGAAGAGCAGTAGATTCTTGGGTTTAGTTCGTTTTCTTAAAATCAACACATTGAAATTTTGAATGTGCAGATATTCAGTTGTAAAGATATTTGCTTACATTTTCTCCAGAAGCTTTATCATTTTAGCATTTACATATAGGTCAATTAGCCACCTCAAATTAATTTTGGGGTATGGAATGAGATAGGAATCAAGATTCATTTTTTTACCATAAATGTATTTTTATTGCCACATCATCATTTATTGAAAAGACATTATTTTCCCTCCTTTAATTCAGCATGATATTTGAAATATTCCTTTTTATTTTTATTTTACTTTTGATGATTATTTAGGTATGGTTAGCTTTATTTTTATGCTTGCAGTTTTAAACAAGAATTTAAAATTTTTCCTATTTTTGTTTTGTATTTGTCAACCATAGAAAACCAAATAGTGTTCAAAGCATATCTTAGAAGTAAGAGCAGTATCTTCTGAATAAGAATAACCTTACCTATGTAAATTTATTTCAGAAGAGCTCTGTTTAAGGACTAGTTGATCCTATAAAATCCCACAATATTCTCCATTGGATAGGAAAACTAAAATGTCATTAATAAGTGACATAAATCTTCATTTTAATTTTTATCAGATTTCAGTAATCACAGAGACTAATCCAGAAAGTCATGTTAGACATTTAATGTATCCAAGTATAGTGACAAAATATTAAGATCTCTCCCCAACTTTCCTAACTCTGCAAACTGCTGACTATTATCACAGCTAATGTCTCTCACAAAATATAAAGAGAATGAACAGTAGAGTATTAAATATAACATCCAGATCACTCTGGATTGCTTAAAGCCCAGTAATGTCTCAATATTTCTATTAATAGATTGATTTTTATTATACACATTACATTTTTCTCATTATATATGTCACTGATTCTTTAGTTTTTGTGTGCTCCATTTTTAAATTAGCTTCAATTCATACATTTTAAAAAGTTACAGAATATCATAAAATTGTAAATAATGAATATCATTCTCAGATGTAGTTATATATTTATTTTTATGTGAATATTTTGATTAGAATATATTTATTAGTACTGACAAAATATGGATGTTCCTTGCCTGACGATGGGGTTACCTCCCAAGTAGCCCTTCACAAGTTAAAAATATCATAGTTAATACATTTTTAACTATGGTATTTTTAACTTGTGAAGGGCTACTTGTGTTTAATGTATTTAATACACCTACCCTACCAAATATCATAGCTTATCCAGCATGGCTTAAGTGTGCTCAGAACATTAGCCTACAGTTGGGCAAAAGAATCTAACACAATGACTATAGAATATTGATTTTTCACCTTCGTGATCATGAGGCTGACTGGGAATGGCATTTCGCTGCCAATGTCCAACATCACGAGAGAGTATCATACTACATATTACCAGCCTGGGAAAAGATTAACATTCAAATTATGGTTTCTACTATTGCAACACTGAAAAATCATAAGCTGAACCATTATAAGTTGCGAACTAAATGTAAAGTTTACAATTTATTAAGATGAACACTATGATATTACCTGAAGGTTCGTACTCAAAAGCCCAAATTACATTTTTTTTTAAATCTAGGCTTTTTATTGAAATTTTTATTTCCTGTTGTACAAAAGTTCTTGTAAACTAGTTGAAATAGGTTGTATTTTTTTAATTTAAAAATTGAGACATTATATACATTGTTTTAGTTTCAGGTATGCAGCATAATAAGCAATATTTTTGTACATTGCAAAATGATCACCACAGTAAGTCAACATCCATCATCATACATAATTGCAAATTTTTCTTGTGATGAGAACATTTAAGATTTATTCTCTTAGTAGTTAAGTGTACAATACTGTATTATTATATATGGTCATTATGCTGAACATTACATCCCGTGACTTATTTATTTTATAGCTGGAAGTTTGACCTATGATGTCTTGCACTATTTCACTCAACCCCTACCCCCACTTCTGGCAACCACCAATATATTCTCTGTCTTATGAGCTTAGTTTGTTTTGTTTTTTAGACCACATATAAGTAAGATTATATGGAATTTGTCTTTCTCTTTTTGACTTATTTTAATTAGCATAATGCCCTCAAGATTTATCTATGTTGTTGCAAATGGCAAGATTTTATTCTTTTTTGATGGATAATATTCCATTGCATATACACTTAAAAAAACCTACCCATCCATTGTGGATACTTAGGTTGTTTTTATAGCTTGGCTATTGTATATAATAAAGAGCTAATATGCTAATTAGACCGAAGAGCAGAAAGACCGTCGAAGCGGGGGCTGTGAGGGCTGAGCCCCTTGCACAGATTTTGTGCATCAGGCCTCTAGTTGTACATAATGCTTCAGTGAACATGGAGGTGCAGCTATATCTTCAAATTTGTGTTTTGTTTCCTTGGGATAAATATCCAGAAGTGGAATTTCTGGATCATAATGGTTAGTCAACTTTTAATATTTTGAGGGACCTCCATACTGTTTTCCATAGTGGCTATACCAATTTACATTCCCACCAACAGGGCACAAATGTTCCCTTTTCTCCACATCCTCATAAACACTTGTTGTTTCTTATCTTTTTGACAGTAGCCATTCTAAAAGGGGTGAGATGATATCTCACTGTGGTTTTGATTTGCATTTCCCTGGTGACTAGTGATGTTGAGCACCTTTTCATGTACCTATCTCAAACTTGCTATTCCCCAAATTGAATTCTTGGTATTTTTTCTATCCATCTTTGCTTATGGAATCTACATTTATCTAGTTGCTCATGCTAGAAACTAAGGAGTTAGTCCTGATATCTCTCTCCTTCATCTTCCGTATGTAACCTGACATGAAACTGTCAGTTCTACTTCTGAAATTTTCTGTAAGTTTAAGCCATCAACTTCTCATCTTTTGAGATGCTGATAAATGATCTAACTCCTCTTACAAGTAGGCAAATGTAATCATTTTCTTATCAATCAGTCTATTTCTACTTCTGCTTCTTTCTAATCAATACTCCATACGCAGAGTGATATATCAGTTTTTTTAACCTATTTTTTGATTTATAACTGAAATAGTATTGCAGAACTTTCTTTTGCTGTATTCATAGGACAATAAATATCAAGAAAAAAAGTAGGAAACATTTAATTATATGTAATTTGCCTAACCATGATTTTTATTAATTCTAAACTACACATGCTTTCATGAAATCTAAATGTTCTTCTACAGGCCACTCAGTAAAATGAATTAAGATAAATCAAGCAAAATATTCCAATTACAGAAACATGGTAAATGAAGAAGTGTCATGTTACTTTTAGTCTTCAAAGCAGAAATGTTAAGAATACAGAATAGAATAGAGTGAGTCATTTATACTCGTAGTTTTAAGTCTTGACCCTAATTTTTATGTTTACATTATTAAAGCTGAGCCCATTTCTAATGGTCACTATTGATGAAGTAGTAATAAACCCTGAGCATGTTGGATTTTAGTTTCCATTGGCTACCTTACAATTTATTTTTACTTGTTTTATGGTTGTAGAGATATCTTACAGTACGCTAGGTTAAGTGAATTATAAGAGTAATTAGAGAGGTTGTGTTTTTTTATGTAGAGAATTCTGACTTACCATATTAGTTGGACAGTAAGAACATAGAGACATAGAAACATTTCAGATTCTTAGCAGGTATGTCAGAGAAAACAAACAAAAATCATTCCTTCATATCATCGCCAAATCCCCACTGGCAAATGAGATGGAATCTATGTGACATTGCACTTAGAACAGGCTTGGTTATTGTAAATTAAGTAAGACACTTAACATTTTTCTTCTTATTACATAATCCTAATCCAAGAAGATGGACAATACTTGCTTGTTTTATGTCATTTCATTCCTTAACACAAAGAGAGAGAGAATGATTTAAAACAGGGACTTGGCTATGGACGAGACCAAGGTTTAAGCCCAGTTCTTCCATGTGACTCTTTACAACTTACCCTTCACACACCTTATTTTCCTTTTTCAAATGCAGATGACACTTTCACAAAGTTGTTACAAATATTAAATAAAACAGTGAAGTGAAGTTCTTTGCACCATTTGGAAACATATTGACTGATCAATCAATATAAGCTCTCAACACTACTAAGTGGTAAATGTAGCCGACTTTTGTACACAGCTTCTTTTTCTTTCTGTCAATGACTAATAATGAAATTAATGCTTAGATATCAATGTGTTTTTTTTATACAGGATTAAGTATACAGTTTTAATTCAGGATTAATTAAGAATACAGGATTTGAAGTCATTAAATTAAAGGAAAGAATATGGTAAAACACTAGATAAAATTAAAACCCGTCCTCCAAGAGAATGTTCACTGCATTTGGAAAATTTGAGTTTTAAAATAATTGAATACTGTTTCATGTAACCTTGTTTAAACTAAAAAATTTACATTTCTTGATTGTATAGAGACATCTAAATGCTGAAATGGTAGGAGGGAATTTCATGCTGCAAATGTAAAGTTAAATATTTAATGCTGCCATTAAAGTTTACAAGGCCTTGAGAAAATTACCGTCTGATGAAGCTGAGGGGGGCTGGGAGTGTCACTGCAGAGAATATCCTTATAACTCTACCCAGAATGTCTTCTGACACCTTCAGTGTTACCTCTCACATTTTTTTTTTCACAGCCTCAGCCCTTCCTGGTTTCCTGAGGCTGTCACAGGATGCATTTTCAGGATGCCAAGGTTCTTGCATATTTTATTAAGCACAAAGTTTGTGTTTCTTTTCTTTTTTTTTTTTTTTTTTTACATAGAATGGTTGTGTATAACTGTGTCATTGCTACTGAATAGTGAATGACATATTTAATGTCATTTTTTTACTGGCAAAATCTGCTCTGTACTTAAAGTGAAATGTGACTCACACAAAGGGAAAGACTTATATTACTTTTCTTTAACCTGGCCGTCTCATAGAACAAAAAGTAAAATCTGATTTTTTTAAAAATGGGCTCCTTTATATTCTAGAGAGGTACATGTCAAGTCAGGAGGAAACCATTTCTCATCCCAAACAATTTCTATAAGGGAAAAAACGGTGTTTTTATTTGAATACTGTTATATGTTGATTTGTAATGTTCATTTTTTTTAAAAAAACTATGTTCAAAATGGTGGTCAATGTGCATCATCTTTTGCTTTGAAGGAATGACATAAAATTTGGGATCTGTTGACTTTTAATGAGACTTAATGCAACAGGCTTTTCTTTAGCATTTATCAATAATGCTACATGAAATATATTAGAGCCTATTCCTCATATCTAATGGGGAAAATCAAATCAAAATAATTATGATTGAGGCTTTAGGTACTACTCGAGTTATGGTCAAAGCATTATAGTGAAGTAAATTATTTTAGAATTATAAGTCAGATTTGTAAACATACAAATATTTTATTGCTTGTGATAGAAATTAACCTATATGTGGATCTGTATTTAACTAAGATTATTGAATAACTCAAATTTTCAAGTAAACTGTAATTCAGTACTTGCTGTTTCTAGTTCAATCTAAGCTTTCTTGTCTCTTCCACTTTCTCCCCATGTCCTCCACCAACATGTCTATTCTCAAGTAAGGGAGTTTTTTGTTTCTTGTTGTCATTGGGGCTCCAGATAGAAAGCCAGGCAAATCTTGATGATTCTCAAAATTATCCATCATGGGTAATTTTATGTATTTATTTGGTTGGGCCATAGTGTTCAGATATTTGGTCAAATATTATTCTTGATCAAGAATGTAAAAAATACAAATATTTTTGCAGCCCAGCCAATATAATGGTATATAAGAAACATTTTAATAAAAAATTCGTAACTTAATTTTTATAATAGCCTGTCATACATAATTATTAATAATGAACTATAACGTTCGCTAATAACTGATTACTACAATTGTGTTGTATTCATTTCCCTTATGTGCCTTATGCACAGGCGCACCATTTCTCTCCACTAACACTAGCAGTGAATATTTTAGCAGCCGATTACCACGTCATTAGTCTTGCACTGACTTGTTTGGTGTGCACAACAGAAAATATTTCGCTTCCAGAGAACAAGAAAAATAGGTTTATTTGCATTATGCTTGTTAATTTGTGCAGTTATTCAGTGTCTGATAAGTTAATGTTCAAGAAAAAATACTAATTTTTATTAAAATTTTCTATTATTTTATGTTAACGATTACTCATTTATTTCAGCACTTTGTATTCAGCATGTCTCTATCGAAATAAACCTACGTTTCTATGAAAATTGAAGCTTTTGTTTATTTGTGGCCCACATAAACTTAAACCTTGTTTATTTTGCCCATGTTAGTCTTTGAGTTTGACATGCTTGTTCTAGATGTTTCTGTGAAGGTGTTTTTTGACTGAGATGAACATTTAAATCTATAGACTTTGAGTAAGTAAAGCAGACTGCCCTCCATAGGATAAGTGGGCCCTATCCAATCAGTTGTAGGCCTTAGGGACACTCCTACCTCAGGACAAAGGAATTTTGCCAGCTCAGACTTTCTTTGGTTTCAAATTACAACTCCTCCCTGAGTCTCAGCCTGTTGTCCCATCCCACCAGAATTTGGACTCCTCAAGCCACAACCACGTGTGACAATTCTTTAAAATAAATCTCTCTGTATATATACATATCCTCTTGGATCTGCTTCTTGGGAGAACCCTATCACACCTCCTCTAACCAGTTTAACTTTCTATTGAGTTTTATATCAACTCACCCTCAGCCCTTGACCCTGAAGAGGGGATTCACAGAGCAGGGTCCCACAGACCATTCTATAGCAATCATCTTTCTCATTCTTCTCCATCTCTTTCTACAGTCCAGAAAGCTCCTTCTTTCTCCTCCCTCCCTCCTTCCCTTCCTTCCTTCCTCCCTCCTCCCGTTTTTCCTCTTTCTTTCTACCCATCTTTGGTCCCTCCCATATACTCAGTCTCTTCCCCACCCCCCCCCCCCACCACAATGTCCAGAAAAAAGTAGCATTTTTATATTCTCCCTTCTCTGTGGTTAATTATAAGCTTTTTGCTTGAGTTGGAGAGTCTATAACATGAACATTTTAAAGCACAGCTCTTATAATCCTAAAAATCCCATAAAACCCCAGTTGGTGCCTAATTCTAGGCATTCAAACATAGGGCTTTCATGACTATTGTCCAGATCAAGAGATTAAAAAAGAAAGAAGGACAAACAAAAACAAAAATCAGAAACTCAATCCATTTCTTTGTTCTCTCTCTCTCTCTCTCTCTCTCTCTCTCTCTCTCTCTCTCTCTCTCTGTGTTTGTACGTATGTGTTGCAGTTTTGGTTTAATGTTGGATGAGAATAGGTCCAAAGGAACTAAAGATTAAAATTACTTTGTTTCAAAATATTGTTTCACCACCATTATTATAGTGTGGCAAGAGAAATTCAAAGGAAGAACATGTGACTTAGTGTCATGCATTATAAAAGAATGCTTTTATGTTCTGCAAAGGACAGAGGAAACAGTTGGGAACTGAGATTATTGTTATGTGGGTGTATCAGGAGGAGGTATGGTGGAAAAGTATGCATTAATATTGGATTTAAATCCTGGTTCTGATACCAGCCAAGTGCCTTGCACAGGGTTATTAAGCAAGTTTTCACATATATAATAGGGATAATAATAAATATCTCCCTGATAAAGGCTTTTGGAAAATTAATTTTTATACATTCTAGTTTTTTTCAAAATACATATCAAGTTACAGCACTCTCTGCTTTAAGTATGTTATCTCCTTAGCAAGGGTTAGGGAACTATTTCCTGTAACCATAACTTGTAACTCCTTCTGGCCTATGAAACCATATTTTACCCCTTACCTTCTCAGCCATATGGAGCTTTCTTACTTATAAAATATACCATATTCTCTCACCTGTGGGCTTTGATTTAGATGGTGTCCTCTGACTGGAACTGTCCTTTAGCTTAGATAACTCCTGTGTATTTTTCATATCATCTGAATGTAATGCTATTTCCCCGGGCAGGCTTTCCTGAACCCCTAATCAAGTCAGCTCCCCAAGATACAGACTCCTACTCTGAAATTTATTCTTATATTACCCTCATAACACATAAAATTTATTCTTATATTACCCTCATAACACATGAAATTTATTCTTATATTACCCTCATAACACATGAAAGATTGGGTTGCATTTTTCTCTTTCATAGAAGTTGCAAACTCCTGTATAGCTGAAATATTTCTGTTTTGTTTACCACTATATCCCTAGAACCTAACACAGTCTCTGACTGTGAATGCTCAATAAATATGTACTTGTTCAAATAAGTATTTGTTTAATCAAATAGAAATATAAAGCACATAGTTCAGCAACTAAATAATTTTAGTTACATTTTCCTTTCTCTCCTTAATATATTGTATTCATAGAAAAAAGAATTAAAGCCTCCTACCTTATACTAAGAAATTTGGAGATTGAATTCAAACTAGCTCTTCCACAAACAAAATTCTGAATTTCCCTCCCCAAAGTTCTTATTTCCCTATTCTTTCCCATTGAGGTAACACCATCATTCTAGTTATTTAAACCAAGAATCGAGATGATATTCTGAATTATCTTTTTCCCTTGCCTCTCGTACACAATCCATTCCAAGTCCTCTTGATTCTGCCTCCTAGTTCACCATTATTTCTGTTTTCCAAACCACTAACATGTTTTGATTATACTACTACAGTAGCCTCCCAATGCTTGTCCTAATAAAATCCTATTTTCTCAATATCATCTTTTAAAACATGAATCCTATTTTGTACTGCAAAGACTTCATTATCTTTTCATCATGCTAAGATTAAATGCAATTTTTTTTTCTTGATTTAGAAGGCCAGTATGAGTTTTAGTAACCTTACTTTCTCTGACCAACACTTTTCGCTGGCTATCTCTTTTCAACCAAGCTGAGCTGGCTTTTTTTCTGTTCCCAAACAGTGCACTTTCCACTCGCTGTGCCCTCTGCCTGGAATGCTCACTGGTCTTAGTTCAGTTGTCATCTTTACAGGAAGATCTTCCAACCACTGATCCATGTTAGTCTCATAACATCATTGTTTTCTTCCCATCCTAGTACACACTTATATTTGAAATTATCTTTTCTAGTTGCTAATTTATATATTTTTTATTTACTTTTACTGGGATAAATACAACCAATAAGGCAGAGATCTTTCTGGCATATTCACTGCTATACACTCAGTGCTTGAAACACATTTTTTGGGGTAGAATTATTGAAGAAATACATACAATTTTTGTACAAAGGTAATTGTAGAAGCAGTTTAGTTTATAAACATTTGTTACTATCTGTGTGGCTGACAAGAGGCCTTGAGGACTTGGTAGAAAAGGGCACGTGAACAAAGGTATATGTTATAGAACTATATCTTGAAAGCTGAACAGAATTAAAGTAATTCGGGGAGAAGTCCATGCCCAGGAATGAGGTACAAGATAGGTTTAGAAAATGCTAAGTCACCATCTTAGTATAACTCAGCACAACTCAGCTAGAGGGTGGAGAGGTAAAGTGAAGTTTATTCAGTTACTTTAATCATATTGGGACTTATGCCATATTTGATACTTCGTTTGGAAAACATCTTGAAATGGTTAATGTTCACAATGATAAGCATACATATATGCTTAAATATAAATGATATGACAGGCAGTGGGAATCCAAAATTAAAAGGGGGAATAAGTCATTGTAGAGGAAAAGCCAGATACCCAACAAATAATACAACGTGGAAAAGGCAGTGATGTAACTATGCATACCATGCTTGTATGCACAGAGAAAGGGTGCTTCTTTGAATCCAGAATTGCGCAGGAAGGCCACCTGTAGAAAGTGATATCTTTACTGGTTCTTAAAGGAAAAGATAACCAAGAGCAACTGGGATGGCAAGGAGTCCCTAGGTAAAACATCCACAAAGGCACAAGATACAAAAGTATGGTGCTTTGAGGACATTTCCAGTACTTCATTTCTGCTGGGGCATACAGCTTGGGGAACTGGGTAATGGGAGGCGAGACTGAACACATACTCAGGTCCCAGGGCACAGAAGGCCACCTATGCCATGATGGCTGGGAAGACAGTGGGAAGCTGCTGAAGCGGGGAGAGCATGATTCTGTCATTTTTGTCAGTATGGTAGGTGGATTTGTGGGAAGCCAAGAAGGAGGATAAAGTTCAGCATCAATTAGAAGTTCATAGGATAGCTGTATACAAGGAAATGAAGATCTGAAACTCAGTCATGACATTGGTGATGTACAGAGTGGAAATATTTGGGAAAGTAAGCCAGAGAAATTTTGCAGATGTTTATTTTTCAGACAGCTTATTTAAGCTTATTAGAATATTTCAATATTCTCTTGCTATGTGGGGGTTATAGAATTTGAAACATATGATCAATCTAATAATGAATAAGGCAGCAATCTGAGTAGGATTGTTAAAATCCACAAAAATTTTACTGCTGGGATCTGGGATAATTTCTAGTGGCTGTTTCTCACTTCATGTGAATCTGTTGCTCATATTCTTATAGAAAGGGTTTCAAGAAATGCATTTCTATTTGCCTATAATTGTAACTATTTAATCCTGTGCTTCTCCCTTTTGGTTATGGTACATATTATGAGATGGTGTAAAATGATGCTTGTATTCTCAGTTCACTGATTGGAAAATGAGTTTCCCTCAACCCCCAACTTCCAAAAGGAAATGTTATTTAAGGCTTTGGAGCTACTTACTGGTCGAATTATGGCTTAGACACAAATTTCTTAATGCTTGTTTTTCTGACTCTTCTCAGTAGACCATTGAATTAGCCTATCTTCTCTTTGAATATTTCCCTCTAAATCCCATATACTTGTAAAACAATTATTTTAGGGAAATATTCTCTTTTAATATGCATGTTAAGACACATGCCTAGTACCTGCTGTAAAAGATCTCATGGTCCTTGTATAATAACTGAATAAAACCAGTACTATCATTTTCTCTGCTTACTAAAACAAGGAAGTCTGAAAAAGGGAGAAAATTGTTTCTCTCCAAATGGATATACTAGTATATGACTTTTTAATTTTATTTCTTTAGTATTTGTGCCATGTAAAATTGGTTAAATGTTTAAGTTTTAGTTATAATTTAAGAGAATAAATACAACTGAGGTCACATTATAAGTGAGAAATGGAAAGTTCATATATTTATAACATTTTAATTATTAATTAAGTTCTGTCTTTGGGAGCTTTTTAAAAACTTTTACATCTAAAGATAGCCTACATTATGAGACATTTTGGGGGCATCATTAAAGGATAATTTAGCTTTTTAGAATATGATTTTATTTATTCTTTTATTTGTAAGAAAATGTCACCAAATATGTCTCTTTTTTTGTCCACTGTGTTATTTACTGTCTGCTATGCATATTCTCAGGTTACTTTCTTTTTTCCCCTTATTTACTGATTTAGAGAGAGGAAGAGCGGGGGGAACATCAATGAGTTGCCTCCCCCAGAGATCAAACCCATTGCCTGGGTATGTGCCCTGACTGGGAATCAAACCCACCACTTTTTAGTGTATGGGAGGACGCTCCAACTGAGCCACACAGCTCAGGGCTCTCAGGTTACTTTTAATCTAGTGTGTAGATTCAAAGATGGAGTCATCCTGCTACAGATCTCTAAAACTAAAAAATCAAATGGTACTTGTGAAGAGTGACTCACTGACAGTAGGGGGCAGAGGAGTTTCTTGTACTATTCAAATGTCATCACCATGGGCATCAGTTAAGGTTTCTTTTCAATTTCAGTCACACATCACTTCTTGGAAGGAAGACCTATATGGTAGAATAATTTTTCTGCTTGACCCCATGTTACCTGTAAATTTCTTCACATGTAAGATAGGTGAATATTAACTAGGATAGAAGCTTTCTGGAACATTTCTCCCTCAATTATCCTTTTTCTCTCCCTCATTCCCTTTTTTGTGTAATTTTTGGAAAAAGATTGTGCTTTTATTTTAAGGCAAAGATTTATAAGCCTAAAAAACTCACTTATTTAAATAGTATATTGTAAATTATTTAAATGGTGCAAAACCATTGGGACCATTTATATACAGTATCCTTTGCTTTCTAAACATTTATGAAAGACCTACATTAGTATCTGTTTTGGCTAATGGGAAGAAATCCAAAGAGAATTTTCCCTTTTGAAAAAAGCCATTACAGTGCTAATGTAGGTGTTTTTGTAAGAGGAAAAGTTCTTTTCAGATATCCTTTGGGTTAGCTAAAACAGGTACTAATGTAGGTTTTCGTAAAAGCTAAGTTGCTTAATGTGAATTATCAGAAAGTGGGACATATTTTTTGTTTAATGCCATTTCAGTTTATGAAAGATTTCATAGTGGACTCTACTTTTGGCTAGTGGGGAAAGCCTGTATCTATTTTAGCAAAAACAGTTGAGACCCTTAGAATGTAACGATAAGTAGCAGAAATTGATAGTAATACATAGTAATTAAATAGTATGATCTAACCTGGGGCATCATCAATGATACCTTTATCAATCAAGGCATTTATCAATGTATTGATTGCTGAAAAATCACAGCATTACAACTATTTTAAGTTGCATTTTCAGCATTGACTGATGTCTTTATTAGTAGTATAATACGGAATTGTAGAACTCAATTCTACTCATAAGCCAATTTTAGTCATTAATCCCAGATTTCAGTAGTCCCTAAAACTCATTTAAGTTATACCATGTGTGAAAATAAAAGTCTATAGAATTTCAGTAAAAGCTCAAAATAAGGTTTGTATTTTTTGGTTAATTCCAAGCCCAGTGAGAGGAAACTCTAAAGTGTTCAACAAGCTAAGAATCGTATTTGCAGTGTCACTGGTCTATAGTCATAGAACTTTATTGCTGGTCTAGATAGTCCGTCAGGTCCATCTTAGTTCCAAAATCTCTCATTTTTTAAATGATGAAAACAAACCTATGAGGGTTTGAATTCTAAATTCAGGGCACAGGCCCCAGAGTTGAAGAGCCAGGATGAGAGTTCAGATATAATCCAGGGCTCCTGAGGCTGCACAACAGAAGAGGAATTTTCTCTTTCTGTTTGTTATGTTGGAATAAACACATTTTAGAGATCATGAGGTATGCACTTTACTTAATTTTACTATACCTTTTAAGTCAGGTTTAAATAGTTCTGATATGCTAAATACAGGGTGCCCCAAAACTGTATACGCACTTTGAATAATTATCAATTCCAATGGGTTAAATATGAAAGGAAAGAAACATTGGAATTAATTAGTCAAAGTGTATATACATTTTTTGCAACACCCTATATATCACAATTTTATGAAAACATTAATATGAAAGTCCATCTCTCTTTTTAAATTTTTCATTATTCTCTTTAGAGTGGCGCAAGAATCCTAAGATTTTACATTTGAAATTGTATTTGGAAAAACATTTCTCTTTTATTCATTCAATAAACATGAGTGCTGCCCTAGCTGGCTTGTCTCAGTGGATAGAGTGTCAGCCTGAGGACTGAAGGGTCCCAGGTTCAATTCCAGTCAAGGGCATGTACCTTGGTTATAGGCTCCATCCCTGGCCCAGGTCAGGGCTCATGCAGGAGGCAACCAATCGATGTATCTCTCTCACATTGATGTTTCTCTCTCTCTGTCTCTCCCCCTCCCTTCCACTCTCTCTAAAAAATCAATGGAAAAATAACATTGGGTGAAGATTAGCAAAAATAAACACAAGTGCTTGTTACATGAAAAACAATTAGCTAGATATGGGTGGAGTTACAAAGATTAGTGAAAAAATGGGTCATGTCCTCAAAGAACTTAGAATAATGGGATGACTATAAGGAAAATACATGTTCTTTTCAAAAGTCAGCAACGTTTCAAGGTGTGTACATTGATACATTAAAGTTTAGTATAGCAGAATTCATTTTAGAATTTCTGAAGTATTGATTTAGAATTTTATTAAGTGACTCGAGGCCCAGCGTGCATGAAATCATGCATGGTTAGGGTCCTAGGCCTAGCCTGGCCTCCATCTCATGGCCTCTGCCGCCCTGCGACGCTACGTGGATACTCTGCGAAACTCCCCCGCCCCGCGACTGCTTCTGGAAACTCGCTGCCGCCTGGGTGCCCGCTCCACTAAGCTCAGGGCCACCCCTTGAAGCAGCCTGCTACCACCGCTCAACAGTCCCCAGTCCTGCCCCACTGCCAGCCGCCTCTCATTGTGAGCGGCTCGCGGGCTGTGGGAGAGGGGGACTGAGAGGTGCTCCATGCACTTCATGGTGACCGGTCGCCCGTTCGGTCGTGACGCCACCTAG
Organism: Corynorhinus townsendii; assembly: GCA_026230045.1. Classification (NCBI taxonomy): domain Eukaryota; kingdom Metazoa; phylum Chordata; class Mammalia; order Chiroptera; family Vespertilionidae; genus Corynorhinus; species Corynorhinus townsendii. The sequence continues at coordinate 109,645,935 of JAPDVU010000006.1, read as the reverse complement.
CTCTTTATATATATTAGGATATCAAATGGTTAAGACCATGCTTTTCTCTCTTCTCTTGGAAACCCATTGAATGTTCACAGAATATGGTCTTAACATTTTGATATTAGTCAATGGTAACCTTGCTAGATTTTACTGTGGAATGACAGCATGTAATTAAGAGATGTAGACTGAGTGTGAAAAGTTAATTAACTGCAAGATTTTGACAGACACCAGGTAATTAAAAATGAAAATGGAAATATCTTTTTAAAAATTTAATTATGTTTTATTTTACAATATGATGCTAAGAAAAGTGAAAGGGGATGCTTTCCATTAGCTTGTTCGTCCATCATGGTACTTCTCACATTATGCTCCCAATGAAGTCATAATGCACTTCCCACCTGCAGAGTCCTTAATCTTCCGAAGGTAATTTTAGAAATTAGAATACTGCTGTGGCATTAAAGTTTAATACTTTGTTGGCACCATAGGCAGAAACTGCTAAAAGGGAAAAAATACCCTACCAAATGGAAACTAAAATTACGTTCCTTCCCCTTTTCTCTTTTCAAAAAGAAATAGAACTTTGTGCACTATAGTCATGAGGAAACTTAATTTATGACTCACTCTAACGTCCCAGGAGCATTAGCTATATCTAATCATGTCTCGACCTCAGTTTCACAATGTTTTTTATTTTATTGATAATTCTGATTGAGTTCACCTATTTTTGAAAGAGATAGTTCCTTCTTAAAAATCATGGACCATGATCTTTAAAATGGGTTTTGGGCTGGTGTATACTAGACTCTTATGACAACTAAAGCCACTTGTTTAGAACTTCTAGCCACAGAAATCAAATACCTTGGAGTATTTGAGCAAGATCTGGCTGCTTCTTAAAGGCAGCCTATTTCTTAGAGGCTTTCAGTTTGGTGATTGATTCCCTGACAAATGCTGGTCTGAATGTTATTGGTCTCCTTATAGCACTCTAGTTGACAGGTGCTGGAAGATTCATACAATATTTATGCATTCACCAACTATTTATTGAATGTTTACATTATGTGATGATTGTAATTCTAGCACTGAAGATAAAATAAGCAGCCATGGTAATTGCCCTCCTAGGACATCCATTAGATTGTCAGTGTGTAGGTGGACAGAAGCCATCTTTATTCATGAAGTGAATTAATTTGCACCATTGAAGAAAACTAAGTTGAAGAGGTGTGTTCTCCCTTTATCATTCATCCTCAGAAATCCAAATTTTGTCTAGAATGCTTCTAAAAAATGTTTAGTGAAAGATAAAAGTCATTGGCATAGTACAAAAGTAGGTTTGCAATTGTGAATATGGGGAACAAGGAGTTTATTCTTGTATTATTATTTATTAATTATTGTATTATTTTCCATAAAAACAACTGCAAACCTACTTTTGCCCCACCCTGTTTGTCCCTAGTATGGGCTAGTGCTCTGAGCAATTTCTTAGGGGGAAGAGAAGCTCTTAATATGCCTAGACTTGGATCTACCTCTAATAGTTTTGTTAAATACTTTGTATTTTTAAAATATATAATTTATTATTATTAATGCATTGGTGGTTTTAGAGGAAAAATTAAGAAATACAATTTTATCCTTATTAATTTCCAAATTAAAAGAAATCATGTTATGTTTTGAGCAGTCACTATGCTTTAAATTAGTGGTTTTCATCCTTCTCATCTCATGGCACACATAAACTAATTACTAAAATTCTGCAGCACACCAAAAAAATATTTTTGCTGATCTGACAAAAAATAGGTATAATTTTGATTCATGTACACTGTATGGCTGTTGTTGTGTTGGTTGCTCTCATTTTTTTTTTTTTTTAATTTGTCAATCTAAGGGAAAAGAGGTCAAGCCCCTGACTAAATAGTCAGGTACTGCATGTTTTAAAAACTCTTGTGGCACATCAGTGTGCCATGGCACAGCGGTTGAAAATCCCTGCTCTAAATCATTAAGAACTTACTGCAATGTAAGTTTTCTCTCTTATATTTACCTAATGGGGTGCCATTGTTCTTGACCAATTTCTTTTGCTTTTATTGGGTTTATTAAGTGTTTGCATTTCATATTTTACCATTGTGTTATTTTCTATCACCAGTTCCTTCAAGTAGATTAAAGCCTCAAAAATAATTCCTGAGTCATAATTATAATAAGAATAGCAACACAGTGTTATAATATACATGATGTTTAATGTAAATAGGCTTTAAGTAAATATATAGGATATGAATATGTATCCATAATGCCTGTAATTGTAGTTACTTCAGAGAATTCCATTTAAATATGGGGCAAAGGGGAAGTATAATTATCATTATCTAAAAAGTAGACTATATTGTTTTACAGTAATCCATTTGCTTCAAGTCTCTAGCATATTACCTATTGCAAAACTTTACCAAATAGTGATTTTTCAGAACAGGTACAAAATTAAATTTCCAGTATAAATTTGGTTCATCTGTAATTGTATATAGAGAACGAATAAATTGTAGAGTAATTATTCCAAATTGTACTCCTCAGAGCAAAAATAATAAGAAAAAACCCCCTACGATTTCCAAGAAATTTGTGGAAACAATTGCAGAGATAATTACAAATATTATACTCAGAGAGAAAGTAGAACATGTTATAGATAAAAGTTTTTTGTTGAATCACACCGTTCAGTGTCACAGTATATTAATGATATACATTGTAGAAAAGTAACTGCTTTTAATATGCATTCTAATATACATTTGGTTTTATAGCTGAACTAGAGGCCTGGTACACAAAATTTGTGCACTGGGTTGGGGGGTGTCCCTCAGCCCAGTCTGCACCTCTCCAATCTGAGACCCCTCGGGGGATGTCCAACTGCCGGTTTAGGCCAGATCCCAAAGGATCTCACAATCTGGGACTGCTGGCTCCTAACTACTCACCTGCCTGCCTGCCTGATCACTCCCTACCCACTCCCCTGCCAGCCTGATCAATACCTTACTGCTCCCCTGCTGGCCCGATTGCCCCCAACTGCCCTCCCCTGCTGGCCTGATCACCCACAACTACCCTCCCCTGACAGCCATCTGTGGCGGCCATCTTTGACCACATGGGGGTGGCCACCTTGTGCGACGGCATGAGGGTCAGTTTGCATATTACCTCTTTATTATATAGGATTAATTAATTGATGTGCAGATTATAAATAAGATCTTAACATATGTGCTGTGCAGAGTCTGAAGAAGAAGTGCTCAATGGCAATTCAGTTCCACCTATATGAGAATAAAGAAAGGGCATGTTTACTTTGAAGTGAATGTATTTTGCACTGAATTTTAGTCCATACTCTCAGTCTTATGTATCTCACATATATTGAAGGAAATAGGAAAAAGTATCATGATGATCCCATCACCATCACCCAATATTATACTTTTCAGCATGCTGAGACATAACTTTGATATCTACTCTGATAGGATCAGCTGACCACTGAGTGTAAGATTATTTCCCAAGTGTTTGAAAGAAAACAGAAAGCAATTGCCTCTTGGCATAAAAAACACAAGTAAAGAGAAGTTTTATGGTCTCAAGGGACATGCCCAAGTAAGTATCCTAGTAAAGTATCCTAAGCCCTTAAAGGCCTGAACTTATTGCTTCAAGACTGAAGGAGAAAGATTTTTTTTTTAAATATATGTTTTTATTGGTTTAAGAGAGAGAGGAAGGGGGAGAGAGAGAAACATTGATGTGAGAGAAGCATCGATCAGCTGCCCCGTGCACGCCTCCCCAACCCCACCAGGGATGGAGCCCACAAACCAGGCATGTGCACTGACAGAAATAGAACTGGTGACCTTTTGGTGCATGGGGTGATACTCAACCAATTGAGCCACACTGGCTAGGGCAAGATTTCTTATGTGGATATGATATCAGAATTTCACATGAAGGTGAACCTCCATAATCAAGAATTTGACATTCTCTCTCTATTCTTTCTAAGAGTTCTTCCCTTGAGAAGTATTTTTTTTAATGTATCTAAGAACTACAGTAAAATAAAGCAAAAGCAGGGAGAAATAATTTCCAGTGCTACAGGTGGTCAAAATAGAGCCTGATTTTCATATAGTGCCCTATTTCCTAAAATAAAACACTGAGGCTTCTGTTTTTAAATGTGCCTTGCTCACTGATTTTGCTTCTGAAGACATGCTGGAAATGGCCCTGAATGAGAAAACACTGGTAATTGCTAGATCCACACTCAATGTGAGTATTCTGAAGGTTTTTATAGTGCCCAAAGGATTGCCATTTACAGCAATTTATTTGAGGAGATTAGAGAATCTAATTTGTAGAATTAAAGGGTCAGAAAAGATGAGGAAACTGACATGGTATACAGGTTTTCAGCCATCAGGAAGGTTGAAAATAATTATAAACAATATAATTTTTATTGTTATATGAAACAATTGTGACTTAAAAAAACAATTTAAAAGGATTCTGCTTTGTTTTTATTGCTAAACATTGTATTAATTTTTTTTATCAACTCTGATATCCACATTGTCAAGCACTCAAGCAGGTCCCTAACATCATCAGCAGCTACTGCAGCTGCAAGGTGGGCCTGCCCGGGCTTCCATCTGTTTAACCCTTAAGGAGACACCAAGCCCAAATGATAGTTTATGCCCCACAGCACAGCAAGCAGCATGGGCTCCATGTTTCCATCAGTTCCCCATGTAGAGGGGACTGAGGTCGGTATTGTGCACACAGTGGATTTGTGTCACACCTTAAGAATTCAGCAAATCCCTGACTCATAAGGGGGCCACTATCAAACCTGCTTCTTCTCCACTTCAGAGAGAGAGGGAGAGAGATTATCCATATCCTGGTCAGGAAAGCAATCCACTCTCTGACCCAGAGCAGAGGAAATACCTTTTTTTTTTTTTTTTATTACCCTGGAATATGCCCCAGAGAGGAGGAAGAACTTAACTTTATTACCCTAGTACAGATGCAAGTCTGTTCCCTGACCCACAACAGTTTTACAAATGGCCTTGAACCAAAGTGTTGAAAACCTTTGCCCAAGAATGTGGGAATGCCAGAATATATCCCAACACAAATGTGCATCCAGTGCTCAGAAATGGTGGACAGAGCTGAGAGTTTGAGTGAGATTAGAAGATAACGTGCATTTGCACGCAAATGATAATTGCTTCATAGTTGAAGGCAATTGGAAACATCTCAAATCCTATGATATTAAATAAAATCTTCATATATGTTGATTTACAAACCAGGAACTACTTTTAACACACTTAGACTTCCTTGCTCTAGACCAGTGGTTGGCAAAACTGTGGCTCGCGAGCCATATGCTGCTCTTTGGCCCCTTGAGTGTGGCTCTTCCACAAAATACCACGGCCTGGGCGAGTCTATTTTGAAGAAGTGACATTAGAAGAAGTTTAAGTTTAAAAAATTTGGCTCTCAAAAAGAAATTTCAATCGTTGTACTGTTGATATTTGGCTCTGTTGACTAATGAGTTTGCCGACCACTGCTCTAGGCTAAACCCTTTGGATATACTCTGCCTCCTATTACTGAGATTTAGCCACCTAACTTCAAGGCCCCATCCACAGGTTCTATATTGGAGAATATCCCTTATATGATAAAGAAACCAATAACATCTAACAAATTAAAAGGTAGGAGATAAGGAATGAACTTTTCTGAGATCTTTAGTGTAGCTAAAATCTGAGTCCCTGGATAGCTCAACATTGCCCTCAGGCATTTACTCATGTGAGCCTCCCTTACTAAGAAAGTGTAAAAAGACATAGAGCTTGGTAAATCTTCATTTTTAATTAGAACGTGGAGAGCTCTTTTCCCTCTGAGATCATACTGTTTTCCTCTTGTAAGAGGAATGTGACAGTAGGGACACATAAAGCGAGACGCCCCTTTCCAAACAAGTGCTCAAGAAATGGAACTGGCACAGAGAGTGGCTGGTTGCTTGAGTGGCATTTGGTAGCAGGAAGTTAGTAAGTTAGGAGTGAGCAAAAGCGTCTGTTTCCAGAATTTCAAACAAGTGGGTCATGTAGAGCATGGCTAACAATGATATAAATTCTTCTACAATGACAGGATTTTACAGAGAGAGCCGTATAACAATTGATAGCGGCAATTTTTCTATCCTTGAGAAATGCTGACCACCAATTAAACACATTAATCACTTGGGTGATAGTAGGACTTAAGGATTACTCCATGTTTTCACAGATTATTAAAACCAGATATCAGCATTTACCCTATTAAGCCCTCAACTAAAATAACAGATTGTTACAAGGAAATATAGCTATTGGTCTGAACTGTCTTTTGGTAGCTAGTTTTACTATCTTCTTTACTAGAAAAGAAATTTTGTTGTTTATTTTTCCTGAAAATAGGTGACTTATTTTTAGAAATCATCTGGGTATGTTCTGACCTCCTTGGGGAAAATGTTTTATTTTTGAATCTCCCTAGAATTTGCAGCAAAGATTTATATAAATAAATAGCTCTTCCTTTGGAAGAATTAGGTCTCAGAGGACATGCAAACAAGCATGAAATTTAATCGTGGAAATATATTTCTTTTCAACAATCCTTATGTCTCTAAGGACTTCACATTGCTTTAAAGTATAGATGCTTCAATAATAAAACCTGTTGTGCTAATACTGGTAACATTAGATAAGGCCTCTTTCCTGTATGCAGAACTTAGAGGTGGATTAACCTTGGAAAGACATTTTCCTAATGAAATTATTGACTGTAGTAATTGCAATAATTTTGTCACTTAAATTAAATCTAAATTTAATTAAAAAATAACTATTCACCCAAATGCCTTATATGTGCCATATGTTTATCACCAAATATCAGCATTAGAGCATTAGTAAGAATTGACTGAACACAAAAGAAGATCCAAACAGAAATAAGCCTCACAGTAGGGCTTTATATGATTTTTTCCCCCCATTTTTAACACCCATCCTAGATATCTAAATAAAAATCTTGTATTTTATTTTATATTTTTATTGACTTCAGAGAGGGAGGGAGAGGGAGAGAGATATAGAAACATCAATGATGGGAAAGAATCATTGATTGTCTGCCTACTGCATGCCCCCCACTGGGGATGGAGCCCACAACCTGGGCATGTGCCCTGACCAGGAATCAAACCGTGACCTCCTGGTTCATAGGTAAACACTCAACCACTGAGCCAAACCAGTCAGACTCTAAATAAAATTCTTGAAGAATTTCATGAGGGCATTAAAATGATTTGTTTAGAATTACCTATTTTATTTTCGTTCAATACTAATATATTTTAAATTTTATTTTGCTTTTTAATTTTTTCAAATTATGGTAAAACACACCTAACGAAATTTACCACCTTAACCATTTTTATATACAGAGGTCCATGGCATTCTGTACTCTCACTTGTGCTATCGTCACCATCATCCATCACAGAACTCTTTACATCTTGTTATACCAGTATTTTTATGCAACACGCTCTATGTAGGATTTATTAGTATCCAATTCATAATTGCTAGGAACATTGGGCTCACTGTTGGGCATTGTGGTTAGCTTAGACTGAGGGGACAGTTCTGGCTTGAGCTCTGTTCTTTCTTGTATGTCAGATGGTTCAGCTCAACACTGGAAGTCCATTGTTGCTTCAGGGACCATACTGCCAAGGGAGTTAATGTTTGATTATCTTTTAAGTATATTGAGTTTTTACGAGATAATTTCTGTGGGATGTTTTGCTTTTTGTCAATGGGCTTGGCAAACTTCTGACTGCTGCTCAGCACTGGTATAACTCTTTCTGGCAGAGTTAGAGTTCTTCAGTGCAGATTGTATCCTTCTGAATATGTAACGTTGGATGGGTAACTGGCTAGAGAGGGTAGCTTTCTCTTTGATGTGAAAGTTGAAAGTGGTAATATGGAAAGCCTTTTTTCGCACAGACAAAGAAACTGAACAATATCTCAGTGAATAAAGAGCAAAATTTTGAACCAGTAGTTCTTAGGTATCACTTTTTATACAGAGCATTGGGAAAATTCTAAGATTGATAATACATTCATTTGGTGTAGTTGTGAAGAAGCAACATTTTATTTCACTAAAGGCCTGGTGCAGGAATTCATGCATGGGTGGGGTCTGGTGGGCCCACCCCGATGGGGGCCAATGCTGGAAGCTATAGCTTTCCCCAGCTGGATCTAATTATACTTTAAGGATGGCCAGAAGAAAACCCACAACAGAACTGTTTTGCATTTCATGTGCCATGAGATGAAGTTGTTTATGTGTTGTGTGCAAACATATATCAAGATGGATGATGGCCCTTTAATGATTTTTGCATTCTTCCTGGAGCTGTGCCCTTAGTTTCCCAATATGATCTTCATGTCTGTTTGTTTTAAAGTTTTTCTGTTTTTGAATGTGCCTACCCTTCGCTGTTGCTCCTGGCAGCCTGGGGGTCAGTCCTCTTCACTGCCCCTTTTAAAGAGAGATTGAAAGCTCACCTAATCTGCAAGGCATTGCAATTTCACTGAATCCCCACCCAGCCTCTCTACATTCCTGAGCAAAGGGCTGCCATCCTGTTAATGCTTGGGTCACCTTTTTGGCTAACTTGGAAGTCTCCTGAGGCTGCGGGCCATGGAGGGAGAATTCCACACCTTGGCTGCAGTATTAGCAGAGGCCTCTGGAGACTCTGGTTGGGGACAGAAGGGACGGATAATTATTTGCTTGTGCTTTCACTAAATGTACATGCACCAGGGAGCCAGGCAGTGATTTAGGGGTGTTGGGGGCCGATGCGGGGCAGAACCAGCTGGGGTGAGGAGCTGCAGGTGGTTTGCCAGCCAGCCCTGCCATCAATCGGGGAGGGGGGCCCACTCAGGATGGTGGGGACAACCGGGGTGAGGGGCTGCAGTCGTTCTGGTTGTTCTGGTCATTCCGCCTTTCAGTTGCTGGGCTTTTATTATATAGGATGGAGTGTATAGTTGAACATGCCCTGTAGAGGACAACTTGTCAATAACACTTAAAATTATAAATTAACTCAGTAACCTCACTTTGGGGAATTTAACTTATAGATGAATTATACAAGTGAGGAATAGCATGACACTAAGTTATTCTTCTTAACATTGTTGTTAAGAGTGAAAGAACAGAAATAAACCATCTGTTCCTCATTGGGGCACAGATAATAAATTGCAGTCCATCCCTACAATGAAATACTGTGTATGAGAGAATGAAGAAGCTATGTTTTAAAATGGACAAGTTTCTACATGTTATTGTTTAAAAATGGTTCAAAATTGTATGTACTATATAGCATGTTATCTTAGGTATAAAAAGGGGGAAACTCCATACATTCATATTTAGTTATTTGCATATAGCATCTCTAGAAGAATTTTTTTAAAAGTGTGATTGCCTAGAGGGAATGGGAACAGGGACTTCATGTTTTTCAATGTATACCGCTTTCTAGAGTTTCAGGTTTTGAACCCTAAAGTCATATTACTATTAAAATTTAATAATAAATACTTAGAGAAGACACATATTAAAAGTTTTTAAAGAGGTATAAGAAGTGAGACTTGTTTATACCAAGCAGAGTGAAGTTAAAGCTAAGTTGGCAATAGTCTTCAAGCTTAAATGCTCTGGCTCAAAAATGAGGGATTTAGACCATGATCTCTTGCTCTCTTCAAATTCAGAAACTTTATAATTTGACATGAAGTGTTTTTATTGGAAGGGTTATGTCTAAATATTTTCTATCTCCATTAAGAATAGCACCAATCAATGTGGGCTTACATTTTCAAAAGAAAACTATGATGTTGGATTTGGGAGAATTTCAAGTTATCCTTTTCTGTGACAACAATCTTCATTTGCACATATTGGATATTAATATGTAGTTGACTTTGGGAGTTTCCTATTGGTTTAATTTAAAATTAATTAACTTAATTTTAAATGACATATATGATTGTTGTAAATCTCTAGTGCTATAAAAGTATATAACATTATAAAAAATGACTAACTTTTTTATTCCTACTCTGCAAAAGTAATTATGGTATTGTAACTTTTTTCTTGCATATATACCAGATATTTTTATAATTGTACATGTATATGCTAAAAGTATATATTTTATGTTATATATAGTAAAAGAGTGGGGAGGAAAGGCTTGGAGTAGGGTAGAGAAAGAAAGGGACAGACGGTATTTTCTTTGCAAAAGAAATGAGCTTACACAGTTCTTTGCAAGTTGCTTTTTTTCTTCACTTACAAATATGGCTTGTTTAATCTGCGTGATACCTATACATCTATCTCAGAAGATATGGTCTGTATGATTTTTGCTTTTTGAAATTTACTTATGTATTATTTGTACCTGAAGATGGTTGATTTTATTTTTGCAAAAATTTTATAGGAACATTAGTAAGTTAAAAAGTTTGCTATATACCTATTAGTCAGATATATTGATTATATTTTATAATCCCTTCTTTTTCAGCCTTTCTATTTTCATTTTATTAATCTATGCCCATATCCCACTGCACAGTGCCCTCTAGGGAGTTGCCCAGAGATCTAGAGAGAAATCGATTTGGTGTACATTTTTATGTTTTTATGATTACCCTAGTGTTTTGTAACTGCTAATTATTTCATTGCCAATAGTGCATTTGTGGGGTTTTTTTTTTTTGTTCTTTATTTCATTTTAATGAGTTTCAGATAAAACATACCTTTAACCTGAAGCCCTAATCATACAATACATATTGTCCGTTGTAGGTTTGTATGCATGATAGAGTTCCAAAAGAGAAAGCTGATAATAGCAAGTGATTTAATTCTGTTTACATTCAGGGAATTTGTAATGTGGTACTAAAAATAGAATTTCAAGAAACTGGCATAGTCCTTAGGTAAACTACATTAAGGTTAACACAGATTGTAAAAATAATAGTAGTTCATGAATTTTATTGCAACAATGTATAAGGAAGATGACAATCTAAGGAACAATAATGTATTTTATTTATAGAAAACATTTGAAAATCAAAAGAAAATATTTGAATTAAGACTATATTGTTGTTGTTCTAAGCAGCACTTAGAACATCTATTTTTTTAAATATATTTTATTGATTTTTTACAGAGAGGAAGGGAGAGGGATAGAGAGTTAGAAACATCGATGAGAAAGAAACATCGATTAGCTGCCTCCTGCACACTCCCCACTGGGGATATGTGCGCAACCAAAGTACATGCCCTTGACCGGAATCGAACCTGGGACCCTTCAGTCCACAGGCTGACACTATCCACTGAGCCAAATCAGGTAGGGCAACATCTATTTGATGGAACTAATATTATAATCTCTTTCCCAAAGAAATAGCATAGTTGATTACTCTTCATTATAGAATATTCATCAAAAAGCTGATATGGAAATAAATAAATTAGAAATGGTTAATTTGGGTTTTTATTTTGTAATATTTCAGAATTATGTTATGATGCCTCTTCTGTGCCCTCAAATTACAGTCCTTTTATTTGGCCATCTATTTCCTACTATGGAATTAGTTGTAGTTCTTGCACATTGTTGATATGACTTATACCTGCTGGGCCTTAGTATGTGCCAAAAAATTAGGCTTGAAGGTAGAGATAAAATTATGAGCCAAAAATATATACAATCTTCATGGAGCTTATAGTCCACTGGAGTAGATTTATATTCATTAAATAATTTCACACACATAATAGATAGATATAGATATAGATATAGATGATATAGACACATATATATGTACATATATATGTGTGTATATACATATATATAGTAAGTGTGTATATATCTTACCACAAATACCTCACTATATATAGTGCATATCTGTTTGTATAATATATAGTATGTGTGTGTGACTGTGATATTCACATAAATGTATGTATAAAAGTGACTTGAGAGAGACACAGGATTATGTTGGGAGCTGAAAGTGAAGGCTGAGTAGTGATTAACTAGTCAAAGAAGGAGACCAGTGTATTCTAGGCAGAAGAACCCAAGCAAATGCTTTGTGGGGAAGAAAAGTTGATGAGTGTGAGGAGCTAATTAAGGCTTAGGTGGCTGATGTGGGAGAGGCGAAGGGGACCCAGTCTTATGAGATAGCAAGGCAATACTAAGGTTTTGCTTTTAGCCTAAGAACAATGGGACTCTGGTAAAGAATGTTAAGTAAGGTAATACAACTATGGTGAATATATCTCTGGTTGCAGGATTGAAAACAAGTTTTAGGAAGGCAGGTGGGGCCTAGAATGGGTACAGGTAGCCTGGGGAGAAGACAAATTACATGGCTCAGGTGAGAGATGACAGGTTGGACCGGAGCAGTCAGAATAGAGATGGTAAGTGGACATGGCAATTCGAATGGCCTTTGTCCTTTAAAAAATGTTAGTCTAAATTTTATTACTTACTAATTAATTATGTACTAAATCTTACTTACAAAATAATAAGATTTAGAGTAACTTGTAAGAGATTTAGTAACCTAACTTGTCCCTGAGGGGTAGGGTGAATTTATGATACCTGTACACATATTTGCTGTTTTAATGTAAAGAAATGTTGAGTATCTGTTGAAAGATGATATATCAGTGTCCCTTCTGCTACATAAGTCTCCTTATAAAATAAGTCACATTGTGACAGTTGTATTTTAATAAAACTTCAACCTCAAACTATTTCATTGTTACAAAGCACTGTATAATTTTGACAGTCAATGCAACTCTGAATTATAATTTAAAAATTATTAAATAGACATTAAATGGGCAGGTAGAATACTATTAGTTTTCAATTTTATATAATTGACCTTCATGAAAGGTTATCTGCATTAATATTCAGTTTTAGGAAAGAGTATTTTACAAATTTATGTAAAAGTTTAAATGATAAAAAACTCATGTTCAAATTTAATACATGCTGAATTGTCTACTAAGTCTGTATTTATTACATCTAATAAAGTTCTTACCAGAGCAGAAACCATAATTCAACATAAATTCTTAACTAAAAAATGTATAAGTATGTGTCTCATCACAAATTTTGGGCAACTATACTTTGAAAAAATACCATTTGTCTTTTTAATTCAGTGCTTTCTCCACTAAAGGATATGATTTTATCAATGTCCCAGGACTTCAATTTAGAAACACGTATTCAGAACTTAGGATGTATTTTTGGAGGTTCAGGGGAGTAAAGCAAAATACCCAACATCCAGAGTTTTGCCATCTAGTACAGAGTTGTTTTGTTAGTTTATTCTTACTGTAAACAATCAGTATTCAAATTCCCCTCCTACTGAAATATTCTTGGGTTGAGCAAACCTTTCTTCTCAATATTTTCCCCACCTTGTTTAGTCTTTTCATAAGTTATAGACCATCTAATTGTTTTTATGCAAATCACAATTTTATTTTGAGAAAAAACAATCTCCTAGGCATTTTACCAGATGGAGAGTAATTATCTGTAAAGGGGAAGACATATTAATAGTATCTTATGAAAAGGACATTTGTCATAATAACCTATAAGAATGAATGCACACAAACATCATGCAGCCAAACACAAACATCATGTAGCCAAAGATTAAGTTGGGATCATAGTACTGGTCTAGTGTTGTCTCATTGGACATAATTTACTACTGGCCAGCCTCCAAATTGCCAAACAGAACTTTGTGAATAGAGATACTGTATAGCTTTTGGAAATTTAAGTTATGTATAATAACTCAAAAAAAAAAGGGGGAAAAAGAATGAGTGCAAAGTTTTCTCATTACAGTGCCTTTCACTATGTGTGTGAATGTGTGTGTATTAATTTCAGGGAATTTATTTTTATAGTCGACTTTGTTACACCCTACTATGAATTAGAGAAATTGTACCACTTTGAGGATATACTGTGACTTAAAAACTATTTGATATCATTTACACTAGAGTACTATTTTGTAATTCAGGTAAACTTGCTACCATTTTTCTTTATTGGTCATAAGTGTTACATATTTCTCCATTAGAACATGGCAATGAGACATTGATGCCAAAAGTAATTATAATACAGGGTTAGTGACAAGTGGTGCTTATTTGTTTGTCGTCATTTTAGTGTAGCTATAATAAGGCTTTACTCAGGGCAGGACCCTCTGTCAAGTGATTTTCTTAGAAACTATTTTTATAGATTCCTAGAAAGAAGAGGCCATAGCTTTTTTTTTTTTTTTTTTACCTTTTCTCGCTCTGCTTCCACTAGGGTCATGCAGCTGGTAAGCAGGTGGTGAAGAAACTGGTTATGGATCTAAGACTCCTTAGGAGCGATGCTAGAAGGAGAGCGTTCTAACCCACACCACCAGCCAGAGCAGTGAAAGTCAGCGCTGCGTGCTTTTCTTCTCTGTAAACTGAGGACTGCACTTATTCTGTAGATGCCATTATCTTACCATTATCTGTTTCTATTTTACTAATAACTTATACTTTGTACTTTGTGTGCTTTCATTCCTTTAGATTTCAATTTTAAGGATTTACTGTGAAATAACTATTATAGTGACATTTTAAAAAATTGTCCTTTATATAGTAATCCATCAAACACAAAAATAATAGAACTGTAAGGTATTCATTTATGTACAGAAATTTTTACTTTAAATTTTGTTCTTTAATGTTCTTTGAAAAAATATTCTTGCATGGGAATGGGGTCAGTGAAATTATGCACCCTGTATATGTGTTGAAGAAGTGGGGCGAATATAACTTTCTATATAATTTGTAACTTGCAAAGTTCTTTCTTCTATTGATATTATATTCTTTCTGGGTAAATAAATTGCAGACTTGGAGGAACTAAATTGACTTTTAAAGCAAACACTGTTTTGTGTGCTTTCTTGGGAATTTATTATTCTCATAATAATTTATCAGTGGCTAGTCTGTATGAGGAGATGTTAACAAAAAACAAATATTTTGTAAACTCAATGAGTTTACAATTTATGAGAAGTATTGGGCAAGGCTTAAAGTATTACACTAATTCTTTATGAGAGAAACATTAGCTTAGGCTTTTGGTGCTCAGATAATTTTACTTTCTAATATTCATCCTCACTTAAACAATTAAGTGATCACTAGAAAAGATATACTGTGTTTGCTTCCCATAAAGTGATTATAGATTCATAAACAATAATTTTATGTTCTTACAGGTTTAGATTTCATTTTACTTAACTGATTTTCTCATCCTCTCTGTTCTAGGCACTAGGGGAAAGAATGAAGCCACATAGATGATAAGAGGCTAGAGAAAATGAGGGTGATGGCTGACCATGAGGCAGACGAGGAAGGAACATCTCAGAATGAGGAAATAGAAGTAGTTGGTATAAAGGCTCCACGTGGGACACGGGGTTCGTGTTTGGCATCTTAATTCTATCCCATGGGAGCCTGGTGGCCGTTAGAGAAACTTGCTGTGATGTGGAGACCATTGAGCAGGCCAGATGGGTGGAACCGACAGTAGATACTGCTGAAAAGAATGGCATCTTCCCTGGTCAAATCAGAACGTCATTCTTAACAGAGTAATTTGAAAATTAGAGAAACATTTGATTTGTTATAATGCTATTGTTTTCTAAAAACTCATATTTGCATATTGGTTGGGAAATCTGAACAGCAAACTTTAAAGGGCCCAATGCATTTTTATTTTCTCAGCCCCCACATCCCAGTACCATAAGACATTTGAATGATAGGAACAGTCAGTATACTGAGGAATTTGATAATGAGTTTTACTTTTTAACTTATAATTCTTTAAAAGTATACTTAAATTCTTGTTAGGCTTTGGGTTTTAGTAATTTGCCTTTCTTAATAAGCTTTGGGAAAAATAAGGTATCCTTACTTTTTCCTTTTAATGACGTAATAGTATACTAGTAACTTTGATAACATTTATTTTAACCATTTTTTGAGAAATATTCATAGAATCTTCTAATCACTTAATTCTCCTACTATGACTCATTTAAAAAAAGCATTGTTATAATCTGTAGCCAATGGCTAATACCAGTTAAAAGCAAGTGGGCTACATAAACAGACACATACATAATTATAATATTATTACTCTATTGTGAATATTGTTGTTAATGTTGTTTTATTATATAATCATTTTTTTCTAAGTCAAGAGAGAATTACAGGAATGGAAACACTCAAATCATAAGTAATCACCTTCTCTTTGTTCCATTTATGATGATGGACTTTATAAGCATTTCAGTATTCAGTGTGGAGAGGAATTATTGAGATAAATGGTAAAACAATTACTGTTTACTAAAAGGGCAAAGGTACTCTGAAGTGTGAATACATTTATAAGACATTTTTTCCCTGCCAGGCCAATTATACTTACCACTCAATTAATTGCAATATTTATTGAATGAAAGAATCAATATTTCAAAACCTTGGTTACATTATAGGAGAAACAGTTTTTCCAATTTGGGTCTATATTAGTAGCCAGCAATAATTAGTTATGTAATTCTAAGTTTATTTCACCAGATTTTCTTTAACATTTTTATTAAAGTACATAGGAACCATCAGAATTACTCATAAACATTTGTTACCTGTTAACATGAAAAACATTTTCATGCTGATCAGCACATCCCCTCTGTGTTCTGGATTACATTTCCTCTCACCTCCACAGGAATTTGTTCCACCAGTTAAATTTTTTTTAAAATTTAAGTGTAGTTGGTATACAATATTATATTAGTTATATTTGACCTTTTTATACCTTACAATGTGATCACCTAAGTCTAGTAATCATTTGTCACCATGCAAATTTATCACATTATTATTGACTATATTCCCCTTCACTTTTTTCCGCCCTTCCTCCTCTTCCCCTACCCCTCTGGCAACGATCTCTTTGGTCCCTTTTTCTGTTTCATCAGTTTTGAATACATTTCCCTTTCCCGCCATTTATCTAACTTTTACATGTCCTTCAAAATTCACTTCCAATGTAGTATCTTCTAGTATTGATAGTCAGATTTAACTGATTCCACCTTGCCCTGCTTCTACAACATGCTTTTCCGATCACAATTATAACAACAAACCAAAATTGCACTATGATCAGTGACTAGGCAACCCTAACAGGTTATGAGCTTTTTGAGGGCAGGATCCATAAATAGGCCAGTATTTACTAAACACTTGTTAAGTGCTAGGCCTGGTCATAAACATTATTTCCTTTAATCTTCACCACAGTAGTGATTGTGAACAATAATGCAAACCCTGCCCCAAGCTAGATAAACATTTCTTGGCAATATTTAATGATAATAAATATTGAGCCTGAGAGTATATAGGCTACAAGCAAAACTCATAAACTCCACTACCCATTTAATAGATGCCACTGGAATTTATAACAAACTGTAAAGGTATTTTCATTAGAAGCTGTTAATTCCTGTTAAGCTCCAGGAGGAATATATACCTTTGCAACATATGCCAAGGCTTTTTATGACCGATACAAAGTAGTTTGATTCTTATGCTTTTAGAATGGCACCCTGAGATGTTCTTCACAAATATTTACTTTCCATCAAAATGTGAAAATTTAAATTTTCCTAAGAGCTGCCTCATGGTATTCAGAGGACCACAAATGCTATCCTTTCATTCTTCATTTTGTTTGATTCTCCTGGACACCTGCCTATATAGAATGATAGCTGAGAATTTTGGCTGAGTTCAATTAAGCAGGTTGGAAACACACAGAGCAGTAAGAGCAAGAAAAACTGGCCAGGAAATAGCATGCAAGGTGCTAAGTGCAAGGTAAATGCATATTTGTGAATGTGATAGATTTTTAATTCTCTAAATCGTTTTACATTGCTTGGCTATGCTCTTTGGCAGAAAATGATGTATAGGTTACTAAGTGAGTGAGGCATTATAGTAAAGATGGTAAAGGGGAAAGTGGGCCACTGAATCAAATGACTAAGGTACAGCAGTGTGGAAAACGATGCCCAACAGTCCTGGGTGGACATGGCTTTACATCATTTTTATCTTTTCAATAAATACCTTCTTTTAAATATGCTGAAAATTATTTGCTTTTATGACTATGTAATGTTACATACATTAAAAAAACACAACTTACATTTCTCTTTTTGGGATCTATAAATTGTCATTATCCCAACAAATTTAGAATTAAGAACAAGTTTAGAGACTAGTTATTTTCCTTGTTATCTCTGGTCTGTCTTTTCAAAACACTGAGCATTTTGATATAAGATTTTTTTTTTTAATAACGTGATTGTGTAAGTAAGGAAATAATGAAAAGCCTTTAACTGGCTTCACACTTCATTTGGACTTTGATGGAATTTTATTAGACTGAACAAGCTCACTCAACATGCATATATATTTATCATCTCGTGCATGAAATAAGGATGCCAGAGGAAGAGGCATGAGGAGACAAAAGGAGCACTTCAAAGGCAAGGATGCTGATTAGGCTGATGGAATTCTATCCCCAGGTGAATTTTTGAATAGGCATAACATTTTTTGAAATTCTTATCCCAGATTCCAGTGAAATTGTGTCTTGTTAAGAGCTGAGCTTATCAGTCTCTGTTCCTTGCATGCATTACTTTTAAAAATTCTTTGCAAATGAGTTACTGCATTATCTGCTGAGCATATTCAGCTTCTGTGTTTTCATGTGGTAGTCAAGTAAACACGAAAGGAAAAAAAAGCAGCTGGAATGGAGTTTCAGTCCTCTACTCTTCTCCTCTCTAAGGTCCCTGATCACTCTGGTGGCATGGTAGGACTTGATTTCCGGGAGGAAGAAAGACAGGAGAAAGAAGGAAATAGAGGGAGGAGCACTCCAGTTTAGCTCACAGTATCAAAGGATTCACTGACAAGTTAGTTATCAGGAAACTTGTTGCTCCTTTAAAGGTGATATGTTCTCTTTGGTGTAGCTGCATTTACATATTCTTTCTGTTGTATGTGTATACTGGTCTTCTGCTCTTTCCTTATAATTTTTCTTAATATTGTTTTGATTTTATTTGTCCTGGTCTGAATTTTCTGGGCTCTTGTATCTGATAACTAGGTCTTTCATTCATTTTGGAAAATTCTCAGCCATTGTCTCTTTAAAGTCTGCCTCTGTCTTGTCATCTCTTTTTTTTTTTTTTTACCTTTTTTTTATTGTTTTAAGTATTACAAATAGTAGTACACATGTCTCCTTTTTTTCCCCCATTGATCTCCCCCCCCGACCTCCCCTATCCCCCAGGACATGCCTTCACCTGCCCGCCCTCCCCCCCGCCCCAGTGTCTTGTATCCATTGGTTGTGCTTATATGCATGCGTACAAGTCCTTTGGTTGGTCTCTTACAGCCCCCCTCGCCCAACCTCCCCTGTCTTCCCAATGTAGTTTGACAGTCTGTTCAATGCTTCTTTGCCTCTGTATCTTTTTCCCACCATTTCTTTCCTTTAAAAAGTTTTGCCTTTGCAGACTAGAAATAAACATATAATAACAAAACAAGACAAAACAAAAACATGTTTGAGTCCAATTTCAATGTCCAAAAGTTCTGAGTCCCCGTTTCAATGTCTAACAGTTCCTTATGTGTACATGTCAGCAATGATATCTGGATGGTGGGCACATGGTGGCAATGCAGGTCCGACCCTCTCTGGTTTGGTCCTAGGTAACCTGTAGCGGTGCACAGCTGCTGACTGCTTGCGTGGCAAGGCATTGTCAGTATCTTCCATCTCTGGACTGTTTTTTCCTCTTGTCTTAGTGGTTGGAGCACACCTGTCAATTCCTCTCTGTTGCAGGAATCCATCTGGTCTTGGGGTTGTTTTCTGAAAATATACAAATGTATTCTCGACCACAAGTTAATAAAGGAATCTTTTCTATATAATTGATTTGGGATCCTTTTTATTTTTGTTCAAACAATTTTCCTTTGTCTTATTTAGACACCATGTGTGTTTTTAATGGCCGTCTTGCTGTTAGCATTGCAAATGAAACTAAATTTGGTAAAGTAAAACTTTTCTATATGTAATTTACTTATAGGATATTTTTCCTTACATGATATTGCCCTACTATCCCTCCCCCCCCTTTTTTTTTATTAATGGAGGTTTTTGTAAATTTTATAATGCAGTCTTGATAACTTTAAATTTAAATTTTTTTTTTTGCCCACACATATGACTGCTTTAGGTTCATTGCATATTCAGGAATTTTACCATGAGATGAACTACCAATAGAAATTTTAGTTATTACTTTAAGAACAGCTTTTTTGTCCAGTACAATTAACTTTACTTGAATATTCACTTATTTCAATTAGCCTATTTAAATTAATCTGAAAACTCGATTACTATTTTACTGTCAAATTTAATACTCTACCAACAATCTTAGTTTACCCTGTAAATATTAGTGGGAAGGATTATTTGCATTCTTGAGTGGGCCCTGAGCATTCCAGATGCTAGGCTGAATTTAGATATAGGGCAACTGCTGTCGGCCAAGTCTCTTGTCTGTTACCTGGGTCCCAATCTGAAGGCACTTGAGCATCCTATATTGGCTCCTCTTGCCCTTTGTGCCAAGAGGGACCCTCTTCTCACAATCCAATTGCCCTCAGCTGTTACCTGAGCTTTCTGTTCATGCTGAGCTTGAAGCCTCATGGGGGCTGGTACCATGGATCTGTCTCACACCCAATTGTGTGAGCTGGGCCCTCACTGGAGAAGAAACCCGAGTTCCCCGAGATATGTGATCAGCACTGGGACCCTGCCAGCAGGCCAGGGGTTCCCAAGGCAGGTGCTGGGTGTGGAGGCCACGGGGGCATAGGCTACCAACGAGACAGAACTGAACCTCACACCACCCTGCTTGGCCCCGGAGGATGGCTGGTTAGCCAGAGACGGGTAAGATTCCTCAAGGAAGGAACAACCTAAGACAGGCACAGTCGCAGAGGGGCCATCAGGAGAGAACTTGGGGGGCAACAGAAGTGGGGCACAGACCCTCACCTCCCCAACATAGCAGGGGCTTGAACGCTCGCCCCTTCTGAAGGAGGTCTCCTGCCCCCATGGCTGCTTCGCGCTTCCCACACCCAGCTCAGATCGGGACCCAGGCAACAGAAAGAGACTTGGCCCAGCTCACATTGAGATACAGGTGACAGACAGAGACTTGTCTTGTCCTCTCTTAATTTTTCGCCTGGAACTCACCTATTCTTTCTGATATCAGTTTTTTGCCTTCTCATGTACTCAGCTCTTAAGACACTGACTTGTGTGGACTGCATTAATGACCTTCCTTGCCATCTGATTTCTAAATATATTCAAATAATGTGAGGCACAGGCGGAGATCAGAGGGCGGGAGGACAGTGAATGTGGGCACTCATTGAAACTGCTCTCTTATTGCCAGGCCGATTGGCCACTTACTAATACTAGAGGTCACAGCTCCTGTCAGCAGCCCTTTTCTAATAGCTGTCCTCTCTGGTTCTATTACTGCTCCCTCCCCTTTCCTCCCCAGGCCTAGGTGGTAGTGTTTCCCACAGTTACTAACCCTGGGATATGAAAATATATAGTTTTGTTAAACTGTAACAAAAAATTTATAGTCTCCCTCAACCTCTCCTCAGACTATCCAGATTAATTAGATTGTTTCCTGATCAGACTCTGATGCATACAGGATCTCTATGAAACCTTTTCATGGGGTGCTCCATGATACTTACTTGCCTTTCATAATTGATATCCCTATGTCTATCTGTGTTGTATTCTATGTAATTTCTTCCAATGCAAACCTTATTCCTTTAGTTGGTCTAATGATGATTTTTTGGTTAAATTATTATGCTTTTAATTCCTGAAACTTGTATTTGTTTCTTTTTAAAAATCTGTTTAGTAATTTAATATAGTGTGAGTTTTTAAAAAATCTTCTTGTTTTAGGTCCTTAAACATATAAAACATATTTCATTTACATGCTGTCTGATGATTCCTGTATCTGAAGTCTTTATAAGTCTGATTCTGCTGGCACTTGCTTTCATTGCCTCTTGCTCATGCTTTTTTTTCTTTTAGTGTTTTGTGCTTTTATGAATGTGAGTTCATACTTCTTGGAATTTAATTTATGCAAATTTCTTGAGTCTTGGGATAAAGATGAATTCCTTCAAAACAATTATTTTTTCTATCATGATATCTACATTAAACTTATATAGTGATGCTTTTATTTCTCAATAAATCTGGGGGGGGGATGAGAATTGGGTTTTCTTTTGCCAGGTCCCTCAGTGAACTATGTATTGAGGATCGTTATAAAAACTTATTGGAATTTGGACCATATGAGGGATGGCTCATGTTATTAGTAGCAAGGTAGGTGTACCTAAAATTCATCTCTACACTATACTTTTAGCCACTTGGTGTACTAGATCTGTAGAGTAGATTTCTTCTTTTAGATTCTCTACCAGAGAGGCTCAGGCTTTGTCTCTTAACTTTTAAGTTACATGTGGCTATGAAACATCAATCCGATTATATGAGGTCTAACAGTTTACCCTCAAGATGAAAGCTTGTCATCAGTGCTTTACTTTCAGTTCCCACCTTCACTTAGGCTTTGGCCTGAATATTATTATTATTAATTATTATCATTTTAACATCTCATGAGAGATTTAAGAGTATGCTTCCCTGAATTTTATCCAACCTAATTGTTTTCAGTTGAATGGTCACTTATACTTTCTGAGCCACGATGTTGGAAACAGAACCCATCATTTTATTCTTACCTTTTTGTCATTTGCTATCAGGTATGTCCTTTATAAAAAGCATAGAGTCAAATTGGCTTTTATTGAATCTGAGATTTCATGTGTTTTAATTGTGTGGTCTGTCTTCTGTTATCTTGCTACATGCTCTCTGATCTTTAAAATTCTTTAGTTAGGTTATTCTTTAAAAGCTTTATGGGAAAGGTAAGCCTTAAGCTGAATTTTGATGAAAGTGTATCTGTCAGTTGGGGTTTCATAATGAGAGAAGGAAAGAGCACTAGCTGTCGGTGGTTGAATTCACATATCCATTTTGGATCATGCTGTTTCCCTTATTTTAAAAGTAGTATTTAAAAAATTAGATCCAAAGTTTTTTTCATGTTAGTTACTTTGCTAAGCAATGTATTTTTCTAACAACCTATATTTTATGGTTTTTCAAGTTAAACCTTTAATAATGTCAATATTCACATCAGAAATCTAAAGTCAGGTTATAATAGTAACATTTTAATATATATTTCTAAGGAGATGTGGGACTTTCCTGCTCTTTAGAAGACATGCCTATTTCATGTGAAAAGAAAGCAATGATATTCTTAATTATACGTAACAACCTATTTGCAAGCATACAGGTGTCAAATAGAAGTTCCTGTGCATTATTTTCTGGCACACTTCCTGCACTTAGTGGGAACACATAAACCCTGGGAAAGACTTGAAAACAGAACTTTACATTTGCAAAGAACATAACACTCGAGGCACTCCAAAAGTTTGCAGAAAATAAAGTTACTGACAGGTAATTTAAAATCAGTCTCTTTCTAAGTGAATTTAATCATACAATTCCTATAAGTGACCTCTGTGACAGAATTTAAATATGAAATAATTTCTGTAATTAACTTTCAGTGGGATTTCACTTTCTAATTGTGTGCAAGTAAAACCAACAATTGCTTATTTTTTTTTCAATCTTTATTGTTGAGAATATTACAGATGTCCCTTTTTTTTATCCCCATAGCTCCCCTCCACCCAGTTGCCACCCAGGCCCTCGCCACCCTATTGTCTATGTCCATAGGTAATGCATGCATGCATATGAGATCTTTGTCTATTCTCTTCCTGCACCCGCCACACCCACTTGCCTATGAGCATTGTCAGTCTGTTCCATTTCCATGCCCCTGATTCTATTCCATTTACTAGTTTATTATGTTCATCATATTTTTATTCATTTGATTTTTAGATTCACTTGTTGATAGATATGTATTTGTTGTCACTTTGTTGTTCATAATCTTCTGTTTTTACCTTTTTCTTCCTCTTCTTAAAGAATACTTTTCAGCATTTCATATAATACTGGTTTGGCGGTGATGAACTCCTTTAGCTTTTTCTTATCTGTGAAGCTCTTTATCTGACCTTCAGTTCTAAATGATAGCTTTGCTGGGTAGAGTAATCTTGGTTGTAGGTTCTTGCTATTCATCACTTTGAATATTTCTTGCCACTTCCTTCTGGCCTGCATAGTTTCTGTTGAGAAATCAGCTGACAGTTATATGGGTGCTCCCTTATAGGTAACTAACTGTTTTTCTCTTGCTGCTTTTAATATTCTCTCTTTGTCTTTTGCCCTTGGCATTTTAATTATGAAGTGTCTTGGTGTGCTCCTCATTGGATTCCTCTTGTTTGGGGTTCTCAGCGTTTCCTGGACTTGTAAGTCTATTTCTTTCACAAGGTAGGGAAAGCTTTGCCATTATTTTTTTCAAATAAGTTTTCAATATCTTGCTCTCTGTTTTTCTGGAACCCCCATAATTTAAGTTGGTATGCTTGAAGTTATCCCAGAGGCTCCTTACACTATCCTCATATTCTTGAATTCTTTTTTTTTTCTCTCTTCTGGTTGGGTGTTTTTTGCTTTCTCATATTTCAAATCTTTGACTTGATTTTTGGGATCCTCTAGTCTACTGTTGAATTTCTGTATATTATTCTTTATTTTAGTCAGTGTATGCTTAATTTCTGACTGGTACTTTTCCATTTTTTTGGCATTCTCACTAAGATCCTTGAATATCTCACTAAGTCCTCAGAGGTTTGTAGAAGATTCTTGAGTAACCTTCTAACTGTGGTTTTGAATTCTATATCCTGTAGTTTGCTTTCTTCCATTTCTTTCATTTGTGACATGTTTCTTTGTCTCCACATTTTGGCTGCTTCCTGTGCTAATAGAGTGGCCTTGTGTAGTAAGGGTCCTATAGGGCCCAGTGGCTCAGCCTCCCCAGTCACCTGAGGTGGACACTCTTGGTGTACCCTCTTGTGGGCTGTGTGCACAGTTTTGTTGTAGTTGGGCCTTAATTTCTGTTGGTGTCACTGGGAGGAATTGACCTCTAGGCCAATTGGCTGTGGGACCAGGTGTGACTACAGTGGGAGAGCTGTTGTGCAGGAGACACCCTTATGGGGCAGGACTTGCTTCAGTGGGGCTTTGGTGCTCACTGAGTCTGCCTCTTGAGAGTGTCACTTATAGATGTGAAGTGTTATAATCTGGGGTGGTCTCATACTGACCACTGAGTATACTAGCTCTTGGGCTTCCAAGGGTGCAACGTCAGCCACTGCCTGTGGCCACCCTGCAGGAGCTACAGAGAGATCATCAGATTCCTCCTCTTTGTATAGAGTTTGGAAGTACCCAGACGAGGCCCAGGTGTGAAGCAAGGCAGGCTGGTGCTGGTGCAGCCTTGGGCCTTCTTTTGATAGCTTTGCGGCTCCCTGACCCAGCTGTAGCTTGTTTGACAGGTTTTAGGCTGTGAAAGGACAGGCCATTCATATGCAAAAGCTGCTGTGCACAGCTTGGGTGGGGTTGTAAATTGGGAGGGGCAGGGTCTCAGGGAATCACCATGGCAGAGCAAACAGAAATGGCTGCCAGTCAGCCCTGCACCAGGGAGGTCCCAGCACAGGAACAATGACCGTTGCAAGCACCTCTGTCTGGAGGAAAGCTGCCCCCATGTTCCTGCCCCGATGCCAGATAGTCCAGTTTCTTCCCGTATGTTTCTGGGTGCCCCGGAGCCTCATCCAGCCCTGGAGGTCAGAGCTAGCAGGAGCTTGTAAGTTCAGTTTGCAGTGCTGACTTTTTAAGAGGAGCAGCTAGGTCTCCAGCAGCCTGTGTGTCACTCAGCCCCAATCTGCACTGTTTTTTACAGCCTGTAGTTCTTATTGCCTGTATGGACTTTTTTTTCCCCAGCTTTGGGACCCTGAGCTGGGGGTCTGGTGTGGGGCTGGGACCCCTTGCTCCTCCAGATAGCCTCCACAGAGGTGATCTCCCTCCTGATTAAAAAAGTGGCACATCTGGGTGCTGGACCAGCCCGTTTCATGCCTCTGCACCTCCTACCAGTCTCAGTGTATTTTCTTCTTTACTTCTCTAGTTGTAGTACTTCCACTCATCCAGCTTTCCCACAGTTCTGGATGATAGTTGTTCTGTATTTAAGTTGTAATTTTGATGGGGTTGTGGGAGGCAGCAAGGACAGGTGTTTACCTATGCTGCCATCTTGGTTCTTCCAATTGCTTATTTTTTACTGTTTTTGACAGTAACTGTTCCATTATATTATTTTATGAGTCAATAACACAGTGTCTCAATAGAAAAACCCTGAGCACAAGTAACTTATCCTATTGAATAACAAAGATATTTCCATCAATAAGTCAGAAAATCAGATTATTTCTTATGCAGGCCAGCCCCGTGTGAGACACTTATCCTATATATTAAAAGGCTAATATGCAAGTAGACCAAATGGCAAATAACCGACCAACTGAACAACTGGTCACTATCATGTGCGCTGACCAGCAGGGGCACGTGCGGAAGATGGCAGGCATCGGCTGCAGTGGGATGGTGGAGCAGGTGAGCGGGGGCGCCAGACCAAGGCGGGGCACCAGTTGCTGTCATCAGGGTGAGCCTCTGGTGGTTATTGAAAATTCTTTGCTCCCACATGCCATGGTCCCACCTGGCATTCCACCTGCTGCTGGCACCTGGCGCCGGTCAGGATTGCTTGGTGCTGTCAGAGGGTCCTGCCAGTCCCAATCTCTCCATGCCATCAGTGAGTGCGAGCATGGCCGGCGCTGTCAGCATGTTGGAGCAGCAGCGGTGCGAGCAGGCCTGCTGGCAGACAGGGGACTGGGGGCCATGGTTGGCTGTGCTGGGAGGGGGCATGGAGGATGGGCCAAGACCTGCCCCTGTGCCCACTGCAGCCTCACGGCCCACAGTTCCTTTCAAGGTGCACAAATTTGTGCACTGGGCCCCTAGTAACTACAATAAAAGCCATGATTAATGATGTTTAAATATCAAAAGTTTGAAAATTTTACATAAATTTATTAAATGTCTAGATACCTATAAGATAATTTATACTTCAAACCAGCAGTCTGAATTTCTTTACATCATTCATCCAATCCCCACTACACTCGGGAAGCTCCTGATTTATTTGAATTTAAGTATGTCTAAAACTCTGTGAATTCATGGTATTCCTGATGAAAAACATGAGTTCTTACTATTGACTCAAATCTAAAAATAGTTGTTTTTACAGAAGGAGTCCTTGAAGCTGTTTCCAAGGAACCAGCTTTGGACAACGAAGATAAAAGATTGTCAAAAGCTCTTAGTTAAAAAGGAGAAAAACTCCCTAAAAAGCAGCCATCTTTCAGAAACGCTGATATGTAGTGATAACCTTTCTAAGCCTGACCCATCAGTACTTGTCACACCATAAACGTATCCTCTTACTCTACTCTCTGATCCATGTTCTTATACTTTCTAAGATGTCATTTATTGGATTTAATAAAAATATGAGTTTTAAATGCAAAGAGCTCAGAGAAGGTTTAGTGTCTACTGGGCACAATATCTGGCTCACAGGAAATTAAATATCATGTTAGGATATAAGATATATATGTATGAACCAATTACATTAGTGTCTTTGTCCATGTTAATTATTATGAATGTGCAGAAGGAAGAAAAGGCAACATTTGCTGGAATTTCTACAATTAATTATAAAAATTAAACTTTATAATTAATTGTAGAAAAAAGAAAGTAGTGGTCAGTTAGCCAGAATTTTCTAAAGGACTTGAAACATATTTAAAATAGTCAGATTGGTTAATTGTGTTTTGTGTGTGTGTGTTTTTTTTTTTTTTAAAAAAAACATGACATTTTTTTCTTTCTATTAGAGAACCTCCATGGAATGCTTTAGGAACCTCAGCTTCAGGAAATGGCTTATTGAAGGCATTATAGAAATGTGCCTCCTCACCCAAAGAATTTACAGACCCAAACATTTACTGGGAAAGCTAAGTATGAACAATGGAACTAGGAAGGGGATAAAGAAATAGTAAAGTGGGGAAGGATTTAATTGAGAAGGATGGTGGCTGTCCTTCCTCAGCAGTACTAATAGTACTTAATCAGGATCTATGGAGTGAGGAATTTTCCCAAAGAGTCTGAGTTATCTGCTGCCAATAGTCAAGTAGTCTTTATTTTCATACTGAGTCATTTTGGAATTATATTCAAAAACTGAGGAAATCCTATGAACTGACTTCTGTCAACATCTCCTGGTAGTTTTAGTTCCGCATTTTTGGGTCCTTGGTAAAATAGACTGCCCTGGTTAAATGCATTGTGTTTTGGTCCAGGAGGATCACAACGGGGTCACTATCATCATAAGGTACTTTTGATCATAAGGAATGAAAAGAACTCAGTACTAATTCTCAGAAAAGGGCTGCAATCTTCTTTTTAAAAATGTTATTTTATTTTTTCCATCAACATTTATCCCCTCAATGCCCTCTTTCACCTCCACCCAACCCATAATATGACTGTCTTCTAATATCGCAATTGAATTTGATTATTACAAAACTACATATGATTATGTTAATTTTGTCTTATCAGATTTTATTGTGTTTTCATATTCTATGTTATTCTTTTCTATATTTTGCTAAATTCCAGATTGATTTTTTTTTAAAAGATTGGTTTGCACCAATTTGAACTAATTACATGGGACAACCGGGGTTATTCTGCTTTAAACAGTTAGTTTTGTACCTTTTGGGAGGATCTGTGAAGAATTTGTCATTTGACCATTTTGCCATCTTACCTAAAGCTTGCACATTGCCAGTTGGAATGATGAACTCTGTGTTGCAACTAGTAAGAGAACATTTTACTTCCCCCCCCCCCCCCCTTTAATTAAAAGAGCTGACCTTGCTGTAAAATGCATTACCTAAAGGCAGCACACAAAATAGATAAAGGGCCCTGGCCAGGTGGTTCAGTTAGTTGGGGTGTCGTCCCATACATCAAAAAGTGGTGGGTTTGATTCCCAGTCTGGGCACATGCGTAGTGGTTTGATCCCCGTTCAGGGTGCATGTGGAAGGCAACCAATTAACGTTTCTCTCTCACATCAGTGTTTCTCTCTTTCCTCTCTCTCTAAAGTCAATAAACATACCCATGGGTGAGGCTAAAATAAATAAAGGAACAACTGAGAGTATGATTTAGTACATACGGAATGGGACAGAGTTGTTAACCTTAATAAAGATGGTGGGGTGGGGGAGGGGGAAGGTTTCTTAAATATGTTTCTTTACAGGGCTTTTCTTTGCATGTAGTTGCCACAAGAGAACAAAGAAGAAACTTATTGTGGATGTTTTCTAGATGAAGTAGATAAAAGTTAAAATCGGTGATTACAGACAGAAGCTATTATCTGTCTCAGAGACAAATCGCAGACCTTAAAATAGTATCAAACAGGAAAAGGTTCTCGAAGTCCTCATCCTCAGAGAATGCTGGCGATCGGGTATATTTGCCAAAGGCAGGAACAGGAAGTTGTTGTCTGAGGCTACCATGAAAGGGAGCCATTGGTGATAAGCTTTCTCCCATTTTCCCTTCTTACTTAAAGATAACTCAGCAACTGAACCACTACAGGAAGCCAATTTCAGAAGCTTAATTGATAATAGTAGTGTCATGTTATAGGGGCTTATTATTTCAAGTACCCACCTGGCACCAGACATAGCTATTATAATATTATTGACTGTTTTCTCTATGCTGTGTACTTTATACCCCCATGACTGGTTTTTAAACACCAATTTGTACTTCTTAATCCCTTCCCCTTTTTCTCCCTAGGTTTTGATTCTTGTGCTAATCTTGGGAATTGGTAGAGACTGCCTGGAGTCTTGTCTTGGCAGAGGTGAGGAGGTCAGGTTCAGGTTTGTTGAGTAAGGATGTTAGGTTTTGTTAGAGATATCCTTTATGGATGAGAGTGTAGATATATTGGTGTAGGTGAGTCACTCTTCACAACAAGAGTTCAGCTAATAAATATATCTATATTCGTAACACCTAGGACATCTTTTACCTCAGTATGGATGGAGAAAGTCGGTGCTATTATAAGTCCAAAAGATAAAAGGCTTAGTTCAGAAATGGAGACCTTATTTTGTTAAATGGGACTTAAGTTCTTAGGTTATACCCGAGAAAATAGGATAATTAACAAGCCTTTGTTATTGGGGACAGGGAGAGAAAGATGAAATGAAATATGTCATCAATTGTCCAGAAATTCTAGTGAGTCTAAACCTAATCCTTATTTTTCTAAAGGTTAATATAGTTTATGAAATATATTATGCATTATTTTTTAACATTTACAATACTATAAATATACATGGCTTGTATGTAGTGTTTTTTTATCCTTATTTTAATCCTCATGGGAAGATGACTTTTTATTTTATTTTTATTGATGTTTAGAGAGAGAAGAAGGAAGAGAAAAAGTGAGTAAGAGAGAGAGAGAGAGAGAGAGAGATCAGTGTGAGAGAGAAACATCAATCGGTTGCCCCCCATCCCCTCCACTGACTTGGGAGATAAAACCCACAACCTTGGGTATGTGTCCTGACCAGAAATCAAACCCACAACCTTATGTTGTATGAGACATGTTCCAGCTTACTTACCCAAATGACCAGGACATGTGCACAGTGTTTTTAAATTTTAAATCTCTAGCATTTGCTTTTCATTATGTTTAAAGCATCTTTGAATTTTCCAAGATTCACTACTTCTCTGAATAGGCAACCCTCACAGTGAGATGAACAGCTTCTTCTTTCAGATCTTTTTTTCTCTTTTAAAGATACTGCAGGTCGTTTCTGTCACTCCAAGACTTCCTCTTTTCTTTCCCAGACCCTTGGAGAGAGTAGACATCAAGTTACATGTCTTTTTCACTTTTTTGCCTTTTGGTAGTTCAGCTGCAGCCAACCAGTATTTGAAGTTTTATGTAGGGGAAGTCACTACTGGTCAGAATGTCAACATTTCTTACATAATGAATATGAGATTTGAGGGGGAAATTAAAGATCAAGGCTTTCTACTTAAGCTCCAGCACAGAAAGATTGGATAATGTCCTTTCCTGAGGTCACTTTACCTGTTCTCTGCAAAATATCTTAAAATGTTAATTTAACATTTCTTCTGGCACATGACAATCATTTATTATTGCTTATCACCAGATTCTCTGAGACTTTATATGTCGAACCGATTAGCTAATTTACTGATTTTGTAGAATATCACATTCATCTTACCAAAGAACTTCATACTTCCACAGAATTCTTATATATATTGTCATTCACTAGACCAGAAAAGAAATCATTGCTTTAATACCCACTTCACAGATGAGAAATTTAGTTTTAGAAAAGCCAAGTGAGGTGTTTCAGTGAAATAACTGAGAATAGAATTCTGACTTACTTCCCTTATAATTTCTGTGATTGCTAAGTCCATGCCTTACCAACCTAGGATTTCAGAATACAGTCATTTAGAAAAGTCAGATTGCCCAGCAATGGCTGCCTTTAGGTCTCTATTTGCCTATGCAAGAATGTAGTCCTCCTGAAATGGTCTTACTCCTGAGAGCCTCTCAAGAAGGGAACTGTCACTCATGTGCCAGGAAGAGCCACCAAATGAAGTCATGACATTATTACCTTTCAGTCCCTACCCTGACGAGGTCAAGGAGGTGGAGAGTGACTATCTCTTGCTCCTACATGTCGCTGTCACCAATACTCTGCACTGCTCTGCTCATGTCCCTTCTTCTGAATAGATGTGTCCATTTCTTAACTGATCTAAGTACAAGGAGGATACAACTACAAATATTTGGATAAGTCTATTAAAAAAGATTAGGAATACAGCCCTAGCTGGTTTGGCTCAGTGGATAGAGCATTGGCCTGTGGAGTGAAGGGTCTCAGGTTCAATTCCAGTCAAGGGCACATGCCCAGGTGGTAGGCTCAATCCCCAATAGGGGGAGTGCAGGAGGAAGCCAGTCGATGATTCTCATCATTGATGTTTCTATCTCTCTCTCACTCTCCCTTCATCTCTGAAATCAATAAAAATATCCTATATAATAAAAGCCTAATATGCTAAGTGTCTGTTCAATCAGAGTGTAATATGCTAATGATATGCTAAAGCCTCTCAACACTCACTATGACATGCACTGACTAACAGGGGGCAGACAGTTTGACCAGTTGACCAGTTTCTGTGATGTGCACTAACCACCAGGGTGTAGAAGGTCGACTGGTTGTTATGACGTGCATTGACCACCTGGGGGCAGATGCTCTAACTGGTAGGTTAGCTTGCTGCTGGGGTCCAGCCAATCGGGACTGAGTGATATGGCCAGATATGCCATGGAGCCTTCCCGTGATCCCTCCCTGACTGGCCAACCTCATGTGTCCCTCCCCAATCCTGATCGTACACCGGGGGTTCCTCAGCCCGGCCTGCACCCTCTCGCAATCCAGGAACCCTCGGGGGTTTCAGAGAGCCAGTTTTGGCCCAATCCCGCAGGCCAGGCTGAGGGACTCCACGGGTACATGAATTCATGCACTGGGCCTCTAGTATTTAATAAAAAGTCTAGGGATACCTAGAAAAAGAAGTATGGTGCCATGGTTACATGTAACTGTATAGAGTTGGTTCCTGGAGGAAACACACATGTTCTACCTCCAGGGTCTGTTTTAAACATATGTCTCAATCTTGGCCTACCCTGAATGGCAAGTACCTGAATGGCAAACCTGCTACTATTGCTAGACCTCCAGGAATGCCTACACCTCAGATTCCAGGCTCCACTTCTTAGGAGTGACCTCAGTCTTCTGGGTCAGGCTCTGCTTCCTCACTCCTACATCTGGTTACAGCATCCAACTCTTCTGACACTTGAAATTGCTTTTCTCCTCTATAAGAATTTGTCCTTGTATCATGCCTTTCATAGGACAACCACAGTACTGCATTAGCTTTTAATAATTTGGGTACTTCCATTGTTATATTATACTAGAGGCCCAGTGCACGAAATTCGTGCATAGTGGGTAGAGGGACGGGTGTGTGTCCTTCAGCCCAGCTTGCACCCTCTCCAATCTGGGACCCTTTGAGGGCTGTCTGACTGCCTGTTTAGGCCCAATATCGGTGGGCAGTCCAACATTCCTTTCACAATCTGGGACTGCTGGTTCCCAACCGCTTACCTGCCTGCCTGCCTGATCACCCCCTAACCACTCCCCTGCCAGCCTGATCGATGCCTAACTGCCCCCCTGCTGGCCCAATTGTCCCCAACTGCCCTCCCCTGCTGGCCTGGTTGCCCCTAACCATCCTCCCCTGCAGGCTTAGTTGTCCCCAATTGCCCTCCTCTGCTGGCCTCTTAACTGCCCTCCCTTGTCAGCTTGGTTGCCCCTAACTGCCCTCCCTGCCAGCCTGATTGCCCACAACTACCCTCCCCTGCTGGCCATCTTGTGTCCACATGGGGGCAGCCATTTTTGACCACATGGGGTGGCCATCTTGTGTGTTGGAGTGATGGTCAATTTGCATATTACCTCTTTATTATATAGGATTGTAAACACTTGAAGACAAAGACAAAGTCATTTTTTAATCTCTGTGTCTCTCTCCACACCACAATATCCTACGTTTGGTAGGTGTACTGCCATATTTGGTAAATAGATGTATTTATATGTGTGTGTGTGTGTGTGTAATGGTTTCTTAACAGAAGTCTTACATTATGGGCTCTAACTTAATTTGTATGGCTGCTTTAAAACAAATAGTAATATACTCAAAGCTATTGGGATAGCACAGTTAGTGCTCATGACCACTGAGGCACTGAGACAAGTTTGCTGTGGCAGAGATTAGAGTCAGATCACTTCACTCACTGCACCACCTTTTTTTTTCATCCATGAATAAAGGATGAAAATGGTACCTTCCTAATAGTGTGTTGTAAGGATTATCTGAAGTGATTTCATGGAAAGTGTTTAGAACACATGGCTCATACTCAGAAAAGGTTAGCTATTGACATTGCCTTGGCAATCTGAAAGTACAATATCTCTTTTAAGTCAAGTCAAAGGAAGAGAATTAAGTATACTACAAATGTACAATATTTAGCTTAGGCTTCTCTGTCAACAACTTGTCATTTTGTTTAGTAAATGAAATTCAGATCTTTTATAGTGTGGTGGTGTGTATGCCATAAAATTTAAATAGCCCATCAACATAGGCTCAACTTATATTTGGGGATTCTGTTTTCCAGGATTTAAAAATAATAAAAGTTACAAGTACAGAAAATAAAGAAAAACTAGATCGTGTCAGATATTGGTAAAAAATAATCTAGATGGAAAATAACCTATAATAATAAAAGCATAATATGCTAATTAGACTGGATGTCCTTCCGGTCAAGGCAGAGGCAGCCACCGTAGCAGTGGGAGCCAAACCACTTGCACGAATTTCTTGCATCAGGCCTCTAGTATAAGCATATAAGAAAGTTTCTTAGTTGGTTCAGTAAATGCTGTAATAAGCATGAAAACACCTCCACTCCTTCCCACAGTTCACTAGCTGCTTGTTGTCACTGTAGCGATTTGGCCCCAAGCAGTCTGTTTGTCATTACTACAGCCAGAAACACCTGGAGGAACCTTGTAAGCAAGGGTAAAGCAATGGCTATAAATTTCAGAAATCACCACCAGGGACAAGTGTGCTTCAGGTTTACTGTGTGCTCACTTTATGACAACTTCTTCAAAACCACTCTGTAATAAACCAACTACAATAATGTCTTCTCACTAAGTTGTTGTCATTGGTATTGTAAAAAAACAATTGTAGTCTAAAGATTTTAGTTTGGTCATAATAAGGGAAAATATTTCCCAGAGATCTGGAAATAGTACAAATGATTAGACAACAAGAATGGAATTTACCTTTTCATTATTAATGATGTACTTTGTTAAATTCAGTTCTCACAATTAAGATAGTACACTTGTTTCCTTCTTTATTGTGACATGTTTGACTAGGAATACATATTTTGATATGTTCTGCAAAAGAAAAAGATTGCACCCTCTTGCAATCTAGGAACCCTC